>CM053786.1:526867503-528155837 GCA_028749045.1 Cupressus sempervirens | reverse complement strand
CTAACCCTAACCCTAACCTTAACCATGACCATAACTCTAACCCTAACCTTAACCATAAACATAACTCTAATCTAAACCTTAACCATAACTCTAACAATAACCATTACCATAACTCTAGCCCTAACCTTAACCATAACTCAAACCCTCACTCTAACTCCAACCCTAACCCTAATTCTATCCCTAAGGTTAACATTAACGACAATGGTAACATAGTCCCTAACTATGTATCTACATTTGACTATTACATTTTATATTACAATATCGCAAAAGTAAAATATATTTTTTGTAATCTAAATTAAACTCCATATGTTAAATTTTAAAAAAATGTTTTGACGCATAATTTTCTAGTAACTTTATACAACTCTAATTAAAAATTAATTAACAATTTTATAATAACCTTATCAAAATATAAATAAAAAGTAAATATTTTTCGTATTGCACCGCGAGTTCCACTAGGTTATATATATATATATATATATATATATATATATATATATATATATATATATATATATATATATATATATATATATATATATATATATATATATATACATATACACATATATATATGTATATATATGTATATATATATATATGTATGTATATATGTATATATGTATACATACATATATATACATATATACATATATACATACATATATATATACATATATATATGTATATATGTATATATATGTATGTATGTATATATATACATATACATATATATGTATATATACATATATATGTATATATTATATACATATATATGTATATATGTATATATATACATATGTATATGTATACTTATATACATATATATGTACATATGTATATGTATATATGTATATGTATATGTATATATATACATATACATATATACATATATATATGTGTATATATATGTGTATATGTATATGTATATATATACATATACATATATACATATATATATGTGTATATATATGTGTATATGTATATGTATATGTATATGTATATGTATATATATATATATATATATATATATATATATATATATATATATATATATATATATATATATATGTAATCAACATTTGTATACAACTCATGGCCTACATATAGAAAAGTCATATGGAGAAATGATGCCCCAAATGCATCAATGGCATAACATTTTCATTTTCAGCAAAAACGCAAATGAAATAGAGTTGTACATTCAAAGTTTTAGCACAATATGGAGTCCAAAGTGCAACCCTTCAAGATATAAAAGCCCCATCTATAGCAAAGGTCAAAAGTTTACAACAAATGTTTCAAGCATTCAACGTGGAATCCAAATTTATACAACCCACTAATATTGTTAGTATAGTTTTTTATTTTTCCTATTTTGCTAGGTTTTTCCTACACTTTTAATAATCTCGCTTAGGTTAATAAAGCATGTCTTATTAGGTAAATGGTTGTGAGGTGTCACCTTCCTACATGTGAGCATCCATTAGCTATCTTGGGAAGATACTTTACTATCTTTAGTCCGATAGATGGTTGCTCCTCATTGGTTGGTGTTGCCACCTCCTCCCTCTTCTTAGCCTATATAAGCATGCTACCTAGCTTGTATTTGCATTTCTTGTTTTTGCATCCTCTTAATGTTATTTTGCTTCCAGCATTTGCATTACTCTCTTGGAGACTAACTCTGTGTTACTATTTTGATTTTGTATCATCTGCATTCACAGTTTAGATATTTACTCTTTGCACTAGTTTTCTGGGTTGTTAATCTTTTCAGATTCTAATATGGTATCAGACCTTTTCTATGTGCAAGAGTAGATTTTAGTTTTCTTATTTGAGAGATTCGGGGGGGCAAATAAAATTTATTGTAGTTTTTTGAAAAACAAAGTATGCTCTTCTCTTGCATCTTTGGATGATCCTGAGAATTAGAAAAGTTTTGACAAAAACATTTTTTCTCTGGGGTTTCAATCTCAAATCTGACAACCAACTTGCATATTTGGAGTTTTCAATCAGTTTTGCAGGTTCCAGCATGCCATTGATGGACTTAAGAAGCTGATCCAACATTTTCATGTCATATTTTGGTTGCTGGGGTCATTTTTTAATTTTTGAAGCCATTTTTTACTGTTAAAGGCGTCTGATTTACACTACAGCAACATCTTCTATTCATCAGCAAGAAAAATGCTTTCTGGGTTTTGTTCGTAGCCCCGAAAAACCATTTGAGTATCTTTTAGATTTTGCATGCAAGCTGTATATTTTTTAGAATCGAGCATGCAAAGCTACAGCCATACCCCTCTTTATTGGCAGCTGCAGATTTGAATGCAGTTTTCAAATGTCTCGTTCTTGCTCATACGGACTCCGATTTTGATGATTCTTGTTATAAACTTGGATTTTTTTTGTGCTCTATCCACTAGTGGAGTTATTTTTTGATTTTCATGCATGAATTCTTACGAAATTTTAGATTCTCAGCCGTGACTGTGCACAGTTCTCGTTTTGGAAACTTCGGAGGATCATAACTTTCTCATACGACCTCGTATCGAGGTGATTCTTTTTTTGAAAGTGCATGATTTTTCGAGTAGATTGCAGTGGTATTATATGTTTCCTTGATTATTGTGCCCAAGTTTCACTTTTAGCATATGCTCTTCATGAGGAGGCCCTGTCGGTTTTTCTTCCGTAACTTGAGCATACGGATGTATTTTTTTGATCCGAAAAATGCATCAAAAAGCTGGTTTTGAGATGGAGATGATGGTACATGTGTTTTTGATTTTTGCTACAGTCTAGTTGCCTATTTTGGCAGTCAAAGCCAGATGTTCTATTTAGCCTTCCGGGAGCCATATCTCGCTCATTCAGACTCTTTTCTGGGCTCGCCAGATATCATTGGAAAGTTGGTTCTGTGAGTTATTCAGTTACAGAGATCTTTTATCCAGATTCTACTCCAGGTTCTTTCTCCTCCGAGTTTTGCACTTTCGCACTCTAGCGGATTACTTGGATTCTACAGGTCTTGGAATCTCTTCTTCTGTTCTTTTGGCTCACTCTTATTTCTGACTTCTAAGCATTGTATGCTTCTATTCTGTTGCATTTCTTTTTCTGTAAACACACTGAGATAAAGTGCCTACTTTTGCATATCTGGGATCTTGTACACCTTGTGTTTGTCTGTACTCGCACTCAGTTATAAAGTGCCATGGGGGGTCATGATGTTTTTCCATTTTGTGCTCATCCACCTTTGTCAAGTGAATTATTCTTCCATGACATTAGCCCATGCAGTGTGTCCGTGACACCGCCCTTTATCCTGTGCTTGTACTTCTATTGCACTATTGGTGTTCCTGATTCTTCTTCTTGCAGATGTTTTTGGCATTGCATTTCAGTGTTCCTGTCACCCCTCTCCCTATTCAACATTATGGGGGGTTTCACTTGTTTTTCTATGCTTCTTTGGTTGATGGTTTGTGCCTTCTATTTCCATGGAGGTTCTACAGATTAGCATTTTGACAGAGTTTGCAGCTTCATGCTTCGGAGATGCTTCATGCTCTTTTTTGTTCCTCTCTTTGGGACATTTCCTAGATTGGAGGCTTAGTTTCCTTCATCTAGTTCTTTTTCTTATATTGGAGACTAACTCTATGATGCTATTTTGATTTTGTATCATTTGCATTCATAGTTTAGATATTTACTCTTTGCACTAGTTTTCTGGGTTATTAATCTTTTCAAATTCTAACATGGTATCTACTTTGTCCTTGTTGTTCTTTTGTGCCTTGGTTGGCAGCCAAGGCATGTGACTTAGAGGACTTAAGAATGCCCATCTAGATTAGCTTATCCTGTTCTCGAGTGAGATTGACAGCAAAATCATCTAAAGATGGCATGGTGAATTGAGTACCAAGTGCACCCTTAGTAGCATAGAAGGTAGAGACAAGAAACAAAAGAATAGCGAGGAGAAGAAGGATCAGATATCGATTTCTTCAAAAGCAACTATTGATACACCATCTTCCAAGTGCGATAAGCCTAAGAAAGAAAAGATCAAATGTGCCTATTGTAAAAGACCTGGTCATGATGAACATAAATGTTTGCAGAAACAACTTGATTACTTGACATACGTTCTTAAGAAGAATAATATCAGTGTTCCTGAGTCTATCAAACAAAGTTCTAATGAAGGGTCTAACAAGGAAAAAGAAAACAACAAGGGGAAAGGAAAGGGCAAGGCCCTTTTTGCAGTTGCTTCCTCACCATCCACTTGGGTTCTTGATTCGGGTGCTTCGCACCAAATGGCTTCATCTAAGGAAGAACTTCCATCCTTGGAGGCGTGTACTATGCCTTATATTTTGATGGGTGATAACACTCTTATTGAGGTGTGTGGGAGAGGGTCTTTTGATGTGGGGGATGGCACATTCCATGATGTTCCTTGTGTACCCTCATTGTCAACTAATCTCCAATCGGTACACCAGATCACTCACAGAGGTTTAGGCAAGCGGGTTGAGTTCACTCCTAGTTCAGTGGAGATATGTGAGTTGCACAATGATTCTACAGTTGCAGTTGGGAGAGAAGATCACCAGTCACGACTCTATATGTTTTCTCACTTTGTTCCGGATCCTCCTTTGATTGTTTCACTCATTCACTCTAATGATGTGAGCAGATTATGGCCTGAGCGGTTTGGCCATCTTAACTTCCACTACTTGCATCAGCTTAACCAGAAAAGCATGGAAACAGGGTTGCCTTCTACTTTGACATTGGAGTCACTTGGAATACATGATAGATCTTCTAATGGGTCAGATTCACTTGAGCAGTCTTCTACCTCCACTTTTGATGCAGAGAGTGATTCAGAGGACTCACCTCCTTCCTCTCCTAGTCATCATTCATAGGTTGATGATTCTCCTCTAGATTCTCCATCTTCTGGTCCACTTTGGGCTAGATAGACCTTGCAGTTTGCATGTGATTGGGTTGGGGATCCATCAGACACCAAGCAGACTCATTTACAATTCCAATATGCTCTACATATCTTCATTGCTACTGCCTCAAATCCACAGTCCTTTTATGAGGCTTATGGTATTTCTGAGTGGGATACAGCTATGTAGGAAGAGTATAGTTCCTTGATGAGGAACCACACTTGGGATCTTGTCCCTTTTCCTAAGGGAAGAAAACTTGTTCGATGTAAGTGGATCAACCGAACAAAATTTGCAAGCTTTGCTAGAGGTGCAGGATGCTTCATCTTTTGGGGGGGCCTCTTCCTCTCACTTGGAGTCCTAATTTTCTTTGGGGAGTCTCTTTTCTCTCTCTTTTGGGGGAATTTTATGTACATGGGTACCTCATCAGGCTTGACTTGACGGGACCCATTTCTACATCCACCTAAGCTTCGCTTATGGGGGGGTGTTAGTATAGTTTTTTATTTTTCCTATTTTGCTAGGTTTTTCCTACACTTTTAATAATCTTGCTTAGGTTAATAAAGCATGTCTTATTAGGTGAATGGTTGTGAGGTGTCACCTTCCTACATGTGAGCATCCATTAGCTATCTTGGGAAGATACTTTGCTATCTTTAGTCCGATAGATGGTTGCTCCTCATTGGTTGGTGTTGCCACCTCCTCCCTCTTCCTAGCCTATATAAGCATGCTACCTGGCTTGTATTTGCATCTCTTGTTTTTGCATCCTCTTAATGTTATTTTGCTTCCAGCATTTACATTACTCTCTTGGAGACTAACTCTGTGTTGCTATTTTGATTTTGTATCATCTGCATTCACAGTTTAGATATTTACTCTTTGCACTAGTTTTCTGGGTTGTTAATCTTTTCAGATTCTAACAAATATTTCCAGCATAAAGAAAATTAATAGAGCTGCAAATTAAATGCAAATGGACAAAGAATCATGCATATAGTCATAGCTCTTATTTGATAAGCTAAAGAAAATATAATGGAGATATAGATGAATCCAAAGCATGAAGAAATAGAAGAAAGAAAAAATGCAACCTCAAGAAAAAACCAAAAAATGGAGAAGTAAATTTTTAAAAAGCCCACCTTATACATCCATTTTGTTGTTTCCACATTCAAACTCCAAAAAAGCCTATTCAAGCTCTTTCAAAGTAGAAAGTTTCCAAAGACCTACCAAGTTTATGTTTCCTTTCTTTTGGAGTATATTTTTCACCTAAATATATTCATAAGATTAATATTCATGATTATTTCTATTTGATATTTAGGAGAAAAATATATTGAATATTTTAAAATGTAAATGATGACATGTTTTTGTAAGGATTTTTTTTATGATAAAGTGGGTGACATTTTAATATAAGGCAATATCTTAAAATGTCAAAGTGAAATATCATAGAGTGGGGATATTTTTGTTGAAAATGCTAACTATGCATTAAAGTATTTTGGGGCCTTTTTATTTTTGCATTTGATATTAAATGTAAATTTTTAAATAGACGATGTCATTATAAATCATTTCATTCAAATATAAATTTAAAGATGCAAAGCTGGTGGAAATGACTTAATTTAATTATGCTAAATTCATGGGTAGGACGACTTTCAAAAAAGGGCAAGTTATGTTCACCTACTAGCTAAATTTGGGAAAGATGTCAGATTTCATATTTCAGTATGATCCATGGAGATAACAAATTTCACCTACCAGTTGATTTGATGGAAATCGTGGATTGGTTTTCAATTTGGAGGATGGTGCAGATTGAGGAGTTTGGACCTATTTACACCTCATTCTTGGGCATTATTCGAGTTAGCTCTTACATTCTACCTCCTTGTGAGTTCTTACACATTCTACCTCCTTGGAGAGATGGTGTTTTGTAGCTCAAGTCCTATTTTGTGATGCAGTTTTGAGCATTTTGGCTCCTTCTAAATTATTTGCAACAATGGTCCCCTTTGGTCTTATTTATCTTTTCCTTGTCTTTTACAATTTTTACTTGTAAGTTATTGTGATCTTTAGGGTCATTTACTTAAAAGTTTTAAATGATTTTGAGGCATGTGAAAGTGGATTTTTTTTTTGTTAAGTAGTGTGACTTGCGTGCTATCAAGTTTTAAAATTGTGAGTCTAAGTTCATTTCTTTGAGAATTCACACCTTTTTACATTGCATGCATCAAAGGTCAGTAAGGTCAATCTATGAAAGGCTATTGTGTAGTTGTTTCAGTTGTGAGTTTTCCCTTCAAAGTTGCATTACCTTCATAACATTGGTGAAGCACCTTAGTTTAAGTTCAAGTTTATGTTATGTTTACTCTGTCTCCCATTTTCCTACAAAGTTCAAGTTTCAAGAGGTGATTCAAGGGAATCTGACCCTTTATATCGAAAGTTGATCCTTAACATGGCATACCCACAGGCCAAGGATCATCTCATGTTTCACTAGATTGTTGGAAGTTTCTTTTCAGCACAAGGGTGCAATCTAGGTGACAACATTTATTATATCAAAAAATTATAGAAAATTACTATAATACTCAGCTCCAAATCCTTATTAAACATGCTAGATTATAATTGTAATTCAAGGTAAAGAACAACAAGGTCAACCATTTTTTGATTACCATAAATCTAAATCATTAAAAAATTACAATTATTTATGTTTGCAAAGTAGGGTAAAGGATTTCATAGCTAAGAAATTTAACTTTTTACCTTTTAAAAGTTTGTATAAAATGTGTAAATTGCTTCTTATATTTTATAAATGTTATTTAAGGAGTATTATTCTTATATATAAGCATTTTAGATTACATAATGAAATATGGTACCACATCAACATTTTTTTATCTAGGTGTTCCACTTGTTAAAAATTTGAAACTCAAACTATTGCACTGTCGTATTTTGTTGGTGCACTAATGTGGTATCACAAAATTGGTCCCTTTTGAGATCTTAAGAAAATATAGATCGTAAAAAAGACCTTTCTTTTATTTTCATTTTAATCAAGAGTCATAAATATGTAATTACAAATAATAGTGAATTGTTTAACTCTGAGTTTGTTTAGGTTGTTTGTCTTTGTTTATACTAATAGGTAAACTTTAAAATATGATTTTAAAAATAAATATCTTTATGTGATCTATTGAATTTAATAAATTCTTCAATATAAATAAGCATATAATAAGAAGAAGAAAAGTAATTTAAAAATATTTTCTATTAGCTAGAATTTTGAACAAAAATGTGTAGGGTAGGTAAACAAGGTCACTTAAAAGCCAACATATTCATAAATGGGATAAGAGAGTAAGAATTGAATTGCAACTATATTTTCTTTTTCCTTTTGAAATCATAGTTTTAAATGTGGTGGCTATTTTTAGTTAGAGTCTATAAGACATGCATTTCAATTTGAAGATTAATTGTAATAGCATAGTAAATACAACAACACTTAAGTGTTTCATGACTAAAGGACATTTTAATAATTTTAAAGAAAACATATCTATATTACAAACAAATTATAAATTATACACAGGAAATAATTTATTTATTATATATTAGCTATGTTTTAAAGTGAAAGAAATTAAAAGGTATGTTGAAAATATTAGCTTGATTTATTTATTTTTATTTATTTAATTTGATTAAATTAAATTATTATTAGATAGTGCAATAATTTTTCTTTTTTGGTAAATTAAAGTGTGTATAAATATTTACTTGAAAATGTAAGTTATAATAGAAGGATAAATGTAAGTTATAATATAAGGACAAATGTATTTGAGATTTTGACTAGTAGTATATATATATATATATAGAATTGTAATGATTAATAGTATAATTTTATATATTCTTACCATGTCCTCAATATACCTTGTCATTTAATCACTAGTAAAAAGACACCAATGTTATTTCTTTAACATGTATATTGTGTATTATGTCAAGTAGAACACATTATTAAATGTGTACTTGCACAATGATACCTTTTAAGATCTATTATATTATATTAATCCTCTTGGTATAATTTGGTCTCTAAATAATAACTTAAAAAATATATTTACTAGTTCTAATACTTAAAGATGTGACTCACTTTAGAATTTATATATACTTTTGTGCTAGTTTTATATTCATTTCAAGGAAATATCTTCATACGTGAATGTCTTGAAAATAAAAAAGAAGGATAGGTAGTAAAATACTAAAAATATAATCAAGTAAACAATTGTGATAAAAAAAAATTAATTGAATTTCACTTAAAGATATGTCAATTTATAGAATGAAGAAGTAAGACTTTTTTATCAATAATATACACATTTTATTGTTGTTATCATTATTTGACTTATACAAATTTATCATTTCCAAAAATAGCTTTTACTTATCACAATACATATCTATTATCAATAAAATAGATAGAACAATGATAGTCATATAAATAGACAAATAAAAATACACACTATTTTTTAAATACAAAAAAAAATTAAATTAAATTAGATTATTATTATTTTCATTATGTTGAGAGGCATATACAATGGCACAACAATTCTCAACACATGAATATGCCAAAGAATATTTTGTGTTACAAAAAAAAAATGGAAGGTGGTTTATAAATGAAATGTCTTTTGTCATTCTAGAATAACATGTATGGCATTATAGGCCCAAAAGAATGGGAGAGAAATAGAAGACCTAGGTAGGGGGTTGGAGAAAGAGGCTCATATTATGTTTCTAATAGAAAGAGAGAGAGAGAGAGAGAGAGAGAGAGAGAGAGAGAGAGAGAGATCTTATTTTTAATAGGAAAAGAGCTTAGAAATAGGGGAAGAGAGGGGTGTGTGTGTGTGTGTGTGTGTGTGTGTGTGTGTGTGTGTGTGTGAGAGAGAGAGAGAGAGAGAGAGAGAGAGGTTGATTAGGGGGTATATATAGAGAGAGGGGGGGTTGAAGAAAGAGGCTCATATTATGTTTCTAATAGAGAGAGAGAGAGAGAGAGAGAGAGAGAGAGAGAGAGAGAGAGAGAGAGAGGGGTCTTATTTTTAATAGGAAAAGAGCTTAGAAATAGGGGAAGAGAGGGATGTGTGTGTGTGTGTGTGTGTGTGTGTGTGTGTGTGTGTGTGTGTGTGTGTGTGTGTGAGAGAGAGAGAGAGAGAGAGAGAGAGAGAATTTGACTAGGGGGTATATATAGAGAGAGGGGGGGTTGAAGAAAGAGGCTCATATTATGTTTCTAATAGAGAGAGAGAGAGAGAGAGAGAGAGAGAGATCTTATTTTTAATAGGAAAAGAGCTTAGAAATAGGGGAAGAGAGGGATGTGTGTGTGTGTGTGTGTGTGTGAGAGAGAGAGAGAGAGAGAGAAGTTGATTAGGGGTATAAATAGAGAGAGAGGGAAGGGATAGGGGAGGGAGGGGGAGATTGAGAGAGAGAAGAGGGAAGAGGGAAGGGATAAGAGGGAGATGGAGAGGGGTAGAGAGAGATTAGGGGGCATATATAGAGAGAAAGAAGGTATAGGAGAGGGAGAGATAGAGGGAGAGAGAGAATGGTGAAACAAGGGGGAGAGAGAGAGAGAGAGAGAGAGAGAGAGAGAGAGAGAGAGAGAGAGAGAGATATTAGGAGGAATATCTATAAATAGAAGGCAAGGAGGGAGACTGGGGGGGGCATGGGGCAAAGGGGCAGAGGTAGGGTTCCAGGAGAATTATATTTTAAAAACTTGGTTATGAATATTAAATATAAATTAATGGTTACACAATTCAAAGTTAAATAAATTACTAAGATTATACTAAAATGAAGAAAACCAATCATGTGTTCACATTATGAAACTAAAGTACTAAATATACAACATTTTTTAAATAAGTAATCAAATAATTTGATGTTAACCTTACAAAAATAAAACTAATGATTAATCCAAACCCCAAGCCTAACTGAAACCATACCCATAACCAAGTAAAAAAGTAACATATTTTTTAAATTAAAAAAATGAAGTATTATCATCGAGATTTCTTCAAAAATGTCTTCCATGGTGCATAATCCTTCTCTGGGTGCCTATTATCATCAAATCCCAAGTTTTTTTGTGTAGATTAGAATTGTATGAAAATATGCACCTCTAAAAAATAACTCTCCACATACATACATATATATATATACTAGTTTACACTTAATCATCGTAATTATTAAGAGTTTGTTTGGTTGTAGGAATAAGAATATGGGAATAGGAATACGTATTCTGGAATTGTTATTCTAGAATTGAAAATAAGAATACATATTCCTATTCTTGTTTGGTTCAGTCGAAACTTGATGGGGAATTCATAGACCCAAAAAATTATATTTTCTAACATAAATAAAATTGGAATAGGAATATGTATTCCAATTCCACCTATTTAAGTGGAATTGCAAATGCTCATTTTTTGGCCAAAATTGGAATATGTATTTCTATTCACAATTCCAATTTGGTGTACCCAAAAGAGAATTTGAAAATTTAAGAATTTACATATGCCTATTCCACTCATATTCCCGTTGCCAAATGAACCTAAGAGAATCCTACATATTAAATATTTAGAGTTAATTGCAAACTCTTTAATTCACATGAGGTATCCATAAAAAAATTACAAACACTTGTGCCATTTTGAGATTGAACATAGGAGCATAATGGGGCAAGAAGACATTTGAAATAAATGGTGGTTTCAACTATGAGATAGGCTTTGCAACTGATGTACACAAGCAACCTAAAGTTTGTGGGCTAAAAATCAAAAGTATATATAAATACATTCAAACTATACCAATGAACAAAAATATATGGTAGTTTCTAATGAGAGGAGTCTAATATTTAATTAAGCCAATAGGCTTCTCCTATGGAGCGAATGTTCTAAAATAAATGCATTTATTGTCTCATGCATAGTCATCTATCTCACACATAAATTAAATTGCCAGCACATTTTCCCTCACCATCACATTCTCCCACCATTTAGGAAAATTGTTAAAGGTTGCGAGCAATCAGAGCATTGGGATGCTCTGCAATGGAAGAAGTCAAGCATCAAATTTATTTTTAAGCCAATAAAATAGATCTTTGTCTTTTTCATTAATACAATTGAGTTTAATAAATGAAGAATTCAACAACTTCTTACGAGAATACAAAGCTCACAAATTTGATCTCCAGTGAGCCTTTTTCAATGAAATTGTAATCACTTTAAAACTTTAAAGCCGCACAGTCAAAATATATAATTTGTCAAGACATATTATTTATTAAAAACTTGTACTAAAAATATTTTATAAAATGTTATGCATTAAAAAGTAAATTTTGTTAAAGTCTGAAACGTAGCTTAGTTTGGTATTTGGCTAACTAATTTTATTTGAAACTAGAAGTTTAATTTAAAATATAATTTTATTACTTATGGTTGTTAAAATATCACATAGTCTATTAGGTAAGAATTAATGAGTTTTTATTTATTTATTGTATTTAAACTCTCAAATGAATTTATTAAGCAGATTAAGTTAACTTGTCATGTTGGTTGATTAGAATTGAACTCTTAAATTAACTTGTCCATATATTTTTAGCTGGGTTGAATTTACACATTTTTAGTAATATAGAAAGTCTAATTTAACTAATACATATATTAACCATAGTCTTTATTTAGTTATAGTTGTCCATCGAGTTGTATGACCAAATGGTGCTCTCCAAAATATATGATATAACATATTCCTATCATATAGGAATAGTCGTGCAAGGAAACCATAATAGGCTACACTATTATGTACCAATAGGATAATTAAGATTGGATATATTATGTATTATAAATAAAATAAATAGCAACTAGTACAAATAATATTATATTATTTGGAACATCTCCAAACCATTTCCCGTTTGGTTGCAGGCGTAGGAATAGAGAATTAGAATGGAAATTTTGAATAGGAATAGAAATGAAGAATGGGAATAGAAAAGAACAATCCCATTCTTGTTTGGTGTCGCTGTTAAAAGACCAATCCCATTCTTGTTTGGAAAAGACCTAGCAAGTCCATCTGAACCCAATTTCAGCACTAATTTTGTTTCGTCCACGTCATTCGAGAGATTTGAGAGATCCAGTGGCGGTGTTGTACCTGTTCAAAGTGTCTCGCTGAAATGCTTTCTCGGCTGCAAGGCATTTACATCCTCTTTGTGTTGATTTCATTGAAGACGGGCCCTTATTTCACTTGGAATTCATTATGAGGAGATGAATTAATCTAAGTAATTATTTGATCTTTTGAGTGGAAACAAAAAAAAATTGATTCCTACCTATAGAACATTTACTAAAAACTCCAATCAATTTAACGGTTCAAAATTTTGAGAAGTTGTACATGAAATAAAGTGTGGCAGACAATTAACCTTTAACTATACCACAATGAATCATGTTGTATACAATGATCCCTTGCACCTCCTATTGGTACCAGTGCTAGTATTTAATATTTAAATGTAAATGGGAAAACTTCAACGTTGAGATAGAAGACAAGTTCCTCAGAACCGTCAGACGAGTTAAGGTACGTTATTTTGCTTGGTTGTACATAATTTACTGCGGTCTATGAAAATGGTAGCATACAGCCGTCATGAAGAGACATTGTGTAGTCTAGTCTATGTTTTGCTTCGCTACGATGATCTCTACAATCTTTATGAGCACTTTTCTAAGATCGGATTCATCAGTAGCAGTGTCTTCAGATGTACTCTACTATGAACGATTCACTGATTGTTTTCTGTTGTTTTGCAGGTCTTTGTTAAATCAATTCGAATGTAATTTTTTCTTAATTGTTCAAGAATCAAAAGTGTTATGAACTCTCGGATTTATTAAATTTGACTGTTTGATTTTAGTTCTAAAAATATTCATATTTTGATGAAGATTAGTAAAATAGTAGCTTTATGAGCTTTATTTGTGAACACTTTAGCAGCAACATATCTGTATTTTGGTAAAATAAACATATTGCTAACAAATTAGCAATTATGTTATTTAATTGTAAGTGTTTGCAAATTACTAATACATATTAATACAATTAGATAACATACTATTATTTGTTATCAATATGTTTTTTACCAAGGTGCAAATATCTTGCTGCTTAAACGTAAACAGTGCACTGTCAATTATTCAATGGCATTGAATTAACTATTTTATCTTGATTTCTAGTCTATTATAAATCTTTCTTTGAATCCCTTTTTATGGTGAACATCTGTAGGAGAAATTTGTCACCCATGTTCTAATGACTATCACGATATACCGTTATCTATCCCTTCCAATTACAGCTCATAAGAAGTCCTAAAAATGATAGCACGTGTACTAATAGCTAGTTGATCATTTTTTAGCTTTCTTTGTTTGTGATTGGTCTATTTCTGTAAAAAGTAATGAGCGGATATTGAGGGGTGAACATAACAAATTTAGGGCCAAAGTTTTAAAATAACACTTTTAGACCACCTCGCACTCTACTAGTTCTAAAGAGCTCCATAAATACTAGAAAGCCGAGAGGTTAGATTTAAGCTTTTCACTCACCTACGAAGGTTCGCCGAAAAAATTAACAAAATTCAAAATGCAACATAGGAATTGTAGGTGTGTGAAGTTAACCTAGGCTACAAGGTCATTTCCCCTGTTGTGTACTCCAACATTTGTCACACATGAATTTGACTATTGATCTTATATCTAAAATAATTTGGATAGAGATTAATTAAACATTAGTTTAATGATATTTTTAAAAATGTCTATTAATTTTATTAATTAAAATAACATATATGTTAGATCAAGTTGAGGGGAACTCGGGGAGTATTCTCACAAGAAAGAACTTGATAAAAATATATATTATAGTTCATGTGACATGTCTATGATCTAAGATGATAATGTTAATATGAAAATTACCATATTTTAGAACAAATACTTAAATAAAATCCAAACCCAAGTCCAAATAAGGCATCCACTATTAAGGCTCAGGAAAATACATAAGACCTTAAGTAGTAACCCGTACATGGAGATCATATCAAAAGAATATGTGACCAATCTCCACATAGAACATGTTGCTTCAAAAAGAAAATGAGCGAGAAAAATAATAGGCTAGTGAGATAATAATTAGTGTTGGCACCATAATGGCCAGCCAAGTACCCAAAAAACCATCTAGTCCCATGTCCAGAATAGCTATTATATCTAATGGGGCAAGTTGGTAGCAGTTATATAGTTAGGAAATTGGTATGTCATATCAAGGGCTAACACTTAGTTTTGTTTTAAAAATTATAAAGAATAATTCTTAGTTTTTTTTAATTATAAAGAATGACTTAAAAATCACATACTAGGGATTCTTTGCCAATCTTAAAGTGTTAAATAGTCAAGATTGACTTACTATTCTCAAGTTCACTTTTTTCAGTAGTGTGTGATATTTAAAGATGTCCACTTCTCAAACAAGACCTACAATTATGTATATGATTATCACACTATGTAAAAGTTTTAAAATGACTGAAATGCATATACACATAAACATAACTGCTACAATTTTATGAACTTCATTCATGAACTCTTCTACAATTAGAATTTAAATCATACAATGAACATTTCTAAGTAAACAAAGTCATTGTGTACTCGAGGGCCAGCTGGATCTAAATTTTATGTTGATGTTGATGTAATGTGCAAAGTAAGCTTGATGAAATTTTTCAGTAAAATTGCAATCTTCTGAATTAACTTAGTCTTAACAGAATTCGAAACTGGTTATATTTGTGTTTTCTGAATTAACTTAGTCTTAACAGAATTCGAAACTGGTTATATTTGTGTTTTTGGATGAGATTGTGTGTTTTTAACCATCAACGTTTAGATCATACCATATTTGATCATCATTTTGATGACGGATAACTGAGAATCATCCAAAACATTGATGATTAAACGACGTACAATCTTATCTAGATATATAAATATAAGATTATATATTGTAGAAATCTATTATGGTTCACGAAGTGATTGTTTTATTCTGATTTTTAGTCTATAATAAACTCATCACTCACCCACAGGTATTTCATGTACGAAGATGAATTTTGTATATTTTTTGAAATGTGTAGTCCTCCTACAATTTCAACGATATTATTATAGAGATGCTTAGGCACGATGGAGATTGTTGGCGTCACTAGACGGACGCCATGATAATGTCGTCGGTAATGGTCATCTGTCTTATTCAGACAATGTGATTGGTCATAATCTTTTTTACAGCTATTCATATACTGTAGAGTCATCACGCCCATTGCTCATAAATGCGGTTCATGCACTTAAAAGAACACGCTATAATTCATTACATTAGCTCTTGCAATAGGTACCTATGATTTTGCTCGCCCCATTCTCATTATGCTTGGCTTATTTCGTTTACTATTTTATATGTGCTTGCCACAACTTCTTGTAGTGCCTTCAATAAATCATCTTATTTGTTGCGGTGATTTCATTTACATTTTGTATCAATAATCTACTTTTCTATTTATATAGAAATGTTCTAAATTTAGAAGTATGAATAAATTCACTATCTTAAAGGAACTCTTTATATGCGAACCGTCTCACACCATCCATCTCATTAATTGGTGGTGGTCCTACCATCATTACTCTGCGATGATAATGATCATGACTTACATTAAAGCCTAATCAAAATGTGTATAACATGTTGGAAATATAGATGGAGTAACTGGGGGGGGGGGTGGGGGTGAATCAGTTACCACAAAAATATTTCAGATCCCTTGAATGTTGATAATAAAACTGATTGTTGTTGTTATTTGGTAAACACACAGTAAATGTTGTAACTTGGTAAAAGCAGAGTGTGATTTACTTATAACTGATCTTAAACATTCACAGTGATTAACTTGCAAGCATAAAAGAAATAACATGAACACATGAGACACAAGGATTTAACGTGGAAATCCAATATGAGAAAAACCACCAATGTAATTAGTTACTGATTTTCACTCTTCTGAAGTGAGCCCTGTTAGGAGCCAACTTGGTTAAAGGTTACAAAACACATTGTTAAGTGTGACCTTGTTAGAGGATTTAATCACCCTATTAGGAGTGGCCTTGCAAGAGGTCTTAAAACAATTCAATGGAACTGTCACCTAGTTAGAGGATTTACAACTGGTGGTTAAACCAACTCTATTAAGAGATTTTGGATCACTACTACAATGGTAAGAAAATAACAATTAAATGACCTGATAGAGATGCAACTTAATTGCTGATTACAGATCTATTTTTTGCTTCATACTAGATCCTTCCTGATCGAATATTACTTTGCTGCTCCACAAGGATATCTGACCATCCTTCAAGTTCGCTCACACTTTCCTTATTAATCAATCAATACACTTGCATACTCACACACTCACTAGAATCTCAACTTGACCTTTCATTTATACCATCCAGATTATCAAGTCGGCTCAATTACAAATTACAATGACCAATAAACATTACCATAGTCAGCTGGAATCAATACTTGAGATTATTAAACTTCATATCCCAAATAAACAAAATTCTTCATTGGCCAACCCAGCTCAGTAAACACTAGTCCTGACATGATTTCCTGTGTTAACCAACAGAAGCTTGGTTAACACTACAAACTTGCAAAAGCTTTTGAAAACTGAGTGAACTCGATTAATACTAACTCTATCCAACTTTCCTTTATTAACCATGAGAACTCGGTTAACACTGCTTTCTGCCATAATTTCCTTCGATGCTCGAGTGAGCTTGGTAGACACTATCTTCCCAGAGTAATCTCTACGAATGCTCAGTAGACAAGAAAAACTGTCTTGCTGACCAAGTGAGCTCAGTAAGCACAGACTGACAACTAATATGACATTTGTGTAACATCAAAGACAACACACAATTAGACAGTTGTATCCAACAATCTCCATCTTTGGCAATGATGGCAACAACATGTCATAGCAAAATAAGATTTGAGAACAAGACTTTCTCTGAAAGAAAGTTTCTCCCTCTTAGATTTTATGCCACAATCTTCTCATTTATGCAGTAATCTCCTTCTGTGAAGGAATTACATAGCTTCTTTTGAAAACAAATTTCAAAAAAATATGATAGTAAACTCTCCCTTTTTGACAACACATGCCAAAGACAACACATACCAAATAAGTATCAATGTAACTTTAGTACTGATTCATATGCAATATTCTCTTGACTATGATGCATCAACTAATAGATCTTTAGCTAGGTTCATGTTGATGCATCACTAAAACTTTATTTAGTGAGCTTCAAATAGGGGAATGACCCCTAACTTACCTCTTAGATACAATAATGCATCTTTAGGTTAAATATGTCTGCAATCTATTCTTTTGTATGGACATATTCCAATCTGATTTCTTTGTCCCACATTAATTCTCTGACAAAATGATATTTTATAGCAATATGCTTGGTTTTGAAATGCATCACTAGATTCTTTGCTATGTTAGTTGTGTAGACACCTAAATTTGACTACATCAATAGGTAATCGTATTCAGTCATCTCCTAGGACATTATTGATTGAATATTTACTATTTAATTAATTAATCATCATCCCCTAGTTTATTTATTTATTTAATTAACTACAGTCCAATTGATAAAATTAAATGATCACCCAAAATAAATTTATCAATTAAATCCCTATTCCTCTATTAAATTGAATAAATCGTCAAATCTATTCAATTTAATTCCATACTCCCATTTTATTAAATAAATCATTTAATAAAATATCTAAAATCCTAAAAAGCATCCATAAACCTAACTTTTATCCCTAATCCAACCCATTCACCCATACTAACCTCACTTAGCCACCTATCTAACCCATTCCATGAAAGCTAAGCTACTTGCCCTCCTAACCCCCTTTCTAAGCTAATCTTAATCTGCCTCCTAAGCATGTGCACAACTTTAAGCAAGGGTTAAGACTTGCTAACCCAAGTTAAAGTCAAAATATCTCCTCCCCTCACCCTCCAACATTGATGACTCTTACATCCCTCTTACATACTCAACCTCCTTCATTACTCCTTTGACCAATGCTTATCCTATCCTCTCACACGCATCCTCCTTGTGACAAGTGTCACCTCCCTATTGGTGCTAAACAAGCACAATCCATGTGTTCTCTTTTGAATGCATCTTGACCCTCCCTCACCATCTTATCATCCTTGCATCCTAACCATCCATCTCTCTACCCGTTGGCCTATAAATGGAACCCTCTTCCTTCACAAAAATCATCCACCTTTCATGCGATGTTATAATGCTATTTTGAGAGCTTGAGAACTACCAAAATACTATTATAGTGTTGAAATCCCTCCATACCTCCATTATTGAAGCCATCCTCCATACACATCGTCTATCCACTTGAAGCTTGAGCACAACTATAAGCATACATATCTACTTATCAGGGAAAAAATTGATTCACCATGGGTTATGCCATTAGGAGCCTACAATTCTTGGTTTGCTTCATTTGTTGGTGATAACCATATTCGTCCTATCATAAGTGTTTACTATTTTTTAGTATTGAGAATGCTTTAATAGATTAGTATTCAATTTGCTCTACTAAATTAGGTGATACATTTTGGCACGACCAGTGGGACCTTGCATTTGGGTCAATCTAATCAGTTTTTGGGTTTTTTGTGATGAATTAACCAAAATAACATTTTATGTTTGTGGGTTTTTGTAGGAGGTTTGCTGATATTTTTGCAAGTATGCAATTCATTCTTTAGAAATCGTGCTCCCAACCATCTAATTGTTTTTCATTTTCAAACACTTTAGAAAACTTATTTTTCGCGATCCCGCAACCCTGAGAATGCGATCCTACGATTGCAGGTTGTAGCTATACACTAACAGGAACGTGAACCCGTGACTATGAGTTCACAGTTTATCACCATCCATCCTTTGCATGTGTCCTAAACTAGCTCTGCATCCTCGCCATACTTCTTCTCGCGAGAACACCAGACTCTACTTGAAGGATCATTGTTTATTACCTACGGGAATGCGGCCATTAGTCAGTCAAATCTTTGAAACCACCTTTCAATGTTGACCAGTCAAAGCCACCGAAGAATTTGTCCGTGAGAATGTTGTTAAAACCTCTCGCGGGATCGCTCTATGATTTTACATCCCGCAGCATATTTTCTTGCGATTTTTCACTAGTCCTGTGCAGCATTCTCATGACTTTTGACCATGTTCCCGCACCTACAGGATCACTACCTAAACCCATGGGTTTGTGGTGTTGACTGCTCTGTTGAATTTTTTGATATTTTCTTGTGCAAGTTTTTATGCTAACTAGTTTTCTACAGGTTTCATCATCATAATCTTTTTTGAAATAGCTTAAAATTGAACAAATCTTGCTTTTTGTTTTTCATGGAATGAATGAGTAAGGATTAAAATTAACCAATGCAATGAACATTTCATTTTAAGTATTAATGAATATTATGTGTGAATACTACAAATTTGGTGCTTAAAATAAACTTCATCAAATCTTGAATGCCCTAAAGTTAAAACGTTCTTATTCCCTCCTCTTTAAAGCGTTCGCGCTTGATTTCCCTTTTATTGACTCGATTCATTTTTGTTGATGACATTGTGAAGTTGGAATGAACCTTTGTATGTTAATCACATGTGTCTTCAAATCATAAAATAGAGCACTAAAGTTTCCAAATAGTAATGAATCCAATTTCTTGCATGTTTTGAGATTGGGCCTTTTAGCACATCTTTGAATTCTCTCTTTCATACAAAGTAAGACCATTTAAAATACGTGACGCATGTATCGAAGTTGTTAGCAAGACCATCTGCAACAACCTAGGAATGCTTCTAGCAAGTTCATCCACCTCTTGGAAGCACTTCCCCTTTGGTGAGAAGCTCAAACCACTAAAAATTTTGGCCGATATATAAATGAGGGGAAAGGTAAACTTTCTCGCTCTATCACCCAAGTTCGAGCGGTGTGATTCTGGGGGTAGCCTGAGGTGGGAAAACTTTCCCATGATTTCAGCATGTCTAGAATAGATTCTTAAGTAGATCACATACATAACAACTATTTGGTGAGACACCACAAACCCATTTACAATCCTTTTAGTCAAAAGTATCTCGCTTTTTTCCATGGTATGTTCATTCATGGTTTAAGGGAAACAACATTCCTTAAGATTACTCACCATTGTGCTCCCCTGGTAGAGGCATAAGGCCACTTGGGTTTCATCTCCAAGGGTTGTTGTTCCCACTGAAGGGGAACTTCTAGTTGCCATGCCTTGAAGATTCTTTGATGTGTATCATTTGTTGATCGACTCTTGTATCGACTCACCTCTTTGATGAGAGAGACATATTGCACTAGAATTAGAAGACACCAAGTTGTGGGTCATTGAATAGCATATTGCAATCAAAATTTGACCTTGGGGATAAAGTGTGTATTTTAATTGTCATACTTGTGCTCAAGACCCATGAAAAATATTTGTAAAACATACACAATTCTGTGGTTACTATCAAAAATCCTTTTGCTAAAGAGATCATATGTTTGTCTTTCTCAAAGTTGCTTTGTCCTTTGAGAAACTGTTTGTTCACAAAAACCCTCATATCAAAGAAATTCCACCTTTGTTATCTCAAAAGGCAATTGTTAGCAAGTCCATTTGCAACAGACTGTTTGTCTTGTTGGTCCAAATTTTCTCTTTGTCAAAAAAGTTATCCTTATTCCCTCATAAAAACAACAAAATCACTAAAGCAAATCCTAGTTACCAATCATTTTTCCTTGGTCCAAAGTTTGTCCTTTTTCAAAATATCCTTATTACCCATCCTACTTGACCGAAAATAACACATTTTGTCTTTAAAGGACCCCATGTTTTCATATACAAATGGTTGTTAGCAAGTCCATTCACAACAACATTTTGCCTTCTTGGTTTATCCTTACCTGTAATTGTTATCTAAAAACCCACAAAATACCCAACAAAATCTAGTTGCAAACAATCCTTTGCTCAAATCCAAAAAGTTGCTCTTTCCAAACTATCTTTGTTATCTATCCTACTTGACCAAAAATATCACATTTTTCCCTTAAAAATAGAAGATTGTTAGCAAACTTCATCCATATCAAATCCTAAAAGTCAAGCTTGTCCCACTTCACTCAAACTTTTCCATTGTTGTAGAAATCATAGCTATTTCTCGATTGATTTGTGTTTCCAACCCAAGGTCCAAAAGGTATACTTAGCGTAGTCAATACCTCTAAAACCCCACAGTTGTGATCAAAATCCCTTGGAAATATCTCATGTCAGGCCATCCCAAGACTAAGTTCAAAAAGGCTAAACTTCCACAAACACTTGTTTACAAGGAAATAGAAGCAAAGCAAAAGAAATACACCCCCAACTCGAGGATTTCCAAACTAGATCAAATTGAGAAAGATGGTGCAAAGGTAGCATTACAAACTGAGTGGGACTACAAAATTCAAAACCTAACTCTCTGATGCAGTGTTAATCAGAGCCTTATCAACAATTCTAGTGTTACTCATTCTGATTAGGTCCTCCTTCTTTCCACACACACTTGTGCACTTATAGGTTTAGTTTCTCATTTAGAAACCTCACTACCACACACAACCATTTAAAAGTAGGATCACCTCCTCCCATCTTAGGTTTTCAAAGAAGAATCCTCCACATGCATTATTAAAATCTAGCACCTTCCACCATTTCCTCACTTTTTTAGAAGCATTTAGCATCATCTATCCCACCATCATAGTTATCATTGAAACTCAACATTTTCTAGAAATAGGTTGTCATTTGTGTCCCACATCACCTTGAGCCAAAGGTTAGGGCCACACATTTCATATCACCATCACATTTCCACACTCATATTCTAGGAAACACAACCTCCTTCACTTAGCACCATATCATCTAGACTCCTAAAGTATCATATATACCTAGCATCATCCTTCTTTGCATTTTCATCCATAGGAAAATCATCCTTTCATGCCACCCACCACAGGTTTTGGTAGAAACGCACAAAAAAGGAAGGACATGGATCCCAATCATAGTAGTAACACATCTCGAGCTTAGTTGTACCCCGTAGTTTCTATGATGCCATCAGATCCACCACTACAAATCCCAGAAGAGTTGGGTTCCTCCATAGATATTAAGGCTTTCATGAACCAACCTGGTCATGCCACCATTGTAAATGCCATCATGGATTGAAACAAGGAAACCATCATGGAAAATTTCTTAAGGGATAATGCTAGTATCTTTGAATTTGGGTGTCCACCAGCTATCGACATATCAGATCCTACGCACCCTTTGTTTGGATGGCAACCACCTCAGATGGAACCAGCAGACCCCAACATACCCTCAACACAGGTGCCTATTCCCATTCCACAAAACACTCATCCCATTCTCGCTCAACCCTTAGTGCATACCACATCCCAACCAACCCCAAGTGTACCATCTGCATATGCTTCCACCACTCATTTTCCTACTCCACCAAATCCTCCATTTTCATCTAGCAACACTACCTTTTCACTTCCACCTCACATCACATCTAGTACATCTACTACACAAATGTCGCCACTAGGGTCGAATACCTCATCTTCCATCCCACCCAACATTACTATCAACCCCTTTGTAGCTAGGCAAAGCTCTTTAGCCTCATTTCCTTTGGGACCTTGGAATGTTGCTATGACATAGGGCCCTACCACTAGCCTTCCCCATAGTACTGTAGCCATGTCTACACCTCAGGCACTTTCATCCATCACTTCACATAGCTATTCACTACCACCCCTTACCAACTAGTTTTCTATGCCACCTTTAGGCAATAGCCAAAACACCCCACCACTACAATTCCCTATTGTGAATGCTCCACCATAGATTAATTACCTTGCACCTACTCATAATCAGTCATTTTCTCAAGCAGAAGCACAACCCACATATATTGGGGCACGGTATAGATTCCCAAAGCATGGCTCAAGAATTACCAACATTACCACCCTTTTAGCCGCAGTCTTCATGCCAACAGTATGCTCAGGTATCCACACAAAACTATCTCATAGGGCAACAACCTAATACTTATCCTCCCCACCAACAAACTTCTTAACAGATGCAACAGTATGCACAAACCACATTCCAACAACTCATAGCATCCATCCCACCAGTTGTGCAACCTATTTTTCCAGAGACACCATATGACAATCAAGGTTTTCCTTATCAATCTTCAGCACCTATCATGTACCCTACATTGGGGGCACCTAGACTGGGGGCATCCGCTCTCCCACCTATAAACTTTGAATGGGAAGAGATGAAAAATGCTCTCAAAGCCCTCAAAGATGGGACAGACTCCAAAACTTTTAAATTTGAGAATGATTACTCATATCCATTTGACAAAACCATAACAATGACACCATTTCCTAAACATTTTGAGATCCCCAAGTTTGACAAATTTAGAGGGCAAAGTGATCCAATCACACATGTTAAGGAATTCTATATGCATTGTCAAGAGGTGCCCCATAATGATGTATTCCTCATGCGGCTCTTTCCAAAAAGCTTAGGAGGACCAGCCCTAGAATGGTTCTATCGTATCCCTTAGGGCACTATTAAAACTTTTGTTGATCTTTCTGAAGCCTTTGTGGCTCAATACACCCATCTTGTTGAAACTGAATTATCTTTAGTGGACTTAGTTCATACTAAGTAGAAAGGAGGAGAAAGCCTTGCAGAATACCTACAACATTGGAAAATCCTCACAACTAGGATCTCATGTACCATCCTCGAATGTCACCTTGTCAAAATGTTCATAAACAATGCGCATCCTAACCTTGCCCATCACATTGTTATGAACTGTTTGCAAACATACAAAGACATTAAGGAAAAGGGGATGGGACTTGAACAAGGCCTCATTAAGGATGGTGTCATCAGACTTTACAAGGAAAACACCTGAGACCGAGGTCCTAGCAATGACAAAACTTGATATTGGAATAAAAACAAAAATACAATGATAGATGGTGCCACTGACACCCGAAAAGTTCATATTGTTGGGGCAGCTACCAATATTCCCATCACATTTTGTCAACAACCACCTTATCAGAAATAAACCCATGTATATCAACAACCACCTATGTAGACCAATCAGAAAGTACCTGCTCATCATAATCAAACCAATGCCATCACACTTTCAGCAAGTGCTAAACCCCATGTTCAAAGACAACCACACGCATACACCCCATTTTGGGAATCCCTTGATCTAATATTTGACAAATTGGCCAAGGATAACCTTGTTCGATATCCACAAACATAACCTTTCAAGCCCAATCAGTCTAGAGCATCCTGGTACAAGGATAATGAGTTCTATAAATTCCATCGTGTCAAAGGACACACTACCCTTAAATACATGCAACTTAAGGATTATGTCTAGGACCTCATTGACAAGAAGGAAATCACAATGGGGCCACAAGCTTCACCTAATGCAGGATTAATGATGTATCAAAATGCTTTCCCTCCTCATAACACAAACCTAGGAAAAGCACCTGCAAACCCTCCTGTCAACAAACCAAACAATGATCCAAGTAAACAAGTTGACAATTAAGACAGGTCTCAGAACTATACCTCGGCATATTTAGACTATGGGAGCCTTATTGGCTGCATATCACAAGTTGAGCCATCTATCAATGTTATAAACATCAAAGGTCCAAATACCCAGTGTGCAGTTACTACTCGTTGAACTCGACTCAATATAGCAAGCCCACCTATGTCTGCACCATCAAGACCACCTCCATCTAGAGCATCTCCATCAGGATCATCCTCATTAGGACTACAGTATAACATCTTGGAACACCTTGGAAACACACCAGCTCAAATTTCCATTCTAGATCTCTTATGAAGAAGTTCACTTTATCAAGAGATCCTCGATAATACTCTACATGAGTCACGCATCCCCTTTGACATAAATTCCATTGAGTTCCACAATTTGGTTGGCCATCTTTCTGCATCATGTGCTTTATCCTTCAAAACCACTAATATCCCAATAGTTGAACCTGATCATATCCTTCCACTTTGCATAGTTGTCATGGTTTCTAACTTTGCAGTCAAACGGGTCATGATAGATAATGGATTAGCTTTGAATCTATGTACTTTAAAATTCACCAAATAGGCAAGATACACTGAGGCAAATATCATTAATGAGGTAATCACCATCAAGGCATATGACAACTTGGAGCACACCACTAAAGGAACCATCTTGCTCCCTCTTAGGGTCAGCCCAGCCACTCAAGAAATAGTTTGCCATGTAGTTGATCTTAACCTTCCATACAACATCCTCCTCGGTTGCCCCTTGGTTCATGCCATGAAGGCCGTTCCATCCACATATCATCAGTGTGTAAAATTTTTGCATAATGGCACTGCGATAACCATCCATGCAGATCTTGAACCCTTTGCTTATTGCAATGTGGTCGAAACTTCATACACCAACCATTGTCCTAGAATCAAAATTGGCCACACCACAGCCAGTTCCTCTAGCACCTACCATGATCCAAATACCATTTTAGCCTCCACTCTTTCCACAGTTAAGATCAATTACCAAGGTTGTGGTGAATACAGTCTTACAGATACTTTTGTTTTTGGTGCTCTACCAATTGATCCACATACTCAAGGGCGCCCAACCTATCGAATACCAAGACTAGATGCTACCTCTCAAATTAAACAGCTTGGATCTACCACATTTCTTACCAATGGTATCCTCGATGGAGAGGCAAATGCTCCTAAAATTAGTACATGGTTGTACAAAGAACCACCTCCAAAAAGTAAAGAACTTCTTGATCACTTCAAACAAAAATACCCATGGTCTCATCGCCTTGCTACTAAACAATGGGATTATCAAGGAGATGGTCTAGGCCACCTGGAGTCAGGCATTAGGTAGCTTGTGGAAGCATACAAAGAAGAGAAAAACAAAGGCTTAGGCTATGGACTCCCCGTGACTGGGGGCACTACAAAGAAAGGCCATGCCTTCACAAATATCCAAAACAGCCTTGTTGAGGTCAAAGACATTCCTGAGGAAGTAGAAAAGAAATCTTATGATGATATTTTCCTTGACAAAATTATCCTAGGAGCATCTATGCTCTACCAACTATCCTTGAATCTCATAGACTTACCCCTCGCTCACCCCTAACTCATTGATTAGGACTAACCAAGTGTCATTCATGTTGATGAATTCTCTATCGAGCACACTCTCCTTAAATTCATTAGGGAAAAAACACCACATAAATGGCCGCTACCACCATTGGCATATGTCTACAAACTGGATCCATCAAGTTACTTTGGGGAGGAGGAAATCTCTAGTTGCAAAATTGAAATGAAGAAAGAAACAAAAAAGCAAAACATTCTCTGGTGAAAACTCCTTTGGAGCACCATTGGATGACTCACAAAATGAAATAAAAATAAAGGACAAATATGATGGTGAAAACCTCCCAGAGGTGCCCAAAGATGGAGATTTCATCCTCCCCCCATAGGAGCATAGGCTACCCACATCTTCAGTCTTGACAGAAGAAACTTGACCATTCAATATCAATTTGATGGAGATACCACACATCACATACATTGCAGCATCTCTACTAGCCGAGCAGGCAGATCTTCTCATTGAAGTCCTTCGCAAAAATGTTGGGCACTTTGCATGGTCCTATTAAGACATGTCAAGGTTAGACCCCAAGTTAGTTGTGCAACATTTGGTTATGGATCTGAAGGCCAAACCTATTAAGCAAAAGCTCTGTAAGATGCACCCCAAAGTTTCTTTATTGGTTAAAGTGGAGCTATAAAAGTTGTTAGAGGCAAAAATCATTCACCCAATTGACTATTCTGAATGGATTTTCAACATGGTACCTATTACAAAACCTTTTGGTGTTATCAAAATCTGCACAAAGTTCAGAGATCTCAACAAAGCTTGTCTGAAGGATGATTTCCCATTACCAAATATAGACATGATTGTTGATCTCACCGCAGGCCATGAGCTCTTATCACTCATGGATGGTTTCTCTAGATACAACAAGATTCAAATAGCAAAGGAAAACTAACATAAAATGACATTTACTACACATTGGGGAACATTCTACTATAACATGATGCCATTTGGGCTAAAAAATATTGGGGCAACATATCAGGGCACCGTGAGGGTCATCTTCCATGTCCTAATCCATAAGACTCTTGAGGATTACATGGATGATATATTAGTCAAGTCTCTCAATGCCCTTGATCACTTATCTCATCTCAAGGAAGTGTTTAATTGATTGGAAACATATTGTCTCATGCTCAATCCAAAGAAATGTGTCTTTGGTATCACCTCAGGAAAGCTCCTAGGATTCATTGTATCACGATGAAGTATTGAGATTGATCCTAAAAAGGCCAAGGCCATCATGGATATGGCTCCGCCTAGGACACTCAAGCACCTTCATTCTTGATAGGGGAAACTCCAATCAGTCAGATAGTTCATCTCTCAGCTCGCTAATAAATGTCAACCATTTACACATTTACTCAAGAAGGATCAGAACTTCAGACGGGACCATGCTTGCCAATGTAATTTTGAGCTCATTAAGCAATACTTGGCTAATTCGCTTATTTTGGTTCCTCTAGCTGTAGGGCATCCACTCATCTTATACATCATAGCTACTCCCACAACATTAGGTGCTCTTCTAGTGCAACTTGATGATACAGGAAAGGAAAGAGCTATTTATTACATCAGTTGCACCTTAGTGGGATATGAGCTCAATTACATGTTGATGGAGAAGGCTTGCTTAGCTATGGTATTTTCCACCTAGAAGTTGCATCACTACATGTTCAGTGTAGCTAATCTCAAAGATTGATCCATTGAAATATGTGTTATCTTGCACAGTATTCACAGGATGCCTGTCAAAATGGGTTATGCTTCTTAGTGAGTTTGACATCCAATATATTGACAAAAAAGCCATCAAAGGCTAGGCTATTGTAGATCACTTGGCAGATGCACCCTTGGTTGCAGACCACTCCCTCATTATGGAGTTCCCAAATGAACACCTCTATTTGATAAAAGAAAAACCATCCTGGAAGCTATAGTTTGATGGCTCCTACACATTTCATGGCTCCGACATGGGCATACTCTTGGTCACACCTCAAGGAGATTACATTCCTAAATACTTCAAGTTATAGTTCTAGTGTACCAATAACATCTTAGAGTATGAAGCCCTTGTTGCAGGCCTCAAGATAGCCATTGAATGGAATATCATGGAGCTGCAGGTCTACAGTGATTCTCAACTTATCATTAAAAAAGCCTTGAATGAATATTAGACCAAGGATGACAAGCTACTACCTTATAAGGAGTTGGTTGATCAATTAAAGGAACACTTTACTCAACTCCAGTTTATGCAAATACCTAGACTACAAAATAAAGTAGCAGATGCCATGGCTACTATTGGTTCTCTCTTGGAAATATCGTGCGAAGCTACGTAATATGAATTCTTGGTCGAACAACTGCACAAACCCGCATATGAGAATGATGAGTCAACACAGGTATGCATCTTGGTTGGTCCCCAATCCCCATGGTACCATTAAATTCACACTTACCTACTAAATGGTATCATATCTCCCCATCTCACATGAACCCAATGCCAAAACCTTATTTGCAGAGCTTCCCGTTATACTATCATCGACCAAACCCTATATTATTGTGGTTATCATGATACTCTCTCTTGATGTTTAGACCAAAATTAGGTTGCAATGGCTCTCAAAGAGGTACATGCTAGACTTTGTGGTGCTCACATGAGCAGGATAGTGCTAGCTAAGTAAATCCTTCAGGCTGGGTGTTATTGGCCTACTCTAGAGCATGATGCACGTGAGTTTGTGAAATGATGTATACCTTGTCAACAACATGTTAATCTAATTCAAGGCCCAACTTAGGATCTACAACCTATAGCACCATCATGGCCTTTTTCCTACTGGGGGTTTGATCTTGTTGGTCCTATCACACCACTTTCTTCAGAAGGACAGAAGTGGATAATCACCGCCACTAATTATTTCACTAAGTGGTTCAAAGTAGTTCCCCTTGTCACTAGCATGGGAGTTCAAGTGTCCAAATTTATCCTATATCATATCATCTATTGCTTTGGCATCCTAGCTACCATTTTTACTGACCATGGAGGTAGTTTTGAAAACCTAAATATGGAGGAATTGTGCACTTCCCTTTACATCCATCACCGCTTTTCTAGCCCATATTTCCCACAAGGTAATGGTCAGGTGGAGGAAACTAATAAAACCCTACTTAAAATACTCAAGAAAGTTGTCAATGATTTTAGTCGTGATTGGCATTTGCAAATCAATCCTACCCTATGGGCATATCGCACTTCATTCTGTACATCCACTGGCACAACCCCATACTCCTTGGTCTATGGTGTTGAAGCAGTATTACCTATTGAGGTTGAATTCCCATCGCTTCGCATTTCTCTATGGGGCCAGATATCCGATAAAGAGTATAGAGTGGCTCGACTTACTCAACTTGATTTACTTGATGAGAAAAGACAACAAACCTACGACCACCTCATGGTCTACCAGAATCGCCTCAAGCACAATTTCAATAGGAAAGTCCATCCGCATAGTTTTCAAGAAGGTGACATCGTCCTCAAAGAGAACATGAAGGTTTAGATTGACCGAGAAAAGATAGGCAAGTTTGAACCCACATGGCTTGGTCCTTATGTGGTCATGACATATTTTTCCTTAGGAGCCTATCAGCTATCTACACTTGAAGGTGAAGTCCTGAATGATCCTACCAACATCATTCACCTTAAGAAATTCTATGCCTGAAAAAAAAATTCTCAAATCAAAAAAAGGTAAAGAAAAACAAGTGTCCAATGGTGAAAACTTGGCAATTCAAGCACCTTGGATAGGTCCCTGGTGAAAAGCTAGCAAATAGGTGCCAGGTGTACTTAGCCTTTTTATTATCTATCATTGATGTTGGCCTCCCACATTGCCACTTCATATCACATCACCCACTCCCCATTTTTCCAAGGTGTTCCTCATAGTTTTACTATTTTCCCTCCCACCATGCCTTGCCACATCACCCTCCAACACTTCGCACTTTGCAAGATCCCACCTAACCCCTGTATTATAGCATCCTATGTATCATACGATGTACTCTACCATTGTACTCTACCACATGTATCCTTATCAGGTGTTTTTCATCCTTATACTTTACCATATGTATCCTACTCAGCAAGTAGTACTCTATGTATCATATCCTTGTACTAAGACTTGTATCCTATGTATCATAATCTTGTAAATACATCAATATCATAATCCTTGTAACAAATTGTGCTTTACATATCACACCCCTGTAACAATACTTGTATTATAACAATGTTATCTTCTTATCCTGAGCTAACCCTTGTCATATACATACCTACTACCATGTTTTATCATATGTTCTCGAGTTCCCAATCATTGTATAGTCATACTTGTATATCTTATTTAGGTCTTATTGTGACACCTTGTGTCCCTAGCCCCTCATCTATAGAAAGACATCATTGCCCCCTTTTATTGGTCTCCTACATGTCCACATCTTAAATTCATTTCCACATATCTCTTCCTTGTTTTCCAGCCCATCAGTTTGATCTCTTTAGCAAAAGGTTACTTTTTTGCACTTTTGTTCTTTCCTTGCACATCTTTGGTTTTTGCATATTTTGATTAATCACTTCCATGAGATTTTAGTTGTTCCCTCCTAAAGGTCGCCATGATCATTTCATATCATGGTGTGTTTTGACTAGGGCAACTTAAAGGCATGGTTTTGATCGCAGTCTTTTTCTACTTGTGATCAGTCGGATATCACCCTTGCATATTTCAACCATGTTTTCATTTCTGATAACATGATGCACTTGGGTGATATCGTTTGCTTGTGGATCACCCAACATCATTCCCACACTGATCTTTCTGAGACTCATATGTGATGTTGAGGCAATCCTTATGTGCTTGTTTGAGTCAGTCCTATGTAATATTGGGGAAAAGGCCTTGATGTTCTTAGTAACCTTGGAAGATCCCTAATATTCCTATATCAAATAAAGTGCTCACAATACATAGTGGTACTTCCTCACGAAGTACCCCATGCTCAAGCTTCCCATGCACCTCACATTTATTTTCTTGTTACTTTCCTTCCATTTCCTATCATAACCCATGATATCCTTTACTCTCTCAAACTTTAGCTTTTTCCACTATCAGAATCTTTCAATTCAAATCATCAAACATTGACGCTTGTTGTCATTATCCTACTCTCATAGCTTCTAATCCCTTAGATTAAAATTTCACCACCATCATGATATGATCCCTATCATAAGTCACTATCCTCTACTATCCTCTTGACTACGAGTTTGTCAGTCACTCATGTTCCAACATCATTCTCCTTAGAGTCAGTATCTCCTATTTTTTACAATAACTTTTTATATCATAGATCACTATCCTAATTCAAGAATTGGTTATCCTATTCCACCATCATAGTTTATCTCGTATCTCCTAGAATCTAGCATGTTGTATTATCATAGCTTGTATCCTTTTATCATACCTCAAATCTCTCGTATATCCTTGCATTCGATCTTTCACTTCACATATGTTATCCTCACATGCTTATCATAAGTCTCAGATGTATCTTTTAGTTTGTGTCCATTTTAGCATATCATAAATTTCCCATTCTCTTTTTTCTTTAGTTTTCTTGTGTTCATCATTCATTTGTGATTCATTTTAGTGTGATAGTTCATCATTGGTTTGTGATTCATTTTAGTGTGGTAGTTAATCATTAGTTTTTTATTCATGTTAGTGTGGTAGTTCATCCTTAGTTTGTGATTCCTTTTAGACTTGTGTTCATCATTCGTTTGTGATTCATTTCAAAACATTATAATTCATCTTTCATTTTGTTTTAATCTATGTTCACATATCATAAATCTCATGTTTATCCTTTACATTGTATTCATTTTAAATATCACAAATCTCTTGTTTATCCATTAGTTGGTGATTTATTTTACATTTGTCACTTATCTTTTAGTTTGTGTTTATTTGAGTACTATATAAATGTTCTCATCATCATACAACAGCATATCAAATACTATCAAAGGAAATCACATCATCAAGGATCACATAAAAACATATCACATCACATCTGAAATATCATAAGGAAAATCACATCAAAATGTATCACATCACATCTGCAATATCATAGAGAAAATCACATCACATCATCTCTGCACTATCATAGCAAATCACATCATAAATATATCGCATCATATTTACACTATCATAGAAAATCACATCCTACATCATAAAATATTAGCAAAATCATAACTCTCATCACATATCATATCCTACATCACAAACTATCAGCAATATCATCAAAAATCACATCCTGCATATCAAACATATCAGTCTCTTAGCTACATCTAAACATACATCATTACCATACTCATGCCCTTGTAAGTCCATAAACACATATCCCACCTCAAAGAATGATATATATATATATACAAAGAATCAATGAAAGAATAAAAGAATACAATCCATCACTGTCCAAATATATAGTGTCCATATCATACAAATAAATTATATCAATACTTTTGGTCTACACCTACAAAAATCCATCAACCAGTAGATCAAAATCATAATATATCAGAAATCTACATATCACTAATCCTCCTCCTCTACCGCCTACTCATCATGAGACTCAAAAGAATCCCTCTCTGCCCTTAGCATTGCTAGTGGTGGAGGTGGCAGCCTCATCCATCCTCCTCTTATGCCCGAGCTCTTTGCCTCATCCCTCCTCCCACTAACCCCCATATCTCGCCTCTAGCTCTGCCCTGTCCAGTGGCTATGCCCTATGCACTGAGACCTGCCCGTCCTCAAAGAACCCCTAGTGCTCCATCCACTCTCCCCTCCCTACAAACCTGTATGGGTCCTAGTTGTCCCTAACCATGTCAGCCGTCTATAGTGCTTTGTTTGATCTATTGGGACCTCTTCATGGTACCTCCCCTGGTAGAATCTTGCCCTCTCTCTCAACTCCTCCACCTCTCTCCAAAGTCTCCTTAGCTCATCTATCCCTCCACCCACCACAACTTGTGCTCTCAGGGTTGCCACCTCCACCACCAATCTGTCCTGCTCCTAGTATATGGCATCCAATCTCCCCTGTGTTTCCTACCTCTCTAGGCTCATCACATCCAGCCTCCCCTTCATCCACCCCAACTCCATCTGCAGCCTCCCCACCTCAATCCCTTCCCTGTTCGCCTGGCCCTATGCCACATCTCACTCCTATCGTAGCTGATCTTGCTCTATTCTGAGTTGATCTCGCTCTTGCTGTATATCGCATAGTAGCTGGCTGGTAGCATCATATGTCTTCTATAGTGATGCATATTGAGTTTCCATTCCATCGTCCCCTCCCCCTGCAGATGATCCTCCTTCATCACCCCCTGTCGACCTTTGTGTCCCTTGCTCCCCCTCCCCCTACAGCCTCCTCTCCTTCACTCTCTCCTCTCCACCTCTCACTGGCTCTTCCCTCCTCTCCTTTACTCTCTCCTTTCCTCCTCTCTCTAGTTGAGCTCCTCTCTCCTGCCTCCTACCCTTTGCCTCTATCGAGTTGGCCCCTCCTCCTATGCAATAACCTTAGTCTGTTGTCATAGCCCTCTAGCTACATACCTCCCCCACCTTGCCGCCCAGGCTAACTCTCCCACCACCACCATTGCCCTCATAACCTATGCCCGGCCTACTAGTCTCAATCACTAAAACCCATCTCGGTACTCCTGAGTGGAGCCCGCATCTGCCACCCCACCGAACCAGTCCCACTGTTGTGGCTCTAACTCTAGCCACGCCCAAAACAAAGCCTCCCTCCATAATGCTGGTCCATACATCAATACTAGCTCGCGAGTCACTCGTTGATACCATTTCGGCTCCCTTGGAGCCATCTTCCACCATCCAAACTATCATAGGACCCTGTCTGGCTGGTACTACTTGGCAATGTACTCCCACTGTCCAAAAACAAAGTAAGGGGATATGCTATATGACAGCTATTGGCCCTCCTCCGCCCATGGCCCTAGGCCCATGTAAGGTCTCCATACTACTGTTGTAACCTCATCAATTTGGACTCTCTAGTAGTCCACCTCCTCTGTATGGTGGTATGTAAGTGGCTCCGCCCAGTTGTAGGCCACTAGCTCCTTCGCCTACCTATCTCTCCACCCAATCAGCCTAAATGTTGTAATATGCTCCCAAGCGCATACCTATAATAATGTAGTGCCTACCCGTAGTTCGCATTTTTGTTATCTTTGCCAAACTCTTTTAGGCTAGTTTTATGCTTATGATTAGGGACATTAATTTCAGATTATCAAATATTGTTTTACATTCAGTTTATTATATGATGAGATTACTTGGTACTCTATATTTTATGCATGCATGATGATGATTACAATGCTTTCAGTTATTGATGACGATTAGTTAGATGTTTTATTCTATGTGTTTTCTTATGGATACTTACCCCATACTTGCATGTGTATGGTGTGTGTGTTTGTTTTCTTTATGTATGGCATTTCTAATGTGGTTAAGGAAAGGAGTCATAGTCACCTGCTAGTCGAGATCTATACAATGCACCACTTCTTGCCATTGCTTGTTTAGCTTAGAATATTATGTTTGTATATGCTTGGATTTTATGTAGGTTGCAGGTACCACGTATCAACTTCCCTAAATTGCCAGGATGAGTGTACCCTATCGCATTATCTCAATGGTAAGAGAGGGGAAATAAATTCTTGAGTCCAAATCCTAAACCTTTAAACTATTTGTCCTACTTGAAAATTGCGACAAGTATTTGAGTCGAGCACCCTCTGAATGCATCTGATGATGTTAATTCGTGATTATAACCCTTTAGTTTGATTTTGTATGTGTTTTTCTATAATGGGTTTTCGTATGTTGTTTTATGAGTCTTTGGTGTATTCTCTATTAATTAAGTCTAATTAAAAGATCAAATTAATGATTTAATTTAATAGAAAATTATTATGATATTTTAATATTTAATTATATTTAATTAATTGAGAAATTAATTAAATAAAAAGAATTAAATTTGAAGATAAAAGTCTAAGGATCATTTTAGAACGTGATAATATTTATTTAATTTAATAATAATATATTTAAAGTTCATTTTTAATTAAATGCTAATTAGTATTATTATTTGAATTAATAAATATTTTATCAATTCAATTTCAAAAACAAATTTAAAAGTGAAAATATATTAATTGTTAGTTTGCATGATGTATGCATGACATTAAAATATAATAAATCAATTAAAAGATAAAACAAGTGAATTTAATAAAGATATTTTAATTGATGTGCACATGAGTTTAAAATTTAATTAATTAAAAAGAAGTCAAGTGAAAATTTAATAAAGTTATTTAATAATTCTTTTAATGTGCATGAAAAAGATTAATGCAAGATAAAAGAAAAGATTAATAAAAGTTAATTTGGAGTTAAGGGTTGTGAGCAAGGAGTTCTCCTGGGTGAACGCACAATCACCATTTGAAGGTTCATTTTTGAGAGAAGAATTCTTGGAAGCGAATTTTTGGGAAGCGAAAAAAAATTGGAAGCGAATTTTAGAAGGGAATGTCTGGGAAAGTTTTAGAGAGAGATTTTTGAACATAAGCTAATTCTCTCACAATTTTCGGGTGATTGCATATTAGCATCAGGTTCAGGTAGGGTCTTGTGTTTTGATCATTGATTAATTATGCAATTTTCCTTTCCTATCTTCTTCGTACCTGTGGATTGTAAATTTGAACTCTTTGTGATGAACACTTAAACATTTCAATATTGTAAATTATTAAATGTTTGCTGATATCTTTTGCATACATTGAGATTAGAAAGTGATCAGAAACCCTTGTTTTCTAGATTTAAGCAATTAGGATTTAATTTGGGAAGGGTTTGAATTTAAAAATGAAAATTCTAGATTGAAAATTCGAATGGTTAATAATATTTTCTCTATCAGTTTATATTTATAAATGTTTATAAAAAAAATTATTATTATTAGTAATTAAAAATTATTTATTTATAATATATATATAATAATAAACATTTATTATTAAACTTTAAAATGGAGGGGGTTGTTTTAATAAATAAAATTATTTTGTAAGGGAGGCAAATTTAATTTAATTTAAAAAGTTAAAAATAATAATTAAAAAATATAAATTTGGGTGGGCAGGGGCCACCACCCCCCCCCCCCCCCACCCCCCTTTTCTTCCTTGCATTTTAAAAAATGTTGGTGACCTTAATGGTCCACGCGGTTGGTAGACAACAGAGCTGCAGTGGGTAGCTATGATTCAAATCGCATGCAACCTTGTTAAAGTTCATTTTTTTTAAATATATTTAATATAATTTAAATATAGTTTATTTAAAAAATTAATTTAGTTTAGTTTAAATCTAATTTAATTAAGAGTTTAATATAAATTTAAATTATTATTATTTAATAATTTTAAAAGTAAGACATTAATATTATTAAATTAATTAATAATTAATGAATATAGTTAAATAAAAAAAATTATTAATAAGTTTTATTATTAATTATTAATTTAATATTAATGTTTTTTTTAATATAGTTAATTTTTAATTACTAAAATTATCGATAATTTTATTAATTATTATTAACAAATAATTGTTGAGATAGCAATATAAATAATTAGTTTGATAATCATTAATTAATTTAATTAAAAATTAGTTTAATTAAGTTTAATTAATGACGAATATAGTTAAACGAAAATTGTAGATTTATTTTAATATTATTTTTAATGATAATGTTTAGATTGGAATTACTTATTTATCTCAATAAGTTAAAATAAATAACGTGCCTTTAGATCAATTTAGGAAATTGACCTAAGGCAAATAGGGGTAGCTTTATGAGCTATTTAAAAACAAAATGGGTTAATGGTAAGGTGAACTATAAGATTATTTACTTGAACACAAACATTGAAAACTGAAACCTTATTGTTTAACTTAAAACTATGTGTTTTCAAATCAAACCAACTAAGAGACTTTGATGTTTTCTATGTGTTGTTTATGTGTTGGGGTGTTGGGGTTGACCTAGTTTGACTAGTTTTAGGTTATTACAAGAGGCTTGGGGTTCTATGAATGTGATGTTATGGTGATTTGTTCTCGATCTTTCTAAACCCAACCATGGTAATGTGATAGTATGCTCTATGATGGATGTATTTACTGATTGTTATTGCTTTCCAGTCGCTTTGAGAGGACTGAAGTGTTTACTATGTTCTTGATGATGCCATGTTGTGACATGTTTGACTTGACCAATTTGGAGTCTTTGATCAATATTTTTTGGGATACTTTCTGGTTGCTCATTCAGAACTGATGGATATTGTGATTTATCATTTGATGTCTTTCAGTTGCTCGTTGAGAACTATTGTGATCATTATGATTATCTTTTAGGGCTTTCCAATTGCTCGTATAGAACTAGTGTGATTATTGTGGATTATTTTTTGATGCTTTCCAGTCACTTGTATAGGACTGAGGTGATTTTATGTGAATATGGATTTGGGCTTTTATGAGCCTAGGGTAGGTTATCTACTTGTAGTGTTGGGAAGTGGCTTGCAATGGGGGCCAAGGCCCTAAGTGGCTACCAAGGTAACTCATTGTAAGTTGTTTTAATAAGTGAACACATTACACTAAATGGGGATTAAATGAACCTAATAAGATAATTGTATGTTCTCGCCAATGCCTCGAGTGCTAGTACAAACTAGGATGGGAGTAGAGAGAATGCTTGGTTGCGACCTTACATTCCATAGTATGCCTTGTCAGTACGAGAGGATACTAGTAGTGACATAGGGATTAGTAGAGACCCTGGAGTCCTAAGCTAACTGCCAGAGTAACTTCTACTTGATTCATGCGATGACACTTGCCCACTTACATAGTAGGTTTCCTATGTGTCTTGTGTGCCTCTGGGAGTTAGATGTTGATCTACTTTAAAACCTTTGAGTTAATATACTTTTAAGATTTCCTGGACTTAGAGAGTATTTGTGTTATGTGACTTGATATCTTATTTGGGACTTGAGACTATCTCCTTAGCATAGTGGTAGTGGACCATTTAGGTTCCACGCGGTCGGGTGGTAGTGCTTTTTCACTCTTACCTCTGAGATCTGTCCATAGTCACCATGGCTAGAGCTTCTTGGGATGTTGGTTTATCATGTTTAGATGATGTTATTTTTTGATGCATTTTCTTATTTTAATGATTAGCACGTTAGATTTCTTTGTGCTTATATTATAGTATGTTTAGGAGTGACGTCCCTATTACTATAGTACTAACAATCTTATCGGTGGTTTGGGATGTTACATGCAGGGGATGGCTAGGACCCACGATGGTCTAATGATGCTATTAATGGTTGGGAGGAACTACGCACTCAGTTAGTTATGTTTTATGATGGATACGTGTATTTCATGTTGGGTGTTTATATCATTTATGATGGATGGATGTATCATGTATGGTGGATGGTTTCATTTATTTTACTGTACTTTATATCATGAATTCATAGAGAATGATGTATCTTTATTTCTATTTTTACATATGTATATTCTTTTAGCCTTCATACCCTGTGACATGTACGGTGGATGATTGAGCATTCTGAATTAATTTGCCAAGAGGCATTCAGAATAAATGTATAATATGGACATTGGACTTTCTATTATTCTTTCATGTGGATGTGGTAGTTGTTAGACTTAGTATTAGATTGGATTTAAATGTAATTCAATGTCATGGGATCCTTAAGGAATGTAACCTGTTATGTATGCTTTAGTTGATTGTATGTTATTGCTTCCACTATTAGGTGTTTGATGTTTATGTTATACTTTCTTACTTCAAAAAAAATGTGTTGGTAAACTTAGTAAAACTTTAGGTCATTTCTTTTGGGTCCCTTAGTGGGGTGTTACAAATAAAGTAGGGAACCCTATGCTCCTCCCTTGTTGGTTGATGCCCTGGTACACTATCTGGTGTAAAACTCTGTACAGCTCAGCCAGCATCAATGATCCCCATACAATTGGGACTTCTACATCTACTATGCACATAATCAACAAGATCAGTACCAATGTCACTCCTGTCCCTCCTATATCTAGGGAAATATAACCAGAGGCAAGCTCACATACGTAGAAGTAAATGTTTCTCTTAGGGGCCACTCAATCCAAATGCTCATCCAATGTAAACTATCCCCTCCGGATCTAATATGCCACCTCAAGCCCAACCAATCTCTACATTGCAACCTCTATCGTCATCTCTCTAGTCACCATCACTAGCATCCCCTATTTAGGTAGTCTGAAAATCCTATACACATGCTCTAGAGTCATGGTCATCTCTCTGGTCGATAGGTGAAAGGTTGCGGTCTTGCTATGCCACCGCTCACATAAAGTTGTCACCATAGCCATGTAGGTTCGTGTATGCAGCAACCTCGCTAAGTAATCGAGTCTGATGCCCTCAATCCTCGCCTAGTATGTGGTCATCAGCAAGTCTCATGTGCATAGCATCACTGCTCGTTGTTTGCGTGATACCAAGGCATCTAACAACCACTATACATCAAAAATCCACTCAAATATCAAAATTCTTTGTCATAATTTACTTTCCCTAGCTTCCCACCCCTTATCTTACCCAACCCCTATCTTTTTTTGCATTTTCTCCCCAAACCCACATTCCTGCAAACACGTTCCCATGAAGCCTGAACCTAGCGAACTCACAGATATATGTTCCTGTGGGATTGCCCCTTTGACCCTTGCCCACACTTAGCCTGTTTGACCAGCGTTCCTACATGCGTGTTCCCATGCAAGCTTACCCTGGCAATCCCATGGACCTTGTTCCCATGAGATCGCATTTTACCCTTTCTTTCCTCTAGTCAACCCTATCCCATTCCTATGTTGACCTCATCCCTGCCATGGGATTGCATCCTCGTAGGGTTATTCATGTTTTCCTTGGTGGGATCGTGATCTTGCCTATCTACCCTCATCCTCAAATAAAATTCTTGTCCCAAATTTGTGATCCCGCACAATCTTCTTCCCTAACTAATTTTGTCTCCCACCCAAGCAATTTTCATAGGCTCGCGATCTCGCCAATCCTGCATGCATTCTCGTCAGACTTGTGTTTGCGGGATTATGTTTGTGCTTTCATAGGAATGTTATAACTAATGCAAAAATAAAAATGACAAGGAGGTTTTTGACCCTAGCAAGCGATCAACATCTACCATACTCACACTCGTCGCACCACATGAGATCTATGCTTCGATCATCTAATAGCTGCCATCGTAGAATCCAAGTCAAAGCTCCTAGCAGCTATATCTCCTCATTCGTCAGAAAGAAAATGACCCCTTCTATCCCTCTTCCAGCCACTTATAGGGCCCCCCAGTGCCCTAGCTACCTCTATAGGTCCTCCAGCAACCTGTTATTGCCCACCACCCATCTTTTTCCTCCCTTTTTTTCTCCTTTTCACCTATTTTTTCCTCTTCCGTGTCCTCTTGTCCCCCATAGGCTTACTTCAAAAAATTTCAAGAAGCTATCGTGCCTCATATTCTTTCCCCACCACCTTCTTGAGGGGGCATCACCTAGTCTATTCTCTCCTCTTCTACACAAGATTGGGGCAACCATGTTGCTTCAAAAAGTATTCTTCAAAAAATTTATATTTGAACTTCTTTGAAATAGTGTTGTTTCAACACTATGTCAAAGAGGGGCAAAATGTAAACACTTAAATCTGATTACATTAATAGGTAATCATATTTAGTCATCTCCTAAGACATTATTGATTGAATATTTACTATTTAATTAATTAATCATCATCCCCTAGTTTATTTATTTATTTAATTAACTATAGTCCAATTGATAAAATCAAATGATCACCCAAAATCAATTTATCAATTAAATCCCTATTCCTCTATTAAATTGAATAAATCTTCAAATCTATTAAATTTAATTCTATACCCCCATTTAATTAAATAAATCATTTAATAAAATATCTAAAATCTTAAAAAGCATCCATAAACCTAACTTTTGCCCCTGATCCAACCCATTCACCCATACTAACCTCACTTAGCCACCTAACTAACCCATCCCATCAAAGCTAAGCTACTTGCACTCCTAACCCCCTTTCTAAGCTAATCCTAATCCCCTTTCTAAGGATGTGCACAACTTTAAGCAAGGGTTAAGACTTGCTAACCCAAGCTAAAGTCAAAATATCTCCTCCCCTCACCCTCCAACATTGATGACTCTTACATCCCCTTTATGACTTTTACATCCCTCTTACATACTCAACCTCCTTCATTACTCCTTTGACCAATCCTTATCCTCTCTTCTCACACTCATCCTCCTTGTGACAAGTGTCACCTCCCTATTGGTGTTAAACAAGCACAATCTATGTGCTCCATTTTGAATGCATCTTAACCCTCCCTCACTATCTTATCATCCTTGCATCCTGACCATCCATCTCTCTACCCCTTGTCCTATAAATGGAACCCTCTCCCTTCACAAAAATCATCCACCTTTCATGCAATGTTATAATGCTATTTTGAGAGTTTGAAAACTACCAAAATACCATTATAATGTTGAAATCCCTCCATACCTCCATTGTTGAAGCCATCCTCCATACACACCGTCCATCCACTTGAAGCTTGAGCACAACTGTGAGCATACATATCTACTTATTAAGGAAAAATCTAATTCACCATGGGTTATGCCATAAGGAGCCTATTATTCTTGATTTGCTTCCTTTGGTGGTGATAACCATATTCGTCCTATCATAAGTGTTTACATATTGAGAATGCTTTAATAGATTAGTATTCAATTTTCTCTACTAGATTAGGTGATACAAATTACACTTGTATTATCACAAAACATGACAACTGGTTCTCTGATCTCAACCTTCATGCCTTCCAACAACTATTTAAACCAAACAATATTAGAACAATTCACTACTGCTACAATATATTCTGCTTCTTCCATGGATTGGAATGTGTAGTTTTACTTTTTACTTGTCCAAAATACCAACCTTTTACCAAGAAAGAATGCTCCACTACTTGTGTTCTTTCTATCATCAATATTTCCTACCCAATCAGCATTAGTAAACACTTTTAGGTCCAAATTTCCTCCAAGTTTATACCATAAACCATAATCTTCAGTGCCTTTCAAATATCTCAAGATTATTTTGATTGCCATCATATGATTTTTTTTGGGTTTAGCTTCCCAAAATATGAACTGCAAGAGAAATATCAAGTCTTGTATGAACTACATACTATAATTTTCCAATCATTGATCTATACAAGGTCTGATCTACCTCTTTTGATTCATCATCTTTGGTAAGCTTTAATCTAGTACCTTCTAATTTATCTCCAATAATCTGATCTGGTGCATGATGGCTTTTGACATACTTGGCTAATAGAAGTTCTTTGCCTTTTGAATGAATTGCATTTTTATCCTCTTGAACTTTAACTTCTAGCTCTTGTTGCTTAGACTCACTAGGCATTGGCTCGGTAGCTTCAAAATGTGACTCAGGTCCTTGTGACTCAGTTTGAACATTTTACAACTTGGCGACTGAGGAAGACTCTGGAGTAGAGGTCTCCTTATTGATAGATGTGTTTGGCAATTTATCAAGTTCAATGTAAACAAATCTCATGTAATCTTCTGGTTCCTTTTTGCTTTCTTCTTCAGTCATTTCTACAAACTCATCAATTCTCATATGTGCACTTTCTATGATTTTATGAGTAGACAAATTCAAACACCTATATGCGTTACTTTTGCAAGAATAACCTAAGAATATACTTTCATCACCTTTCACATCAAATTTTCCTTTTCTAGATTCTTTGAAGATATAACATTTATTTCCAAATACTTTCAGGCAACTTACATTGGGTTTGTAGCCATACCATAATTCATAGGGAGTTTTATATGAGTCCTTCTTCAACTGTACTCGGTTTAAGGTATGAACTGCAGTGCTGATAGCTTCCTTCCAATATTTGATAGCAACATTTTTTTCCAATATTTGATAGCTTCCTTCCTATCTTTTGATTCCTCTTTCAATGCAAAAGTTATTGAATTCATTAGAGATGAATTCACTACCTCTATTTTATCTTAAGCATTTCAATCTTTTCCTTGTTTCCTTCTCTATTCTTGCTAGATACCATTTGAATTTCTCAAATGCTTTTAACTTCTCTCTTAAATATATAACAATCATCATTCTAGAGTAGTCATCAACAAAAAGAATAAAGAATTTTTCTCCACTATAGCTTTCTATTCCAATAGGTCCACACAAATTAGTATACACAATTTCTAAGATATCTTGAGATTAATAAATTTTCCTTTTAAAACTAGTCTTTCCCATTTTTCCAATTTGACAGTTCTTGCATAGTCCAACATCTGGTTTCTTCAAACTAGGAATGCCTCTTACTTTCTTGAATTTTCTTATTTTCACCATGTTATCAAAATTTACATGACATAACCTTCTATTCCATAACCAACTTTCTTCATCTTGTGCAATAAAACTTGAGTAATCACCGAGATAAAGATAAAACAGGTTACCTTTTGTTTGTTTGCCTGATCCAATCAATTTTTCTTTGTCATCCAGAAGTCTTGCCTTGCCATGCATGAATTCCACCTTGAATCCAATGTTGATTAGTTGTGCCACACTCAGCAGATTATGTTTTAGCCCTTCAACCTAGTAGACATTATCACATACAAGGTCTTTGGTTAATGAGATTCAACCTTTCCCTTTTATGCAACAAGGTTCATTGTTTCCAAACCTTACACTACCACCATCATAGTCTTCAAAGTGTTCAAACTTTGTTTTATCACTAATCATATGATGTGAACATCCACTATCTATGATCCATGTATCATTTTTGCTCACATGAGAGATAAGTGTCATTTTATCTTCTTCTTCATTAGATTCATCTTTCACAGCAATGTAAACTATTTCATCTTCACTGTTATCATAATCTTTAGCCATAAAACATGTCTTCTTACCTTTGTCCTTGAATGATTTATGATTTTTGAAATCCTTCTTGCCATTGCACTTGTGACTTTTCTGCTCATCCTTGGTTTCTTTTTTTGGGCACCTGCCAGCAATATGACCAATTTCTTCACATGAAAAATAGATTAGGGGAACTTTACCTTTGTATTTTCCTCTGCCTCTAGAATATTTCCTTACAAGTAAAGCTTCAACAACTTCAAGATCATTATCAGAACTTTCTTCTGATTCTTCTTCACTTTTTGACTGAATGTCCTTTATTTTCTTGCCTTTTTCTTTAAGTGAAAGCTTGGCCTCAAATGCAGATTCAATATTCTTGGAAGCTAGAACATAATTTTCAAAGTTATCGAACTCAAAGGCTTTCAATCTTCTACTAAGGTATCCAAAGTTATCTTATGATTTGTTTCACACCTTTCTTGAATAGTAGATACTCTAATTGCATAGATAGGAAGCAATGTTCTGAGAACTTTACTTACAATAGTTTCTTCCTTGATATCTCCTCCAGAAGCTTTAATTGCACTAACACTGGCTTTGATTCTTTCCACATATTTGGCAATATTTTCATCTTCTCTCATTCTCATCTAATCAAATTATCCTCTAAGGCTTTCTACTTTGGCTCTCCTCACATTTTCATCACCACCATAGATGTCCTTTAGCTTGTTCCACATTTCAAAAGCGATTTTGCAATCCTTGATATTATCAAATTCCTCATAGCTAAGGGTAAACACAATATCTATCATCATGGTGTTATGGTTCTTTTTCTTAGCAATATCTCCAACAGATAATGTACTAGTAGGAGTTGTGCATTCTTCATCAAGGTATTTCAATCTTGAATCACCAATGGAGGCCAAATGAAGTCTCATGAATCCTTGCCATGCTGAAAAGTTGCCTTTGTTAAGCTTTGTAATTTCTCTCTTGTAAGACATCCTGATCTTTAGCTCAGGTCCTTGAAACCTTTCCTACAAGCACCAAAAGCTCTAATACTAATTGTTGGAAATATAGATGAAGTAATTGAGAGGGAGGGGGGGTGAATCAGTTACCACAAAAATATGTTAGATTCCTTGGATGTTAACAATAAAACTAATTATTGTTGTTATTTGGTAAACACACAGAAAATGTTGTAACTCAATAAATGTAATGCCCTGCCAAGAGATCGAAATAATTAAACTAAAGTTTCACTAAGTTTGGTAGCATTTTTTTTTTTTAATCATGAAGATAAACCATTCATATCAACTACATAGTAGCAGAAGCAATAACATACAATCAATTGTAAGCATACATAACATGTTAGATTCCTTAAGGATCCCTTAACGTTGAATCACATCTAATTTAATTATTAATAATTCCATCTAATGCTACATCCACATGAAATAATAATGAAAAGTCCAATGTTCTTAAATTACATTTCTGATTGCTCAATCATCCGATGTACATGCCACGGGGTATGAAAGCTTGAAAGAATAAACATCCATGTAAATAAAGTACATCATCATCAAATATTAATCCATGATGCAATTAAAGTAAATGAAACCACATGTCATATATGATACATCATCATCATAAAGATATAACATCCATCTTAAAAGATCAAACATAATAAACTAAGTGCATGGTTCCTCCCAACCATAAATAGCATCATTAGACCATCATGGATCCTAGCCATCCCTCCATGCGTAACATTCCAAATCACCGAAGAGATCATCAGTTATTAATATAGTAGGAATGTCACTCCTAAATCATACTACATCATATGTAGAAATTAATCTAACATAAAAATATAAGCATAAGATAACATCATCTAACATATGCTAATCATCAATGAAAGGATACATATCCACCATCATAAAGGATGCATCAGCCACGATGTCTCAAATGGTTCTCAATTGATAAGAGTGAAAAAACACTACCACCCGACCACGTGGAACCTAAGTGGTCGACTCCCACCATGCTAAGGAGATAATCTCAAGTCCCAAACAGGTTATCAAAACCACATAACACAAATACTCTCTAAATCCAAGAATCCTAAAAGTATACTAACTCAAAAGTTCTAATCACAAAACTGACATCTAATCCTAGAGGTACAACAATGACGTGTAGGAAACCTACTATGCAAGCAGGAAAGTGTCATCACATATATCATGTAGAAGTTACCCTGGCAATTAGCTTACAACTCCATGGGTCCCTAGTAATCCTCGTGCAACCACTAGTACCATCTCATACTGACAAGGCATACTATGGAATGCAAGGTCACAACCAAGTGTTCTCTCTACTCCCATCCTAGTCTGTACAAGCACTCAAGGCATGGGCGAGAACAAAAAAATTATCTTTTTAGGTTCATTTAATCCCCATTTAGTGTAAATGTTATCACTTATTAACAAAACTTACAATGAGTTACCCTGGCAGCTACTTAGGGCCCTGGCCTCCATTGCAAGCCACTTCTCGACACTATAAGTAGATAACCTAATCTAAGCTCATGGAATCATAAATCAAAAAATCACCATAGTCCTATACAAGCGACTAGAAAGAAATACCAAAAGATAATCCATAAAAAGAGCATCAAATCTCCACAAGCACATGAAAAGCATCCATAGATAATCATGACCACAATAGTTCTCTATTGGCAACTGAAGGTATCACTGATAATCAAAGTATCCATTGGTTCTCAATAACCAAAATATATCTCAAAATCATACTGATCAAAGACTCCAAAATGGTTGAGTCAAAACATGTCACAACATGACATCATTAAAAAATAAATCAACATTTCAATCCCATCATGGTGACTGGAAAGTAATTCAAGGATAACTGATCAATAACTCAAAAATGATTAGCTCAAGTGTCTCATACACATATAACTCAGCTTCACTCAAGAAGACTGATGAGCAATACCAATCAGTAAATACATACATCTCATAGAGCATGCCATCACATTACCATGGTTGGGTTTATAAAGATCGAATTCAAGACATCATCATGACATCACAATAATAACCCCAAGCCTCTGGTAGACATCCTATAACTGGTCAACACTAGTCAACCCAAAAATCCAAAACAAGAAGCATAGAGAAAACACAATGCAAGCACATGTTTTGGTTTACTAAAATCACATAGTTGAATTAAGTGTAGAGGTTTCAATTTTCTGTTTGCAAGTATACTTCAAGTGTATAGAATTTATCATTTGACCTACAAGTCAACCCATTTGTTCCCTCGATAATATTATCCTTCCATTATTTAAATGTTTGCTCACATAGGAGTTTGCAAATTCTCAAGAGTTGTCATGTAGACAACACAGGAGTTTGCACTCTAAGAATGCACAAGTTGTCTACACTTAGGAGTTAGCATATTATTTGAGCACATGGTGTCCACAACCTTATGACTCATCTAGAAGGTTGGAGAAGACTCATGCTTAGTTGTCATGCTTATCTTCTAGTTCTTTCTAGACACATTCTAGATGCATCTTAGAGGCCTTTAAATAGAGGCCCTCCTAGTGTGTTTGAACAAGCTTCAAAGCTTACATGCTTTTGAGAAGTTCATATGCTTCTACATGCTCATATGTTTCTACATGCTCATATGCTTCTACAAACACTTCTAGTCACTTGTGGGTTTTGGTTGGCTTGGATCTTGGAGGAATTGTGAATGTTGGAGAAGGAAGGGATTTTCTATAGACTTCTGAGGCATGACAAATTAGCATCAGTGTCCAGGTGCACTCGTGATTTTTGCATATTCTATTTGCACTCTTTCTCTTCCTGTCTTCATCGTGTTTGTTATATGTGTCTAAATATTCTCTGTGATTGAATCGACAAATTTTGAAATTAGAACCTAGATATGTATGTTATGTTTATTTGAATTGTTGCTATTGATTCCATTATTAAGTATAAGTTGTAAATGGTTTATCTTTCATGCTTTAAAAAAAAAAAATTGTTTGGCAAACTTAGTGAAATTTTAGATTAATTCTTTGTATCCCTTGGCGGGACATTACAGTAAAAGCAGAGTGTGATTTACCTATAACTAATCTTAAACATTCACAATGATTAACTTGTAAGCATAAAAGAAATAACATGAACACATGAGACACCAGGATTTAACGTGGAAACCCAATATGGGAAAAACCACCAATCTAACTAGTTACTAATTTTCACTCTTCTGAAGTGAGCCCTTTTAGGAGCCAACCTGGTTAAAGGTTACAAAATACACTATTAGGTGTGACCTTGTTAGAGGATTTAATCACCCTGTTAGGAGTGGCTTTGCAAGAGGTCTTAAAAAAATTCAATGGAACTATCACCTGGTTAGAGGATTTACAACTAGTGGTTAAACCAACTTTGTTAAGAGATTTGGATCACTGCTACAATGGTAAGAAAGTAACAATGAAATGACTTGATAGAGATGCAACTGAATTGCTAATTATAGATCTTTGTTCTACTTCATACTAGATCCTTCCTGATCAAATATTCCTTTGCTACTCCACAAGGATATCTAACCATCCTTCAAGTTCGCTCACACTTTCCTTCTTAATCAATCAATACACTTCCATACTCACACACTCACTAGAATCTCAACTTGACCTTTCATTTATACCATCCAAATTATCAAGTCAGCTCAATTAAAAATTACAATGACCAATAAACATTAAAATAGTTGGCTGGAATCAATACTTGAGATAATTAAACTTCATATCCCAAATAAACAAAATCCTTCATTGGCTAACCCTGCTTGATAAACATTGGTCCTGACATGATTTCCTGTGTTAACCAACAGAAGCTTGGTCAACACTACGAACTTGCAAAATCCTTTGACAATTAAGTGAACTCAGTTAATACTAACTATGTCCAACTTTCCTTCATTAACCATGAGAACTCAGTTAACACTACTTTCTGCAATAATTTCCTTCGATGCTTGAGTGAGCTTAGTGGACATTCTCTTCACAGAGTAATCTCTAGAAATGCTTAGTAGACAAGAAAAACTATCTTGTTGACCAAGTGAGCTCAGTAAGAACTGACTGAAAACTGATATGAAATTTGTGTAACATCAAAGACAACACACAATTAGACAACTGTATCCAACATAACATTCTTCTCATATAGACATATCTTTAGTGACACTTTCCAACTTAGGGCTGGGCTATGGAGACAAATACATAAGAGGAGTTTCAACTTGGATGTTGAGACCTTATCCTATTATGATTTCTCCTCCATTCTCCTTTTTTTTTACCCTATCATATGCTTCGAACTTCTTCAAGGCATGTGGCTCATCAAGAGTTCTTACAATGTCATCATACTCAAGTAATATATGCTCATATGAGTATAATTTCTATGTTTTCTTCACCTGGGCGATAAAGCCTTCTAGATAAAAGTTCTTCCTAGACTCATCTTATGAAAGATTTTAATCATCTATTTTATATTCAAAATTATTTTATAGTTTCTACTTATTATGTTTTCTTCTTTTATTTTCAAGCCCTAGATCAGTGATAACTTTAAGAAACCTCCATTTGGAAAAAAGTATAAAATTTTGGTGAATCAAACATTAGTTCAAGGGAAAAATTAATTAATTTCTATTGGCGAATTTTTATTTTGAAGTAGGAAAAATTTTAATTTTATTGGCAAACAAATTTCTTTCAATCATAAGAAAACTCTATAAAATCTAGGCGAATCTTTCATTATTGATGAAAATAACAAATATAAGTACACATACCTAGAAATTGTGATTTTATTATTATTATTATACAAATCTTAATTGATTATCAAACTTTAAGATTAAATTTAGCCCACTTTTATTATTATAGTTTCCCTCCAAATTATTGAATGGTGGTTCAAGGGTAGCACCCTTGTTATTTTTAATCATTGGATGATCCTAAATAAGTGGCATATATCCTATTTCAAGTCAAACTTTTAAAAGGAAATCGAATTTCTAAGAAAGTCCCCAAAATAATGATACGTATGCCCAAACAAATCTATTTTGGACTAAAGTGATAAATGATAAAATGTTTCATAAGAAGTATTTAAAATAGTGACACATGTTATACCTATAGACTTTATCTTTAAGATAACTTAAATATTTACCAAAGATTGATGAATATGACCATTGATTAAGACAATCCTTGGAAATTGTAGGCGAAAATATTTAATTTATTGCATATAATAATTAGATTCTATTAGAAAAGTCATCACTATTTAATAAAAATACTTATGTAATATTATTGGTGATTGGCCTACGCATGGGACCCATTTTTGGTAAAGTGTAGGCAATACAAACATCCCAAAAGTGTAGAAAAAATAGCCAAATTTGGGGTCTTTGATGAATGAGATTAGCCAATTGGCAAATATTAGCCACTAAAGTTATCCTTTCCCTACATTTCTGTGATGTTCTCTCCATCTTGAAGAAAGAAAAATTATCCTTTCTATTTATCAATGGAACACTATTTTGAATGCTTGGATTCCTATAAATAATTCTTAGTCTATCACAATGATTTCCTTACCATTTTTCATGCTTTGGTATTTGTAACTTCTATTTTTTCTAACAAGTTCCACAAATGCATAGAAATCACCAACAATCTAACATTGCATAAAATTAGGAGATTTCATTTGTATGGCTTTTAGAATGTATCATAATGATGTATAAATTCTTTAATTCAAAATATCATGCTAACATGATGTTAGTCAACCTTTGCTACTTTTGTTTAGCCCTACATTATTTTATTTTCCATCCTTCATGTCAAAGAAACTCAATGGTTCTCTCCTCGATTTATTGTATCCCTTTCTATATCTTCTTTTGGTCCTTGTTCATGGTTGATTGAAGAGACTTATTGAGATCATATAGAAGTATACCCTACTCCTAGGTAATCTAATTGATGTATACAATCTTTCCTCAATGGGGTTTCTTCTCACTATAACATATTACCTCATAAGAACTCAAATTTAGTCTAGGTGAAGTCTCATGTCATATTCCATTAGATATTTCCTTGCTCACTAATTTATTTTGTGCTTCCTTGGAATCTATTATAGTATAATCTATAGTAATCCTCTTTTCCTTGGCATAACCCAAATTTTAGAGGTAAATAACATTACCATTGAAACCATGTTAATACTTTCTTATTTCTCCTCATATGTGGTTCAAAGACCATAATGAAAGTGTGTTTTAATTACAACAAATGGTTTCTTATATAGGTTCCCAATATTTTTTAAACTAGTCAACACTCATTAATTGTCTTGAAGATGAATTTTCTCAGTTTTTGTTGCAACATGTTGAAATTTATCTTAGGAAACTCTTTGTCCTACATGTTCTCTCCTAGCTTCTTTTGGAAATCTTTCAACCTTGAAGATTTTTATTACACCGAAAGAGCCAATGTTATTGCTCATCCATCACACATAAAATCTTCTTGAGTATCTCTTGAGTATCTACAAACTTTTTCCTACAACTAAATATTGGTAATTACTTTATAACTTGCATATGAAAGAAAACCAACAATGTTGAATACTATATATAACCGTACACAAAGAGAACTCATAACACCATTATTGGTTAACTAGGGAAACCCTGGCCAAGGAAAAACCCCTATAGGGATGATACCCACTAGATTATTCACTAAACAAAAGAATCTTGTTAAGGATATTGACCCTATTAGGAGTCTATGAAATACATATAGTGTCTCGAGTTTGTTATATGCCCACTAGTAAAATATTTATATAATTAAATCAATAATTACTATATAAAGAGAGATAATCTACCAAACAATGATATAATTAAAATCATATTATAATATGATACGATAGATTACATAATAACAATGTAATGTATAATGAAATAATAATCAATTCTATAATATGTAATTTATATAATAGTTATATTAAAATCCAATTGAAGATTTTAAAAAATTACTTATATCCATAATATAAATATTAATTAAACATTATTACTAATAGTAAATAATAATTATAATATTAATATTAATAAATAAATATTGCAAATCAAATGGAAGGACACACCCCCTCTCTAAATAAGATATATAATAATATTGCACACCAAAAAATGGGATCATCAATGAAAGAAATGGGCAAAATTTGAAAAGCTCAAGTAATCATAAATAAGGGTCATTATAGAGTTCTTGTTAGAGGACTAGGCCCTATTAAAAGCCTCAACCTTATTGGTGTTTTAGAACAAACTACAGGTTATATAAACCCTGTACTAGGATGCAAAGAAAGGATAAATTCCCAAGGACTAACTAGATCCCATATTTAGAAAAAAAATTCTCAGATCTGTACCAACATTAACAAAGCAAACAGAAGGTTTTTTGCTCTTTAGGCTCTACAGGGCCAAGGGAGGTGCTCCTAGGGATTGAGATAGATTTTCTTTGATGTTCTTCTTCAATATTTTCTCATTAATGTTATTTTTCTCATATTTATCCCTTATAGAAGATAAATGGTCAAAAAACTTCTTGCAATGCAATCAACTAGTTGATTTATAACATCTTAATATAAATTCAAGGAAAGTTGTCACAATAAGAGTATGACCAGCAATTTAGATCTTCATTACTGAAATGGAAAATTGATTTTAGTATGTATTGTGTAACCATATGAATACATCAATTTGCATTAAAAAATTGTGACCAATTTCTTATCCATTGTTATACAAAGTAAAACCAGTAAAATCTTGACATATTTAATTGACTTACAATTAAAATTATCAAATGTTAACCCTAAATCCCATTCTTATGATATCTCTCCCATATGCCTAGAAAACCTATCAATTCATAGAAGTATTTACTTAATTATTTGAATTAAAAGCAATAATGAAATGATATACAACTTATTCTAGCTACATTAAATTGAAAGAACTTTATGCAATCAATCTCAAAATAGCAAACATATGAAAATAGAGACAAATTTAGAGACACGGATCATTCAAAACTCCCCTTTTGTATTAATCTTCCTTGAAGATCATACGTTATTGATATAAGACTCAAAACTTGACAATCTCAGTCAGTCAATGTTCACTATACTCTTGGATTGGCAAAATTGAATATAACCTATCATTGACACACAAACTAGACCAACTATTATATATTTTATATATATATATATATATATATATATATATATATATATATATATATATATATATATATATATATATATATATATATATATATATATATATATATATATATATATATAAACATTAAAATTCTACAGACTTCAGATCCTCACTCCACATCTTGGAAATCCTTTTATAAGAAAGGATTGCAACAAGCTTCAGATGGGAGAACAGATGTCCAAAAATGATTGGAAAACAAATACAAATATATTTCTATAATGTTATATTACAAAAATTCTCTATATTTAGACAAAACTGGCAGGTGGCACTTTTTTGCTGTCATCTTCAACATATTTTTGTTTGTCTTCTAACTGCCTATCACTTTTCTTGCCTTTTCTTTACCTATTATGTCTCTTATGCCTTTAATTGCATAGTTTTTGTCCTTGAATGGTAAATCCTTTATATCTTCTATGACCTCCCAAATGGCTATGTTTGTGTCCACATCAAGCCAAGTGGCATCCCTGATACCATTCAATTCTTCTAGGCATTTGTTCTAATTGGCATTAGTTACAGCTTTAATCTCTATAGTTTTTTTTCCCATCCTTGACTCTAGCTTGTACAACATATCTATCAAATCATACACTACTACAATGTTAGCTTCTCCATTGCAGTATGCTGAAAATGTAGAGTGACTCAGGATGTTAGCAAAGGAAGATGACCATTCTAACTATTCCCTAGTTCCTCCATCATTATCCAAAATGGTGGGTATAAAATTTGGTACTCCCGTGGAAATTATTTTCATTTTTTTTTTAATCAACTACATCTTGCCTACAATGAATCCGTTCAAATCTCTTACCTTATCATTTTTCTAACAGTTATAATGATTACCTTTGGCAAGTCCTTCTATGTCAACATAGGTATAAGATTATCAAAGAATTTGGTATAAGGGCCCCATGTATTGAACAAAAGAGATAATAAGGAAACTTCCTCATAACACTTATATTATGCCCCTTGTAAAACAATGTAGTTGCTATGCACATTTCGTGAAACAATCTTCAAAGATCTTCTCTTGTGGATTAGCGAATTCTTGATGGTTCTAATTTCAATCTCTTTGCTAGACTTCATCTCCTCTTCATCTACTTCCATAGCTTGACCTAATATATCTTCCATCTTAGATGCATGGCCCTCTGTCTATATCCCCTTGTCTTCAATATTCATGGTGGATCTGACAGTATTTTTTAGTGCCACTGTCTTAGTTTCTAACTTGAGATTTTTTTTCTCTAATACACAAGTCTTTTTCATTTCTTCTTCATAGCACCTCCTAGCTTGGATATACCTCTCATAGGCCTTTTCCAGCTAGTCCTCTAGGTCATCAATCATGTACTTTCCAAATAGGGCTACTAAGGTTTTCATTCCATAGATTTGGCTACTAGAAGTAGAGTGCACATTCCAAAATATAACATTCCCCCTTGGGGACTCTTTGATCTCCATTGGAGTGGGATTTTAATGTTGTGGAGCTAAACTCCATATTGCCATGGTTTAAGCATCAATATTATACCCAGACCCTCTTAACTCTCCCAGGTGATTCTCATCTTCAAATGAGGTTGTCCTATCCTGTCTTCTCATCTGATCCAGCAAAAATGAAGAACTTATATCCCAACCTAGGAATACAATCATTTTGCTTCTCTATATCAACTCTCTAGCTTCTTCCACAATAAGGGTTTCAGTGGTAGGATCATATTCTCGTAGTTTCTTTGCAAGTTCAGCAACTACCTTTTCATAGTCACCTAGTTTCATTTACAGAGACAATTCATTTTGTTTCAACTTGAACAAGAAGCTTTTGAACTCTTTAGTTTTGATGAAATTTTCATCACTTATAAACTCATTAGCTTCAATGATCCTATCATCAATAATTTGGGCTTGTAGCTGCAATTTCTTAGCCCTTTTCTCATCCTTAATGGCTTGAGTTGTCAGATAATTCCTTCTTACATCATCAAAATATTGATTACCCCTTGGCAATATCTATAACACTTTCTATTGGGATTTTTATGGAATCTCCACCATTTTTTGCTTCTTGCTCCTCTAATGAGCCCACTTTGAACATTTAGGTTGACCTTCTTCTTCATTACTTACATATACAACAATGTCTTCCTCAAAGGACTCAAGATTAACCTTTCTTGTTATTTCTTTAGGGACTTGCGCTGATATCTCAACAAAATTCTGCACACATTTATCTAGCCTAGACTAGTAATCTTCTTCAGGATAGAATCCCTTGAAGGATGGATCTACTTTTCTCATTTCCTGCTCAAAACTCAAAACATCTCTCTACTTGATCATTCTTTCTTTGCATACATTTTCATTAGATCTGTCAGCAATGACATCCTCCTCCCATATACATTTCGTTGTAGGTAAAATATATCCCCTCATGTTATTTAATGCATTCTTGACTACATTGTAGGGGTCATATGTTCTTATCAGCCTAGTTGGAAATTAAAACTCCTTAGGAAAGCATTAATTTCCTCTATAGGATTTTTTTCCTATATGAAAATCTCCTACCTTGGTGCATCTATACCAAAATGTTCCCTTTTTGCCAGTCTTGCCTAGATATTCTCTATTCAATGATATTAACTACCAGAAAATTTCTACAAAACCTAACCTCTGAGATATACTTTGGTAGAATGTGAGGTGGTTGGGGGCATCCATAAATTCTAATAATAGTATATTCTTCAAATAGAAAAACACTTCCCAATTATGCTCTAGTTGTTTTCCCACATCAAAACACATATTGGGCTTAACCACCCTCCTAACACTTCTAGGTATTCTTGCATTAACCAGTCTTATTATTTTTAAGATAGGGTGCACAAAATCATTATAGAAAGAAATAACATTAGAGTATAGGTAACATATTTTCCATACCCTAGCAGTGTTGTATAGGCAATCTCTCTCCCCATTCCTCTATACATTTGAAAAAACTTTGATCAAAGAACTCCACATTTCTAAACAGGATCAGATGCATGATTAAAGAGTAATGAAAGAACCTAAAGTTCTCCAATCAACCCTCTTATGTAACAATAATCTCCTTTTTCATCTTGTTGATGATGTAGGTTACAAAATCATAACCAACATTGGTGATATGGTCCTGATATTCAGAGCCATGACATTGTGTCCACCCAGAACATTCATGCTTTCATCTAAACTTGGGGCTTTGTTAAGACCAAAGATAGTATTTTGCATGTATCTTTGGAAGAATTCTAGAGGCATAAGCTCTTCTACCTCCTTCTTCCTTGGAATTTCTCTCTTCTCTTTCCTTGGCATAGGGATATGACCTGAATTCCTCTTTATCTCCTCTCATTATCTCAATCATAGCAATACAAACAATAATGAAATTCTTTATAAACTTCCTGTAAAAACTAGCCAAACCATGAAATGATTTTACTTCAACCACATTCTAAGGTGTAAGCCATTCCAAAATTTCTTTAACCTTCTAAAGGTCCATTTTCAAACTATCATCTAAAATAACAAATCCCAAATACACAATCTCTTCTTGCATAAAAGAACACTTTTTGAGATTAATCATCAACTTCTCCTCTTTCAATCTCTACAATACTCATCTAACATGCTCAAGATGTTCTTCCTTGGTCTTACTAAATATCAAAATATCATCCAAATAAACAATCACAAACTTACTCAAAAATATTTTCAGAACTTCATTCATCAACCTCATGAAAGTACTAGGTGCATTGTTTAAACCAAAAGGCATCACCAACCATTCATACAAACCATCTTTTATCTTGAAAGAAATCTTCCATTAATCACCTACTCTGATTCTAATCTGATGATAGCCACTCTTCAAATCAATCTTGGTAAAATACTTTGCTCCACTTTAACAATCCATAATGTCATCCATCCTTGGCATAGGAAATCTATATTTCACTTTGATCTTGTTAATAGCTCTGGAATTAGTACATATTCTTCATTCTTCATTTTTTTTAAGTGTTAATACAATAGGTACAACACATGGACTCAAAATTTCTCTAATTAAACCCTTCTACAACAACTCGTGCACTTGCCTGTTAAGTTCTTCATTTTCTATAGGTGTTAATCTATATGGTGCTTTGTTTGACAAACTAGCTCTAGGAATTAGATTCATACAATTACTTATACTTCTTAATAGTGGTAAACCATCAAGAATATCCTTAGCAACAATCTCATTATACTCATTCAACAATTCGATAATTTCTACTGGTACTTGGTCAATATCACGAGTGTCTATTGTCACTCAGTCATTACCAACTTTTGTTGCTCAGTCATTACTACCAATAATCAACCTTCTAAGAACTATAGCAAAAAAAACTTGATTCCTCTTCATTTCTTTTTCAAATTGCTTCCCATTAACCATGCAAAATCTCACAATAGTACAATTAACCTCATCTAAAATTTCAATCAAAGGCAGCAATATTTTCTTCTTCTCATTCACCCAAAGATTATATTAATTCAATATTCCACCATGTATAGCATATCTATCATATTTTTGAAGTCTACCCAACAAAATATGACAACAATCCATAGGCATAATATCACACAACACTTCATCAAAGTAATATCCAATCTTAAACTTCACAATGCATTAATCACTTACCAATATCTTATGCTCATCTTTGATCCAGGAAACATGATAGGGTTTGGGATGCTTCAACCTCTGCAACTACAACTTTTGAACTAGCTCTTCTGATGCCAAATTTGTAGAACTTCCACTATCAATTATCACCTTGTAGTATTTTCTAGCCATCTTACATCTGGTCTTGAAAAGACTTCTTCTAAGGATGGGTTGCTCATCACTTCCCTTATTACATAAGGTTCTTCTCACCATCAAATTTTTTCCAACCTCAAGTCCACTCGGTGAACTCTTAATGTCTCTTTGAATCAAAACATTTTTGTTGGCTTGCTCACTTTCAGAAGATCTACATTCAAAAGATCTATGCCCTTCTTTACCACATCTGAAACAATTACCATAGAAACCACCTCTAGAATAAGAATTACCACTTCCTTGGTAAGAAGTAGTACCTCCTTGTTATGAGCTACCACCTTTCCACTTAGTCTTATCTTTTTCATCATTCTTCCATTTAGATTTTCCTTTATCTTGCACAAAATTTTTTGATCTACCACCTGCACTATAAGATCTTCCTCTGCCTCTCTAGAATCTACAACCTCTACCTCTTTGTCTTTGTTCATGCTTCTTTGTCAAGATCTCCTCAGCTTTAAAGGCATATTGATATGCTTCTTCCACACTTTCCAATTTCAAAAAACTTATCTCATCTTGAATTCTAGATCTCAATCCATTTAGATATCTTACAATATTCTCAACATCATCATCCACATGTCCAAAGTTGATGTCCAACCTATAGAATTCCTCAGTATACTCTTTCACAATAATGTCTCTTTGTCTCAAATTTTGCATCTTTCTCAACAAGCTAACTTGGTAATCAACCAAAAGGAATTTGTTGTTTACCTTGTTCACCATCTTTAGCCAAGTTTTGATCTTCTTCTTTCCTCTCCTTTGTCTATCAGATTGCAAATGCTCCCACCACAGTGAAGCACAACTCAAAGAACTTCTCCATATTAGAGATCCAATCCAACACTACATTGGTGTCCAATTTTCCATTGTAAGGAACAAGTTCTACATCAGGCTTCAAATGTGCCCAAGATAATACTCTCAGCAATCTTTCATCATCTTGATCTTCTTTAGGTTCCAGATTAAGGTTTGATGTTACTGCTTCATCATCACTCACATCCTCAAGATACACTCCTCTCCTCTAGGTTGTCTCCATAGCATCTAATCTGGCTACCCTTTGTCTTAATATATCCAATATTACATTATCAACATTTCCTCTACCTCAAACCATCTTTACAACTCAGGTTCTTGTAAGATCGTAACCATCTACAAGTTATAGGTCAAATCTATAGATCTGCAACCTGTCAACCAAATTTGAATCAGAGTTGTACACGATCCAATCTCCACAAGACAAACCTCAAGCTCTGATACCACCTCTAGGCTTCAGTTAAGTAACAATCTCAAAAGGTTTCTTCCTTATAATCCTATTCACAGAATTATTATATGCAAACTCGAATTGTGCCAATGCCATTTTGAAATTATGTGGTTCATCTCAAAAAATTACCCAAGTTTCTAGTCATAACCTCTGTCTGTCCATCAGTCTGAGGATGGAATATAGAAGTATACTTTAATTTAGAGCTTGAGGTTAATCCTTGTGGAGATTGGATTGTGTAGAACCCTGATTTGGATTTGGTTGTAGGGTTGTAGATCTATGGATTTGATGTATAACTTGCAAAGGGTCATGATCTTGTATGAACCTGATTTGTAAAGATGGGTTGTGGTAGAAGAAATGTTGATAATGTCATATCGGATACATTGAGACAAATTGCAGCCAAATTAGATCCTATGGAGATAGCCCAGAGGGGAGGAGTGCATCTTGAGGATGTGAGTGATGATGAAGTGGTAGCACCAAACCCTAAGTAAGAATTAGAAGAAGATCAAGATGAGCAAAGATTCTTGAGAGTATTGTCTAGGGAATATTCAAAGCCTACTATAGAAGTTATTCCTTATGATGGGAAATTGGACACCAATGTTGTGTTAGATTGGATTTTGATATGAAGAAGTTCTTTGAGTATGAATACACTCCTGATAATAAGTAGGTGAAACTTGCAGTTACTAGGTTGAAAGGTCGTGCTTCATTGTGGTGGGAGCATTTCCAAACCGGTAGACAAAGGAGAGGAAAGGAAAAGATCAAGACTTGGTTGAAGATGGTGAACAAGGTAAAGAACAAATTCCTTCTTGTTGATTACTAAGTTAGCTTGTTGAGAAAGATCCAAAATTTGAGACAAAGATACATGACTATGAAAGAATATGGTGAGGAATTCTATAGATTGGACATCAAATCTAGACATGTGGATGATGATGTTGAGAAAATTGCAATATATCTAAATGGATTGATATCTAGAATTCAAGATGAGATAAGTTTTTTGAAATTGGAAAGTGTGGAACAAGCATATCAATATGCCTTGAAAGCTAAGGAGATCTTGAAAAAAAAGCATGAACAAAGACAAAGTGGTAGAGGTGGTCGATTCCAAAGAGGTAGAGGTAAATCTTATGGTGAAGGTTGCAGATTTGATAGCTTTGTGCAAGATAAAGGCAAATCTGAATAGAAGAATGATGACAAAGACAAGACCGAGTGGAAAGGTGGCAATTCATACCAAGGAGGTACTAGTTCTTATTGAGGAATAGATAATTCTTATTCTAGGGGTGATTTCCTTGCTAATTATTTTAGATGTGGTAAAGAAGAGCACAAATCTTTTGAATGCAGAACATGATTTCAATAAGGTATTTCAAATTGAATGTGATGCAAGTGGTAGTCCAATCAAAGCTGTATTGAGTCAAGGAGGTAAACCTATTGCTTTCTTTAGTCAAAAGTTGAATGATGCTAAAAGGAAGTATTATGTGTGGTGTGAAATGAAAGAGTTGTACGATACTGATCCTAATTTTTCTAATGCATGGAGAGAGTATAGAGCACCAAATTCTAATAGATCACATTAGTAAGTATGATGAATGTTTTAGTGAAGAAGGTATGTTATTCAAAGGAATTTAGTTATGTATCCCTAGAAGTTCTATGAGAGTTAATATGCTTAAGGAAAAGCATAGTGGTGGTTTGGCTAGACATTTTGGAATTGATAAGACACTAAGTTTAAATATAATTATTCTATGAGTAGAAGTACAAGGAAGACACCTTTTGAGATTGTTAGTAGAATGATGCCTAGAGGAGTATCATATTTAAGAGATGTTGGTGGTAAAGAGAAGATAAGTGTTGCAGGAGAAGAATTTGTTGATTTTATGGAGTCTTTGCATAAGGAAGTGAAGCTAAAGTTGGAACAAAGTAATCAGAAGTACAAGGAGAATACTAATAAGTCTAGAAGACATCATGTTTTCAAAGTTGGTGATGAGGTGATGGTTCATTTGAAGAAAGAAATATTTTCGGTTGGAACATACACTAAGCTAAAGATGAAGAATTTTGGACCTTATAAGATCTTGAAGAAGTTTTATAATGGAAACGCTTATGAAGTTGAGTTACCTAATGACATGGATATATCTCCTATAGTCAATGTTGTTGATCTATATAAGTATCATGAGTTAGATGATAAAGTTTTTGTACTTGGTGATTATCCTAAGAAGTGGATTGAAGAGGGTGAATAGATATTAGATTAGAGAATTAGTAAAAGCACAAGAGGAAAAGAGTACTATAAATATTTGGTGAAGTGGAAGAACAGACCAATTGAAGATACTACATGAATTTCTCGATCTAAGTTGGATTTAGCTTAGGTTGTAACATCTCAATGATTTGGGAGAATCATTTCTTTCTACCTTGGTTGTTTGTTGTAGGAGCATCCTAGTTTGACACATTATCCTACTCATTTATATTTATTCTATCGATTGTTGCCAAGTTATAGCAATTGTCAAGTGCCAGTAATTTTGTAGTATATGTCGAGTTGAAGTTATCCCACATCATGTTAACACTCTAGTTAGCGTATTATCCCATCTCACTCTATAGTGTGTGTCGAGTTATTCTTCATGTGTTGACTGATCATTCATGTGCCGATTGTTCCTATTGATGCTGAGTGTCAACATTTTGGATGCATTTTTTGTGTTTTGGTTTTTAATATGAGCTAACTTGTAGGATTAATTATGATTGTGATGTTTATGATAAGATCTTGTCTTGGGATGTGTGTAGACCATTTTAGGGTTGACCTTTATGTTTTGTAATGCCCTAGAATCTTCTATAAGCTATTTTAGCAAGTATAAATAGGGTGTTTAGGCTTGAGTTAGAGCAAAACGGGAAGTTTTGGAAAGTTTGTGGCATATGTGTCTGGAAGGTGCAAATTTGAAGCATGATCTTAGATTGTGAATGTATTTTGTATCTAGCCATAACCTAAAAGCCCATACAACTAGGCATGTATGCTAATATTTTGATGAATCAATAAAACTGTTGTTTTCTCTCTCTTGGGTGGTGTTCTCTTTATGTGTGTTTGCTTCCATTGTGTTAACTTTGCAAGGTTGGTTTGGATTACTAGGTGTACCTTTGGCCCTAGTTATTTTTTCCCTCCTAGCGTTAGGACTTTTTGCAACTTGACAAGAACATCCTTATAAATCTATAGCCAATAATACTTTTTCTTTAGAAAATTGAATGTCTTATCAATTCCAAAATGTCTAGCCAATCCTAACACAAGGAGGGAAAGAATAACTAGGGCCAAAGGCACACCCAGCAATCCAAACCAAACTTGTAGAGTTAACTCAATAGAAGCAAATACACACAAAGAGAACAACACCCAAGAGAGAGAAAACAACAGTTTTATTGATTCATGAAAATATTAGCATACATGCCCATCTATAAGTCCTTCTGGGTTACAGCTAGATACTAAATACATTCAAGATCTAAGATCCAGCTTCAAATTCACACCTTCCAGACACATATGCCACAAATTATTAAACCTTCATGTTCTGCTCTAACTCTAGGCCTAAATTGTTAGGATTAAACCACAAACAAAACTAACAATTACATGCAAATATAAACAATATCATAAAATAATAGATCACATAGAAAAGAACACAAGACACCAAGATTTAATGCGGTTCACCCAATCCCTGGGCTACATCCATGAAACAACAAGTCCAATTTTTTTATGAACCAATGATTACAACTTGATTATAATTTGTAATCCCTTACAACTCAAGACTGTAAGAACTAATTTTTGCATCACCCACAATGAAACAATCTCTAACCCTAAGCCCTTTTATACAAGTATTTTTATCACTTTAGGGTTATAATTAATAATTACATGTTGGCCCAAAAATCCTGATAAAATAGGGCCCAAAAAAATTATTAGGGGCTTCGCCCCTGAACCCCCAAATAGCTAAGGCCTAACGGCCCCAGCTGTATTGGGGGTTGCTACCCCCAAACCTCTGCTTGGGGCCTGGCTCAACCCTGAACCTCACTGAGGAATTATAGAGTATGTAGATTACTTCTCTAATCAGTCACCACAAACTAAAAATCTCACACTAGGGGGCTGATCAGGCTCCACACTAAACAACAGTCTCCCACTTGGAGACTAATCTTGTAGCAATACCGCTACCACATAGGGCTCCCACCGGATCAAACCACTCTGGACTTTACTATTCTTTTATTCTTGTTTAGTCTAGAAGACCAACCAAAGCTGAAGAGGAATTTAGCTTCTCCCTTGTCACTACCTTTGTAAACATATTTGTTGGATTATCATTGGTATGTATCTTATCCAGCTTTAACTATCCATCATCCAAAGCTAACTGAATGAAATGGTACCACAACAGAGTGTGTTTGGGCTTTGAATGTAGAGCATAATTATTCACAAGATGAATGACAATTTGACTATATGTAAACAAATAATTATCCTTATGAGGGTGTCCCAATTTTTTCAAGAAAAACTAAAGCCATATCATCTCCTTAACTACCTCTATAGTAGCAACATACTCTGACTCTGTAGTGGATAAAACATTAACCTTTTGTAACCGAGAAACCCAGCTCACAACTTCCCCACCAATAATAAATACATAACCTATAGTACTTCACCTAGTATCAATATCCCCTGCCAAATCTAAGTCAACATAGCCCTATAAGTCAATAGTAGAGCCCCCAAAGTATAAACATTTACTGGATGTTCCTCTCAAATATCTGAGAATCCATTTAACTACATTTCAATGCTCAATTCTTGTATGACTCATATACCAACTAACGACTCCCACTACATGTGAAATATCTGGCCTTGTGCATACCATAGCATACATCAAGCTTACTATAGTGGACACATAGGGTACCTTGGACATCTTATCCTCCTCTTCTTGTGTCTTGGGATACATCTTATTAGTCAACTTCAAATGACCAAGTAAAGGTGTGCTGACAACTTTAGCATTCTCCATAGAGAAAAATTGCAACATCTTCTTAACATAATTAGCCTGAGATAGCGTCAATTTTCTATTCTTTCTATCTTTGTAAATCTTCATACCAAGGATTTGTTTTGCTGCCCCCAAATCCTTCATACAAAATGCATGTGCTAACTGGCATTTCAACCCCTTAATATGATCCATGTTAGACTCAAGAACAAGAATATCATGAACATATAAACATAAAATAATGTAGTTGTCATCATCCAACCTCTTAAAATATAAACAATTATTTGAATGACACCTACTATATACATGCTTATGCATAAAACTATCAAATTCCAAATACCATTGTCAGGGTGCTTGCTTCAAGCCATACAAACTTTTCCTCAATCTGCACACTAAGTTCTCCTTACCTTTGACCTCAAATCCCTATGGCTGAGCCATATATATCTATTCATCCAAATCACCATGAAGAAAGGTTGTTTAAATATCAAGCTACTCCAAATAAAAATGTTTAGTATTCACAATACTTAAAACAATATGGATAGAAGTCATTTTAACAACAAGAGAGAATATCTCATCAAAATCAATGCCTTTTTTCTATGCAAATCCTTTTACCACTAACCTAGCTTTAAATATTTCCTTACCTCCATCCTCTTCTTTAAACCAGTAACCCCACTTATTTTGTAAAGCCTTTTTACCTACAGTCAACTTGAATAAATCCCATGTCTTATTTTTCAACAAATAGTCCATTTAATCCTTCATTGCAAATTCCCACTGAATCTTAGTATCCACCTGCATAGCTTCATCATAACATTTAGGTTCACCAGTATCTATTAGTAAAATAGAATACAAAGAAGGAGAAAAACTTTCTAGAGGTCTAGTTAGCCTTGTTGGCCATCTAACATTCACTAGTGTGTGTGGTATCTATTGTTGTGGTTGTTGCACATCATAAGGAATGGCTAGAACATCAACTTTTGGAGTATCTTCTAGCACTAAATAATCATCTTCTTTTTTCTCATGTTGCTACAATAGATCTTTGTACAACACTTTCTCATTGAATATGACATCCCTGCTTCTTATAATTTTACGATTTTCAAAATCCCAAAGCTTATAACCAAATTCATTAGTTCCATATCCAATAAATACACATTTCTTTGACTTAGCTTTCAGCTTGGTTCTATTTTCAAAATCTATATGATAAAATGCTTCACAACCGAAGGTTTTGAGAAAAGAATAACTCACCTTCTTACTAGTCCATGTCTCCTTTGGAATACCACAACCCAAAGGAGTAGAGGGACCTCTATTAATCAAATATACAATAGTATTGATAGCCTTCACCCACATGTGTAACGACAACCTAGCATGTAACCTCATGCTCCTTGTATGCTCCATTATAGTCTTGTTCATGTGTTCAGCTACTCCATTTTCCTATGGAGTCCTTGAAACAATTTTTTGTCTATGAATACCATTATGGGAGCAATAATCTTCAAAGTCATGACTACAATACTCACCACCATTATCAGATTTGAGACATTTTAATTTCTTACCAGTCTCATTTTCAACCAAGCATTTCCATTTCTTAAAAGTTTGAAATACATCATATTTATGTCTAAGAAAATAAACTCATACTTTTCTAGTTGCATCATCAATGAATGTAACATAATAATGAGAGCCTCCAAGAGAAGATTCTCATTCCATAGTTTAATCTTAACTTTTCCCTTTCCAACAATCTAACAGGGTTCATTATCCCCCAAATAAACAAGTCCAAAATCCCCTTGGACATAATCAATGAAATAACCTCTATGAGGTGTAGCATGAAATGAAGCACCAGAATCTAAGACCCATGAATCATCAACACTTTCTAAAGACAGAAGTAAAGCATCCTCTTTAGATTTGTTACTTACCACATTTTCTTCCTTGTCTCCGTCTGGTTTATCTTCTTCATTTTTCTTTTGAGTCCAAACATCTTTCTTTTTATGCCTTGGGTTCCCACAGTACCAACATTCATTCGATCCTCTCAATTGAGACCTCTTCCCCCTTGACTTTTCTCTTGATTTCCCATGATTTCTAGAATCACTTCCTCTCTTAGTTGTTTCGCCTCAACTTTATACATTGAAAGCACTTCCAGAAGTAAATCCTCCTGAGGATTTCTTGTGAGTTTCCTTGCTTGAAATAACACCAATCACATCATCATATTTTAGGGTACTAGCTTTAAAAATAGAATTACTCATAGCCATTACCAAGCCATTCCAATTTTCAGGCAAAGAACACAAAATCAAGAAAGCCCTAATTTCTTCATCAAAATTGATACCCATAGAAGATAACTGACTAGTAATAGTATTAAACTCATTTAAATAATTTGCAATAGATCCAATTTTTATCATTTTCATATTAACTAAATGCTTCATGAGAAATATCTTGTTTGAAGCAGAGGGTGTTTCATACAGTTTCGCTAGGGTTTGCATCAACTCTTCTGTTGTCTTTGCTTTTATAATATTAAATGCAACTAATGGTGCCAGGCATAATCAAATGCTTCTAAGTGCCTTTTTGTCTAAAAGATCCTAGTCGTCATTTGACACAAATCCTTGATTCTTGGTTTTTCCTTCCAACAGCTTCCATAAATCCTTATGGTAAAGATAGTCTTCCATTTGCATCTTCCATAACTGAAATTTTTGCCCATTAAACTTGTCAAACCTTAGCTTATCCTTGTCTACCATCAATCCCACTTAACCGTGAGACTCCCACTCAACCGTGAAACTTTCCTGCAAAGGATAATTGCAAAACAACCTTGCTCTAATACCACTTGTTAGGATTAAACCACGAATAGAAATAAAAATTATATGCAAATATAAAAAATATCATAAAATAATAGATCACATAGAAAAGAACACAAGACACTAAGATTCAACAGGGTTCACCCAATCCTTGGGCTATGTCCACCAAACAAGTCCAATATTACAATGATTGAGTGATTACAACCTGATTACAATATGTAATCCCTTACAGCTCAATACCACTTCAAGAACCAATTTCCATATCACCCACAATGATACACAAAATAATTCCTTCTAGCATCATACAACTTGTCACTAAAGAAAGCAATAGGTTTACCTTCTTGACTCAATACAACTCCAATTGCACTACTACTTGCATCACATTAAACTTGAAATACCTTATTGAAATTAGGAAAATCCAATATAGGTAAATCAACAATCTTTTCTTTCAAAGTCTCAAAACTCTCATCAGTTCCATGTATCCACTTGAATTCCTTTTTATCTTCTCTCATTGTCTCGGTCATAGCATTACATACAACAATAAATTTCTTTATAAACTTTCTGTAAAAACTAGCCAAACCATGAAATGATCTTACCTCACCCACATTATTAGGTGTAGGCCATTCCAAAATTTCTTTAACCTTCTTAGAATCCATTCTCAAACCATCAATTGAAATAACAAATCCCAAATACACAATCTCTTTTTGTATAAAAGAACACTTTTCCAGGTTAATCATCAACTTTTCCTCTTTCAATCTCTATAATACTTGTCTAACATGCTCAAGATGTTCTTCCTTAGTAAGATTAATGAATATTAAAATATCATTCGTCATCAAGTATCTCAACTTCATAAGCATTTCCACTATAAAACTTCTTCAAGATCTCACAAGGTCCAAACTTCTTCATCTTCAGCTTACTATATGTTCCAACTAGAAATTTTCCTTTCTTCAAATGAACCATCACCTCATCACCAATTTTAAAAACATGATGTCTTCTAAACTTATTAGTATTCTTCTTGTACTTCTGATCACTTTTTTCCAACTTCAACTTCACTTCCTTGTACAAAGACTCCATAAGATCAACAAATTCTTCTCTTGCAACACTTCTCTTCTCTTCACTAGCAACATCCTTTAAATCTAATATTCCTCTAGGTTTCATTCCAGCAACAATCTCAAAAGGTGTCTTCCCTATACTTATATTCATAGAATTATTATATGCAAACTTTTCTTGTGACAATACTAACTCCCAATTATGTGTTTCATCTCCAACTAAGCATCTTAGAAAATTACCCAAGATTCTATTCACAACCTTTATCTATCCATCACTCTGTGGATGGAATGTAGAACTTCAACTCAATACCCATCTTCTTCCACAAAGTTCTCCAAAAATAACCAACAAACTTACTATCTCTATCAAAAATAATATTTCTTGGTAATCCAAGCAATCTAGCAATCCCTTGCAAAAAAGGTTCAGCAACATGCTCAACATCTGATGTCTTCTTACATGGTATAAAATGAGCCATTTTATAAAATCTATCCAAATCAACAAATATAGAATCATACCTCTTTGCTATCTTAGGTAATCCAAGAAAAAAATACATACTAATGTCACTCCAAGGTTTATCAGGAATAAAAATAGGTGTATACAATTCAATATTTTGACTTACTCCTTTTGCAACTTGACAAACTCAACAACTCCTTACAAACTTCTAAACATCCTTGTACATCTATGGCCAATAATACTTCTTTTTTAGAAAATTCAACGTCTTATCAATTCCAAAATGTCTAGCCAATCCACCACAATTTTTTTCCTTAATTAGATTAACTCTCATAGAACTTCTAGGGATACACAACTAAATACCTTTGAACAACATACCTTTTCACTCGGTCTTGTCTTTGTCATCATTCTTCCATTTAGATTTTACTTTATCTTGCACATATTGTCACAAATTAAAACTTTGACTCATCATTTAACCTTGTGAAGCCATGATTATGAGTCTTTCACTACTTTGCCACCTTAACAATAGGTTAACCTTAACTTCTTGTGAAGATGTGATAGTCTTTATTTTAACTATAGTGGTTATTCCCCACATCATCATATCTTGAAATGTCTAAGGCTTAATTCAAGTCATGTCCTTATGATTTACAGTTTAGCACCTCTTCACAACTTAAACTGGGAGGTTAACCTTAACAATTGTGATGTTGTGATGACTATGCTAAAGACTGTTTCACTGCTTCAGAACTTCTCAAATAGTTAGGTCCCAAACTAGAGCGATAAAGCGATTGAAATGGTTTTTCAACATTGTAACTTAAACACTTTTAAAGATATTGACATAAAATATAGCAAATGGTTAAAAGAGTTATGGATATAAAAGAAAACAACGTATAACCAAAGTTTTGTACATATCCATATTTATACTTGCATGTCAAATTATGAGAAATTTCAACAAATTACAAGACATGGCCATTGCCTTAGGGTTTTTCATGAGGAAAAACATATTTTTAGAAACCCTAAGCAACTGAAACAAACTTTTTTCCTAATTTTCATAGGATATCACAAATTTTTTTACTAGATTGAAAATCAGGCCATCAAACCTTGTTAGGAGTTGGTAGATCAAATACAATGTATGCAAGGAGAGCCCACTACCCTAACATGCAATAAGCAATAAAGTTCTTCACAAGTATAGGTATACATACAATACTTTCTCACTATTGAAACTCACACTTGATCTAATCATACATTAGATTTTGTATCACATAAGGCTCACATAGCTTTCAAGCTATCTTCATAATAGTTCACATGTCACACATCTTACACATTATTTGACTAAGATAAGATCTTTACTTATATCTCGCAAATTAACAAATCTTTGCTCAGTCAACCTTCATGTCTTCACACACTTGACTTGATATAAAATTAGTTATGGATTAATCACTTCAAATCAGATTCCACGTTAAATGTGCATCTACCATCAATTCAAAAAATGTCACTAATAGTAAACTTGTTTTCTATCTTATATCTTCATGTGATCATATCTAATCTTGTGCACTTGACCATAGCTTCCTCTCTATGTCTTCTACCTTTTGTTAATTGCCCAACTTCTAATTCACTCTTTAAGATTGATTATGATTTACTAACACTCTGCCTCTATTGCAAACGCTTAATTCAAATAGGATGAGTCAAAAACAATTTCTAACTTCAATCTCTCATCAGGTGCATCAAATTATTGTTCCTTCGAAATGTATAAGAACTTTCTAGATCCTTAACTTTCACAAATGCTTCCTTGAATTCATTAATGTGTTCCTTGATTGCTTCCTTTTGACTCTTATCATTGATGTTATCATTCCTTCTGTCACTCCTGCTATCGTTCCTTCTATGATTGGGATTCCTGTTGAAGTTTCTTCTATTCATTCTACAAAATCTTATTGTGTGTCCAAAGTTATTGCATAACGAACACACAGTTGCATTTCTTCTTTGATTGGTTCCATTCTGACTATCAGGTACTCTATAATTCCTTGCAATATGTCCAAGATTGTTACACTTATAACATACAAACTATTTCCTTTCTCCATCATTAGATCTTCTTAGTGCTCTTCCTCTTTCATTACCTATAGGGTTAATGTTCCTAAACATTCTACTATTTGTATTATTACTATCAAACTTAGGTTTATTATAATATATTGCTTTATGTCTATAACCATGGCAATTATAATAATAAAAATTAGTAATAGGTTTGAAAAACTTACCTGTGCAATCTCTTTTCATATGACCAAATTGATTTCATATTAAAAATCTACCTCTGAATTCATGTTTGACTACCTTGGGTGGTTCATCTTGCTTAGGTTTATCAACTTGCTCTATTTTCTTAGGCTCATCATGTTTCACAAACAAGTCAACTAGTTCAATCTCTTTAGATACTTCAGTAGTAATGCTAGATTCAATCTTACTCAGATCATATTCTTAAGGGGATTCAACAACTGGATCCGATTCTTTTCTAATTTTAACTTTCTTGGTTGATTTCTCTCCAATAAGGTAACCAAGACCTATCTTATCATATGAAGGTCTTTGATGAAATATTTGTTCATCAATTTTCTCACTAATAGAATAAAGTTTCTCTAACTGTTTCTTAGCTTGTATCAATTCTCCTTTCATAATGGTATTATACTTTTCTAATTTTGCATGCTCAATCTTAATAGAATCTAATCTAGATGTTACTTGACTTAACTAGGATCTAAGGTTTGTATTCTCAAATTTCAGATTAGATTCATTCTTATTGTCATTTTTCATAAGTCTCAACTTAAGTTCCACAATTTTCAACTCATGCTTCAAGATCTCATTTTCTTTCTTGAGATTTCCTACTTCATCATTGTCACTAGTTTGCACATTTAATTCCTTACCAGATTTTAGATCATCTATCTTGTCTTTTAGTTTACCAATGTAGACTTTTGCATCGTCATATCTATCTTTCAGGTTGTCTCTTTCTTTTGTAAGAAGATCAATTTGTTCAAGAGCTTCTTCAAGATTTCTCTTTAATTGTTCCATATCTATAGGAATCTTACTCAAGTTTTTAAGCCTCTTCAGAGTAACTATGCTTTGATACCAATTGTTAGAGTGGGGTTGTTGTTGCACCAAAAGACCAATTTGTCAATGCCCATTACAACCACTCAACTTATAGTACATAGGAGGTGGTTAAGCCCTTGTCATGAATCTCGAGGGGAGAGCTAAAAAAAATTCTACCAAATACTGTGATAGGGGTTCTTTAATACTTCTTTATGCTCTTGGTTTTTAAATGGTTAATATGTTCTCATTTCTCCTCTCTGCTTGTAGTTTGTATAACATTTTTATATTAAAGAAAATGACTATTTTTTTGGTGTGCATCACTTGATACTACATTTTGTTTATTTGTTGTGAGAAGTATGTCAGTGGAGGCATATATAGTTGATACCTAATTTACAAGTACTCTAACCTTAGTTTAACTTTGCCTCCCTTTGGGTCAAAAACTACTTAAATTTTATAGTTTACTACACATTACTAGCTTCAAATAACTAGCTTCTGCTTGAGCAATATCTACATATTTTAACAGTTGAACACAAATTTGTGAAACATTATCTTAAAGACCAAGCTTATCATATTTAATATATTTCTCAAGAAGAAACTCAAGGAAATAAAAAATTACCTCTTGAACTGTGCAAAACTCTCAATATGATTACCAAAAATGTTTTAGAAACTCATAAATTTGAAGCTATTGTTACAATACTATTACTATTGTCTACTTCAGTACATTGTTTACATTGCGCTTCACACTATTCATACATTTTTAGTACCCCCTATTGAAGAAGTTCTGAACAACCCATGTGTAGATAGGATTGATAACTACAACACTATACTTGTTCTTGTTGACATGTTGATATATTGTGAAGTTAACATGTGTAAAAAAAGTAATTTATTTTCATCATGCTCAAATTAATATATTGAACGTGAAGTTGACATGTTGATAGTTTCTTGGAAGTTTTACGGCTACCAATTTCTTGTGAAAAATGTCATTCACCAATCTCTTGATGAGTATTGATGAGGAGGCTCATGTGACTATTGTTGCTTATTCACCTAGACATGTGACAATTGTTTGGACATGAGTAATAGAGAAAAAAATGCTTGATATACTCCTTGAGCAAGTCATGTTAGGAAGAAAAGGTGAAGGGGGGTTTCAGAAAGAAGCTTGGACCATCATCGAAAAGATGTTAAATAAAGAAATGAAGATGAATCTAGTAAGAGGTAACTTCAAGAACAAGTTAAAAACATGGAACCAAGGTTATTGAATGATGAAAGACTTGAAAAATATGAGTGGTTTCACATAGAATGAGAGTGCTCAATGTGTTGACACTGATGATAGTTTATGGGATCAATTTTTGTAGGTAATGTACTTTAGACAATGTTTTTATGTAAGTAAAATATCTCTTAATCAATCATAATGAAAGACAAATGTCCAAGTCCTTAATTTTTCCTTCATTTAGAGAAAGGATTTCAAAAATGGTAGAGTGTACAAGAGGAAACCATTCCTCTATTTCAATGACTTAGCAGTCATTGTAGGGAATGACATGGTTGACAAAACTGCATTGGAACACCCCAAAAGATCGAAGATGGGCACCTTTTTGATGAGATGGTTGATCTTGAGGATGATGGGGCATTCCTCTATTTCAATGACTTAGCAATCATTGTTGGGAATGACATGGTTGACAAAACTCCAATTGGAACACCCCAAAAGATCGAAGATGGGCACCTTTTTGATGAGGTGGTTGATCTTGAGGATGATGAGGCCTTCGATATGCCTATGGATGACACTCCTAAATTTGATGAAGATATTATTTATTCAAATAATTCTAGTACATTTTTTAGACACTATCCTTCCACACCATCATTAAGGAGGCCAAAGAAGAGGAAGACACACATGGTTGCTTCTTTGGATGTCATATGTGAAAGTATCAAAAATATACATTTGGGCATGATGGAAGCTCACATTGTCAAAGTTGATTAAGGAGAAACTAAGAAAGATATAGCAGTTGTCTATGCATCTCTTAGAGCCATACCCAATCTTAGTCAGGAGACATTGATTATGGCATATGAATCTTTTACTTCTAAAGCTACAAAAGCATGGGGGTTGTTAGAGATGAGTGCAAAGTATAAGGAAGAAAATGTTAGATTTAAGTTTGGAGGATTTCAGTGATTTTCCAACACTTTGCTTTAAGAAGGTTTTGTTTATTGTAAGAACAATCACATCTATGGAGTGGTTTATATTTGATATGGGAGCTCCTATTTTTTGGGACTATGAACTTACAATATTTTTGAAACAATGGAAATTAATCATATTTTATAATAGTCATGTTGCTTTTTGGTTCCTTTCATCATTTTCTCACACCATTGAAATTGCAGAACCATTAATAGTTCTAAATAGATACCATTAGTTGATGTTCCTTTCATTATTATTATGTAATATTTATGATTTTGTCATGTTTTCCATTACACTGTGATAGTATCATTGTATGTTACTATCAGCTCATTATCACGGTGATGCCAAAAGGAAACATTTGTGATTGTTCTTGTATGTAAAAAATTATCTTTTAATATTTATAAGCCTCTATAGTTCTATAGTTCACCTTTTACTATCATGTAAAACAATTCTTGAATGTTTGAATGGATGCTTGTACTATGATATTATTCCTTGATGATAGCCATCTTTAGACCCTTGCATGACGATAACTAAAATTATCTTCCTTTAAAAAGGCATTCAAAGTACCATGGGAAAGTTAAACAAAATGGAATACAATGTCATTTAATTTGTAACAAATTTTAAAAATTATGATTTTTCTGTTTGTATCTTCTTATCCTCTAAAATTCAAACTAAGAATCATTTATAGGGATCCAACTCCTTTCGGTTGTTATCTACCTAGTATATAATACAATGATAGATTATTTTTTTATTTTCTTTTAGTCAAGTTCATGTGAAACTATTGTGTGAGAGCTAATTTTATTTCAAGGTTCTTTTGTAGATGGTTGTTGTTCTCATGTTCAAAAGCCAAATGCATGTTTCAAAGGTATTCCTTGGTACCAATTTGGCTTTCTCCATATATCTACTTAGGCATAAAATTGCATGTTGCATCAATGGACATATTCTCTAACGTTACATGTCAATACTGCTATGAAGGGTGCTTGTGTTTTAGTGTATTCAAATAGGTAACTAGGCTTACTATAAATTGAGAAAGGGTTTGGAGAAGTGATTGTATATATTATAAGTCACTAACTTGGTTGATGTATAAGAGGGCCCTCTATGTGCATCCTTTTTTATATCTTTAGTACATGTGTAGATTGATGCAATCATCAATCTTAACTAAGGGGACATTAAATCATATCTCTAGTACATGTGTAGAGTGTTATAGTCATCAATCCTAACTGTTAACATAAACTAGCTACCACTACACCAAAATCTCAAACTATTAGTGGGAGTGCCACCAAAGAGATTAGCCAAAGACCGCACAAGTCCGAAGAGAGGGTTTGAGGGTCCCATGTGATAACAATTTAGCCCTCAAGTTGACAGGTCCAAATGGGACATAGGCAACCACAAGGTGAGTAAATAACATTGGTGGAATTCAAACCCCTCCATAGTAGAGTTGCAAGTTTATTAACATAGACTGGCTACCACTACACCAAAAGCTCAAACTTTTAGTGAGGGTACCACTAAAGAGGTTAGCCAAAGACCACACAAGTCTAAAGGGAGGGGTTGAGAGTCCCACATGATAAAAGTAACCTAGAAACCTTCCAAATAGAAATTAAAACTAGGGTGGGGACGATATCCACAAGCTTTATTACTCTAGCATAAAGTTAGCATGTTAAAGCTTCTAATTGATCACTTATAGTGATCTACCCTATTAGGAGAAATAAGGACTATTGGATCTACCTTGTGAAAGGATTTAAAAAATAAAATGAAGTATGTACTCTGTTAAGAGATTTGGAAAAGATTGTTTTTTTAGATTAAGGTAAAAACAAGTTTTGAAGGGTACCCAAAACCCTTAATATAAAAGCAAAAGATAAACCAGAAAGTACAACCAGGTTTTACAAGGACCTAAAACCTGCAATTTAAAAGTTACAAAATTAGGTTTTACAGGGACCTAAAACCACAAAATAAGACCATAAAATGAAACTAGGTTTTACAAGGACCAGGAACCTAGTTTTTAACAAAATGAACAAAAACCAAATAAAAAACCTAGACCAAAGACCAATTACCAAGAGCACCACCAAAATAGAGACCAATTACCAGGGACACCACTAGTTGCTATTGCAACTCTTTGATCATTTTCACCACCTCTTTGCTTGCCTCTACAATGCTTTGGATGGTATCAGCAACAGATGCCCCAGTTACCTCAACCACCTTCTTTCTTGAACTCTGTCTTGTTCTTTTACTTGGGCCACCAGGAGACATGATTTCTTCATTATTTATCTTCCCTAAGCTTGCAGTAGCTGCACAAATGCTGGAAGTAACCTACTCCATCTTATTGCCACTCTCTTTGATCAAAAGACAAAGTTTGTGTTCATATTCCTTTAATTTATCCGGTATATTGCCAACCTGAACTTCCATCTAAATGATCTTTGCATGGTCAGCTTCCTGGTCCTGCTGCATCTTTCCCACTTTCCTTTTCAAATTCATTAACTCATTATACATCCAAGAGTCAGCTTGAAGAGAGGAATCACCCTTAAGCTTAGCAATATGTAAGAAAGAAGGCATAGTGTCCTTACTAGTAGATTCATCCTTCTCCTTCCCCATTTCTTCCTTACTAGTAGACTCATCCTTCTCTTGCCTTGTATCTTCCTCTACATTCATAGCATCCTTTCCAATGAGGTCCTCCTTTTCCTTTTCCATTTCTTCTTTTTCATCCCTCACTCCTTGGGTATGCTCACTCTGATTTATTTCCTCTTCTCCAACATTATCTGACCCTGTGCTTTTATCATTGCTTTCATCAGCCTCATCCTTACTAGTCTCACCCTTACTACCAGGGTAACCCTCCAAGTTTGAACTAAAATATTCCACATCCATATTCTCCCCCTCCTCTATATTCTTTTCATCATTATTATCTGAATTCTTAGACTCAGTAATCTCCTCTACATTTTTTTGAGGAGTTTCTTGCTTCAGACTCCTCCTTCTTCCACTAACCCCTTCCTCACCCTTACTCTTCCTAGAGTAGGTTTTGCTGACATAGCCCTTCTTTTTCTCAGAGGGAGGGGAAGACACAATAGCCTTGTTCTTACAATAATTCTCAATTAATAGGATTAACCCTTCATGTAAAATCGGACGGGACTCTTTTTTCCTATGAGCTTGAAGACTTTGGAGCAAAGAAAATCTCAGTTCAAAAGGAAATGAGATCCTATCCTTATACTGAAAATGATTCAGGAACACAAAGTGAAGTTTATGAACACGCTTAGCCCTACCATCTAAAATAAAATACTCACAGATGCAAGAGAGAACATCTTGCCATATAACCTTAATTTGATCTAGCTCATAAAAATCACCATTCTTCTCTAGATTATTTTCCTTCTCATCCATTTTTGGAAATTTCTTAAATGTAGCATTTGAAATACTTATTTCCTTACTAAATTTTATGCCCTCCTTAGGCAAGCCCGTCACCTCGATTATGAAATCTTTAGACAAATGCACCATCACCCTATGCATAGAAACCCTATCCTCGATCCAATTTTTTAGAATGCCTCTAGGACATGTGGTTTATAGCCATGAAGGTGCTCTAGATAAGTGGTGACATTACCCTTCTAAATAATCTACCAACTAGAGGCTTTAGCCTTCCATGATTTACAGTTCTTAGGTTCTTGTTTTCTTGGTTGCTCGCCCATTTTTGAAGACTTCGTTTCACTGCGAAATGCCAAAGTCGAGTAGATAGGTAGACATAAAGTATTAAGTGAAGCCAAGGTATTCATGAAAAAAACTAAGGCGCTCATAAAAACACATACGTGCCAAGCTAGGATAATAATCCCATCTATGTACTTTATTAGGAAAATAACACTGGCTTCCGTAACCCCACTTCCATATATCATTAAATTGCTAATCTTAGAAAATCTTTCCCTCCATTGTGTGAGTTCTATCATAATTAATAAGAGCTTTCAAATCCACACTCTTTCTTAACTCATCATTCCATGTCATCTTATATTCCCATTGGACAGCCTAGTTAGCGATCCAGTCAGCCACAACATTACCTTCACGGAAAGAATGAGATATAAAGACTTTCTCAAATTTATCCATTAAAGATTTAATTTCCATTACACTAGCTTCGATAGACCAAGTGATCAAAATTTTACCATTAAGAATATTCATAATGTTCAAGGAATCTCCTTCCATCCAAAGGTATTAGAAACCAGTTTCCACTGCTAACCTCATTGTATATAGAGCTACAGTAGCCTCGGCTTTATGGGTATTAGAAATACCAATAGGTATAGCAATTGCATCTATTATATTACCCGTGTGATCTCTCAAAACTCCTCCACAACTTGCTTTGCCCAAGTTTCCCTTAGCTACACCATCAAAATTCCCTTTAATCCATCCCACAGGAGGAGTCTTCCATCTAGTATTCATTCTTGGATCTTCTTTCTTCATATTAGAGCCATTGGAAAACATTGGATTTTCAATTTGAAATTTTTTATTACACTTTCTCTGGGACTTGAAATTTTTCTTTAGAGCCTTGACAATGTTTTGGCCAAGCACCCACTCTGGCATTTCTTTATTTCTAAAGATTTTGTTATTTCTTTCTTTCTAGATTCCCCACTAGAGATGGGGAAGAGTAATTTTCTATAGGAAATTAACATCAATATCCTTAGATGGGTAGGTCCATCTCTTAAAACAATGTTCCATATTATTTTGATGAACCCAAGTAATATTCCAAAAGTTGAGAATAGAGCTCCATACTTGTTGACTATAAGTACAATTTAAAAACAAGTGATCTCTGTCTTCATAACCTTCTTTACATAGACTGCGCCTATTAACCATATTAATGCCTCTCTTTTGCAAACTGTCCTAAGTAAGAATTTTATTCTGAAGCAAGATTGAATAAAAGATATTTATTTTTGGTATAAGACCTTTTATCCAAGCTTGTGTCCATAAAGGGTAGTTACCTTTCTCCTTAGATTTGAAAACAGAGGAAACTTTGAAATGGCCACTAGCATCAGCACTCCATATCATATTATCCTCCTCAAGGGGATACAAAGAAAAAACATTCAACATAATCTAAATTTTATGAAAAGCCTGGTTAACATAAACAAGGTTAACCCAATTGTTATTATGCCAATAATGTCCCACAAGAATCTCATACAATTGTTTGCATTTGTCAATATGGGTCCTATCCTCAAATTCCTCAATCAGGGGATAATCCATTATCCAAATATCTTCTCAAAATCTAACCTTCTACCCATTTCCTACTTTCCATGAACATTCTTTACTTAAGGTATTCTTAGTTCCCTGCATAGCCCCCCAAATACTAGAAGGGGAAAGAACATTAGGAGATGATAGAAAATCAGATAATGAAGGAGCATTAAAATAATACTTATGTTTCCATATAGTACTCCATTCCTTATCATCATGATAAACTCTCCATCCCTATTTGGCTAAAAGAGCTCTATTCATACTTTGCATTGACCTGATTCCCGATCCACCTTCCCTGATAGGCTTAAAAATTTGATCCCAAGCTATCAGAGCCATTCTCTTCCTTTCCTCGGTTCCAGACCAGAGAAAAATTCTTTGGATTTTATCAATAGGATTTGCAAATTTTGTTGGAATTCTAAAAAGACTCAAAGCATAAGTGCGAATGCTTTGAAGACAAGCTTTAAGGAGGGTAATTTTACCAGCTTGACTCAAAAGGTTACCCTTCCAACCCACCAATTTCTTATTGGACTTCTTAATGAGATCTTCCCAAAAAGAATCTAGAGCTTTAGGTCCCAAAGGGAGACCCAAGTAAATACAAGGAAAAGATCCTTTTGAACACCCTATAATTTTAGCAATTTTGTTCTATCTTAGAGCAGGGATATTAATAAATAAACAAAGAGCTCTTATTCTAGTTTATCAACTAACCTGAAGCAAAAGAGTACAAACTAAGGGCTTTCTTGAGATTTCTAGCTTCCTTGACTTCAACTTTGCCCATGAAAATAGTGTCATCAAAAAATTCTCCATGAGAACAAGTAAGAGGCTAAGAAGAAAGTTGCAAACCTTTAATATCCCCATGCAAAACTAGTTTCCCAATATATCTCCCCAAACAATTGGCCATAATAGTAAATAGAATAGGGGATAAAGGGTCCCCCTATCTCAAACCCCTAGAGGGACTAAAGAATTTGATAGAGCACCCATTCACTAGAACAACAATAGTAGTAGAGATCAACTAACAAATAACCCTCACAATCCTATGATTAAAGCCAAAAGCTAATAAAATCTTAAGAAGAAAAGCTCATTCAACTCTATCATAGCTGGCTTTTGTAATATCAACTTTCATGATAAAACCCCAATTGTTAGAGAAAGATTAAGAATGAATATTCTCATGAGCAGCAATAACAGAGTTTACAACTTGCCTACTTGGGACAAAATCATTTTGCTGAACAACAATAAAAGACAAAAGCACCAAAAGCAACTTGGATGTGAGGACTTTCAAGATAATCTTGTAAAAAGAATTACATAGACTAATAGGCCTGAATTGGTTTGGAGAATCAGCCCCAATCATTTTAGGAATAAGGCATAGGAAGGTGGAATTGATCTCCTTTAGCATTCTTTTAGCCCCAAAAAATTCTTTAACAACATCACATACATCTCTTCCAACCAGTTTCCATGCCTTCTAGAAAAAGAACATTGGAAAACCATCTAGTCCTAGAGACGTATCCCCTCCTAAGGAGCAAAAACAACTTTTAAAATTTCTTCTTCCTTAAGAATGGCACCTAACAACTTATTTTTTTCCTTAGTAATTAGAGAAGGAATCAACTTTAAAAGTTCAACTTAATGAGTAGAATCAATGTTATAGTAATATGTCATCAAAGAAGGAAAAAAAGAGACCATCTCTTTCAAAATATCCTTTTCCTCGGTAATCTTCAAATTACCCTTCTTAAGATATGAGATATGAGTTTTAGCTCTATGCTTCAGAGTAAAAAGATGAAAAAACTTGGTATTCTTATCTCCTTCATTCAGCTAGACCAATCTGGATCTTTGCCTCCAATAAATTTCCTCTTTAGTAATAATGTCATGATACTCTACCAATTTTTCATTCTCTTCTCTAACAAGGTCAAGAGTGTAACCTTCCTTCTATATCTTGCCTTGAATATTTTGCAACTCTTCCTTAATACTTTCTTTACTCTCAAAAATATTACCAAAACATCTTTTATTCCAATTTTTAACCTCCTTTTTAACATTTCTTAATTTTGAAGCCACTCTAGAAAGAGCAGTTCCTTCAGCATCTATGTTCCACCATTCAACCAATTTATTCTCAAACTGTGGGTGTTGCATCCACATTTTTTCAAACCTAAGAGGAAAGTTTTTTTTGGTATTAACCTTTTCAATAGAAAAAATCAAAGGGAAATGATCCAACCCAATTTTTCTATAATTCCTCCAATTTACATACAAACTCTTTAGTCCAATCAGGAGAAATAAGAGCTCTATCCAATCAAGCCTGAATACAATCAGTACTTGGCCTTTTGTTACTCTAAGTAAACTCAATTCCATTAAGATCCAGGTCCATTAAACCCTCCTTATTAATGAAATCCATAAGATCCATTCTCCCATCCAGTTGGCTCACATTACCTCCCTTTTTTTCATGGTCATAAAGAGGAACATTAAAATCTATTGGTGTAAATAGGTATTTACTATTTGCACTTTACTTAAGTTTACTTAGGTTAGTGCATTATTTTATTATTTCTATTGGTGTAAATAGGTATTTACTATTTGCACTTTACTTAAGTTTACTTAGGTTAGTGCATTATTTTATTATTTTATTATTTTATGAGACACTTTGGAGTTTGTGCAACTTCTAGAGTTGTCATGTAGACAATATAGAAGTACACAACTCTAATTATGCACATGGTGTCTAAACCATAGGAGTTTGCATCATTTATAGAGTTTTCATGTGGACAACACAATTTTTTGCACTCCTAATTTTGCACATGTTGTCTACAACACTGATGTGCATGTTTCACCTTTGTAGGCTTATCCTCTCATCATCGCACTTACTTTCGTGCATAATGGAGGATAACCCATATCTGGTGGACATGTGCCTAGTTGTTGGACTTATCATGATGTTGATTCCAAGGCATTCTAGATGCATCTCAGAGGCCTTTATATCGAGGCACTCCTAGTGTACTTGTATATAGAATTGAATACTATACAGTTATTCTGATTATACTCTAGTCTAATTTGTGCTTGTGTCTTGAGTTCCTTGGTCTTGGGTAAATTCTGCCCTAAGGTAGATTCTTACATGGTATCAGAGCTAAGGGAGATACTCATCACATAGCCATTAGAGACCTCATTGCTTCATCTCTTTAAGGAATCCGATTAAGATCTGGAGCATCAACTGCAATTGGAAGCGTCTAGAGCTGAAGCAGACCTTGCCATTGCATCCGGATGATTCGGTGAAGATTGACCATAAATTTTCCTATTTTAGGCCATAGTCAACTAGAAGGCAAAAAAATTTTGCAAATTGAAACTGGAAGGCCCGATTTGCAAAGTTGGGTATGGTCTTTTATCAGTCTGATTAATTTATTTTCGAATCTGAGATTCTATAATTTTTTTTGCAATTTTGAAAAAAAATCAAAATTATTTTTGTTGGGCATACAGAGAAAAATTTTCAGGCCCAAGTACCGGGCAATCAAATCCTGGCCTTGAACTAGTGCAGAATATTTCGTAGACTGCAGAATATATTTTTATATTTTGTAGGCATTTAATCTCACTTCGACAGGTCGCGAGTCATACAACAAAACTTGTCGATCACAACATATTTTTTGACACTCAGAAAACCCTCCTACCCACTTGCAAGGAAGCCTATGATGTCACTCTCTTTCTTTCTCACTGTCATGGCTCTTAGGTTTTAAAATCGTTTGAAAGGCCACACATTACCAATGTGGGACTAAAAATGCAGCATTTCACCCATTTTTTACTCGCGACGATGAGAATCCTCCCAGTGGCATCCGCACCTACAACAACAACCACCAAATCGAATTTTGATAGGAACACGTCAGCAGTGACCACTCCTGCCAACACAGACACGTGGTGTCCTCTAACTCGTACATGTGGCAAGAACATACCCATCTATCGAGACACATCAAATCTGACGCATAAGCCCTGTCATTTGCCAGTGTACTGAATTTGGGGCCCATTCACACAAACACGTGGCAATTACATGTCAGCAAAACACACCAGTGCCCAATCAAATAGTTTGTACAATAACACATCATTGACCATACAGAGGGATGCCATCATAAGCCTACGTAGACGTTGACGTCAACAAATTGATATTCTAAAATTGACGGCCATATGACCATCATTATTGGGCATTTTTGAACTGTTGAGATGGACGTCAAATTTAATACAATTTTTTCCTCTGTAGACCCCTCTTCAGATGCATTTTTGATTTGGCAGCCCAACTTCAAACAGCCATAACTCAGTCATTTAGACTCCAAATCAGGTGCATTTTTTTAATTTTGGGTAAAATTTCCTAAATTTTTTAGTGGTGCAACTAGTTTTTGGTTTTGGTGAATGGATTGCTCAGTATAGGCATTTTTTGGTGACTATACCTGGCTAATCCTACTTTTTGCAACTTCAAAGGCATCATACAGGCTTATCTGGACTCCTTTTCAAGTTTCTTTTTTTTTGAAAGTGTATTATTTTTCGTCTAGTTTTTAGATCTGCAGTCAGATTGTAGTCATATTTGGACAAAAGTATCACTTTCAGAGATAGGTCTTGTTTTGCATTGTAATGCTTCACAATTGATGTAATTTTGAGCTACATTGTAATAGTCTAGATTTGTACTCTATACAGAGGTTGTAATCAATAAAAATTAGAAAGCCCACTTTGTCCATTTTGGCAAGTGGCCCATTGTAAACACATTATATATAAAGGGCCAAAATCATTTATTTTGGGGGGGGGGAGGGATTTTTTGATTGAGTGAAAAGGGGGGGTGTGTACTATGTACTGTGTCTCCTTTATCTTGTGTTCTTGAATTATGGGTTCTTTTTCAAAGTTAACTCCACATAATTATTCTACTTGGAAAGAAAACATTAAAGAGCCATTGGTAGAAAAAGGTTTATGGCGTTATGTCACTAGCGCAGCTAAGAAACCTCTTGTTGATCGTAAAGAAGACTGGGAATCCAAACAAGAGATGGCCTTAGGAACCTTGTTGAAAAATATCTTTGATCCTGTCAAATTTCACATTAGGAAGCTTACAGATTCAATAGACATTTGGGATAAACTAGAAGCTTTGTACGGGACAGTAGATGAAGAGATGACTTACACCATAGAGGATAAACTTCTCAAGTTGGATCCTAGAAATTTTGACACAATTAAAGACTATCTTACCCAAGTAGAAATGTATAGGGCACATCTGAAGGATTTTGTTGAACAAAGTAAGAAGAAGAACAATGTTGCTCTTTCTTCCACAGAGGCTAAGTATCGAGGGGTTGTCAATGCAACTATAGAGGCTCTTTGGTTACAGCACATCCTGGAGGAGTTTGGATTCGATCTACCTAAGCCAAAAATTATTCATTGTGACAACCAAAGTGCCATTGAAATCTCTAAGCATCCAGTTCACCATCAACAAACAAAGCACATTGAGGTTCATATGCACTATATTAGAGAGCTTATCCATGAGCAAATCATTGCACTTAAGTACTATCCTACAGCAAAGCAAGTCACTGATATTTTCATCAAACCCTTCACCGAGGTCAAGTATACTCATTTGTAGGATCTCTTAGGGGTGCGGGATGTTGTAGATAGGGGAGTCCCTTGACTTCTCTCTTCTTCTTCTTCTGGGAGGGATTTTCTCCTCTTATGAGGTCTTCTTCTCTCCCTTTTTCTCTATTGTACTTATCTCTCTTTTTGGAGGAGGGTTTTTCCCATGAGGTTTTCTCTCTTTCTCTGCTTTATGAGACATTGCATTGCATCATTTTAGTATTGCTTTTGTACATGGGTACCTAACATGGCCTCATAGCCGAGACCCATTATGCATTAGTGAGCTTAAGTGCACTCCCCTAAGTTGCACTTAAGTGGGGGTGTTGGTGTAAATAGGTATTTACTATTTACACTTTACTTAAGTTTACTTAGGTTAGTGCATTATTTTATTATTTTGTATTATTTTATTATTTCTCTTTATGAGACACTTTGGAGTTTGTGCAACTTCTAGAGTTGTCATGTAGACAACACAGAAGTACGCAACTCTAATTATGCACATGGTGTCTACACCATAGAAGTTTGCATCATTTACTGAGTTGTCATGTAGAAAACATAGTTTTTTGCACTCCTAATTTTGCACATGTTGTCTACAACACTGATGTGCGTGTTTCACCTTTGTAGGCTTATCCTCTCATCATCGCACTTACTTTCGTGCATAATGGAGGATAACCCATATCTGGTGGACATGTGCCTGGTTGTTGGACTTATCATGATGCTGATTATGAGGCATTCTAGATGCATCTCAGAGGCCTTTATATTGAGGCACTCCTAGTGTACTTGTACATAGAATTGAATACTATACACTTATTCTGATCATACTCTAGTCTAATATGTGCTTGTGTTTTGATTTCTTTGGTCTTGGGTAAATTCTGCCCTAAGGCAGATTCTTACAAAATCCCCCATGAAGATCCATATACCAAAGTAGTCTTTACTCTTTATATGAGAAAGATTTTCCCATACCTTTTTCCTAGAGTTCTTTATATTTGGAGCATACATATTAACAATATACCATTAGTAATTTTAGCCACCATGAAATGTTTACTAGTATTTAAAAGAGTTCCTGAGTAGTGGGATTTCTTCCATAACATCAGAGTTTCCCCTGAAGCTTCTTCTAAACTACTTGCTTTTAAACAATAATCTTTAAAAGACTTAATTTGTTTAGCTCTCTCCTTCTCCATCTCTATTTTTTGCAACAAAAGAAATTTTGGCTTATGCTTCCTAACAAAATTCCTAACAATGTTGAGTTTATGACTACTATTCAATCCCCTAATATTCCAAGTAATTATTTTCATGTTTTTTTTTTAGGGGTAAAATCCAAAATAGTTGTCTGTCTTCCATTTCTCTAGTTTTCCTAGAAGATTTCCTTCTAGGTTTCTCCGAAGTTCCAACATTTGGTTTCAATTTGACTTGTTGCTCCAATTTACTACTACGAGTATCTACTCCTTTAGGAACTATGTTAATTTTCTTTTCCATCTTTTTCCTTTGACTTGGTTTATGTTTCAAATCCTTATCTTCCAAATTCTTCTCTTCAAATTCAAAATCATTCCTAAAGGGAACAATTTCTTTGCACAAGGGTGTCTTAAGAGGCTTAGGAATAACCTTTTGGTATTCAATTAACTAGATATTCTGGGATTCTTCTAGCACCATCAATTTACTTCTATCCAACAAAATTTCACCCTCCTCTAATTCTTCCATCTCAACTAGATCTTCCTAGTTTGTATCATTCTTTTGATAAATAACTAATTGCTTTGTCATGTCCACCATATTCTCTATATTTTTCTCAAGTGGGGTAGAGTCTAACATCACCCCAATCTCCTGATTTTCACTACTCAAGTTTTCCTTCAAGGAAGAATTTGGCATTATACCAGTTTCTTGAAGTTCTTGATTCAAGTTATCCTTCACACCCTTTGCATGAGTAACTTTAGGGTTTCAAACTTTCTTTTGGGTTTTTACTTCTTTATTTTTATCTTCCTTATCAATCTTAAGATTGTTCTTGCCTTTTTTAGGAAAAAATTTCACCCTGTGACCCTATTTTTTACAGGGAAAATAGGTATTTGGAAGACCTTCATATATAATTTCCTATATTCTTTTCCCAAGTTTTGAAATTAGTTCTACTTTTATAGGGAGGTGATTCAAGTTTGCCACTTTTACATATAATCTTGCACTCTAAATTTAATATTTCAAAGTCGTTGCATGATCCACTAAAATTAGTTCCCCAAAGGAACCAACTATTCCCTTAAAGATATCTTCATGCCAAAATTACAAAGGAAGGCCAGGAAGTCTAACCTAGATTGGAGTAGTTAAGAAGCCATCAGATAAATCCATATTTGGCTTCCATGTTTTAATAGTGAGAATACTTTTGCCAAACGACCATGGACCTCCACAAAGAACCATATTCATATCTTCTTTGCAATTAAAAACAAATGAAAGGAATCCATTCAACGTAGGAGCTATATCAACTTGACCATGGATAACCCATTTCCTTTTAATCATATTTTTCAAAGTTTCTATATTTGATCTAGCCCCCATGAATTTTCCCACAAGAGTAAATTCCATAGAAGATACAGAAAAATCAATGACTGGGTTTGAAATAAATATTTGAAATTCACCTTTCTCCTAACAAGATTTTGACATAATTGGAGGGAAAGATGATTTTCCACCAAGTTTCCTACCAAACAGGGAAGACCATTTCTTTTGATTGCCTAACCCTTGCCATGAGCTTTATCCTTTCCTCTCGCTATTGACCTCCACATTCTCCAAAGGATTCTTCTCATTCTCGAGTACCTAGCCAAACACGTGATTTGTAGTAAAAGAATCCAAAGAAAGGTCTTGGACCCCACAACTAGTGGTACAAGCATCTATAATTATTGTAGAATTTGCCAAATTTTCCTCATTTTGATCTTCTATCCCACTAGGATCAATACCTCCCACAAGATTCTCTCCTTCCAATTTCCTACCTAACAAAGAGCCAACCAATTCAAAAACACTTAGAGTGCCAACCATTGAAGTCTCAAAGTATTTGGAAAAGACTATTAAGTCCACCTTGTTAGAGGATTTGGCTAATGCACCTGTTAGGATGAATCAATGGCTAATCTTTGATCTACAACTCAATTTGTAAAATGAGATTTGTTTGAAATACAATGATCACCTAAATGTGATAGATAAGACTCTATCTTTCCTTATACTTCTTGTAGCCTTCTTAATTCACACTCATACTACTTCTTTCTTGATTCACTTTGATGCTTCTTGGATATGATAAGATGTATTACATATATACCAATCCAATATATTACCTTCTGGAGTCAGATACAACACCTAATTCAAACAATCTTCACTAAGTTGTCTTACTGATGTAACTCAGGTTCTAAAGACCACTCGAGTAATATTTTGACACTCGGCAACACTATAAACTCATAAAATTGGGACATTTGTTTGACATTGGTCCTCTGTCCACATTGATCACTCTAGTGTAGAAGGAACATGGTTAAGATTGGGTGACTTAGTAAATACAGAAGAACTCAATAGACTTGGTTGACATTGAAGCTCAGTCAACACTACCTTCATTTTGCTTCATTAACACATTGTAGCTCAATAGTCATTGATAGACTTGGTAGACACTATAGAGCTCGGTTAACACTAAAACCTTCATCAATTACACTAATGAACTCAGCAACAAGTAATATCTACTTCTAGAACTTGGTAGACTCTTCTACGCTCAATAGATACTGCTATCTGTATACGAAGCTCGATAGAAACTATAAACAACTGACTAAGTGTTAAGTCACTAATTGACAAATGATTTGACCATAATATCAACAATCTCCCCATTTGACATTAGTGACAAAAACACTTATCATACCAAAAATATGAATACTAAAATACAAGTCAAAACTCCCCCTTTCAACATGTCTGGGTCTATAACTCGATTTTGATTGTTGTTGTTGCTCGATGACCTCTAACTCTATTTTTTTTTTAATTTTTCACAAAAAAAATTCCAAACACATTTTTTTCTATGTATAAATGTCTCTCATATGATACATGTATTTCCTTCTTGAATATATACATTCCAATTTATATGATATACATTCCCATAACCTATTTTCCCCCTTTTTTTGACACAAATGGCAAGATTGCATAACTACAAGGTAATGCCAAAATGTGAAAGGAAATCACTATGTACCTTCAAAAGTAATGAAATTGTCTTGTCCCAATTGTCTTGCAAAACTTTTGAATTGTGCAAAGCTATCTACACCTCTGCTGATAATTCCATCATGTGACCAACTTTAGAGAAATTGTTGTCATGGATCAATGTTTTTGCATGTGCAATAATTTTTTGCATTGCATCCATGTTAGGAAGTATCATGCCATGTATTTATGCTAGTGTGACCCTTATCCTAGCTTCTTCCCTCAACAATTCTGACTGTAGATCTGTCAAATATCTAATTTCTGCAAAATATGTTGAACTACTGCTAGGATCAAGTGACAACTAATGTGCACATGCCTTCATTCAACATCTATCTTAAATAGCTTATCCTTCACTTCCTTAGTAAAATTTGATGTATCACTTAATTTTACAAATAAAGTAGCAACATTATTTACAAAATCTTCAAATGTAGCAAGGATGGTAGATAATTCAACTTGATCAATGGCCATTTTATGAGCCACCTTCTCCAAAAAATTATTTTCAAATTTCCTTTCTGCCCTCTATAGAAGTTTTTCTTGTCCATTTACTTCCTCGTTATACTTGTGAACAATGTCAACAAGTTGATCCAAAATTGGTTGTTTTTCATCAACCTCTATGTTCAGTACACCAATATATGTGCCCTTGATGTCTTCAAGAACTTGTTTTTCTTTTTCTTCTCTTCTTTAAGCTTTTTTTGTCTAGCCCTTTTCTTCCACAACTCATCAAGGGTATCCATTTTATCTAGGGTTAGATAAGAAAGATCCAAATCTAGTATTATAATATCTTCCTCTAGATCAATTTCTTTAATAGAGGCTTCTACCTCTTTACTCTTTTTAGTAGAAGGAATAATGTCTTTTACTTTTCTTAATTCCTCTATGATTGGTTCAGGCTTAACCTCAATTATCATTGCACTTTTTGTAGATACACTTGGTAAAGAAGGAATATTGTTGAATGAAGAAATAATAGTTATAATAGGAAAACTTACGAATGTTGGTTGTGACTCAGTTTGATCCTTTTCTATAACAAATGGAACTTGTTGCTTAGTAGATGACGTGATAGAAATATCACTCATCATTGCACTTAGTAGGATGGGTCCAACTATCACTGGGTGCTTGATGGAATAGTGTTTATCACAATTGACTCGGTAGTGGCCTTCTCTGAGCTAGATTATACTAAGGCTTTGCTCAGAGATAGTGGAAGGAAGGTCATTACCTCTTATGCTATCATCTCTGGGTCTAACTCTTGAATACTCGAAATTTCAAGAAGATACCCTCCTGTTGTCTGATCCTCTTCATCCTCTTCATGCACATTATCAATCTCATCATCACTTATCTCCTCATCATCTTTCTCAACATCTTATATTTTCATAATCTCCTCACTAGGCTTGTGTCATCTATAGATGTTCTTCCATGCAATTGTGTTATATTTCACAACAGATTCAATATCTTTTTTGATAGAATCAAGAATGCATTGAATCTGGGGGTCAACTTTTTTTCATTCTCCTTCACTTCCTTGTCAAAAAGATTTGGCATAAGTTGTCTAAAGGTTTGTTCTATGATGTCCCTAACAAAATTTAATGCATTCTCCCAATGATGTGTTACTGTCTTCAGTAGGATATTAGGAACTTGCCTAGTCAATTCCTCTAGAGAGTACTTCCATTTTTCCATTTTAGCCACTAAGGCTTCTTCAAATAGTTTCTATGCTACCAAGTTTCATACTTCAAAAACTTGAAATCACACATACCTCCACCATCTTGAATTCTTTGCAATCTTTGTTTAAAGGTGGGTGTTGATCTTTTGAATGTCACTTGTTGATCTTCTTCTTTATCATCATCATCATCACCCAATTTGAGTTTCTTCTTAGATTTTACAGATCACCTGGTGAATATAGCAAAGGAGGACTTTGTTGGCTTGGTTATGATAACCTTCCCTTTCTTTGTGGGAGGATCCTCCTCTTCAGATTCTTCTTCCTTTGCATGCTCTTCTTCTCCTTCCTCTTCCTCAATGTCATCTTATTCTCCTTATGTTAGTAGAAGAGGAGAATTGGTCTTCTTAGTTTCCTTCAAGATTTTCTCAACTTTCTTTCTTCCTCTCTTTTTGAGGAGTCTTGATCTCCGATGAAATCCTAGCCTTGGCTTCTACCAAAATATGGTGCCTTGGGGTCCATTAGCTCAGTCAAAAGAGCCTCAATTATATCCCTTGTATCATTAATGTTAACCTCATATCCTAGAGGCTTAACAGATGCCACTCTTGGCCTTACTGCCTAGATATGTACTTTTTCACAATCCACAAGAAAACAAATATCTTGTTCATAGTCTTCCACTAGTTTGTTGGGAGTTATGTATCCACTTTTTATTTTCTCCTTAAAAGTTTCAAAGTATCCATCCATGATGCCTTCAAAATTATCTCCCATTTCTACTATGAACTCATTGATATGATATATAATGGGTGTATCTTTCTTCCATGCCACATTTCCTTTGGAAGAAAAACAACTTGTGTACATAAAACAATAAGCAAGTCAAAAGAGATCCAAAATTACACAGATTATTCTTTGAAACTTGGATGTTCTCCATGTTTTTACTCAATTAGCTCAACAACAACTCAACAGGGTTGAAAGATAAGTTTTTCTTCACAACTTTGTATGATAGATCACTAGCTTCATACAGAACATTATTCAAATGGCTTGAGCTATAGATCTTGTGGGCAATAACACGGATGTCAAATTTGATCTTCATGTCAGTTACAACATTCAATTTCATCCCTCTACAATCCCACTTGAAAAGAGTCCTTTTAGCCAGCTCAACCCGACCTAGGGTTTTAGTGGTTTTTGCCTTGTTAAGCATAGGCAACCCTATGATTCTATGAATAATTTTCTTGGTGATCTAAATGGGTTGATCCAACCATAGATGCATGTCATGAACTTAGCTTAGAAGAATTTGATCCATTTCCCTTAAAAATATCTTGGCATATGCAGGATATGTGCTAAACCTTTCATTTCTAAATATTTCTACTTGGGTTTCAAATTCCCATCTACACACAACTCATTATATGCTTGGTTAATTTCTAGGGTTCCTAATTCTTGGATAGAATAGTGATAATATGATCGAATATCATGAATTAGAAGTACCTACTAGCCATTTTAGCCCCCTTCCTAAAGTTCCTTGTTGTCATCTTTGTGAACAACCAAGGTGATAGTCATGATCATGTTCTTTGAATTATTCATTAATTCTCATGTAAGCATATAAGGCATACGTAAAAAACCTTGTTCCTTCCTTTTTATATCCCTAATCCTTATGAGTTTTTATGCATCGTATGACCATCCCATAAGCACTTCAAGTTATGATGATGTGATTCATCTTCATCATCCTATCACTTCAGTTTAGGTCTTAACCATCAAATGGGCTGTGAGGGTGCAAAACAATCAAATTCACCATTAGTGTAGTTTCACTTTTGTTTGGGCTAACATTTAGATTTGGGTCACAAAGTTATGAAGGCCACCAATCGCATGATCATAGATTATTTATTCAATATCAAACTTTAAGTTTTGAATTCACAATGAAAGATAGCAGCCAGGTTTAAATGGTCTTTGCATCTTCACATACAGTTAGGGTTAAATCGAGATTAGGGTAGCAAAGTTGCGAGAATGCTTTATTCACACTATCACACATGGTTAAGAGTGCCCTAGAGTTAAAGTCAGGAAGTTGTAAAAGCCAATTGTTTGCACCATCACAAGTTTAGTTGTTGAGTTAATAATTTGGGTTGCGAGGGTACAATAGTAGTCAAATGAATGGTTATCATTGTTTCATAATGATCAAGTAGAACAATATGTGCAACATTGCACAATTAAGGAAGTGTTAGGTCCTAACTATTGTGAAGGTGAAAAGCAATCAATTTTATGAGGTTCACATGGTCACTGCAGTTAGTTTTCTAAAGTGATTTCAAGATGTGAAGCAGTGATAGGGCATAATATGAATAGTCATGGTTTTGTAGGGCCATATAGTCAACAAAGGTTTTAAGTTGCAAAGCCATTGACAAGTGCAAGCATAGATCAACATTACAGTTAAAATATTAGGTGAGGTGGTAGAATATTTAAATGATATAGGGCCATGTGATGGGTTAGATGTTTGAATTTGGTTGACTTGATGACATAGCTGACCTGGAATGGTCATGAACATGGAACCAAGTAGCTCTTTGATAGTAAACAAATTATTTTAATCATCTACAACCACCTTTTGGTGTTCTCCATGCCTAGTAAATGCAATTTTCATCCTTTCGCCACCTTGTTAATTATTCATCTACCCAACAAGAGAAGTTATGGTCACAATTTCTATCTCTTCAAGGCCAAAATTTGCATGCAAGATCTGATTTCTACATATGGACGTGTACCTCAATCAAATCTTTCTAGGATCAGTTGTTATTGCTCTCTGCAACTTGAAGGTAGTAGTTGAGTTTTGGCTTTCATAGGAAGTCTTCTAAGTTATGCTTAAGCTATAAAAGAAAATTTTGTCACTCATTTAGGGGTTGATCTTTTCTTTGATTCTATAGAACTTGTGCTTCATACTCTAATACTATAATTTCCTTTTCCTCTGAGTGAATATAATTCTCCATTGTATCTCTTTCTTCTATTAATATATTGTGCAATATCTTCTTGCCTTATGTTGATATATTACTCCCATTCTTCATATGTATGATTGTATCTACTTGGCCTTTGAATGATATAGAGTGAAGCTCCTTCCTTATAGAATTCTTTTGGTTTCTAATCTACATATGGTTGTTGAGTTAAGCAAGGATCAAATCTATATATTTTGAGATTATATTGATGAATTGTGTTTTCTTAGGAAGAGAAAAGACTAAACATACTATTTGGTGTATCACCCCACTAGATTAGATTAGGTAGTTTGATTTTCATGCATTTCCTTCTCCCTTTTCCTCTCAAGAAGTAGTTAGGTGCATCTTGATCCTATTCTTAAAGGAAAAAAATTGGCTTTTGAGCCTAGGCTAGAACTTAAAGGCCTACTGCAAAAGGAAGAAAAGCTAGACCATGTGTTGTAGTAGGAGGTTTCCCCATGGTATGATGGAGGATGAGGCCTTGCCTCTGCTGCCCTAGGTTCAAGAGGTATTAGTTATTGCTCATGAACTATCACACACTCCAAAGGGAGAAACCTTATTGTAGCAGATAGAAGTAGAATTAGTACAACTTAAGGCAGAGTTTGCAAAGAGGCTAGATGCCCAACAGTAAGAGCATGAAGCAATTCTTATGAGGGAGTTGGATGCATAAAAAGAAAGGTGTGAGAAATAACTACAAGTGATGAGAATGTTGTTTGCTACAACAGAGACACCAAAGGAGGCACATCTAGCTCTTTCTTCTACATCACAAGAGCCTATACAAGTGCAAGAGGTGCAATCTCTTGTTTACAAGGATTCACATTGGCTTTAGGAGGAATACATGTTACAACCATAACATAAGGGAACACGCACACCACCATCCATACCACCAGAGTCAACCCCTGTTGGTCATAAGAATTTGGAGGTTATAGAGTACAAAAATATCATCAAGACTGATTTCCTAGACCAAGTTCCATCCAAAGGATGCACTATCAGACATTTATCTCTACAACAAAACAACAAGTTGCTCCCAGTCATGCTTATTCATAAGCATGAGGGAAAATTCTACAAAGAAGAGCAAACACATTTTGCTCCACAAGGTAATACGCTAGTGCAGGAAAGCTTCATCATTTTTAGCACTGGGGAGAAAGTATTCCATGCAACAACATGTTTGTTATGCTTGCTACCATTTTCAGCTACCTTTATGCATGGAACGAGAAATTAGCTAGTGAGGAAGCACAACTACTTCAACAAACTAATTAATGGGTTTGTTTGACCTTCCATCTCTGTAAATGTTTACAAATAGTAGATTAGGCATTTTCTTCTTTTGAAGAAGTGCATAAGCATAGGCTATTTCTCGATGAGATAGAAGGTTTTTTTTGAAGTTACAATTCGTTTTGTAGAAGAGGTCTCATTTTTTGTGACTCTATAGCCCAATGGATTGCTTAAAGCTATTGATCCTATGCTTAGCAAGCAAGCATCCCCTCTAAGTTGCTAAAAATGTTAGCCATTTTAGCCCCCTTCCTAAAATTCCCTTTCATCTCCCTGTAGCTCCAATTTAGGTCTTAACCATCATATGGGATGCAAGGGTGCAAAATAGTCAAATTCACTGTTAGCACAATCTTATTGTTGTTTGGGCTGATATTCAGATTTAGGTCACAAATTTGTGAAGGACACTAGTCACATGATCGTAGATCATTTATGCACTATGAAACTTTAAGTTGTGAAGTCACGATGAAAGATAGCAATCAGGTTTAAATGGTCTTTACATCATCACATACAGTTAGGGTTAACCCGAGATTAGGGTGGTGAAATTGCACGAATGCTTTGTTCACACCATTGCACATGGTTAAGAGTACCTCAGAGTTAAAGTCATGAAGCTATGAAAGTCCATTATTCATACCATCGCAGGGTTAGTTGTTGAGTTAATAATTCAGGTTGCAAGGGTGCAACAATAGTCAAATGAATAGTTATCACTTTTTCATAGTGGTCAATTAGAGCAGTGTGCACAACATCGCATGATTAAAGAAGCGTTAGGTCCTAATTGTTGTGAAGGTGTGAAGCAATCAATTTTATGAGGTTCACAAGGTCATTGTAGTTAGTGTGCTAAGCCATATAGGGCATAATGTGAAGTAATGATAGGGCATAATATGAAGTATTCGCGGTTTCACAGGGCCATATAGTCAAGAAAGGTTTTAAGTTGTGAAACTGTAAATAAGTGCAAGCACAAATCAGCATTACAGTTAAACTACTAGGTGAGGTGGTAGAATGTTTAAAAGCTATAGGGCCACATGGCAGGTTAGATGTTTGAATTTGGTTTACTTGATGACATGGTTGACCTAGTATGGTTGTGAACATAGAACCAAGTAGCTCTTTGATGGAAAACATATTCTTTTGATTGTTTGCAACCACCTTTTGGTGTTCTCTATGCCTGGTAAATGTAGTTTTCATCCTTTCATTGCCTTGTTTATCCATCTACCCATCCAGAGCAGTTATGGTCACCATATATGTCTCTTCAAGGCTAAAATTTGCATGCCAGATCTGATTTCTACATATGGACACATACCCCAATCAAATCTTTCTGGGATCAATAGTTATTGCTCTCTGCAACTTGAAGGTAGTAGTTGATTTTTGGCTTTTAGGGGAAGTCTTCTCAGTTATTCTTAAGCTAAAAAAGAAAAAATTGTCACTCTCTTAGGGGTTGATCTTTTCTCTGATTCTATAGTAGTGTATTGTATATTTGCTACTATAATTCCCTTTGCCTCTAAGTGAATATAATTTTTTGTTGTATTTCTTTCTTCCATTAATATATTGTGCAATATCTTCTTGCCTCATGTTGATGTATTGCTTCCATTCTTCATATGTATGATTGTATCTACTTGGCCTTTGAATGATATAGAGTGAAGCTCCTTCCGTATAGAATTCTTTTGGTTTATGATCTTCATATGTTTATGATCTACATATGGTTGTTGAGTTAAGCAAGGATGAAATCTATTTTTTTGGGATTATATTGATGAACTGTGCTTTCTTAGGCAAATATAAGACTTAACATACTATTTGGTGTATCACCCCTCTAGATTAGATTAGGTAGTTTGTTTTTCATGCATTTCCTTCTCCTTTTTCCTCTCAAGAAGTAGATACATGCATCCTAATAGTAAGAAAGTTGGCCTTCTCCAAGGACTCAATCTCATTGTTCAAGTCCCAGAACTTGGAGATTGTTTCCATGTTTCACAAGGTTGTCCTTAGGTAAAAATTTAGGCAAGGGTACAAAGTTTTGTGACAATAGTACCTTAGGAGGAATCTACGATTGAGCTCCAGCTGGATCAAGTTCTCCTGCAACTGTCAGACTCAATTTGAATATAGGGTTTATACAGTCCACAACTTGGACCAACATCTCTGAACTGTTCTTCACTTTACTGTTGGAACATTCCATAATGCTAGGTAATAATTCAAATGCAATAATAAACTTCAATTAAATTTCTTTGAATCACTTGGAGGCTCTGGAATACTCTTCACACTTTGCTCTGAAAATTTGTGGTGAAATAATAACCTTTGTTTTCTCTTTTTTAATGAAATTATGTTTGTCTTTAATTCATCATTAATGTGTCATACAATAGTTAGCTGGGTGATAGGTTGTCCAAGTCGACTAAGTCTTCAACTTGGTAGAGTCTTCAACTCGATAGAGCCTTCAACTCAATAGAGTCTTCAACTCAATAAGAACTTTGATCTTGCAATCTAGATCTAATCTTGGTTAGGTCTTGCAACCCGACCTTGCTTGATAAGATCTTGGGATCCAATCTTGCTTGGTAAGGTCTAAGACATTACTTCATCTATCATCTTAACTTGGTGATCCTTGTGCATCTGAAATGCTGATATGGATCTTCTACTTGTTGACTAGAGCTGATGTGAGATATCTTACCCTGAATCATAGTTCTAGTGATCTCCATAAGTAACAATTTTGAAATGGTTGAGTCACCCAACTCATTGACTTGGGTGTCAACACTTTCATTACTCTGGCTTGCATCCTCTAGAGACTTCTTTACCCATTGTTGCCTCTTTTGACTTTTGATATTGTTAGCCTTTGATTTCTTTTCATCTTCAACTCTTTCTTAGTTCATACAATTATTAGTAAGATGTCCAAGTTCAGTACATACAAAACATCTCTTTGTAGTGTCTCTCTTCCTTGTGTCATGTTTTATGCAATTTTCTCCAATGTGCCCATACTCACCACAATAGTGACATTTGTACCATGTGTTCTAATCCCAACCAAATATATATTTGATAATTTTTTCTACTAGGTTCCATTTCTTGGTCTTGCATTTTAAATATTTATGTCCTTGTTTGTTGCAATTGAAACACTTTCCTTCAAACTTAGGTTTCTTTGTGCATTCACTTGCTCTATCTCCTGGTTTTTTACAGTTGTAACACTTTCCATTAAACTTTGATTTACCATTGCTCCAACACTTGTTTGATGTGTGCTCTATCTTTCCACAATGATTACATGTAGGCCTATTGATCTTTTGAGCTCCTTGTTGAGATGATTCACCTTCTTCTATGTATCCTAATCTAGCTTTTCTGTTTTGTCTAAATTGAGTTTTCTCATTCAACTAGTTCATGCTTTCTTGAGATTTAATCATTCTCTCATTGGTTTTCTTTTTTATGCTAAGATCATTCTACAATCTTTTATTCATTGTTCTCAAGTTGATAAGCTCTTGATTTTCATCATTGAGTTGATCAATCAGATATGTTTGCTAAAGAGATAGTTGTTGAATTTTATTGTCCATTTCTTCTATTTCTTCTTTGGCTTTGTCCTTTTGTTCTATGACTTCATACATTCTGACTGATTGAATTTCTTGTTCTCTTTTTAGCTTTTTGACTTCTTCATGGAGAGTAAGACTTTTTTCAAGTAGATCTATGTTTATTGCATTGGCTTCATCTGAACTTTTATCTTGACAAATTTCTTCAATTCTTTCTTCAATGTAGAGATTGTCATCATCTGTGCTACAAGATTTTTTCTTCTTTTTAGGAATTGAGATAGTTGTTCCTTCATTTTCTTGAATTGTTCCATGGCCAATTGTAGATCCAACTTTTCATTTTCAATATGTTTCTCTAGTCTATATACTTTTATTGCCTCTGATTTTTTCTCAAGCTACTAAACTTCTGATGTGAGAACCAAAGCTCTGATACCAACTATTGGAAATATAGTATAGACTAGGTGAGGGGTGAATCAAGAACCAATAAAACTTGTACTTTAATTCACCAATTAAACCTTCACAAATTAATATGATCTAATTGCATGCATGAAAGACTAAAGGTAATAAAACATTCATAACACTTGACACAATATTGGTAACCCATAAACCTTCCAAATAGAAAGTAAAACTAGGGTGGGAATGATACCTAAAAGCTTTATTATTGTTGTATAAAGTTAGCCTATTAAAGCTTACAAATGATCAAATCTGGTGATCTATCCCATTAGGAGCAATAAGGACTATTAGGTTCACCTTGTGAAATGATTTACAACATGCAATGAAGTATGCACTCTATTAGGAGATTTGGAAAAGGCTGTTAAGTCCACCTTGTTAGAGGATTTGGTCGATGCACCTATTAGAATGAATCAATGGTTGATCTCTAATCTGAACTCAATTTTCTGAATGCAATTCCTTTGAAATACAATGATTGCCTAGCTATGATAGATAAGACTTTTCTTTTCCTTATACTTCTTGTAGCCTTCTTAATCCACACTCATACTACTTCTTGCGTGATTCACTTTGATGCTTCTTGGATATGATAAGATGTATTACATATATATTACTCCAATAAATTACCTTCTGGAGTCATCTACAATACCTAACTCAAACAATCTTCACTAAGTTGGCTTACTAGTGTAACTCGAGTTCTGAAGACCACTCGGATGATATTCTAACACTCAACAACATTGTCAACTCAGAAAACTCTGGAATTCATTTGACATTGGTGCTTGTTCCATGTTGATCACTCTAGAGTAGCAGGAACTCGATTAGCAGTGGGTGACTCGACGAATACTGAAGAACTTGGTAGACTCGATTTATACTAAATCTTAGTCAACACTACCTTCATTTTGCTTTGTTAACACACTCCAACTCAGCCATTGATAGATTTAGTAGACACTGCAGAGCCCAGTTAACACTAAAACCTTCATCGATTACATTTATAAACTCAGTAGCAACTAATATCTGCTTCTAGAGCTTGATAGACTCTACTATGCTCAAAAAATATTGCTATCTATATATGGATCTCAGTAGCAATTGAAAACAACTAACTAAGTGTTAAGCCACTAATTGACAAATAATTTGACCATTATCTCAACATGCTCATCATGATTCTATCCCTATCAAGAGATATAATCCAAACACCAAAAACTACTTCTTGGGTACTTTGGTTGTCCACTGTATTATGTAAATAAAAAATAGCTTTAACATGTCTTTGTTGTTCTACACACACACACACACACACACACTTGTCCACATCACTAGGACACATTACAAAACATATCCTCAACCACACTTGACCTCATTATCGATACATGGTCTGTATGACCTTATTCTTAGTCGTCTACTCTGCTAGTCTTTACATAAATAATACTATGTTGACATCAATGACAAACACAATCATGAATGCAACATGTCAATCTCCCAAATATTCTTGCAATACTTAGGATAATGCCCTAAAGGAATACCTTAAACATTCATGCTAACACAACTTGTATGAGATCATGATCTATGAGGCACATTAAGCATATATGTGCAAGTCTAGTTCACAAAGGTGATTGAAGAAAGAAAAAGGAAAAGCCTTGTAGAGGAAATGATAAAGGAAAACCACTTAGATGGTTTCATGCTAAGTAAGGATGTGAAAGAAGATGCCAAGTATGTAGGCAAGATAGTGTGACTAGTGGTCTTACAGAATGGTTAGGCCGAGTTAGCAAGAGGAAGCAAGTAGAAAGATACCCATGACTACCACATCGCAAAATAGGTAGAAGTGCACACGTCCTTAAATTTATTGGTGATGATGTTGTTACATCAAGGACATACAAGAGAAATTAAGTTTAGATTCCTTACAATAGTGCAAGCCATCATGATCATAGAACATTTGTGACTTGTGTTCATACATGCTACATCTGACAAGAATGACACATGGTAGTAATAGGAAGGCAAGTTAGGTACAGGCTTGATAATTCAAAATTTGAAATTGCAGATTAGAGTTTCAAAGAAGAGCATGTGAAGACTATAAAAGATAATGTTGCTTCAAGGAAAATTTTTAGATTGCAGAGTGAATAGAGAAAGAGCCAAGAGAGTTGAGCTAAAGTGTAATCTCAAAAAGGGGTGTGAAATGAAAATTTATGAATAGAGTGTGAAGAGTGACCTTGTTAAGGAGAAGCCAATGTTTTTGATCAACATAGGTGAGGAGGTATGCAAGAGCCAGTAGTGTCAAGAATGTAAGTGATCATGTTTAAGTTACAATGCTAAGAGTGAGCAAAGAAAAGTTGTAGACAAGTCCAAAGAGCATCAAAGAGAACTATATATAAGTCAAGGGTGAGTGCACCACACCAGTGTGCAAGAAAATGGACACCATGAAAAAAAGTCAAAAGCACACATAGCACAATCAAGTTATGTGTAATTTTCGCAAAAATTCAAAATGGGACTTGGATCAGTAACAAGCCAAGAAAATAATTTTAAAAAACATCAACCCAACCATAACATGAGGATATTTTTCCCAGTAAAAATAGCTCCATCAAGTTTTTACTTACTGATAATGTGGTCACATTATGAAGAACTAAAAGAAGTGCATCTAGTTCTCGATAACCTCATTGGGTGAGAGAGATTGAAAGTGAAAGAGAGTAAGAAAGTGAGAGAGAGAGTGATGGAGAGAATGAGATAGGAAGAGGGAGGGGATAAAATGGGGAGAGAGAGAGGGGGGATAGGATGAGGAGAGAGAGGGGGGAAATTATGGAGGGATGGAGAGAGAGGGAAAGAGAAAGAGAGAGGGGATAAGATGGAGAGATAGAGAGATTCCATATATACAAGTATATTTATATATATTTAAAGATAATATATATATATATATATATATATATATATATATATATATATATTTAAAGATAATATATATATGTCATTATATATAATATTAATGGCAAGTTACAATTGACTTTATAATTTTTATAAATATAACACAATCACATTATGGCTAGTTTAGTTTTAGTCATAATGCGATCGATTTATGACCAACAAGACAACTTAGTTTTACTATGCATGTTGTAATCACATTTTGTTAAAAATAAAAGTGTGATCATGTTTAGGCTTGGTATTAGACATGTTAAACACTCCAAAGGCTTGGTTTGATGCTTTCCCTCCATTTGAATTGCTTTAGACATTTTTTCATCTTGGTAAAATGAGTATCTCTGGAATTATGACCATAATGTCACACATTTTCTTACCTCTCTAACCATATTTTTTATTTATTTTTGGACAACATTAGCATTGTGAAGTTAACTTTTATATATTAGTGTCTTGATAGCCCTCTCAGACATATGTCTACTATTTTTTTAACAACTTTTGTGCTACTTAACCAAATGGAAAATAGATTATATATTATTGTTTTGCACTTGATTCTATACAATTTTTTAAAAAAAGAAGTGTTGATTTTATATTGTTTTGATGCAAATTATGCCCACCACACAAAGAAGTACCAAAATTTCAAGATGATATCATTTCAAAAAACCATAAAAACAACTACTTGTCACAAAATTATAAAAAAATACACAACTTCTAGATCTCACTCTTACCTATCATCCTACCAAAGGGTATTGCAAAATACTAAATATAACTTTATGTTTTGTGGAGTACACAGAAACAACTATATTACATTTTTCAACAAAAAAATAGGAATAATTTTCTATGCATGTAGGGTTTGACCCTCTTAATCTCATCTATTTTTAAAAATGCTTAGTATCTTATAAACTAGATTCAAAGTACTACAATTTTCATGTGTTACACATTTCTCATTTTGACTGCATAACCCTCCAATGGCTCTTCCAAGATCAAGTTTAGCTCATTTTAGAAAAAATAAAGTGTCAACTTACACCCCATTTTGCACACCATCTTGGTGCACTTGCCCCTAAGTGTCGTAGATATTTTTCTTAGGCCATACCCTTAATTATTTTCTAATCACCATAACAAAAATCTTGTCAAGGGGGACCCTAACAGGTTCTTTGTATTAAATCCCCTAATAGGATGACACATTAACTTGCATTTAGAAGCCTTTTAACCAAACCTCTCTTAATTGGGGAAGACTCTTAGAAGTCTTATCTAAATCTCTTAACCTAGTGGCACCTAACAGTGTCTTTGTAATATTCTAACACAAATGAGCCCTTGATCGAGTACACTTTAGGAGAGTGCAAGGTTTGAAAGGATTGACTTGCACAATGTGGATTTTACCCTAGCTAGGTTTCTATGAGATAAATATTGTGTTGTGTGATGCTATATTTTTCTTTACCATTTTTTCTTAATCCTAGTTGGTTAAGTTATAGCTAGAATTACCCTATAGACTATTGCAAAGTTAGACATGTAAGAAAAGTTACAATCATCTAGGATATACTAATTCACCCCCCACCCCCAGTATATCTATCTAGGATATACTAATTCACCCCCCACCACTAGTTTATCTACTTACGTGTCAACCAAAATGTTCCTCTTTCTATATTAAACATCTACGTCAAAATCAAGTAGGAGTTTGGATTCCTAAGATGCCAGGTGAATGAAATATTTGTCTTTCTCTCAGTCAAGAGTTAGGTCCTTGCATTTCTATAGTATTTTATCTTACTGAAACCATAAAATATCCTATTTAGTAATTTATTCATCACTATTAGAGGACAAGTCAACCATTTGGGATGTGTATTATGAAATATGTTATGATGTGCACTAAGATGCATGATGAGATAATTGGTGGGAGTTCTATTGGGATTCTATTTGTCCAAGAGAAGCTAGCTCTCCCTCTCTTTGAAGTCTTTGACTTTCTTTCAATTTATTCATAAGGTCATCCATCCCTTTTCTTGCCATAGGTGATGTTGGAGAAAAAATGCCTCACATTTAGGTGAAGATGAAGACTATGAGTCAAAAAGAGACCAACTAGAGGATTGAGAACCCAAGAGTTGAGAGCATTAGAGAATGTACTGTTAGTATCTTTAGATTTCCCTCCTAGACTTATTTTATTCCTAGTTTGCACCAACATGTAAAAGACTACCAAAAGATGACTAGATAACTAGAATTTTCTTTGGTTACTTATTTGGCAAAAAAATGTACACTTGTCTAAGTGATGATGTAAAATAGATAATTACCTACTATGTAATGTCTAAGTTGAGGCTTGAATGTCTGACATGTGACACTCATGAATAAGAAAAGATAAGGGAAAGTTAGATGAAAAAAGAATGGACAAGTGATACAACTTGATGACTAAGACTTGTAGGACCCATAGACTCAGGTTTACAGATAGTCCTAACCAACTATGATAGACTAGGTGGAAAAATACAACAAAGATTGGATAGTAAAAAAAAATTTAAACATTTTATAGGACCTAAAAGAGTGTTTTAGTAGAGAGTTCAATTGTATGATAATAAATTGTAAAGAGTGTAATAAACCTCACAAAACATGATAGAACCCAAGAAGTAGAATGATTAAAAAATTGTAGGATGATAAAAGTCTAGAGGTAGAATGTTACAACTACAAAAATTGTTAGATAGAACATTGGACAAGGTACAATGGAACTAGTTTAAATCATGTGTTGTATGATAAAGTTTTGGACCATGTGCCATAAAAAGATATAGTATGTGATAAATTTGTAAATTTTTTGACCCAAACAAGCACATTTGATTTGTTGTTTTTAGTTAGTTGATAGTTTTGGATAGTTTGACAACATTTAGATTAGTTTGATAGAATAGTTTGCAGAGAGATTATTTTTGAAAAATACTCACATAAGACACAAAGATGTTTACTCACTTGTCAGAGATAGTTTATTTTCAAGTTTTAAATATAGGTGTAGATAACTAATCCTGTCAGAGATAGTTTATTTTCAAGTTTTAACTATATTTGTAGACAACTAATCCTACCAATTGTGCTAAATAGTTGAAAGAAGGGACATGGTATAACCTAGGTTTGACATTATTATTTTCCCTCATTTAGTTTCACTGGGCTTCCTATGGCTTGAGAACACAAAGAAGACAATAGTCATAGACAATCCTACAAGGGACAAAGCAACATGGTAGTACTAGATGATGATGGGGAGACTTTTCATTAATGAAATAACAAATAAGACTATCCATAGAACAGAAAATTGATTAAGAACATAGAACCTTTTCCCACAACTTATATGTATTACCCTCTAGAGGATGCCTATATTTTTTTTGTTTCCAAGGACTCAATAAAAACATGTTCAAACGTTACCCTACAATAGGGGTCAATGTCATGCCTATCTTCAAATGTCCAAGTAGACACCTATGGTGAGTTATTCTTCAAGAGAGATTATTCCTCCTCTTTGCATAAAGATTATGTCTTCATTCAAAGGTGAACCATGTAGCACCTAACTAGAAGTGTTTAGTATGTTTTTTCATTCACGCAAACCCCCAGTGGTCTCATAAATGATATTGAGGCCTCTTATTCCCACAAATTCCTAAAAGTATACACCATTGCAAGAAAGGCTAGGAATGACATCACTCGGTACAAAAAACAAAACATCCTCAAGACATGGTTCAAGTCATGAATCTAGAGGATAAAGTTAATGAGTCTTTTGAGCCTTTGAGCTCATGAAAGTATATTTTTTAGAGCGAGGTCATGAAATCACCAATGAAAAGGATGTCCTCACTTGGGTCGTTCTTGGGAGATTTTTTCCTCGAACAGGCACACCCTCTACAAGTATAAAAGAAAATGAGATTCATGAAATAGATAAAGATTATTGATATTCTTAAAATGAGAAGAGAACACTCTCCTACTAGACCACATCACTCTAGACATAGAAGATATGTTCATTCTGACTCAAACTACACTTAATATTATGATGCACTTTATGATATGACTAACTTCTTATGATTTATTTTTAATCAAGACATAATGTGTGGGTGAGACAATCAAGCAACTTGCAAAATAGATACATCAGTAGTTTATCATACTTTTTCTTTGATTATTTGAACGTATAGATCAAAATTTTAAATAGCTCTTTGACATGCAAAAGATATAAGCTAGATAGAAAAAATCTCAAAAATAGAGTAAAAGCCCTACGAAAAAAGATTGTCAATATGTTGAAAGATGCTACAAACTATTGGAAACCAAAATATGTTATGGGAAATTCAAAAAAATTCATTTCAATGTATGAAAAATACTTTATGTTATCAATATGATAAAATAAAGTTCAGAAAGATACCGTGCGAAAACACTCTTTAAGTCATGCAATCAAACTCACATAGGTAACATAAGCCTGGCATGTATACGATCAAACCCTATGAAACAGATGAAATAACTCCAGAAGTAGTATGATGAACTATGGGAAAGGTTTATTGCACCCAACAAAAAACTATATCGTATGATATGTCGTACATGTGCATCCGAACATAAAATAAAAATGCAAGATTGTAGAGCTAGAAACTAGTTCTAGCCCCATGGTGGGCATAAAAAATGTATCATAAACTTTTGATACTTTTGCAAATCATTATATTCAAATATTTGAATGAAATAAACCCTTGAAAATTGATCTTCAACTTCCTATTGATAACATGAAAAAGCCTATTTTGTTTGATGATTCTTAGATGGAGCAATGAGAAGTTTGCAACTTGGTGCACTATGAAATGGAAGATTCAAAGAGGTTGTGTGCAATAAATTTGTAAGAACTATTGTCACAAAAGTTTGTACCCTTGCCTAAAGTTTGACCTAAAGGAAACCTTGTGAAACATGGAAACAATCTCCAACTTGTGGGAGTTGAACAATGAGATTGATTCTTTGGAGAAAGCTGACTTCCTTACTATTAATGCACACCTAACTACTTCTTGAGAGGGTAGAGAGAAGGAAATGCATGAAAATCAAACTACCTACTCTAATCAAGAGAGGGGTGATACACCAAAATATTATGTTCAGTCTTGTCTTTGCCTAGAAATACACAACTCATCAATATAATCTCAAAAAACACAAATTCAATCCTTTGTTAACTCAACACCACATAAAGACCAAAGACCAATAAGATGTTATAAGGAAGGAACCTCACTCTATATCATTCAGAAGCCAAATAGATAGAATCATATAGTCAAAGAATGAAGGCAATACATCAACATAAGTTAAGAAGACATTGCACAATTGTACAATATATTAATGAAGAAAGAGGTACAATAGAGAAATACATTCATTCAAAGGCAAAACGAAATTTCAGTAGTAGAGTATGCAATACAACTGCTATAGAATCAAAGAAAAGACCGACCCTTGGAAGGGTTACAAAACTTTCTTTTATAGCTCAAGCATAACTAAGAAAAGTTCTAACAAAAGCCAAAACTCAACTATTTACATTAAGTTCATAGAGAACAATCATTGCCAATCCCAGAAAGATTTGATCAGGGTTCACTTCTATAAGCAAAAATTAGATCTTATGTGCAATTATAACCTTGAAGAGACATAAATGACAGTCATAACTGCATGGCTGGATAGAAGGATAAACCAAGGCAACAAAATAAAGAAATCTGCATTTGACAAGAATAGATAATACCAAAAGGTGGTTGCAAATGATCAAAGAATCAATTTTCTATTAAAGAAGCTACTTAGTACCATGTTTGTGAATGTCAAATCAACCAAGTTAGCAAGTCAACAGAATTTTACCATCCGCCCTCGCCATGTGGCCCAATATTATTTAAATATTCTACCACCTTGCCCAACATTCTTTCTATTAGGATGACTTGCTGATTGCCTCTGTTCATTGTTTCATGACCCATTTTCTTATTTAACTGCTTGGTCTTGCAAAACTACAACCTCCCATTTTATGTTTTATCATTTCTTCATAGCCTAATGTCTCCTCAGCTTGATAACTATCATGACTTTATGATAACTGTGAACTTGACTACAACTATTTGATGTTGACACACATCGTATGCTTGCTTTCTTGCATTCATTAAATCTTGCACATTTTTGAAAAGTGGGAATACATCAATAATAGATCTACCAAGATCTGATGTTTGCGATATAATTGAAAACCTTTTGCATAGTCAACATCCTCAACCAATCAAATGTCGCCAATTTGTCATAGCTTAGACACATCCATTTTGTGGCCCACATACTAAGTCTGGTCCCAAATGTCCACATGGAGAGCACTCACTTTCCCTCTTTCATTAAACCTTGAGCACTTTCAAAATGCAAGAAAATGTCAACCGCTAATCAAACAAGATCAAGCGACTACCGTGAACCTAAAAATCTTTTGTCATATCAGTACCTTGTACCAATTAAAGCATGCCTTTATGCCAAATCACTTTGACACCTTTCTTTTGTGGCTCATGGCTAAGTTAGGTTCCACCAAGTCCATTTTTCATCACCTCACTTCCCCAAATTCATTAAACTTTGAACACTTTAAGAATGCGTGAAAATGTCGACTGTAGATCAAACAAAATCAAACAAATTCATGAAAATATATGTTCTTCATTAGACCTGGTATATATAGCTAATATAATCATGTCACTTGGGCCCTTGGCTAACATACTTCCTTTCTCATGGCCCATAAACATGTGTGGACCCACCAACTCCACGTGGTAGTTGGTCGCTTGCCTGGTTTTGCTAAATCTCCTACACCTTTACAAAGCGGGGAAACACTAGTCATCGATCTAACAAGATCTAATGGTTGGGGAATCTACATCATTCAGAAATAAGAAAGGGGCCCATAGGGGCATGTTTCAACTACTCATATTCCTACTTTAGGTAAACTTTGCACATTTATAGAAAGCAGTAATATGCCAACTGTAGATCTATCAAGATCTAACAATTGAGAGGAATAAGTATAGGTACCCTTTAACCTTCAGATTTGGAACTTGTTGTTAGCACTTAATTGCTGCAAATTCAATTCAACCATGAACCTAACCGCATCACACAATCATGGCTTGCTAGATAGTTAAGTAACAAACTAGAGTGATAAAGCAATGAAAGTTTGTTGCATGATTGCGACTTGAAATTTTATTTGAGATGAAAATTTTTAAGACTTAGGAATATAAGGAAAAAAAAGTCAAAGTTTTATGTATCCCTATTAGGCTTGGATGGTAATTAATGAATAATTCAAAGGATGTAGACATGGTAGTCACCTTGAATTTTCATGAGATTTGGTAATAGTGAAAAAAATAATGAGGGGGAGGAAAAATGGCTAACATTTTTGGTGACTCAAATGGAATGCTTGCTTACTAAGCATGGACTAGTGGCCTTAAGCAATCCATTGGGCTATAGAGTCACACAAAATGAATCCTTCTTTGTAACAAAATACAAAACTACAATCCTTGCATCTAGCAAAAATTGAAACCTACTATTTCACAGAGAAAATAGCCTTGCTCGTGCACTTATTGGAAATAGGAAAGTACTCTATTATGTATAGAAAATCTTCAACCTTCAATAGAAGTAAGGTTTAAGGTAAATTCATTAATTGGAATTGGCAGAATATCACCATTAGGTTTGGATAACCAAAAAGCATTGGCCTCCTTACAACTTGTGATAATATACGAGCCACTCCACATAGCATCAAATTTGGAATGCCTGCCAAGTTTGGCTCTTTCTGCACCCCACTTGAGAATAAGATCTCCCTCTATGAATACCTTAGCCTTATCTTTCTTGTCAAAACTCTTTTTCACCTCTTACTAATGTGTCTCAAGTGTCTACATAGCTTGTTGTCTTTTTTCTTCTAGTTCCATTAATTCTGCCATCCTGACTGTCATAGCATTATCTTCAATTAGCTCCAATTGATAAGGTAATTCAAAAGAGGGGAACTCCACTAAAATAGGAAGTATTGCTTCCCTTCCATATACTAGCATGAAAGGTATGTTCTGAATTTCTCTCTTAGGTATAATCTTATCAGCCCAAAGAATTATCCTTGACTTTGAATGCCAACACCTCTGATTGTCCTCAATTGTCCTCTTGATAATTCTAATTAGGTTCTTGTTGGAGGACTCAGCCAAGTCATTCCCTTAAGGATAGTAATTTGAGGAAGTGCTCAAATAGATACCATGATCAACTGCCTAGGAGAAAATTTGAGTCCCAACAAAGGATTTGGCATTATTTGATACTATTTTTGAAGGAACACCCAACCTAGTAACAATTCCATCAAGGAATTCCACTGCTGAAGCCTCTATGGAATCCTTCAAGGCTATTGCTTCTATCCACCTTATAAAGTAATCTATTGCAGCTAAGATCCTCTTATGACCAAAGCTGGAAGGTGGATTGATTAGACCAATAAAATCTAGCCCCCACTAGGCAGAAGGTTGATCAAATTGAATAGAATTAAGAGGAGGAGATGCTAACCTTTGTTTTCTTGAGAAGAAAGCACACTTCTTACATTTCCTCACATATTTATGACAGTCATGGAATAGATTTGGCCAATAATAACCAGTTCTCATGACCTTCATAATTGTTTTTCTAGCTGAGAAGTGATCACCATCAAGGCCATCTTGAAACTCTTTGATCATTCTATTTGTTTGATCCTAGTTAATACATCTCAATAGGGCTCCATTGAGATCCTTCCTAAAAATAATCCCATCCACTAGGACAAAAGGAACATACTGCAATCTAAATTGTCTTCTTTTGGATCTCTCTTGTCCTTGTAGATATCCTCCTCCCAACAAGAAGGTTATCATGTAATGCATCCAATTATTTAGATTTTCATCCCCTGCTAGTTGCTCATATATCAACACCAGGGCAACCTCCTTAGTCATCTCCTGGGATGGAATCATCTGCTCACATAATTCTTTACCTCTCACAAGCTTTGTGATCTTTATGTCAACATCATATTCCATGATATTCGTGATCCATCCAACTCTTTTCTCATTGATATCTTTATTCAAAAGGAACTCCTTTGCACTTGCATGAAGAACCAGGAGTTGGACCTTGTTATGTGATAATAGATGTTTGAATTTCTTTAAAGCTCTTATGACAACAAGAACTTGTTATTCCACATAACTATATTTATCTTCATAATCCTTTAGCCCTTCACTAAAAAATGCTATAGGTTGTTCTTCATCTACGTCATTCAACTATGTTAAGACAACTGATATGCTTGAATCACCCCCAAGGGTATAGAGAATAAAATTCTTAGCAAAGTTGGGGTTGATAAGGGTAAGAGTTGATGCTATTGCTACTTTGATATCTTCAAAACTGACTCTCCCTTCCTTTGTCCAAATGAACATCATATTTTTCTTTAACATAGCTATAAGAGGTTTCACCATGGTAGCAAGATTAGGAATGAACCTTCTTCTACCAAGGAAGCTTTGAAACCCTTTCTTATGACTAGGAAGTGGGAGGGCAAGGATTATCTTTGTTCTTTCTAGATCAATGGTTAAACCATCCTTGGACACAATATCTCCCAAAAAAATTCCCTAACTAGTGGTAAACACACACTTGTTTGGATTCAAGGACACACATGCTCTCTATAGTTGATGAACACCAGCCTGAAATGACCAAAGTGGTTTGCTTCATTCTTTGAGTGGACTGTTATGTCATCAAGGTGGACTAGCTAAAACTTCTCAAGCGTACTCTTGAAAGCCATCTCCATTATTTTTTGAAAGGTAGCACTTGCATTGATTAGTCCAAAAGGCATTTTGTTGTAGGCATAAGTGCCCCATTTAGTGGTGAAGGTTGTCTTGTATCTATCAGACTCTTGGACTAACACTTGGTTGTAACTAGAAAAAAAATATAAGAAATTTTTTTTTTAGAACTACTGACCTTGGATAAGATCTTCTCCATGGAAGGGAGAGGATGGCGATTTTTGAGAGAAGCCCTATTGAGGTCCCTAAAATCCACACATAATCTGATTTCTCAACTCTGCTTCCTAAGAGGAACAAGGTTGGCTACCCAAGAGGAATGCTTAATAGGAAAAATAATATTGGCCTCTATCAACTTGGATAACTCCTTCCTCATCATAGCTTCGATCTTAGGATTGGTGGATCTTTGCTTTTATCTAACAGGCTTTGCATCATTATCTAAATATATGGTATGTTGAAACAAACTTGGGTCAAAACCCTTTAAATCATCATATGTCCATGAAAATACAACATTGAATTCTTGATATAAATGAACAAAATTTTCTTGTTCAACTTCAGAGCATACCTTTCCCAAACTAAGAACCTTTCCATCAACAATGGCAACTGGTATGTGATCATCCTTATTTGTAGCTAGGTTCAGACCCCTACTCCTTGCTTGATCATTGGGATTAAAAATGATTTCTAAGGTGATTAGACCTTTAGGCAACTTGTTGGAGTTGAGGTTCATGATATGAACACTATATTGGTCTGATTCCTATCAGAGAATTTTGCCTCACTTTGCAAAAAATTAACAATTTGCACATCAGAATCAAACACCTACCAATTAGCATGGTTATCTAAAATTGGAGGTCTTACAACCATTATGATGTATTGCTCTTTTTTGTCCTCGACATGCTTTGGCACATCATAATGAGCTCCTATTCTTATAAGTCTATCAACATGTTTGTTATCTCTTCTATGGACATCTTGGATATTAAATGCTTGGAATCCCTCAAGAAGGTCCCAAACTTTGTACTTGCATGATTTGAGAAGATTATACTTTGAATTATTTTGGCTCCTTACTTGGTTAACCACCAGCTCACTCTCTCCAAGCTCCTTTAAAGCTTTGATTCCCCTCTTTTGTGCAAGTTAGAGGCCTTGAATCAATGCTTCATATTCCACAACATTATTAGTGCAACTCAATTGGAATCTATAAGAGAAGTAAAACTTCTCCAAACTAGGGGAGACTAACTTCACACCAGCCCCTGAGCCATTCTTGTTTCTTGAACCACCAAGGAACATGCTCCATATTCCATCAATGTCCTCCTTTTCTTTCATGACACTAGGAATAGGAGTATCTTTCTCCAATATATAATATATTCCAAGGCCTATCTCTAAAGCTTCTTGTGCTAGATCAAACTGAAATTTAGTGGCTCATTCATCCAAAAAATAACCAGGCACCTCTGTTAGGAAAGTAGCAAGTTCATGGGTCATGCCATCGTCATCCATCTCATGAATTGTACAATTCATGTTCAAAAAACTAGGTGTATAAGTCTCTATGTGATTAAGGGTCAGATGTTCTACCCTTAAAGAAGCTCTTGTCCCATATCTTGTCCTAAAGAACATATAGGACCAATCTGCTACAATATGACCACCTATCTATGTAGTGAAATCTCTAGAAAGATAGATGGCAAAATGTGGCTCAACCTTAGCTACTGATACGTCATGAGTGACAATACAACTAGGGAATGTATGAAATGCCATTTCTACATTTTTAAGGATCCCTGGAATTTTAACAAAGCTACCATCCAACTAGAGAACATTTCTAACCATTGGCTCATACTTATTATCAAGGAGGTTAGATACATTTTGACATCATATAACTACTAGCTCTCGAATCAATCATGCAATTATGGACTAGTTTGTCCCCTATAATCAAAGAGACATAAAAAGGAGGAGGCACATTTTTCTTACTTGTATCTCCTTTTGTTGGCTACACCAAACTTGTTGCATTACCTAAGGTGGTTGATCGATTTGACACCCTGATGCTCTCTAACTCTTGTTCTAGTAGCTCCTTCTGTGATGGCATAGTGGCAACAACATCCCACATGGAGATATTAATCATAGTCTTTTTTATTTGATCCACCATGTCGAGAGGGCTACTAACTGTTTTGACTATAGCCTTGGGAGCTATAGGAACTTCTAACTAAAATTGAGTAGATTGAGGTTCAATAGACTTCTTGTTGTTTATGTTTTTCTTTTGTTGAGAAGCAACATTTGATTGTGCATTTGTAACTAGAACCCGAGGAGCAACACCTAAAGTTGAAGCTTGATTTGGTGGAGGAGATGTAGCATCCTCAATGACTCTTCTTTTTCTTCTGGTATTATGAGCTATAGCATCATAGTTATCATGGTTGGCATGAAAATATTCTTTTGGTTGATGGTTCATAAAAGAACAATTTCCCTATTGTTGTGGATTAGAAACCTTAGTGGGTTGACTAGCACTATATTGTTGTCCTGCTGCTTGATCCTATGCGACTAATACTTGGGATGATTCTTCCTTATAACAATTGCAATACCCATAGGAGTAATTGCAAGAAGGACAAAAATTTTCCTCATAAGCAAGGTTATTCTGAGGAACTGATGCACTGCTCAGATTTGTACTTGTATTTGCAGTAGAGGCATTACCCATAGGTCTATTTTGGTTGTGTGGAGCATAACCCTAACCTTAATTTGGTGGCCTATATGAGGGAGGTTGAAAATGAGACTGGAAAGGCCTACTATTTTAGGCTTGTTGCCTCTCTAAGGCCACCACCTTGTTGCTCATCTTTTGCACCACTAAGAAGTTGTCTTCTAGCTTCTTTTCTTGATCTTGCAACTTCTCATCTATATTTTGCATTAGGGCCTGCATCATGACATTCAACTCTCTTAGCTCATTGGAGGATGTAGAGGCTATTGGGGTTATGGTAAGAGGCTGAGTAGGCATATCTAGGAAGAAAGACATTAGAGGCCTTGGAGCCAACTTCCCTCCTTGAATCGAAATATTTTTAGCTTTTATGGCAATTTCATATGTAGTTGGTAAAGTATCCCCTCATATGGCTTGAAAGGTAGTAGTAATATCACTATTGAAATCTCTTAGGTAATGTAGGAAAGCATTACCAAGGGAAGGTTTTAGTGCAATAGGTATTCTATCCCATGTCTTTTGGAATATGTAATTAAAATCTATCATACACTCATGGTGTGTTCTTTTAATGGCAGTTGGCTACTTTAGAAGTGATAGGTGATCACTTTTATCTTCAAAATGTTTGCATAATCTCTGTCCTAGTTCATCCCAGTTAGTAATAGAATTATATGGTAATCCCCTATACCATTGTAAGGCTTTTCCCTTTAGAGATGAAGCTAAAAGTCTAACAACAATATCATCTTTTGTAATACCATGTATATTATAGATATTTGAGATTTCTTGAATATGCTCTATAGGAGAAATAGAAGTTTCACTAGTAAAATCAAGTATACTCTTAAGAGCAAATATTGGGATATCATTTCTTTGGGCCAAGACGAGAGGACTGCTACCATTAAAGGTAGCAAATACTTGAGTTGTGGGGACGACCATGTGAAATAATGGTCTATTCAGATGAAAAGATGGTACCCTAGGTTGTGATCTATCAACATGGGAAGTAGAAAGAGATCTAGAAGGTGTATGCACTAGTCTTGAACTCCTAACTGGTGATAGATATAGTCTATTTATTTTTCTTCTAGGATTTGAAAATGAAAGTTTGGTAACTAAAAAGTACCTTTAGAAGATGCCCTTATTTGAGCCTTGGGCATGAATTAAAACAATACTAGTCTGAAACCAAAATATAGAGATTGGAGTCACCAAGTGCTTGAATGAGAGCCTCTTGAAGGCTTGAAATAATAAGACAACATTATTCCCTCAACACAAGTTTTGAAGTTCTTTCTTGACACCAGTGAACCAATAGACTTAAGAAATGCTTTAATATCTCTCCCACCTTGCATGCCAAAAACTATTGTCACAAAAGTTTGCACCCTTGCTTAAAATTTGACCTAAAGGCAACCTTGTGAAATATGGAAACAATCTCCAAGTTGTGGGACTTGAACAATAAGATTGAGTCTCTAGAGAAGGCCAAATTCCTTACTATCAAGGTGCACCTAACTACTTCTTGAGAGGAAAAACGAGAAGGAAATGCATTAAAATCAAACTACCTAATCTAATATAGAGGGGGGTGATACACCAAAATAGTATGTTCAATCTTATCTCTGCCTAGAAATGCACAGTTCATCAATATAATCTCAAAAAGCATTGATTCAATCCTTTCTTAACTCAACACCATATGAAGACTAGAGACCAATAAGATTCTATAAGGAAGGAACTTCACTCTATATCATTCATAGGCCAAATAGGTACAATCATATAGTTGAAGAATGGAGGCAATACATCAACATAAGGCAAGAAGATATTGCACAATATATTAATGGAGAAAGAGGTACAATAGAGAAATACATTCATTCAAAGGAAAAAGGAAATTATAGTAGCAAAGCATGCAATACAACTGCTATAGAATCAAAGAAAAGACCAACACTTAGAAGGGTTACAAAACTTGCTTTTTATAGCTCAAGCATAATTGAGAAAATTTATAATGAAAGCCAAAACTCAACTACTGCCATTAAGTTTGTAGAGAACAATCATTACCAATCCCAAAAAGATTTGATCAGGGTACACTTCCATATGCAGAAATTAGATCTTATGTGTGATTCTAGCCTTGAAGAGACAAAAACAACAGTCATAATTGCATGGCTAGATAAATGGATAACCCAAGGCAATGAAATGAATAAATCTACATTTAACAAGCATAAAGAACACCAAAAGGTCATTGCAAATGATCAAAGAATCAATTTGTGATTTAAGGAGTTGCTTAATACCGCGTTCATAAATGCCAAATCAACCAAGTTAGCAAGTCAACTAAATTTGACCATTCACCCTCGCTATGTGGCCCAATATGATTTAAACATTCTATCACCTTTCCCAACATTCTTTCTATTAGGATGACATGCTAACTACCTTTGTTCGTAGTTTTGTAATTTATTTTCTTATCTAGCTGCTTGGTCTTGCGAAACTGCAACCTCCCACTTTATGTTTTATCGTTGCTTTACAACCTAATATCTCCTCAGCTTACTAACTATTGAGATATTGTGATAACCATGAACTTGACTGTGACTGTTTGACCTTGACACACGTCGCATGCTCGCTTTCTTGCATTTGTTAAATTTTGTACATTTTTGAAAAGCGAGAATATGCAAACCATAGATCTACCGAGATCTGACGATTGCGATATATAATTGAAATCCTCTGGCATACTCATCATCCTTGACCAATCAGATGTTGCTAATTTGTCATTGATCTAACACATCCCTTTTGCGGCCTACATATTAAATCTGGTCCCATACGTCCATGTGGTGAGCACTCGCTTGCCCACTTTCGTTAAACCTTGAACACTTTTAAAATGTAGGAAAATGTCGATCACTGATCAAACAAGATCAGGTGGCTACCATGAAGCTAAAAACCTATTTTCATGTCAGTACCTCTAAACAATTAGAGCATGCCTTTATGCCAAATCATTTTGACACCTTTCTTTTGCGACCCATAGTTGTGTCAGGTCCCACCAAGTCTACATGTCATCACCTCATTTCCTTGCATTCGTTAAACTTTGATCACTTTCAAAATGCCAGAAAATGTCAACTACAGATCAAACAAGATCAAACAGCTTCATGAAAAATATCAATTCTTCATCAGACCTAGTACATACAACCAATAGAATCATGCCACCTAGGCCCTAGGTTGACTTACTTCCTTTCTTGTGGCCCATAAATAGGCGTAGACCCACTAGCTCCACATGGTAGTTGGTTGCTTGCTTTCTTTCGCTAAATCTCCTGCACCTTTGAAAAGCGAGGAAATGCCAATCATTGATCTAACAAGAGCCGATGGTTGAGGAATCTACATCGTTTGAAAACCAGAAAGGGGCCTGTAGGGGCATGTGTCAATTGCTCATATTCCCACTTTAGGTAAACTTTGTGCATTTCAAGAAAGTGGTAATATGCCAACCATAAATCTACCAAGATCTGACGATTGGGAGGAATAATTGTAGGTACCTTTTGACCTTCGAATCTAGAACTTGATGTTAGCACTTAACTGCTGCAAAGTCGTGTCAACTGTGAACCTGACTGCATTGCACAATCACGACGTACTTGATAGTTAAGTAACAAACCAAAGTGATAAAGTGATGAAAGGTTGTCGCATGATCGCAATTTGAAATTTTATTCGATATCAAAATTTATAAGACTTAGGGATATAAGGAGAAAATTCAAAGTTTTACATATCCCTATTAGACTTGCATGGCAATTAATGAATAATTCAAAGGATGTAGATGTAGACACTTAAAATTGTCCTAAACACTATATTAATTGATTTAATATTTCTTTTGACATTATAATTATTAATTAATTAATTAATTACATTTGTCATATTCTTTTACTTATTTAATTAAATTTATTTAGTTAAATAGGTTCGTTTCCCTAATGTATTTAAATTAATTTGAATACATCCCCTCTAATGTATTAAACTTATTGAATACATAGTGCTCCATAAATCCCCTTTTAAATAAATTCTAATTTATTTAATTCCCTCCACTTAATTAATTTCTTTAATCCTGTGATTAAGTTAAATCTTATTTAATTTAATCCTAATCCCATCCTAAAATCTAGTCTACATCCATCACTCTCATTCTTCTAAGCCTACCCACTACTTAATCCTACTTATTTATCAAGTAAACACCTTTTAGCTTCCAAGTGTTTGCTCACACATGTGAGAAGCTCATAATCCAATAAAGCTTCCACTTTATTTGCACCTCTTACACCTTTGTCCCCCCACTCCTCTCCCCAAGGTTGCTCACACATGTGTGAACACACCTTGAGCCTCTCAACCATAAAGGCTCCTTTTGACTTTTGCATTGCTTGTCCTTTAGCCCATGTGTCTCCCTTGTGGCACCTATGTGGATAGAACATAGATGCCACCTCCCCAAGGCCTCTCTCAAACCTATAAATAAAGCCCTTGTCCCAAGCATTTGACATCTCCCTCATTTGCATTGATATCATGCTAGTTTAGCTTTTGAGTTTTTAGATATTTTATGCTTAGAGCTAACCTTTGGTAGTTGTATTCATTAGTTAGATTTCTAGATTTTGCATTAGATTCATGGTAGTAAGATATTGTTAGGTTTCTTTCTCCATTAGATTCCATCCACATTCACATCCATGGAATCCTTTGAGGGTGGCTTGCTTATAGTCATTGCTTGAAGGCATTTCACATACATTTTAGTGTAGCTTCACATTTGCATACTTGCATTCATTGTATCAATCTGAAGGGATTCATTCATAGTTGTGTTTGGGGAGAGCACATCCACATCCCTCCAATCTAAAGCACACCAATAAGGCCTCTTATGGGTGCCCTTGTTGAGCTACTTTGAGGTTGCATGAGAACTTTTCATTTTGGTTGCATCAAGTTGTAAAAATCAAGTATAGATAGTTGTATTTCAATCTCATTTAAATGTTTGATATACATGTACAACTAACTTTTCTTGTTTATGCATGCTATTGATAGGTTAGGTTTTCTTGTATACAATAGACATGTTAGTCACCTTGGATTTTCATGAGATTTGGCAATATTGAAAAAAACAAGGTGGGGGGTGGTGGGGTAGCGGGCAAAATGGCTAACAAGAACCCTATGAATTCTATAAATGTATGCATGAGAAAAATGATAAAAATCTAAGCAAGATGTGCAAGACTAAACTAACAAAGATGAAGTATTATAATTCATCCTAGTTAATCTATGTTGTTTAATCTAGCATGCAAGAAATGCATAGCAAACTAAATGCTAGAAAGCCCTAAGATGCTCATAAAAATCACTATTAAAAATAGCAACATAGCAGTAGCACAAAGTTGGAATCCTTTGAAATGAGGAATATGTCCCCTTTTAGAGATTGTAGAAATGAATGAAAGGTTGAGATGGAGTAGTGAGCAATAGTGGAGATTTAATGTTTGGTGATCTCTGCACTCTTCATTTTGGAAGTTCCCCAAAAGTGTGCACTTAAGTGGCTTTTTATTTAGAAATTGATTTTGATGTGCACTTTAGAATATAGGATTTAATTTATTTAATTAAAAGCAACTTAAGATTAGGCGATGAAACTTTAGATATAACCAAATTAATGATTATTCAATGAGAAGATTAAAGATTTAATGATTAATTTAATTATGAAAATTTGATTTGATACATAATAGGGTCTAGTATTTAATTTAATTTGATTATTCTAGATTGGGGGCTTAAATTTTACTAGATAAAAAATAGGTGATTACAAGGAAGATAAGCAAGCAAACAATAGATCTAAGATGATATATTGTTGGTAATAATCTCACAAAAAATATTATGTGACAATGATCTTAGGATTTTTTTATGGTTTCAAAATAAACGTCTTCAAAATACAACAATATCTCACATAAATCATCATAAATCTATGCTAAGTTGGCTCACAAAAATAAATATGAGAGAGTTGACATAAAATTGAGAGCCTTGGGGTTTTTTTAATTAAAGGTAAAGCAAATCTTGAAGGGACCCCAAAAGCTGACAACACATTGTCTAATAGGATAATCACAACCAACCAACAACATAAATTTTACCTACAATGAAACAACAAAATACAAAACCAAACCATACATCAAAAATAACCAATCCCAACTACAACTTTTTTAGAGTCTGAATAGCTTTGAATTCTTTTTGATATAAGTTCTCATGGAGCTTAACGAAGCCCAATATATTAGTTTTCTCTATGCCAAAGTATTTCTTCGTAGTTCCTAGAGTATAAGTGCCCAAACTCACTAGTCACTTTTCCTCTCCTGCTAAAATTAAATTCTTAAGTCTACATCCATACATTGAATTCAAAAAGATAAATAAATGGTGTAAATATAATGATAAAGCAAACTAAGATGCTCTCTTTAAAAATCAAATCCTTCAGTCTACATCCCCACAAGAAATCTAAAAAGAAAAATAAAAGATTGTAAGATTATGATAATGACAACTAATATTTAAATCTATGTATAGAGAAATCTCCTTGAGTGAAGTGTACATCGACAAATCAAATCTAAGAAGAAAATTAAAAATGTCTAAAGACTATGATGATTTTATTGGAGACCAAAATCTATGACTACACAAACCCCTCAATAAAGTCTAAATCTACAAATCTAAATCAAGTAGAAAAGCAAAAAGTCCAAGAGTTATGATTATTCTTTAAGAAAAAAATGTCATAAATTCTAAATAAAATAATATAATCAACTAAGATTCAAATCTGTGTCTACACGGATCTCTAGTGAAGTTGTACATCCACTAATCAAAACTAAAAAGAAAAAGAAAACATCTAAAGGCTATGATGATTTAATGGGAGATTTAATTATCAACTAAGATTTAAACTTATGTCTACATGAATCTCTAGTGAAGTATACATCAACAAATCAAAATTAAGAAAACAAATAAAATATAGATTTAAATCTATGACTACACAACCCCCTCAATGAAGTATAAATCTACAAATCTACTTCTAGTAGAAAAGCAAACCAAGAGTTATAATTATCCTTAAAAGAAAAATAATCATAAATTCTCAATAAACAATACTATTATCAACTAAGATTTGGACCTATGTCTACATGAATCTCCAATGAAGTGTACATCCACAAATCAAAACTAAAACGAAAAATAAGATGTCTAAAGGCTATGTTGATTTTATGGAAGATTTAATTATCAACTTAGATTTAAACCAATGTCTACATGAATCTCTAGTGAAGCCTACATCCATAGATCAAAACTAAGAATAAAAATAAACATGTAAGGCTAGGATGATTTTATTGAAGACTTAAATCTATGACTACGCAAACCCCTCAATGGAGTATAATTATATCTACAAATCTAATTGAAGTAAAAAAGCAAAAAGTCCAAGAGTTATGATTATCCTTTAAGATTTTTTTTCATAAATTCTAACTAAAAAATAACATAATCAACTAAGATTCAAACCTTTGTCTACATGAATCTCTAGTGAAGTATACATTCACAACTTAAAACTAGAAAAAAAAAAAATGTTTAAAGACTATGATGATTTTATTCTAGATTTAATTATCAACTTAAGATTTAAACCTATGACTACATGACTCTTTAGTGAAGTGTACATCCACAAATCAAAACTAAGAAGAACAATAAAAAGTCTATAGACTATGATGATTTTATTGAAAATTTATGTATATATGACTATTAGTAAACCCTTCAATCAAGTCTAAATTCACAAATCTACTCCTAGTACAAAAACAAAAGTCCAAAAAATTATGATCATTTAATAATAGTTTTCCAAAATTTATCTCTCTACGACCACAAGAAAACCCTTCAATCAAGTCTAAATCGACAAATCTACTCCTAGTACAAAAACGAAAGTCCTAAAATTATGATTATCATTTAAGAATAGTTTTCCATAAATTGTATATAAAGTATTATCATCAAGCAAACTAACACTTTCATAAAAAGATACTTTAAGGAAAAATGGGCCCAAAACACGAAAAGTATTGAATTTCCACACTAACTCTGATGTACGTATGGGAAAGCCTCCATGTGCAAATATTCTCAGCAGCAGCTCAGGACACATGATGAACTGGATTACTGGTGCACATCTTTCGTGCAGGCAGAGTTCCTCCAATAGTTTCCTCTTCTTGATACCTAAATTGACCGACCTCCATTTCATAACCTTTTAAATCGAATATCTCGCATCTTCTCCTCAACCACATCACATTCTTTTTTGGATTCCGCCACTAGATGGACTCCACACTCTTTGCTTTACCATGAGAGTTACCTACTTTCTGCAGATGGGTTGTTTCTCCACCAGAAGAATCATTCATCTCATTCGCTTTTATCCGAGATTCACCGGCCCATCTCACTGCCATATATTTTATACACTCCTTTGCTTTTTTAGGGTCTCGGGAAATTATATAAATCTCCCCTGAAGTGATTCCTCAAATACCCCTTTTCCTTGGTTATGCTCCCATTCAAGCAATTGAAAGCACAATCATGGTGTTTGTTAATGTGGGTATGTCAGCCGGTAGTTGCAGCTGCGGCGTCATCAAGATTCACTCTGCAAGCAAACAGCTTAGATTCTGCAAAATGGGTTTATCTCTTTCTGTTTAATGAATGTTTAGTTTGTGTTTGGATTCGAACTGGGGTCGATTATTACTGTTTCTAGGGTTCTTTTTGGTTCGCTTTTTCCCTCCAAGGGTATTTTCACTTTTAAAATATGAGGTACTGAACTGATTCAACTAATGTTGTTTGAGGTGGAGTAGTTTGAGAAAATAAAATAGGTTTTCAGATTCTTGACATGTGTTTCTGGTTTTTGAATACCCAATTGCTTGAGCTTCAAGGAGAGAATCTTGATGATGCTGCATCGGCAATAAATGGCTAAAATAGAAAGTCTGGTGTGCTGTATACGAAGGATCTTTCTAAGGTGACCATTCCTTTGTAATTGCTAGCTTTTGAAAAATATTTTAGATTCTTAGGATCATTGAACATGTTTTAACTGTCGTTATGGGTTTTAGGTTCGAGCTTTTGTTGGTGCTTCAACAGTGGCGAAAGAAAAGTTTCCTACTGAGCTTTGTTGTTGCTGCAACAGTTGTTTCGGAGGCAAAAATCTTTGTTTCTGACCGTGATTTCTTGATGGCTTTTTTTTTCTACATTCTTAGTTGGATAGATTCTCTTAATTATGTTGTTAATCAATTTCAAAGATTGATTTGGCTTCATTGCTGCAGGATGAATTTTGAACAGTACTATTTTCCCAGATTTAAGTACGTGTTTTGGCCTTTCCATGAAGGACGGACCAGGGTCTTAGATATGTCCAAATCAACCATAGTTCGGTTCCTGTACATTTTTTCCAGCTGTACAACATGATGAACATATGCTATTTTTTGCAACAATGTTAAACTGTCTGCTATGATATAGAATATTTCTCTTGCAAGGTTAATGCTGTTCATGCAGATATATCATTTGGGCTTCTGAGCGTTTGCAGTCATCATTGGTTACTCAAGTTATTCGCTACCCACGTACTTTTTCTGACTGCAGGGATACAAGTTACCAGTATAAATGTTATTTTTAAGTCGACCATTTTGTTTCGGTCTTTATGAATTTTTTGTTTTGTTGCTTTCAGCCTTCAGGTGATTTCTTCTTTCATAGATGGTCATCAGACATGGTGGCCCATCAGCTGTTAGTGAGATTACTGGTTTGACGATAAGGTATGATAAATCTTCTATGCTTAAATTATAGTGCCATTGGCTGATTCTGACAATACGTGCAGACAGTTTTGAAAGTTTTACATCAGTATGATATTTTGTTAGTTGAACTTCTTTCGAAATTATATTCAAGTTGGGTTGATTTCACCCGAGTTTCTGATGGTATTTGCTTGTATGGATATAATTGTTCAAGAACTCAACAAGAACCATTTCTTGTTTTGCTGGTAAAATTTATAAAGGTTTTACATTTTTGTTTGTTGTTTTATTTGGATTCTAGGTTTTCTTGATCCTAAGACCGCGACCATCGACTTCCAATCCAGATTGAGTTTCCTGGTTACCCTTTGCTTGCTTGCTTAAGAAAATGGATTGGTCGAGGTCAGCCTATCTTAAGGATCTCACCTTGCTCATAATGGTGATAGAGAATCATGTATCTCAACCTAGGCAACATATGCTATAGGTATCTTTTTAAATGGGAAAAAATATGGGAAAATCTTGTCAATCATTGAGTCAATCCCACGTCTTTCAAAAGCTCTTCGAAAGAGTGAGAGAAGTTATATCTTATTTTATGTATGATGAGAGGATCACAGTTTTGAATCTTTCAAAAGCTCTTCGAAAGGGTGAGAGAAGTTATATCTTTTTATTATGATGAGAGGATCACAGTTTTGAAAATTTGGATGTTGATAGTTTAAAAAGGATTCAGGTTTGAGACTGGATAAAAAAATTCAGACTGGAAACAAAATGAAATGAAATGTGGTAAAAGGTTGTTCTTCGTGTTTCTTAAAATTTTGCTAATACTTCCTGAAAGCTTGGGAGTCCTTTCTAAAACCCATGAGTCCTTGACTTGGACTTGCTAGGCACTCGACTTATGAGTTTGTGGTGAGTTGACTCATTGAACCACATGTTTTGCGAGTCTTAATGAGTCTGTAGTCAATCCATTGAGCTTTCTAACTAGGATTACAACAACAAAGTGAAGAGTTTGCTTTTAAGTGGATTTCAAAATGAATTCATCGGTTACAAGCTTGTAAATAATATATAGAGGTTCATGCTTCGTAACATATTGATAGATCTATTAAAGCAGCAAACAAGCCTTGTTGTAATAGATCACCTTATCTAGCTAGTGTTTGAGCTTCTCAAATTGTCTAAGCTTGTAAACAGTATATAGAGGTTCATGTTTCATAACATATTGATAGATCTATCAATGAGATGAACAATCCATATTGTAATAGATCACCTTATCTAGCTAGTGTTTGGGCTTCTCAGATTGTTAATTAGGGAGTTTCTTCTCTAGTTTCTCTAGGAGAAAATGTTAGAAGGTCTTGTAGTCTTGTTTTATAGGGTGAAGAAAGTTGATTTTGAGTGGGACACATGCTAATACCATGACCCAACATTCTATCTAGGAAGCTATAAGTTGTTTGAAAGAATTACAAGAGGAAGATTTTTGTTAAAATAAACTATTGAGTTCTTATTAAGCTTGCCAATGACATAAGGTCACATGATTTCCATCCTCCATGAGTTTTTTCTTTCAAATTTCTGTGGTCTAATAGCCTTTAAAAGATATTACATCTTATGAGATTCTTACCAAATTCAATTTTCTTTATTTGCAAGAATAAAATATTACATATACTTTTGATGTTTTCATTCCTGTCAAATTATTATTCATACGACCTAGCTACTATTTCATAATGATCACAAGTAAGTTTGTAGCAATGATGGTATTTATGTCTCTTAGTGGAAATATGTTTGTAACATTAAGAACCTCTTTTTGGGGTTATCAACATATGTTCTTCGAATGATGGCATTAAAGCATCTAATATTTAGTTGGACAACAAGATTGTTATCAATTACTTCTGGGGTTGTGTAAGTTATTTTAACTCATGAGTGAGGTAACATCTATTGAACATGACAAAATCCCTATGCACTAGATAACTTGTGAATGGGAAGCTTGATATTACACACATAATAAATTGGTGCATTTTAATCACATTTGCAACCATTTTTATCCTAAATTCTCTTTGTACAGTGGATAATTCTTTGCCCTAGAGTGGAGAATGTTCTCAAGTTACTTGGAAAACCTATGCAATTAGATTAACCTGCTAAGTACTACTTTATTGTCTCTAATCCAACCTTTTTTGGAAATTACCCCTTTTTTGTATTGAATGGTAAGTTTTTACATCCAAGGTGGATATTTTAATCAACAAATTATTGTTGATTAATTAGCCCATTCTTGCCCAAATGCAACATAAACTCAAATCCGTGTCCTTTGTATGAGATTGGTTGAATTTAGTGGTGAGGGGTGATGTTGTGGATTGTACTCAATGTTTAAGGTGGATATTTTAATCAACAAATTGTTGTTGATTCATTAGTCCATTCTTGCTGAAATACAACATAAACTCAAAACCATGTCCTTTGCATGAGATTGGTTGAATTTAGTGGTGGGGGGTGATGTTGTTGATTGTACTCAATGTTTTTGCATCTATAGTTATCAACCATTGTTTTTTCTTTGTTTGTGTAGGGCCACCTATTGTGAACTTGGCTACACCTTTGTTGATCTAGAAGAGAATTTATTTTCACTTATTCTACAACCAGGATTAACTAGGATTCAAAATTATAAGTGAATTTTTTTGAGGGCCTCAACGTGAAGCTCACCTTCATTAGCTTAAATTTTAGGATACTGTTTGAGATGGATTTTTTAATCTTCATATGCTTGTGATGATCCTTCCAAGAAAATAAATTATATTAGAGATCATTAACTTATTATTGAGCTTCTTGACATCATCTAGGCCTTTGTCTACTGTTTCTAGTAGGGCTTCAAATATTTGGAGGCAAGAGAATGTCTTCAACAATGCATAAGTGTGGCCACTTAGTAGAAGGGGATACATTTGCCCCCAAGTCCCAAGTGTTCCGAGAAGGGGATGGTGTTTCCAGGTACCCAATGGTGCTACAAATTTTTCCACTTGACATAAGGAGTGTTAGGACATCTTGAGGGCCTTGAGATGCATCCCTTGAGTGTCTCAGGGGGTGCCCAAGTGTCCCTTGTGGTGACAACTTGTAGCACATGCTTAAAAATACACATTTTAAATTATTTATTTTGTTTTATTTAAACCCTAAGAGTATGTGGGGCCCATCTATGCCCTTCCATGCTTGCAAAACTCCTCCAAGATTCATTTGTATTCACATTTTCATATCTAATTATTTGCTATAGCAAGAACGAAAAGAGTGAAGAGCTAAGAAAATAGTGATTGGAAACTTCAATGATCATTGTCCAAAGGAACATCTGAACTAGTGTGATGGAAGATCATGAAGTGTTGTGGAACACAAGGCTAACAAATTTAAATATCTACATTTAACCATTTATCATACTTATATGGTAGCTAGTATAAATCATTATATACCCATTTAATTAATATATTAATGCTTGCTCATTTTTTATTCATATTTCTCTCACATATAATTTTATTCGTTTGCTAATCTAACTTCTAGCTTTGTATCTCTTTCTCATGCACATGCATCTTTTTCTTCATTTTGTGTCTTCTCTATATTATAAACATATTATTACATATAAGGATGTGTTCCTCTTTCTTGCTATGATCCTTTGGTTTTATTATAGGTTGATAATGAGTGACGAGTCTTCTTTATTATAAGATTAACATGGCTTATGCTTGGTAGTCTTGCAAATGGGATGATCTTTTAAGTTTTTAGCCTTTTGCATTGTTCTAAGTTTTCATCATTGGTCTCTATTAGGTTTCCCTTTTGGGATATCAACCTAGTAATAGAAGTGGTGGCTTTTCTTCATATGTGAATATAACTTCATTGTAGGTTATTGTAACCAATTGTAAATTAGGTTGATATTTAAGAGGTAGTTTTTATTCACCAACAAACAAAGCTCTAGGTCTAGATTGGGGTATCTTAATCTGGGAATTCTTTAACCTTTATGCAATAATGTTGGTCTAGATATCTTCCAAGTATTTTTGGAAGCTTATGATTGTTTTTCTTTCAAGGGTAGCATTATTAATGAGGAAAAATTAAATAATATAAAAATATTACATTGATGTATATTTGTGTTGCTGAATTATTTTTAACAAAATTATTAACAAAGACTTTGCTTTATATTTATGATATTTGATTCTTATCATTTGCTTTGAGAAAGTAAGATTTATCAAGAACATATATTTTTGGATAATACTATTGTTATTTTGATAAGGTATAGAGTGGGCTCATTGTTCTTATAAGCAAAGCCATTTGCATAAACAATAATATTATCAAAGCTTGTAATCATATTAAATATATGTCCATTTTAGTTTATGCTTCATGTTCCATGGTTTGGTCTTTTGCTTCTTTTGTTTTGTTTTAATTTGTTTGTTGATGCCTTCAATTATGTCACCATTAATATTAAATAATCCTCCTCTATCGACCTTCTAAAGTTTGTTTAACAAGGTTGATGTTTTTAAAATAATCCTCCTCTATTGACCTTCTAAAGTTTGTTTAACAAGGTTGATGTTTTTGCCTTTCTTGTGTACTTATTGTGAAGGATCTGGCTCTTTACTTGATAAAATTGTTTCTTGAATATATTTCAAAGGTTTCTTTTCCAATTCTAACAAACAACATATTAATAGCCAGCTTGTTGATGATTTATTTAGCTTTAAGATTTAAGGTACATCAACAATAAACCCAATGCTATTGTTGATCTATCCTACCCAAGCTTTCATACCAAAAACTTATTTGGTTATAAATGGATTGAGCATGGTGAAGATCATCAGGATTATTGGAATCCTTTCCAGTCATCTACTTCTCATTGACAAACTATTCTTGCTTGTATTGAGAAGAAATTGCATTGTTGGATGGAAATTTCATGTTTTCAAAAGGTGCTTATAACTATCCATATTTTTCACTTCTCATTAGGCTCATTTCTGGAGTAACTTGATAGGTTCTCGTTCAATTCATTTGGTTATCCTTCTTGTTCATTGTTTCTCGTTCGAACCATTCATGTACAGCTTTAGTATTATTATGGCCTTCTTCGTAAAAGCAATTTTACTACAGTGCTTTAGATTTGATTGTGTTTTAAGATTTTTATCATTAATGTTTCTAATATTATCCGATCTATCATCAAGATGAGAAGAACAAGAGATAAAAAATAAAGTGGTTCGAAACATTGATGGTAAAATTCTTAACACAATAAAATCCAAAAACAAATCACTCTCTTTAAACAATTTTACCATTACTTCATTAGTAATCATAATAGTTCCCAGTTCTATTGAGTGCATCTTTTCTATGGCTTTATCTTTGGAAGCAAGTTTTCTGTTACGCTATCTCTCCGCGTAGTTTTTCTTCCACTTGGGACAACTAGTAGTTCTGCATATTACTCGTCCTCAGTTGCATTTATATTAGTGGAATGCGTGTCCATCTATCTACAGTACAGCTTGCAAAACTAGCATGTAAGTCAACTCTTTAACGTTCCTTTTCTCTGACTTCTCCACAATTCTCAACTTGTGTTATTGAGTCCGTTTAAGGTGTTTGGATTGGGTTTAACAGTTTAGATTGCATTCAGCTTTCTGATGATGGCAGTGTAGAATATGATTTTGATACGCTTTTTGAGGATCAATTTTTCGAATCCTATTTTATAATATATTCTACTGTTCATGATTCAATTTGTTATCTAAATGAGTTAGAACTAAAGTCAAGGTTGTATAGATTACAATTCCAAACAACAAATTCTGACGGCTACTGTATTTGATAATCTACAGATAAGAATATGGTAAAATATTGAGCTGGTGCCTTTGCAGGTTAAATGTGCAACTTGTAAACATGTAAGAGATTTGTTAATAATTTCTAGGATGGATTATTTCTGTGTGAGCATGCTAAGCCAGCTTCTTTCTTTTGACGAGGTACATTATTTAATGATGTCAGCTGAGCAAACTTCTTGTTTTTTATTTGAACAATTCTCAAGGCTCTTTGTGGATGGCAGGAGTGACTTTTAATTTATTATGAGCCCTTATAATATAGATTCAAACTATTTACAATGGAATCCTTTTTAAGGATACATATTTTATATTTTAAGCATTTTGTCGGTATGAGAAAGTATGGATAATTAATTTCAATTTGTTTTATCACAGGAATCTTGATTTGATGTTTAATGGAGTTCAATTAAAATATATATGTAGAATAACATTTTTAAGTATATTAAAATTCTATTAAAAAATATATGGAAGAATTAAATTGTAAAAAATAGTAGGCAACAGCTTTCATTATATTTTTAAGTTATGAGTCTTGATTTCACAAACGATGATGTTAAATTATATGTATAGAATAACTTTTAAAAGTATATTGAAATTTTATTTAAAAAATTAAATTTTAACTTTAATGTAAGTCTTCAGTCTTGGGTTTCACAAATGATAATGCTAAATTATATGTGTAGAGTAACTTTTTAAAGTATATTGAAATTTTATTTAAAAAATCAAATTGTCAAAAATAGTAGCCAACTTGTGAGTCTTCAGTTCTGTAAATGATAATGATTAATCTTTACTTTGACTTATTATAGATCAAGAAAAAGAGAGAGTTCAAAATAGTTGTATTTAATGCCAATCTTGAGTCTTGGGTTTCACAAATGATAATGCTAAATTATATGTATAGAATAACTTTTAAAAGTATATTGAAATTTTATTTAAAAAATTAAATTATCAAAATACTAGCCAACTTGTGAGTTTTCAGTTCCACAAATGATAATGATTAATCTTTACTCTGACCTATTATAGATCAAGGAAAAAAGAGTTCAAAATAGTTGTATTAAAATTAGCTTTTTATGTTATATTCTCTTTTAATAATTATAGAATAAAATATCTCAATTGCATTAACTAAATATTATTAAATTTAATCTTCATCAACTATTTTTCTATTCTTAAGGAGTTTTTTTCTAAAAAGGTATTATAACACCTTCAAAGTCCTAACTATTAGTGCATTATATTCAATCAACAAGTATGAATGTTAAAATCAATAACTATTATCATATTCACTCTTAGAAGTCTTTTTCTCACATTGCATAGATAGTATGTCTTTATCTATATTACTCCATTTCCCTCCAAATTAATTCAATTAACTCCACTAAACATCTATTTTCTATTATATTTTCAATATCATATATGACTTAATGAGTTGTGTAAAAATTGACTTCTTATTCTTAAAATTTTCATTTAATCATATTAAAAAAAAATTTGATTGTGTCAACAACAAAAAATTATCTGAATTTTAGTTTCTTCAAATATTTTTGTTAGAAATTAGGAAAAAATAAGAAACCTTAAACAAACAATAATAAATATTTTTGATAAATATAACTACAAAATAAAAAATGAGAAAGTAGACATTAAATCAACTACATTCATTTAAACACTAACAGCCCATCCGTTACCTATACATATTAAATCTTTACCCTTACATTTCTATAGTTATTATCATTTAACATACACAAACCGGATACCTCTTTTATTTATTATTTATTATATTTGAAATCAATGAGCTCAAACCTTTTAGGATAGGTTTGCTTATGAAAATCATTTACAGATCGTACAGCAACTATTGCCTTGCATTGATCACCTATTTTCTGGTACGACATATTCAATGAATCGCATGTTGTGAACAGAAAATATTAATGATGTGTGTGGTTAATGGCCGCATGAAAGCTCGTTATTTTTTTGGGAAGCTGGTAAATTGCTCGTAATCACTTTTGATATTGACATCCTTTCATAGTATATATATTATCAAAAATATAAAAAATTATTACAAACTAGCATTTGCATTCCGAGGAGCAAGGGGTACATCGATAGTGACAAAAAGTGAGTCTATATAAAATAGTTTGCAAGACATATATTGTTTTTGGTATAATATAAAGGGAAATGTAAAACATGAAAAAAATATAAACAAAGTTAAATTGGAAGGTCACTTGAGAACAATCATTGAAATAGTGCCCATTTAATATCCGTGACACTAAGTGTGAATAGTGCAGTAAGGGATCTTAACTAGTTGATCATATTTGAAAGCTCACCATGGAAAAGATTCATACAAATTTACTACATTTAATCTTCTTTGACCAAAAACATATATAATTATGAAATTAGTGCTAAATAGAAAATCAAATTCATTATAAAGAAAAACATTTTATAGGAAAACATGAGAATTTATAGTAAATTTAAGATTTTAAAAGAGGACTACAAGCCATCCATAACCATTTACAATAGGGATCATCCAAATTCTTAATTAGTAAATGTCGACTAAGAATATATTAGGAATGCTTCATGGAATCTCTTTGATCAAAGTAATGCTTATTGGACATATGGCATAGAATAAATATGTAAAGTATTGCTCTACATGTGTCTACTAGCCAAACCAATTCGAGCCGAGATGACTGACTATAGTTAGTGGTTTGCTTGGTAGATCTTTTAAGCTTGTGTAGATGTATCTTCTATTTTCACTACAAAATTTCACACCATGGAATTATAGAGTGATTTAAGAGAATTCATATAGAAAAATCCTAAAGATAATCAAACACCCAATCAAAATATGATACCATTTTCAAAAAGCTATTTGACTCTAGATTTCAAAGTAGAAGATAATGTGAAAGATGGGTGTTCATTGATTTATTGTTGTTATGTTGTAGTATATTCTGTACTTTTGAAAATTTAATGTATATTAATCAAATGATTTAAAGTTGAATTATTTTTACAATGTGCAATAGTTCAATCACAATTATTACTAAATAGAAACAAGAATAAAATAGATTAAAATTCAAAAATTATGTTTAAAAAAATATTAAATGAAAAAATAAAATAGAATAAAATTTATTTAAAAGTATATATTTTAGTATGTTAATTTTTTATTTTGTAATATAATAAAAAATAAAAAATAAAGTACATATTATGTAAGAATAAGAACATTTTGAGAAAAGAAATAAATATCTAATACATATTATTTAACTATATAAATATTTCTATGTATATTTAAATATGATATTGTCATAATGTATTTAAGACATTTAAATTTTGTACATTTCTATTATATTTTTTCTTTAAGATTATAGTTACATGTCCATCATCATGTTTTATTGAGAGTCATGAATGTCAAAGATGTTGGCTGAATTGCTCTAATTTCCTCAAACATTTATTGGTCGTGCATGTCATACTGTGCAAAGAGTAATAATTTTTTGGGGCAAACGATACATGAAACTAGTAAATTGACCCCAATATACCATGCTGTTAGAAATCTGCCACAAATATTAACCACAAATGAATGCCTAACAAAGAATCCCTAAATAGTTATTTGGCATCAAGATGCCTAAGGTACACATTTTTTGTTCAGCTTCCATTTTTGTAAGGATTAAGGAAATTGTAAGGTGCGTGGAATTTGTTTATTGATTTTGCTATGGTTTATATGAAAAGCAAGATATGCTAAAAATTAAGTGATTCGCCTGATATGAATAAATTATCTATGAAGATTTAGAGTTGTTTGAAAGATTTAAATTTGTTTTTATTATTTTTGTTTATAAAGCATGGGTGAGACATGGAGCATGAGGACAAAGATGCATTCATGATATGGTATTTCAAAGAGGAATATGATGACGGTAGTGCATTTGAGACCAATTTGAATACTAGCTGAATACTACACCCAACCAAACTTATAGATTAAAATTTTAAGAGCCCTCCATTTTATTGTAGTAACTTACTTTGAGATCTAAAACTAAACACACGTTCGAATCTCAAGAGCTCTAGTTATTATATATTATATATCCTTATTTTTTATCATTAGTATTATACCCTTATCCTATTCTTCATCTTATCTCTTCCTAATGAAGAGTAATATTTATATTTTAATATTGATCATTCTTATGTTTCTTTCCTATTTGACAAAAAAACTCAAAACTGCAGTCGAAAACAACTAGGATCTAAAGTCTTATGCTTCGCATAGAGATTTTTTAGGATTTCAAAGTCCATAATATTCCAAGAGTGTGAACTTGTTTGAGGATATCAAGTAAACTTTGTGCATTGAAAACTTCTGTAATTAATAATGAGCTATTATTGCTACTGGCAGAAGAAGAAGACAGATGCTGCTCATCTGCCAAAGCATCCAGACCCTCCTCCACCACCAACAACAGATGATCCATCAGTTCAAATTGGAAAACAATCATCTTCATCCTCACATCCTTCGCTTGAAGGTGGAACATCCTCAACCTCGCCAACATTGGCAGAAGTCTTCAAGAGCTTTGCAGATACAAACATTGATAAGGTAGACGATTTCATCAACACCATTCAACAACAACTGGTAATTGGTTGTAAACTTCATTTCCTTTTTCTTCAAACAATCTTAACTATGACAGATCTTTATTGCTTATTTATTACCTTTTATTTATTCTCTTGACATAATGCACAGAACACTCCAAGCACAAGTTCCTCTAATATAGATAAGCTGTCTAACTGGGCTCCCTTTCTTCAGAGCAGGGCTACATTTCTTAAATTTGCTAGCGATCGTACAGGAAAAACTGACATTGAGGTAAAGTTATCTGATAATATAATGTGTACTTTCTCACTATGCTTTTAGTAAAACATATCTTCTACTTATTATTGTTTTACAACGCAATTTTCCTAGTATAGAACAAGTCTCAAAAAATGCAGGAGATTTACTTCAGCATATTGGGCAGTTGTAGGAATTTCTATTGTGGGCAACTGATGTATGTATTCAAAGTCCTATTTTAATATTTTAATATTGATCATTCTTATGTATCCCATCATTATTCATTCAACATATTCCATTAGCTAAGGATTTTTTCCACTACATTTCTATCCTTCCGCTAATACTTACAAATATTGACAACCTGTCTGACACTAAAACATGTTCTCGTAAACTAGTTTTGGTTAAAGGTTTTTTAATTTGCCAAATCTGCTAAGATATGATTCAAAATAAGATTTGATTCTCTCTATCAAAATTGGATTTGATTTGGGTTTTTTCATGTTTTAATAATTTTGTTAGTGTCTTTCTTCTTCCAGCCATGGTTATGTTTAAATACAGATTGGTATTGGGTTCTAAAAAATGTGTAAATGTAAGATCCATGCACTTTTTCATGGATATGAAAGATAAAATATTATCAAATAGCCAAGAGTGTAAAATATTCGATGTATCTAAGGAAAGGTGAAAATATAAGAATATGCTAAGGAATGTATCTAAAATTATTTTGTGCAAAAACTGACACTCGACATGTTAGATTGCTAAGAGGTAAGAATAATCCTAATTGAAGTTCAAAGTTTTGCATGAAACTCAAATATAATTTACATGAGTCATCTTGCAGTACTCACAACTTAAATAAATTTGAGCCAGTGCACCATATAACTACCTAACACCTATGAAAATTATCAATGTGTATATTCTTATGATAGAACTAGGTAGAAGCTGCTGAAATGAATTACTCACTACAGTGGTACACATGAGCTTGAATCAAGCTTCTTCAAAGAGCGTCTTTCTCCATCTCCAGTATGATGAAAGAAGTCACATCAAAAGAGGAGGAATATCCAGACTCTATATTGCCTCGACATAATGCAAGAAGATTGGGACAAGTTGCTTGGTCGGGACCCAATTCCACAGAATTTTGATATTTCTTTGGCTTGGAAGTACTGCTTCACGTATTCACATATAAGAGAGGTTGATTTGTGGAGTTCTTCGTGAAAATGTCAGCTCAAAAAACAACTATGCTTTTCAAGATTCTACTTGCTATTCATAATGATGGTGGTAACAATATTGTTTACACCATTTCCAAAGGATGTTTATAGAAGATGCAAGCAGCCAGAAACGTATCAAATATTATTCATGGGGAATGAGCTAGATTTTAGGATCAGTACAAGATCTTTTCAAATATATAAAGATATGGAGATATCCAAAATTCCATATCTAAGTAAATCAATTAATATGGTAGGTGGAGAGCTAGCCAATTATACCATCGATGGAGATCTCAAATATCATAGTAAGTTGGACTAATATTGTCGATGAGTAGTTTTTATGGAATACAATTAATGGTAAGTGGTTTTCTAGGAATAGACAAGTTTAGTATGAAATGCCCTCCTATAATAGCCTATCAACTAAAAAATCAGTGTGAATTTGTGTTGATTTCAATGGTAAATAATAGTCTGAAAAAATGTTGAATGTGTAATTCCCCCCTCAAATGAATTGTAAAAGAATAATAGAGGATTCTAGAAATTCCAAGAGGATTACTGAATAGGGTTAGGTCAAATTAATATTTAGGTTTGTAAAGTTCTAGAAGTCATTTATGTTTAGATAGTTCTAGAAAAGTCTATTTATCCTATGTCGGCGAATTTAAATGTTTCGGGAAATTATCTAAGACCTTTATAAACATAGACATCATGTAATGTAATTGATATGGACAAAATGGTTATTGAAATATATTACTGCCGCAACAAATTGAGTATTTTTTAGTTTTAGGTTATTTTGTCCATCCACCTTCCACAAGGCGTATTCCTGAGTTTCTACAATTTGTATCAGAGTTGTTGTGGGTTTCTACAAAAAATTGCTGCATGGCTATTTTAAAATATGCTATATTAACTTTTAATTTAAAATGAAGGTTTTTATTTAATTATATTGTAAGATTTCATTATTTTCAAATTTTGGGGGATTGAAAATTGAATTTCCTTTATTTTTAATCTTGTTTTATTTTGAATTGATTTATAAGACACATGAATATAATAAGTTTACTTTTCAAATAGGTTACTTATTTAGTCGGTATGATTTTGAATAGCTTCATTTGAATTTGAATTTGTGAATTCATTCCATTGTTTTATTTCTTATTTTCTCTCCCCTTTCTTTTGAGGTGATTGACAACTTCAATTGTTGATTCCATTGTTTTAATTGTAATCATAGATAGAAAGGTCTTCCCAAATGTATCACTCAATTGCACATCAAATTTAAGTGTTGTCAAATCAAATAGCTTAGTATATGTCACTGTTTTGGCTAGATCAATTGTTCTTAGCAATTAGGTTGTAGTTTTGAGTTTATTGTTTAGTGGTTTACCTATATAAACTAATGTATATTATGTAGCAATTGACAAACAATATTGTATCTTATTGTATTTTAAAATCTATATTTGTTCCCAATTTTCAATTTATGTTATCAAATTTTCCTTGGATTTAGTAGTTGTAAATTTGATTGAACTCACATTTTAATTTACAATATTATACTTTTTTTTATCAATTTAAATTTTAGGCCGCTAATTCCCCTTTAATTAGTCATTATGAATTAAGTGAAGTGCAACAAGATTTAAACTTCACTAGGATGCTTAGAAAATGACAAACTATAATATATGTAAATAATATAGCATGCATTTTGCATTTGAAAATAAATGGCTTCATTACAAAAAATACACTATTATAATAGTGTATATAAATGGCTTCATTACAAAAAATACACTATTATAACAGTGTATCTAAATGGTCTACTGGTAGGGTACAAAATCCCAAGAGCGAACCAGAATGATGCGTTCATTTGGAAGGCCACTTTGATGGGGGAGTTCTCTGTTAAATCTAGTTACAAATTAATGTTTGATAAAACCTTGGAGCCTAATTATTGGGGGAATATATGGTTTAATCATTTAATCCCAAAGATTAATATTTTCTAGTGGACCACCATTCATGGGAAAATATTCACTATTCATAACCTTATGAAAAGGGGTTTTCAATTATCCAATAGATGCTATTTGTGTAAGAAAGTGGAGGAGAATATTACCCATTTGTTCCTTCATTGTAATTATGCTTCTAATGTTTGGGGGAGGATATTACAAAAGTTGGAGGTGACCTAGGTGTTTAATAAGGGATTCGAGCAATTTGTGGAGAGTTGGCAAGGTCCTTTTGCCCACCCCCTCCTTGTCAGTATGTGGAAGGTTATCCCCCCCTCATTTCTGCTGGGGTATTTGGAAGGAGAGAAAAAGGGCATTTAGTAATGGAGAAAGAAGTAAGAAGGTTATTGTGGACAAGATATGCAAATTTGTGGTCGAGAATATGAAATGCAATAGGTGGAGAAAACTGACGTTCCCCCCTAATCAGCGAGATATCAGAATTTCCAAGGGTTGGAGTTTGGAGGAGGGGATAATGGAGACTGATAATTCCAATTTGTTGGCAAGGAAAAGGACACGATGGAAACCCTCGCTAGAGAACTAGGTTAAGCTCAACTTTGATGGTGCTGCTAGAAAGGAGGGTTTGGTGGGAGGAGGTATAGTTAGAGATAGGGAAGGCAAGATGCTATTGGCTTATACTGGACAACTGGGGAAAGTGTCACCAATATGGCAGAAGCAATGACTCTTTTTTGGGGTCTAAAATTGTTGATCAACGTGGGATGGAAAAATGTGGTGATTGAAGGTGACTCAAAAATCATTATAGAGACTGTTAAAGACATCATGAAGGAAGGGTGGGCTATTAAACATGTTGTAGAAGACATCAACCACTTATTAGTTATTTTAAATAGATTTGAATTGAATCATATTTTTTGGGAGGGAAATGGGGTGGCTAATGGAATGGTGGCTTTAGGCCTAAATGTGAAGGGACTAAGAGGTTGGAGAGAATTTAATGCCTTGCCAAATTTAATAAGAGATTTAGTGAATAAATAAATCAAGCACGATGAAATCTAGCTGAAGGATCATTTTTTATTTTAGTGACCTATTGTTGAGTAGGCAGATAGGATAGAGTCATGATGGACAGATGGAAAGGAGTGGTGGAAAAGGTACTTGTGATAATAAATTCGCATGGCCCAAAAAAGAAAGAATTTTGAAGTTTGAGATGAAAGGTTTTTTAATGATTTTTTTGTGTGTGTCTTCATACGCTGGGATAAGTAAAAGTTCAAATTTTAAATGGTTTGAGAGTATTGGGAATGATGAAAAAGATTGGAGAAGAGATAGAGGCAGTCGACACGTGACATTTATGTCTAGAAGGGACACTGCTATTATTAACAATAAAGGCCTTTATGTTCGCTTAAGGGCTATTATTTTTATGCCTAAGTGTGATTTCATTCTTAGTAATTGCCTCTGGGTTTGGAAGAAGAAGAGAGTTTTAGGGAAAATTGCAGAGATGGGAGGAGATCTTTTGCAAATTGAGCCTTCCGTGATAGAGGAAAGTGCTAGGAAGTTGCTGGTCTAGTACATGCTGAAGTAAGGTGGTTTCATCCTATTTATGGAGGCATTGAATGGGTACAATTAAAATTGTTCCTTGTAGTTTATCAATTCTTGGTAGGACCGAAGAATCACGATTAATGGCATCTCATTTTATATCTCTGAGGAAGTCATCACTATGGCGACGGGTCTTGCTACGAGGGGAAGGAAATGGAAAAAAGTGACAGGGGTGGTTGAAAAAGCGAGTTTGCAGTGCTTCTTGGAAGGGGAGGAACCTATTCGACACAGAGGAGGATTTATGTGGGAGAAGCCCCCCGAGCCATGGAATGAGGTCTGTCTGATGTTGATGAAGTACCTAACTCTGGAAGGGAGGTATAGTGTCTGTTATTACTATCACTTCCCTCTCCTAAACCATTTTTTCCATCGTGCCTTTATTTCCTTTCCGTTCTTTTTGTTACATGATTTAGTGGATACAGTTACTGATGTTAAAGAAAAAATGAGGAAGGGTGTTAATTATACCATTTTGTATCAATGGGTTCTGACTATATCAATTTCACCTTGCTTTGGCCCCCCCTAGGATTGATAAGATTGATATTCCTACTCACCCCAACCCTCGACCCCAACAGGTCCCCCTTAGGATCACGGGTCCCAAAGCCCCTACTCCACAACCTTTGCCTAGTGGGTCCCTATTGAGATGAAGCCCACCCCCTTGGGAAAAATAGAGAAGTCAGATAAAGGAAAAGAGAAGGAACCAGAGGAGTCAGAGGACGAGGGGAGAGGTGGTAGGAGGAGGTCAGGGAGGATTGTGAAATCCAATGCTAAAAGGAAACTGAGATCTGTGGCCTCGCAAGAGGAAGAGACATATTCGAAGGACATGGGCCATCCTAAACAAATGATAAAAGAGAAGGCTTCAAATTTTTGGTGAGGGAAACATGGAGGAGGAAGTGGAGGCTTCTGATTCGTCATGGTCAGGCTCGGGAGGTGGGATAAAGGATAAGAAGGAGATGACACATGTTTTAGACACCATTGGGTTGGGGTGTGTGGACTTAACTTGGGACTAGTTCCCTAAAACTGTGGATAGAGTGCCCTCCGTTATAACAATATCATCTCCTATTAGGGTTTCTTCCAAAGATAATGCTAACCCTCTGATTGTGCATGATGTCACTAAGGAGCAGGTTGATGGCTACCTTTGTGAGAAGTAGGAGGTTATTGTGGAGATTAGGAAGATGACTAGCAATGATATGTGGGAAAGAATCCATGCCTTGGAAGAAATAATACGCCTCTTGACAAAATTTACTGTCAAGGTGACACATGCAACTGCAACCACACTACACCTGCTTAAAGACCAGGAGGGTGATTTGCCAAAGGAGGACTCCAAAATGTTGTTTGACTTCTTGGTAGAAGATTGGGCTAATATCCTCCTAGGGAGGAAGGAGGTCAAGAAGCCTTAGGGCCCTCTCTTTCTAGTATTTTATGTTGTTTTTCTGCTGGTTGTTGAACTTGCTTGGGTTTAAGGCAATAGTGCCTTTGTTTTGATGTTTCCTTAGCTTTTTTAGTTCTAGTACAAGCTATAGTTATGTTATGCCTGTTGAAACTCTTTTAGTTATGTTCCCGACTATGTTTTTCTATTTTAAGTGGTAGGGGGTAATTTTGGATGGTGGTAATCTGCTGGTGGTTCACCAGTTTGACTATTTAATGGGCCAGCCCCCTAGTTTTTGGTTGCTTTTAATTCAAAAATAGTGTATCTATATTGCATTGAGGTGTAAAATTAATGACAACTTTCTATCTTTGATCATTATTCAAAGTTATTTGTTCGATATAGGGACCTAATTAATAAAGAATAATCCTTGCATAGAAAACACTTAATTTCATAAACTTATATGTATAGAGGTTACTAAATAAAGGAAAATATGCTAAAAAGTTGGAGTTTAATTGATTTTGATCTATATATTATAATCACCCAAATTTGGTCTACTAAACTACAAACCCTCTTTTGAGTATTTTTATATCTCTATGCTAGACCACAATATGTGCTTAATCAATTTTAGATAATTATTTAATAATTAATCTTTAATCAAATCATTATATAATCATTTATTTGATTTTATCCTATGGTTTAACCACCTTATCCTAAGTTTAATTCAATTGAAATAACTTGCTCGTTTTTTATAAAATAAAAATCCCTTTTATTCTATGTAAACATGAAAATATATTTTTAAATTTAAAAATTAAAAATTAAAATAAATTGTCTACATCTTAAATGCACACAAGATGAGTGGAATATTTTGAATTAAAAAAAAGGCTTTTGCCTCTTTATCTACACCACTTGTCTTTTGTCTCTTAATCTCATCCACTCATTTTGTCTCTTGAAGATCTCTTGCAATTTGATCAACTAAAGAACAAATATCCCCCACTACTTTTGCCTCTTAATCTATAACCATCCAAGTCTCTTTAAAAGGAGTCTCTCTCCTTACTCTCCATTATCATATGCCTTCATGCTAATGTTATGTTGTCATTTTGATTTCTTCAGCACTTGAGCACCCACTTATGCTCTTGCATATTAGCCCAATATTTAGTTTTGTTGAAAACTCATTTATCTTAGCTCACAAAGCTTAAATAGGGGATAGTAATGTTCATCTTGTTAATTTAGTTTACTTTTCTTGTTCTTATATCACATAGTAGCTCAATCTTGCATTGAATGATCACTTGATTCTTGAATACTAGCACTCTTGTTGCTTGTACTATTTGAATCTCTTGTTCTATGGAACCTTGCAAGGGTCTCCATCTTTAGGTTCATTTAAGAGCCACAATCAGGTCATTTCAAATTTGCACATCATGGATAGAGTTATAAGTTGCCTCTCAAGTCTCTCCTTTCATGAGATTCTTTGAGAATAATGGTTGATAAAAGTGTGCTCAAATTTTAGCATACCTTTTTGGCACCTATCATGGGGAAAGAACCAAGTTTCTAGCTCTATTTTGCATTATTTTTTATTTCTTTTTCAGGTCTATTATTTGCATTTTCTAGCATGAAATATCATATGACTCTTCTCTGGTTTGTGTGTAATATTTCTCTAGTCTATAGGTGATATTGTCTTTTTTGTTATGTCGTCTAATTGCATTTGGAATTTTTTCCTACCTTTTGGCTATTCATCATATTGATTAGAGAACTCCGTTGCTTGGGCCTATTCTATCCAATGGCTTCTAAAAGTCTATTGTATGATAATGAGGTGGAGCTTCCTTTATTGTATAGATTTGTTAGCTTACATTTTTCAAGTTTGGTAGCTTAGTTTTCTTACATTTCACTTGCATTTCAGTTTTATGGTCTATCACTTCAACTAATCAAGTAATTTGTAGGTTTACTTTTCTTTCATTTTGATATTATATGTACTAACTTGTAGGTGCAAAGAAAAGGAAAAGAAAAAATATAAATATCATGCTTATTGTTATTAGCTTTTATTTCATTTCATAGGCACCTAATAGATCATGATCAAGAGTTCATATCTTTGGTAGGGAAGTATGCTCTTTTCTTTCTAAGACAATCTAAAACTTTGACCTATTGGTGTAGAACAAGAAAGTGAGCTAGATAGGTTACTCTTTAGTAGCATTAATTACCCCTTGCTTGGTGTGTTTCAGAGAATAATGTAGAATAGGAGAATATTATCTTTGCCTCTTTGAGGGAAATTAGAAATCTAGACCTCCACTTGCTACCATTTTGTGTTCATCTTTTAGTGAGATCCATTACTTTTAGAGGGTTAGTTGCTGAGGGAAAAATATCACAAGAATGACCCAAGCAGGAGCAAGAAAACTTGGCTACTCCAACCCACTATAATCACAAATCCCTTGGAGGAGACTAATTTCTTAGAGGGACACAATATTTCTATTCATCTGGTGAGGACGCTCATGGGATTGAGACCATGGGCGAATTGCTAACTGGGTATGCTTATTTGTGTTTGGAGTCCTTGAGGCCTTAATCTTACTTCTGAGACCATCACGCCCAAGTATTCTTGTGGTCACGAGACCCTAGTCCTTTATTGGATGCAAGAGGGGATGCTATGAACAGAGCCCTTACTAAGATCCTAGGTTAGATGCAACTCCATTTTTGTAGCACTGATGCCTTGGTAGTGCAATGAATGATCCAAGTGGACTACCCAAATTTCCCCAAGATTTGACTCACCATATGTGTTCCTTTGAATATCTAAATAGTACTCCATGAAAAATATAATATCACTTTGTGTGAGGCGAGGGAGCATCAAGTTGTGGGCCAAGGTATTGATGCAATTCATGACCTTTAGGTAGATCTTGCTTGGTGCATCTTTAATTTGTGCTAGACCTTCAATAATTTGAATGGTAATATTACGACTTCTATTTTTAGACTTCACATGTGCTTATATCATGTAAGGTTGCTTTATCCCTTGATTTTTTAAGACTACTTCATCTGTCACTATTATACTTGAAAAACTTACTTTCAAACATCTAACTTGTTGCTACTATTGAGTCTAGATGATGTCACAACAGTCAAAATTTCCAAAGCCATCAAAATATAGAATCAAACTAGGTATTTTAAGTAAAATACTTGTTCATTTTTTATTTTTAGATTGTTTCATCATTTGCAGTCCTACGATTTTGTTAGCATTTATCATGTTCATTCAATTGGTGTCAGTTAGAGGCCTAATTACTAGGTGAATTTGTTATCTACGATACCCTAGTTTGTGGTTATTATGTGACCTTGATCAAGATATGTTGTTCATGTTGCATGAAATATATATGCACATATAACCAACTGAAATAAAGAAGTATATAAAAGGGAAAGGAAGAACATATGTGTAATTGGAACATTGTGTATATATTTAATGACATATCAAATGCACATAATGTGAAGTGCATGTAATAATAATAAAAAAAAGTGCATGGCCTCACATAAGCTGTGAGCATAGCCAACCACATACTAGAGACCCTAAAGATGAGTACATGCATAAATAAAAACAAGAGAGGTGTAGGGTGTCAGACATTGCCTAGAAAGAATATGCAAATGTTGGTCTCTTGCTTTGACTCCCGTATCCTTCTGGTATCCAACTTGCTACAAAGCCTATATGGGTTTCAAAAGAGAAAGTGAGGGGGGAGGAGGGTTAGGTCTAGAAAATATCTAAGCAATTCTTGATATCCTACAAGTGATCTTACAATCATGCACACATATGTTCATCCCTAAAACATCAATCCAACTAGCTATACTCAACACAAGTGCAAAGTGAAAAATCATGAAGAGGAGCTCTTTGAGAACCTTTTGGGATTGAGAATCTTTTGTGAAAGAAAATCTTTGAAGAAGAAAAAAATTATCTCTTAGTGCCACACATCAATGTTGTGAGGGATATTAGAAGCTCCTCCATCAAGAGTTACTAGGATCACTCCAACAATAAGGAGTTTCACTGTTGCAGTTCAAGGACAATCACATTGGAGGCAACATGTGCAGAACTAGAGGACCACATTGTTGAAGCAAGCAATGGATCAAATAAATATTAAAAAATATTGCATTATCATGAGCTTAATGCTATAGGAGAGATGAAGTCCATAATAAAAAATCAATTTGAAATGGGAAACAAAAGGGATTGAAAAGAAAATTTTGGTTGAGATATGTTCTAGTTGAAATGGATCAACCAACATCATATTTTCAGCATGTGTACATGAAATGAAGAATTATTCAATATTTTTTCAGCATGATGCATAATATTTTCAGCATAGTACATGTAGATCAACCACCATGATGCATCAATAACATGTATAAGTGCATGATCAAATTATCAATAAGGTTTATACATGTATGCATGTATAACAAGGAGTCAAATACATGCATGTGCATGTGCAAAAAAAAGCATAGCATTAAAGTAAAAGCACATGGTGAAGATGTAAAAAGGAAAGCATGAGAACATGATGGGACCCCTTTATGACATTAAGTAATGCATGCTCAAAACTCAAGCCTTCATGGATCAACAAGTTAGATGTTGATATACATTTAAGTAACCCATATTTCTCTAATCAACATGCACTCATATGAATGGACCATGCATCCATGGTCATAGATTCAAAAATATACAATAATTAATCATGTACCATGACTAAAGGAGCATGGAAAAGCCTTCATGGTATAGTAGAACTCACACTGCATTCAATTTAAGTGATAAAAATGGTGAGTGTATTTTCAGAATATTCAAATATTTGATATGAGTAGTAGCAAATAAGTATATTCAAGTGCATGCATGAGAATCAAATATAAATTATCAACATCATATGGGAACATGATGCACTACATGCATTAAATATAAATTATCAACATCATATGGGAACATGATGCCCTTACCTTCCTCCCAAGACATGGACCAATCAGTAGAACAAAAAATGTGCCATGGAATTTAAACATTCAGCTCTTCACATTTTTAGCATGTCAATCAAAGTATACATGAGAAACATAGAGATTTTGCATAATGAAAAGAGAAAAGTACCATGATGTTGAAAGTAAGTACAAATTAATCAAGTTATCAAGCATATAATAAGACCGTGGGCTATTAACAAATGAATTCCTTTTTAGCAAAGTCAAATCCATGTATGTTGAGGCATGAAATGAAAGAGACATTTGTTGCAATAGTATGCATGTGAGCATCATAAGATCAACACAAGGAATGATGAAGAATCATAATTTGGAGCATCTACAGTGTCCATATGTAGAGCATACAAACATCTTTCATAGTGCAATTTAAACAGTAACAAAATGATCTCCTCCACATATGTGATGCCAAACAACAAAATGATGCTTTCACGGGGTCTTAGAATACATGTCATGATATTAGAAATGAATAGTAACAAAAATGCCCTCAAGTCATCAATAAATGCAGGCCGCTCATGAAGTGCATCTAATAAACAAAAAATCAAGTGCATGCCAATAAACAATGGACCAACCCATTGCATGCAATCGTGGAGTTGAAAAAAAATCAAATAATGGCACTGAAAATAAAATGCATAAATATCCAATATAAAGAAGTCCTCTTTTGCATAAAATATTATGAAGAGATGGTACCATGATACAAAGCTACATGCTGCAAGCAATGGAAATACATCAACATACCCTCATACATACATGGAATGAAAACCACAACCTCCTCAAAGGAAAACCATTGATTCCAATATCAAAATAACCATCATTCTTAAAACAAAATAAAATGATTTAAAAGTCTCATGCATATAAAAGGAGTAGCAAGCAAGAGAAACCATCACCATTTTTATTCTAAATAGAAATCAAACAAAAAATAAATAACACATACACCCACAACCTTCTTTCTAAGCATGTAATGAAGAAATAAACTTTCAGGAAACATCCTAGTGCTTTGCTTTCAAACTAAAGCCAATAAAATGGAGAATGAAGACCACCAAACATATCCTATATAGTGAAGCTTGTTGTTTCCATTTGTTAAAGCTTAGAAAATCCGATAGACTAATGTTCCAGTTCACCATTTTTTCCCCCTTCCTAAAAAAATAAAATTTATCTAGGGCGACATGCCATGCTCACGTTTGTTTGACTATTATTCACAATTTCCATGCAGACCAATAGGGATACAACAAAATCTTGACTTTTCCTTCTATCCCTAAGCCTTATAACTTTCATATTGAAGGAGGCTTTTCAAGCTGTGATGATGTAATTATCCCTTTTCACTCGGTTGCAGAAAGTTAGCACTTAACTGTTTGATGGGCTGTGATGGTACAAAATGGTCAAGTTCATGGTTAGCGCGACTTTACAACATTTCATGCTAGCATCTAGTTTTAGGTTGTGATGGAGCGATTAACCTTTAGTCGCATTGTCGCAGAGGCAGAAATAGTTCATCAAATGGGAGCTAACCAATTCAACTAATATGCACTCCACTGAGGATCCTCAGAGGTTTAAGTCGCATTTGTGCAAAAGGTATGCTAGCAGTCTAATTTACATGTTCTTGCTAGGTCGTAGAGGGTCAAGTCTAAGCTAGAGTTAAGTTGGTGATGCTGCGATTGCCTTGATCACTTATTTGCAGGGTTAACTTCCACGTTAATAACTTATGCGGGAATGTTGTGATCTTCCCTTTCTCACACATTCAAAGGAGGGTAAGCTTAACTTAGAGTCAAGGCAATGAAGTGGTGATCCTCTTGTTCGTAGCATCACAAGGAGTTGAATGAAAACTTGAGTTAAGGTCATGACTGGGTGATGGCAGTCAAGTCTAATGGCTTTGCAATTTCATATGTAAAATAAATGTTAGGCCCTAACCATGATGATATTGTGAAGGATTGATATTTTGAAGGATCAATTTCATGTTGATCTCACGATGAAGTCATTCCTCTTAGCTGTAATATCTTATGCTGCAACCCAACTAAGAGGCTATGTTTTATTTTGTTCACTAAGTTATGGTAGTTAAGTGCCCAAATTATTTTTGTATTGTGACCAAGCAAAGATATTAGCATGGCCTTAGTCGCATAGTCACCTAAGTGGAAAGGATTCTTCAAGTATTGTGCTCACGTAGTTGGGGCCTTAAAGATTGAAGGGTTTGAGATAGCCATGACTAGGAAAAAGTGATCAGGAATACCTAAGGCAATGTTTATTCACCTGGTCATTGGTTTTAAATGCTAAGGCATAAATTGACTACAAAGCAACAAGCATGGTAGTCACTGGGTCATTGCGGTTAAGGGAGTACAATGAAGGTAAGCTGTGGAGTAGCGATAAACATAAAATGAAGCAGTTTGCGATTTCACAGGGTCAAACAACTAATGAAGAAAATGAATCAAGAAGTCACAAAAAAGGTGATGTGTACAATTCAATAGAAAATTGAATGTCTAAACAAGGTGGAAAAATGATTTAGTATTATTAGGCCACGTGGCAGGTTTGATGATCGAATTGATGACATATCTGATCTTGCACATTGAAAACACTCTCAGAGGTAGCTCTTTAATGGAAAACTAATTCCTTGATTTTTTGCAACTACTTTTTGATGATTTCCATGCCTATTTTATATAAAGGTTATTCCATCACTACTCCGAGTTAGCTTTCTAGCTAGCCATGCAGTCATGACCGTTGTTTTCATCTCTTCGAGGTCAGAATTGGTATGAAAGGCATGATTTTCTGCATATGGGTACACACTCAATCAAATATTCTTTGGATCAACAGTGATTTTTCTCTGAGAATTTAATGGTAGTAGTTGAGTTTTGGCTTAAGGCAGAAGTTTCTTAGTTATGCTTGAGCTATAAAAGCAAGTTTTGTAATCCCTCCAAGGGTCAGTCTTTTCTCTGATTCTATAACATTCTATTTTATGCTCTACTATTATAATTTTACTTTTGCCTATGAATGAATATAATTCTCTATTATGTCTCATTTCATTGATACATGATGCAATATCTTCTTGCCCTATATTTATGTATTGCTTTCATTCTTCGGTTATATGCTATCCATTTTATCTCTAAATGATATATAGTGAAGTTCCTTCCTTATACCATTTCATTGATTTTTGATTTGTGTATGATCATTGATTCAAAGTTAAGATAGAATCTATGTATCTGAGGATTCTATTGATGAACTGTGCTTCCTTGGGAAGAGATGGGGTTGAACAATACTATTTGGTGTATCACCCCCTTTAGATCAGATTAGGTAGTTTGATTTTCATGCATCTCCTTATCCCTTTTCCTCTCAAGAGTTGTTAGGTACATCTTAATAGTAAGGAAGCTGACCTTCCCCGTAGACTCAATCTCTAATTGCAAAGTCCCACACTTTTGAGATTATTTCCATGTTACACGAGGTTGCTTGAGGGTCATACCTCAAGCAAGGGTGTAGACTTTTGTGTCAACAATTTTTTGGCACACTTGGTGGGAGAGATATTGAAGCATTTATTAAGTCTATTGGTTTACTGGTGTCAAAGAAAAGAACTTCAAGATATGCTGAGAAGATAGTGTTGCTCTTATCTTTTCAGCCTTCAGGAGGCTCACATTCAAGTACATGGTAACTCCATCTCTACATATTGGTTTCCAGAACAAAGTTATTGTGATTCATTCCCAAAGCTCAAACAAAGGCATCTTTTAGAGGTACTTTTCAATATACTGAAATTTCATTTTCAAATTCTAGAAGTAGAAATAGAGTCTCTCTATCACCAGTTAGGAGTTTAGTAGTAGCACATACACTTGCAAGATCTCTTTCCACTCCTCCTGCTGATAGATCATAGCCTAGGGTACCATCCTTTCATTTGAATAGATCAATATTCCATATGGCCCTCCCTAGAGTTCATGCTTTTTCCCCCTTTAATGGTGGAAGTCCTCTTTTCTTTCCTCAAAGGCATGATATTCCATTATTTGATCTTAAAAGTCTACTTGAGTTTACTTGTGAGACTCCATTTCTCCGTTATAGCACATTCAAGAAGCTTCAAATGTTTATAATATTGATGGTGTCACTAAAGATGATTTTGCTATTAGACTCTTAACCTCCTCATTAAAGGGAAACTCTTTACAATGGTATAGGGGATTCCCACACAATTCCGTCACTAGCTGGGATGAGTTAGGAGTAGGACTTTGTAAACACTTTGAAGTCAAAAGTGATCATTTATCACTTTAGAGTATATGACTACCATTAAGAGAGCACCCAATGAATTTAAGACAAATTTTAACTATAGGTTTCAAAAAACATGGTATTAAATACCTGCCACAACAAAGCCCACTTGTGGCAATGCCTTCTTGCATTACCTCAAAGCCTTTAGTAGTGACATTGCTATCAATTTACAAACTCTAAGAAGAGACACCTTGCCATCTGCCTATGAAATTGCAATAAGGGCTGAAAATATCTTGATACAAGGAGGAAAGTTAGCTCGAAGGCCTCCAATGCCTTTCTTTCCTGACATACCCAACCATCAACCTACAGTAGCCCCTATTGTTACCACATCTAAATGTTAACCTCTTGTTATAACCCCAACAACCTCTACATCCTCAAATGAAACAAATAGGATGGATGCCATTTTTGTTGATGATGATGTAAAAGATAGACAAAAGGTTGCAAGATCAAAGTTAGGTCCCCTCAACCTTGCAATCAAAATCTACAATCAAATAACCCTCCACATCAAGGGCAGGCTCCATGGACCCAAAATAAATCTTTCAATGGTGTGCCCTATGTAGCCCCAAATCAGTCATGGACAATTGTTCATTAGAATAACCTTGCTCAAGAACAACAAGGATATATGCATGATTATCAATTCAATGATCAAGGTACATTTTCTCAAGCCTTGACTGTAGAAGAGGAACCAACAACTTCAGGACAATAGTATGGTATAAATTAGTCCAATACTTGTCTTTGGTAGGGAATATTTTGGTGGTGGAGGTCAGAAGAACAACAACGTTGTAGATATGCATGTCATGGACCTAGGGATAGAAAATAGGGCAGCTACACTAGTTCAAAATTAGAGTAAAGGACATAGTTACAACAAGGAGGAAAGTCAAAGTAAGAAAATGAAGCTTGCTCCCTTTTAAATCTCTTTAATCATGGGAGGTAAAATAGTTCATAATTGCATGATAGACTTTGGTGCTATTGCCTCAGTCATGCCTAAGAGGATTCTTGATCAACTAGGCATAAAATATGAGTCTATGAGTAATGGGATTACTCAATTGGATGGTAGTTCTTGTAGAACAATAGGAGTATTCAAAGATTTAGAGGTGACCCTACATGCATGTCCTAGCTACACTATTTTGTAGAATATAACTATTATAGATCTTCCTACACAATCTGCCATTTGCTTATCCAAAGATTTCACTACTAAGATTAGTGGTGGGTGTATTGCTACTGATTGGTCCCAAATGTTTTTCAAAGCTAGAAATGACATAAAGACCTTCATCATGGAAGAGGCATTCAAAAATAATCATGTTGAGCCTTACATGGTTGACCCTATAGACATGAATTGTACTCTCTTTGATAGGGAGGAAGATCCAAATCTGATCCAAGGCATGAAAGAATAGTAGGGGCAAATAATTATGTTGGTAAGTGAAAAGGATGAGATGAAAGCTATTCTTTCTAATAAGCTCCCTACCTTTGCAGCTGAAAATGAGGAGGTCCCACCCAAGTCAACACTAGCTGAATTCTTCACGCAACAAGAACATGCAGAGAAATTGAAGGAAGTATGGTTCTCTCAAGGATTTGATGATGATAGTTTTGTCTTCAAGGACATAAATGATGATTTAATTCATCATAGTAAAAGATATGATCAAAAGGGTGAGCCATCTTTTGTATTAGGTCCCTGTGGAGTGTGGTATTGCGACCGACTACGTGATGATAAGAGGATGATGCTTGAACATATCAAGCATTCTGAAGTTAAAAAGAAGGGAAGCTACTTCAACAAGCCAATCAATTGCTTTTTTTGACTTATTTCCTCTGAAAATTTATGTTTATATTAGAGTAGTTGTTTTTTCAGTCCTTCCTTGTTTTCCAAGAAGTGCACAAGCATAAGATGTTTCTCTGGAGATAGAAAATCTTTTGAAGAATTTTGTAGTTGTAGCAAAGGCAATGTTTGGTGGCTTCAAACAGTGTAAAGGTTTCATTTTTGTGATTGTAGCCAAATGGATTTCTCAAAGATCACTGGCCTATGCTTAACAGGTGAGCATCCCCTTTAAGTCACCAAAAATTTTCTCCATTTTCCCCCTTCCTAAAAAATCCAATTTATCCAAGGTGACAAGCCATGCTGACGTTCATTTGACTATTATTCATAATTGTCATGTAGACCAATAGGGATATGAAAAAATTTGACTTTTCCTTCTATCCCTAAGCCTTGTAACTTTCATATTGAAGGAGGCTTTTCAAGCTGTGACAATGTGATTATCCCTTTTCACTCAGTTGCATGCAGTTAGCACTTAACCATCTAATGGGCTGCAATGTTGTGAAATGGTCAAGTTCATGGTTGGCGTGGCTTTACAATGTTTGATGCTAGCATCTAGTTTTGGGTTGTGATGGAGCGATTAAGCTTCAATCACATTATCATAGGGGCATAAATAGTTCATCGAATGAGGGCTGACCAATTCAACCAATACCGACTCCACCGAGTATCCTTGGAGTTTTAAGTCATGACCATGTGAAAGGTATGCTAGCAGTATAATTTACATGTTCTTCCAAGGTCGTAGAGGGTCAAGTCTAATCTAGAGTTAAGTTGGTGATGCTGTGATTACCTTGATCTCTTATTCATAGGGTTAACTTCCTGGTTAACAATTTAAGTGGTGACATTGTGATCTTCCCTTTATCACATAGTCACAGGAGGTTAGGATTAACTCAGAGTCAGGGTAGTGAAGTGGCAATCCTCTTGTTCCCATCATCATAGGGAGTTGAATGCAAATCTAAGTTAAGGTCATGATTGTACAATGGTGGTCAAGTCTGATGGCTTCATAATTTTGTAGGTAAAATAAATGTTAAGGCTTTAACCGTGGTGATATTGCGAAGGGTCTACTTCATGCTGATTGTATGATCAAGTCATTCCTCTTAACTACTGCATCTTATGTTGTAACCAAATGAATAGGCTATTTTTTCTTTTATTCACCAAGTCATGGCAATTAAGTGCCCAAATTATTTTTGTATTGTGACCAAGTGAAGTTGTTAGCATGGCCTTACTCGCATAGTCACCTAAGTGGAAATGATGCTTCAAGTGTTGTGTTCACATGGTTGGGTCCTTAAAGACTAAAGGGTTTGAGATATCTACGACTAGGTGAAAGTGATGAGGAACACCTAAGGCAATGCTTATTCACTTGGTTTTTGGTTTTAAATTCTAAGGCATAAATTGAGTTCAAAGCAGTGATCATGGCAGTCGTTCGGTCATTGCGATTAAGGGAATATAGTGAAGGTAAGTTGTGAAGCAACAATAAACATAAAATGAAGTAGTTCACAGTTTCACATGGTTAGATAGCTAATGAAGGAAATAATTTGTGAAGTAGCAAAACAAGGTGATGAGCAGGGTCAAAAGACAGTTGAATTTCTAAACAAGGTGGGCAAATGCTTTAGTATTATTGGGCCACGTGGCAAGTTTAATGGTCAAATTGATGACATATCTGATCTGGTACATCAAAAAAACTCTTAGAGGTATCTCTTTAATGGAAAACTAATTCCTTGATCATCTACAACTAATTTTTGATAATCTTCATGCCTGTTTGATAAAAAGGACACTCCATCACCACTTTGAGTTAGCTTTCTAACTATTTATGCAGTTATGAACACTATTTCTATCTCTTTGAGGTTAGAATTAGTATGAAAGACATGATTTTTTGCATATGGGCACACACTCGATCAAATATTCTTTAGATCAACAATTATTTTTCTCTGGGAATTGAATGGTAGTAGTTGAGTTTTGGCTTAAGGCAGAAGTTTCTTAGTTATGCTTGAGCTATAAAAGAAAGTTTTGTAATCCCTCCAAGGGTCAATCTTTTCTCCAATTCTATAGAATTGTATTTTATGCTCTTCTATTATAATTTCCCTTTTTCCTGTGAATGAATATACTTCTCTATTGTATCTCCTTCTTTCAATAATATATCGTGCAATATTTTCTTGCCTTATATTGATGTATTGCTTTCATTTTTTAGTTATATGCTGTGTCCATTTTATCTCTGAATGATATATAGTAAAGTTTTTTCCTTATACCATTTCATTGATTTCTCATCTATGTATTATCATTGAGTCAAAGTTAAGATATAATATGTGTATTTGAGGATTATATTGATGAACTGTGCGTCCTTGGGAAGACAGAGGGTTGAACAATACTATTTGGTCTATCACCCCCTTTAGACCAGATTAGGTAGTTTGAATTTCATGCATCTCCTTCTACCTTTTCCTTTCAAGAGTAGTTAGGTGCACCCTTATAGTAATGAAGCTAACATTCTCTGAAGAATCAATCTCTAATTGCAAAGTCCCACACTCTTGAGATTGTTTCCATGTTACATGAGGTCACCTTTAGGTAAAAAATTTAGGTGAGGGTGCAAACTTTCATGTCAATAGTTCCAAAGAAAAAAAATTCCATCTTCAAAGTCTAGATGCAAACTAGGGTACATTTTTTGTGCTTGAGAGTTTATTTTTCAAAAGCCCATAGTTTGGAAATCTGGGTTCTTTTGAAAGATTTTGGTTTTAGCATTTTATTTTTTGGGGGGAGTTTTAATGTGGAAAGCCAAAATATTTTTATTTATTTAAATTAGGAGTGTGCTGATTTGTTTTTAGATAAGGGATTTTAGTGTTATAAAGTGAAGGCCTTTGTTTGTAAATTAAATGTTTGAGGGATGTATTTAAATGTAATGGATGGGCATGTTTCAGTGATAACGTTTTAATATTATTAAGTGGGTGGCTTTTTGCATATCATTGAAGGGGTTTTTATGAGAGATGTTTTTCTTGTATAAGAAGTTGTTAGTATGTGGGCAAGTATTTTTATCTAATGACATTAAATTATTAATGCTCTTATGTTAAGAGGGGTAATTTGTTTTCTTGGACTTAATAAGTATTTTAATGTGAATATGTATATGTATGGATCCTTTTAAAGGGGAGGAAATATTTTAATTTTTGTACATGCTCACATTGTAAATATTTATATAGATGATATTCTTATAAATTCTATTTAAGTATATCTTTCAATGCAAATGACGTGATAGTGAGATTCGATTACACCCGATTCATGGGTTTGGTACGCTATTAAGTGGGAAAGTTTTAAAAGATAAATTATACACTTTTCCTTATTCTCCACACCTACCAACCAATTTTAAAGAGGTTATCAACGTTCAACATGATCCATGAAGCCAATATTTCATGTTTAGATTTTTCAGATTTTAGCAAATGTCAATTTCTTTTTCCATTCCTAGATTTGATGCAGGTCATGAACATATTTCTAGTTTGATAGAATGATGCATATTTTAGGTTAGAGTCTATTTATACCATTCTCCTTGAAATTGTTTAAGTTAGTTATTTAATTCTACCCCTTTGGAGTTGGCTTTTTCTCCTTAGAGAGTTAGTACTATTTGTAGCTCAAGTCCTACTTTGTGATGTAATTTTGAGCTTATGCTCCTGAATTTAATACAACAATGATCCTCTTTGGCTCTATTTTAACCTATCATTATCTTCTAAGTGTTTCAAATTATAAGTTAGTGTGATTTTTGTGATCCTTAGCTTAAATTTTAATGTTTAAGAAGGCAGATGAGGGTTAATTTCTTAAGATGAGTTATTGTGATTTGTGTGTACTAGGTTGGGAAATTGTGAACTAGTTTCCTTCTTTTGACCCTGTACCTTGTTATATTATATGCATCTAAAGCTACTAGGAGCATCCTATGATCAAGCTATTTTTTTCCATCTCTAGTTCTAGGTATTCCTTTCAAAGCTACACCATATTCATAATTTTGGTGAATCACCTTCATTTCAAATTGAGTTTATTTGTTTTCTCTATTCCCCCTTTCCTACAAAGTTTAAGTGCAATTTCAATAGGTGATTCAAGAGAGGCCAACCCTTTGTACTGGAGGTTGATCCTTAACATGGCATACTTAAAGGACAAGGATCATCCCATGTTTCACTAGATTGTTGAAAGTTCACTTTAGCATAAGGGTGCAATGTAAGTGACAACAATTTATGGTACTCTCGGTGGGACAAACATACTATTTAATAAGTCTACTAATTAGCCAATTTAAGATCGTCATTCTTTGATAATTTGGGTGTTATTCTATAACACCATGGAGACTCTATGTATCTACCAGGTTTCAAGCAGTAACAATGCTAGTTTATGTAAAGATATTTTCATCATTTGTGTTTCTTCAATTTCTATGAAGTTTTTGTTTGATGCTTTAACATGGATCCACACCACAATCTAAGAGTTCCAAGAGTTTCTCCAATAGCACCAAGTGAGGAAGATCAAATCAAGCATGTGTTTAGATTCCTCCTTAAGTATATTTTTCCTTGCAACATCAAACAAATAGCCTTCTTAGTCTCCTATAGATCCATACAATGATCCTATATAAAAACTATGAGACCTCTCTGACCACATAAATGATTTGGGCCTTGAATTTTATAACTTAAATAACATTTTTGAATATGTCCATAATCCATGCTCAAAAAATATTATGGGGAATTTCTTTTTTTATGCTCCTTATGACTTCTTGGCTTAAGGAGTTGCACTATGACAAGGAAATATGGTAGCATGACCCATATGTTTTCAGTATGATATCTAAAGAATCTAATATTCTTAACGAGGCTCATCAGGTCTTCCTCAAGTTGTAGTAGGAGGCCTCTCATGAGATGATACAGAAAGAAACATTGTCAAGGCTGGTCCAAGTACAAGATCTTGAGGCTTTAGAAGCTACTTATATCCAAAGTTAGGCTATAATGCCAGAGGTTTCTAAGACTAAGATTCCAAGATTCCTAAGTTAAAAACCTCCAATAGATTTGGAACAACTTTTACCCAAGCTTAAGATCGAACATGATCATCCAAAGAAACTGTTACATTCTTAGAGTGTAATTGAACTAAGAGACAATGACATTGATTTGTCATGGAAACCTTCATGGACCATGTACCTTGCTTATCTGATGCCAAAAATTTTTAAGCCTATTCCATGTGAGTCAATTCAAGATACTAGAATTGGTAAAGGGGCCATTTTTTATTGAAAGCTTGTAGAGAAAGAAGAAGAGGTCCAAGAGCAGAACCATCTAAGTTAAGAGGAATCAAGTATTTCTTTTGAGGTGCCTATATATTTTGGGCATAATAATGAATATAATATTTATCTCTAAACCTAGTTGCCTATAAGTGTCTAATACTTAGTCATTTGCTAAGTAGAGTTGGTCAGTCATCATTGTGATTGAGCCATCTATAGAAGTTTGAGCTACATGAACTTGTTTATATTTCATTACATGTCGAGAAAGTCAAAGGTTGCCGAGCACCCCACTAGAGACCGAGCTAGTATACATGTTGAATAATTTGAATTGAGTTAGTATATGTCGAGCCTATAGAAGCTGAGGGACAACATGAATGATACTTATGATCGCGTGTCATAACATTCAATTCCTAAGTAAACTAGTTTTTGCATATGTGTTTGTAATGGAACAAACACTTATGTAAATCATTTTAGCCAACTTATATATGATATTTAAGGATTGTAGAGACAGTTAAGGAGAAAAGCATGCTTTTTGTTAGAAGACATTTAATCCTAAGAAAGGAAGATTAACCAATCACAAAATCAAAAAGGGTTAAATGACAAAAGGATGAGTTATGGATCATTAATTATGATCTATAACTTTCTATGATTATCTATTTAAGAAGGGATCTAGCCCTAAATTGTTATGGGAGAGTAATGGGAGCAAGATAAAAGTGTGAAGGAGTGAACAAGCTAAGGAAAGAGCAAGGAAGGCTAAGTTTGATAAGGAGATTAGACAAAGAAACCTAGTAGTGAAGGGAAGAACATAGAAGACTAGAGAAGGAGATCATATTTAGACATTGAAGAGAGAAGATCCTTAAACAACTTTGTGAGAGAAAATCAAAGGATCAAGTACTGAGACATTCTAACCAATGAATAAGGGAAAATCTCCTAACATAATGGTTTTAACAGACCTTGTTTAAATATCCTAAGAGAGTGCTTACTTCATTGTAAGTTTAAATAATTTAATCAAGGTATACTTACCGATCTTATATTGCTTTTAACCAAGAAAACCCCTCATAGGGTAGATCATTAGAAGTGATCAAAATTGTAGCCCTAATCAGATTTTTTTTTTTTGTTACAAGAGTAAATATTTGTGGGTCTCATCCCCACCCTAGTTTTACCTTCACTTTGGAGGGTTTATGAGTTACCAAAATCTCTGTGTTATGAGTTTATATTTTTATGTTGATGGATGTTATTCTTAGATATATTTTATTTCAGCATTACAGTTTATGATTATATGGTATGAGATCTAAGATGTGAGATGGATTAGGAGTGAATGCAATTAATATATTATTTTGTTTGAGTAGGAAATAGTTTTAAAGATCCCGATTCACCCCCCTCTCTGTATCTTGTTTCCTAATAAGACTTCCAACAATTGGTATTATAGAAATGTTCTCTTGAAAGAAATATAAGAACTTGAGAGTTTAGATCTTGGAGATGGAGGCTTACAAATTGGGAAAGGCTATTGAGAATCAGATGATTGAAATCTAGATCATACTATAGTAACTTGGAGCAGCAAAAAAAGAATTAAGGAAATCCTTGAAAAAAAGGAAAGATATGGTCATTCAACAGAATGACACTCTATATAAGTAAGTTGATACCAAAAGAATTGCTTAGCAGTGGGAATTATAGTGCCAATGATGCAACAATAGAAGATCTATTAAAGAAGAACAACATTCTAACTGAAGAAGTCAGAGTATTGAAGAGAGAACATGAAATTCAATTAGTAAGATTATGTGAGGTGATTGAACAAAAGAAGAAAATTGAAGAAGATAAGATCATGGCTGAAGAAGACAAAAAAAAATGGTTACTAGACTTGAAGAAAGGTCATCTGATGTGTAAAAGCTTACAAATAATCAAATGGACATGATGAATCAATTGTCACTTGCAAATTAAGAGTTGAACAAAAAGGACATGGAGATTAAAAATCTAAGATCACAGAGTGACCAACTAAGGAATGAGTTGAGATCAGAGAAATAACTTTTGGAAAGAATGAATAAAGCAAGTGAAGTTATAAGATACTTTGAAGAAATGATGAGCTCACCAAGGTCATCCAATAATACTACTAGTTTAGGACATATCAAGCACTCTTCATCTACTGAGAAAGGAGAGTCATCAAAGAGTGGAAAACAAAGAAATCAAAAAGTTAAAGGAAAACTAACACGCCATCATTGTGGTAAACTTGGGGACACAAAAAACATATACAAAAGAAAGAACAATATGAAAACCTTAAACCTAAGTTTACTGGTAACTTCTTTAATTGTGAGAAAAAAGGACACCAAGCACATGAATATAGGTCAAAGGAAAGTGATATACCTATTACACCAAATTTGAAGGACATTGTTACATCTATCACACAAGGATAACTTAAGTGGCTTATATTCACCAATTGACTAATCTCATTCATTAGGGACCCTATACTTGGCTAATTTTTTTACACTTTTGGGGTGTCCATGTTGCCTATACTTCACCAAAATTGGGTCCCATGCTTAGGCTAATTGCCAATAATAATATAGAAGTATTTATATTTTAGTGATGACTTCATCAATGAAATCTAATTTTTCTACATAGAAAATTAAATATTTTTGCCTATAATTATCAAGGCTTGTCTTAATTTATGGTTATATTTGCCAATATTTGGTAAAAATTTAAGTTACACTACATATTAAGTATGTAGATTTGACACATGTCTCTATCTTGAAGACTTTTCATGAACCTTTTTATCCTTTCTCACTTTGCCACAAAATAGATTTGATTGGGGACATGTGTCTTTGCTTTGGAAAATTTCATTAAAACTTGGTATCCTTTTAAAATATTGGCTTGAAATGGGATTTAGGCCATTGATTTAGGATCATTCAATGATTAAAAATAATATGGGTTCTTCCCCCAAACCAACATTTGATAATTTGGAGGGACACTGTTATGATAAAGTGGGCTAAATTTAACCTTAAGTTTTAATAATTAATTAGGCACCATATAGTAATAATAATAAAATCATTTTTTTAGGTATGTGTACATTTTTCCATGATTTTCATCAATAATGAAAGATTCACCAGGATTTTATAGAATTTTCATATGATTGCAAAATAATTGCCAATAAAATTAAAAAAATTGCTACTTAAAAATAAAAATTTGCCAATAGAAATTAAATTTTGCCCCCTAAATTAATGTTCAATTTGTCAAAATTTTATACTTTTTTCTAAAGAGAGATTTGTGAAAGTTATCCCCCTTGTCATAAATATGGACATAGAGCTCAAGAATGTAGAATTAAAACAAAATTCAAATAGACATCTAAAAGTAAAGTTCATGCACCTAAGCAAGGTAACTTTCACAATTGAGATTACAACACATGGTATAAATATCATTATTGTGGAGAATATGGACACATTCTAGAAAATTGCATTAAGATAGATTTTAGTGGCAACTACACGAAATAGTTAAATGGTAATATAGTCTATTTTAGTTGTGTCAAGGTTGGACATGTTAGTAAGAACTGCAAGATCCAAGCACCAGTACAAAAGAATGAATAAAACAAAGGAAAAGGCAAAGTTGAGATGAATCAATCATGGAAAAAGATAGTAGAAACTAGAAGTAGTGGATCAAGTGGATTTGAGATCACCCAATCCAATGGATTAGGTTATCACACCATATCCAACTAAGAAAAATAGGTATGCAAGGGACTTTATACTTGAATGATATATATTACACCAGTTCCTAAGAAGAAATGTGATTAAAAGTCCATATCAACATGAAACAAGATGCACTAGGTCAGATTTGAGAGAAGAATTGGGTAATGAAATCAATTACACTATCAAGTGTTGGGCATAAGTAATATTGTCTATATTGATTGAGCATTACAATATAGACCAAGAGCTTACATTGACCAAGCAAATGTATTGGCCAAACTAAATGTCATTGACCAAGCAAAGTAATGGTGACTAAATATTTGAATAAAAGGAAGCACAAACACAATGTGAAGGCCGAGATAACTATTATGTACTACCTACCATAGTACAAGTGCATTTATTTCAGTCCTAAATGAATAGATTGAAGGTATATATCCAATTTTTGAAGTTCATTTTAATTTAACAAGAAATTATAGTGCATTAAGAAATTCAAAGGTGATCAAGGAAAATTTAGTGAAAGAACAAGAAAATCACGTGTCATTGGAAAAATTTAAAGAATTTGGTAAGTAAGGTTTTAGTGTCGAGTTAAGGTTATTTTGAAGTTGTTGAAGTAAATTTTTTTAAACCTTACTTTCAAAATGGTATCCACTACATCAATATCTGGGAAGGAAATGCTAAAGGAGAGTCATGCACAAATGATAAGTAATGACCAATGTCCTCCACCTAAATTCACATCATACCCTAATATTACAATGCCTAGTGATGAATTTGGTATCCTAACATCGATTCCACCAAAAGTGTTAATGGTTCACGATGTTCAATCATGTTATATGTGTAAGATTGAAAAGATTGGAGACTATGAATTGTTGTGGACTCCACAACACATGCCCCATTTCTTACTAGGAATGGGGACCCCCTACTTTTTTTGACCCCCGGACTCATAGTTCGGGAGTTGGGAGAAGAAGAGTTTTTTTTAGACCTTAGGATTTTAGAGTCAAATATTCGAAAAAAACACAAAAAATTAAAAAAATTGAAAAACACAAAAAATTTAAAAGTTGAAAAAATAACAAAAAATAAAATAAAATAATAATAATAATAAAAATTTTGCGCCATGCGCGCCTCTCATGGAGGTGCGCGCGCGCACGCCTCCCATGGAGGCGTAGCATGTGCCTCCCATGGGGCACCACACACGCCTCCCATGAGTTTCTCGTGTGCATCCTCCATGGGGGCACTGCACGCCTCTCATGGGGGCACCGCGTGCCTCCCATGGGGCGTTGTGCGTGTGCCTCTCATGGTGGCACCGCACATCTCCCATGGAGGTGCGTGCGTGCATCCTCTATTGTGGCATCGCTTGTGCCTCTCATGGGGTCGCCGCGCACCTCCCATGGAGTTGCGCACGCGTGTGCCTCTCATGGTGGTGTTGCGCATCTCCCATGGAGGTGGGCACGTGCATCCTCTATGGTGGCGCTGCACATGCCTCCCATGGAGGTGTGTTCGCGCATCCTCCATGGTGGCGCTGTGTGTGCCTCTCATGGAGGCTCCGTTCATGCGCCCTACATAAGGCGTGCTGTGCGTGTATCCTGGTGTGCACTCCCAAGGCACCATGTGCCCTTGCCAAGCTGCCCTTTCACCTCCAATTTTGTTTGAATAGCCATAAAAGGGGTTTAAAATATATCGTTTAAATGTAAGTTCCTTATACTTAAGATATATTCTAATATATGCGACGAATCTTTTGAGATAGGTTTCAGACCTCCTCGAGATAAGGTAAAGATTCTAAAAAATTTTAGGGCTTCAAAAATCCAGACTTAGCCAAATTTCAGGGCTTTAAGATTTCAGGCTTGGCCAAATTTTAGGGCTTCAAGATTTTAGACTTAGCCAGATTTCAAGATTCACCTCCAGTTTTGTTTGAGTAGCTAGTGTGTCTTTACTATGCATTGTTAACTCTACGGACTAATGCTTGCATCTTTTGTAGGTAAAAATGGCATCCTCAACTTATCGAGGTCATAACTTTTGACTCGGGCCTTGAAATTCAGAACCGCTTACACCTTTGGAAAGAAGAACTAAAGATCTAATTTCAGTCCCTAAAATAGTGACACTTTGGCTGCCCAATTTTAGGGACCGACGAAGGTTCCGACTTGAAATTTTGAGCAAAAGACCTCTAAAAAGGTCATTTAAAAATGCCCAGAAAAATTTGTGAAAAATATGAAAATGTTGCAAACATTTGATCGTCTTGGATAATTTGGATCACTTGGTTTCTCACCGAGAAGGATTGTACAGGTGGAGAGAAGACAAAGGTCAAAGATACAAAAGTTTGACACATAAAGCAAATCAGGCTTCTCATCTTATGTAGCTATTGGGGACAAGATTCAATGCAGGTGCCTTGAGATTTTTGATTGAAGAAGCAGAGGGAGTGTAAGTTTATGAAAGTAATTGGCTATAAAGAGGCTGTAAATCATCAAAAAGGGGCATGGAGCATATACAAAAAGTGATCTAAAACCTCATTTGAGCAAAACCCAGAAATCTTTTTCAAAATTGAGAAATTTAATTTTTTGGCAAATTGAGCTCCGTAGGTCTGTAGATCCGCAGGTTTGCAAGTATGTAGGTCTGCAGCTCTGCATTTTCATGTAGCTCTGTAATTTAGAGGTGCACTGATAGTTGACTGCCAGTTCCAAAAATATCACTTTCCATGCATTGGGAGCACATTCTAATGGCAAGTGAACTTTGACACACGCTTAATGAAGGGCCAACTTCTATTTTTGGTGTCTCCATGCACTTCTACTTTGAATGATGGCTTCCTCCTACTTTCTCTCTCATGTTTTCATTGTTTTCAACATGTAAAGGGCTCATGCATCCAATTAATGAATAAAATATGGATGGAGTCCCTCTAAGCACTAGTTAGATTATCAATTTGTATATATTTAGTTTATTTAAATGTTTTAAAAGTATTTTATTGCATCAAGATATCTCTCACTCTCAACACAAATTGAGGAGACGATTTCTTATAAATACCCCATTTCTAAATGTAACAAGGGCTGCCGTTATTATGCAATAAAGATATGCTTTTGGTGCTAGCATTCAGAGTGCAGTTATTCTTGCCTGAATGTGTCATTGTTTTGTAGATTTTATTCATAAGATTGTGATTGAGCCAAAGGTTTATTGCCTTGTTTCTAGTTGTGCGATCTTTTAGTTCTAGTGTTTTCTACAGATATATGAATTCCGTTGATGTAACGAGCTTGAGAAGAAATCACCTGATTGTGTCTACATAACTTTTTGTCTCGCATGAGCACACTTTCTGTGGCCTTGCGATTTGGTGAAGAGTGAAACATCATTCGATTTGTTAAAGATTCTCACCGATGATTGCATCAGTGGATTCTAGGAAGCGCTACTCCTATTTTCATTGGTTTCCTACCAATTTCTTCAAAGGTTTAACTCATAGCGTGTTGTGTTCTGTAGCTTATGTCCATTTAGGAATTTCAATTTCAAGTTATTTGATTTCATGTTATTTGCTTTCAGTTTCACTATTTGTTTTGCTAACCCCCTGTTAGAATAGGACCTCATAGTAGCTGCATTGTTAGAGTTGCATTCATTAAAAAATAGAAAATAGAAAAAATATTGTTCTTTTGGTGTGATATTTTGAGACAGTGAACAGATTTTACTTGATTCCAAGGTGAAAGAGTTTTTGGAACCAGCAAAGGCCTCCTCGTGAACATTCACATTTATCTTCTACTAACAAGATTTGGTACGTCGCAAGACAAAAAATGAACCTTGGAGTGGATCCTTAAAAAGATTTGCTTTTCAAGAGAGGAATTACACTATGGATTCCTACCGTTGACCTCGTGCAAAATGAACGCCCAATAAAAGTGGTGCTAGAAGGAGGGCCACTTAAACAAAGAACCTACTCTTGGAAATAAGAAAGATTTGATAAAGTTTCAAAAGTTTTGCACTCTTGCAATAATCTGCACTTCGCACAAGTTCAAATTTTTTTTTGAGTTTTTCAAAAATTTAGGTGAGCAAATCCGCAACTCTGTAGGTCCATAGATCCGTAGGTCTACAGCTCTGCAGATCCGCAGGTCCACAGCTCCGCAACTCCGCAAGTCCGTAGATCTGCAAGTCCACAGATCTGCAAAATTTTGTGGTGCACTATTTTGAAAAAGTGTGTTTCTCTAGAGGTACACTTTTCCAAAATAAACACAAGTTCCTACAACTTAGTCACTTTCATAAGCATCATAGTGATAAAGGGATTCCAAGGACTCCACCCATTCACATTACACATTTTATCATCATCATTCGCTTTACATTCCACTTCACACATTTTTGTCATTATGCACCATGTCTTTCTTCAATGCCCAAAGTTCACCTTTGAACCTAACTGGACCGTTACACGAATTGCCCAAAAATCCTGAAAAGTTTTGCCCATGGTTCATCTATGGAGAATCATGAATAGTAGAAGATCATATCAAAATTTTTAAAGAGATCTGTAATTGAAACCAGATTCAACATATGGATGTGGTATGTCACCTTTTTCCTTACACTTTGGGGGAAATGGCATTCAATTGGTACCTCAATCTTCCACCGGCATCAATAAGGGATTGGAACTCTTTTGAGAGAATTTTTTTGGAACAATTAAAGATCTATGTTGATCCAGCTCTTCTATATCATCAGTTCATCTTCATTAAGAGGGATCCCCATGAGACTATTTCATAGTTTAATCATCGTTTCTATAGGATGTATCAAAGAATGGAGTTTCCATACACTATACCATAGGAGGCTGCCATCCAGATCTACTTTGGAATAATGGATTCATTAACTTCTATTTTTCTAAGAAGGCTCCCACCTACAGACATTGATACCATTGAAAAGGTATTCAAAGAGGCTGTTACATTCACGAATCAGGTTACTGCTACTCCAATGCCAACAATTACATATTCAATATATGGGTCTCAAAAGACCGCTTTCTTTGAGCAGAAGGTAGTTGGATCCATTGAAGAAAAAAATAACATGGCTAGAGAGCTTAAGGCCATGAAGGAGATTATGTCTCTTTTATCCAATGAACTCATCAAAATAAAGTTAAATTCTTCTAGAGACCAAGGCAATCATCCAAGACAACTTGCTACCCAGAACAATTGTTCTCAAAATCAGAGTGAAAATTTTAACCTTTACAGAAACATCAAAAATGAGAATAATCATATTATAGGAATGAGTCCAAGTAAAAATGGGTATGGGCACAATGATGTTTCGGATCAGCCTCCCCAAATCATGGAGAAACAACCTTTGCAGTTTAGTGCAATGATGTTCGAATCATATGATGAATCTACAGGAGGACTAAATGATGAAGATGGTCAAGAGGAGTTTGCATTCCCATTCAATGAAGAAATTCTTCCAAGTGTCGATGTTGCAATAAGTGTGGATATGCCAAGAAATCCTAAGGGTGTAGGAAAGTTTAAAGTTCCAAAACTCCATGAAGTTGCAAAAGGTGATGGAAATGCAAAAGATCCTAAGGTTGGTGAGATTTTTGAATCACAAAGTCATCAAGAAGAAGATACTAGTTCTTCCTACTATGATATTGATTCCCCATTGGATAAAGATAAGATATCTCCCTCAAAACAAGATTTGTCATTAGAAGAGATGGATAGAGTGTTCAATTTGGTCTCAAGTTTGATTGAGGAAATGTCTATTTGTGGGTACTCTACACATATATCAAATCATGCAATAACTAAGTCATGTAAGATCCATCCATTTGGGTTCCATTCAGAAGAAAGTTGTCCATATTTCTTATTAGCTTGGGAGATCGCAATGGAGGGAAAGTATGATTTTGAACAAGCTTCTTTGGAATACGAGGTGGAAAACATCTTGGTCGATGATAGTAATGAATCCTTTAATTCGAAAGGGAGGCTGGTAATTGAGTTTTCTAGTCCAAGGGAGCCTAGAGCGGAGTTAAAGTGTCTCCATGTGCACGTGAAGTGGTGTACCATGAGATGAGACCACTAGAAGGAGAAATTACAATGTGTGAGTGTACCCCTATGGTGGAGGACTTGCTGGATCAGGTGATATCTTTCCATTATCCCTCTTAGTTTGATGATTTTCAATTTGAATATGATGTTAAAGGTAAGAGAACTTGTTTGTGGATTAATCATGGATATAAAGAGTTACCACAACTTCTAAGTTTGTGTGATTTGTGCCCCAAATTTGAACCAAGATTGTCCAAACTTTATTTTTCTTAGTACAAAGACTAGTCAACATTTTTCAGAACTATATGGGGTGGTTCATCACTATTGTACATAATGAGAAATCTACTGACAACTTCCCCACATTCTTATTATTCAAGATTTTTTGTAGATAAGTTTTTGTTTTTGTTTTCATTTTTCTTAGTCTTTTTAGTCTTTCTAGTTAGGTGTTAGTTTTCCTTGAGTCAAGTCTTTTTTTTTGGGTTTGATTTATGTCTACTTCTTTTCTCTTTAAGTTGTGTCAGTCCCGGGGGTCAGGTGTACTTGAGATTTTTCTCAAGATTTTACTAACCACTCTTTGGTTTCGATTTCAGGAGGAGGTATTTCTTTGTCAAAATATTTGGACGATGGTGTGTTTTATACCAACCAAGCAACATACATTTCTTGTGGAATTAGGAGACTTTTAGTCTAGAAATCAGAAGCATAGACCAACAAGCTCCCAACACTTTAAAAAATTTAAGATTTGATCATTTTGGGTGCTGCTGAATTCAAGTCGAAGATGATGAGAAATGATCCAAACTTTGATTGGTTCAAGCAGGAGGGGTCTCCTCGATAGGTTACTAAGATCATTGTTTGGTGTGAGAGTTTCCTAAAAGTTTTAAAAGAGGAATGCAAGGGATGTTCATAAGAGATCAAACCCAAGAAATGACATTGATGTTCTGACTACATAGTCTAAGCATAGTCAGGATACATAAAAAGAAGAAGAAAAAAGACAGAGAAAGAAAGAAAGAAAAGACAATGTTAAGTCTGAAGGATTCTAAAGATCTGAAATGGCTAAAGATACATTGCAAAAGAAAGTGTCTTGTATTCAAAAGTATTGTTTCATAAATTTTAAAAAAAATGTGTTGAATGACATGGAACAATTATGCAAAAGGCCATAAATTTAAAGAACGTGACATCCTGCCAAGAGCCCTCGAACGAATTTTCTCATCTGGTCAAGCAATTGATTGATAAAGAGCCTTTGTGGAGATTTCGAATGAATGAGCTGGGAGGAGTGGAAAATTGTTTTGAGTTGTCAGAAAACTCTGATTAACTGCAGCTTGACAAATAAAAAAGAATGAATACACAATGCACACATTGAGTTGGAAGGTTTCAAGTTTTGAGATTTTGATTGAGAAGTCATCCAAAAGACATTTGGGATGTTCGAAGCTTGGTTGTGTTTGAAACATAGTGGAAGAATGTTTGCTAATGAAGAATCTTCCTTTTTTCGGGGCTATTTGTTGTGGTCTCCACAACACACGCCCCATTTCTTACTAGGAATGGGAACCCCCTACTTTTTTTGACTCCTGGACTCATAGTTTGGGAGTTGGGAGAAGAAGAGTTTTTTTTAGACCTTAGGATTTTAGAGTCAAATATTAAAAAAAAACACAAAAAATTAAAAAAATTGAAAAACACAAAAAATTTAAAAATTAAAAAAAAAACAAAAAAAAAAAAAAACAATAATAATAAAAGTTTTGCGCCACACATGCCTCTCATGAAGGTGCACACGTGCATGCCTCCCATGAGGTACATGTGCGCGCGTCCTCCATGGGGGCATTGCATGCCTCCCATGGGGCATTGTGCACGTGCCTACCATGGAGGTGCACACACACACCTCTCATGGGAGCGTTGCATGCCTCTCATGGGGTGCTGTGCACACGCCTCCCATGGAGGTGTGTGCGCATACCTCTCATGGGGTCATCGCGTGCCTCCCACGGAGTTGCTCATGTGCGCCTCTCATGGTGGTGTTGTGCATCTCCCATGGAGGTGCACGCGCACGTCCTCTATGATGGCACCGTGCGCACGCGTCCTCCATGGTGGCACCGCGCGCGCATCCTCCATGGTGGTACTGCGTGCATGCGTCCTCCATGGTGGCACCACACGTGCCTCTCATGGAGGATCTGCGCGCACGCCCTACATAAGGCATGTTGTGCATGTATCTTGGTGCGCGCTCTTAAGGCACCACGTACCCTTGCCAAGCTGTCCTTTCACCTCCAATTTTGTCTGAATAGCGATAAAAGGGGTTTAAAATATATCATTTAAGTATATATTTTAATATATGCCATGAATCTTTCGAGATAGGCTTCAGACATCCCCAAGATAAGGTAAAGATTCTAAAAAATTTCAGGGCTTTAGAAATTCAGACTTAGCCAAATTTTAGGGCTTCAGAAATCCAGACTTAGCCAAATTTTAGAGCTTCAAGATTTCAGGCTTAGCCGAATTTCAGGGCTTCAAGATTTCAGACTTAGCCAGATTTTAAGATTCACCTTCAGTTTTGTTTGAGTAGCTAGTGTGTCTTTACTATGCATTGTTAACTCTACAGACTAATGTTTGCATCTTTTGTAGGTAAAAATGGCATCCTCAACTTGTCGAGGTCATAACTTTTGACTCGGGCATCAAAATTCAAAACTGCTTACACCTTTGGAAAGAAGAATTGAAGATCTAATTTCAATCCCTAAAACAATGAGCCTTTGGCTACCCAATTTTAGGGATTGGTGAAGGTTCCGACTTCAAATTTTGAGCAAAAGACCTCTAAAAAGGTCATGTAAAAATGCCTAGAAAAATTTGTGAAAAATATGAAAATGTTGCAAACATTTGATCGTCTTGGATAATTTGCATCACTTGGTTTCTTGCCGAGAAGGATTGTACAGTTGGAGAGAAGACAAAGGTCAATGATACAGAAGTTTGACACATAAAGCAAATCAGGCTTCTCATCTTATGTAGCTATTGGGGACAAGATTCAATGCAAGTGCCTTGAGATTTTCAATTGAAGAAGCAAAGGGAGTGCAAGTTTATGAAAGTAATTGGCTATAAAGAGGGATTAAATCATCAAAAAGGGCCATGGAGCACATACAAAAAGTGATCTAAAACCTCATTTGAGCAAAACCCAAAAAATCATTTTCAAAATTGAGAACTTTGATTTTTTGGTGAATTGAGCTCCATAGGTCCACAGATCCGTAGGTCCATAGATCCGTAGGTACGCAGGTCCGCAGGTCCACAAGTTCGCAACTCCACATTGTAATGTAGCTCTGCAATTTAGAGGTGCGCTGATAGTTGACTGCCAGTTCCAAAAATATCACTTTCCATGCATTGGGAGCACATTCTGATGGCAAGTTAACTTTGACACACGCCTAGTGAAGGGCCAACTTCTATTTTCGGTGTCTCCATGCACTTCTACTTTGATTGATGGCTTCCTCCTACTTTCTCTCTCATGTTTTCATTGTTTTCAACATGTAAAGGGCTCATGCATCCAATTAATGAATAAAATATGGATGGAGTCCCTCTAAGCACCAGTTAGATTATCAGTTTGTATATATTTAGTTTGTTTAAATGTTTTAAAAGCATTTTATTACATCAAGATATCTCTCACTCTCAACACAAATTGAAGAGATGATTTCTTATAAATACCCCATTGTAAAATGTAACAAGGGCCGCCATTATTATGCAATAAAAATATGCTTTTGGTGCTAGCATTCGGAGTGTAGTTATTCTTGCCTGAATGTGTCATTGTTTTGTGGATTTTATTCATAAGATTGTGATTGAGCCAAAGGTTTATTGCATTGTTTCTAGTTGTGGGATCTTTTAGTTCTGGTGTTTGCTATAGATATATGAATTCTGTTGACGTAACGAGCTTGAGAAGAAATCACCCGATTGTGTCTACATAGCTTTTTGTCTCACATGAGCACACTTTTTGTGGCCTTGTGATTTGATGAAGAGTGAAACATCATTCGATTTGTTAAAGATTCTCACCGATGATTGCATCAGTGGATTCTAGGAAGCACTGCTCCTATTTTCATTGGTTTCCTATCGATTTCTTCGAAGGTTTAACTCGCAGCGTGTTTTGTTCTATAGCTTATGTCCATTTAGGAATTTCAATTTCAAGTTATTTGATTTCATGTTATTTTCTTTCAGTTTTGCTATTTTCTTTTCTAACCCCCTGTTAGAATAGGACCTCATAGTAGCTGCATTGTTAGAGTTGCATTCATTAAAAACAAAAAATACAAAAAATATTGTTCTTTTGGTGTGATATTTTGAGACAGCGAATAGATTTTACTTGATTCCAAGGTAAAAGAGTTTTTGGAACCAGCAAAGGCCTCCTCATGAACATTTACATTTATCTTCTACTGAGCAAATTTTGGTACGTCGCAAGATAAAAACTAAACCTTGGAGTGGATCCTTAAAAAGATTTGCTTTGCAAGAGAGGAATTACACTATGGATTCCTGTCATTGACCTCGTGCAAAATGAATGCCCAACATGAACTATGAGAAACCTATGATAAGTTATGTGATAATGGAGTTCTAAGAGGTGAAAATAAGATTGTTACTGAGAAAGGGCTTACCTATGCGCTAAGGTTTATAAAGGTATTCAAGGTAGAATGGATCAAGATTGTATTGAGATGAGTACATGATATGAAAATATGGTTGGCAGGTGGACTAGTGAAGATAAACAAGGAAATCATTCACTATGTTACTAGTTATCTTACCTTGGACAGACCAAAGACAATGAGGTGTGTCGCAAAAGACATTGTTGAGAAACATACAAAGGCTAAATGGAATGACCATGGAATGGATTGAAGATCTAGTTGAGCTTATAGTGCCTATAGTTGCACACAATTTCGATCACTCGAGTTGATTGAACAATGTTCCTTGTGTGGCATTCAACCTAGGTTATAAGCTAGTGAAGAAAGATCATAGTTATCATTTGGCCAATCTACAATTGCAACAATTATCAAAAAATGTTGGAGTAATAAGGAAGGAAAATATCACTTCTTGCTAATTTGGTTCATTGTTAGTTTATATATTTTTCTATGCACATAATTCATTCCCTATTGTCAACACATTCGTATGGGATAGGAATAGACCAGCTATTGAACAAATTAATGATCTTATTGGAAAAATGGGAGAAAATATATTATGGACAACTATTTTGACGAATTCAAGAACAAAATGAAGAACATGATGAGGATACCAAAATCAGTAGTAGATCCTTATTTTAATGATATATTATTTATGGTAGACATATACTATACATATTCTTAGGCAGTACTACCAAGGGTTGTATGGCTAAAGCCAATGAAATATGAAGTTAATATAGATGAAGTTACAACAATAGTTATTGCATTTTTGTCTAAGGAGATAGATAAGAATGTCAAGTCCTTTGACAATTATGAGTATGCCAAGATTAAAATATTAATGCAAAAAAAAGTGTCCAATATGGATAGGAAAAATAAGAAGAAGATTGAATATCTTGAGGGAAAGCTTGGCACATGATAATTCTAGATAACTGAGGGCAAAGATGAGGATGAAAAATCTTATGAAGGAGAAGAAGACAAAGATTCAAAAGGCAAAGAGATAGTTATTGCTGAGCCCAAGGCAATTAAACAAAATAAAGTAATCATTGTTGATCTCAAGGTGAAGGAGTATCTGAAGAGAAATGCGAAGAAAGCTGTCACACCTCCTAAACTTGAGCCAAAGATCAGGAGGATAATAACTAGATCCAAGGAAATCCAATCCCTGATTGGAAAGGAAAAAGGAATTCCAATGAAGACGAATTCGTCCAAAGAAAAAAAGTAGTGCCTACCTAAAAGGTTGAGAATAAAATTAGTTGTCAAACCTAATGAGGAGGAGGAAAATGAAGAAGAAATCAAGTTTGACAATATGAGAAAATATCATATTGTACCTAGACTAGCTCCAATGACCATTGATCAGGTATGTGAGAAGATTAGAGAATCAACTAGTTTTCAATTTTGCTATCATCCTCTTTCCTTTGTTCACCGCCTGTGGAAGCTTGATCTCAAGTTCAATTCTTGCTTTAGCCTCATCATAGGTTCCAAAGAGAGGTTCCTTTGGATCTACAAGCTCATTTACCAAGGCTTCAATGATTTCTTTTGCCTCATCAATGTTAACCTCATAAGGAAGAGGTTTTACCCACACAACTCTGGGCCTTATTGCTTGGATGTATACTCTATCACTGTCTACCATAAAACAAACATCATCCTTATAATCTTCAACCAATTTCTTTGGTATCTAGAATATGTTATTCATCTTTTCTTTGATAGTTTCAAAATAATTTTCCATGATACCGTAAAAAATTTCACCCATTTTAGCAATAAACTCATTTATCTAATATAAAATAGGTGTGTCTTTTCTCAATACAACTATGCCTTTAGAGGCGAAAAACTTTTGAACATAGAAGAAAAAACATGTCAACAATGAACCAAATTTGCATGTGTTATTCTTTGATGTTCTTATGCTTTCCATGTTTTTGTTCACTTGCTTCAATAACAATTCTGCTAGGTCATATGACAAATTCTTCTTTATGACCTTATATGCTAAGTCAACTGCTTCACACAACACACTATTGAGTCGACTTGAGATATAAATCTTATGTGCTATCACATGGATGCCAAAATTTAGTTCTATATCAGATACACTACTAATTTTCATTCCTCTACCATCCCACTCGACTAGGGCTTTCTTCTGTAACTCATCCTGACCTAGGATTTTAGTGACTTTAGCTTTGATAAGCATGGGGAGACCAATAATGCAATGAATCATTTTCTTTGTAATTAAAACTAGTTGCTCTAGCCATAGTTGACCATTATGAACTCGAATTAGGATATACCTAATCCATTAGACTTGAAAGTTTCGAGGCAGGTGAGGAATATGGGTTAAACCTTTCTCTTCCAAAATGTTTATGCTCAGGTTTAAGAATTCAATCCATTTAGAGTTCACTTAGGGCATTATCCATTTCAAGGGTTCCTATCTCCTGAACTGCACATTAAAAATGAGTTTGAATGTCACTCATAAGAAGTACCTTAGGTGGTATCTGAGACTAAGCTCCATTCAAATTGAGGGTTTCAGCGATCGCTGGCACCAGTTTGAAATCAGGGGCTTTCCATTCAACACCTTACACCAAAATTTTAGATCCTTTCTTCACCTTGTTGATGCTACTAGATGCCATGATAACTCAGTAAGTTGAGAAAATTCTTTGAAAACTTTTGCTGCAAATTCTGCTTAGGGTCACTGAGATGCTCTGCAAATCACTCTGTTCTCAATATACTAAATTCACGGTGAGAATGAAGTTGATTTCTTGCCTTTTGATAAAAACTTCCCATTAATGCTCGGTACAATAAGAGCCATAATGACATTGTGCATGACAATTTTTCATCCACTATCTATAAGGATTTCTTAGTGAAAGCTTGTAACTCAGTAACCAAACACAACCATGTTTCTCCTAACTTTGCTCGGTAGAGTCCATGACCCAACCTTGCTCGATAGAGAAGTCAATTCGGTGATAACTATTACCAATCTTGCTGGTGATTCTTATGTATCTTGAATACCAATATGAATTGTTGCTTCCTTTCAACTAGAACTGATTAAGATGTGACCTTGAAAACATAGTTCCATTTATTCCTTAAGAACTTAATTGGAAATGGTGGAGTCACCCACTTCTTGAGTGACATAACTGTCAACGCTTGAACTAGTGTGCTTGGTAGATTTGGGAATCCACTACTGTCTCATCTACTTCCTGATGCTATCAGCTTTTGCTTTCTTTTCATCTTCGACTCTACCTATATTCATGCAATTCTTAGCTATATGACCAAGTTTAGTACATGTGTAACATTCTATGGTGGTATCCTTTCTTCTCATGTGATGTCTAACACAATTCATACCAATGTGTTCATATTATCCATAGTAATGACATCTACAACAATTGTTGTAGTCCCAACCAAATATTGCCTTTACAAATTGTTCAGCTGGTTTGAATAACTTAGATCTACATTTAGATGCCTTGTGACCTTGTTTTTTGCATTTGTGACACTTGCTCTCAAACTTTGGTTTTTCTTTGCATTCATTAGCCTTATGACCATGCTGATTGCAATTGTAGCATTTTCCATTGAATTTTTCCTTTCCATTACTCCAACATTTATTTGATATTGCAAGTAGGTCTTTGATTCCTTTGAGCACCTTATTTGGAGGATTCACCTTCTTCTTTGTATCCAAGTCCTACCCTAACCTTTTGCCTATAAATTTTTTGCTCATTTTGCTAATTCAATTGATCCATGTCTACTTGGGATTTCATTATTCTTTCATTGAGTTTCTTTTCAGAATCTAGATCAACTCTCATCCTTTCATTGATTTTCCTTTTAGAGTTTAAGTCATTCCTTAACCTTTTATTTTCAGATCTTAGACTCATGATTTCTTCATTTTCATTTGAGAGCTGATTAATAAGATTTTCTTGCTGAAGGGATTGATTTTGAATTTCATTATTTCTTACCTCGAAGTATTCTTTTGCCTTATTTCTTTGTTCTAAAATTTCACACAATCTTAATGATTGAATCTCTTGTTCTCTTTTCAATTTTCTTACTTCTTCTTGTAGGGAGCCATTCTTTTCTAAGAGTTCTTTGATTGCATCATTTACTTCATCTGAACTACTTGAAGGGAAAAAATCTTCAATCTTCTCTTCAACATACTAGTGTTCATTCATCTGATTTGCAAGTTCCTTCCTTCTTTTTAGGGATTGGAAAAGATGCTCTTTTGTTTTCTTGAGTTAAGCTATGACCAGCTCTAGATCTAACTTTTCATTGTCAATAGCTTTGTCAAGTTTGAATATCTCCATTATCCTTGATCTTTGCTCAAGCTATCAAACTTTCTCTTGAGAACCAAAAAGCTCTGATACCAATTGTTGGAAATATTCAAGACTAACTTGGTTACTGAGAGGGGAGGGGCGAATCAGTAACCTCAAAAACTTTTAACAATTTCAGAACTTAATAGCATAATCCAATTTCCATTAATAGATCTAATCTACTACATACATGAGAAACTAAAAATATAAAACAATTTGAACATAATATTTGGTGACCTAGAAACCTTCCAAATAGAAAGTAAAATTGGGGTGGGGATGATACCCACAAAACTCCAATACTGTAGCATAAAGTTGGCTTATTAAGGCTTACAATGATCACTTCTAATGATCTGCCCTGTTAGGAGCAATTAGGATTGCTAGGTCCACCTTGTTAGAGGTTTTACACACATACAATGAAGTATGCACTTGGTAAAGAGATTTAAAGAAAAGACTGTTAAGTCTACCTTGTTAAAGGATTTGAAGCTAATTCACTTGTTAGGATGAAACTGTAGATCTGACTTACAACTGAATTACTGATTGAGATCCTTGAAGTACTGATCACTTTTATGTGATAGATGTAACTCTTCTACTCTTGATATGTGTTAGATTGTGGTGACTGATTAGGAAAGTACTGTACATACTTCATAAATTCTTTGGGGTTTGAAATTTTTTTTTGGGAGCTATTTTATGGGGATTTTGGGTTGACATGTAATTATTAAGTATAACCATAAAGTGGTTAAAATAATTGTATAAAAGGCCTTAGGGTTAGGGATTGTGTCATAAGGTGTGATGCGAAATTAGTTCTTGCAGAGATATTGAACTGTAAGGGATTACAGATTGTAATCAGGTTGTAATCACTAGATTATAAAAATATTGGACTTGTTGTTTGGTGGATGTAGCCCATGGATTGAGTGAACTGCATTAAATCTTGGTGCTTTGTGTTCTTTTCTATGTGATCTATTCTTTTCTATTATTGGTTATATTTGCATGTAATTTTTATTTCTATTCGTGGTTTAATCCTAATAAGAGGTATCAAAGCCTAGTTGTTTTTCAGTTATCCTCTACAAGAAAGTTTCACGGTTGAGTGGGAGTCTCACGATTGAGCGCGAGCAATGGCATATGAGGGTAAGCCTAGGGTTGATAGGTTTAATGGGCAGAACTTCTAGTTATGGAAGATGAAAATGGAAGACTATCTATATCAGAAGGATTTATGGAAGCCGTTGGAAGGCAAAGCCAAGAATTAGGGATCTATGTCAAATGGTGAATGGGATCTTTTAGATAGAAAGGTACTTGGAAGCATTTGATTATTCCTTGCACCATCGATGGCATTTAATATTACAAAAGCAAAGACGACAGAAGAATTCATGAAAACCCTAGCGAAATTGTATGAAAATCCCTCTACTTCAAACAAGGAATTTCTCATGAAGTGTTTATTTAATATGAAAATGGTAAAAGGTGGATCTATTATAGACCATTTGAATGAGTTTAATACTATTACTAGTCAGTTATCTTCTATGGGTATCAATTTTGAAGAATATATTAGGGCTTTTTTGATTTTGTGTTCTTTTCCTGAAATGAGGAATGGCTTGGTAATGGTTGTGAATAATTCTATTCCTAGATCTAGTACCCTAAAATATGATGATGTGATTGGTGTTATTTTGAGTGAGGAAACTTGTAGAAAAACCTTAGGTGGACCTACATCAGGAAGTGCTTTGAATGCAAAAACTAGGGGCAGAATGACTGAGAGGGGAAGTAATTCTGGAAATCATGGGAAATCAAGAGGAAAGTCAAAGGGAGGAGGTCTCAATCGAGAGGACCAAATGACTGCTGGTACTATGGGAAACCAAGGTACAAAAAGAAAGATTTCTGGAGTCGAAAGAAAAATGAAGGAGATAAATTAGATGGAGACAAGGAGGAAAATATGGTAAGTAACAAATCCAAAGAGGATGATTTGCTTCTCTCTTTAGAAAGTGTTGATGATTCATGGGTTTTAGATTCTGGTGCTTCATTTCATGCTACACCTCATAGAGGTTATTTCATTGATTATGTCCAAGGGGATTTTGGGCTTGTTTATTTGGGGGATAATGAACCCTATCAGATTGTTGGAAAGGGAAAAATTAAGATTAAGTTGTAGAATGGGAATCATTGGCTACTACATGAGGTAAGACATGTTCCAAGGCTAAGTAAGAATTTAATTTTAGCAAGGCAACTCAGTGATGAGGGTTGTGTAGTTACTTTTAATGATAAAAATTGGAAGGTTTCAAAAGGTTCCCTTGTAGTAGCAAAAGGTGTGAAAGTAGGCACCTTATATCTTTGTACAAGTCATATTGTTCCTTCTACTTTAATTATTTAAGAGAAAAATGAATTTTTAGGAACAATTGTTGCAGTTGAGCAGGGACAACAAATAGCTGCTGTAGATTCTGATACACTATTGTGGCACAACAGACTTGGGCACATGAGTGAGAAAAGTATGAAAGTACTTCATTCAAATAAAGTTTTACCAAGTTTGAAATGTGTTAATATGGATTTTTGTGAAAGTTGTGTGGATGGAAAACAAAAGAGAGTGAGTTTTGCAAAGACTAGAAAGGAAAATAAAAGGGAGAAATTAGAGCTTGTGCATACTGATGTATGGGGACCGACTCAGGTATCTTTCCTTGGTGGCTCTTATTACTATGTTACATTTATTGATGATGCAAATAGAAAAGTATGGGTTTATTTCCTTAGACAAAAATTTGATGTATTTCAAACTTTTAAGAAATGAAATGCTTGGTTAAAAATGAGAATGGTAAAAAAATTAAAATCTCTCAGATTTGATAATGGTGGTGAGTATTGCAATCATGAATTTGAAGATTATTTCCCTACTAATGATATTTGTAGACCAAATACTGTTCCAAGGACTCCACAAGAAAATGGAGTTGCTGAATGCATGAACATGACTATAATGGAACGTGCAAGGAGCATGAGGTTGCATGTTGGGTTGCCCTTACACATGTGGGAAAAGGTTTTCAATACTACTGTATATTTGACTACTAGAGGTCCCTCTACTCCTTTGGGATGTGGTATTCTAGAGGAGGCATGGATTGGTAAGAAGGTGAGTTATTTTTTTCTCAAAACCTTCGGTTGTGAAGAATTTGCTCACATAGATTGTTGCAACAACATGACAAGAAAGTGTAATCACCTAAAAATGGTCATCTAGACTATTAGCCCTCTTTTCAACATTTTGGCTAAATTAATTTAATCATTTACTTAGACCAAATTGCTAATAATCAATTTATTTGATTATAACCTATAGTTTGACTATGCTATCCTAAGTTCATTATTTGATTAAAAGAACATGTCCCCTTTTAATTAAATAAAAGACCCCATTCTTTTAACCTACTTAAAGTGCACACATAAAGTCCTTTTTCTATTTTGCAATTAAAAGAAAAGGCTTTGTGACTTTTGTCTTATATGACAAGTCAACTTATATTCTATTGGTTGACTTGTGTGTGCACATGGATCACTCCTCTTTTTGAATTCCACCGTTGATCATCCACCATCTTCATCTTGATCTCTACCATCCATACATCTTTAAAAGGGAGAGAGCTTTCCCCCTCATCCAATCCTCATTTTGAATATTGTTATGCTGTAGGTTTTCTAATAGGTTTCTTTAGAGCTTTGTGGAGAACTTATATTTCTTGTCTACATTCTCTCATCCATGGCATCATGGCATTCTAGCTTAGCTTAGCTTTCATTTTTACATGTAGCTTAATCTCACATAGCTTAATAATGGTATTGTAACACTCTCATACATGTTTTAGCATAGCTCCACTTTGCATCTCATTCTAGCTTAATCTTCATTTGCATTGCATTCTTGAGGAACTCCTTGGAACATTTGCATTCTTGCATCTTGTATTTGGAACCTCCCATTGCATGGTTTACTAGCAAGAAGAGTATCTCTAAGGCTCATTTGAGAGCTCTTAAACTTGAAATACACTCTCTTGCACTCCATGGATAGGGAGCTCTAAGCCGGCATCCAAGCATTCCAAACTCCTGGAATCGTTTGGATAGAAGGGTTTAGAGTGGGACACTTTCGAGTGTACAGAAAGAAGATGATTATGTAGTGCTAGATGATACTCCAAAAGTTGATGTTCAAGCCATTCCTCATGGTGTGAAATAACCGCAACAACAAATACCACACACACCAGTGAATGTTAGACAGTCAACAAGGAAAATTAGACCTCTACAAAGATTTTCTCCCTCTTTGTATTCTATTTTACTTACTGATGCTGGTGAACCTGAAAGTTATGATGAAGCTATGTAGGTGGATACTAAGATTTAGTGGGAGTCTGCAATGAAAGATAAAATGAACTCTTTGCTGAAGAATAAGACATGGGATTTGTGCAAGTTACCTGCAGGTAAAAAGGCTTTACAGAATAAGTGGGTTTACAGGTTAAAAGAAGAGGATGGAGGTAAGAAAAGATTTAAATCCAGGTTAGTTTAAAAAGGATTTGCATAGAAAAAGGGAATTGATTTTGATGAGATATTTTTTCCTGTTGTTAAAATGACTTCTATTCGTACTATTTTAAGTCTAGTGGCTACTGAAGATTTTCATTTAGAGCAATTGGATATTAAAATAGCCTTCCTTCATGGTGATTTGGATGAAGAGATTTATATGGCTTAGCCACAGGGATTTGCAGTAAGGCTTGAAGCAAGAACCTCGGAAATGGTATCTAAAATTTGACAATTTTATGCATGAGCACGGTTATAGTAGGTGTCATTTAGACCATTGTGTCTACTTTAAGAGGTTGGATGATGATAGCTACATTATTTTATGTTTATATGTTGATGATATGCTTGTAGCTGGGTCTAACATGGATCAAATTAAGGGGCTAAAAAGCCAATTAGCACATGCATTTTCTATGAAGCATTTGGGAGTAGCAAAAAAAATCCTTCGTATGAAGATTTGCACAGATAGGAAAAATAGAACATTGACACTATCTCAGGCTGATTATGTTGAGAAGGTGTTGCAACGTTTCTCTATGGAGAATGCTAAAGTTGTCAGTACACCTTTACCTAGTCATTTGAAATTGACTAAGGATATGTGTCCCAAGACACACGAAGAGGAGGATAAGATGTCCAAGGTACCCTATGCTTTAGCTGTAGGAAGATTGATATATGCTATGGTATGTACTAGGCTAGATATTGCACATGTAGTGGGAGTCATTAGCAGGTATATGAGTCATCTATGAATTGAGCATTGGAATGTAGTCAAATGGATTCTTAGATGTTTGAGAGGAACATCAAATAAGTGTTTACACTTTGGGGGATCTACTATTGATTTACAAGGCTATGTTGACTCAAATTTGGCTGGGGATATTGATACCAGGCGAAGTAATATAGGTTATGTCTTTATTGTTGGTGGGGCAGCCATGAGCTGGGTTTCTAGGCTACAAAAGGTTAATGCTTTATCCACTACAGAGGTAGAGTATGTAGCTACTACAGAGGTAGCCAAGGAGATGATATGGCTTTAGTTCTTCTTGCAAGAATTGGGACATCCTCAGAAGGATAATTATTTGTTCACAGATAGTTAGAGTACCATTCATCTTGCAAAGAATTTAGCTCTACATTGAAAGACCAAACATAGACAATTGTGATACCATTTCATTCGATCAGTTTTGGAGGATGGACAGTTAAAGCTGGAGAAGATACATACCAATGAAAATCTAGTAGATATGTTGACAAAGGTAGTAACAAGAGAGAAGCTGAACTCCTCTTCAGCTTCAGTTGGTCTTCTAGACTAAATACGAATAAAAGAATAGTAGAGTCTAGGGTGGTTTGATCCAGTGGGAGCCCCATGTGGTAGAAGTATTGCTATAGGATCAGTCTCCAAGTGGGAGATTTTTGTTTAGTGTGGAGCCTGATCAGTCCCCAAGTGGGAGATTGTTAGATTGTGGTGACTGATGAGGAAAGTACTGTACATACTTCATAAATTCTTTGGGGTTTGAAATTTTTTTTGGGCCCTATTTTATCAGGATTTTGGGCCAACATGTAATTATTAATTATAAACCTAAAGCTGTTAAAATACTTGTATAAAAGGGCTTAGGGTTAGGGATTGTTTCATAAGGTGTGATGTGAAATTGGTTCTTGCGGCCATATTGAGCTGTATGGGATTACGGATTATAATTAGGTTGTAATCACTGGATCATAGAAATATTGGACTTGTTGTTTAGTGGACATAGCCCAGGGATTGGGTGAACCACGTTAAATCTTGGTGTCTTGTGTTCTTTTCTATGTGATCTATTATTTTCTATTATTGGTTATATTTGCATGCAATTTTTATTTCTATCCGTGGTTTAATCCTAACAATATGACCTTCTAATACACTTTACTCTACTGTTGATTCACATTCGCATGCTTTCATTTCATTCGCATAATCTCATATCAAAAACATTACAATACTTTGGATATGATACAAGACATTACATATATACCAATCCAATTCACATAATTACAAGGTCGGCCAATTATACACAAGTTAACACCAATATTACAAAGTTGGTCCAAATGTAGATACTTAGGTTCTAAAAATTGACTTTGTGACTTTCTAATACATGACATCCACTGTCATTACTTGACATCGTCATGCACTTAATAGAAGTAGAGGCTCAGTCCATACTAATCACTTCAACATAGTTTCGAACTTGATATACATTGGTGACTCGGTAGATACAGTGTCATCTAGTAGAAACTGAATTCTACATTTACCATGCGTATACTCAATAAACACTAACTTTGCTTCTCAAGAAATAATGACTCAGTAGACACTACAAAGTTTGGTAACCATTGAACTACTCGGTAAGAATTAATGGACTTCACACTGCTTGAATTCACTTGGTAACCATTGGAATGCTCTGTTTGAACTGAACTGCTTGGTAAATAATGAAGAATGTTTAAAGAGCTTAGTAACCATAGAAAATCTAAATAAGTGTTGTCACTAATAAAAAACTCGACTTAATGTCAACACTAGTATGGAAGCTTTTAAAATAATTAATTATGATTCTTTAAATAAAGATGACCAAGAAAATATTGAAAAGGCTATGGTGGATATGATGATAAAATTTAGATATACACCTATAGAATTAGGTGAGGGCATTCCTAAAGATTTGTATAATAAATTAGATGCTAAATGGAAGTGGGCATTATCCATTGAGAGAAAAATAAGGAAGACTACTTTAGAACAAATATTGTTTGACTTAGGGAAGACACATATGTCTATAGCCCTAAATGGTTTTGTAAATAAATTTGTACATAAAGAGAAGGCATACAAAATTTTGAAGAATAAGGCTCATAAAGTTGAAAAAGAGAACATTATTATATGGAAGAAAGCATTTGGATTACTAGTTCCATTGGATGAGGAAGAGAAAGAGGAAGAGGGAAGAGATGTTGTAGAGTTAGAAGTTTAAGATGATGATGAAGAACTTGCAAAATTAGAAGATGAAGTGAAAAAAATGATAGAGGGGAGTGAGCACTAGGATGTTGTCACTATTCAGGATATTCCTAATTCATCACCACTGAATCAAAATGTATTAATTGAGTAATATTTGAGAAATGCTAAATCAGATGCCTTAGAAACCTCTCTTCCATGCACCAACATAGTTTTTTTTCAAATACTAGATTATCCACAAATTTAAAGTGCACAAACTAATAGTTTTCAAGTTTCACTAGTCAGAGTGTTTTTTTGACATCTGTGTCGAGTAGTAGGGAAAGGAAATTATTGTGTTTCCATAATCCACCCATGTCACATATGGGAAAATAGATGAACAAGATGAAGAAAAACAATCAGAGTTGGAAAATCTAGAGAAACCAAAAGAGAAAGAAGCTATTAAAGCTCTTATATGGTTGTCAAGTGTCATGCTAACTGATACATTAACTATTACATCTATTCAACAAATTATTGCTAGAAGTAATAGTTCACCAATATAATTGAGAGGGGGGAATGAATAAGTTATATATCAATCTTAAACAATTCTTACTTTATCAACCAAAGTAAACATCAATCATAAAGAAATGCACATACACACATACACTAGATTTGTTGACTAGGGAAACCCTTGATCAGAGGGAAAACCCCAGTGGGAGTGATGCCCACAGAATAATGTACTAATCTAAATATTCCTTGTTAGAGAATAGACCATGTTAGTAGTCTACTACAATTCTTAGTAAAAAGAGTCCCTATTAGGAAACTTTGAATCCCTGTTAGGAGATTCCAACCCTATTAGGAGTTGAAGAAGGCAGTCAAACCCACTGTCCAAATAGCTTATGGATCAGATCAACGAACCCACTATCCAATTTTCCTTGGTACTATTCATTTTAGAATAATAGATGTGGAACAATATCCTTCTCTCTTTCTCTATCCAATACGTTAGGCTTCTTCACCTTTAGATCATTTGAATAGATCTGGAACTCATTAGTAACCCTTAAGGTCACTTACACACATGGCAGATTACTCTGCTCTTCTCCTTTGCAATGCGCAAGTCTGCTCCATTCCTTGATCATACCAATCATGATTAGAATTTGGAAAACACTTTTCCTTTATACCATAATCAATTATTAACCTTCTAAGTCAGCTCCACATACTTAACATTATTTTGAGTTGGATCCATATTTAATTAAATGAAATACACATTTAATTAACACTGTCAACTCTCAATTGATCACAAACTTCCATACGTGTGGCTTCCCTACCTGCACACTTTCTAATGTTATCAGTTGCAAGTCTACTTCCTCCAGTTAAATATGCAACCCTTCATTCCAAACACAAAGTGTTATATTGATCAAACAATAGAGACTATTTTCCTAATGGTCTGTTTCCTTGTAGTTCTATGTAAATCATTGATTTTGTGCACTTGACCACATGTCAAATACATGCTATAGTATCCTCTATTAACCAAACATGGATAGATATACAATGTGCTATCCTCAATTCACAAATCTTAGTCTACTACTCTATTAGTCTTACTATGTTGTCATTAACGACAAACAAACACTATAACAATGTTCAGCGAAGTTTTCCCATAACATCAGCATTCATGCTAACAATCTCCCCCTTTGGCATTGATGACAACATAGATCAGAAACATCCAGTTCCGAGAATACCAAATAATTTTTCTTCATCAATCAAATCTTGCTTCATGTAAACACTGCTCCCTCATAGTGTAATATCACTCTCTCCCATTTTAATGTTTTTCATATCACTCACTCTCACCCATTGACATCAATGTCAAAGGTAGTACAAAAATCAACATATTAGCATGACCAAAAGTTAGTTTGTTGCTCTACAATTCTTTTATACATAGTACAAGTATCTAAAGATATTGTTGTATACTAGTTACCTATTCCAAGAGTCCTTGACTAACTTTGTTCAACACAAATACTCCCCCATTGGAGAAGCATCAACATTTAGTCCAATCTAACAATGGTGCTGTGTACCCTAGACTGATGCACTTCTGAATCTCCAACTTTGAGCTAGGTAGGGGCATAACCCCAAGCATACCTGTTAGGTATTCAAATGTATCCTTTGGCAAGGCATTGGTGAAAATGTTTGCAATCTGTTCCTTGGTGCTGATGTATTCCAATCTGATTTCTTTCTCTACAACTTTCTCTTTCAGTATGTGATATTTTATTTCTATGTGCTTAGTTTTAGAATGCAAAACAAGATTCTTAGAAATGTTGACTATACTTGTGTTATCACAATAAATGATAACAAGTTCTATGAAAGTGATTCCAATATCCTTCATCATCTGCTTCATCCATATGACTTGATTATAGTTGTTTGCTGCTGCAACATACTTTTCCTCTGCAATACTTTGTGAGGTATAATCTTGCTTCTTACTAAGCCAAGAAACTAATCTTCCTCCAAATAAAAATGCTTCTCCACTAGTCCTTTTACTATCATCCCTATCTCCTACCCAATCAACATCTATATAAGTGCAAAGAGTGAAATCATTACTTTTATCATACCAAATGCCATAATCTGATGTCCCTTTTATATATCTAAATATTCTTTTTACTACTACATAGTGATATTCTTTAGGATTAGCTTGAAATCTTGTCACAATTCCAATTGCATTAGCTATATCTGGTCTTCTATGAGTTAGATACTATAATCCACCAACCATAGATCTATACTTCTTTTGTTCAATAGTAGGAGTCTCACATTTGCTAGATAACTTATGACCAATTACCATAGGAGTTCCAATAGGTTTACAAATTTCTAAACCAAATCTTTTTAGTATGTCTTTTAGATACTTGATCTAAGAAATGAAAATACCTTCTTTTTTTTGAACAATCTGCAATCCCAAAAAAAAATTCATTTCACCTATCATGCTCATTTCAAACTCATTCTTCATGTCTTCTGAGAATTTATTATTGGCTTCATCATTTCCACCAAAAATGATGTCATCAAAAAATACAATGATTATTAGCGAACAATCTTCTATTTTCTTCAAGTACAAGTTACTATCTATTGTTCCTTTAGTAAAACCAAGCTTTGCTAAGTATTTGTCCAACCTTGCATACCAAGTTCTTGGTGCTTGTTTTAATCCATACAATGCTTTCTTTAGTCTACAAACCATATTCTTTTCTTCTATTAAAGGAAAACCCTCTAGTTGCTTAATGTAAACATCTTCTTTAGGTTCTCCATTTAAGAATGCTGACTTAACAACCATTTGATATACCTTAAAATTCTTGTTTGCTGCATATGCTAGGAAAATTCTGACTACTTCCATTCTTGTGACATATGTCTCATCATAATCAATTCCTTCTTGTTGAGAATAACCTTTACATATAAGTCTTGCCTTGTTTCTTATCACTTCTCCTTGTTCATTCATTCAATTTTTGAATACCCATTTTGTGCCAATCACATTTTTGTCCTTTGGTCTAGGAACCAATTCCCATATGTCATTCTTGATTATCTGCTGGAGTTCTTCCTCCATTGATTTTATCCAATGATCATTTTTGATTGCTTCATTTGTGCTTCTTGGTTCTACTTGAGATATCAGACATAGTTCTTCGTTAATTCTACTTCTTGTCAGCACCCCTTTTTCCTTACTACCTATTATTTGATCTGTAGGATGATTATCAAGTTTCTTTTTGGAGTAGGAGTTGCTACTTCAATTCTTATCTGAGGTACTATGCTCTATTCTTCTCTCACATTTTCAATTTGCACATTATTTTGCAAGTCATTTTTAGTCCTAAAAAGTAACTATTACCTCTGTTAGCCATTCCAGAGTAATCATCTCCATCAGAGTTATAGTCCATTATCTTTTCCTTGGTACCAAACTTTTCATCAATTTTAACATTTGTGCACTCTACTATAGTTTTTGTTCTATAGTTGAAATGTTTGTAAGCTATAATTTTTAATGAATAGCCAAGAAACATACCTTCATCACTCCTTGGATCAAACTTACCAATATCATCATCTCTTCTGATGTAACATTTGCTTCCAAATATCTTGAAGTATTTGACTAATGGTGAATGACCAAACCATAATTCATAGGGTGTTTTGTCCATACCTTTTCTAATCTATGCTCTATTCAATGTGTATACTGCTGTATTGACTACTTCTCTCCAAAAGGTCTTTGGTACATCATTTTCAAATAACATGGCTCTTGCTACTTCAGCAATTGATTTGTTTCTCCTTTCAATAATCTCATTCTACTCAGGTGTATGGGGTGAGGATAATTGTCTCCTGATGCCATGTTCTTCATAATAGATATTGAATTCTCTAGAGGTGAATTCTCCTCCTCTGTTTCATCTTAAGCTTTTAATCTTAAGTCCAGATTCATTCTCAACCTTATTCTTAAATATCTTGAATTTCTCAAATGCTTTTGATTTCTCTTTAAGAAAAGCTACCCACATCATCCTAGTGAAATCATCAACAAAAATCATAAAGTACCTTTCTCCATAGAATCCTCTTGTTCTTGCAGGACCTCTCAGATCTGTATGTACCAATTCCAAATTTTGTGTAGTACAAAACTACCTACTAGGAAATGAGACTCTTTTCTACTTAGCCAAAATTCATTCCTTACAAATAGTGTTAGTAGGCTTAGAAATTTTGGGCAAATCTCTCACAAGTGTATTACTGGCCCTCACAATGTTATCAAAGTTAATGTGACAAAATCTTCTGTGCCATAACCAACTGTTGTCAATCCTTGCTACTAAACATATTATTTCAGTGGAGTTTAACTGAAATACATTACCTCTAGTTTTTGTGCCAGTACCAAGTAGTTTTCCTTCCTTATTCTTGATAATGCATGTATCATTACCAAATTGCAGTTGATAGCCTTTGTCCATAAGCTGTCAAACACTCAACAAGTTATGCTTAAGTCCATCAAAAAAATAAACATCATCAGTATATTTTTTACCATTAAGTGTTATGGATCCAATTCCTATAATATGATAGGCTGCATTATTCCTTACTTTCTGAACATATTCACCATGGATCTCCCAATGTTGTTAAACTTTCTTTCAAGGACTTGCTACTCTGATACCAATTGTTAGAAGTAATAGTTCACCAATATAAATGAGAGTGTGTGTTGGGGGGGGGGGGTACAAATAAGTTATATATCTATCTTAAACAATTCTTACTTTATCAACCAAAGTAAACAACATACACCAGATTTGTTGACTAGGGAAACCCTTGATTAGAGGGCAGAGTGATGCCCACAGAATAATGTACTAATCTGAATATTCCTTTTTAGAGGATAGACCTTGTTAGGAGCCTATTACAATTATTATTACAAAGAGTCCCTATTAGGAGACTTTGAATACTTGTTAGGAGATTCCAACCTTGTTAGGAGTTGACTAAACCCACTGTCCAAACAACTTCTAGGTCAGTGCAGCGAACCCACTATCCAATTGACCTCAGTGCTATTCCTTATAGAATAATAGATGTGGAACAATCTCCTTCTCTCTTTATTTGTCCAATACATTATACTTCTTGACCTTTAGATCATTTTAATAGATCTGGAACTCATTAATAACCCTTCAGGTCACTTACACACATAGTAGATTACTCTGCTCTTCTCCTTCATAATTCACAAGTCTGCTCTGCTCCTTGATCATACCAATGATGATTAGAATTTGGAAAACACTTTCCCTTTATACCATACTTGATTATTAACCTTCTAAGTTGGCTCCACATACTTAACATTATTTTGAGTTGGCTCCATATTTAATTAAATGAAATACACATTTAATTAATGTTGTCAACTCTCAGTTGATCACAAATTTCCATATGTGTGGCTTTTGTACCTACACACTTTTTGACATCATCAATTGTCAATCTACTTCTGCTATTTAACTGCATAACCCTTCATTCCAAACAGAAAGTGTTATATTGATAAAAAAATAGAGACTATTTTCTTGATGCTCTATTTCCCTATGGTTCTTTATAAATCACAGATATCTTCCATATGATGTTAATTCAGGTTCTACACACTTGACCACATGTCAAATACATGTTGTAGTACCTTTTGTTAACTGTGCATGGCTAGATATACAATGTGTTGTCCTCAATTCACAAATCTTAGTCTACTACTCTATCAGTATTACTATGTTGTCATCAATGACAAACAAACACTATAACAATGTTCTATGAAGTTTTCCCATAGCATCAACATTCATGCTAATAGTTATATCAACTCCATAAGCCTAGATAGACACCTAGGATAAGTACAAAGGGAACACAAGTACATATATTACAACCTAGTAATAGTACCCTTGGTCATAGATAGGAGCAACAAAGTTGATACACTAGAGGAGACAATAATTATGGATGAGGTCATCACACTACCCAAGTATGACCTAGACAATATGACTTTGGAGCAAATGCAAAATATACAAAATTTACTAAGTCTCAAGAGAAAGCAAGAGAAATTGAGGAGAGAACTCAAGAAAAAGCAAGTATTGCATGATATTAAGGATATTTTTGTTGATTCTTTTGAGATTCATAATGTTAATGAGAAACATCAAATTTTGGATCCACTAGTGTATATAGTTGATAAGGTACATACATAGGATATAGAGACCAGTGATAAATTGTTAAGATGGTTTGAGAAGAGATTTGAGCACAAAGGTTTTGAGAAAGTCTCAACAAAACTTCTAATTAGGAAGGTTGAGCTTTCTAACCTAGTAACCAATTTAGAACAATTTTTGACAATTATTCATTATTTGTACATGAAACTTTGTGAGGTTGATTTGTTCACATTGGATAATCAACACTCTATTGATTAGATATTAAAGATTGTACTATTTATTTGGGTAAGAATGAAATTTCAAGATCACATTCTTATAATAAATTGGCATATGATCAAGGAAGATTAGCCGAGTTGATGGCTAGAGACAGTAGCATCAGAAATAAATTGATTTCTATTCAATTCATGCTACTAACCCAGTTAGAGATAATTAAAAAGGAACTATCTATGGCTCAAAATATAATAAAGAGAGATCCACATCTCTCAACATCAAAGAGCCTAATTGATCTAGTTGCTCAGCTAGAAATTCAAATTCAAGTCATAGTGGTGCAAGGAGGGATAGAATAGCTAGGGAAAAAGGCACACCTAATTGTCCAAACACCTTGCTGAGTATACACAATGGAATAAAACACAACAAGAAAAACACCAAAGAGAGAGAGAACAAGGAATTTTATTGATTCATCAAATTTTAGTATAAATTCCTAGTTATAAGGCCTTCTAGGTTATGACCAGATAGAAAAATGCAACTTTAAGATCTACAGTACAACTTCAAATTCACAACATCTTCTTTGTACTCTCTAGGTCCCTTTGCCTCCTCCATTTTTTCGTAGACTAAAATAAATACCTCTACTTATACTTTCCAAAATGGTTTACAAAATATTCTAGAACATTACATAAAGAAAGTCTGACCTCAAAATGGTCAACATTCACCCGTAGACAAGATCCTATCATTAAATTCATGATCTAAATTTAATACAAGAGTTAGCTCAAAATAAGAACCAAAACACAAAAAACTTAGTCAAAGAAGGACCTGAGCATCAACAATATAGGTTCACTTGAAAAACAAAGAAATAATCAGTTAGCACAAGAAGAGCTTAGTTCATACTGAAGGAACTGAGTTGATACTTGAAGAGTATTGTTCACATTGAACTACTCAGTCAACATTGTAACTCGACAAGGTCTAAAAGAACTAGATTAAACTTTCATAATGAAAAAAAAGTGTAGGATTACAAGGCAACCTATGATGCTCATACATCACACAACCAAGATTGAAAGAAATGATTCTCCCAAATCATGCAAGTGTCACAACTTGAGCTGAATCTAACTCAGATTGAGAAAACCATGTAGCATTTTCAACTAATCTATTCTTCCACTTCACCAAATACTCATAGTAGTTTTTTCCTCTTGAGCTCTTACACATTCTATGATCCAATATTTGTTGAACCTCTTCAATTCATTTATTAGGATAATCATCTAATACAACAACTTCATCATTTGACTCATGATACTTATATAAATCAACAACATTGAATACATGAGATATATCCATGTCATTAGGTAACTCAACTTCATAAGCATTACCACTGTCAAATTTTCTCAAGATCTTACAAGGTCCAAACTTCTTCATCTTTAGCTTATTGTACGTTTCAATAAGAAATATACCATTCTTCAAATGAACCATCACCTCATCACCAACTTCAAAAACAAGATGTTTTCTACACTTATCAACATTCTCCTTATACTTCTGATTACTTTGTTCCAACATCAACTTTACTTTCCTTATGAAAAGACTCCATAAAACTAAAAAATTTCTCCCCTTCAACATTTCTCTTTTCTTAATTGACAATATCCCTCAAATCTGATATTCCTCTAGGCTACATTCCAGTGACAATCTCAAAAGGTGTTTTTCCTGTACTCCTAATCACAAAATTATTATTTGCAAACTCAGCTTGTGTCAATAACAACTCCAAATTAGGTCTAGTTTATCTCCAACTAGACATCACAACAAATTATCCAAGATTCTATTCAAAACCTATGTCTATCCATCTATCTGTGGATAGAATGTAGAATTAAATCTCAACTCAGTTACCATCTTCTTCACAAAGTCCTCCAAATATAACCAACAAACTTACTGTCTTTGTCAAAAATAATAATTTTTGGTAATCCATGCAATATAACAATCTCTTTGAATAAAATCTCAACAACATGCTCAACATTTGATGCCTTCTTAAAAAGTATGAAATGTGCAATCTTAGAAATTCTCTCCACAACAAAAAATATGGAATCATACCATTTTGTTGTCTTAGGTAATCCATGAGAAAAATCCATACTGATGTCACTCCAAGGTTTCTCAAGAACAAAAATAGGTGTATACAAACTAGTATTTTGACTTACTCCTTTTACAACTTGACAAACTCCACAACTCCTTACAAACTTCTGAACATCCTTATACATTTGTGGTCAATAGTACTTATCCTTCAGTAAGCTCAATGTTTTGTCAATTCCAAAATGTCTAGCCAATCCACCACAATGATTTTCCTTAATCAAATTAACACTTATATAAATCCTTAGTATACATAATTGAATTCCTTTGAACAACATACCTTCTTGAATGAAATACTCATCATACTTACTCATGTGATCTGATAGATTTAGTGCTTTGCATTCTCTCGATACCTTAGAAAAATCAAGGTCAGTATCATGCAATTTCTTCATTTCATCAAAACCAAGAACTTCAACCTTCATCTTAGTTAACAAAGAATTTTTTCTACTCAATGCATCAGCAACTCAGTTCTGCCCTAGACTAAAACAAATAACTCTACTTACACTTTCCAAAATGGCTTACAGAAGATTCTAGAGCATTACATAAAGAAAGGCTAACATCAAAATGGTCAACACTCATCCCTAGACAATATCCTATCATTAAATTCACAATCTAAATTAAATACAAGAGTCGAATCAAACTAAGAACCAAAACACAAACAACTTAGTCAAAGAAGGACCTAAGCATCAATAATACAAGTTTACTCAGAGAATGAAGAAATGCTCAGTGAGTACATGAAGAGCTTGGTTCATACTGAAGGAACTCGATTGACACTTGAAGAGCTTGGTTCATATTGAACTACTTGATCAACACTATAACTTGACAAGGTCTGCAAGATCTCAGTTAAACTACCAGATTGAACAAAAAGTGCAGGATTACAAGGAAACCTAGGATGCTCTTGCATCACATATAATTAGTGCATCACATACAATTAGTGAGATCTTGATGGCATCAAGGAATTGAAGAGATTTTGGCTAATCATAATTTTTTTTTTGGACAAATGCCAACTAAGCCCTAAAAACCCCAAGCCATAAGTGCCAAAAATAAGGGGGAAATATCCTCATGAAAAATACAAAAACAAGGTGGAAATTATTGTCCGCAACATTACCAAATTAGTTATCATTAGAGTACAAATACATGTATATATTATATATCAGAGTTACGTTTTTGAAGATTGAATCATAGTCTTAGGACGAGTGCTATTTTTTTTCTATTTTGTAATTTGAATGGATTGCTAAGTCATGGTAAAGTATTTTTTCCACTAATGTCAAAGTGGGAGCTTGTTAATCTCTAAGCCTAGTTTCCTATTAGTGTCCAACACTTAGTCATTCTCTAGGTAATTTTGGTCAGTCATCACTCTGACCAATTAATCTAGAGAAGGCCAAGTTACATGGACTTGTTTATATTTCATTACATGTCAATCAAGTCAAAGGTTTCTGAGCACCCCAATAGAGACCGAGCCGGTATACATGCCATGTAATTCAATGGAGACTAAATGATGTAAAGTTAACTTATTTTGAGTGAGTTAGTATATGATGAGCCTATAAAAGCCAAGAGACAACATGAATATTAGTTACAAGCAAGTGATAGAACATTCAATTGCTGAGTAAACTAGTTTTGGTATATGTGTTTGTAATGGTACAAACATTTATGTAAATCATTTTAACTAACTTCTATACAAAATTTAAGGATTGTAGAGATAGTTATGGATAAAATTAGACATTTTGTCAGAAGGCATTAATTCTAAGAAAGGAAGATTAACCAATCATAAAATTAGAAGGGTTAAATGGAAAAAGGATGAATTATGAATCATTGATTATGATCTTGATATTTCCATGATTATCTATGTAAGAAGGGATATAGCCCTAATTTGTTATGAGAGAGTAATGGGAGCAAGATGAAAGCATGAAGGAGCAAACAAGATAAGGACAAAGAAAGGAAGGATAAGTTTGATAAGGAGATCAAACACAGTGCGAGCAACCTAGTAGTGAGGGGTTGAACATAGAAGATCAAACAAGGACATTAGACTTAGACATTGAAGAGAGAAGATCCATAAAAAAAACTTTGTAGAGAAAACTAAAGGATAAGGTATGAAGACATTCTAACTAGTGAATTAGGGAAAATCTCTTAACATAGTGGTTTTAATAGACTTTTTAAAAATCTCCTAAAAAAGTGCTTACTCCATTATAAGTTTAAATCCTTTAATCAAGGTAGACTTAAAAATATTATATTTATGTTAACTGAGTAGACCCCTCATAAGGTAGATCATCATAAGTGATCAAAATTGTAGCCCGAATAGGAGAACTTGTTGTAGCAGTAAATATTTGTGGGTCTCATCCCCCCCTCCTTAGTATCTTGTTTCCCAATAAAACTTCCAACACATAACTCATTGGTTGTAGGAGAGAATAATGATCAAGAAGAAAGGGGTTATACTTTCCTTTGATGAATTACCTTCTTTTGTTGAGAATGATGAGGGAGAGGTGTTTCCAATCACATCATCAAAAAAGAAAAGTAACTATGAGATGGAATCTATCGAGGGTTTATAACACTATTTCAATAATAATATAGAGGTTTTTTGTGAAATTCTCGCCATGTAAAATTTAGATCATATGCCTACAATAGAAGAATAAGTTTTGGAAATCATTTCTCCTATTGATTTTGAGCTTAAGCTTGAACACACGATAGATCCACTCATTAAGAATATTTAGCAGGTTGATAGTTGTGATGAACTTTTAGTCACCTTAACAAAAGAGGAGGGCTCCCTAACCATGGAGTAAGAATTCACTATTACCAATTTTTATATCATTCAAATTGGTGACACTTAGTAGCCTATTTAATAGGAAAATTTGCCTTTACAATACCACAGTTTGTCAATATTATGTGATCTTGATAAAATTTGTGTTCATTTGTATAATAATGGAAAAATAAAGTACATCTACACAAAAAAATAGCTGAAATAAAGGAGTACACTAAAGGAAGATGAAGAGAAAGATGTGTAAATGAAACATTGTATATGTATTCAGTGGAATATCAAATGTACATAATGAAAAGTGCATTTAATGATGATAAAAAAATGTACATTGGCTCATGTAGGCCATAAGCATAGCCAACAAGATGCATAATGCCTTCAAGATGAGTATATGCATACTTAAAGAAAGAATGAGAAAGCTATAAAGTATTATAAATTTCCTAAGTTAATATATAGAGACTGATCAATAGCTCCAATTTTTTTCCAACACCTACATTGTCTCATTATTTTCTAGGTTTACAAGAAGAAAATGAGTGGGATTAGATATAGAAAGATCATGCATGCATATACTCATCAATGGAGAATCATAAACTACTCAAATAATTATGCTCAAGGCATGCACAAAAGGTTCAAATAGCTGATGTTGGAGGAGATAAAACCCTATTTTATCTACTTTATTTATTCCATGTATAGAGAAAAAAAAGTTAAATGGACTAGAAATTACATATGTAGAATAGAGGAAAAAACATGCAAAGGCGACAAGAACAAGACATTACTCTTATAGCAAAAAAGCATGAATGTAGAATGTAGACCTATTATCAATGACACAAAGAAAGAAGAGGCCCACATGTAGCAAAATGCATGCAACAAGAGAATGGTATAAAGGGTGTAGCTGTGAATTAAGGAATCAAAAGAATACACCAAATCATGTAGACATATAAGGTACACCAACAAGTGATATGCATCTATGCAAATATGTCAAAGAAATGAGATATAGTAGCAAAAATGGAAAAGTTAGAAATATCAAGTCATTTTAACATGCATATTTCATAACCTTAGAAGCAATAAAGAACTCCCCTATAAGAACTAATGTAGTATGTTGTAGCAACAAGTATTCATGGATCAACAAAGAGGATAATGAAATAAAGTGATGAATACATTGTGATAATTTGAGCACTCAAATTTATAACATGCATTCATATGCATTTCAACATGCAACCATGATAAAAAATTCAAAAGGCACATTCACATGTTTGTAGCATAATAACAAGAAATAATGTCAAATGCATCTAATGGCATGAGATGAAATAAGCACATACAATGGGGTTATTAAAGAGTATTTATTAAAAAAAAATTCAAAATAAAGTATGAATGTACCATACAATAAGAGCCTCTACATGCGTATGTAAAAGGTTGATTATGGAAATGAAAGATGCATCAATCTCATGAGCTAAATCTGGAATTGAAATCCAACATGCAAGTCAAGTTTTTCAATATAATAATGGGCTCAAAAAATGTAGCCTCAAGGCCATTCATTCTACAAGAAAATAAAATGAGTAAATGGAGAAATGAAAAATGTCAAAATCCTACTTTGTAGATTGAAGATTGTTGTTTCTAATTTTTGAGCTACAAGAAGCTGACTCAGACTAACTCCTATCATGGAAACTTTCCAAAAACTCCTCCAGTTTGAACTTGGGCTTTTTTTTAATTCTTTGAACACATGGGAAACATATTTTAGCCACTATTAATGTAATTTTTAAAATAAAATGATGATAATAAATAATTTTATTTAAATGTTAATTCAAATGCAAAATTGGAGGGATTTGATTAAGTGAGATTTTGTAAGTTTTTGAAATGGGGTTGTAGAGGGTTGGTCTTTTCATTATTTGCACATATTCATACTGTAAATATTTGAATAGATGATATTTTTATGAATTATTCTATTTGAATATATATTTTAATGAAAATGAGGGGATGAAGAGATTTGATTACACCAAATTCATGGGAGTTTGATAGATGGAAAGTTTTCAAGAGGGAAATTATGTGTTGTCCCGAATTGACTACACATACTGGTTGAATTTGGGGAAAAATGTCAGATTTAAATTTTGAACACGATCCATGGAGATGACAAATTTCACCTACGAGGTGATTTGAGGGGAATTATGGATATTTTTTCATTTTGAGGAGATGATGCATTTGTGGATTTTAAAACCTATTTACACCCTCTTCCTTGGCACGGTTCTACGGAGATCTTACATTCTACCTCCTTGGAGAGATAGTGTCTTGTAGCTCAATCCTTTTATAATTCAATTTTTAACATTTTGGATCCTTTTAAATAATATAAATCAGAAATCCTCTTTGGTCTTATCTATCTTTTCTATTGTATTTTACAAGTTTTACTTCTAAGATATTGTGATATTTACGGTCCTTTAATTAAATGTTTTATATCATTTTGAGGCATGTGAAAGTGGACTTTTTATGTTAAGTATTTGTAGACACCTAAATTTGTCCAAAACTCATTCCTAGCCAATTAAATAAATATTCATTATTTATTTAATGACCCTACCTTAATTAAATAAATTTGCATTTATTTAATTACATTTGCCTTACCTTGATTTAAATAAACTAAGGTTTATCTAAATCCTAGCCTTTCTTTGATTTAAATAAACTAAGGTTTATTTAAATCCTAACCCATTCCCTTTAATTAAGTACTTCACTTACTTAATTAATCCCTTTCCTAATCCCACTAGGAATTAAATATTACATTTAATCCTATTTGAGCACATGACTCCTACTTTTAACCCTCACCTAACCTCACTAGCCTACCTAACCCATCATGCTAAACCTACCCACTTCCTAATCATGCTTGCTTTGCATAATCATCCTAGCTAATCTCCTCTTAATCCTAAGTGTGTTCTCACACATGTGTGAGGAATCCTCACACATGTGTGAGATATGTTCACACTTCCCTCATCCCTCATGTCTTGCATGTCTCTTGCACACTTGTCCTCTTGCATGAGAGTCAAGGTGTCTCACACATGTGTGGGAAGCCATCCTTCTCACACCTCTTGCATGAGAATAAAGTTGTCTCACACATGTGTGAGAAGCCATGCTTCTCACACGTTATTGATCATGTCACCATCAGAGGTTGCTCACACATGTGTGAGAATATTGCCCCATTTGAATGGTCAAAACCCTAATCCATGTGGAGTCTACTTGGCCTCCACCTCCTTGACACCTCATCAATCTTGAGAGATCTTAGTCCTCCATCTTGCATTCAATCTTAGCCATCCATTGCATCCATTTTCCTATAAATAGAGAACCCTCTCCTCATTTTCCTGAAGCACTATCTACCTCATTGTTATGCTGCAAGAATAGTGAGCAACCACATCCCACAACAATGTGAAATCATCAATCACTTGATTGTTTCATGAGGTTTGCATAGTGATATTTTGAATTCTTTTATGCTCTTTTTTTTTTTTTTTGTTTCATGTTGCTTATTTACATGTCTTCTTTCATATTTTGAGGTTTTGCATGATAATGTAGGAATGCGCATTAGTTGCTTAGTGTTATTTCCTTAGTTACATTTTTATGCAACACAGTATTATGACTTGTGTGCTATCAAGTTTAAATATTGTGAATCTAAGTTCCTTTCTTTGAAAATCAACACCTTTTTACATTATATACACCAAAAGTCAGTAAGGTTAATCTGTGAAAGGCTATAGTGTAGTTGTTTCAATTTTAAGTTTTTCCCTTCAAAGTTGTATTACCTTCATAACAGTTGTGGCTACCATAATTTAAGTTCAAGTTATGTTACATGCAATCTCTATATCCATTTTTCATCAATTTATGTTAAGTTTTAATAGGTGATTTGAGGGAAGCTGGCCCTTTATATCGGAGGTTGGTCCTTAACGTGACATACCCATAGGCCAAGGATAATCCCATGTTTCATTAGATTGCTAGAAAGTATTATTTCAACAAGGATACAATCTAGATGAAATTTTTTTTTGTTGGAAATATTTCTAATTAGATAAGTTGGAGTTTTCATTTATGGAAACTTATATCTTGTATAAAGAGGGTACAATGTATAGATGAAGATCTAGTAGTTCGACTTAGAAAATTGTCTAAGTATCAGCTAAGATATCTAGTAGAGAAGATATAAACTTGATGTGCATAGTTGACAGAGGCATTATTGGTACATGTTTAGTTATGTATGGATAATATAGAGTGTTAGAATGATGAATGCCATAATACAAGTCATTACAATCAGTACAAAAGAAGATATAAAGGTTTTACTAGTTGCGACAATATACACATAGGAACAAAGCATAACAAAAAAGGCTAATTCTAAGTTTAGGAATTTTTTTATATGAAATAATTACTTGAATAATTAGGGATGATATCCTAGATGTTAACCATAAGAGGGAAATAGTTAATGTTTTATTTTTCCAAGCGCATGAAAGCTTGAAGGTTGTTTGGACAATATTTAGTAATTTACAAAGGTATAAAGGAAAGAATGTAAATGTGATGTTAAGTGTACTTCTAAGGAAGACAATGAAAAATTTATGTGATTCAAATTATCATGTATGACTAGATGATAGTGAGTTCCGTGAAGAGAAACAAGTGCTGTATCAGATATTGAACATATCAGCAACAAGCAAAGAGGTTTTTGTATCTATCTTTTTGTATCAAGGAATTACATTGTAAATTACATGTTTGGGTAGTGGGCTTAACTTGTACACCACTTTGTATATGTATATGTACTAACTCCTAATAGGGTTGAAGAAACCCCTAACAAGGTTGTAGCTTCTAATAAGGACCGAGACATTATATGCATGTGATAGATTCCTACCAGAGTCAATATATTTAATGAGATACTTTTGATTAGCAGATCATTTTGTGGGTACCATCCCCATAGAGGTTTTCCCTTGGCCATGGTTTCTATTTAACAAAATATGGTGTTATAAGTTCTCATATTGTGTGGTTATGTTTACTATTCAACATAATTAGTTTGCAAAACATATGCAAGTTATAAGGAAATTAATAATATCTAGTTTTAGGCTAAAGTTTGTAGAATATTGATTCACCCCCGCTAGTATTCCCTATTTCTAACAATTTTTGACACGCTCAATGAGATAAGAATTGAAAGATTTAAATAAGTTTGTAGAACCTCCACCGGTCATACAATAATTTTTGGCATGTCAAGTGGGACAAAGATAGAAAGTTTTTTAATATTTTTCAAGCTTATGCTATTTCTATTTGGTGTGTATAGAAGTAGCTTTTTCCTTTGGAGGCAAGAAAGTCATGTACATCGCGACTCTAGAATGACTATTCATGGGTTTCAAGTAGATTTAGTTGTTGTAATAAAAGTAAAGTCTAGTTTTTCCTCTTTTACAAGTGTTCCCATGTCCCTATGGTTATTTGAGCATTGATTTTTCTCATTTCTACTTATAATGAGAGAATGGCCTATCATTCCCCATTTCATGAGAATCAATTCTTTTAGCCCCCATACCAACCTCATTAGTAAGTTTCATTTGTTCAACACCCACCTAGCACTGCTCAAGTTACTAGCCTAGCTAGCCCAGTATTAGATAAGTTTCAAGAGCTAAAAGAGATCCAAAAGGCTTTGAAAAATATTAACAATGATCTAGTTAGCTTAAGAGAACAAAAATACTCTCCACCATATCATGAAAATGAATGCTCATAGAGATTCGTACCAACCATGTCATTATGAGGATACTATTGGTTCTATTCATAATGGTTTTTCTTTAGGGGATTATCAACATGTTCCACCTACTTCTCAAAGTTCCACCCTTTTGAAATTTTGTGCAAACTAGACTTTAATGGTCTGAAGGATAATATTATGGCTCTAGATCAAAGGTTTTTAGATCTTGGCACAAAATTAAACGAACATGTTAAGGTTTGATAGATCTAGAACAATATAGAATAAAAAGTTATATGTAGAAATAAAAGAAGAAAACATAAATAACACATATAACACACAGATTTGATGTGGTTCACCCAAAACTTGGGTTATGTCCACTTACACAATCTTCAACCTTTCTATTATCCAACAAAAAATTACACCAAAATTACAATGCATTATACATCTCACCCACTTATAATAGCATTTTAGGGAAACCTCTAAAATTGGCCATCAACATCAGTAATCTCATCAACAATCACCATAATATCAACAATCTCCCACTTGGAGATTGATCAGGCTCCATACTGAACAATCTCCCATTTGGAGACTGAACCCATATGAAAATGTAGTACATACAACTCCTACTGGATAAAATACTTTGCTATGTATTATCTCCACAATCATCAATCAATAAGCCCAATAGAAGCTTAGCAAGAAACCAACTTCTCCTTAGGGACTGCCTTCATGAACATGTTTGGAGGATTTTCATGTGTGTGAATCTTTTCAAGTTGTAATTGGCCATCCTCCCAAAAAATTCTTATAAAATGGTACTTGATCTCTATGTGCTTTGTCCTTGAGTGAAAAGTAGAATTCTTTGCAAGATGGATGACCCTCTGGCTTTCACTGTACAATGGGAAATCTTCCTACTTCTGACCCAATTCCCCCATAAAACATTGTAACCAAATCATCTCCTTTCTAGCTTCCATAACAACTACATACTCAACTTTAGTGGTTGAAAGTGCATTAGCCCTCTGCAATCTAGAAATCCAACTGACTACAGTGCCTCCTATACTGAAAACATACCCTATAGTACTCCTCCTTGTATCAATATCTCATGCTAGATCAGAGTCAAAAAATCCACTCAAAGGGGAACTAGATCCTGTGAAACATATTTCCTTTGTAGTAGTTCCTTTGAAATATCAAAGAATCCATTTGACAACATTCCAATGTTCCATACTTGGTTTTCTCATATACCCGCTGACAACTCCCACTACATGAGCAATATCTAGTCAAGTGCATACCATTTCATATAGTATACTGCCAACAACTAATAAATACAAGATGTTAGAAATTTTATCTATGTCTTTCTATGTCTTTGGGCACATTTCCTTAGTCAATTTGAAATGACTAGACAAAGGTGTATTGATTGCTTTTTCATCTTGCATATTAAATCTTTTCAACACCTTCTTTGTATACTCGCACTTTTGAAAAAAATCAAGGTTCTATTTTACTTGTCCTATGTAATCCTCATACCAAGTATTTGCTTAGAAGCACCCAAATCCTTCATAGCACATGACCTTGCTGATTTTTATTTAATTTCATTAATTTTTTTCATATTAGACCCAAAAACAAGCATGTCATCAACATAAAGTACCAAGATAATGTAACTCCCATTATCCAATCTCTTAAAATATACACAGTGATCATAATGACATCTATGGTACCCTTGTTCAACCATGAACCTATCAAATTTTAAATACCATTTTCAAGGTGTCTCCTTTAGGCCATACATACATTTCCTTAACCTACACACTAAATTCTCCTTACCCTTGACCCCATATCCCTTTGGTTGCTGCATGTAATTTTTTTCCTCCAAATCTCCATGGAGAAAAGTTGTCTTGACATCTAGTTATTCAAGATGCAAGTCATCTACAACCACAAGACTTAGTACAGTTCTAATTGAATTCATTATTTAAATAGGGGATAATATTTCATCAAAATCTATACCCTTTTTGTTTGCAAAACCCTTTAACACAAGTCTGGCCTTATACCTTTTCCTTCCGTCATCTTCCTCCTTCAGCCTATAAACCCATTTTCTAGGTAAGGTTCTTTTTCCTTCAAGTAGAGGGACTAAGTCCCAAGTCTTTTTTTTTAACAAGGAGTCCATCTCCTCGTTCATGCCCAACTTCTACTATTGTTTGACATCCACCTGTATTGCTTCTTCATATTTTTTTGGTTCACTAGAATCACTCAATAAAATAGAATTTAAAGAAGGAGAAAACCTTTCAAGAGGTCTACTTGACCTTGTAGAACATCTAACACTTAGAGGAGTTTGTGGGATAAAATATTCTTGTTGGGAATTAGGTATCAATGGCTTTTCATTTTTAGGAGTCTCATCCAACACCACATATTCTTGTTTTACTTGTTCATGCTTATTTTCCTACAATTGTTCTTTATACATGACCACTTCATTAAATATAACATCTCTAATTCTGATTATTTTAAAATTTTCAAAATTCCATAATTGATAACCATAGTCATCTACTCCATATCCAATGAAGGTACATTTTAAAGATTTAGCATCAAGCTTGGTTTATTTTCTTTATCAACATGGACAAAAGATAAATTTTTCAGAAATGAATAATTTACCTTTTTTGTAGTCCATGCTTCCTCCAGAATACCACCATCCAAAGGGGATGAAGGTCCTCTTTTTATCAAATAGAAAAAAAATGTTTACAACATCTACCTAGAAATGAAGGGGCATACCAACATGTAATCTCATTCTCCTTACACATTCCATGATTTTCCTATTCATTATTTATGACACCCCATTTTCTTGTGGGGTTCTTGGAACTTTCTTATACCTTCAAATTCCATTAATAGAGTAGCAATATTCAAAGGTTATGATGCAATACTCACCTCCATTATTAGATTTGAAACACTTCAACTTCTTTCATGTATCATTCTTAACCAAAGCTTTCTATTTCTTAAATGTTTCAAAAATATCAGATTTTTATTTTGGGAAAAATAGCCATGTATCCTTGGTTGAATCATCTATAATAGTAACATAATAACAAGAGCCACCAAGAGATGATGCTTGAGCTAGTATCCATACATATGAATGCACTAGCTCTAGCTTCTCACTCTTCTCTTCTTTCCCAACCTTGAGAAATCTGACTCTTTTCTATTTGAGATAAGCACAATTTTCACATAACTCTAAATCAATAGTTTCCAGTCTCGACAATAGATTTTTAGAGTGAAGGGTTTTCATCCCTTTCTCACTCATGTGCTCAAGCCTATGGTTCCAAATTTTGAATCCATTCTTAGAACTCCTATAGTAGCTTCCATTGCATTAACATTATCAGTAGCAACTAAGGTAGAATAAGTGTTACCAACACATAGATATAATGTGCCTACCTTTAGACCTTTAGCTACTACTAATGAACCTTTAATGATCTTCTAGACATTGTCTGAAAACATGACTATGAAACCTTCACTTCCCAGTTGTCCTATCAAAATTAAATTTCTTTTTAAATTAGGGACATGCCTTACCTCTTGCAATATCCAGTCATTTCCATTTGGCAACTTGATCTTTTTTTTTTCCTTTCCCAAATATAGGACAGGGATTATCATTACATGAATATACCTATCTAAAATCACCTTGAACATAATATTGAAAATATTTTCAATGGGGTGTAGCATGGAATGAAGCCCCAAAATCTATTACCTAGGAATCATTATCGTTAACATAAGATTAAAGCATCTTATAAAGTATTACTTACAACATTAGTTGTCATACTGTCATCTTCATTTTCATCTCCTTATTTATTTTTTTGAGACCAACAATATTTCTTCAAGTGACAAGGATTTCTATAGTACCAACAATCTTTCTTTCCTTTAGACTGAGAACATCCTTTCTTTAACTTCCCTCATGACTTTGTTGAAAATAATTGGTGAATTGTATATTGTCTTTGATGTTACACAAAATGTCATATCTTTACCAGACAATGTATGTCATTCTCACTAAGGTGATGAAGATAGTTTCTCATATCTTTTGAGCATTCCAATGTTTGCCAAGTTCATAAGATAGTGTCTACCAAGTTCACTTGGGTGTCGAATAGAAGTTCATATAATTTGAGTGTTAACCAAGCTCACTTGGTTACAAATGAAAATTGGATGGAACTAGTGTTAACTGAGTTCACTCGATTACCAAAGGAAGTTTGTGAAGATGCATCACTAACCAAGTTCACTTGGTTAACATAGAAAAATCATCTCATAATTAGTGTCTATTGAGCAAGGTTGGTTGACAAAGGATTTTCTTGTTTTGGCATATTGAGTTTAATAGATTTGTTTGTTGGTTTTAACTAATTGAAGAGATGAATATTAATTATTCTAAGTTGTATTCAAGCTGACTTGAAAATGTATATGATATAAGTATAAGATCAAGTTGAGGATTGAATGTGTGTGAGAATGTGTGGAAGATAAGAAGATCCTTAGAGGAATCAAATTGGAAGGATAAGTAAAATATCCTTTTTGGGTGAAAAATAAATTAATTTGATCAAGGTGGATCAAGTATTCAAGCCAGAATTGAGATATGAAATCAGAAATATAGTTGCATCAATAATTAATTCATATCATTGTTACTCTCTAGCCATTGTAGCAGTGTATCAAATCTCTTAACACATTTGGCTTAATAGCTATTTGCCAAATCCTCTAATAAGGTGGCATTTTTAGATTGAAGTGTCTAAAGACCTCTAACAAGGCCACTCCTAAAAGGATGATGAAATCCTCTAATATGATCACACCTAATAGTGTGTTTTGTAACCTTTAAAAAAGTTGGCTCCTAACAAGGCTCACTTTAGAAGAGTGAAAAAAAGTAACTAGTTGCAATTGGTGGGTTTTTCCAAATTGAGTTTCTATGTTAAATCTTGGTGTCACTTATGTTCATGCTATTTCTTTTATGTGTATGAAATTAAGTTAATTAAGGTTAATCATATTTGATATTATAGTTCTTTACAAGTTACAACATATTGTTAGTGTTAACCAAGTGCTCGTGTGTTAATCGAGTAACATCAGGTTCAACAGAGTTTATGTTTTGTATTGATGGTAATTAATTCACCCCTTCCCCCTCAATTTCTCCTCATATATTTCCAATAAATAGTATCATATATTTTGGTGCTTGTAGAGAAGGTTTCAAGGACATAAGCTAAAGATTAGGATATCTTATAGGAGAGAGATTCCGAAGTTGAACAAAGATAACTTTGGGGCACGATAGGAACTTATGAAGCTAAATCTTGTGACCATCAATGATTCAGGTTTGAAATATTTGATTTCTCAATATAAAGCTCCTACTAGAACAATGATTAGGGAAGATATTTTTGAAAATAAAAATCATAATATCATGATGATTGACATTGCATCACTCTTAACTATTATGCATTTTATGAGGTCAAAAGGTGTGCTATTACTCATGAGATGTAGACCAAACTAAAGGATATCTATGGAGGTGATGATAATGTGATAAGAGCCAAGACAAAAAGCTTGAGAGGTTAGTTTGATCATATGAAGATGATGGAAGATAAAAACATTGCAAAATATGTTGACAAAATCAATGCTAGTGTTAGTGCAATCAAAGCCTTTGAAGGGAAAATCGATGATGTGACAGTGGTAAGCAAGGTACTTAGAACTCTTCTTCGTATCTATGCAATAAAAGTATTAGCTATTCAAGAGATGATATGTGAACCAAATAATAAGATAACCTTGGATGCTCTAGTGGTAATCTATTGATAACATTTGAGCTAGATAGCTATGATAATTATGTTCCTAGTTCTAGCAATCTTGAGTCTGCATTTGAAGCCAAGTTGTCACTCAAGAAGAAAGTTGCAAAGGCTAAAGGAAAAAAATCTGAAAGTGAAGAGGAAGATAGTTTTGACAGTGATCTTGAAGCCATTGAAGCACTTCTTATAAGAATATATCCCAAAGGCAAAGGAAAGTACAACGGTAAAATTCCTCTAATATATTTTTCTTGTGAAGAAGTTGGTCCCATTGTTGCAAGGTGTCCAAATAGAGTAGACAAAGATGAAAAGAAGAAAAAAAAGTATAAAAAAAAGGATTTCAAAAGCTACAAGGACTACAAGGACAAAGGCAAGAAGTCTTGTTTCATGGCTACAGAATTAGATAGTAGTGATGATGATGAAATGGTCTATATTGCTGTAAAAGATGAAACTGATGATGAAGAAGATAAAATGGCACTTATTTCTCATGTTAGAAAAAATAATACATGGATAATTGATAGTGGTTGTTATCATCATATGATTGGTGATAAAAAAAATTTTGAACATATAAAACACTATGATGGTGGAAGTGTAAGATTTGGAAATAATGAACCAAGTTGCATAAAATGACAAGGTTGTATTTCTCTAACCAATGAACTTAGACTGATAATACTTATTGGGTTGAAGGATTGAAACATAATCTACTAAGTGTGGCATAGTTGAATAACATTGGATTCAAGGTAGAGTTCATGAATGGGAAGGTCAAGTTGCTAGATGGAAAAGGAAATCTAGTTGGGTCTTGTAATTAAACAAAAGGTAACCTATTCTACCTGGATCTTAGTGAAAGTTCATGTTTCATTACTCAAGTAGAATAAAGCTAGTTATGGAATAAAAGGTTATGTCATGTGAAATTTTATAACTTGATCAAGATAAGAAAAAAACAAAAGAGCATGAGGTATTCCTAGTTTGAGGAAACCTAATATGAGTCTATGCAAAAATTGTCAAATTGGTAAGATGGGCAAGACAAGTTTCAAGACCAAGAACTATCATTCTAAAGAAGTCTTTGAGCTAGTTCATACATACCTTTGTGGACTCATTGGTGTTGAGAATTACAATTGAGATAAGTACCTTATTTTATTTGCTGATGATTATTCTAGGATGATGATAGTAATGTATTTGAAAGATAAGTTTGAAGCTTTTCAAAAGTTTAAGTGGTATCTGGTTAGAGTAGAGAAGGAAACAAGAAAGAAGTTGAAATGTTCATATCAGATAGAGGAGGTGAATTCATTTCTAATGAATTCAATGAATTTTTCATTAAAAGAGGAATCAAAAGACAAGTATCATCCCCTACCTCAGAAGAATGGTATAGCAGAAAGAAGGAGTAGATCAATCATGGATTGTGCAAGAACCTTAATGATAGAAAATAATGTTGCAATCAAATACTAGAAGGAATCAATCAATACAATAGTTCATAACTTGAATAGAGTACAACTAAAAGAAGACTCAAATCATACTCTTTATGAACTATTGTATGAATACAAACCTAATGTAAGTTACTTGAAAGTATTTGGTAGCAAATGTTATATTTTGAAGGAAACTAGGAAATGTAATTTTGATGTCAAAAGTGATGAAAAAATATTACTAGGATGTTTCGATAGAAATAAAGCATACAAATGTTTGAATCTAACTACTTGTAAGATCATAGGAAGTGAAAATGTAAAGATTGATGAGTTTGCAAAAGAGAGTGAAGGAAGGAGTAGCAAAGAACTTGAAGATTACAAACAGTTTATTTACTTTGAACCTGATGTATTGCCTAATCCAACTAGAAATTAGAAGACTTCACTTCTCGAGTCCCCAAAATTTCTAGAAGCACTTGAGTTGTAGTTAGTGGAACTCAAGTCATAGTTTGAAGGACCCAAGTTGTAGTCAAAGGCTACCGAGTTGTAACCAATGCAACTTGAGTTTGAATTTGAAGGACTCGAGTCACAGATAGTTGGACTTGAGCTTGATGCAAAATATCATGGTGAGGCAAGAGGAACAAGTTATAAATCCAAAGTACCTATATTAGTGTAAGAATTTTCCTTGGAGAAAAATTCACCCAAGATCAAAGAACTCAAGCACAAGCACAATAGTAGACCAAAAAGAGTATGATTAGAATATCGATATGTATTTGATTCCATGTGAAAGTACACTAGGAGTGCCTATATATAAAGGCCTCTAGAATGCTTCTAGAATGCATAAGAATTAGCATATTGATAAGTCATACAACTAGGCACGTGTCCACCAGAAGTGGGTTATCCTCTATTAAGAACAAGAGTAAGTGAGATGATGAGAGGATAAGCCTATAAAGGTGTAGCATGCAAATTTATGTTGTAGACACCATGTGTGTGTACAATAGGCCAGTTGTCAAAATGTACAAAATGGAATTCTAATTTTTCTATTTACAACTACCTTTTGAGGCCCCAATCTGTCACTAAGCACTGTAGCTTAGATGTACAATAATTTTGAAAAGTAATCAAAGTAATACAATGCAGAAAAGTCCCTAAGTTTGAAAGTGATATTTTTGTCCACACCAATCCTATAATCTGATTGCAGATCTAGAAAGTATATGAAAAACTAAGCACTTTCAAAAAAATGTGTCTAGATGAGGCTGTACAAAGCATTTCAAGTTGCAAAATGTAGGATTGGATAGGTACAATCACCAAAAAATGTAATCTCTAACAAATTCTTGCACCAAAACTAGAAAAGAACACCGCCACTAAAATGATCAAGAAATTCTACCCAAAAAAAAAAATTGCACTTGATTTGAAGTTTGGATGATTGAGTTATAGCCTCCCAAAGTCAGACTATCAAATCAAAATTTCATTTAGAGAGGGGTTTGGGTAGAAAACTGCGAGCTTAAATTTGATGGTCAAATGACTATTCCAGTAGTTTAAAAATGCCTAGAAATGATAGTTAGATGATAATCAAATTTAACACAATAAAATGCTGATGTAAGAAAAAAATCAGCCTCCCAGGGTGACATGGAAGCTAACATGTATTGTGGTTATGTATGCACTGATGTGGCATTGTAGTCATGGTGACACATGTCACATAGAGGGATTGTGTATTGTCACCAACATGGGGTAGATCATGGCTAAGGGGTTAACAATAGTATGTTGATGTGGGTGCTGGTTTGTGGGTTCCAAAAAGGAAGATGCCATTGGAGAATAAACAGTGGTGGGCTTGGATGCCAAAAAAATGTAGTAAATGGGGCCTTGTGATGAGAATTGACTATACCACGTGTCACTGTCGAAGTTACCCAAGTGATCACCCCATGTCAACAGTAGTGTGTAGAGAACTTGGCATTTGGCTGGCCACAAATTCAGTAGCAGGAAAACTTATAGTTGTTAGAAAGATGGTGGCTAGAAAATAAAAACAACAGGGCTTGATCTGACTAGTATATAGTTTGCTAGGGCTGAAGATGGGTTATTTGCAGTCGTCAGAGAGTATATTGCTGATGTGTGATGTATCTATGATCCCAAAAAGTGTTTCATAGGTGGTAGGAGGTTTGGGCATTGGGGAGCCCATTTTTTAATCCCACATCGGTCGTGGGTGGGGGTGTTGTAGCATTTAAAAAGAAACACCCTCCGAAGCTAAATTAAAGAGCATCTGCCAAAGTATGGGGAGATGCTGAGGGTTGGGCAGCTTGGTCAGATTTAGTTGTTGGCTGGTCAAAAAATATAATGTGTAGGCCGCCAAATAAAAGGGAATATTTTGATAGAATATTCAATGGCGACCGGGGTGCCACTACTCAGTTCCTACAAAAAAAAATTCTTTGCAAGGCCAATAGGGCATAAATTTTTTTCAAAAAATATTTTGAAAATAACAAAATAATGCTGACAAAAATATAGAGAAAATTAAAATACCAATCTGAATTAAATTAAATTGCAGATCTAATAAATCATACTTGAAATTGCAAATCAAAACTTTGGGTGCCAGTTTGTAAATTTTTTTTGACTCACAATCAACTTTTGCCTAGGGTAGGCAAATTTATAGTCGATTTTCACCAAATCGACATTCCAAATGCAATGGAGAGGTCCATTTAGACTCTAGACGCTTCTAATTTTTGTGAGGTGTTGAAGTAACAATGGTATTGAATGACTAAGTGAAGAGAAATTCTCCAAGCTCTGATACTATGTAAGAATTTTCCTTAGGGAAAAATTCACCCAAGATCAAAGAACTCAAACACAAGCACAAAAATAGACCAAAAAGAGTATGATTACCCACATCATATTATGACTAGCAAGGTTACATGGAGGAAGAATGAAGTGAGTTGAATATATAGTTAGCATTGCTTGTAGGAATACTAGCTCTGATAGTTGTTATTCATTTTCTAGTGAATACAGTTATATGTTTATCAGACAGGAACAAAGAAAAATATTTGGAGTATAACTTGTTTATATGATGTTATTTTTGAAAGAGAGGTTAGATGGAGATAGTATACATATTGGTGATGATGTGTATAACCTCAGACATTAGTATAGATAGTATGGAAAATAGATATTTAAGATCTACAGAACATTAGAATGAAAGGTAAAGGAATTATTTTGTTTACAAAATAATTACTTGACCAATTAGGGATGACATCCTAGATGTTTTCTCTAAGTTGGAAAAGTATATTTTGGTCTTAGCCAACCTAGTAGCAATTTGTGAAAAGGCATGGTATTTATTCAAAGACATCTTGTAAAATTATGTGCAAGTGATTTATAAGTGAATATGATGTGAATGTGAAGTAATATGAATCCAAATTTTTGTATCTTATGAAGTGAAGTTTTTGAGAACCTGATTTTGTGATTTGAGATTGACATAAGGTTAGAGATCAGTTCAAAAGAAGTTGCAAGAATTTATTCTTCTATATTCGAGGAACTTAAAGGCTAATTACTTGTTTGGGTAGTGAGGTCATCGTGTAATTGTAAGTGCTTGTTTGGGCAGTGAGCTCTTCTTGCATACATTGTACTAAAACTCCTAACAGGGTTGGAATCTCCCAATAGGGATTCAAAGTCTCCTAGGGTTGGTTAGGGTTTCCCTAGTTAAAAAAGTATGGTGTTATGAGTTCTATTTGTGCATGGTTACTCTTACTATTCAACATTACTTGTTTACTTTCTTATGCATGGTTCAAAGTAATAAATAATATCCCATTGGTGACAAAAGTTTGTAGAATACTAATTCAACCCCTTCCCCCTTCTCAGTATTCCCTATTTCTAAAAAATGGTATCGGACCACAATTACTCAAAAGAGGCTTAACAACTTGAGTAAGATCCCTATGGATATGGAACAATTAATGAATAACCTTTGAGAAGCACTTGAACAAATTTATCTCCTTACTAAAGAAAGAGATAAATTCAAAGACAGATATGAAGACTCCAAAGTATAGATTGGACAACTAAAGGACAAGATTGAACATCTCAAATCCAAGCTTGAATCTACTAAATTTGAAACTAGTGATGATGAATATTTAAAACTAAAGATAGAGTACAAGATCTTGAAGTATGAATTGAAGATAACCAAACTAAAGTTGAGCTTGAAGAATAATCCTACCAAAGTTGAATCTAATTTGAAGACTAAAAATTCAAATCTTAGAGCCAATCTAGCAAAGAAGACATCCAAAATTGAAGCACTAAAAGAAAATCATGAAGAACTTCAAAATTACAACACTATTGTGAAAGGTAAACTAACTCAGAGAAAGCTACAACTTGAAAAACTTTATTCTAGCAGAGAAAATCTTGATGAATCAATGTCAGTACAAAAACCTACCTATGATAAGACTGGTCTTGGTTACCTATTTAACATGCCAGTGAAGAAACCTAAAAGTGGATCAAATCTAAAAGAAAAAGATAAATCTGATGATAGGATTGAATCTAATCTATCCTCTAATAAATCTAACAAAGTTGGAAAAGACAAGGAAAGTGAGGAATTGGATGAACCTAAGCAAGTTGAATCTCCTAAAGAAACCAAGTATGAATCTAGAGGTAAGTGTTTTTCATTTTAATGAAATAGGTCATATGAAAAGAGATTGTAGAAATAAGTCATTCAATCATGTTACAAATTTTTATTGTCATAATTGTCATGGTATTTATCATAAAGCAATTGATTGTAAGAAACCTAAATATGATAATGATAAAAGAAATAGTAGAATATCTGGAAATACTAACCCTGTAGATAGAAGATCTAATGAGAGGACATCAAGAGAAAGAAGACCTTTTGAAGAAATAAAGTAGATCGTTTGTTATAAGTGTAACAACTTTGGAAATATAGCTTAGAATTATCAAGCACCTATTAATCAACATAATCCTAGAAGTAGAACCCCAGTATGTCAGTTATGAAACAACTTCAAACATATAGAAAAGCACTCCAAAATGGATAAAAGGAACAATGGAAGAAACTTTAGAAATGACAAAAGCAATCATGAGAGAAACTTTGAAAACATAAGCAACAATGAAAGAAACTTAGGAAATGATAGAAGGAATCATCAAAGTAACTCCATAACTAAAAAGGTCAATGAATATCCAAGAAATGTAGTCAGTGAAATTCAAGAACGACTTGATGAGACATGTAAAGGAATTAACTATTGGATTTGAAGAAAAGTCAGATGATGCAAAGAAAGGAAGATTGAAGTCAAGAATCAAGTTTGATTCAACCGAGTTGAATTAAGCTTGTTTACAACACCAAAATTTGAAATTTCATATAGAGACTGAGCTATGAGTAATGAGGTTGAGAGATGTATCTAGAAGAGTTTATATTGTACCTAAGCTCACTTGCAATTTGGAGCTTATTAGAACAAGTTACGAAGGAAACAAGAGTTACTATTACAATAGAGAAAGTTTACTCTATGACAAAAAATGAAATCTATGTTGTTACAGAAAATTTCATGGAGTGAAGTTTTATGGAGCATTGTCATGATGAAAGGAAGCTATGATTAACCTCGAGTAGCATTTGAAGATTGGATAAATGATTTTTTGCAAATATTTGATTTCAAAATGAAATTAATAGCTTTTTCACTTTTTCAAAGTATGCAATTAATGAAAGTTCAAATTGGATAAATATACAGAGTACAAACTTGATTATTTCCACATTGGGATTATCTTAGAAGCTTAGAGCACTCAAAAGTGATTTCCAGCTAAACCCTACTTTGGAAAAAGGTATTTTATTATTTTTTGTACAAAATTTATTTGGTAAAATCATGGATATGTCAATAGTTCATAATGTTGAGGATGATGAGAGACCCAATTTGAAGGTTACTCCTATGAAACCCTTAGAGGGAAACCTTAATTTGACTCTATCAACAAGTCTAAACAAAGTATATTTGGAAGATGTAGGAAGTTATTTAACTAGCAAGTTTGAAACTATTGGAAGAGAGTTTATGAACAAGGATATGGAAATTATTTTAAACCATGATAAGACTATGAAGCGTGGATTTGAACATTTGAAGGATTTAAACTTATTCAAAAATCATTTCTTTCGTGAACTTGACAACAACAAATAGACTCAAATAATATTGAGCATAATTCATAATGGAAAGTTATAGATAGGAGATAATGTAGTTGAAATTTCAACCAACCTTATTCATGAGATTACTGGTCTTAGAAAACAAGGCAATGTATCTATTTTTGAGAAATTAGTTAAGAAAAAGGTTGAGAGTTATACTAAGGTAGTTTATAATGGTAAGGAAATGGTGATCAACAAAATTAGACAACATGATGTGAGATTCTTGAGCATAATCATTGCATATTTTATTTTTGCAAGTTCAAAGAGTGATGAGTTGTTAGTAGGCTTTATCTATTCAGCCTACAAGATCTGTGTTGAGAAAGAACAAGTGAATTTGAGTGAGATTTTGAGAGTACAACTCCTTGAGAATCTAGAGAAGATTAAGAGAACTAAGAATGGTGTATTTAGATTTTAGTCACTAATCAATCACACTTTCTTTCATGTACTTAAGATATTTCCATTTATATTAGTTATAGAGATTATGAGCAATGAAAGGTGTACTATGGATAAGATAACAAATGTATGCAAAAGAAATCTTGTAGATAAAATCTTGGATAGTGGAAACTTGATTACAAGAACATTATAGAATGAGATGAAATAAAGATTCAAAATTGCACTATGGTAGATTTAAGGATGATATAAGCTTTATGGTAGATATAGATCTAACACATATTGAAGTAGTAGAACCTCGATAAACATTTCTTGATCCCTTAGGTTATGAATTGAGTAATGATGTAGCTATTGGTTACATTGATCTATTATTGAACTCTAGAAAGGACCAAGCATCTTACAAATTTGGAACATATGAGGAGATAACTCAGTCAACTTACTAGACATATTTAGAGAAAGAATCTCATAAGAAGATTGACACTATAATGAAGAAAGCATTAATTGATGTTGGTATGTTAGAAAGTGAATCACAGGTAGTTAGGAAAACTATCTCTAGACTAAAGAAAATTGGTGAACAACTTGTGATGTATGTAACACCTCTATCAATCAAGAAAGCACTAGGTGTACCTATTGCATAAGCTCCTATAGAGAAAAGTATTCCATATGCTATTGTATCAACTGAGCAACCTAGTGAACCAAAGAGGAAATTTGAAAGGCTAGTAGAAGTAGAAACTCACAAATCAAGGATAGTTAATCAACTAGCTATTGGACTTGAGAAAAGAAGAAAACATTGTTGACAATTGTAGAATATAGTGAGGAAGATGACGAGGAACATGAAGTCAAACAACTTGAAAAATTTATTGTCTCTAAATAGCCAGAAAGTAAATTAAGGCAACCTTGGAAGCCTAAGATTGAAAATATCAAAACAACTATTGCAAATGAAGGAAAATTTGTTCAAACGAATAAATTTTATGATTTATATAGTAATATTGAGAAAGATTAGATTGATATCTCTACTATGAGATATATGATTCTTAATAAATCAAAACTTGAAGACACTGAAGGTATTGTAAATCAGAAAGTCTATGATAGGCTTCTAGAAAAGAAGGCACCAGCTCGTGAGGAAGACATGGAACTTAAGAAATCAATGATATGGACTATATGTCAAATTTATGATGAAGAATAAATCAAGAAAATAATGAAAAAACTAGCACCCTACTTAAAAAATAAGATTAGGCCATTTCTATTTATGGGAGGTGAGAAGAATGTTATAAAAAGTGAAACAACTATAACCATCAACTAGATGATGTTTGAATCAAAGGCAACACCTACCACAATAGAAAAAACTTTAGAAGTGTCAATAAGTGGTGACACCATGCAATTTGATCAAATTAATATTACTATTAACATTGACAAAAATCCTTTTGAAATATTTAATGAACCTGAGTCTCATTTCGAGGATATTTAAGATCAGTTAAAATTGATTGAAGAAGAAAAGAGGTAGTTAGAAGAATAAAAGAAGAAGATTAAAGATGCCAAGAAAAAATTGCTTGAGGAGGGTAAGAGGCAGAAAGAAGAAAAGAAGAGGAGAGCGGAGGGAAAATAGAAGAAGATAGAAGAAGAAAAGAAGGAACATGAAAGGAAGGAAAAAGAGGAAAAGGAAGAAGAAGAGAGAAAAGCAAGGGAGGTAGTAGAGAAGAAAAAAAAGGAAGATGAGACTAAAGCACCTAGCTAATCCAATCCACTATATCTTTCCAACCTTATAGGTGATGATGATGATCAATCTAACTTGATCTCATCTTTGAACAAGTTAATTGAGAAGAACAAGAAAGTCAAGAGTCTACAAAGAGCATTAATGGAGGTGATTGACAGATTGCATAGCACTCTAGAAGTAAAACATACAAAAGTAGACCCAAAACAAAGAGTCAAAGTAGTAATAAAATCATTTTATGATAATTTTACTAATTTTTTGAGTCTAGATGAATCTCAGGCTCAAATTTCTCATAATGTTAATTTTTTTAGCATTGTGTGTCAGAACATAAAGAATGATTTGCCGAGTCTTGATACTTATATCAAGGAACTCTGAAGATGTCAACAAGATGGTAGGGTATTTTACATCAAATTTACTTTTATCTCATAGGTTGACTAAATTTTTGGATAATAAGATGGAAGGGAAGATGAGTGAGCTAGAAGCTATGACAAGTCAGTTACAACAACCCTCTAGTAGAGTTGATGATTTTGAAGGACAAGTTTCCATTGTTCACTCTAACATCAAAAAACTACAACTTGAGAAAGAGATAATTTTGAGAAGAGTATAAAATTTTAGAGAGTCTATAGCTCTGAAAAATATTAGCCTTTGAGAGACAATTGAATGAATGTGTTAAAGCAAAGGACACTTATTCCAATTTCATATACTCTGACAGTTGAGATTGCATTATATGCCTTATGTGAAGTTCTCTCTACTACTAAAGTAGTCAAGGAAACATGGGAGAAAGAAATGGATAGTCTAAAGTAAAATTTTGATGATTGTATGAAGATGATATCATCTTGAGGCAGCAAGATAGATAATTTTGACAAGTTTTGACAATAGTTAGACGTAACTTTTTGATAGTTTTTGGACATTTCAACCTTTGTCATTGATTTCTAAGGAGGAGAAGTTGAATGAGAAAATTGTAAGTAAGTTGTGCATTTTTTAGTTATGTCAAAAGGGGGAGCATTTGTAAGATGAAGTACTTGTAATAGATTGGAAGGATAGTTATTTTGTAAATTTTGGTGAAGCATTTGATACAATGCCAAAGAGGGATATTGTTAACAATTGGCTATATGTAGATATGTAGATGTTGTCATTAATGGCAATAGATGATGTACATGCTTATACTAAACCTCATAAATAAAGATACTTAGCTTTTTGGTACTCAAAAATTGTGTAACTATGAAATTGGTTGACAACAGTGTATTGTTTTGTTTGCAACTTATTGCCAACATCATATCATGACTAGCAAGGTTACATGGTGTAAGAATGAAGTGAGTTGAACATATGGTTAGCATTGCTTACAGGTATACTAAATCTGATAGTTGTTATTCATGTTCTAGTGAATACAGTTATATGTTTATTAGATAGAAATAGAGAGCAATATTTGAAGTATAACTTGTTTATATGATGTTATTTTTAAAAGAGAGGTTAGGTGGAGACAATATACATATTGGTGATGATGTGTACAACCTTGGACATCACTATGGATAGTACAAAGAAGAGATATTTAAGATCTATAGAATATCAGAATGAAAGGTAAAGGAACTATTTTGTTTACAAAATAATTACTTGACCAGTTAGGGACAACATCCTAGATGTTTTCTTTAAGTTGGAAAAGTATATTTTGATCTTAGCTGACCTAGCAACAATTTTTGAAAAGGCATGTAATTATTCAAAGACATCTATGAGATTATGTGCAAGTGATTTGTAAGTGAATGTGATCCAAATGTGAAGTAATATGAATGAGAATTTTTGTATCTTATGAAGCAAAGTTTTTGAGACCCTGATTTTGTGATCTGAGATCAAGCTAAGGTCAGAGATCAACTAAAAAGAAGTTGCAAGCATTTATTCTTCTATGTTCCAGGAACTTAAAGGCTAATTACTTGTTTCAACAATGAGCTCATCTTGTAGTTGCAAGTGTAGGTTTGGGCAGTGAGCTCTTCTTGTATACATTGTACTACAACTCCTAACAGGGATTCAAAGTCTCCTAATAGGGACTCTTACAAATTGAATGTGCTTTATAGACTCCTAATAGGGTCTATCCTCTAACAAGGAGCATATATATTAGTATATCTTTGGGGGCATCATTCCCACCAAGGTTTTCCCTTGGTAAGGGTTTTCCTAGTTAACAAAAGATGGTGTTATGAGTTCTACTTGTGCATGGTTACTCTTACTTTTCAGCATTATTTGTTTACTTTATTATGCATGGTTTAAAGTAATAAATATATCTAGTTGGAAACAAAAGTTTCTAGAAAAATGATTCACCCCATAATATTCCCTTTTCTAATAGGAAAATGAAGAAGTTATATGGAAGATCTTGAAAAGTTTGACACCACCATTCAAGCTAGTAGCTCAGATGATTCATATAGTAATTCCCTACACTAAGAGTTTCATGAAGGAAACATTGATTGGAAGATTAGAATCAACAAAAGTAGATCTAAGATAGTTTAGAGAACTAGTAAGAGTAAAAAAAACCTTCATTGCCCTAAACATTCGACCTAATTTGATAAGATGTACAAAAAATTGCATAGATTTTTTTGGTAGTAGTAGGTCTGATGAAGACAATAAGATTAAGGAAGGAATAGTACTTCTTGTGAGAAGAAATATGGTAAGAAAATCTTTAAATGTTGGACTTGCAATGAATTTGGTCACTATGCATCTAAATGTCCTAAAATAGAGAAAATTTATAAGGGAAAGTTCAAGCCTAGAAGAGATAAAGATAGGAATTATTTGTATACAAATGAAGATGAAGAATCTGATTAAAAAGGGGGAAGTGAAAGTGATGATGAATTGGGATTTATGGCTATCAAGGAAGATGATCTTGATAGAGAAATTAGAGAAGAAAGAGCTCTAGTTTCCCAAGTAGAAAATAAATTTGATTGGATAATTGATAGTGGTTTTTCACATCACATGACTGGTGATATACATAAATTTGTTAAGTTTGGTAATTATGATGTAGGTATTATCAGAGTTGGCAACAATGCAACCTATCATATAAAAGGAATTGGATCCATTACTCTTGATGGTAAAACTAACATTGATGATATTTATTTTGTTGATGGATTGAAGCATAACTTGTTGAGTGTTGGACAAGGGTTATCCATTGTAGTTCATTGAGAAGACCTGCATTATCAAAGATAGAGATGGTAAGATGATTAGAATTGGCACTAGATCCAGAGGTAACATATTTCAGTTGAAACCTACTAAAATGACTTTTTTGGTTGCTAAAGTGGATAACTGTTGGTTGTAGCATAGAAGATTATGTCACATAAACCTTGATAATATTGGGAAAGTTTGTAGCACTTTTGTAGTTAGAGATTTGCCTAAGATTACAAATCCTACTAATGTTGTGTGTAAGGAATGTATTTTGGCTAATTAGAAGAAAGTATCATTTCCTAGCAAGAAGTTCATTGCCACAGAGAAGTTGGAGATCATTCACACAAATTTGAGTGGTCCTTCTAGAACAAGAGGATTCTATGCTAAAAGGCATTTTATGATTTTTGTTGATGATTTCACTAGAATGATGTGGGTACCATTTCTTAAAGAGAAATCTGAAGCTTTTTAGAAGTTTAATATATTTATGAATAGAGTTGAGAATGAATTTGATGTTAAGATAATGTGTTCAAGATCTGATAGAGAAGGGGAATTCACCTCTAGAGAGTTTAACATTTTTTATGAAGATAATGGTATCAAAAGGAAACTATCTACACCTAGAATAGTTGAGAAAAATGGGATTGTTGAAAGAAGGAATAAATTAGTAGTAGAAGCAACAAGAGTGATGTTGTTTGAGAATGATGTTTCTAAGACATTTTGGAGAGAATAAGTCAATACAACAATATATACTCTGAACAAATTACAAATCAAAAAAAGGTATGAGTAAGACATCTTATGAACTATGGTTTGGTCATTCACCATGAGTTAAGTATTTCAAAATATTTGGGAGAAAATGTTACATTAAGAGAGATGATGACATTGGTAAGTTTGATCCAAGAAGTCATGAAGGTATGTTTCTTGATTATTCATTGAAAATAAAAGCTTACAAATGTTTCAACTATAGAACTAAGACAATAGTTGAATGCACAAATATAAGGATTGATGAAAAGTTTGGAACTAAAGAAAAGATGGTAGATTATAATTTAGATGAAGAAGAAGATAATTTTAGAATTGTTAGATAGAATGTTGAATTTTTCTTTGAGACTAACAATGATTTGCAGAATGATGTGCTAATTGTTGAGCAAAGAGGAGAGCAAAAATCTAAACCAAGAGAAGAGATAAGAGTTGAGATGTCAACTCCTAGCCCAAATAGGAATTTGACAAAGAATGACCCTCCTGAGTAGATAATTGGAAGCAAAGACAAAGGTGTGATGACAAGGAACAGAGTAAATGAGGAGATATGTTTGATATCTCAAATTGAACCTAAGAGTGCAGATGAGGTGGTTAAAGATGATCATTAGATTCAAGGAATAATGGAAGAATTGGATTAGATAGTGAAGAATTATACATGGGATTTAGTTCCTAGAACTAAAGACAAGAATTTGATAGGAACCAAATGGGTATTCAAAATGATCAAGGCAAAGTTGTGAGGAACAAGGGTAGACTTGTATGCAAGAGATATTCACAACAAGAAGACATAGAATATGAAAAGATATATGCACCTACAACCAAAATGGAAGAATCAAGGATGTTCCTAGCTTATGCAATGATAAGAAGTTCAAGGTTTAACAAATGGATGTTAAATCAACCTTTCTAAATATAGAACTTGAAGAAGAGGTATATATTGAGTAGCTTGAAGGTTTTCCTTTATCAGGAGATAAAGACATTATATGCAAATTAAAGAAAGCTTTATATGGTATGAAGAAAAAACCTAGAATCTGGTATGCAATGTTGGATAGTTACTTGGCAAAGCTTGGATTTGCAAAAGGTATGATAAACAATAACTTGTATTTGAAAGAAGTTGAAAATTGTTTGTTGATTATTGCAATTTTTGTTGATGACATCAACTTTGGAGGTAATGATGAAGCAAGTGATAAGTTTTATAAAGAAATGAAGATTGAATTTGAAATGACAATGATAGGAGAAATGAAGTTTTTCCTAGGATTGTAAATTGTCCAGAATAGTGATGGTATTTTCATTTCAAAAGCTAAGTACTTGAAAGATTTTTTGAAAAGGTTCGGTTTGGAAAGTTTTAAACTAGTTGGTACACTTATAATAACTAGTCACAATTTATCCAACAAAGATGAGACAAATGTAGTAGAGAAGAAGAAGTACATGTCCATGATTGGAGGTTTGCAATATTTGACTCACACCAAACTAGATATAGAAAATGTAGTTGGGATTGTATCTAGATTTCAAGCTGATCCTAAGGAATATCATTTTGTAGCAGTTAAGAGAATAATTATATATTTAAAAGGGACATCTGATTATGGAATTTGGTATGATAGATCGAGTGATTTCACTCTATGTGCATATACTGATGTGAATTGGGTAGGCAGTATGGATGATAGAAAGAATTCTACTAGTGAAGCATTCTTTTTTGGAGGAAGATTGGTTTCTTAATTCAGAAAGAAGCAAGATTATATTTCACAAAGTACTACTATCATGGAGTATATTGCAACAAAAAAAATTGTAATCAAGTTATGTGGACGAAGTAGATGCTAAAGGATGTTACAATTGAGTTTGAAGAACCTATTATCATTTACTATGATAACACAAGTACAATGAATATGTCTAAAAATCTTATATTGCATTCTAAGACAAAGTATATATCTACTAAGTATCACGTGTTGAGAGAAAAAGAAATAGAAAAGGAGATTAGAGTAGAGTATGTGAGTATTGAAGATTAGATTGTAGATTCTTTATGAAGCCTTTGCCTAAAGATACTTTTGAGTAATTCAGAGGTATGCTTGGGGTTATGGCCTTGCCTACTTTTGAGTAGATGATACATAGAGTACATCATTCCAATGGTACATAGAACTACTATTAGCCTAGATTGAATGATGATGCTTCTCGTATGGGGAGTATCTGTGACAATCTAAGTCACTAAGGACTCTTAGTATTTGGTATTGAATAATGTCTTTGAACAATCAAACTAGTTGATGACTTGGTGCATCACATTAGCAATTGGTAATATTTAACAATTGGTATGTTGTAACATTGAGATTGAGGTCTTTGACATTGATGTCAATGGGGGAGAATATGCATAAAAAACACATCTCCTAAGTATGGGGGAGAGATATCTCTCTAGAGAGATTTAGAAAGATTCATGAAAGGAAGCAACAATATGCACCTGATGTTTGATTTATTGTGAAACATTACAATTGATTTTTAAGAAGGAGTATGCACCTATTTACACCTATTGTGTTATAGATTCTTTTTAGCATGTGAAAACTGATGTTGGTCAATAGTAGCAACATAACACTATTTAGTATGCTTGGAACCTAGATATTTTTCATCTATGTTACCATCAATGCCAAAGGGGGGATTTTTAGCATGAATTCTAATGATACTACTTTGGGGTGTATCCTGAGAATTGGAGACTATTGATATGTTGCATTCATGACTGTGTTTATCATTGATGTCAACATAGAACAATTTTTATAAAGACTAGCTAAGTAGTATAAAAAGGTCTTAATGGTATAGGAAATGGTTTGATTGTCTAGTAATGTGCAGTTATGGACATGTTAGCATAGTGTCCTGATGAAATTGTCAAGTGCATAGAGTTTGAGTCAAAGACATACAAAACTTGTACAGAATTTACAAAGAGTAGTTCAGAGATAGAGTATTGCAAAAATAGTTCTTGATGTTTGTTGGTTATCTTACATTTAAGATGCAATGAAGAGATGTGTAGTTAGGTAGTGACAAAGGATAGCCAGATGATGATGTCAACAAGCACACAAGCTCTAGTATCACATGTGTGAAGTTTTGTATAGATTGTGATCTAACAATGGTATTGTAATTGTAATTAATTAATTATCTTATTATAATTAATTGGGAAAGCCTCAAGGATGACTCAAGGAATTATTATTAAGATATGGTATAAAGGAAAGATGTTTTTCTTGATTTTAATGTGGATTTAAATATTGTGATTGTTGTTGAAGTGAAAAGTGCAAAAAAGAGCAGAGTGCTTACTGAATGTGTGTAAGTGATCTAAGGGATTATTAAATGTGAGATTTGTGATCTAGTTAAAAGATCAAAAGGAGTAGAGGTTTGGTTGACAGGATAGAGAAAGAGGAAGGAACAATACAATACCATTCTATTATTCTGTAAGGAATAATATAGAGATCATATAGACAGTGGGTTTGTTGGTCTTTCCCTTGAACCTATTTGGGTAGTGGGTCCAAGTGTCTTCCACAACTTCTAACAAGGTTAGATTCCAATAGACTTGTCATGCAAAGGCCCTTTTCCTTTTTCTCTTGTTCTTCCTCTATTCTCCATATTTAATGCAAAACCTGATGAGGTCAAAATTTAACTTGTGCTTTTTCATCGCATTTCCTTACTTAGGATAACACCAAAAGATTCATCAAATTTCAAAACATATGAACTAGAGACATAATTAATTACAACCATAACCAAGCTATTCCATCTTTCTGGCAAAGAACATAAGATTGAGAGAGCCCTAACCTCTTCATTAAATGAAATTTGTACAGATGACAACTGACTGGTGACTATATTAAATTATTTTAAATGATTTGTTATAGATCCCCCCTCACCCATTTTCATATTAAACAAGAATTTCATAAGAAATACCTTATTCAAAGCTAGGGGTTTCTTGTATAACATATCAAATGTCTCCATCATCTCTATTTTTATTTTTTCCTTTGACATGTTGAAAGTTACAGAAGGTGCAAGACACAATAGAATAGATCCTAGTGCCTTCCTTTCCAATATCTCTCTATCTTCCTCTATCATACTTCCCTATTCTTAGTTTTTTTTTTCCTTCTAGTGGCTTCCATAGATCCTTTTTGTATAGATAATCTTTCATTTGAATTTTCTAGAACTAGAAATTTTGGCCATTGAATTTTTCAATCATGAATCTAGAATCCTCAATTTCTCCCACTCAAATATGAAATTCATGTCAATCTAAAAAAACAAACCTTTCCCTGATACCAATTCTTAGGGTTTGATAGATCTAGAAAAATATAAGAATAAATAGTTATATGGAAAAATAGAAGAAGAAAATACAAGAACATAGATAACACATAGATTTAACATGGTTCACCCAAACCTTGGGCTACATCCACCTACACAACCTTCAACCTTTGTATTATCTAGAAAAATGCACACAATTATTACAATGCATTATACATCTTATCCACTTACAACAGTGTTTAAGGGCAACCTCTATAATCAACCATCAACATCAACAATCTCATCAATAGTCACCACAATATCAACAATCTTCCACTTGTAGACTGATCAAGTTCCATACCAAATAGGAGATCTATCCATGCCCTTATATAAGGATGAGTATGGATATTTTGAATTAAAATTCTATCTAGTTGAATGGGCTAGCCAAATATCTAGGAATCAAATGCATCAATGATTTGATATGAAGGTGGAGGAATCAAATCTTCAAATCTATGTGATAAGCATGTTAGTATGGAAAAAGCAATATTCTAATAATTTAACAAAATTCAAGGATTGTTATGAGGAGCTTCTTGTTGAAAAGGAGTAGCAGTATGAGGTGTAAAAGAAGAAGTATGAGGAATATTTTTGAAGGGAGTCAAAAGCCTGTGAGGAATTATATGACAAAGAGATAATAGATTAAAAAGTGATAATTAGGAGATAGGTTTACTTGTATTAAAAACTAGAAGAAATTCAGGTGGATAGTAGTATTTCAAATCAGCCTATAATGCAAGAGGTTTCTAAGCCTAAAATTCCTAGTTTCTTGAGTTATAAATCCTCCTAAAGAAGAAAAGCACAGTATAGTCCCAAATGAGTAGCCAATCCAACAACCTATGATCATCCATGAAGAAGAGGAGCTTGTACTTTAATAGATATTACTATATGAAAAAATCATTCTAGAAGATAAATCATCTCCTAATATTCCAATGCAACATGAGAAGGAGGTTTGTAATTTTGATTTTCCAAATTTTAAAGATTTCCTTCATAAATAAAAAGTTGAGGCTGAAATTTTTGAATCTCTACAAGAAGACTCTCATATTGGAAAATGTGACATATTTCAAAGTTTAGTTGATTTTTTTGATAAACTTCTTGGTTTTGTGAGTGAGGTAGAAGATGAGGTTCATACTGAGAAAAGGGAAACTCAAGATCTTCTCACATTAAATTTAGGAAAAAAAATAGAAGAGATCCAAGAGAAGAGCCATCTAAGTCACGAGGAATAAGGTATTTCCTTTGACCTTCCTACACATTTAGAACATAATGATGAACATACCTCATTGGTTTTAGGAGAGAATAATGAACATGAAGAGTGGCTCATGGTTTTCTATGATGAATTACCTTCTTTTGTTGAGAATGACGAGGGAGAGGTGTTTCCAATCACATTATCACAACAAAAAAGTAACTATGAGATGGAACCTAGCCAAGGCTTAGAAGACCCTTTTGAAAGTATTATAGAGGTTTTCAATGAAAGTATTTCCATATAAAACGTAGAGAATATTCCTACCATAGTAGACTATTTTGGAAAGCTATTATCCTATTGATTCTAAGCCTGATCTTGAACACAAGCTGGATCCACTCATCAAGAATATTTAACAGGTTGATATTTGTGATGAAATTCTATCCACCTAAAAAGAAGAAGAGGAGCCCCTGATAGTAGAGGAATAAATGACATGATTGTCAATCATGCAGAGTAACCATGATAAGCCAAAAATAGAGAAAAATACTAAAGAAACCAACAAATCAAGCTTTAAGTTTGTGCTTTCTAAAGGCTTCCCAATCAGGTATTTGGCCCAATATAGGTCAAGTGAGGAGTTATCATTCATACCATCACTTAAAAATGAAGATGCTAATGAGAAGGCATAAATATGATATGTTGATTCATCCCAAATTACAAATTGTTTCAACCAACATAGAGAAATAAGTGAAAGTTTCCTCATTCTTCAGGAGATGTTGCATGGGTTGATTATGTATCTTTCATCATTCAATCTCTTTACATTTTCCTATATGCTTATAGTTATCTATCATTTAAAACTAAGAAGGAAAGGAAACTATTTTATCCAACCATGAAATGGATTATTTAGCATATTTTTGTTACTGGTTAGGCTAAGGTAGAATAGTTTTTAGTTTTCCATAAGTATTGGAGCACAATTTCAATTTTGGTGTAGTTGTGTTTTCAATTATTGTTGGTTAGTAACAAGTCTAGGACTTATTGATGTATTTCTTCAAGCACACTTTAGTAAATTCTAGTGATTAATATTAGCAAATGAAGTACCCAATTATACAAATAATTAATACTCACTTAAGAGGACTCTATTAGGCCACATCAATAAGTCTCAAATGGTTAGATTGTTTCAATTTTGGTTTTTCTACTATTTTTGATTGAAGGAGGCTCTATGCCCAATGACAAATCTATGTAAATTGGTCAGATGATGCTTAGTAAGAAATCAATTAGTAGAATTCACCATTAATGTTACCAATTTTCATATCATTCAAACTCATAACACTTAGTAGCCTAATTATTAGGTGAATTAACCTATACAATACCCTAGTTTGTAATTATTATGTGATTTTCATAAGATTGTTCATTTTCATAATAATGGAAAAATCAAGTACATCTACACAAAAATTGAGTTAAAATAAAGGAGCATACTAAAGGAAGATGAAGAGAAACATATGTAATTGGAATATTGTGTATGTATTCAATGGAATGTCAAATAAACATAATGAAAAGTGCATTTAATAATAATAAGAACATGTTCATGGACTCATACATGTTGTTAGAGTAGTCAACAGGATACATAATTCCTTAAAGATGACATACATAAAGAATAAGAAAAATATAAGGTATCATACATTTCTTTAGTTGATATGTAGAGATTGATCACTAGCTCCAATTTCCTTCCATTACTTGCATTATCTTAGAAATTTCAAGGGTTACAAGAAGATAATGAGTGGGATTAGATATAGAAAGATCATGCATGTATATACTCATCAATGGAGAATTAGAAACTACTCAGATAACTATGCTCAAGACATGCACAAAAGGCTGAAAAATAAGTTATTGAATGAGAGAAAATTGTTTTATATCTAATTTGTTTGTTCCATGTGCATGAACAAAAAGTTAAATGGATTAGAAATTTCATATGTGGCATAGATGAAAAAACATGCAAAGACCATAGGAACAAGGCATTTCTCCTATAGAAAAAGCATGAATGCAGAATGTAGGTCTATTATCAATGACAAGAAGAAAGAAAATGCCCACATGTAGTAGAAATGCATGAAACAAGAGCATGGTATAAAGGTTTCAAGTGTGAATTAAAGAATCAAAAGAATACACCAAATCATGCAGACATATAAGGTACATGAACAAGTGATATGTATCTATGCACATATGTTGAAGCACTGAGATGCATTCACTCTACTGCAACATGCTACAAGAGGTAGTAGGAAAGGGAAAAATAAAAAATATCAAGTCATTTTAACATGCATATTTCATAACCTTAGATGCAATAAAGAAGTCCTTGCAAGTATTAATGGAGTATGTTATAGCTGCAAGTATTCATGGATCAATGAAGATGATAATGAAATAATGTGATGAATACATTGTGATCATTTGAGCACTCACATTTCTAACATGCATTCATATAATTTCAGCATGAAACTATGATAAAAAAATTCAAAGGGTACATTCACATGTGTGTAGCATAATAGCAATAAATGACATAAAATGCATCTAATACCAGAGGATGAAAGAGGCACATACAAGGGAATTATTAAAGCATATTCATTATAGAAAGAATTTTAAAAGAAAGAATGGATGTACCATATAGTATGAGCCTCTACACATGCACGTAAAAGGGTGATTATGGCAATGAGAGATGCATCAATCTCATGAGCTAAATCTAGAATTGGAATCCAACATGCATACCAAATTTTTCAACATAATAATAAACTTGAAAAGTGCAGCCTCAGGGCCATTCATTCTATAATCAAATAAAATGAAAAAACAGAGAAATGAAAAAAATCAAAATACTAATTTATAGATATAAGGTTGTCATTTCTAATTTTTGAGGTACAGGAAGATGACTCAAACTCACTCCTTTCATGGAAACTTTCCAAAAACTCCTCTAGTTTGACCTTGGGCTTCTTTTTTAAGGCTTTGAATGTATGGGAGACACATTTTAGCCTTTATAATCATTTTTTCATTTTTATGATGTCATTTTATGAGGGGTTTTATAATAAAGGGTTGTATAATGATGTAAAGGATAGGATGTGTTAAAATGTCTAAGTGCTAGGTGGGTGTTTCTCTACATGGGAGGGCGGGTATTCAGAAAAGTAATTTAATGGGATGTTTATTTTGAATTTTGCACCATTAATGTAAAACATGTAATAAAATAATGATTACAATTCATTTTATTTAAATATTATTTCAAATGCAAAATTGGAGGGATTTGATTAAGTGGGATTTTGTAAGTTTTTGAAATGGGGTAATAGGGGGTTGGTCTTTCCAATATTTGAATATATGATATTTTTATAAATCATTCTATTTAGATATATCTTTTAATGTAAATAAGGGGATGGTGAGATTTGATTACATGAAATTCATGGGGATTTGATAGATGAAAAATTTTCAAGAGAAAAAATGTATACTTTCCCAAATGACCACACCTACCAGCTAAATTTGGTGAAAATGTCAAAATTCAGATTAAGCATGATCCATGGAGATGATAGATCTCACCTACTAGGTGATTTGAGAGGAATTATGGATATGATTCCCTTTTGAGGAAATGATACATTTGCAGGTTTTTAAACCTATTTATACCCTCTTCCTTGTCATGGTTCTAGGGAGCTCTTACATTCTACCTCCTTGTGAGTTCTTGCATTCTACCTCATTGGAGAGACAGTGTTTTGTAACTCAATCCTTTTGTAATTCAAATTTCAGCATTTTGGCTCCTTTTAAATAATATACAAAAATAATCCTCTTTGCTCTTATCTATCTTTTCCATTGTCTTTTACAAGTTTTACTTCTAAGTTATTGTGATCTTAATGGTCCTTTACTTAAAATTTTTATATCATTTTTAGGCATGTAAAAGTAGATCTTTATGTTAAGAAATGTGACTTGTGTGCTATCAAGTTTAAATATTGTTGAATCTAAGTTCCTTTCTTTGAAAATTCAAACCTTTTTATATTTTATACATCAAAAGTTAGTAAGGTCAATCTGTGAAAGACTATTGTGTAGTTGTTTCAGTTGCAAGTTTTTCCCTTCAAAGTTGTATTACCTTCATAATATTGGTGTATCATCTAAGTTTAGGTTCATGTTATGCTACATGCATTCTCTCTATCCCTTTTTCCATCGATTTCAGGTAAGTTTTAATAGGTGATTTGAGGGAAGCCGACCTTTTATACCAGAGGTTGATCCTTAACATGGAATACCTATAGGCCAAGGATCATCCCATGTTTCACTAGATTTTTGGAAAGTCTTATTTTAGAAAGGGTACAATCTAGTTGACAATATTGACATGGTTTTCAATCTTTCAAGATAACCATGATAAAACAGAAATAAAGAGAAACACCAAAGAAACAAAAAAAGAAATATCTAAGATTTCTCTTTCAAGAGGGTTCCCGATGAGGTATTTTACCTCGCTTAATATGAGTGAGAAGGACTCATTTGTATCAACACCTAAATATGAATACAGTAATGGGGAAGATCAAATATAACATCATGTTTCAGCCCAAGATGCTAATACTTTCAATTTAGCAATACAAAGTAAGTTACCCCATTTTCATTTTTGAATAGAGTTTGTATAAAATGATTCAATGTTGTTCATTCATTCACACTATTATATTTTCCTTTAAGAATTCTTATCATTGAAATTTGAGGAGGAAAGTCAACTATTTTAGGCAAAAAAAAAAAAAAGGATTTATTTAGCATCTTCTATTTCTAGTTAGGATAGGGTAGATTAGTCTTCTATTTTCTCCTAAGTGCTAGAGCACAATTTTAGTTTGAGTTTAGTTTCAGCTATTGTTAGTTTCTATTAGTAATAAGTCTAGGACTTATTGATGTCATCCTTAAAGAAAACCTAAATGAATGCCAATCATTCGTATTAGTAGGAGGATTTCCCACTCATACAAATCATTGAAACCTACTTAAATGGACTCTTTAGATCACACCAATAAATGTCAGATGTTTAGTTGGTATTATTTTCTTTTTTTTCTTGTTTGTTTCTATTTTTGAAGCCTTACCATCTCAGCCATATCTAATGATGCATTTATGCATAATTAAACATGTTATAATCAAGTGAGAATCAAGAAAAAAAGTAAAAAATCATGGTTCCTATTTTGATATTTATTATAAGCTATGAAGACTCCATGTTCAATGGAAAATATAAGGAAACTGATCATGATGCTTAGTAGGCAAGCATTGATTAGAAATTACCTAAAATGTTACCATTTTTATGTTCATTCAATTGTTTCTAGTTAAAGGCCTAATTAATAGGTGAGTTTTAAAATCTAGAATACCCTAGTTTGTGGTTATTATGTGACCTTTATTAATATTTATTATTCATGTTACATGAAATGGAAAAATCAAGGTACATATGCACAAATAATTAGCTGAAATAAAGAAGCACACTAAAGGGAAAGGAAGAACATATGTGTAACTAGAACATTGTGTATATATTTAATGGCATATCAAATGTAAATAATGTGAAGTGCATGTAATAATGATGAAACATGTTGAAAACATATTGATACAAGGATGAGAATGTGTTTCAATCATTGTTTTGTCATTGATGTCAAACTTGCTACTTGTTAGTAAGACACTTACTTAGTTGACTTGAGTACTATCATTTGTTTGATTGATGAAGAGGATTTGATCAAATTAGATAACAAAAGCACCTAGAGAAAAAATTGAGTTATGGTATGAAAAAGGAGTACAAAGATTAGTTAAGATAATGATGTTATAGCGCATTGCTTATCTACTTAAGGTTGCAAAGGTTGGATAAATTGACAAAGTCTAGAAGAACTAGTAAGAAGAATTGAGTCTACCAAGCTTGAATGAGTGGATAGTAGGTACCAAGCAAAGTTAGTGCAAGCTGAGAAAAAAATCAATTGGAGTCAAGAAAAGCCAAAGTTCATTATATGTTGAGAGATGTAGTATAAGCCGAGTAAAGTTTAGTTGATGTCTAGCACCAATAAACTTTAATGTTTGCCAAGTGATCTAGTTGAAGATGAATGGAAGAACAATATAGAATCTAAGTGACAACATATTGGTGTCAAGTGCTAGTATTCATGCTAAATCATATATTTGACGAATCTAAGATGACTATTTAATTTTCTTAAATTTTTTGAAGCATGTGAAAGATAACTATGATGAGTTTGTGGCACAAAATTCATGGTAAACCATTTTGAGGTGAATTCAAAGAGGTTCGAATGAGAAGTTTCTAGAAGGGACTAAAATAAAAAGATCAGTAGATTCATTGAATCCTACCTAATCCCACCTAACACTAAAATGGATGATAGAGGATGAACAAAAAAAATTCTTAATTTTATATTTATAGAGATGGTTGTTTAGAAGAAAGGTTGGTTAATGCTCAAGAATCTAAGTTAGACATGAGGTCTAAGGTGTTGCTTCATTCAGAGACCAAATAGAAGAGATTGCTATTATCAAGCAAAGAAAGAAGGCTTAAGAGTATGAATTCTTGAAGGGTGAACAAGCTATCCGAGCTGAAGTATGTGAAAGACAAGTAGAATGGAGGACTAAAATAAAGATTAGTAATCTACAAGTGAGTTGTGATTTTCTATCAGATTGAACCTTACTATTACTTTTTAATCATTGTACTAGTCTAGGGTAAATCCTCTAGATTAAGGTTGACCTAATAGTCATTTGTAAATCCATTAACTGGGTGACATTCCAAGTGAATGGTATAAAGTCCTCTAACAAGGCTCACTCCTAATAGGGTGATTGAAATCCTCTAACCAAGTCACATTTAATAGTGTGTATTCTAACTTTTAATAGGGTTGGTCTTTCATAGGGCATCACTTCAGAAGAGTGAGAATGAGTAGCATGATATTGGTGTTTTTTTCCCAAATTGGGTTTCCACATTAAATAATTATGTCAAATGTGTTATTGAATCTATTATGTTTCATGCTTATATTTTTGTAAAGTTGATTTGATAGTAACCTACAAAGTTTAAGTAATTATATGATCTAATGGATGCATGCATGAATATGTTTTATGAGTATGGGCTCACTAAGCTGTAAAATTTTTTATTTCTACATGTAGACCTTGGATTACTGATTCACCCCCCTCTTAATTATTCTAAAGAATTCTAACAATTAATCATCATTCTTTGACAATTTGTGTCCTATCACCATAGGTGTGCTTATTGGCTTGGAATCTTCCAATCCAAAAATTTTTAGTATCTACTTTACATATTTTTATTGAGTGATGTATATACTATATTTCATCTAATGTACTTGCAAACCCATAAAGAACTTTATCTCTCCAAACTTAGACATCTCAAATTCTTTCTTCATTTCATTTGCAAAAGCTTTACATAAAGTATCCTGACCTCCAAATATGATATCATCAACACAAATTTCAGATAGTGAAATACCTTTGCCTTTTTCTATCTTCAAATATAGATTGCTATTATCATTAATCCTCTCAAATTCAATCTTCACAAGATAATTGTGAAGCCTTTCATACCATGTTGTTGGTGCTTTCTTCAAACCATATAAAGATTTGTAAAGTCTACATACCATGTTTTTGTTGTTAGCATCAACAAATCTTTCTAACTATTCTATTGTTAGAATTCTTTTAGAATAACTGAGAGGGGGGGTGAATCAGTTATTCAAGGTCCAATAATGTCCAATACAAATTTTTGTTTCAAGCCTTTTTACTTTCTTGTCAAATCCTTAATGGCATATAATTGAAATTATCATGCATGCAATTAAACATTAAACAATCATGAAAAGTAAACATGCATCACCACATAACACAAATGATTTTGGTAACCTAGAAACCCTCCAAGAATAAGAAGGTAAAACTGGGGTGGGGATGATACCCAAAAAATTACTATGCAATAGATTTCAACCACTTATGGTGGTTTTCCCTATCAAAGGCCTGCCTTGTTAAAGGCTATAATACACTGTTAAATGTGACCCTATTAAAGGATTTTTACACCATGTTAGGAGTGTGCCCTGTTAGAGGACTTATGAACATTCAACTTAGAATGCCACCCTATTAAAGGATTTACATAGAGCTATTAGGCCCACCCAAGTCCATGGGATTTATAGTCACCTTGTTAAAAGAATATTTTATCCCTCTCTAAGGATCTCCTATCCTTCTCCCGAGGATCTCTTATCCTTCACCTGGGGATCTTCTATCCTTTTCCTAAGGCTTATCCACCTAGCTTTTAAGCTAACCTAGCAATATAGGATTTCAATATCTAATACAATGGTAAGAAAGTATTAGAAAAGTTTTGACCTAATAAAGATTGCAACTCTAACCTTGTAGATTTCAGATCACTCTTCAGTTCTTTTCTTTGCTTGACTTTTCTTCCTTGCAGTGGTGATAGCTTGTTCACCCTTCAAGATCTATCTCCTTGAGTTCTTCCACTCATTATGCCAATGCACTTCTATGGTCACTTGATCAATTTAGAGTCTTAATCCTCTATACTTCTCACTATGTCCTCCTTTTGACACTTCATACTAGCCTTCTCTTGGCTTATTCGCATGACCACACTTATGACCAACTCACTCCTCACTTTCAATCTCTGACATGTAACTCCTTATAAAGAAGTTTTGTTCTTCATTTCTCGCTCATCAATTTGATTTGATCTGAGAGAACGATATGTTTTCCCTCCAAATTGTTTCTTCCAAAAACTTCATGATAAGTCCATTAGTATTCGCTCAAAATTGGTTTGCATGGTTTACATGAAATTCTGTGACATCTACTCATCATCCTTATCATCCAACTAATTCAAAAAATTCAATGTAACAAACTTATTGTTATTGATCTGGTGAATCTTTTTGTCTTATCAATAATGCAGCAACTCAACATCATTGGTTTATGATACTTGACACCTTCTACGTTACTCAAATTCTACTACATTTACTGATGCTCATCACCTTCTGTGTTACTCAGCACCTGAAGGATTCTTCAACACCTTTTGTGTTACTCGGCTCTTGAAGGATTTCTTGGCTCACATTGAAGTTGAACTTTCTCGGCTTTAACTAGATAGCTCGACACTCACAAATGAACTTAGTCAGGTTCTACAAATGACTTAGTTAAACCTTACATCTTTGATGTATCTTAGTGTGTCTATTCCCTGTGTCTTAGAGTATGTCATAAATACACTATTTCATCAATGGCTTAGCTGATCCTTATACTTCATTACAACATTATAACTTCAAAATTTCTCTAGGTGCTCTAGTTACATCTTATTGATTGCCTCCTCCTTGTCAATCAACCAATTGATAGTATTTGGATCACTTAAGAAATTGTCATTCCTGCAAGTAGCAAGTTTGACATCAATGAAAAAGTAATGATTGAAAACATTCTTTACCAGTTCCATCATTCTTCATTCATGATCTTTTCAATCATTTCCAACAATCTGCCTCTTTGGCATTGATGGCAAACCAAACTGATCAATTGATTGAGCTGATCAACTTAGTTACCACCAAAATTATATACCAAATAGAAAACTTGTTGTCATTACATATCTTCCTTTTTGTATCATGTCTCCCTCTTTTTTTGATACAAACTGAATCCTTTGTTCTGCTTCTCTCTCTTGACTGTTGCATCCTTACTCTGTATTCCTAATCCTTCATAGCTGCTTGCTGATTAGTTCCTTATCTTTTATGAATCTCCCTCTTTCATCTCTCTCTCTCTTTTTTTTTGTCTACTATTGATCTCATACATCTCCCTCTTACTTTTTATTGATCAGTTTCTCATAAATCTCCCTCTTTGACATAAATGCCAAAGGTGGAGCATCTTCAACATGCTTGGTGTAAGATTTGCATCTTATGTATTTTTCCTCTGTCACCATGCTTGTGACTGATTTGAAATTTCTATTCCTATTGTCATCCTCTGCATCATTCTTCTAATATTTCAATGATCTACTCCTATTGATGGAGGGCAGCTTCTTTGTTGCTTTAGACTGCTTGAGTTAGGGGCTTTACCCCCAACTTGCCTCTAAGATATTCATAAGTATCCTTGGGCAATGGTTTGGTGAAAATATCTGCAATTTAATCCTTTGTGTGAATGTAATCCATCTTCACTTGTTTGTCTTCCACCAATTCTCTGACACACTGATACTTGATTGCAATATGCTTGGTTTTTGCATGCATTACTGGATTCTTGGATATGTTTATAGCACTTGTATTATCACAATACAGTATCACAGGTTTGGTTACCTCTTCTTTCATTCCTTTCAATAGATGTTTGAGCCACACAATGTTTGTGCAATTGATTGCTACTACCACATATTCTTCTTCTGTAGTGGACTGAGATTTGCATGTTTGTTTCTTGCTAGACCAAGTAACTAGCCTTTTACCTAAGAATAATGCTCCTACAAATCTGTCATCAATGTTGCCTCCCCAATCTGTGTCTATGTATGCATTAAGCTCAAACTTCTCATTCTTTTTGTAGTATAGGCCAAAATCATCAGTTCCTTTGAGATACCTCATTATCCTTTTTACTGCCATGAGATGATTTTCTCTAGGATTAGTAGAGAATCTACCCACAATTCCAACTACTAATGCTATGTCTGGTCTGCTATGTACAATATATTGTAGTTTTCCAATCATGGATCTATACATTGTTTGATTCACTTTAGCTGATTCATCATTTTTGGATAGCTTATGTCCTATTGCCATTGGTGTGCTGATAGGTTTGGAGTCTTCCAATCCAAATGACTTGAGTGTCTCTTTGTTGTACTTTTATTGTGTCATGAATATACCATGTTTTAGTTGATGTACTTGCAATCCAACAAAGAACTTGATTTCTCCAAACATAGACATCTCAAACTCATGTTTCATTTTGTCAGCAAAACTTTTGCAAAGCACTTCCTTTCCTCCAAAAATTATGTCATCCAAAAAGATTTCAGATACAAGGACATCCTTACCTTCTTCTGATTTGATGTACAAGTTGTTGTTATCATTAGTTCTTTCAAATCCTATTTGCACTAGATACTTGTGAAGTCTCTCATACCAAGCTCTAGGGGCTTGCTTTAATCCATATAGAGCCTTATGCAATTTGCATACCTTTTTTTTGTTATTTTCATCAACAAATCTTTCTGGTTGCTCTATGTAGACCTCCTCTTCAAGTATACCATTGAGAAATGTAGACTTAACATCCATTTGATAGACTTTAAATCCTTTGAAGGCTGCATATGCCAATAAGGTCCTTACTCCTTCCATTCTAGCAACTGGAGCAAAAGTTTCTCCATATTCTAGTCCTTCTTCTTGTGCATACCCTTTACATACTAGTCTTGCCTTGTTCCTTGTGATTTCACCATTCTCATCTAATTTGTTTCTAAAAACCCACTTGGTTGCAATCACATTCTTGTCAGCTAGTCTTGAGACTAAGGTCCATGTCTTGTTCTTTTCAATTTTTTCTATTTCTTCTTTCATAACATTGTACCAGTCATCATCTTTTATGGCTTCACTTACTATTTTTGGTTCTATTTTGCTAAGTAGATATGTCTCACTTCTGAGTCTATTCCTTGTCATTGGTCTTGCCTCTTTGTTTCCAATAATTTGATTTGTAGGATGATGTCGTCTTACATACTTTTCCAATACTGGTTCTTTCCTTGTTTGCATGTTGTCTCTTTTAGAATCTGAATCTTCATGTGTATTTTCATCAGATATTTCTACATTTCCTTCATGTTGACAGTTCTTAGAATCTAAATGAACATTCTCTATATTCTGTAGCTCAATTTTTGAATGTGTCTACTACTCAGTATTCACTGTCTATGACTCGACAGATACTAGATTTTGTTGCTGATTGTCATTCTGAGTTGCAACTTCATCATTATTAGGTATACCTTCATAAAAGTATACAAAGGTCTTGTATTCTTTTGCTTGCTTGGTGTTCTCAACACTTTGAACTTCTGCAAGCTCATCAAATTTCACATTTTTGCTTTCTACTACTTTGTTACTATTAACATTCAAGCACTTAATAAGCTTTGCTTCTAGTAGAATACCCAAGAAATGTGCCTTCCTTACTCTTTGCATCAAACTTTCCATTTCTAGACTCTTTATATATATAGCATTTGCATCCAAATATTTTGAAATGTTTTACATTAGGAGAATGCCCATACCATAATTCAAAAGGTGTTGCATTTGTACCTTTCTTGACTTGAACTCTGTTGAGCATGTAGACTATAGTACTTACAGCTTCTCTCCAGTAATTGAGTGCAACTTTTTTCTCCATCATTAAGGTTCTAGTGCAGTCAATGATTGATCTATTCCTTCTTTCTGCTATACCATTCTAAGGTGGAGCCCTAGGTGCTGATGTCTGCCTTTTGAGTCCTCTTTTATTGCAGAATTATTCAAATTCTCTTCATGTGAATTCAGTTCCTCTATCAGATCTGAGACATTTTAGGCTCTTCCCAGTCTCTTTCTCAACTCTAGCCAAGTACCATTTGAACATTTGGAATGCATCTAATTTTTGTTTCAGGAACATGATTGTCATCATCCTTGAATAGTCATCTACAAATAGCATTATGTATCTGTCACCTTTGTAGCTTTGCACTTCAATAGGACCACACAAGTCAGTATGAACTAGCTCTAATACTTCATTAGAAGTATAAGCCTTTCTTTTGAAAGTTGACTTGGCCATCTTCCCTAGTTGGCATTATTTTCACATGGTGTTATCAGGCTTCTTCAACTTTGGTAGACCTCTGACTTTCTTCATTTTTCTGATGCTTATTAGATTGTCAAAATTTACATGACAGAGCCTCTTGTTCCATTACCATACATCATCAATTTGAACAATGAGACAAGAAGCATCTTCCATGTCTAGGTAGAATAAATTACTCCTAATCTGGTCACCTTTTCCTATTAGACTTCCTTGAGAATCATAGATCTTGGCAACTCCATTTTCAAATTCAACCTTGCATCCTATGTTACCTAACTATGAGACACTTAACAAGTTATAATTCAGGCCTTCAACATAGTATGCATTATCACATGATATCTTTTCAGTAAGCTTGATACTACCTTTCCCTTTAATTTGACATGGTGCATTGTTACCAAATCTAACACTATTTCCTTCATACTGAATAAAGGTAATGAACTTACTTTTGTCTCTAGTCATGTGATGAGAGCATCTACTATCTATGAACCATTTATTATTCTTGTTCATGCAAGTTACCAGGGTAGTTGCTTTATCTTCATTTGATTCATCTTTCATAGCCACATAAACTACTTCATCATCATTCTCTTCAGAGTCTTCCTCAACAATGTAGCATCTTTTTCCTTTACCTCTGCAGTCCTTGTTGTCCTCTTTCTTGTTCATGAGGTTGCCTCCATCCTTGTAATTTTTCTTTTGTGTACATTTGGCTGCAATGTGACCAACTTCATTACAATTGAAACAAATGATTGGCAACTTACCTTTGAATTTGCCTCTTCCTTTGTGAAATCTTCTTGCTAGTAATGCCTCCAATTGGTCTACATAATCTTCATTAGTGCTACTATCACTAGATACATACTTTCCTTTTCCACTCTTTTTCTTTGTTTGCACTTCCTCATTGTCTTTTATTGCCATCTTGGCTTTGAATGCAGATTCAAAGTTTTTTGGCTTGTAGTTGTCAAAGTTGGATAACTCAAAGGCAGTGAGTCTTCCAAATATTCCTTCAAATGATAATGTTTTTCCTGGTACACACCTTAGCTCTTGGATGGCTGATACTCTTATAGCATAGATAGGAAGAAAAGTTCTCAAGTATTTGCTACATACTTTTTCTTCTGATAATTGTCCTTCTAGGCTTCTTATAGCACTTGCCACTTCTTTCATTCTTGCACCGTATTAAGCAACATTCTCTCCTTCTATTTTCATGTCATCAAACTTTCCTCTTAGGCTCTCTCTTTTGGTTCTCTTGACATTATCATCTCCTCGATAGATGTTTGATAATGTTTTACACATCTGATGTGAAGTACCAAATTATTTGATGTTATCATACTTGGCATAGCTTAGTGCTGAAGCAGTCTCTAACATTGCTTGATTGTGCTCCTTCTTCTTGTTCATGTCATCTACAGTGAGGGGTCCTGCAGGGTCTACATGATCAACTATGATTGAGGTTTGTGCATAGTCACCTATTGATCCAAGGTGCAACTTCATCAGACTTTTCTATGCAACAAAGTTTTCTTTTCTTAGCTTGGGAACTTCTTTCTTGGACATCTTGATCTTCCTCCTGTTAGTACCTTGAAACAAATCATCAATGGGCTCTGATACCAATTATTAGAATTCTTTTAGAATAACTAAGAGGGGGGGTGAATTAGTTATTCAATGTCTAATAATGTCCAATACAATTTTTTCTTTCAATCCTTTTTACTTTCTTGTCAAATCCTTAATGGCATATAATTGAAATTATCATGCATGCAATTAAACATTAAACAATCATGAAAAGTAAACATGCATCATCACATAACACAAAGGATTTAGGTGACCCAGAAACCCTCCAAGAATAAGAAGGTAAAATTGGGGTGGGGATGATACCCACAAAATTACTGTGCAATAGATTTCAACCACTTCTGATGGTTTGCCCTATTAAAGGCCTGCCTTGTTAAAGGCTACGACACACTGTTAAATGTGACCCTGTTAAAGGATTTCTACACTGTGTTAGGAGTGTGGCCTGTTAAAGGACTTATGAAAATTCAACTTAGAATGCCACCCTATTAAAGGATTTACATAGAGTTTTTAGGCCCACCCAAGTCCATGGGATTTAGAGTCACCTTCTCAAAAGAATCTTTTATCCATCTCTAAGGATCTCCTATCCTTCTCCTGAGGATCTCTTATCCTTCTCCTGGGGATCTTCTATCCTTTTCCTAAGGCTTATCCACCTTTCTGTTAAGCTAACCTAGCAATGTAGGATCTCAATATCTAATAAAATGGTAAGAAAGTATTAGAAAGGTTTCGACCCGATAAAGATTGCAACTCTAACCTTGCAGATTTTAGATCACTCTTCAGTTCTTTTCTTTGCTTGGCTTTTCTTCCTTGCAGTTCTGACAACTTGTTCACCCTTCAAGATCTATCTCCTTGAGTTCTTCCACTCATTATGCCAATGCACTTCTATGGTCACTTGATCAACTTAGAGTCTTAATCCTCTATACTTACTCCTCACTGTCCTCCTTTTGACACTTCACACTAGCCTTCTCTTGGCTTATTCACACGACCACACTTATGACCAACTCACTCCTCACTTTTTATCTGTGACCTGTAACTCCTTATAAAGAAGTTATGTTCTTCATTTTCCATTCAAATCTTCCTACTCATCAATTTGATTTGATCTAAGAGAACGATATTGTTTTCCCTCCAAATTTTTTCTTCCAGAAACTTCATGATAAGTCCATCAGTATTTTATCAAAATTGGTTTGCATGGTTTACATGAAATTTTGTGACATCTACTCATCATCCTTATCATCCAACTAATTCACAAAATTCAATGTAACAAACTTATTGTTACTGATCGAGTGAATCTTTTTGTATTATCAAAATAATCTTGTCTTATTCTTTATGACTTCTCCATTTTCATCTAACTTGTTTCTATACATCCACTTGGTGCCAATCACCTTTTTATCTTCTAGTCTAGGAACTAAAGTTCATGTCCTATTTTTCTCAATCTATATAATCTCTTCTTTCATGGATTTACTCTAGTCCACATCTTCTAAGGCATCTTTCAGTGTCTTAGGTTCATACATGCTAATAAAACATGTATGGATCAAATAGCTACTCAAAGGCATGAATGAGGAAATCATTAAACCTTTGGCACTTTATTATGATAATGCAAGTGCTATAAATATATGAAAGAATCCTATGATGCATACAAAAACTAAGCACATTGAAATCAAGTATCATTATTTGAGAGAGTTAGTTCAAGACAAAGAGGTGAAGATGGAATATGTGAACACAAAAGAGAAAATAGATGATATCTTCACAAAAACATTACCTAAGGATGTTCATGAGTATCTAAGAGGTAAACTAAGGGTAATACCCCTATCCAAGGCTATTTAAGAAGCATGAGAAGTGCCCTACATCAATTGAGATGATTGACATATGTTAAAAATTGATTTAATGGATCTTACTTTAGTGGCTTCCTAAAGTAATCAAAGAGTTGGAGCTACAGATTAGTCACAAGCTAGCTAACAGAGGGAGAAACTAAAAATGTCCATATCTTCATATTAATATGACAAGTCTTTGGTGTGTTTTCAAAGAGGGAGAAATATAGAAAGAGAGAAATATAGAATACTAAACAAAGTGAGAACAAGAAAGAAACATGGAATATCTACTTAGAGGGAGATAGTGCACCTGGTGATTTAACTACATAGAGAGAAATGATTAAAAGACATACATCTACCTAGTATGTGGGAGATAGTGTTGAGGGAGATACAAGAACATAATAGACATAGACAGATAACTAAAAATTAGTAAGAGGAAGTGATCAAGATGGAGTCATACAAATGAGTTGATTATCTATTGATCAAAACATAATTTTGTAACCTATACAAAAGATGAAAGCTCCTAATAGAGGGAGAGATTTCAATACAAGAAATTATTTTCTTTTTGGTATTGTTGTTGGTATAGGTTTACCATCAATGCCAAAGACGGAGATTATTGAAAGCATATTGACACAAGTATGAGAATGTGTTTCAATCATTTTTTGTCATTGATGTCAAACTTGCTACTTGTTGGTAAGACAACTACTTAGTTGATTTGAGTACTAACATTTGTTCAATTGATGAAGAGGATTTGATCAAATGAGATAATAAAAGAACCTACATAAAAGGTTGAGTTATGGTATGAAAAAGGAGTACAAATATCATTTAGGAAAATGATGTTATAGTGCATTGATTATCTACTTAAGGTTTCACAGGTTGATGCACTGACAAAGTCTAGAAGAACAAGTAAGAAGAATTGAGTTTTCCAAACTTGATTGAGTAGATAGTAGCTGCCAACCAAAGTTACTGCAAGCTAAGAAGAAAATTAGTTGGATCCAAGCAAAGTAAAAGTTCATTGTATGCTAAGTGCTATAGTGTAAGCCGAGTAAAGTTTAGTTGATATTGAGCACCAGTAAACTTTAGTGTTTGTTGAGTGATCTAGTTGAAGATAAGTGGAAGAATAGTATGGAAGATGAGTGATAGCATATTGATTCCAAGTGTCAATATTCATGTTAAATCATATATTTGATGAATCTAAGTTGACTATTTTGTTTTCTTGAATTTTGTGAAGCGTGTGGAAGATAACTATGGTGAGTTGGTGGCACATAATTCATGGTAAACCATTTTGAGGTTAATTCAAAGAGTATTAAAGGATAGAAGGAACTAAAATGAAAATATGGGTCGATTCATTAAATCCTACCTAATCCTACCTAACCCTAAAATGGATGATAGAGGATGAATGAAAAAAGATCTTAATTTTCTATTTATAGGGATGGTTGGTCAAAATCAAGGTCGGTTAATGTTTGAGAATCTAAGTTACACAAGAGGTCTATGTTATTACTTCATTTAGAGACCAAACAAAAGAGACTACTATTGGAAAGCAAAGAAAGAAGGATTAAGAGTATGAATGCTTGAAGGGTGAATAAGCTATCATAGCTAAAGTGTGTGAAAACCAAGCATAACAAAGGATTGAAACCCAGATTTGTAATTTGCAAGTGAGTTGCAATTTGTTATCAAATCAAGGCTTACTGTTACTTTCTAATCATTGCACTATTCTAGGGTAAATCCTTTGGGTTAAGGTTGACTTAAAAATCATTTGTAAATCCTTTAACCTGGTGGCATTCCAAGTGAATGATCTAAAGTCCTCTGACAAGGCTCAATCCTAATAGAGTGATTGAAATCCTCTAACTATGTCACATTTAATAGTGTATATTGTAACCTTTAACAAGGTTGGCCTTTTTGAAAATATAACAGGAGTAATTAAGAGGGGAGGGGTGAATCAGTTACTACAAAAATAAATCCTAGATCCCTTAGATGTCATTAGAACACAACTTTGTGAAATTTTAATTCTAATGATGCTCAACAAATAATAAAATATTGTAACTTGGTAAAAAATGAGAATGCTTGGCAAACACTTAACATAAAAATCTTAAGATGTTATCTTTGATTAATTATTAATTTAAATTATTAGCAAAAATATAAGAAAAATAGCATGAACACATTTGACACCAAGATTTAACGTGAAAACCCAATTTGGGAAAAGCCACCAATTGCAACTAGTTACTGATTTTCACTCTTCCAAAGTGAGCCTTGTTAGGAGCCAACCCTACTAAAGGTTAGAAAACACACTATTAGGTGTGACCCTGTTAGAGGATTTAATCACCCTATTAGGATTGGCCTTGTTAGAGGTCTTTAGACACTTCAATATAAATGCCACCTTGTTAGAGGATTTACAAATAGCTATTAAGCCAACTCTGTTGAGAGATTTAGATTACTACTACAATGGTTAGAGAGTATCAATGACATTACCTGATTTTGATGCAATTTAATTATTGATCACAAATATTAATTCTAGCTTATACTTGATCCTTCTTGATCAAATATGTCTTTTCAACTTCTCAAGGATATTCTATTTATCCTTCTAATTCGATTCCTCGTAGCATCATTGGATCTTCAAATGTCTTCCATGCATTCACACTTACTAATCCTCAACTTGACTTTTGATTTATATCTTTCATATTGTCAAGTTACCTAAAATACAACTTAAAATAATTAATATTCATCTTCTTAATCGGCTAGAACCAATAGATAAATAAATTGAACTCAATATGCCAAAACAAGAAAATCCCTTGTTAGCCAACCTTTCTTGGTAGACACTAACTCAGAAACAATTTTCTTGTGTTAACCAAGTTAACTCGATTAACACTACATACTTGCAAAGTTCTTTTGATAATCGAGTCAGCTTGTTTAACACTGGTTCCATCCAAAATTTCCTTCATTAACTAAGTGAGTTTAGTTAACACTCATCTTCTATAGGCTTTCCTTTGATGCTCGGGTGAACTTAGTAGACACTGCCTTTTGAACTAGGTAAACTCTGGAGTGCTCGGTAGAAATAGAAAACTATCTTCAATGCTTGAGTGAGATCGACATGCACTGACTGGTAATGTTATGAAATTTTTTGTAATGTCAAAGACAATACACAATTAATCAATTTTTCCAACAAGCCTTTCATAGGGAATCACTTCATAAGAATGAGAATGAGTGGCATGTTACTGGTGGTTTTTCCCAAATTGGGTTTCCATGTTAAATCATTGTCTCAAATGTGGTATTGATATCATTATGTTTCATGCTTATATTTTTGCAAAGTTGATTTGATAATAACCTACAAATTTTAAGTGATTGTATGAGCTAATGGATGCATGCATGAATATATTTTATGAATATGGGTTCGCTAAGTTGTGAAAATTTTTTATTTGTACATCTAACCTTGAATAATTGATTCACCTCCCTCTCAGTTATTCTAAAGAATTCCAATAGAAACAAAGAACATGGGATCATACAACTTGTGAGCATAACCAACAATATACAAAAGTCCCTAAAGATGAGTACATGTATACATAAGAATAAGAGAAGTGTAGGATACCAGACATTCCCTAAAAAAAATATGTATATGTTGATCCCTTGCTTTGACTCTTGCATCCTCCTAGCATCCATCTTGCTACAAAACCTTCACAAGTTTTAGAAGAGAAAGGGTAGGTGTGTGTGTGGATCTAGAAAATATCTAAGCAATATCTAATATCCTACTAGTGAACCTACAATCACGCAGACATAGATTCATCCCTAAAACACCAAAGTATCTAGTAGGCTATCCTCAAGACAAGTGAAAAGTGATCAAGGAACCATACAAAAAAAGAAGATAGCACCTTGTTTTATTTAATATTTTTTTTGCATGTGTAGGTAGATGATGTTTTTGATTAAGAAAAATAGGCTTTAAAAGGGCCTTGAAACCCTAACATAAAAAATTAGTCTACAACAGAGCATTAAAGGCTACAAACCAAGTTTAAAAGTAAAAAGAAAGAACATCTCCCTAAAAAAAGATAAAAATATAAATAAAACTAGGGAGAGAGACCAAAAAAACTAGGGCAGCCCCAAAAAGGCCAAGGTGCTTAGATGATGTCTCTCAGCATTTTAGCTATGTTGATCTCCAACTTTGATAGCTTGCCTACTGCCTCCTTCATCTTAGAAAGCTCTTGATCTGGGGCTAGGGTATCCTTTTTCCTAGTGTTGGATCTATTTTTCTTCCTTACACCTTCATCCAAAGTCCTATCCTTTAAGTTGTGGGTGTCAGGGTCTTGGTCCTTGCTGATGCTCTAATCATCCACATAGTGGATGAACTTCTTGATGTTCTCATTATCCTTGAGGATGCTAGAGCTTTGCTCAAGTATACCTTGCATTGTCTTGTCCATTGCATGAGTTCTATTGTTGACTTCCTCCACCCTTCTGTCCATGCTTTGGTCATCCTCATTAAACCTATTCTTTAAGCTATAGCTCTCCCTTTATAGAGCACTCATTCTATGTTTGAGGTCAAGGATATTGTGGAAAAGCCACTTAGTGGTTTGAAAGCTATCCACCACGCTATTCTTTACATTGTTAAGGACATCCATGTCTGGGTTCTCCTTAGTAATGTTGTTGAGGATAACTAGAGTAGGATCAATCAACTCTCTAGTTGGATTCTGCCCTCTTCAATTTCCTTGACCTAAGTTCTAATTAGCTCCCATTCAATGCCCATATTGGCCAAAGCAGAGTCAAAGTTCCTCCACAACACCTTCCTATCCTTCCTAATGACCAAGCATCTATAGGTACTAGTGACAAAGTCTTTGAAGCCTTGTTTAGGTCCCTCCCTATCAATGGGGTCCCCTTCCACCATCTCACTCTCCTCCCCTTGTTTTTCCTTGTTGTCATCTGCAGTTTTCCTTTCCTGATTCCCTGACACCATAGCCTCGTCTTTGCTTGCTGACACTTTGATAGTGATGATCCTCTTACTCTTCTGTCGTTCTTTACCAACCCCTCCCCTAATTTTCTCCTCTTCCCCAACACTATCTTCACTCGTGTCCATCCCTTCAGCAAGTGTCAATATCTTGTGTAGGCTTGGGGTGCACAAGTTTCTCCTTACTATTAGTTTTGAGGGTTTTATTCCTTGAGCCATGCTGTGGGGTCTCAGATTCTTTCAAATCCATGTGCATCTCAAGGATTTCCTTCATATCAAAAGGTGAATAAGTCTCTTTAGACTCATTAGAATCCCCTTTTATTTTCTTGCTCTCTTTCCTATCTTTGATTTGTTTGCTAATAGTCCTAGCGTTGAAGTATTCATAGGTTAACAACATCAACCCCTCATAGAGAATTAGATTTCTAGTTTTCTTTTCTTTATACTCATTAATATTATCATTCATGGATGAGTAAAGGTAGAAGGGGATAGTGATTTTCACTACATACTTGAAATGGTTGAGGAGCATGAAGTGGTAAGTCAATATGTGATCAAACCTAGTATCAAGAGTAATATATTTGATGATGGCATAGAGCTCAAATCTCCATAGAGGCTTGATGGAGCTCAGGAGATAATGGGTACCTTTCTTCACCAGTGCATCTTTCTCCTCTTGGTTCTTAGTAAACTCCACCACTACTTTCCCAAAAAAATTTCTATCTTTGTAAAATTTCTTGCCAATAATAGGGATGCTAGTTATCTGGGAGCTAATTTCTTCTATAATAGAGAACTCCACCCCATCGATTTTAACTATGCCCTCATTCTACTTTCTAAGCATACTTTTGGTTACAAAGGGTTTCAATCCATGGAGGCATTCAATATAATTCATTATTTCTCCTCTCCTCAAGATGTTCCACACCTTGGATGTTCTTCTCCACTTCTGGGCTACATCCTCTAGTTCCCTCTTGTGTCTTTCCCTAACCATAGTGTTCTTCTCAATGTAGTCTTTGTAGTCAATATCAGTACCCTTCAAAACTTGCAAGCCTTTAGCTCTCCTCATTTTCTTAAACCTTCTTTTTGCCTTGTGAATTCACTTCCCACGAGCAATAATTGACATAGCTTGATGGATATTGTAGATATGGGAAGTATGAGAAATATCATACTTCCACCTCAAAACTCTACATATTCCCCATAAATTATTTATTATCATAATAAATTGACACATGTTATTATTGGCCTTAGCCAACAACTTACTATCTTTCATTATGGAATTTAATTATACCCAATCTACCTGGGATATGATCCATTTTGATGACCTCATTTAACTCTGGCAAGATATCATGTCCATCCATCCACTTAGCTGCCTCATTATACTTGACTGCCCAATTTACCAACCTGTCCACCACATTGTTGGCCTCACAATACTCATGTGCCAAAGGTTTTTTCAAAATTTTGCAGGTACTAGATGAATTCATCAATAATATTTGTAGTAGTCCAAGTAGGCTTGTTCCTCCCATTAAGACAATCAATAATGTTCTTAGAGTCTCCTTCCAGCTAAAGGAATTTCACTCCAATTTCTTTTGCTAGCTTGATTGTCTGGTGTGCCACAATGGCCTCTACATAATGATTAGTTTGAATCCCAAGGGTGGTGATGAAAATAGCAATTCCTTTCCCATGTGCATTTCTTATGATGCCACCAACCCTTGCCTTTCCTGGGTTGCCTTTTGCTGCCCCATCAAAATTGGCCTTAAGCTAGCCCTCAGGAAAGAAATACTAGCTACAACCTTCCCTTTTGTCTTTTACTATTGTATTTAGAGGGGAGAAGGGGTATTTAGTGTTGGTGTAATTTTCAATCAAAGAATTGAGACATTTGTGAAAAACCACTTTAGCATTAGACTCCTTATCCCTAAAGATTTGGTTGTTCCACTCTTTCTAGACCCCCCAGCATACATGAGGTAAGGCCCAAATTCATAAAGTCCTTGATTCCTTATAAGCCATCCAAAATTTTCATTAAACAAAGAGCTCTAAAATATTGGATGGAAAACACCAGGACAGGTTGAAAAAAGATAGGAAAAGAGACTAGATAGAATTAATAAAAGGATAGTGAATAAATGTATGCTCAACACTCTCACTATTATTTTTGCATAAGATACATCTATTGGGTATCATGTTACCTCTTTTGGTGAGGTTATCCACTATGAGAATAAAATTTTGGAGCAAGATCCAAAAGAAAATATTGATCTTTGGGATAAGGCCCAGATGCTAGGGTTTGGCACACACTGGGTCCTAGCCCTGAAACTGCAATGTCTCATAGCCAGAGGCCACAGTATAAAGACCATGCATAGTCTCCCCCCAAAAAATGGCATCTTTGTTGTGGCAAAGATGAATATGTCTAACCATATCCATCAATGGCTTTAGCTCCTCAAACACCTTTGCCAAGTCAATCCAACCATTATGAATTTTGTAGTCAATCACCCTGCTCCCAAATCTTTCAATGCAAACATTAGCCCATCTATTGGAAGCCTCATTTTCCCAGAGAAGACCTGAACTAAGCCAATCATCAAGCCAAAAGTTAATAGATTCACCATTTCCCGACATGCCATTTGGCTTTCTCAAAGGCAAAATCCTTAGTTCTCATAAGACCATTCCAGATGGAAGATCCACTGGGTTCAAAATCCTTGTTAATGAACTGTTTGAGATTGAGATCATTAGCATATTTGGACATCAAAATATCTCTCCATTCACCTTTTTTGTTGAAAATTCTCTAAATCTATTTTTCTTGAAGAGCTAAGTTGAATTGTTTTAGCTTATGAATCCCCAAACCCCCATGCTTCTTAGATTTGGAAATGGAATCCCATGCCACCAAAGGGTATTTCTTGTTCTCATCAGTGCCTGACCACATAAAGTTCCTTTGGATAGCCTCAAGGTGGTCAGGCACCTTGGAAAGGAATAGAAAAAAAGCTAAAAGCATGAGTAGGTAAATTTTGTAAAGTAGATTTAATCAGAGTCACTTTACCCACCTAGCTCAAAGTAATACCTTTCCAATCAACAAGCTTCCTATTGAATCTATCCACTAGATTATCCTAGAAAGTGTCTAGAGGTTTCAGCCCTAAGGGAAGCCATAAATAAGTGGAAGGAAGAGATCCAACCTTGCATCGCAAAATATCCACTATTGTCTTCTCTCTTCTAACCAGGGTATTGAAGAAAAACACTAAGCACTTGTCCTAGTTATGAGCTACCCAGAGGCCTTAGAGTAATTGTTCAATTTTTTTTTAATATATATAGCTTCCCTCACTGAGGACTCACCCCCCATGATAGCATCATCAAAAAAATACTAGTGTGTAAACACTAAAGGACTAGAAGATGGTTTCAAACCAATCAAAGCCCCTCTGCCCCTACTAGATTTGATGAGTCTACCAAGGCCTTCAACTAGAATGATGAAGAGGATAGGGGATAAAGGGTCTCCCTAGTGAAGGGCCCTGGAGGGTTTTAAAAAATTAAAGGGGGCCCCATTCACAAGGACCAAAAAGGTGGGAGTGGAAACCAGTTGAGATAACAACTTCCTCACTTTAGCATTAAAACCTAAAGCATTAAGAATTCTATCCAAAAAACCCCAGTTCACCCTGTCATTAGCCTTGGAAAGATCTAGCTTGAGAAGAAATCCTTCCTGCTTCCCCACCTCCAAAGAATGGATAACTTCATGGACTTCCATGATGGAATCCATAAATTTCCTACCAAGGACAAAGCCCAACTGTTGGGGTGAGATGATCTTCATAAGAAGATTGATAAGTCTGTTAGCAAGAACTTTAACAAATTCTTATAAAAAGAGTTGTAGAGACTGATAGGCCTGAAAGAACCATAGGAATCTACACCAGTAAGTTTAGGAACCAGAACTAGAAAAGTAGCATTAACTTCTTTTAGTAGGTCTTTAGCACTGAAGAATTCTTGGACATCTTTAACAATATCAGCATGAATAATATCCTAGTACAACTGAAAGCAAAAAGTGGGGAAACTGTAAGGGCTAAGGGCCTTCTCAGCTGGAAGATCAAAAACTACCCTTCTAATTTCATCATACTTAGGTATAGCCAGTAAATCCTAGTTCTAAGCATTTCCAATGATCTTGGGAATCGAGTTAACAACCTCATTTTGGTCCTCACCATCCAAGTTGAGATCTTTCATAAGAATTGAAGAGAAATACCTGATAGCCTCCTCTACTATTTCATTATCTTCTTTTAAAGTACCATTACCCTTTTCGATCTCACTAATTTTGTTGGCAACCTCATGTTTCATAGTGGACAAGTGGAAAATTCTATAATTTTTGTCCCATTCCTTAAGCCATACCGACCTTGACCGTTGCCTCTAGAACATTTCCTCTTTCCTGACAATGTTGTGTAGTTTAGCCAAGAATTCCTTCTCAGAGTTAAGAAAGTTATCATCATAACCCCAAGTCTGGATATTATTTTTTACCTTAGCCAAGTTCTCCATGATCTTCTCCTTATCCTAAAAAATATTACTGAAGTCTGATTTGTTCCATTTATGAATCTCTAATTTAATGAACCTAAGTTTCTTAGCAACCTTATACATGGAAGTCCCATCCACCTCAATATCCCACCACTCTTTGATTTTGTTATGCAACCTAGGGTGAGTCAACCATATTTTTTCAAATCTAAAGGGGAAGACCTTCATTCTATTGATTTTCTCTAGAGTAAGAGAAATAGGAGAATGGTCTAAACCAAGCCTCACAAGAGCAAAAAGCTTATAGTGGAAGTTTCCCAGCCAATCCAAAGAAATAAGTGCTCTATCTAATCTTACCTGAATGCAATCCTAGCCAATTCTCCGATTGGACCAAGTGAACTTACAACCCCCAAGGTCCACATCTAGAAGATCCAGATCCCTAATCAAATCAGCCAAGTGTTTTCTACTTTCAACATCAGGCGAAAGCCCTCCTAACTTATCAGAAGCTAAGAGAGGAGTGTTAAAATCCCCCATAATAATGCTTTTAGTATCACCTAAATTACTAACCAAATCCATAATTTTGATCAAAAAATTTCTAACCTAAAAAGTTCATGAGAAAAATATTACCTTCATTAAATAAGATACTAGCCTCCAAAGAGTCCTTCCATATGGTAAGCAAACCCCCTAAATCACCATTCGAGTCCATAGCCACATTTTTCATGCTTTTCCCAAAGGAAATATTCTTAGTCTTTTCCTCGTCCATTTTGGTTTCTTGGATTAAAAAAAATCTAGTCTATGGTCCCTTACCATATTCCTAAGTATTTCTTGTTTGTGGGTTCCATTAAGCCCATGAATATTCCAGGAAATGATCTTCATCCTTTGATTGAAGTGCATGATTCCTAGATGGTTCTTAGCATCCCATCCATCAAATTCCTTCTTGTTTCTTCCTTTTTGATTTGATTCTTGCTTTTTCTTCTTGGGGTGATGGATTTGTTTCCAAGATCAGCTTTCACCCTACTCCTAGTTGTAGCTGAAGAGACTAGGGAAGGATCCCTACTGTTCTTCTTTTTCTTCCTAATAGATATCCAAGGGGCCTCATTTACCTCCTTACAACTATCAAAGAGAGCCTCTAACTGGGGGAGGTGCCTAAGGGTAGTCACTAACAAAATTTCAAGGATTCTATTCAAAGTTGTAGGGGATACCCCTTTATTAGGGCTACTTTTTGATTCCTAAGAGAGAGGATGATCCTATAGCTCTCCAATAGGCCCTACCTAAGAATCTGGAACAACATAGATATCCATCTCCTCCTCTTTGGTATCCAAAGTAGAGCACTTCCCACCTATCTTAGGAGAGGGGATCCCACCCTTCTCAACCATAGGGTTAATTGATTTAGGAATAAAAGTCAAGTGATTGCAATTTGTAGAGTGATCCAACTTCTCAAGTTCTTTGAAATCTACTGGACTATTCCTATCCTTTGGTAAATGCCTCTTATCATTACCTTGTTCTCCCCCTGGGTTCTTTCCTTCTAATAATTTTTCCTTCCACACTTTTCTGGGTGCACTTGCTTTGTTCTTACCTAGTTTGTTTTGGGCTTTACCAGCTTTAACTTTCTCTTTGAAGATTGGGCAAGTCTTTGCTTTATGTCCTACCTTTTTGCAATGGAAGCAGGCAAAAGGAACATTTTCATAGTCAATTTTTTGGACCCTTCTTCCCAGTTGAGACTAAAATTCAATCACTTGGGGCATATCCTAACCCTTAGCCACCCTGACACATAGTCTGCATATGTAATTCTTTTCTTGGTTGCAGTAATGGGATCAATTGAAAGAAGTTCTCCAAAGGGTCTAGCTATGCCATCAAAAAAATCCTCGTGTTAATATTCTAAGGGCAGCTCTAGTAACCTTATCCAAACTAGGGACTAGGTGAGGAAGTCATTGTTCAGGTCAAGGTTGGAAGTCCACTTTTGAAGGACGTGAGTAGACTTACCCATCGACCAATTTTTGGCACACAAAATTTTGGAGTAGTCCTTTGGGAAAGCAAACTCAAAAGATATAAAACCTTTAGCCATGGTCATTACTTTAACCTACCCTTTTAGCTCCCATTTGTTCCTTGCAAAAATCCTAACTAGATCAATGTTTGGTCTAGGTCCAATAAAATTACCCATTAGGGTAGTCGCCATGTTCAAGATATTGTGGTCAATAATTTTGATGGGTACTTCCATAGCAAAGATCCCCTTTTCCTTATTGGATTTATCAATGACTTTGGGGAAAATTGACTGACTTGAAGGTTTGACCCCAAAGAGATTCTTCCATCGACCCTAGACTCAAGGGGCCACTCCTCTTGAAGATGCAAATCACATGGGTCCCCATCCTCTATAGCATTGACATCTTTCCCATCATTGACCTACTCTAACCCTGCAATATGATCACCATTTCCCATCTCTATATTTTCCCCCAGCTTCCAATTCAAAATTTCACCTTGCTCTACTCTACTCACCATAGATTTCAAGTATGTGTAGGTAGATGATGTTAACTATTTCTTTGCAGAGCAATAAATACCCTCACCCAGAAAATCCAAAAAAATCTAAAGGGGAGCTCTTTGAGAACCTTTTCAGATTGAGGATGTTTTGGAAAAGAACAACTTTGAAGAAGAAAAGAATTCTCTCTCAATGCTACATATCAATGATATGAGAGAGGCTGAAAGTTGATTCATTAGGATTCACCAGAATAACTCCAACACCAAGGAGTTTTAATATTGTACTTCAAGTACAATCACACTAGAGGTATAACATATAGGCCTAACATATCAAATTTCTTAAGCAAGCAATGGATCAAGAAAATATTCAAAAGTACTGCATAATGCCTTAGGAGGAATGGCAATTACAATAAAAGATCAATCTAAAATGGGAAATAGAAGGGACTGAAAATAAAGTTTTGGCATCAAGTGGGATGCATCTCATAGACAAGGTACATATCAAAAAGCATGTGCATTTTACCATATGGCTAAAATATGTTCTAATAGAAATGGATCAGCCAACATCATATTTTTAGAATGTGTAAATGAATGAAGAATGATGCAATATATTTTCAGCATGATGCATCCAATTTATAGCATAATTCAAGTGACTCAACCACCATGATTCATCAATAGCATGTATAAGTGCATCATCAAATCAGTAATAAGGTTCATACATGTATTCATGTATAAAAAGGAGTCAAATACATGCATGTACATGTACAAAAAAAAGCATAGCATTAAAGTAAAAGTGCATGGTGAAGACATAAAAATGAAAGCATGAGAATATGATGGTACCCCTTTGTGACATTAAGTAATGCATCCTACAAATTCAATCCTTTATTGGTCAACAAGTTAGATGCTAATATATATTTGAGCACCCTACATTTCTCCAATCAACATGCACTCATATGCATGGACCATGTAGCCATGGTCAAAAATTCAATAGTTTACAACAAATATATCAAGTTGCATGACAAGAGGAACATGGAGAAGCATTCATGGTATATTACCATAGACATGTGTGTTCAAGTTAAGTGATCAAAATAGTGAGTGCATTTTCAGAATATTTGAGCATTTAATATGAGTAGTAGCAAAAAAGTACATTCAAGTACATGCATGAGAATCAAATTCAGCCCACCACATGCTTTAAATAGAAATTATCAACATCATATGGGTACATGATGCCCTGGCCTTCCTCCCAAGCAATGTATCAATTACTAGAACAATAAATGTTCCATAAAATTTAAACATTCATCTCTCCACATTTTGAACATGTTAATCGGTGTATGCATGAGAAACATGGATTTTTTTGCATAATGAAAAGAGAAAAGTACAATGATGCTGAAAGTAAATACAATTTGAAAAAGTTATCAGGCACATAATAAGGCTGCAGACTATAAACAAATGGATTCCTTGTTTATAGAAGCCAATTTAATGTATATTGAGGCATGAAATAAAAGAGGAATTTGTTGCAATAGTATGCATGCAAGAATCATAAGATCAGTACAAGGAATGATGAAGAATCATATTTTGGAGCATCCTCAGTGTCCATATATAGAGCATACAAAAATATTTCATGGTGCAATGCAAATAAAAAAATTGATCTTCTCTATATATGTAATGCTTTGATACCAAAAATCAATACACTTCTACAAACCATTATTCACAGGAATATCCATGATGAAGATCATATCAAGAGACACCTTATAGCTTCCTATCTATGATGTGAAAGAGCTATGATATTTTGGCTCTCAGTGAACCTATCTTGTGTAAAGCCTTGTAAGGTGCACCATAGAATGAAAGATTCAAAGACAAAAGAAAGGATGCTAGTATCTAAGAATCCATAATGGATGTAATGCAAATGCAAGGTCTAAGCTAAATGAAATGTAAGATGCAAGTTAAGATAAAAAGAATGAGGGTATTACAAATCCTCCTAATTAAGTTGTATGAGCTAAACTAGAGCATAAAATAAATATTGAGTGAAAAATTCCATGATGCAAGTATGAGGGTGTGCAAGAATGCTTGAAGTCCTTCAAAAGCTCCAAAGTCACCAAGAAAACTTGCAGCATAACAATAACATGAGAGTGTAAGATTGGGAGATTAAGGAGAGAGCCTCCTTTTAAAGATAAATTGATGGTAGAGATTAAGAGACAAAAGAGACATAATCAAGGGTCGACAATGCATCTTGAGTGATCTATGTGCACAAGAATCTCACCTAAGAAATATCAATGGTGATTTTTAAAAGGCAAAAGATATGTGGAGGAGAATTAAAGCTATTCTAAAAATAAATATTCCTCTCAAATAGAAAAGTGTGGATTTCATTTGTAGACAAAAATGCCTTTTTATTTTTAAAAAAAGGAATAATGCTTTTTGTGTACACACTCAGTATAAGGGGAATTTGGGAAATTTATTTAATTAAAAGGGAGAAATTTATTTCAATTAAATAAAAGACTTAGGGTAATGTGGTCAAACCATAAGTAATGATTGAATAAATAGAAAATTAATAATTTGATCAAGGATAAATGCTAAATAAATTAAGAAAAAATGCTAGAAAGGGGGCTCATAGTTTAGATGATCATTTTTGAGTGATAATAATGCTAAACAACAAGATGGTTCTTTCATGAGATCTTAGAATACATACCATGACATTTAGAAATAAGTAGTGACAATAATGCCCTTATGTCATCAATAAATTTAGGTCACTCATGAAGTGCATGCAATAAACAAGAAATCAAGTGCATGGCAATAAATAATGGACTAGGCCATTACATGCAGCCATGGAGTTGAAGATCAAATCATGGTGCTAAAAATAAAAGGCATAAAGATCTAATATAAAGAAACCCTCTTTTGCATAAAATTGCATGAAGACATGGAGCCATGATATAGAGGTCTACACACCCCAAGCAATGGAAATACATAAGAAAACCCTCATACATTACATGGAATGCAAGCCACAATCTCCTCAAAGGAAAATCATTGATTTCAATATTAAAAACATACAACAATAAATCAAGAGTATGCTACAATCATCATTCTTAGAAAAACAAAATTAGGATTTGAAATCCTAATGCATATAAAAGGAGTAGAAATCAAGAGAAACCATCACCAATTTTATTCTAAATAGAAAGAAAACAAAAAATATATAGCTTAGAGGCACATGACCTTCTTCCTAACCAAAGAAATGAAGAAATAAACTTGCATGCAACATCCTAGTGCTTTTCTTTCAAAGTAAAACCAACAAAATGGAGAATGAAGAGCACCAAGCTTAGCTTATATAGTGAAGCTTCTTGTTTCCATTTGTTAAAGCTCCAAAAATCTTATCCACTGATGTATAAAGTGAAGGTGTTTATATGTAAATTAAAGGTTATTTACCTATAATAGTGGGGGGTGTTTGAGGGATGAAGTCTTAATATTCTCAGGTGGGTAACTTTTTGAATATTACTGAAGGGGTTTTTTTCTGAGAGGGGTTTTGATTGTATAAGAAGGTATTAGTATGTGGGGGATTATTTTTATTTAATGGTATTATATTATTTAATGATATTATATTAAGAGGGAGAATTTGGTTTCATAGATTTTTAAGAATTTTAATGTGAATATGTATATGTATGTATCCTTGTTAAGGGAGGAAATCTTTTCATTTTTGCACATGCTTACATTATAAATATTTCAATAGATGATATTCTTATAAATAACTATATTTAAATATATATTTTAATGCAAATGAGGGGATGGTGAGATTTTATTACACCAAATTCAAGGGTTTGGTTTTTGGTTAAGTAGGAAATTTTAAAAGAAAAATTATATGTTTTCCGTTATTATCTACACCTACCAACTTATTTTAAGGAGGTTGTTAGTGTGGATACCTAAATCTAATTACACCACTAGGTAATCTTATTTAGTCATCTCTTAGGACATTATTGATTAAATATCTTATATTTAATTAATTAATCATCATCCCCTAGTTAATCAATTGATTTAATTAACTATAGTCCAATTGATTAAATCAAATGATAACCCAAAAGAAATTTATAATTTAAATCCCCATTCCTCTATTAAATTAAATAAATGCAAAAGTCTATTTAATTTAGTTACACATCCTCATTTATTAAATAAATCATTTAATAAATCAATTCCAAATCCCCAACCATCCTAAAACCCTATTATTATACTAAGCTAACCCATTCACCCATACTAACCTTGCTTAGCTAGCTAATTAACCTACCTCATTAAACCCCAATCCACTTGCCTCCTAATCCCATCCTAAGCCAAGTCTAATCCCCCTCCTAAGCATGTGAACAAATTTGAGCAAGGGTCAACACTTTCTAACCCAAGCCAAAGTCAAAAGTCTCCCCTATCCTCTCACATTCCTATCCAAGATAATTAATGGCTCTTACATGCCATAAATTCCCTTAACTTCCTATTACATCCTTCTTCCACACTCCTCTTCCCTCATAATTCCCTTTGACCCCCCACTTTGACCATCCAATTCCTTTGTGACACTCTCCACAAGGCTAGAGCTTTGAAGAAGGACAGTCCATGTGCCCTCCCTTCCTTGCATCCTAGCCCTTCCTCACCTTTTCTCCATCCTCACATCTTGACCCTCCATCTCACTACCCCTTAGCCTATAAATTGAGCCCTTCCCTTTTCAAAAATCATTCAACTTCCATGCAAACATATAATGCCCCATTAACCACTACAACATAGCCATTTGCACCCTTATCATGTTAATATCCTTCCACACTTCTATTGTTGAATCCATCATCCATCTCCATGCTTGATTGAATACCACTTGAAGCTTTAGAATATCTGAGCATACATCCCTCATTGCTGGACATATCAACATCATCATAGGTTACACTTGGGGAGCTTACCATTTTTGCTTTTCTTTCCTCCATAGTGTTCCATTTTGTATTATCATAAGTTTTGATTTGATTTAGTTATGAATGTTAATATAACTCTTAATTTTTGTACCGAAACTAGATTTCATAGCACTACATTTTTGGTGCAATGCAATACAACCACGCAGTGGAAACACAAGACCAAGAAGAAACAACACAAGATCTGATACCAAATCTCAATAATATATTCATAAAATATAACTGATTACATAAAATGTGCCGGGCTGTAAGGCCTTCCCGATTAGGGCCAAATACAAATAGAAAATTATAGAATCAATTTTACAAGATCCAACATGATCCAACTTACAACCAATCGTAGCTAGTCCAGATACACAACTAGATAAGAACCCCAAGAAGAATCCACACTTGTACCCATAGGTCCACCAAGAGATCCTCTAGTTCCTAAGCCCTAGCTCTAGCTCTTCTCCAAATTTGCTGTTCCAAGATCCTCTACTTTTCCATGATCCAAGTGTAAACTGCCTCACATTCGATGCTCTATCCACACATTCACAAGTCCATCACAATCCTACTATAAAATGCCTCACATTTGGCACTCTGTTCACAGACTCAGGAAAACTCGCTCTTCAGCTACTTCCCACACCCACTCCTCTTCTGAGTGAATGAATAATGACTAAAGACTTCCCCACAACCCCTAATTATACCAATCTAAGCCAAAATTCAGCCTGAAACAAAAATTAAATGCAAATACATAAATTAAATGCCAAAGTCGGCCTCCTACAATAATTAAATTCCCAAAATCTATGTCTTAGTAAAATTGTAATATCTCCTAGCTCTGAATGAATTAGAACTTGATCTTCAAACCATAGGTAGAAGTCTAGGCCCTCTTCAATATTTTAAATTTTTATCCTTTAAATCATTATGGAAAATTAGTTATATAGCCTTAAATAGACACCAAATTATCAGACCATGCCAAGGAACCAAAGACCATGTTAAGCTCCATAGACCATGCCGAGTTCCAAAGACCATGCCGAGAAAGTAAGGAACATGCCAAGCTCCCAAGGCCATGCCAAGTTCCCTAGACCATGCCGAGGTCCATAGACGATGCCGAGCTCCCATCCTTCTTTGATCGAGTACCAGTCCAAACACCCTCCAAAGCAACTACTGAGCCTCCTCCCATGAACTCCAAAGTAGTCACCAAGTAAATCATAGATGCTTCTACATCAATTTTGGCACACCCAGTGGGACCTCACATTGAGGTCACTTTTGATCAATTTCACACCTATTTTGCTAACTAGCCAAAATTGACATATTGTGCTTTTTCTTGTATGTGTTAACTTTTTAAACATTTTTTGTTAGTACATAAATCTCAATCCAAGAAATGTGCTACTAATAATATCATCAATTTTCAAGCTACTAGTTCTAAAAACACAAAAATTTTGTGAACCTAGGGCTACAAATTCATAGGAAATAAACCCACAAAATTGTGAACCTGCAAAAGTGTTACACATTCCTCATGATGTGTAACTACCACATGGTAGTTCAAACCTTCCCCATCATTCTCGTTGTTCTATCTTCTCATAGGAATGTGAGTTTTTTCTAGCAGGGTTGTTGGCAAAACCTGTGAGATCACTCTATCAAAAGAAACTAACATAGAAAACTAGTTTAAATTTTTTACCTTCAAACCCATTGATAAATTTGTTAGTGGGAATTTTTTCCATCCCTATGGGATTGCTTGGTTGCAAGTACACTCTGTGAGTATTTTTTTTGTGGCACACTTTTCTTTTGTTTTCACTAGTTTCTATGCCATGATCCCACAATTTTTTACTGTATTCCCACATTGTGGGATCATAGTTTGACTCACGCAGGTTTGCTAGTTTGACTAACTAGTTTAGTTTTTTTTATTTGTTTTACAAGGGGTAGCTCGCAGATACCTTGCTAAAATTCTAATAGTTTGGTTTTGCAGGTTTATCTAGTTTAGTTGTCAAAAACTCAATATCGAATGCTTAAGGATAAAATTTTCATGTATTTAATGGAATGAATGGTTGAATAATTTAGCATGCTTATTGTTGGAATGAATGATTAAGTAATTAGAAAACAAAATCTTGAATGTTGAGTACTAAAAAGAATGAATGCGATAAACATTTAGTTTTAAGTGTTAATGAACATTATGTGTAAACACTTCAACTTTTGGGCTCAAAATGAACAAAACTCAATCTTGAATGCCTTAAATCGAAATCATTCTTATTCCCATCTCTTTAAAAATTTTCACTTGCTCAATTTATTTTGTTGATGTGATTTATTATGTTGACCATCGCTATATGTTGGAAATGAACCTTGTCTATTAAATCACAAGTATTTTCAAAGTAGTCAATAGGATACACTAAAAGCTTCCAAAATAAAATGAATCAAGTACCTTATGTGTCTTGAGATTGTGCATTTTAGTACATCTTCAATTTCTCTCCTTTTTCAAACTAAGACCATTTAAATATGCATCGCATGTACCAAAAGTTGATAGAAAGATCATTCACAACAACCTAAGAGTGCTTTGAGTGAGTTCATCATCCTCTAGGAAGTGCATCCTCCTTGGATAGAAGCTCAAACTAGTAAATAATCTGATCAATATACAAATGAGAGGAAGGGTAAACCTTCTTGTTAGAGTAAATAATTAATTTAATTATTTATTCTATTTACTTAAGCTTACTTAGGTTAATGCATTTATTTAATATTTAGCATTTAATTGTTGTAGTGATGAGTTGTTGACAACACATGAGTTTTTTCCCTTCTAGCATGTTACACCTTTTTTGTGAATGCTTAGTTGTCAACCTTATCTTCTACCTCTTTCCAGCTTGTTCTACAAGCTTCCATGAGGCCTTTATATTTGGGCTCTCTCATTGTATTTTCTCAACACATTTTCATTGTAAATACATTTTCATTGTTTTGCAATATGTTCTCTCTCAAGTCCATTTAGAGTTTTTTCAAGCTCCACCTCTTCCTTCTTGGTTTCTCTTCAATAGGTTATTTGCATGCAGGCGATCTTGGTGAGCTATGGAGTTGGATTTTATCAACTCCTACATGGTATCAGAGCCGCCCTGCTACTGCTTTATTGAAAGTTTTTTGAAGCCATGATTTGAAGACACAGACCTTAGTTTGTTTGTTTATTTTTCCTCAATTTGGGGGAAGAGCATTTTTTCAGAACACTTTAGGCCCAAACAGATGCTTCCATTAGATCTAGAAGGCTATTTACAGTCAAGATTCATATAAAATTTTTTGTTTTTGGAGATAGGGCTTTAGGAGCAAAATCTCTTTAGTTAGGAGGCACTGTACAGATTGTACAGACCATTTGGCATTTAAAAAACAAAAAAATAAACCAAAAAAATATAAAAATCACTCTGCCAGCATGCCACTAGGTTGCCATCAGCGTTCAGCTTGTCGACCATTATAGCTAGTTGAGCTGCCATAGCACCGACCTGACCACTGCCAGTGGGCCACTTGCTGCCACCTCCTCCAGTGGTTCCTTCTAATCCTATCACTCCACTAGTGTAGTCACCTTTTGCTCCACCCCTATTCACCACCCATGCATAGTCATTAGTGCTTGGTATAGTTGGCATAGTGTGTGTTCCAGTCAGTGCCATCATGAACCCTTTACTCAGTCTGTAGCACCGTTAGTGGTCTTTTCACATAGTGCCTACACTATTTTTTAGTACACTTGGCACCACATGGGGGTGCCATGTGGGAGTTTTCCATGTGGACCCTGCCACGTCACTGACTACACCATCTGCCTACCACGTGGCATCCATGTGGCACATTTTTGCTACCCAGGCTGTCAAATTTTTTGTCATGATTTGTTGACATAAACACTACATCAGTATGCCTCTTGCACCTCTGTAGGGTCCTTTTTGACCTACTCATAGTTTTTTGGCCATAACTTGAGCATACGGAGTTATTTTTCCGAACCGAAAGAAGCATCAAAAAGCTAGTTCCGAGATGGAGACATTGGTGCAGGTATTTTTAGGTTTTGATGCAGTTTTATTGCCCTTTTTTAGTTGAATTCTGAAGTTGTATTTTTAACTTTGGCATCCATATCTTTTGCATCCCATGTTAGTTTTTTGAAAATGTTATATTTTTGGAAAGATGGTTTTGTCACCTTTTTAGAAATGTGGTCTTTTTCCTTAGATTCTAGCCCATGCTCTTTCTATCATGTTTTTGGCATTTTTTTCTCTATGGTGGATATCTTGAGTGTTTTAGGTCCAAGGATCATTTTTCTAGCATGGTTTCTTTTGTTTTGGGCTGTACTATCTTTTGTATCACCTTTTTTCCTTTTTTGATAATTTCAAACACCAATTGTAAGCACTTTTATGTATACACATTGAGATAAAATGCCAGTCTTGCATTTCGGGTTAATGAACATTGTTTTGAGATAGTTGTACTTGCACTATTTTATAAAGCACCATGGGGGTATAGTTGTTTGCTGTTTTAGGCCTTCTTCCTTTTTATTTTCCCATGTAGAATTGGTGTGACCTTGTGTTTATAGGTGTTTGTACCTCTTTCTCTTTCATTGTTCTTGGTTTTGTCTCTAGAGGATTTTTTCCCACCTTCTTAGATGCCTATCATCTCACCCCATTTGCATTAAGGGGGGGTTATGCTATTGTTCTAATGCATCCTTGGTTCGATGGTTGGATAGTGTGAGCTATGTATTTAGTGGTTGATCCTATATACAAGGTGATTGTAGTGGCTAACTACTTATGTATTTTGGTGAGATGGATCATCTACCATATAGACACACTTAGTTCATGACTTCTTCTTCCATGGAGGTTCTTTAGATTAGTAGTTTCATTTTGATGGTATATTTTGCAACTTCTTCATGCTTCAATGATGCTCTTTATGATCACTTTTTGTTCCTATTTTATGGGATATTCCTCTAGTTGGAGGTTTCTTCAGCCCTTCACTAGGTTCTTACCTCTTTTTGGGGGAGGGTTTTCCCATGTGGTTTTCTCTCTTTCCCCATTTTTAGAGGTTGCATTTCTTTTCATTGTACATGGGTACCTAAAATAGCCTTGTTGCCAGGACCCATCCTACATTTTCATCTTAGTTTTGTGAGCTTAAGGCATTCCCCTAAGTTTCACTTAAGGGGGGGTGTTAGAGTAAATAATTAATTTAATTATTTATTCTATTTACTTAAGCTTACTTAGGTTAATGCATTTATTTAATATTTAGCATTTAATTATTGTAGTGATGAGTTGTTGACAACATGGGAGTTTGTTCTGTTTTAGGATGTTCCACCTTTTTGTGGATGCTTAGTTGTAAACCTTATCTTCTACCTCTTTCGAGCTTGTTCTACAAGCTTCCATGAGGCCTTTATGTTCGAGCTCTTGCATTGTATTTTCTCAACACATTTTCATTGCAAATACATTTTTATTATTTTGTAGTATGTTCTCTCTCAAGTCCATTGAGGGGTTTTTCCAAGCTCCACCTCTTCCTTCTTGGTTTCCCTTCAATAGGTTATTTGAATGTAGGTGATCTTGGTGAGCTATGGAGTTGGACTTCATCAACTCCTACACTTCTTTCTTCATTAGGCAAGTTCAGGCGGTGTGTTTCTGGGGTTAGCCTGAGGTGGGAAAACTTTCCCATGATTTTAGCATGTCTGGAATAGATTCTTAAGTGGATCACATACATAACAACCAAGTGAATGACTCCACACTCCTAATTATGAATAAATTTAGTAGCTACTCTTTTATCCTTGGTGTATTACTTATGGTGCAAGATAATATAAGGGTTCTTTGAAGTTACTTGACATATGTGTTTTCCCTGGTAGAGGCATAAGGCTACTTGGGTTTCATCTCCAAGAGTTGTTGTCCTCATAGAAGGGGGGCTTTTATTTTTCATACCTTGAAGGATCATTGACATGTAAGTTTTATAATAGACTCTTGTATTGACTCACCTCTTTGATTAGAGGAAAATATCACACTAGATCTAGAAAACATCAAGATGGGCACCTCCCGATAGGCCTAATGAGCATTTCATTGAAACCAAGTGACCTTAGCGATAAAAAGTGTGCTTCATGTGTCTTATTTGTGAAAAATAAATATGAAAAATTTTTGTAGAACATACACAGTTTGATGGTTACTATCAAAATCCTTTTGCTAAAGAGATCATTTGTCTGTCTCTCTCAAAGTTGCTTTGTTCTTTGAGAGATTGTTTTCTCACAAATATGTCATGTCTAAAGGAGTCTCATCCTTGTTTTTCCATAATAGTTGTTAGAAATTCTATTCACAAAAACTTTATTCTAGTTGGTTTTACATTACCTTTTCTAAAAAATGAATGATTCTTGTTGTTTCAAAATAGTTGTTAGCAAGTTTATTCACAACAACTTTGGTCTAGTTGGTCTTACTTAACCTATTCCAAAAAAAACATCATTATGTCATCCTTTGGTAAAGATCACTTTATCTACATTCAAAGACATCCATCTATAGACCAAATTTACCCTTACTATCTCAAGGAAGATTGTTAGCAAGTCTATTCACAACAATCCTAGGCCTAGTTTGTCCTATTTTATTCCTTGTAGTTAAACTAAAGCCATTTTTTCCTTTGGTAAAAACCATTTCTTAGACCTATTTTTTAATCCAAAAGATCTATGTTGCCTAACCTAAAGTAAAAGGTATACTTACTATAGTCACTACCTTAACCCACAGTTGTGATAAACCTATTAAAAATACCTTATGTTAGACCAACCCAAATCTAAGTTCAAAAAGGTCAAGCTTCCAAAAAAATAGTTTATAGAGAGATAGAAGTAGAACAAAAAAAGTATACACCTAATCCAAGACTCACCAAGTTAGATTAGATTGAGAAAGAAGGTGTTGAAATTGCTCAAGAAATTGAGTGGGATAACAAAATTTAGAACTTAACCCTACAATGTGGAGTCGATCAAAGCCTTATCAACTATACTAGCTATACCTATTTTGATTAGGATCTTCTTCTTCCACACACACTTCACACTTATCATATCATAGATTAAGCATGTATCATAGATTTAGGTTTTCATATAGGTCTTTATCCTACTTAGGCATTTTATAGATCCATCATCTTTAGGTCGTGCTTTAGGAATCCACCCTCATCCAAATAAAACATCATAGATCACAATCCTACATTGTCTCCATCATACTTAAACATTTTATGTCACTTTGTTGAGAATTGTCTATCCTATATCCTACATCCATCACACTATATCTATTATCCCTCAAACTAAGCATTATTTAGGGCAATCTATCTTTGTCTCATGTGTTCCTAATTACCTTGAGGAAAAGTTTGGGCTCCACACATGATCATCATTTGTCTTCCAAAAGTTCACAATTCTACCTTAGAGTTGACATCACCATCATATCTCGAGCATAAACATAGGAAAAAATATCCTCTCTCTTACTTTGGCATCGCATCACTCATCCTTAGGATTCCATAGGTATCATATCATTAGACATAAGGTCCTTCTTGCACATCTATCATACATCTTTGTGCATCCTAGAAAATCTTTACATCATAGTTGTTTCTCTAGAGCATTTTCACAAAATCATTCACCCATTCTATAATTACATTCATTTTCCTACCATCTTGCACTTCATCCTTAGGAACATCACCATTTCATGCCACTATCTTGCCTAGAATAAAAGGAAGAAGAAAGATATGGATCCTAATATTAGTGGTAGTTCAGCTAGTGCACAACCATACCCACCAGTATCTGCAATCACACATGATCCACTACCATATAATCCAAAGGAACCTAATCTTTCACTAGACATAGAGGCCTATATGAATCAACCCAGATACACAACTATCATCTATAACATCATAGATTGGAATAGGGAAACCATCGTGGCCAACTTCTTAAGAGATAATGTTGGTCCCTTCAACTTTGGAAGACTGCCACCTTTCATCATAAGTGATCCTATACATCCTTTGTTTGGATGACTATGTCATGTCCCCTTTTCAAATAATTAAAAATAATAATCTTTGCTAAGGTAGGCAGGCCCAAAAAGGTGAAGTTTTGGAAAAAGGGGATAATCTTTGGAAGCTAATGGACTAATAAATGAAGATTATTATTCAAATATGTTTTATTAACCCCTCTTGGACGTGAGTTAGGGTTATACCCTCTTTTAATGGGTTTGGGGGCATTTTGGGCTGATTCCAAAACTTGATTTTTGCTCATTTCTTTGTTATTCTTCAGAGGCTGCCAAATCTGTGGAGAAGGAGACCCAAGAACGGGAGTTTGTAGGTTCCCACGGAGACCCAAGAAAGGGAGTTTTCAGGTTTCCAAGAAGGCTAAGGATGGGAGTTTGAAGCCATTCCATGTGCATGCTCATGCAGAGTTTGCCTTTGTGCTGAACAGTGCAGATTTATGGGTTTTCGAGTGTATATTTTGTAAGAGTTTGGTGTTTCCAGTTGGGTATTTCATATCAGTTTGGGTTGCTGCTATATATCAGGCTTCTAAATATTAAAATAGAGCTGAATATATGTATTTGGATATGATTATACTTTTGTGATAGATTATTAAGTTTTTGTGGTGATTCTGGGCTATTTTGTGCTATTTTCGGAAGCCTGATGAGCATTGTTTTTTAACTCCATTTGAGAGCTATTGTGTGCATGCTATACAGATCTGGAAATTTCATTTTATAGGCTGTTATGCTGCTCAAATTTTTATAAAAATTTCTACTTTCAAATTTATTAATAATAGGTGAAGCTATGAAGCTTTTGGCACTATTTCTGGCATACCCGATCTAGGGTTTCTTGAGAAATTTGGTGGATCTTTGTGATATTAGTTGTTTGATCTTGAAAATCTGATTAGAGGCATGAAATATCATATAAAATCAGTAAAGGGACATTTCAGTGGTATTAGAGCCATGATCTTGCCAGCCTGAGGGTTTGTAGAAGTTTGCATGTCAGCTTTGACAACTACCCAGATCTTGCATGTCAGTTTTGACAACTACCCAGATCTTGCATGTCAATTTTGACAACTACCCAAATCTTGCATGTCATAATTTATGGTTGCATTTTGCTTCTAATTAGTTTCATGTCAAAATTTATGGTCGCATGCAACTAAGTGAAAGAGAAAAAAGATATTTGCAGCGAGAAAAGAATAAAGAAATTTTGATCAAACCTCCACTTGAAAGTAAAAGTACAAAATCCAAGGAAGGGAAAAGTATGGCTAATCCAAATGAGATGGCAAAGAAATTCTTCCAAGACATCCAAAATACTTAGAAGCAAATAGTGGATAGTTTGCTAGAAACTAGAGAGGCTTTGTGAATATTGATAGAAAAACTACAAGGAGTTGCATCTATTAATGAGAAAGGGAGCACTTCGGAGGAGTCAAGAAATCTGAAATTCACACCATCTAAATCAACCAAAACTATTTTTTTGCCTGTAGATGAGCCATCAGTACCAAATCCAGCCATTAATCCTATGGAAGAGGTTACAGGTAACTTGATTATATTAAGAGCTACTTACAATGGCTTAGATGATGATTTTCGTAGTTTGGTTCCTTTTAGAGAATATGTGGATATGATGAACACTTTGATGCCCAAGAAAGAGTACAAAAGGGAGCATGACATAAGTGGAAGAGAGCACAAAAATAGAATAAGCAAGTTTATAGCACCTACTTTTGATGGAACAAATAAAATTTCAGCTAGAGCATGGCTACAAAAATTACAGACCTTCTTCACACTTAACCCCATGAAGGAGAGTGATGTTGTTCAAATTGCAAGTCTACACTTGGAAGATGTAGCCTATGATTGGTGGTATCATGGAATGACTACTCAAGGTCATGATCAGGTAATGACATTTGATGATTTTAGTCAAAGAGTGATAGATAGATTTGACCTCAAGGATGATGATTATGAGGATGTTATTGTGCATGATGGTGAGATACCTGGTAGAGATGAGCAAACTTTGAGCATTCATGAATTTTCTGAGAGAGAGTACCAGGCATAGTTAGATGCTTCATCACATGAGGTTGAGGCTAGTAGTACTTCACATGATTTATCCCGCCAGCTGAAGGTGAGTGAAGATAGTATTGTGACTACATTATCTCATCATGACAGGTATGTGGGGTTAGTTGGTATTGGTCATATTACTCAGGTGAGGAGTTTGCTTGAGTTACTAGCTGATTCTAGTTTACGGATATGGACTCAAGATTGTTATATTGGCATTTGGGATTCGGTTGACTAGAAATCTTTAACACTTTTTGGTAGCAGTGATTGTTTGGGTGCTATCATGGATTTGATTAGCAAATTTTACGGTGTTGTCTTTTCTTGTGATAGAAGCTTGTCCAATGTTGGTATTAATTTTTATACACCAATTTTGGGCTTTGTTCATATATCCAATTGACCATTTTTTCTGGAATGTGTTGATGGTCTTTCATATTTGGTAGTGTGTATAGATGAGTCCCAGGGTCATATTGGCATTGATGACATCCAGGAGGATGTAGTGGGCAATTTTGAAGACTTAGTTTCCTTGGCGATTTCTTTTGGTACAGAGGAGTTGGATAGCAGTGCTATATTTTTTGATACTCCGTTTGTTGATATGAGATTTGGAGTTGATTCACAGGATATGGATGGTAATACTCTAGAGACTAGTAACTTTGAGGATACTCCTTTAGACAGTGCATCATAGGAGGTTTGTAGGAGACAGTCTAGCCAGTGCCATCATGCGTCTAATCAGTTGAGAGTTACTGAGGGAGACATTGCTATCGCTTGCCAGCATTTTGATGCTACTCGTCAGTTGTTAGCCATTTATGGATGGGGTTCTCCTACTAGTGATGAGCAGGGAGGCAGTTATCTTTCCTTGATAGAGTTCCACTCTTTATGGGAGGCTATCCAGATTCTGAGATAGGATTATATGCAGTTGGTAGCTGATAGAGATTATCTTATGGAGTGGGGCAGTAGAGCATACGATGCATTGTTGGCCAAGGAAGATGAGGTGAGTGAGCTTACTCAGCAGCTTGAGGTGACTTCTGAGATTCTTGAGAGTACGTAGTTGGCTTTCAAGGAGTCACAATTTCATTTGGCTAAGGTGACCATGGAGTTAGAGAAACTACAGTCTTTACTAGATTCTATACAGTCACAAGCTATGGTGTCTGGTGATTTGAGGATGTCCATGGTTGAGACTGTCAAAGATAGTGGAGATGGGGATGCATCCATCCTTGATACTAACATTGGCATATTGGGTGTGTCCCCACTAGAGTCAGGTTGAATTGAGTCAGGTGCTGTAATAGATTGTTGTGGTATGCCTGACATGGTGGTGACCTCTAGTACTAATGGCACGAAGACTAGAGATGATGTATCAAAGACCATGTGTGATGTTGGTGAGCCGACAGTTGGCATGGTTCCTACTGGTAATACTACTCCCTTGGTGATGTCTTCAGAGGTAGTAGTCAGTTCCAACTTGGTTAGTGATCAATTGCAGTTAGTTACATCTAGATTGCAATCTGAGCCATTGATTGAGATTGGTTCATTCTATTGACATTACAATGTGAGATATGCTTATGACCATGTTGATGAGATGATGATACAGAGATGTACTTTGGTTCCTAGTGCTTATCATCAGTTAGGGGATAGTTTGATGCCTCAGGATGAGAGTTGTGATGGGCACGACATGGTGATAGGTCCTGCAATTGATAGCTTGATAATACATGACTTAGAGTAGGAGTTTTGGAGTGATGCTTCAACAGGTGTTGTTATTGATTCTACTCCTTTGGCTATGACATCTCTTGACTTAGCTGGTGATCAATCACAGTGGGTTGTATCACTTGTTCATGGTGAGCTATTGATTGAGGTTGGTTTTTTTTACCAACATTATATTGCAGGGTATGTACATTAGTTAGCATTTGATCCTTGTGCTGAGGAGTTGATGGCAGACAAACTTGGTTTGGGTTCCATTTCTTGCTCTTTATCTTGTAATGTCTTTTTACCATCAGTAGTGCATGGGAGTTATGTTTATGAGATAGTGGCTAGTGATTTGCAGAGTTGTGTTGACTGCAAGAGTTGTACAGTGTGTGGATTCTCTATACTTGGTACAATTTCATTTGAGAGCATTTACCATTGTTGCAGAGTTGGATTGTACATTCCGTATAGGCCAGTGGGATACTTTCATGTTATTTACTGTGTTGGTAGTTTGATTTGTGCCCTTTACTTGGGTTCTGATGTTCTAAGAGTTTGTGTCTCATAGGTTTTTGACTGTGGCAATGGTGATTTTGGAGTTTGGTTGAGCTATAATTGTTAGTTTGATTATGGATTCCTCTTGGTCATATTGCAGAGGATATTGCAGGAGCCTGTGTTAATTGGTAGTAGTATAGTTCATGACTACATTTGGGATCCACGTGGATTGATTGGTTTATTGTTCAGCCATTGCTTCAGGACAAGAAATTTTTGGGAGGGGAGGACTTGTCATGTCCCCTTTTCAAATAATTAAAAATAATAATCTTTGCTAAAGCAGGCAGGCCCAAAAAGGTGAAGTTTTGGAAAAAGGGGATAATCTTTGGAAGCTAATGGACTAATAAATGAAGATTATTATTAAAATATGTTTTATTAACCCCTCTTAGACATGAGTTAGGTTTATGCCCTCTTTTAAGGGGTTTGGAGGCATTTTGGGCTGATTCCAAAACTTGATTTTTGCTCATTTCTTTGTTATTCTTCAGAGGCTGCCAAACCTGTGGAGAAGGAGACCCAAGAACGGGAGTTTGCAAGTTTCCAGGGAGACCCAAGAATGAGAGTTTTCAGGTTTTTAGGAAGGCTAAGGATGGGAGTTTGAAGCCATTCCATGTGCATGCTCATGCAGAGTTTTCCTTTGTGCTGAACAGTGCAGATTTGTGGGTTTTCGGGTGTATATTTTGTAAGAGTTTGGTGTTTCCAGTTGAGTATTTCATATCAGTTTGGGTTGCTGCTGTATATCAAACTTTTAAATATTAAAATAGAGCTGAATATATGTATTTGGATATGATTATACTTTTGTGATAGATTATTAAGTTTTTGCGGTGATTCTGGGCTATTTTGTGCTATTTTTGAGAGCCCGGTGAGCATTGTTTTTGACCTCCGTTTGGGAGTTATTGTGTGTATGTTATACAGATCTGGAAATTTCATTTTATAGGCTGTTATTCTGATCAAATTTCTGTAAAAATTTCCACTTTCAGATTTATTAATAATAGGTGAAGCTGTGAAGCTTTTGGCACTATTTCTGGCATACTCGATTTGGGGTTTCTTGAGAAATTTGGTGGATCTTTGTGATATTAGTTGTTTGATCTTGAAAATATGATTAGAGGCATGAAATATAATATAAAATTAGTAAAGGTACATTTCAAACTATCACCACCTATCAGTCCATCTAATCCCAACAACCCACTTTTTATAACAAATAGAGGATATCAATCAACATAACTAAGACCTACAAATCCAAATATATTGTCAACCCAACTCAGTGCTCCAATCCCATAGAGAAATCAACCCATGATAACACAATATTTAGTCCACATGTCACAACATATCACCACTGCACCTATCACATCAGTAAACACCACCACCTTCACTACTCCATCTACCTCTATCCCATTCAGTAGTACTACACCCTCCACTTGCACTTTATATGTATATGCTAGTGCTACAGTTTATCCCTCTCAACAACATAGCCAATCAATATCTCATCATACCACATGAATGCCATCTTTAGTGTCTAGCAATCCACCTTTTATCTCACCCACTATTAGTAGTAACCCATTTTCTAGTAGTCATAACACTACTACCTCTTTTCCATTAGGTCCTTGGAATTTTATGCAATCCCAAGGTCCACCTACAAACCTTTTCACTAGCAATCCATTCATGGCTATTTTCCAACCACTGCCACCATTTTCCATCACCCCCACACCTACCATCACAAATTATTTTTATATGCCACCTCTAGGAAGAAACCAAACCATACCATTCCATTCAGTACCAATGCTAGGACATTTCCTTACACTAACTATTTGGCTCCATATTGATCCCAGTTGCCACCTTAGTTAAACACTCAATCCCAAATTGCAACACCACTCTATCCACCACCTCCACACTTCCAAAAAATCCCACTATAGTCATTTCATGTTCAAGCTTCCATCCAACTTCCTCCAATTGGATAATTGTCGCATGCTTATCTTCTACTACAACTACCGCCCTATCAAAGCTACATCCAATAAAGACAACAATACGTCTAGCCACCATTTCAATAAACCATCACTCTCATCCTAGTAGTAGCACAATCCACATTTAATCCACTGCAATATACAACCAAGCTGCCTACCTTCACCTACACTATCAGATGCATACCATTTGCTGAGGACACTAGTCATAATTCCTATCAACCCTAAATGAGAAGAGATGAAAAGTTCCTTAAAAGGACTCAAGGATGGAATTGAGTCCAAGACCTTCAAGTTTAAAAAGTACTATCCATATCTATTTGAAAAGACTATAACAATGACACCTTTTCTGAAACACTTTGAAATCCTAAAATTTGATAAATTTAGGGGGAATGGTGATCTGATCACCCATGTCAAAGATTTTTATGTGTACTACCAAGAGTTCACTTATAATGACATATTCTTCATGCAACTTTTTTGAAAAAGTCTTGGAGGCCCCATTCTTGAATGGTTTTGTTGCATACCCCAGGACACAATTATTACATTTTTTGATTTGTTGGAAGTCTTTGTAGCCTAATATGCTCATATAATAAAGACCAAGTTATCTGTAGTGGATCTAGGTCACACAAAAAAAGGGAGGGGAAAGTCTCATAGATTTCTTACATCGATGGAAAACTCTCACAACTTGGAGCTCATGCACCATACACAAATGCCACCTTGTCAAGATGTTCATTAACAACACACATCCTAGTCTTGCACACCACATGGTTATGAACTACTTGAAAACATACAAAGATATCAAGGAAAAGGGAATGGTCCTAGAGAAAGGACTCATTAACAATGGTATCATCAAAATTTACAAAGAAAACACCCAAGATTGAGGGTAATACAATGACAAACCACAATATTGGAAAAAAAATAAAAACACGATCACCGATGGTACCATTGACACATGACAAGTTCATGTTGTAGGGGTAGAACCTATTGCACCTAATCCCCTATATCCATAGTTTCCACAACAAAAAATCTCTTCTTACTAACATAGCACGTACCAACAACCATACCAACAATCCCCATCACAACACACTCAACCTAATCCACAAGCACAAAATCGTCTCAATCAAGAAATGCCATTACTATCATAGCTGGGTCAAGGCCATGTCTACAGAGGAAAACCCACATATACACCCCTTTGGAGAAACCACTTAATGCTGTCTTTGAAAATTTGGCTAAAAATAATCTTTGTCGATGCCCACAGACTCAACCCTTAGAAAAAAAATATTCACAAGCATCCTGGTATAAGGAAAATGAGTTCTAAAAGTTTCATCACGTTAAAGGGCATCCCTCCCTCAAGTGCATGTAGCTCAAAGATTAGGTGTAAGATCTCCTTGATGAAAAGGAAATCATAGTGGGGACACAAACTTCCCCAAATGCAGGATTATTGATATATTAAGATGCATTTCCTCTAATAACAAAAATGTGGGCAAATCCCCTATGAATGATACTACGACTAACAACACCAAAAAACCCAAAAAAGATAAAAAAAAAAAAGGTGATAATCACAATACATCACAAAACTATACTTTGACCTACTTGGACTATGGAAATATTAGCTATATATCTCACATAGAACCTTCTATAAATGTCATCAATATCAAAGGCCCAGACAATCAAAGTGTTGTTACTGCAAGAAGAACTCAGCTAACATAGCCAGACCTCTTGCACCTACCCCATCAAGACCACCTCCATCAGGACCACCCCCATTAGGACCACAATATAACCTCTTTGAACATGTTAGAATTATGCCAACTCAAATCTCCATTTTAGATCACTTGCGCACAACCCACTTTACCAAAAGATCCTTAAGAGTGCTCTTCATGAGTCACACATCCCTACTGATATCAATTCCACATTATTTGGTAACCTAGTAGACCATCTATTTGCATTATGCACATTGTCCTTTAAAACTTTAGACATCCTAGTTGTTGAGCCCGATCATATCTTTCTACTTCACATAGTTGTCATGGTTTCTAACGTTGTTATCAAATGGGTCATGATAGATAATGGATCAGCCTTGAATCTATGTACTTTAAAATTCATCAAACAAGCAAGATACACTAAGGAATTTATCCTAAATGAAGTCATTACTATCAAGGTATATGAAAATTTGGAGCAGACCACTGAAGGAACTATCCTACTACCTATTAGCATTGGCCCTACCACTCAAGAAACAATATGTAATGTGGTTGATCCTAACCTACCATATAACATCCTCCTTAGTTGACCATAGATTCATGCCATGAAGGTCATTCCAACCACATATCATCAGTGTGTTAAATTTTTTCATAATGGCACTGAGATAAACATCCATGCTAATCCCAAACCCTTTGCTTATTGTAATGTGGTAGATGCCTCATTTAATAACCATTGCCCCAAAATTGATATTGGAAACATGATGGCTAGCTTCTCTGATAATTTCCACAATCCATATACCATACTAGCCTCCACTCTTTCCATGATTAAGATCAACTACCAAGGTTATGGAGAATACAACTTTTTAGATGCCCTCGTTGTTGGTGCTCTACCACTTGATCCACATACTCAAGGGTGCCTGACTTATCAGGGACCAAAGCCTGACATGACTCCTTAGATCAAATAGCTTGGACCTACCATATTTATTGCAAATGGGATCCTTAATGTAGAGGAAGCCACCCCTAATATTTATACATGGCTATACAGAGAACCACCTCCAAAAGGTAAATATCCCCTTGACTACTTCAAACAAAAATACCCATGCTCACATTGTCATGTTGCTAAATAGTGGGATTATCTAGAGGAAGCCTAGGCCATGTAGATTCAGGAATTAGACATTCTATTAAGGCATACAAGGAAGAGAAAAATAAAGGTCTCAGCTATGGACTTCTCACAACTAGGGGCACATTAAAAGATAGTCATTCCTTTTTAAGCATTTAAAACAATCTTGTTGAGGTAATCCCTAATGAAGTCAAAAAGAAATCCTATGATGATATTTTCCTTGACAAAATTATCTTACAAGCCTCTTCACTTTGTGAAATTTCTATTAATCTCATAGAATTACCAATCACTCATCCCAAATTCATTGATTGGGACCAATCAAGTGTTATCTATGTTGAAGAATTCTCCATGGAGTATGCACTCCTTAGATTCATGGGATCTGAAACACCACACAAGACATAACCCCCATATTCAACTTATGTCTACAAGTTAGATCTAAAAGTTAGTTTGGGGAGGAGGAAATCTCTAGCCACCAAAATTATCAAAAGAAAGATAACAAAAAGAAAAAAAAGAGCAAAAGTATCCCCTGGTGAAAATTCTTTTTGGAGCACCATCAGATCACTCAAAAAATGAAATAAAAATAAAGGATGTATCCAATAGTAAAAACCTTTTTGAGGCACCTGAGAATGGAGATTTCACCCTTCCCCCACAAGATCACATACCAACAGTGTCATCAATCTTAATAGAGGAAACCAAACCAGCCAATGTTAGTCTAACAAAGACACCAAAAATCACATACATTGCAACATATTTACCACTAGAACAAGTGGATCTTCTCATTTAGTTGCTTCAAGAAACTATTGGTCACTTTGCATGGTCTTATCAAGCCATGCCAAGATTAGACCCTAATTTAGTGGTACACCACTTGGGCATAGATCCAAAGGCTAAACTAATCAAGAAAAAACTTTGTAAGATGCATCCAAAAGTTTCCCTATAGGTCAAAGTGGAGTTAGAAAAATGCTAGATGTGAAGATCATTCACCCAATTAACTACTCAGATTAGATCTCTAACATGGTACATGTCGCAAAGCCTTTTGGTGATATTAGGATTTTCACAGACTTCAAATACCTCAACAAGGCTTATCCAAAGGATGATTTCCCATTGCCAAATATAGATATGATTGTCAATCTCAACATAGGCCATGAACTCTTATGGCCCATGGATGGTTTCTCTGGGTGCAATCAAATTTAGATAGAAGATGAAGATCAACATAAGACAACATTTACAACCCTTTGGGGGACCTTTTGTTATAACATGATGCCATTTGGGTTAAAAAATGCCAAGGAAACCTATCCAGAAGCCATGACGGTCATCTTCCATGACCTCATCCAAAAAAATCTTGAGGATTATGTGGATGCTCTCTAGTCAAATATCTCAATGCCCTTGATCACTTATCTCACCTTGAGGAAGTGTTTGATCGGCTGGTGAAGTATCATCTCATGCTGAACCCAAAGAAATGTGTCTTTGGTGTCACATCTAGAAAACTCCCAGTGTTCATTGTATTAAGACATGGTATTGAGATCGACCCTAAAAAGGTTAAGGCCATCATGGATATATCTCCTCCCAAGATACTAAGACAACTTCACTTTCTCCAAGGGAAGCTGCATTCAGTCAGAAGATTCATCTCATAAATAGTAGACAAGTGTCAACCACTTACAGACTTTCTCAAAAAGGTTCATAATTTTAGATGGGATCCTATTTGGTAATGAAACTTTGAACTGATGAAGAAATACTTGGCTAATCCACCTATCCTAGTTCCACCAATTGTTAGATGACCATTGATATTTTACATCATAGTTACCCTAACAACATTAGGTGCACTTCTAGCACAACTTGATGAAAAAAAAAGAGAGAGAACTATTTACTACATTAGTTGCACTCTAGTTAGGTATGAGCTTAATTACACACCCATGGAAAAGTATTACTTAGATGTGGTTTTTTCCACACAGAAGCTTCGTTACTACATTCTGAGTCACACTATGAAACTAATATCCAAAATTGATCCTCTAACATATATGTTGTCATGCATTATACTCATAGGCCACCTAGCCAAATGGGTCATGGTGCTTAGTGAATTCAACATCTAATATGTTGACAAAAAATTCGTTAAAGGTCAAGCTATAACAGATCACCTAACTGATGCACCCTTGGTTGCCGATCAACCTCTCATTATGGAGTTCCCAGATGAACATCTCTACCTGATAGAGGAAAAACCATCCTAGAAACTATACTTTGATGGATCTTACACATCCCATGGTTTTGGAGCCGACATATTTTTGGTCACTCCTCAAGATGACTACATTCCTAACTATTTCAAAATCCATTTCCAATGCACCAAAAACATCTCAAAGTATGAAGCTCTGATTGTAAGGCTCTAAATGGGAGTTGAGGGGAACATAATAGAGCTATAGATCTTCAGAGATTCACAAATCATTATCAAGAAAGTCGTTGATGTGTATCAAACCAAGGATGATAAAATTCATCCTTACAAAGAATTGGTAGATCAGCTGAAGCAACACATTACTCAGATCCATTTCACACAAGTGCCCAAGTTACAAAATAAGGCTATAGATTCTATTAATACTATAGGTTCACTCTTGGAGATCCCTTGGGAAGCCATACAATATGAATTCTTAGTTGAGTAGCTACACAAGCTTGCATATGAGAATTATGAATCAACACAAGTATGCATCTTGGTTGGTCCCCAAGCCCCATGGTACCACAAAATTCATTGTTGCCTACTAAATAGTATCATATATCCCCATCTCACACAAACCTATTGCCAAAACCTTATTTATAAAGCATCTTGCTACACTATCATAGCTAACACCCTATATCGTTAGGGTTACCATGATACTCTCTCTTAGTGTTTAGACCAAAATAAGGCGGCAATGGCTATAAAAGAGGTACATGCCTGATTTTGTACTATTCACATGAGCGGTATAGTCCTAGCTAAGAAAATACTTAGAGCTAGAAATTATTGGCCTACTCTAGAGCATGATGCTTGCAACATTGTCAAATGATGTCTACCTTGTCAACAAAATACAAATTTAATATGAGCTCTAGCTCAAGATCTTTAACCCATTGCACCTCCATGGCCATTTTCATGCTGAGGGGTTTAACCTTGTTGGTGTTATAACATGTCTAACTTCAAAAGGTCACAAATGGATAATCATGGTAAAAAATTACTTCACCAAGTGGGTAGAAGAAGTCCTACTTGTCATTGCCACATGAGTTCAAGTTTCCAAGTTCATCCTTTATCATATCATATGTCACTTTGGCATCCTAGCTATCATTTTCACCAACCATGGAGGTAACCTTAAAAACCTCAATATGGAAAAATTGTGCACTTCCCTTCACATCCATCACCATTTTTCCATCCCCTACTTCCCACAAGGTAATGGTCAGGCTGAGGAAACTAAAAAAACCTTACTCAAAATCCTAAAGAAATTTGTCAATAATTCTGGTCACGATTGACATTTACAAATCAACCCCACCCTGTGATCTTATCACACTTCATTCCATACAAACATAGGCACAACCCCATACTCCCTGGTCTATGATACCAAAGTAGTGCTTCCTATTGAAGTTGAACACCCATCCTTGTACATTTCTTTGTGAGGACAAATATCAGATGAGGATTATAGAGTATCTGATCCAGACTCACCTAGCTAAATCTACTTGATGAGAAAAAGAAATAGGCCTATGACCATCTCATAGTCTATCAAAATGACCTCAAGCAAGATGTCAATAAATAATGTTCACCCACAATAGTCTCAAGAAGGTGACATGGTCCTCAAAGAAAATATGAATGTCTGGGCAGACCAAGAAAAGAAGGTCAAGTTTGAGCCCACATGGATTGGTCCATATGTTGTCATGGCATATTTTGGCTCTAGAGCCTACCAACTACCAACCCTAGAAGGTGAAGTACTAAATGATTCCACCAACATCATTCACCTTAAGAAGTTCTATGCCTAAGATCCTCAGCGTATCCTATTAATCCTACTAAAAAAACAAAAGAAGCCAAAAAAATAAAAAAATCCAAAAAAGTGAAAGAAAAACAAGCATCCAATTATCAAAACTTGGAAATCAAGCACCTTAGATAGATGCCTTGCTGAAAACCTAGAAAACAGGCACCATGCATGATTGGCCTTCCCATTATCCATTAGTGATCCACATTCATTCACTATCTTGCTCCATATCCCATCGCCCATCTTCCCATTTTTCCAAGGTATTCCAATGATCACATTACCACACTATCATTACTACTATCCCCATCCCTAAGCTTGGAAATTAAATAGAGTAGTGTATTATACCATAATTATTCCATGTGTATTATATCCATGTATTCTATCACATATATCCTCACTTGTATTTTATGTTCCACATGTATCATATTAGTTGTGTTTTATCTCTTGCACCATATCCATGTATCATACCCTTGTAAAATAGTGTAACATACCAGATCATTCATGCTACCTCCCCATCCTAAGAATTTTCAATTTTATATAAAACCACTCACATGTCATACCAAATGTCCAAAACATCCTAAAATTTTGTATAACAACCCTTATACATATCTTGGTCCATTTGTTGTATATCCTTTTTTCCTAGTCCTTTGTCTAAGTCATTCTTTGAAGCCTGTAGAAAAATCCCTTGCCATCAAAGAGTTTGTATATCCTTTTTTCCTAGTCCTTTGTCTAAGTCATTCTTTGGAGCTTGTAGAAAAATCCCTTGCCATCAAAGAGTTGTCCTAAGAAAGGTTATAGTTTCCAAAATTTTCGTAAATCTCTAAATACTACCAAAAGATCCTTGTAGTATGCATCCTTCCTCATATTTGATCTTGGTCTGTCAGCATCTGATCTTACAAGTCTCTTTGGTAGAAGGTTACTTTTTCATGGATTTATTCTTGCTTTTGATATTGGATTTCACTTTTTGGCTCTTAAAAGTATCTTTTCCAAGAAATTTGGTTGTTCCCTCCTCAAGGTTGCCACAATATTTTATATCATGGTGTGCTGTGAATGGGGCAATTATATAGCAAGTTTTTGATTAGGTCTTTTCTGCTTGTGAGTTAGTCGGATGTGACTCTTGCATGTTCCAAATATGTTCTCATTCATGATTACATGGTGTAATTGGGAAATATCATTTTCTTATGGACCACCCAATATTGTTTCCACTTTGATTCCTCTAGGATTCATGTGTGATGCTAGGGGAATCCTTGCATGCTTGTTCAAGTCAGTCCTATGTAATATTGGGGTAAATGCCTTGATGTTCTTGATAACCTTGGCATATACTCAATATTCCTATATCAAATCAAGTACTCAAAATAAATGGTCATACTTCTTTACGAAGTACCCCACCCTCAAGCTTCAAGCATCATTCCATTATCCCATCACTTGTTCGATAAAAATAAAATCTCATTCATCTCCCTTTTACCGCATCTATATTATCAAATCCTACATGTTCTTACCATACACATCTATCCCACCTTCCTAACCAATTTTCATTCCTAAAGCATCCCTAGATCTCCTATCATCCTATCAACATTCCACCCCATCCCCTCAGATTTGATCTAACAACCTATCCCCTTTTCCCTTCTTTCTGATCCCCTAACCCATCACATCTCCTTAGATCTCCTGTCCCAAAAATGTTATGTTCAAAGTTGTACAAATTGTTTCCCCCTCAACCAAGGCTATGATCGATCAGTGAAATTCTATAGCTCCTATCCCCACATATGTTTCCCTCTCACTATACTTGCATTTAATATCATGTCCACTCATCTCTCACCACATTGCCATGATCTTTTTTATTTTCAATCATCATTTACATTGTCATAATTCTTTAAGTGCCAAGTTACTTATCATTTCCATCATTATAATCTTTATGGTTAATTTTAACTCGTCATTTCATTATTATAGTTTTAGATCCATTTTTTTACTCATAGTTTTAATCCATTTTCATTATCATAGTTTTAGATCCATTTTCATCATCATAATTTTAGATCCATTTTTCTTATCATAGTTTTGATCCATTTTCTTTAGCATAGCTCTAGTTGTCCACTTTGATGATCATAATTTTAGGTTCATTTCCATTATCGTAATTTTAGGTTCATCTCCATTATCATGGTTTTATGTTCCTTTTTATCCTTTCCAATTATCATAGTTTTAGCTCCATTTTTATACTTTTCCATTATCATAGTTTGACATTCTTTTTCTAATCATTTTCCATTATCATAGTTTTAGATTCTTTTTTTAATCCTTTTCCATTATCATAGTTTTAGGTTAATTTTTTAATTCTTTTCCATCATCATAGTTTTAAGTTCATTTTTATCCTTTTCCACAATCATAATCTTAGGTCATTTCCATTATCATAGTGTTTAGGTTCATTTTTATCCTTTTCATCATTGATATACTATTTTTCTTTTTGATGGGATGCATGTGGATAGATGTATGAGATGGGCTAACATGTGTTATACAAGATGTGATGGTGGATTTGTGAGATATATGATATGGATGATTATACTAACACTTTGTGATGCAAGATGTGATGGTTCTATGTATGATAAGAAGGAATCTAACATATGAAATGATTATGATGATGTGAAATATTAAAATCAACCTTCAAAATAAGATGATGAAAATGATGAGTAAAATGAACCTAAATTATGATGATGCAAATGATAACTAAATTGAATGAACAAACGATCTAATAACATGTATTTTGGTGTAATCAAAAAATGCTTGTTTTGGGTCAAAATGGGAATACAAATTCCAATCCCCAATTCCAATTTGACATAACCAAACTGATTTTTTTTTTTTTTAGAATTCATCAATTCCTATTCCACTCCAATTCCATCAACCAAACGGACCCTAAGTTTTGTGCAAGAGTCATTATTATCATTTATATGGATGTTCATATAAAAAAAACATTGCTCATATTCTTTAGCCTACATTGATGTATTAGAAACAAGTATCACAATTTTGAGCCTTGTTATTTTGGTATCAACAAACATTATACGAGAAACATAAATTTTCTTCGGGTTGGAGTTTTTGAAATATGCTTCAAATTGAATATTATTTACAAGGAATTCACATTAGATAAGGGAATTTCAAGAACATGCTTTTCATTTCCTAACTCTAAGATGAGTCGTTGAACCCTAAAAAATACTACATACTCAATCTTGATGTGTCTTGGAATATTAGTCTAGTTTAATATCTACAAAAAGAGAACTATAGGGGATGAGTGAAGTATTTGGATTAATTTTGACGAGACAAGTTATTCAAGTTGAGTTACCTTTGTGGGTCCAAATATTTTTTTGCAAAAGCCAATCTGAAGATCCAGATTCTCCAGTAAAGATTTTTTGACATTGTGGTTGTTGTGGGCATTATAGTCATAATGAGATTGTGAGGTAATTACTAAAAGATTGGGAAGTTGTGTTGTTGCTAGCAATATACCATACTTCTATATAATATTGAAACATAAGTGACTAAAAATTTACTTAGTTTTAAATGCTCACTTATTTGTTTGGGGCCACTTCACACTCTCACCATCACTTCCTTCAATGGTCCAAAATGGTGGAAGATGAGTTGGTTAATAGTGATTAGAATCTCAGTTGGAAGTACCCATACTAAAAAAATACGTTATCATTATTGTAAATTGTATTTATTGATCAACTCATCCTTCCATTTGAATTTGTCTATGAAAAATACTCCTATTGTTTGAAAATGGGTTATTAATAAATATGTATAATCACTAACATTACAAAAATCATGAAGATGCACATTAGAGATCTCTAGTGTGTTTAGTTGTATAGTGACAAGAGTTAGTAGACCTATGCACAAAGCTATTTTTCTATTGATGATGTGAATACCCAAGGCTATAAATTTGACCTTTTTATATGGATTGAAGAATTTGAATGAAATGAAAATAAAATGAGTATTAAATCTAAAAGATAAATTGAAAACCACAAAACAAAGAAAAAGACACATGATTTTGTGGAAAATAAACCACATTCTCAAAAAATTTTCTTGGCATAAGAAGGTGTTGAGTGACAATTTTCTCAGCACACAATGAATGCTGAGTGATAGGAAGTATGTGCCAAGTGAAGTCAACACGTAAAGGAGCCAAGTAACTTGGCACTAAGGGAAATAAAACAACTCAACATAGAGTATTCTAAGTGAGCTTGGCAGTGAAGATGTCGAGTGAGCTTGCTCTATTATAGGGTGGAGCTTAGCAACAAAAGATGTCAAGTGAGCTTGGTAAACAAAAGGAACTGATAAGCCCAGTGAGGACAATAGAGAGAACTCGGTTAAATACTAAACCATGTTGGTTGTTTTACAAACTTACAATCTGGATATTTTTTCCATAAAAAAACAGAGGGAATAACTTCAAAACTTGCAAGTATGAATATCTTCAATGCAAAACATGTAATATTAAATAGAAGGGAGACACCAATGAGAGTATGCCTGCATGATTGCTTGCTTTTTTTCTATTAAACTATGTTAAAAACTATTATGAAATGTAGGAGCATTCAACTTCAACAAGAAAAACCCTATAAACTTCAAACTTGTAGCACTAATGGTTGCATACAACAATCCCTACAACAATCACTACTTCATAGGACAAATCAATATGAACTTACAAAATAACAAAAGGATTCAATATGTGGTGAAACTTCCTTCTATATTCTGAAATGTTTGCACTTTCTTCCTTTGCTTTGATCTACTAATCTACTTCTTTTTCTTTGCACTTCTCTTTTCTCTCTTCTTTGCAATTGATCCAACTCTTCTTTTGATCAAATTAATTAGATTCATTCCTTTTGTCTCTCAACAAAAATATTTTCCCTCTCATTTCAAATTCAAACTCACCTATCGAGTTGAATGCTATCAGGTGGGTAGGTGGGCATTTGGCTCTAGGTGAAAATGATTAAATGCTCTAAATTTTGGTCATTTCCCCTTTGTCCCAAGCCAAACAAAACAAGGATCACTCCTGATCCAAATCGACTACACCAAGACTCTCTCTTAGGTGCAAAAAAGTTCCAATGCCTAAAGGCTTAGTAAATATGCCTACCAGCTTTTGTTTAGACTTGTAAAATTCCATTTTGATATCCCCATTCTCCACCAAGTCTTTGATGAAGTGATATCTAATCTCTATATGCTTGCTTCTCCCATGGAAGACTGGATTCTTAGATAATGCAATTGAGGATTTCACAAAAGATTGAGGTTCCATCCTCTTGTCTTTTATTCAAATCTATCAAGATTCTTCTTAACTAAATAGCTTGACATGCTACTACATTTTTTCCTCTATATTTAACCTCTGCTATAGATTGAGCAATAATAGGTTTCTTCTTAGACACCCATGAAATTGCACCCGATCCCATACGGAACATGTATCTAGAAGTGCTCTTCTTATCATCTAAGCTTCCAACCCAATCACTATCTGTGTAACCAACCAAATTGAAATAATTATCTATAGTATACAAAATCCCAAATCCCTTGGTACCATTCACATACCTTAGGATCCTCTTTCTCACTTGCCAATGGGAATTCTTTGGTATTTTCATAAATGTGGGAATTAAACTTAGTGCATACATCAAGTTTGGTCAAGTTTCTATCAAATACATAAAAATTCCAACCATACTCTTGTATAGTGTTGGATTCACACTTTTGCTACAATCTTCCTTGCTCAACTTTAGACCTACTGCTATTGGTGTTGGGGCTACTTTGCTGTTCTGCATTTTGAATCTCTCCAGGATCTGCCTTGCATATTTTTCTTGAGAGATGAAGATGCCATCATGCATTTTTTTTTACTTATATTCCTAGAACATACTTCTAGAGACCTAATTCTATCATTTCAAATTCATTCTTCATTCCCTCTTTGAACTCACAAATTAGGAAATTATCATTTTTAGTGAGGATTAAGTCATCTAAATACAAGACATTGGGCTCACCATCACTTTTGCTAAAGCCATTTCTCATCAAATATGAGTCAATTATATTTCACCATGCCCTTGGAGCTTGCTTGAGTCCATAAAGAGCTCTCTTCAATCTATACATTTTGTGTTTTCCACTTGAAACTCCATAACCAGGTGGCTACTCCACATATACTTCTTCCTTTAATATACCATTCAAGAAGGTAGACTTCACATCCATTTGATATACTTTCTATTTTTGCTAGGCTATAATTGCTATGACAATACATATGATTTCCATTCTTGCAACCATGGCATTTGTCTCATCATAATCTCTACCATACTACTACTTGTACCCCTTGACCACTAATCGTACCTTATTCCTATCTATTTTTCCTTCAGCATTGCACTTGGTCTTGTAAACCCATTTCACTCTTATTACTCATTTCTTGAGAGGAAAAGTAGTTAAATCCCATGTCTCATTTATTTCAATAGCATCTATTTCCTCATCCATGGTATTACACCATTTCTCTTCATTCACAATTTCCTCAAAAAACTTCAGATAACTATGAGAAAATAATGCAAAATTTACACTCTCATCATAATCTTCCTCATACCTTTCATCTTGATATATTTCCCTTAGACTCTTAGTATTTCTTGGCAATAGGGAAGTGAGAGTGGGATCTAAATTTTTAATATTTTTGTAGCTACTATTTTGCATACTAGCTCGGGACTATCTTGATGTACTTAGAGCTATTGCTCAACATGATAAGGGCTACTTGGATTTTTGCCTTTGTCTATAATCTATGTTCGCTGCTCCATCATCTTGTTGATCACCAATGTCATCTTCTTCCTCTTCAATAGTAGGCACTTTACTTGAATTGCTTGAGGATTCATCTACTGTACCATCCCATGACTAATTTTCAAGAAACTCCACATCTCTTGAGATGATGATCTTCTTGTCATTTAGATCATATAGCCTATAAGCCTTTGATTCTAAGCTATACGTTGTGAATATGCACTCCACACCTTTCTCATCTAGCTTCTATATTTTCTCTTTAGGTACATGTGCATATGCTACACATTAAAACACTCTCAAGTGTTCAACTATCCATCTGTTCCTTGACCAAGCCTCAAGAGGTATCTTGTCATGAACTAATTTTGTAGGACACATATTAATTAGATATACTATTGTTGTTATAGCCTCTCCTCAATATTTAGTTGGGAGTCTCTTTTCTTTCATCATGCTTCTAGCCACTTCAACAAAGGTCTTGTTCTTTCTCTCAGCCACTCCATTTGTCTTACAAAAATTCACAAACAAATTGGAGGTATAGTCCCATCCCCTATTTTATCTAAGGATTTTTACATAGTGTCCACATTCCTTTTTAGCCAAGGCTCTAAATTCAACAAATTTATCAAATGCTTCAGATTTGTTCTTCAAAAAATGCACCCATGTCCCATGACTGAAATAATCTATGAATGTCATAAAATAAGTACTCTTCCCAATAGAAGTAGTTTTAATAGGGCCTACCAAATAAAAATGCACCAATTCTAATGGTTCTCTAGCCCTTCTAGAATTTCCAAAATTAAAAGGAAGCCTATGTTGCTTACCCAAAATGAAATCCTCACACTTGTCATAGGAAACTACTATGCTTGACAAACCATCTACCATTCTTTTGTTGGACAACAAGTTTAAACTAGCAATTCCAAGATGTCCATATCTAAGATGCCAAAGCTTGGAGGGGTCTTCAATCATGCTCCTAAGAGCTGATTTCTAATGTAATATTGTACATACATGCTCGAGAGGTGCAACACTAACTTGAGAAGAGAAACATGTCTCTATCCTTAAGGGAAACATCTGGTTCTTTGTCATTTGGACTACTGCAAGCAATCTATTACTCCCATCCTTTTCATGAATGACACACTTGTAATTTTCCATCAGCACCTTGTAACCATTTTGAATGAGTTTTCAAACACTTATCAAATTTTTCTTCATATTGGGGGCAAAATACACATTCCGTATCTCCTTGTTCTCACCTTTCTTGGTGCAAACCATGATAGATCCTTTTCCCACTATGGGAATGGTTCCATTATTTCCCATCTTAATTTGAGATTTAAAAGTCTTATCAATGAAAGAGAATAAACTTTCATTACTAGTCATGTGGTTGCTACAACCATTGTCCATGTGTCATACCTCAGGGATGCCTTCTTTACCAATGTTACACATGATGAAGGCTATGGGATTATTTGCATTTTCCATGTTCACATCAACAACATTAGCATTCTACTTTGATTGATCACCCTACTTCTTCCAGAATTCACTTGCACTTATGAAAGTAGTAACATTCAACATTGCTCTTATTGGAGTTGTAATTCTTCTTACCTCCTCTAGAGTTATTTTGAGAGGTGTTTGCTCCCTATTGGTTGCTTTCTCATCTTTAGCTTTCTGCACCAGCATTCCTTTGACCATTCCTTCCATGACCTCTACTTCTTAAGCCTCTATGAAAGCCATTTCTACCTCTCCCCCTACCTCTTGAATTCTCTTGAGCCTTGAAAGACTATTCCTAGGAAGTAGATGCTGATCTTTTTATCTGGTGCTCATGGGTTTGAAGAGTTCCCATCAAATCATCCATGTTCAATGTGGTGAGGTCCTTTTCTTCCTCTATAATCATCACAAGGTTGTCATATTTCTAAGGTAAACTCCTCAATATCTTTTCCACAATCCTCTGCTCTTCATAATCTTCTCCATTTGATTTGAGCTAGTCTATCAAAGTGGAGATTCATGAGATGAACTCTATAATAGGTTTACTATACCTCATCAAAAGGTTCTTAAACTCTCTTTTGATCATCTGTAGCTTCACTTCTCTAACCTTATCAGTCCCCTTGAAGTTTGTCTCAAGGATATTCCATGCTTCTTTTGAATAATCTATTGCTGAAATCTTGGGAAAGGCTATCTCTATCATTGCTGCCTCAATCAGACTTAATGCCTTGGCATCCTTTCTCCTTGACTCTTCTAATTGAGTCTTCTATGGGTTTGTGAGGATATCATACACTGCTAGGATTTTAACATCATTGAATTCATTGATCACCAACTCTTACAAGTCATTAGTTACAATTATGGTTTTCATCTTCTTTTCCCATGCGTCATAATTTTGTCCATTAAAAGATAGTGGCTGCTACCATATCTTTCCTACATCTCCTGCTTTGTCAAATATCGCAAAAAAAAATGCCCTAACTCACTATGGATGTGGGGCTTCAAGGCTTTGATACCATGTGGAAAATAAATCACAATCTTAAAAATTTTTCTCAACACAAGAAGGTGCCAAGTGACAATTTTCTTGGCACACAATAGATGCCAAGTGATAGGTAGTATGAGTTGAAAATAGATTGAAAAGATCATTTTTGTGAGAGATTGTTGACCTAGATTGAAAGAGGGAGATTGTTGAAGAAGACTATTTTTTTAATCATTATTTTGTCACTAATGTCAATCCTACTATTTTCTAGTAAGAAAACTACTTATAAGATTCAAGTACTATCACTTATTTGATTGATGAAGAGGATTTGATCAAGAGATGTAACAATAGAATCTAGAGGAAAGGTTGAGTTATGATTATGTAATGAAGTACAAGGATCAATTTAGATAATGATGACATGATGTATTGATAATATACTTAAGGTTACAAAGGCTAGTTACACTAAGAAAGATTAGAAGAAAAAGTTATACAAAGTTTGTCTACCAAGCTTGACCGAGTGGATAGTAGGTGTTGAGAAAAGTCAGAACAAGCTGAGAAGGAAAGTAGTTAGAGACAAGTAAAATTTCATTCTAGTGTATGTTGAGTAGAACAATTGATGCCGAGTAAAGTTTAGTTCATGCCAAGCACTAGTAAACTTTAGTTCATGCTGAGTAATTTCACAGTAGATGCCAAGCAACATATTATGTGCCTAGCATCAGAAGCTTGATAATGTTGAGTTGCTACATTATTAAAAAGATCATGGATTCAATGAATCTGAGCTAACAAGTTTGTTTTCTTGGATTGTGTGAATCAGGTGAAAGATAAGGTTGATGAACTAGTGGAACAAAATTTAAGGTAAACTATTTTTAGGTGAATTCAAAGTGGATTCTAGGAGAAGCCTCTAGAAGAGATATGAGATATAGGGTAGACACATTGTATTCGACCTAATCCATCCAAACCCTAAATTGGACAATGGAAAATGAGTGGTAAAATATCTTAATTTCCTAAGTATAGGAGTGGCTAGTCATGAAGCAAGGTTGTCATGTGCAAGAACCTAAGGGGAGACAAGGAGTCAAGGGTTTTGCTTCATCTAGTACATAAGAGAAGAGTTTGCAATGGCATGTTAAGAAAGAAGGCTTAAGGAGATGAATGCTTGAAGGGTGAACAAGATATTAGAGCTACAAAGTATGAAGGCCAAGAAAAATTGAGGATTGAAAAAAGATTTGTAATCTACAAGTGGAGTTATAAGTTGTATTAGATCAAAGCCTTACTGTTACTCTCTAACAATTGTATCAGTCCAGAGAAAATCCTTTGGATTAAGGTGGACCTAATAGTCAGCTATAAATCCTTTGATTTGGTGACATTCCAAGTGAATGGTCTAAAGTAATTTAATAAGGTTCACTCCTAACAAGTTGATTGAAATCCTTTAATAGGGTCACATTTGACAGTGTGTATTGTAACCTTTAACAAGATTGGCCTTTCACAGGACATCACTTCAAAAGAGTGAAAAGAGTAGCATGTTACTGGTGGTTTTTCTCAAATTGGGTTTCCACATAAATCGTTGTGTCAAGTGTGTTGATGAATCTATTATGTTTCATTCTTTACATTTCTACATGTTAATTTGATAGTAACCTACAAGTTTTTAGTGATTGCATAATCTTACGAATGCATGCATGAGTATAAATGTTTTATGGGTTCACTAAAGTTGTGAAATTTTTTATGTTTACATCTAGACCTTGGATAACTGATTCACCCCCCCTCTCAGTTATTCTAAAGTATTCCAATAGTATGTGCTGAATGAACTTGGCACATGAAGGAACCAAGTAACTTAACACTAAGGGCAATAAAACAACTTGACACAGAGTGTGCCAAGTAAACTCAGTAGTGAAGATGTTGAGTGAGCTTGGTCTCCATTGTAGGGTGGAGCTCAACAATAAAATATTCCAAGTGAGCTCAGTAAACAAAAGGAACAAAGTGAGCCCGATGAGGACAAGAGAGAGAGAACTTAGTTAAAGACTAAATCAAGTGGGTTATTTTACAGACTTACATCCAAGATATTTCCACCATTAAAAACATAGAGGGGATAACTTCAAAACTTGCAAGTATCAATATCTTTAATGCAAAACATGTAATGTTAAATAGAAGGGAGACAACAATGAGAGTATGCATGTATGCTTGCTTTCTTATTTTTTATTCAACTACATTAAAACTATTACAAAATTTGGGAGCATTCAGCTTCAACCAAAAAAACCATAAAAACTTCAAACTTATAAAACTTAAACTTCAAACTTGTAGCACTAATGGTTGCATACAAAAATGCCTTGACAAATCACTACTTCACATAACAAATCAATATGAACTTATAGAATAACAAAAGGATTCAACACGTGGTGAAACTTCCTTCTATCTTTTGAATTGTTTGCACTTTCTCCCGCTGCTATGATCTTGTAAGAAATGATAATGTTGAGCAAGGAATGAGAAACAATCCAAGTAAGTTAAGTGTGAAACAATGTTACCATAAGATAATCAACTCCAAGAGCATACACCAAGATGGTTCAACAATGGAGACAAGGATTTATAAGGGGAAAGCAAAGAAAACCCCTTGTGAGTTATTATGAATGAAGGCAAATGCCTAGAGAAGAGAGAGAGAGAGTGTTGGAGCAAAAGTAGCTCAATACAATAACATCAAGTGCTTAGAGTGGTGTTGTAGTTATGAAGAAAGAAGAAGGAGCATCTCTTATATAGAGATGAGAGAGGAGTTGCATTTGTAACTCCCATTTCTATGAATGCCACATTCATAATAGGTGTGTGCAAAGTGTCACAATCCTCTTAAGGAGGATAAACTAAATAAAGAAATAAACAAGAGTTGTCCTCACATGTGGAACAAAGGACAAACAATGACATGTCCTCCACATGTGTACAAGTGGACAAACTACATGTAGGGACCCTTGGAATATCCAAATTAAAATATATCTAAGGAAAGATTAACCTTTCTAACAGATCTACTGATCTACTTCTTTTTCTCTACACTTCTCTTTGTTCTCTGCAACTGATCCAACTTGTTGGTCTGACTTTTTCTGCAGTAAAATTTATTTTTTTTTCAGTTAAACCATAGAAAAGTCAAAAGTTCTATGTCTAAGTGAAGTATAAGGTTTTGGATAAATCATCTATAAGAAATATTCGCCATATAAGCCCTATTTTCATCCCTATTTATAAATGGTCGGGCGCAAAGTTTTCAAATTTTCAAAAGAAGCGAATATGCTTTCGTATTCCTTTTCCTTTCTCTCGGGTTACCTTTCTTCCTATTTGTCCCAACCGTCAGATCCGATTAGATCTACCGCTGGCGTTACCTCGCTATTGAAAGTTGCATGCTCATTAAGTATAGCGAGATAGCGAGTGTTGAGTTTTTAAGCGGTGGGACCATGAAGTGAAGGTGCGACGATCGGAGATTTGCTTATTAATTGCTTTATTGTGCAAGTACACTTTGCAATTTGCCATAAAAAGGGAAAGAAGGACCCACTAGAATATCTGACATCAGAGCCGAAATGTTGATTTTTTCGGAAGTTCCGCCACTTTGCTATCAGAAAATTCAGGCACTTCACCGTTAGTGAAGGAGCGAGGCCACGTGAAAATCTTAAAATGATGACATTGCATCTTGCTTGTATCATAATTACACCAGGTGGCATGACCTGTCATGAATACTGTTGTCAGAATCAGTTTTAATTAACGGAAGTAATTACTGGGTACCCCCTTGCTTTTTCCGGCACGGAATCCTTTTAAGTGCCGAAGCTCGCTACCTCGCTATCGGAAAATTGAGGTGCTTCACCGTTAGCGAGTTAGCGAGGTCCCGTAAAATGGTAAAAGATCGGCAAGATCTATGATGATGTGTAATGACAGATGACCGTGATAAATTTTGACATGTGCCAGCTATGCAGAGATCCGATTCTCATTAATACCTATCTGACCAAATGTACAATAAATCTAGAACGTCAGCTTGAAGTGAATCAACGGAGCTCGCTACCTCGCTATAGAGAGTTGCAAGGATGATAATTACAGCGACATAGCGAGATGGGCCCACCGCCTTCTTTCTTAAGAAGTCCTGTAGCGTATCTTTCGATCATTTCTTGATCCAATCAACAGTTGTCGCCGCCTCGTTATGGCAAGGTGCTTGTTCTTTATGCATAACGAAGTAGCGACATGCTGACACGTGTTCTCCGTTGTCAGTGGGTTTAAAGGTAAGCGCAATCAAAAGAAAGAATTATGTACGTGGCAAGCTCTCATTGGGTAATATGACTGACATGGCAAGTGTAACTCCTAGTTGTTCTCTTTGTACCGCATGATCGTAGGATCTTTGAAGATCAACGACGCAGTTTTAAATTAAAAATGTAGTGCCACTCTCTGTATTAATTAGACAAGAAAGCTTCATCCATGAGAAAAAATAGAGTATAATACAGAGAGATTGCATCAGTTTCATTTCACGCGAGAAAAGATTTGAAGCCATTCCTGTGCAGAAGCTATTACTGAAAGAAAAGCGTGCCAAGGTTGATAAGAAATTGTCAAGTTATCTGTTCGCTGAAATTTTGCAGGAATTCAAAGGAAAATTGAGACAGAATTCAAGTAAGTAAAACTGCCATCATCTTTGTGAGCTTTTAAGTTTTAAAGAGGATAGCCCAAGATGCCTCCTAAGAAGGGATTTACAGGAGCAGTAAACTACCTGGATAGAAATGTGCATGATGATTTGCTTGAGTTACTTCCTGAGTCCACTGTAGAAATGGTGCAAGTTAAGAGGTTAACCTCACTCAATCCTAGGCTTAGGGTAGCTGATGGATTGTATGATAAGGGTAATTGGGTCCAGGATGCTCAAACTGCTCAGACTGGTTTGAGTTTATTCAAGAAATGGTTTGCAGAGAGAAAGTTATATGCCCCTCATGCCAACATTTGGAATTTTGATCTTGGGAAGCTTGTTGTTCCCAGTGTGTTTATGGATTTTGACTTGCTTGAAGCCATAGCAAAAAACTATGACCAAGCCACTAAGGTAGTGAGGAGAGTAGATGGTGAGGCTTTAGTTACCATCAGTCCCGAGGAGATTAGGAAGGTATTCAGTCTGGGACCCCTCACCATGTATCATGTGCCCATTAATCTGATAGATTTAGAAAAAGAATATATATCCAAGAGGGATGTAGTTAGACAGGGTGCATTGAAAGCCCACATAGGCCGAATTGGAGGCCTCCCAACCATAACATCATCTTCTAAAGAGCCCTTCAAGAAATCATGTTTTAATGCCAGGGCAGTGGAGATATATAGGACCCTGTGCAGAGTCTTCGGAGAGGGCGAAGAAGACTTTATTCCGGTGAGCTTCATGTATATGATCACCCAAATCTCTTCTTTTGGTGTGGAAATAATTTTTGATTTTGCATCTTACTTGGCAAATGAGATCCATCATGGATTGGTGGGGATTGCACAGGGCAAGGTGGAAAAGGTTTGGGGTCAGTATTCCTTACTGATGCATATGTTTCTTTTTAAAGGGGCCACTTATTTTGGTAAAGAAATGGTTTTGAATAGAGAACAAGAAGGGGAAACACTACCAGTCCAATTATGGAGTGCAGACATGACCTGGGAAGAAGAAAATGCTAGCTTCGTCAGATTTGATAGGAATTTTTCCTCCAAACTAAGGTGCCTCTTATTGAGTGACAATCCCAGAATCCCTAAGGCATTAATGCACCTTATCAGGCCTATGGACAAAACCCACAATCTAAAGGTTTCACATAATTGGGGAGATATTATCCCATATTCAGTCTCAACGGTCATCAGGGTCTATGGTTTCAAAGGAACACCCCATGTGTTACCCTATCAGGTAACCTTGAAGGTAGGGATAGCTGAATTTTTGTGGCAGTTGGGAGGAGTGGAGGAGGCCTTTTTGCACAAAAGGGGGACAGGATCAATTTTTCCTACTTGTACTATAGCCCACCAGTTTTTGATAACTAAAGAAGGGTGGGTCTTCCTCCATAAATTTTTGGATCAATATAAAATGGCAGTGTCTCATTCTCGTTTTTGTGATGCAGAAGGTTTCTTTAACTCTGCCCTTAGATTGAGAATCAAGCTGCGTCCAGTCCAGCATGAATTCTATTTTCCAGAAGATATAATAAGAAATGAATACTCTCTCCGTGAGCAAGAAATAAAGAAAGAAAAATGGAGAGTCTATTCAAAAGTTTTGGAATTCATTAATGTTTTGATAAAAATTTCAGTCCTCTTAGTAATGCTGCGAACAATGCAGATAAAGTATATAAGCTCATGAGTAATTTCTCTGAGATAATGGAGGTAATGAATGAGAAGAAACAACATTTTATTAATTCTTTTCCAGATAAAGCCAGAGAAATTATGAGAAAATTGGGTTTCACTCCCAACATTGGAATAGGTCCACTGGTGGTACGAAAGAAAACAGGATATACTATTGTCCGACAGCAGGTGCCCGTTGTGCATAAAGAATAACAGATTGTTGGATCTTCCAGCACTATCCTAGAAGAAAGAACCCCTGAACCTTCCCCCAAAAGAAGAAGAATAATAAGGGAGGAAGAATCCCCTGATGAAAGTGGCTCACCTTCTCAAACCCCAATAAGAGTTGAGGAAGAACAACTCACCAATGAGCAATTCGAACAAATGGGGTCACAAGGAGAAATTTTTGTTACACAAGCAGAGATTGATGAAGGGAACCCTCAGGAACCCCCTGTACCAAGTTTTGAATTAACTACAGTAGATTTCAGAGGAAGGGAATTGGACCCTATTTTGGAACAAGCCAGTCAGCATTTTTTGTCTGATAACAATTTTGTAAGATCTAGGGCTTTCCATCAGTTTGCGTGGAGAGTAAACATGCACATTTTTTAGCAAAGGTGCGATAATATGAGAGCAGAGCATCCAGAAATGGATGAGACCTCCATTCAAAATCTAATAAAAGAATAAATGGTCCAAGAGTTCCAAAATATAACCCCTGATGAGGGAAGATAGATGGTAAAAAATGCTAATGTTTTATTATTGCCCAATTGGGACATTGCTGATGCATTAGTTTTTAATTCTGTTTCAAATAATTTAGGGCTCCAGGATCCAAATAAAGAGGAATTCTTGGGTACAGCATTCAGCAATGATCAAGCTGCCCTTGTTATGTGGTCCCTGAGAAGAGGATCCAGAGTTACTTCATCACAGCCTGATGATTCAGGATTGACAGGGAGTATCATTGTAAGAAGAGTTGCTGACACTTAAATGTACAGGCAGCCCACATGAATGTGGATTATTCTAAATTTGCCCTGGCTACTGCGGAAAGCGAAGAGAGGGAAATGATGGATATGCATAATAAATATGACATAGTGGTAGAAGCCTATAATCAAGAGGTAAAAAGGAGAATTGAGTTAGAAAACAGGGTATCTCAATTAGAAAAGGTACTTGGAAAGAGAAAAATAGGAGAATCCAGTACATTGAGAATTGCATATCCCCCACAGTCATCTGTGGGATTAACCCCTATTATTGAGATACCTGACACCCCTGAAAGACCCCAATTCTATACTGCAGAGGAATTTGAAGTAGAAAAAACCAAATTACATGAGTGGCAGATAGAATTTAGAAATCAGCAGGAAGAGAAATGGAGGCAGGGTGTGACATACTTGAGGGATAAAATACAATGGTCAAATTTTTATGACCAGTTGACAAGGATTGTAACCCTCATAAATGAGTTAAATAAAGAAAAGAATGGACTAGATTCTCTTGCACAGAAGTGGAGACAGAGGAATAATGATGTTACAATTATTTGTATATCTACAGTTCAAATGCCTTACCATCAGGTTGAGAGGATTTTTGATTTATTAAATCAATTAGATAATTTTGAAAATAAAAGAGATTCTTTACAGAGGAAATTGACACTCTGTTTTTCAAGATATCTTGCTAAGAAATTCACCCTATTTCCTTGTGCCTTAGAATCTGTTGATACAGTAAAGGAAAAGGACAAATGGAAAAAGGAAATGGATGAATTATTTGATAACAGAATAACAAACATCATCAGTGAGACTGGCTATTGGTTTTGGGCAAAGACAAATGAAGAGCTGGTAAAAATACAATTGTATTATGCTGATATAAGAAAAGAATTCGATGATTTAGAAGAAAATGCCAATTCTTTAATAAAGATACAAAGAGAAACCCTAAATTTTGATTGGCCAGATGATGATACTTTCAACAGATGGAAAGATCAGTTTAGTGAACAGATGTCAGGAGAAGATGACGAGGAAGATGTAAGAGTAATAGTTACTCTTGTAGTCAGCAATGATGACATAGAAAATCCCCAGGTTAAAGTGATTTTGCATGTAACAGAAGATGATACATCACTTGCAGACCTTATGGGTATGTACTCTGAAGATGAAGAATGATTGCGAGAGCAGATCATAACAACCAAGAAGCATAACAGAAAGGGACCCGCCAAGAAATGCTGTTGTAATCAACCTTTCTGTTATTCTTGTTTTTTGTTTTTCAAAAGAAGGACACCTGTCACCTTCTGTAGCCTGAAGCTTGTTGCATCTCACATTATTTAAGTGAGATCCCAAGGCTAAAGAATGGTCCGAATTTGGTTTTCACTAAGTATTGTGCTTAGTTCTGTTTTTGGTCCAAACATTTTGGGAAAGAAATTTATAGTATACTTTTTTTGTCAAAATTTCTGAGATATGGATGAATGTAGAAAGAACTGTGCTTCTTCTCTGAAGGTTTTTCTAGGTCTTTTGTAAAGAATGTATCATTTTCAAACGAAATGAATACAAACTGTGAACTGTCCCCATATCTGTTCTTCTCTGAATTTTGTCTCCTTTTTAATACTGAGCTACCTTGATGTTGTGTGAGTAAAAGCTTATGCAATTGATTGCAATTTAGTAAGACTGTACATCCATTTGTTATTGCTATTAATTCAATGGATTAAGTAAAGGCTTTGATGAATGTGATGAGGTTGCTCGGGTGTTAATAAGGATTTTTGAATGATAAATTCTGGTAAGAATTGCTGATGAAAATTCGTTGCAAGGCAACAAATTAGATCTAAGAATTTACTAGACTCTGAATTCCCAATGGATTAGGCACTGATCGAAAGTATTTCAGCCAAAAGAGAAGTATATTATAACTAGCTTTTTCAAAATACATCATAAAATCAATTTTCATTTATCTTTCCTGTAAGATTTTCAAAGTTGGCCAGCACTTGCCTGCCTAGATTGTTTTAGCTTCATTTAGCCGTTGTTGTTGGAAACATCTGCAGAGCTAATAGAAGATTTCTTGGCCATATCTGTTCAAGGGATGTGTTTATCAGTTATTTACTTATATGTTTAAGGATTTAGAGATGAGAATCAAAATGAAACTAAGGATGATCCTCATACAATTATTCCATCTTTGAACCATCCCCGGGTGCACCCGCCCTGGTTTTACAGAGCCAAAAGAGTAGAAAACCGTCTAAAGTTTTATTGAAGTTGGGTCCTAATACTTTGCATATGCAAGTGATAATGAGAATTGGCTATTCTTTAGGTTGTGTATGTACTGATATCTAGGTACTAAGCCTTTTGTCGCCTAGTAGTTTTAGTACTATTAACATCAAAATAAAACACCAACAAAATGGCGACTCTGCTGGGGACTCTCTAACACATCTGAAAAAAGTACTGCAGTTGTCTTTAGTCTTACTAAGTAATTTTGCGTCGTGTGATCTTTATTTTGCCCGTAGCTATAGGGGAATCTTTAGTGTCAAAACTTGAGAATCTAAAGAAGATATAAACCCAAGTACCATTGCTACACACTGACGCATCCAACTTATCCGAGTGTCTTATCTAACAAGCAAGAGTTGCAGTCTTACAACATCAGTGATTGATCTCTTTGTGTCGTTTTTCTGTTTCCACTTGTGTATTGTTTTCTTTCTGTCAGTAAGAAGTGTTATTACATTTTCCCAAAAAAGGGTGGCGACTCAGTCAAGGTTTTGAAGCTAGTGCTTATTGTAACAAAAGGAGAATATGGCTGACAAGAGAAAAAACACAAGGGCTTACATGAGAGCCAATCCCGATGTATCAATGTATACTGATTTACCTCAAGGTGGTAGGAAGAACCAAAATAAGAAAAGAATAGATCCAAATCCTACTTGGAAGCCTAGAGGTAATGCCTCTGTAAATTCTCATTATCAACCGATAATAGCAAGAGAATCATCTTTGCTTAGTTCTGAATCTGAAAATACAAGACTTTTAGGAGGTATTTTTAGTACCCCATTACCAGATCAGAGAGTTTTTCAAGATAAAGACGTATCTACTATGGGAATTGCTTCACCCAGACCAGGGCCTGTAGCAGATATAAATTGTAGGCTAGGATTCAGGAGTTCATCTGATAACCTTTTTAATCCCAGAGTAGCCCCATATATGGAACCAAACCTTATAGATCTAGATGATCCTGCTGATTCTGAGGCAACCTCTGCTGATTCTAAAGAAGTGCAATCTGAAATAGGATTTTTGAAGAAATGGATTGCTGAGGAAGAAGCTAAGCGCATCACTCTTGAAAAGGAAAGGGAGCGAGCCACTTTGGATGCAATAATAGAAAGAGATACTCTGCTAAGAAGGATGGCTGCTTTGAAAGAGCAAAATAAAAAATTAGAAGAGAATATCCCCACTCTCCATCAGGACGTCTTTGGAAATATTGATAATCTAAGAGCTAAAGTTCAACAACAGGAAAAACTCCTAAATCAAAGACAAGAACCAATTATTGCTCAAATTCAAGCTTATAAACCCATTCAAGTTAATCCAATAGAGCCCACTGGAACAGTTCCAGATAAAGGGAAAGGCAAGGCTGTAGGAATCCAAATAAATGAGCCTCAAGCTATACCGAGCAAACCTATACAACCCTCCATATCAAAATTAGATCTAGAACTAGAGAAGGCTTGAAAGGAGAAGGAAGACCTTGTAAAAGAACTTGAGAAGGTTGAAAATGAAGCTCAGGCCACAGAAACTAGAAGGAAAATCCAATTCATAAAGTCTAATTCTGCATTGAATTCATGGCCTAGTTTGTCTATCCCACCTACAAATCCTGCACCAGTTAATGCTCCCATAATCCTGACTCAGAAAGCACCTCAACCTGCTCCTACCTCATCTTCCAATATTTGCACTCAAGTCCCATTTGTCCCACCACAGCTATCCCAAGCTGCTCTCCTAACTCAAGCTAATGCAGCTAGTACCTCTAACGCTCCTGGTTTCCAGAAGAAACCTATATACCTCAAAAAATATAGACAAATATCATTTGTCAGTATTCCTGGTGCCCCCCATCCCATATCTTTTGATTTAAGGGATAAAGTGGTGAAGTTTTCTGGAAATAATGCTGTCACTGGTGAAGAACATTTGAGAATTTTCATTGACATGCTCAATGATTATGAAGTTGAACATGAGGATATGGTGATGAAATTATTTGTGCATTCACTCACAGAGGATGCAAGGGATTGGTTCAGGAGGTTGCCTGATGATAGTATTACTTCATGGAGTGATTTGGAGAAATTGTTCAAGGAACAATATGGGGACAATACCAATGCAAGATTCATGTTGAATGAGTTCAACAATATCAAGAAGAATCCAAATGAATCCACATTTGATTTCAATGTGAGATTTCAGAAAGGGATGTACAAACTATTTCAGTTTATGCGGTTAAATGAAGACGTCTGTCTTACAACCTATTTTAATGCCTTTGATAGCAAAATGGCCTACCAACTGAGAGATAAAGATCCTAAAACTCTGAGAGATGCCTATAGAGTTGCAGTGAATATAGAAAATAATAGAAAGGCCTCTGGCAAATTAGGGAGGAGGGATGATCCTAAGCTTTTCAACCCTAAGAACAATAATAAAAGGGAAGGTGACAAAACTCCCATAGGAAAAAGGCCTGAAGAACCTACTATAGGCCATGTTTTAGAAATGCTTAAGAAAATGAATCCCACTAATTTCAATAAGACAAATGTTACTGAGAGAACCCCTATGAATAACAACAATTTCAATAGACAGCCTAGGATGCAGAATTACCCTTACACCACCCAATGGAAAGATGGTAAACCAGTTCCTAACCAGATCCAAAATATGAAGGATAAGGGTACCCCAGACCCCCTGCAAAGGAACACTGTAAATATGAATGATGATGTACCTTGGTGCATTATATGCCAATCACCTCATTCTGCTGATTATTGTGCTGTTGCCCAATCATTTGCCCAAGCTCAAGGAGTGCAAGTAGAAGAAGAAACGGAAGAAAAGAACCATGATGATATAAGTTGCAATATGGCGAACACATCTGATGATTTGATAGATTCTGATTCAGAAGAACCTGAGAATGATGTTACCAGCCAGAGAATTGCTTACCAGTTACATCATCAGCAAATATTTGCAGATGATGAAAAGAATGATACAGATAAGGTATGCAATACATTTTCTGAAGTAGGTTTCACAAACCTAAGAATCCCCTCCAAGGAGGAAATTGATAGAATTACAGCCGAAATGATTTCACAAGTCCACAGTAATTACAATTTGAGAAATAGAGCAATAAATAATGAAGCAGAAAGGCCATCTAGTATGTTCATCAAAGACACCACTCATAAGATAGATGATCAACACAAGAAAGTCAGTATAGATGTGTCTAAGATCAAGGAGAACAAGGGTCAGAAATGGGAACCAAAAAAGAAGGTTCAATTTCAGAAAGTTGAAGCAACAAAGACCGTAGTGCAACCAGAGAAATCAGAACCGGATGTTGTCAAGCTAAAAGTGGTGCCCATTACTCAAAAGACTCCGATCCCAGGTACTATCGTAAAACCTACTGTGGTTGAACCTGTTGATATGATTGCCATGTTATCTCAAATTACTGTGAAAGTACCCTTGTCTGAGCTTTTTAGAATTGAAGAACATAAAAATAAAGCTTTGTCATGGTTGGGTGGGATAGCAAACAACAATAGTATTGATAATCAAGCTGTAGCCCAACAGACCCCATTAATAATAGAGGACAATGGTATTATATCCCAGATTCCTCAGATGTTCTTAGATGATTCATCAGTTGCATTCATACAAGATATTGATCCTTTTTTCCTTAGTTTAATCATAAAAGGGAAAACCTTGAAAAACTGTATGATAGATTCTGGAGCTTCCAACACTATAATGCCCTTTAAAGTAATGGAAGCCCTAGGATTGAAGGTGGATACTAAGCAAGGTAGATGCCGAGGGATGGATGCTAGAGAGGTTCCAGTAATAGGTGCTATAAATGCCTTACCATTCAAACTGGCTGCATTTCCTGAGGTGGAATTAACCATGTCTGTCCTTGTAGTGGATATACCCCCACATTACGGGATGGTACTTTCCAGAAAATGGAGTGCCGCCATGGGGGGAAGCCTACAATGTGACCTTACTTATGCCACTTTCCATATAGGGGACAAAGCTGTCAGGGTAAATAGGGAACCAAGGGTTAACCACATCTTAGGTGAAGAAATTGACAAAGATACCACCTGTTTCCTAGACACTGGGATTAATGCTTTCAGGGCTGAATTAATTATTCAGGAAGTGGAAAACTTACCTGATATCATTGAAAATGAGGTTGAATGTTGCATGAATTCACCAAAACTGTGGACAATGTTCTTTGATGGGGCTAGTTCTAAAGAGGGTGCAGGGGCAGGTGTAGTCTTTGTGTCCCCTGAAAATAACACCTTCAGGTATTCATTCACCTTGAAGTTTGCTTGCACAAATAACATTGCTGAATATGAAGCATTTCTGCTAGGTCTCAAAGTGGCCACACATCACAAAATTAAGAAATTGTGTGTCATAGGGGATTCTGAATTGATCATCTCTCAGATTAAAGGAACATACTCCTCAAAAAATAGGAGATTAAAACAATATAGAAACGCGGTCTGGGATCAAATAGAATTCTTTGATGCATTTGGGATCTCATGGAGAGATAGAACCCAGAATAAAATGGCTGATCTTCTGGCTAATGTAGCTATCAAACCAAAAGAAATATCATTTGCAGGAATCTCCCAGATTGAGATTCAAAACAGACCTTCTATACCTGACAACATTGACAATTGGCAGGTGTTTGAAGATGACAAAGATATCACAAATTTTTTGCTAAATGAAGACAAATACCATGGGCAGGAGATGGACTACAATGGACTGATTGAAACCATAAATGGGAAGGAAACCATTTTTGGTCAAGAAATCATGCAATTAAAAACAAATAAGATGCCTAAGGGGTTGGTAGTCTTGGAGAACATTTTTGATAACCAAGACAGAGTAAGATCAGAAATAAAGGACCCCAAACCGCAGGAGCTAGAAGAAGTGAATTTGGGAACGAATGAAATCCCTAAAAAGGTTTACATTGGCCAAGATCTGCCAGTTCAAATCAGAAAAGCATTGATTGACCTACTTAGAAAGTACAGGCATGTTTTTGCTTGGTCGTATGATGACCTTAAAGCTTATAGGGAGGACCTTTTCCAGCATGTCATACCGTTGAAAGAAAATGTAAAACCCTTTAGGCAAAAACAGAGGCCAATCAATCCTACCCTTGCCCCAAAAATGCAGGAAGAACTGACAAAGCTGAGAGATGGTGGAATAATCAAACCAATTAGGCATTCCACTTGGGTTTCAAACCTTGTTCCTGTAAGAAAAAAGAATGGAGATATTAGGCTTTGTGTGGATTTTAGAAATCTAAACATTGCATCTCTAAAAGATAATTATGGCTTACCTAATATGGAAGCTATGTTGCAACAAGTGACCGGCTCTGAATTGATGTCAATGATGGATGGCTTTTCTGGATATAATCAAGTTCTGGTAAAAGAAAGTGAACAGTTCAAAACAGCCTTCACAACCCCTTGGGGAACGTATGTGTATGTGAGGATGCCTTTTGGCTTGATTAATGCAGGAGCTACTTTTCAAAGAGCCATGGATGTAGCATTTCATGAATATATTGACAAATTTATGGTTGTGTACCAGGATGATCTTACAACGTATTCTAATAAGGCTGAAGATCACTGCAAACACTTGGAAATTTTTTTTATAAAAGCCCTGGAATATGGGGTATCCCTAAACCCAAAGAAATGCTCGTTTGGGGTCATAGAAGGAAAGTTATTAGGACACATAGTGTCCAAGGATGGGGTGAAAATAGACCCAAAAAGGGTAATGGCTATTGATAAAGTCCCTAAACCTAAAAACGTGAAAGGTATACAGTCCTTTTTTGGCCAGGTTAATTTTTTGAGGAGGTTTGTTACAAATTTCGCTGAAATCAGTAGACCCATTTCAAAAATGCTCAAGAAAGGAGCTGTTATAGATTGGAATGGTGAACCTTCATAGACATTCCAGGATATAAAGACTATGATAAAAAATGCTCCAGTGTTGAAGACCCCAGATTATACAAAACTCATGCATATCTTTTCTTTTGCATCATTCCATACTGTGGCTGCAGTTTTATTACAGAAAAACCAAGAAGGGTATGAATAGCCTATTGCTTTTTTTAGCAAATCCCTGCAGCATGCTGAACTGAAGTATGAAATAAATGAAAAACAAGCATATGCTTTGGTAAAGGCTGTAAAAGCATTCAGAAGTTATTTGGTAGGTGCTACTATTATTGCCTTTGTACCTAGTGCTGCAGTTAAAGATATTTTCTCTCAGCAGGAAGTGTCAGGAAGGAGATGCAGATGGATCAATAGAATCCAAGAATTTAACATTGATATGCAGATAACTAAGTTAGTTAGAGGTCAAGGTTTGGCCAAACTTATGGCCGAAACTAACTTGGAAGCTAATAAGATAAACCTAGTAAATGATGATTTCAGAACTGATTTATGCGACATGGACCAGTGTGACTGGTACATTAATGTTATACATTATTTGCAACACATGGAAGTTCCTCCCCATCTGCCTGATAATGAAAAAAGGAATATTAAATTGCAAGCCATCAGGTATGTAATTGTTCAAAATAACTTATGGTGGAGAAACTTTGAAGGAGTTCTGTTGAAATGTGTTGACAGAGAAAGGGCAAATGAGATTTTGAAAGAAATGCATGCTGGAGTATGTGGAGGACATTACATGGCCAAAACTACTGCGCATAAGATAATGAGAGCTAGTTTCTGGTGGCCCACTTTGTTCAAAGATGCTCAAATTATGGTTAAAAAATGTGATCCTTGTCAAAGATTTGCTGGGAAGCTGAAATTCTCAGGAAATACTCCACTGAAGCCAGTTGAAACTAAAGCACCTTTTCAACAATGGGGTCTGGACTTCATAGGAGAAATTTTTCCCAAGTCCAGTACTGGCTATTCCTGGATTTCGGTTGCTACTGACTACTTTACAAAATGGGTAGAGGCTATCCCTACCAGAAATGCAACGAGTAAAGTAGTAAATAATTTCTTATTGAATAATATCATTTCCAGATTTGGATGTCCACAGAAAGTTGTCACAGATAATGCTATGTGTTTTAGGTCTGAGGAATTCATAAATTTTTGTGATAAATATGGAATGACAAGAACAACGTCTGCCCCATATCATCCACAAGGGAATGGACAAGCTGAGTCCACAAATAAAAGCTTGTTGAAAATCATTAAGAGAACCTTGGACGATAATAAAAGGGCATGGGATTCCAAGTTACAGTTGGCAATATGGGCTGACAGAGTAACTGTAAAGAAGGCAATAGTGTATGGAATTCAAGCTAGAATGCCCCAGAACAATTTGATGGGATTATACAATTACATCTAGTCATATGATGAAGATACTACTGATGAAATGAAAGAAAGAATGAATGAACTGGTAGGATTGACCGAAGCCAGAAGAGAAGCATCTCTGAGAAATCAAAAATTGCAGTTACAAGTCAAAACACTCTATGATAAAAGAACTATAAACAAGAAATTTGAAAATGGAGACCTAGTCTTAATGTGGAACGCCAGAATTGAAGATAAAGGAAAACATGGCAAATTTGACCCCATTTGGTTAGGCCCATATCTCATTGAGAATACTTGGGGTGAAGATTCCTACATAATCAAAGATGTATTTGATAATATTCTTGAATTGCCAGTTCATGGACAGTTCTTGAAGAGGTATTTTTCTTGAAAAAATACTTAGTTTCTTCCATGAACATTAGTTTTAGGTTTTCCCAGCGTCCTGTTTTCTGTAAATCCTTGTACAGTTTGAGTTTTTGTTTTTGTGTGTTGCTCTGTGCTCTCTGAAGAAGTTGTCACTTCCCGGATGTGTGGTCTGCTCTCCCATAGATTCTGAATCCTTGCATAGACTCAAGTAGTCTATCATCCCCAGACAGAGCCACTGTTGGTCTGACTTTTTCTGCAGTAAATTTTTTTTTTTTTTTTCAGTTAAACCATAGAAAAGTCAGAAGTTCTATGTCTAAGTGAAGTATAAGGTTTTGGATAAACCATCTATAAGAAATATTCGCCATATAAGCCCTATTTTCATCCCTATTTATAAATGGTCGGGCGCGAAGTTTTCAAATTTTCAAAAGAAGCGAATATGCTTTCGTATTCCTTTTCCTTTCTCCCGGGTTACCTTTCTTCCTATTTGTCCCAACCGTCAGATCCGATTAGATCTACCGCTGGCGTTACCTCGCTATTGAAAGTTGCATGCTCATTAAGTATAGCGAGATAGTGAGTGTTGAGTTTTTAAGCGGTGGGACCATGAAGTGAAGGTGCGGTGATCGGAGATTTGCTTATTAATTGCTTTATTGTGCAGGTACACTTTGCAATTCGCCATAAAAAGGGGAAGAAGGACCCACTAGAATATCTGACATCAGAGCCGGAATGTTGATTTTTCCGAAAGTTCCGCCACTTCGCTATCGGAAAATTCAGGCACTTCACCGTTAGCGAAGTAGCGAGGCCATGTGAAAATCTTAAAATGATGACATTGCATCTTGCTTGTATCATAATTACACCAGGTGGCATGACCTGTCATGAATACTATTGTCAGAATCAGTTTTAATTAACAGAAGTAATTACTGGGTACCCCCTTGCTTTTTCCGGCACGAAATCCTTTTAAGTGCCGAAGCTCGCTACCTCGCTATCGGAAAATTGAGGTGCTTCACCGTTAGCGAGTTAGTGAGGTCCCGTAAAATGGTAAAAGATCGGCAAGATCTATGATGACGTGTAATGACAGATGACCGTGATAAATTTTGACATGTGCCAGCTATGCAGAGATCCGATTCTCATTAATACCTATCTGACCAAATGTACAATAAATCTGGAACGTCAGCTTGAAGTGAATCAACGGAGCTCGCTACCTCGCTATAGAGAGTTGCAAGGACGATAATTACAGCGAAATAGCGAGATGGGCCCACCGCCTTCTTTCTTAAGAAGTCCTGTAGCGTATTTTTCGATCATTTCTTGATCCGATCAACGGTTGTCGCCGCCTCGTTATGGAAAGGTGCTTGTTCTTATGCATAACGAAGTAGCGACATGCTGACACATGTTCTCCGTCGTCAGTGGGTTTAAAGGTAAGCGCAATCAAAAGAAAGAATTATGTACGTGGCAAGCTCTCATTGGGTAATATGACTGACATGGCAAGTGTAACTCCTAGTTGTTCTCTTTGTACCACATGATCGTAGGATCTTTGAAGATCAACGACGCAGTTTTAAATTAAAAATGTAGTGCCACTCTCTGTATTAATTAGACAAGAAAGCTTCGTCCGTGAGAAAAAATAGAGTATAATACAGAGAGATTGCATCAGTTTCATTTCACGCGAGAAAAGATTTGAAGCCATTCCTGTGCAGAAGCTATTACTGAAAGAAAAGCGTGCCAAGGTTGATAAGAAATTGTCAAGTTATCTGTTCGCTGAAATTTTGCAGGAATTCAAAGGAAAATTGAGACAGAATTCAAGTAAGTAAAACTGCCATCATCTTTGTGAGCTTTTAAGTTTTAAAGAGGATAGCCCAAGATGCCTCCTAAGAAGGGATTTACAGGAGCAGTAAACTACCTGGATAGAAATGTGCATGATGATTTGCTTGAGTTACTTCCTGAGTCCACTGTAGAAATGGTGCAAGTTAAGAGGTTAACCTCACTCAATCCTAGGCTTAGGGTAGCTGATGGATTGTATGATAAGGGTAATTGGGTCCGGGATGCTCAAACTGCTCAGACTGGTTTGAGTTTATTCAAGAAATGGTTTGCAGAGAGAAAGTTATATGCCCCTCATGCCAACATTTGGAATTTTGATCTTGGGAAGCTTGTTGTTCCTAGCGTGTTTATGGATTTTGACTTGCTTAAAGCCATAGCAAAAAACTATGACCAAGCCACTAAGGTAGTGAGGAGAGTAGATGGTGAGGCTTTAGTTACCATCAGTCCCGAGGAGATTAGGAAGGTATTCAGTCTGGGACCCCTCACCATGTATCATGTGCCCATTAATCTGATAGATTTAGAAAAAGAATATATATCCAAGAGGGATGTAGTTAGACAGGGTGCATTGAAAGCCCACATAGGCCGAATTGGAGGCCTCCCAACCATAACATCATCTTCTAAAGAGCCCTTCAAGAAATCATGTTTTAATGCCAGGGCAGTGGAGATATATAGGACCCTATGCAGAGTCTTCGGAGAGGGCGAAGAAGACTTTATTCCGGTGAGCTTCATGTATATGATCACCCAAATCTCTTCTTTTGGTGTGGAAATAATTTTTGATTTTGCATCTTACTTGGCAAATGAGATCCATCATGGATTGGTGGGGATTGCACAGGGCAAGGTGGAAAAGGTTTGGGGTCAGTATTCCTTACTGATGCATATGTTTCTTTTTAAAGGGGCCACTTATTTTGGTAAAGAAATGGTTTTGAATAGAGAACAAGAAGGGAAACACTACCAGTCCAATTATGGAGTGCAGACATGACCTGGGAAGCAGAAAATGCTAGCTTCGTTAGATTTGATAGGAATTTTTCCTCCAAACTAAGGTGCCTCTTATTGAGTGACAATCCCAGAATCCCTAAGGCATTAATGCACCTTATCAGGCCTATGGACAAAACCCACAATCTAAAGGTTTCACATAGTTGGGGAGATATTATCCCATATTCAGTCTCAACGGTCATCAGGGTCTATGGTTTCAAAGGAACACCCCATGTGTTACCCTATCAGGTACCCTTGAAGGTAGGGATAGCTGAATTTTTGTGGTAGTTGGGAGGAGTGGAGCAGGCCTTTTTGCACAAAAGGGGGACAGGATCAATTTTTCCTACTTGTACTATAGCCCACCAGTTTGTGATAACTAAAGAAGGGTGGGTCTTCCTCCATAAATTTTTGGATCAATATAAAATGGCAGTGTCTCATTCTTGTTTTTGTGATGCAGAAGGTTTCTTTAACTCTGCCCTTAGATTGAGAATCAAGCTGCGTCCAGTCCAGCATGAATTCTATTTTCCAGAAGATATAATAAGAAATGAATACTCTCTCCATGAGCAAGAAATAAAGAAAGAAAAATGGAGAGTCTATTCAAAAGTTTTGGAATTCATTAATTGTTTTGATCAAAATTTTAGTTCTCTTAGTAATGCTGCGAACAATGCAGATAAAGTATATAAGCTCATGAGTAATTTCTCTGAGATAATGGAGGTAATGAATGAGAAGAAACAACATTTTATTAATTCTTTTCCAGATAAAGCTAGAGAAATTATGAGAAAATTGGGTTTCACTCCCAACATTGGAATAGGTCCACTGGTGGTACGGAAGAAAATAGGATATACTATTGTCCGACAGCAGGTGCCCGTTGTGCATAAAGAAAAACAGATTGTTGGATCTTCCAGCACTGTCCTAGAAGAAAGACCCCCTGAACCTTCCCCCAAAAGAAGAAGAATAATAAGGGAGGAAGAATCCCCTGATGAAAGTGGCTCACCTTCTCAAACCCCAATAAGAGTTGAGGAAGAACAACTCACCAATGAGCAATTCGAACAAATGGGGTCACAAGGAGAAATTTTTGTTACACAAGCAGAGATTGATGAAGGGAACCCTCAGGAACCCCCTGTACCAAGTTTTTAATTAACTACAACAGATTTCAGAGGAAGGGAATTGGACCCTGTTTTGGAACAAGCCAGTCAGCATTTTTTGTCTGATAACAATTTTGTAAGATGTAGGGCTTTCCATCAGTTTGCGTGGAGAGTAAACATGCACATTTTTGAGCAAAGGTGCAATAATATGAGAGCAGAGCATCCAGAAATGGATGAGACCTCCATTCAAAATCTAATAAAAGAACTAATGGTTCAAGAGTTCCAAAATATAACCCCTGATGAGGGAAGACAGATGGTAAAAAATGCTAATGTTTTATTATTGCCCAATTGGGACATTGCTAACGCATTAGTTTTTAATTCTGTTTCAAATAATTTAGGGCTCCAGGATCCAAATAAAGAGGAATTCTTGGGTACAACATTCAGCAATGATCAAGCTGCCCTTGTTATGTGGTCCCTGAGAAGAGGATCCAGAGTTACTTCATCACAACCTGATGATTCAGGATTGACAGGGAGTATCATTGTAAGAAGAGTTGCTGACACTTCAAATGTACAGGCAGCCCACATGAATGTGGATTATTCTAAATTTTCCCTGGCTACTGCGGAAAGAGAAGAGAGGGAAATGATGGATATGCATAATAAATATGAAGTAGTGGTAGAAGCCTATAATCAAGAGGTAAAAAGGAGAATTGAGTTAGAAAACAGGGTATCTCAATTAGAAAAGGTACTTGGAAAGAGAAAAATAGGAGAATCCAGTACATTAAGAATTGCATATCCCCCACAGTCATCTGTGGGATTAACCCCTATTATTGAGATACCTGACACCCCTGAAAGACCCCAATTCTATACTGCAGAGGAATTTGAAGCAGAAAAAACCAAATTACATGAGTGGCAGATAGAATTTAGAAATCAGCAGGAAGAGAAATGGAGGCAGGGTGTGACATACTTGAGGGATAAAATACAATGGTCAAATTTTTATGACCAGTTGACAAGGATTGTAACCCTCATAGATGAGTTAAATAAAGAAAAGAATGGACTAGATTCTCTTGAACAGAAGTGGAGACAGAGGAATAATGATGTTACAATTATTTGTATATCTACAGTTCAAATGCCTTACCATCAGGTTGAGAGGATTTTTGATTTATTAAATCAATTAGATAATTTTGAAAATAAAAGAGATTCTTTACAGAGGAAATTGACACTCTGTTTTTCAAGATATCTTGCTAAGAAATTCACCCTATTTCCCTTGTGCCTTAGAATCTGTTGATACACTAAAGGAAAAGGACAAATGGAAAAAGGAAATGGATGAATTATTTGATAACAGAATAACAAACATCATCAGTGAGACTGGCTATTGGTTTTGGGCAAAGACAAATGAAGAGCTGGTAAAAATACAATTGTATTATGCTGATATAAGAAAAGAATTCGATGATTTAGAAGAAAATGCCAATTCTTTAATAAAGATACAAAGAGAAACCCTAAATTTTGATTGGCCAGATGATGATACTTTCAATAGATGGAAAGATCAGTTTAGTGAACAGATGTCAGGAGAAGATGACGAGGAAGATGTAAGAGTAATAGTTACTCTTGTAGTCAGCAATGATGACATAGAAAATCCCCAGGTTAAAGTGATTTTGCATGTAACAGAAGATGATACATCACTTGCAGACCTTATGGGTATGTACTCTGAAGATGAAGAATGATTGCGAGAGCAGATCATAACAACCAAGAAGCATAACAGAAAGGGACCCACCAAGAAATGCTGTTGTAATCAACCTTTCTGTTATTCTTGTTTTTTGTTTTTCAAAAGAAGGACACCTATCACCTTTTGTAGCCTGAAGCTTGTTGCATCTCACATTATTTAAGTGAGATCCCAAGGCTAAAGAATGGTCTGAATTTGGTTTTCACTAAGTATTGTGCTTAGTTCTGTTTTTGGTCCAAACATTTTGGGAAAGAAATTTATAGTATACTTTTTCTGTCAAAATTTCTGAGATATGGATGAATGTAGAAAGAACTGTGCTTCTTCTCTGAAGGTTTTTCTGGGTCTTTTGTAAAGAATGTATCATTTTCAAAGGAAATGAATAAAAACTGTGAACTGTCCCCATATCTGTTCTTCTCTGAATTTTGTCTCCTTTTTAATACTGAGCTACCTTGATGTTGTGTGAGTAAAAGCTTATGCAATTGATTGCAATTTAGTAAGACTGTACATCCATTTGTTATTGCTATTAATTCAATGGATTAAGTAAAGGCTTTGATGAATGTGATGAGGTTGCTCGGGTGTTAATAAGGATTTTTGAATGATAAATTCTGGTAAGAATTGCTGATGAAAATTTGTTGCAAGGCAACAAATTAGATCTAAGAATTTACTAGACTCTGAATTCCCAATGGATTAGGCACTGATCGAAAGTATTTCAGCCAAAAGAGAAGTATATTATAACTAGCTTTTTCAAAATACATCATAAAATCAATTTTCATTTATCTTTCCTGTAAGATTTTCAAAGTTGGCCAGCACTTGCCTGCCTAGATTGTTTTAGCTTCATTTAGCCGTTGTTGTTGGAAACATCTGCAGAGCTAATAGAAGATTTCTTGGCCATATCTGTTCAAGGGATGTGTTTATCAGTTATTTACTTATATGTTTAAGGATTTAGAGATGAGAATCAAAATGAAACTAAGGATGATCCTCATACAATTATTCCATCTTTGAACCATCCCCGGGTGCACCCGCCCTGGTTTTACAGAGCCAAAAGAGTAGAAAACCGTCTAAGGTTTTATTGAAGTTGGGTCCTAATACTTTGCATCTGCAAGTGATAATGAGAATTGGCTATTCTTTAGGTTGTGTATGTACTGATATCTAGGTACTAAGCCTTTTGTCGCCTAGTAGTTTTAGTACTGTTAACATCAAAATAAAACACCAACACAACTCTCTTCTGATCGAATGAATTAGATTCATTCCTTTTTGTCTCTCGGTAAAAATATTTCCCCTCTCATTTCAAATTCAAACTCACCTACCAAGTTGAATGTTGTTAGGCGAGTAGGTGGGCATTTGGCTCTAGGGGCAAATGACCAAATATTTTCTAATAGATTTATCTTGGTTCACCATAAATGTGGCTATATCTAGACTAATTCTATCTTTTATTGAGTCATTGCAACTTGCAGCTTACATAGACAGGGCTTTTCCCTTATATTTATACAACTACATTCACCAAAAGACAAAGAGAGAAATGAGAAGAATATGAAATGAATAGACATGAAAGTTGGACTTCACATCCTAAAATCTCACACTTGAAGTTCAACTTATGCTGTAACCTCACATCTAAACAATCTCCCACATAAACTCTACTTGCCCTTAACAATCCCAAGGTAAGAAATTGCCAAAAGATGATCTTCATGGCTGAAATAGAAACCACAACTAATTGCTAAGCACATCTAACTAACCATAAAAAATAAATATATTTTTACTAAAATATGTAGCTCATATTACCACTCAAATTGAATGAGAAATGTCAACCAAAAGTTGACTCAATCTACCAATAAACACATAAATAGGTGTGGCAATAACTAGAGTTGATATGAAAAATGCAACCAACATGCTACAAAATATCATGACCTCTTCTAACTCCTTTCTTGGAAGGAATACCCATACAAACCATAACTCATATTTCTACTAACACCACCTAGTGCTCAACTGTGTCAAGTATGATCTCCTTTACCTCCCCATATGAGAGCACTTAAACACCCAAACACCATGGATGAAAGCCCCTATAAAAAAGAAGATTAAAGTCCAAAAATTCTAAGAATAGGAATAATATCAACTATCTCCTAAACTCAAATATGCAAGGAGATAAATATGTTGAGTAGACCAAGCATGGGGAGTGGGGGTGCTCCTCTAGGAAACACCAAGTCATCATGACTTTTCTCCAAGAATAATGTCCACTAGGTCCACAATGAACTTGCATCCATCCATAGGTGTAGGCTCCTCAAACTTCATGTAGAAACCTCCAAAGTGAAACCATCTCAATAAATATTCTCTAAACCAAGAGAATTGTAGCGTCACCCAAGCCTCTTAGTTTCAAGATCACCTCCATGGCCAATCTGCCAAAGTACTCAATACCAAGAGTGCTAACTAAGATCAATTATCAAAACTCCAATTACATGTATAACCTAGGAAAACCTTATGACAAATCGATCTCCACAAACCAAAACTCATGCTCAAAGGAGAAAACCTATCAAGAAAATCTCTATCATGTCAACACTTTAATCTAGAATCAAGAGCTCACTATGGCACAATAACAAACATCTCCAATCCTATGGAGGGAACCATCTCATGGTAGCAAATAATTCTTTCTAAAGCTCCCATTGCACCAGAACAATTAATTTTCCATGGTATCAAAAATATAAATATAAATAATACCAAATATCATACTAAAGCTACAATTTCTCCATAACCTAGAGAAGTAAAACCAAACTAGCATCTGCCAAATTTTTTTGAGAAACTCAATTTTGGAGACTTTCTTCCTCCATGATATCTACTTCATAGCCTCCTCTTTATAACTCCATGTTTCTTTATTCTTTTCATAAACCTTCCACATCCAATGACACATGTCACCCACCTCTGCACCTGGGTTCCGTTCTTACTCTTTTCCTATTGTGTTTCCCACATAATTTCTTTTAAGCTACAAATATAACTATCAATTCCATATCTAACATACATCTAAGTTTCACCACTTTATTCCAAACTTGGCATGGGAAATTCACTTAGCTTCACTATTATAGATGTATGCAACAATTCTTTCCAATGGATGATCATCCACCTCCAAGACTCTTCATCTCCTTGCATAGGAAGATAACATTGCTTTCTCTTATTTATTTTGTAAAAATTGAAGATACTTAGTTGTAGCAGCTCTAGAAGTGTTGTAATTTTTGGCCTTATCTGAGAATAAAAATGACGTGGCATCTCCATATGATTAGATGACATCTCCATATCATCTACTAGTTCTCCTCTATACAGGACAAAGAAAAGGCTCTTTGGTAGATATAATCTGGGCTACACAATCATTAATGTTTCCAAAATTATTTGTCCTTCTATACACATCACTGCCATACATGCTAGCACCTCACACCATGCAAAATTTCAATGAAGAACACCAACACAAGGGAAATTTAATTGGCAAAGGTAAAAACTCACAAAGCTAACACATTCATAGACTCATTAAATATAAAGTCTCACCACATTAAATAACCAAGCCTAATCCCTCTCACTACATAAGCCATGAACTCCTACAACGAGCTAATTTTGTCTCCAGCAACAGGAAGTCAATTAAATTATTCACGGAGATGAAACATTCAAATAAATGGTAGGAATCAATATCCAAACCCATATGGAAATGAACCAGTTTGCTATCCTTTGTAGTCTTCTTTTAACATGCTTCTCCTTGCCTTGGGGATCTTATAACCTTCTCTACTTTCTAGGATCTTATACACTCTGATACCAATTGTTAAATCTAAAAGATAAATTGCAAACCACAAAATAGAGAAAGAGACACATGATTTATCTTGGTTCACAACAAATGTGGCTACGTCTAGACTGATGAGTAGAGCCTATCTTTTTTTGAGTCATTGCAACTTGAAACTTGCATACATAGGGCTTTCCCCTTATATTTATACAACAATATCTATGAAAAGAAAAAGAGATAAATGAGATGAATATGAAATGAATAGACATGAAAGTTGGACTTCACATCCAACAAGGAGGTGGTCAAATATGCTAAAGAAGCATAGAAAATATGCACAACTGGTGTGATCTATATATAGAGGAAACCTTTTGAAGAACAAACTTCACAAATTTCATTTAAAAATGTTTCTATGTTAGACAAGCCACTAATGAGGGTTAAAACTATAAAACATACTTGTCTTGATAAATGGAGATTTCATAATAAGCATATACATTTCAAAATGAAGTTTGGGATGGGAACAATGTATTAAGCTAGAGAAAAAGAACTTCAAGACATCAAGCACTCTATTGAAAGGGCACAAAAACTTGTGTCAAAAGTTAGTATATTTTGTTGCAGTTGTGTTGGTACCCATACAAGCCCAATTTTAAAATTTTCAAAATGTGAACTTTCTCCATCTCACTCCATACTTGAGCCTTATATTTTATTTCATCTTAAGGTTTGAAACCCTTCTAACAAAGTTAAATTTAGTTCAAAGAGGTTAAATGTGGTTCCATTATTTCAAACATGTTCAAAGTTCACAAGTTCATTGATTTCAGTACAAATGTTTGAAAGTTCAGAGTTTGAAGTTCAAACTAGTTCATAAAAGTTTAATTAGAACAATTAGATTCATATAGACATGTACCATTTTAGAATGGTTTGAATATATTCAATAATTCAAATGGTATAATGGGTTCAAGCAAACTACCTTATTCAATTCTTCAAATAGTTAAAGTAGTGAAATTGAAATGATTTAAGGTTATGGACATTCAAGTTTAAATCAATGGAACAATAGAGATGGAATTGAATGTTAAATTTTCTTTTTATATCAAGGATAGAGAAAGCATACACCTTTTCTATGATCAAAATCTCTTAACATCATCTAGTAAATGTGGTGATAATAAAAACAACAAATACTAGTGTCAATATTACCAGCAACAACAATATTTTGCATAGTCAAGATTATGAGTAACCAATTTCTATATGGAAAATATTACAAAATTTACCTTCTTAGAGGATTATTAAATGTTTATGGAATTAAATAAAATTTCCTCTTAAGAGTATCACTAAATTCTAATTCAAATTCAAGTATGGGCATGGATAATGTTCATGATTTTCAATGCAACCAACAACGACAAATTTTTTGGTAATAGAAATAATCATGTTGTAGGGGGCTTAACTTTTGATCCAATTGTTGGATTAGGATGAATTTTAGATATGTTTGGAAAATCCTATTTCTCTAAATATTTTCCTAATAATTTTATCAGATTCATTAAAAATCAAAAGTTATGGGTTTATGAGTGCAACACTGTCAAAACTGTCAATGCCAGTCACAAAATGCTAACAACACTTCATCACCAGCAAGTGCTACATGCCCATAACACAATTACACCTAACCAAGAGCCCATGTGCACATATTTTGACATGGAATATGAATCTTAAGTTATTATTAATTTTAATGTTTAGAAAAAAATGAGTCTAAGAAGATGATAATTAGAAATAGCTACCAAGAGTTAGTTATCAAAACTTACAAAGATCATCGAAAGAAGAGAGGATAAATATACATCCCCAAAAGAGAAAGGGGGTTCCACTTCTTGGTTGCAAAATTTTTTCTATAGGAAAGATTTTATTTTTGCTTGTAATTGTAGTAGGAAGGGGAGAAAGAATATTTTAAAATCTATTATCTTTTGTATTTTCATGGAAATAAGATTCGTGTGCCAAAAATTTTAGTCTAGACATTTGTTTTCAAATTGAAATTGATCTTTTAATCAATTCAGTTCTTTGTGAATGCAATTTTGTCTCATGTGACTACATGCATGATTATCATTAGGACTTTGATCCATAGTTATTTATGTGTTTGGAAGCAACTGATTTGTCTTTCTTCTTGCATTCTTTGTTTAATGTAAAGGTTGGATGAATGGACTTTGAGCCATTCATTTGTCATTTAATTTTAGTCCTTTAGTTTTTTTGCATTTATTCCATGTCTATGGATAAGAATTTATGTGTCTTTTGTGCTTTCAGGTTAAAAGCATCTCAATTTTAAGTTTGATAATTCATTGTAAATCTTGCATGAGAAGATGTACCTGGATAATTCAAAGGGCACTAACACATTCCAATCGCAAAGTGACCAAATTGTTAGCAGTGTTTGTGCTTCTATCTGAGCATCATGACTCATTATGTGTTGATTTTGTGAAGTGAAAATCTATTCACTAAAAAGTTGATATTAGATAATTTTGGTAAATTTATTAGTTGAAGGTCCCTCTTGGTAGGAGTTTCCATTTTAGCAATCATAGAATTATTGTAATTGTTGATTAGTGATACATCTCTTTACATGTTGAAAAGCCTCTAAGGTTATTTGATGATTCTACAACAATTAATCCAAGCCTGGAGAAATAGTGTAGTGAATCTTTCAAATTTTGAAATGGCATCAAAAAGTTGTTTGGTTAATGTAATTTATGAAATAGGTAGCAAGATGGGATTGGATTCTCAAGAAAGTGAACATATTCTTATCACTTTGAGTAAATTAGAAGGATGCATAAGCATGGTAAATCAATTTCTCTTTCTCCTATAGTGACAAAGTTGAGTCACCACAAGTGGTTGAACCATTTGAATGGTGAAGTTAAATTGTCAGTTACCTCTTGTTTGGTGGAGATTACAAGGATTTCAGTACAGCAAGAAGAACATTACAAAGAAGAGATAATGCAGAAGGTTCTTATATTTTAAATTTTCAAAGTTTGAATCCCTTCCATGTCAATCCTTTCTAGGAAAACATTTGATATATCATGCATGTGTCTAGAACCTCATTAAACTAAGTTCAGTTGGTACATATGGCTTAGAAGTTCAAAGGATTAGAGATTCAAAGATCAAATCTTAAGGCTGAGTTCAATGGTTCAATTTGTTATAGTTTGTTCATGAAAGTTTCCAATTTCAATTTAGAATTTTTGAGTGGCCTGGAAAAGTCTGATATGATTCACAAGTTCCTTAGTTTAGATGTTTAGTGTTCAAATTCAAAGAGATCCAAGCTTCTTCAGATTGGCTAAATTTGGATCAAATAGGTCCATGTGGATCCATTCCAATTTTGATAGGTTCACATATGCATTTTCTCTAGCTAGACCAAAAGGTTCGAGACTTAAGTATATACTATTGGAAGTATTAAGAGTTCTGGGGGCAGGGGGAGGGGGGTAATTAGAACTCACTAGTTTTAATTAATCAATTTGCAGATTCTAACTTTAAAGATTCAAGAAACTAAATGCTTTCAAAACATGAACTCATAGAAGATAGAGACACATATTTTGCCAAGTGGGAAACCCTCAAAATTCCTCAAAAAGAATTTGTCATAGGGAGAAAAACCACTCCATGAACCTGTAATCTTTATTGAGCTTCAACTCCTTTACAACCAGTAGCAATAACTGCTTAGGGTGTTCAACCCTTTATATATTTTTCTATTTATTTACAATCTCACATGTGCATATACATGTATATGCTACATCTATACATGTAGGTAAGCTTATAATATAGCTTTCAAATTACAACTCTTCACACGCTTTCTCAAATGTATTTGTGTCTCCTTTTCAATGATCTTTCCACACATATATATTTTAGAATTAACAAATGATCTCTATAAATAGAGATAAAATTTGAAATAGATTAGTTATATAAAACCAACTGAACTAGTTAGGGTCATTTAACAAAACTCCTTTATGAAATGCTATTGTAAAACCAACTTTTATCAGTTATGCATTGGATTGGTTCATGTTCAGCCATATAAACATCAAATTGTATATGTAGTATTCCAAGCTTGAAACCCTCAAAGGATTCCAAAATAAAAATATTCAAAAATGCCATTTTAGGGTTCAAACCAGTGACCCTATTTATTTTGGAAAAATTGAAACTGTATCAAAAAATTCTGCCTTTGAAAACTAGTCACAATCATTCTACATTCTTTTTTATCTTTTCTTTCAAACTACTCAAAATAAATGCCATTTGAAGCAAATGAAATCCCTTCAACAATTTGCCTTTGAACAAATGAAAAAATTTCAAAAACTATCATCTAGGGTTTGAAGAAAATATTATAAAAAAATTTGTCTCTAAAATCCTTTATTTTGAAACTAGATCTGAAAGATTGCTTTTAAAGAAATGATTTTAAAAGTCCATATATTTTATAGCAAAATAAATTTGTTCTTCGAAACCCTTTTCCTTTTTCATTTTTCAAAACCCGACTGTAATAAATTTGACTGATCAAGCAATATCACTGGCTTTTTATTAAAGAATAACTGACAGTAAAGTATTGGAACTTTGTATTCCTTTTAAATTTTTTTTTCAACTGTTTGAAAAGATTCCAAAGTTTTGACCTTAGTCCTATTAAGAAAGACTTTGAAAGGACTACAACATAACTGTAACTGGCAGAGAAGCTTTTTAACTTTACATTCATTATTCTCTATTATAAAACCATGAACCCCTCTGTCTTGTATTAAAGAGAAACTTCATTATTCCATCTTAGTTGTTCCATGCACACACAGGAAGAAAATGAACAGGTGAGTAATTTTTTAGAGAAGCAGCATGTAAAATCCTTGCACCATTCGCTATTCAAACATTTTCACATTTTGTAGACCTTTTCATTTTTGTAGCCAAAGAGAAATTTAGCTTTGTAGAAGAAAAAAAATCCTTACAAAACAATCCATATTTACATGCCAGAGTATGTTTGTAGAATTTAAAAAAAAAAAAACCCAAACTTGCCAAAATACATCTCGTTTGCATAGAGAGCACAAAAAATAAAAAATGACTTTCACTGGATAGAAGACACCCACTATTGGTGTTTGAAAATGCTAGAGGGTTTTCAATTATCCCCATGAGAATATGAAACATCTAGGGGCAGCTAACTCCCATTATTAACATATCATTTCAAACACAGGGCTAACTATGAGGCATGACCCTTCTTCTACTTCAGGCTCTGCAAAACCTAGGTGGGTAGACCTATAGATTCTTTATATGGTACCAGTTATCAAAGCATACACTGAATCTATTATGAAGTAGATAAAACCCTTATTTCTCCTGATAACTCATGAAATAACATCAATCTATAGTAGCTAAATGCAGATCTAGGAATCTTAGAAGCTGAGTGAGGGCATTCTATTATAGCTCTTGAACATGAAAGGGAAAAGCATTTGATTATTGATGTTGAGTTTCAACAAATCCTCAAACATGTAGCAATATAACAAGGGATCCTATAACTGATCAGTGCCTAATCCATTGGGCAATTCCATGAATTCAAAACATACATCTGTGACATTAGGACATATTCTATATACCCAGACATTAGATCTATCTAATCACCTTGTGATTCAGACATCGGTGTTCATTAAGACCTCATTCTTATGAAATATCCTTCTCAAGATAACCAACAACCCTGTCAAACACATCAAGCATTTACTTGGCACTTTGTTCCAATAGCATGATATATTAGACATACAACCTGAAGGGGAAGCAAACGGATCTTAGCTCTTTGTTCCAAGACCACATAAGACTACAGATTACTAAGACAAGAGATGAGAACCAAAATGAAACTAATGAAATGTTTGCTCATATGTATTCATTTCCTTGAAACAATACAAACAAATGCATGAAATTAAAACATGAAACAACCTAAAATATCAAAACTATCTATATTATCAGCACTACTACTGTTGACATAAGAGAAAATGCTAAAGAATGAAGGTGGAATCACAAATCTGGATCCAACAAAGTGGTCTCACAGAAGGACTGAAGACTTCCAACCAACAATTGTCTCCTAGTAACAAAAAACTGGAACCAAAAATTGGAACCCTCCAAATGGAAGAAAGAAAGAATAATATAGCAAGGAGATGAATTCCCAGATTGAAACTGAAGATGACAAGTGTCCATTTGGAATTCCATCTTGTGTAACTGAAAACCTCCTTCATCTCTCTACCATTTGATCTGATTTGTTCTTATCATTGTTCTGTAATTGATTGTCAAAATATCTGATAACTTCATGATGAAAACCTCTTGCTTACCAAAAAATTTGAATTGAATGAAATGCTAATGAAATTCAGATTCAACTGATTTGAATGTGGTTAAAAATTGCCCCAAACTACATTCTCCTTATCTTTTGTTCACATTCAGGTCATTACCATGTTGGAAAACAATTCTGAACTTCCTAGTTTGAATACAAATGCAATTCAGGTACCTAAGAAAAATCCCCCTGTAACTTGAACATACTGCTACCTGTGCAAAAACAAACTTTAGAATTGAAAAGTTCATTTTTTTCGATTCTAGCGATATATAATATCACCTATCTAGTCTTCACGAAACCCCCTAAATCTCATTTTTGAAAAATGCCTCCCTTGGCTATAAAACCTTGTCTGCAACTTTGACTATTTTAAATTTCAAAAATTTAAAATAAACTAAAGTCTCTAACTTTATAATATGACCTCTTTTGATTTTAAAAGAGTTGCACATCAGTTTGAAAAGAAATGAATTTAAAAAAAAAGTTCATTATTTCTAATTTCTCTTCACCCCTCAAAAATCAGGGTCAAGCTCTATTGACTGATGCCACATGGTGCTCACTGATTAGCTACCTATTGTTCATCAGATGCCTTGTCATCGAACACGGGACCCACCACCACGTGGTGCAAGCCTGCATTCCTACATTACTTAATCACCTTACATCTTCTTTTTGTGGGTGTGTGCCTACTCCTCGATCGTACCACGTGGCACGATCCTGTGCATTCGCCTAAACCTGCATGTCCCCACCACATCACTACGCTTGGAGCCCACCTCGCCACGTGTCACATTTTTGCAATCCCACATTATTTAACTTGCGAGCAACTTAATATTATGATTTTGCACAATCCATCAATTTGGCCATGTGGCAGCATCTGACGGTCCCATCTTGATTTGCCACTGTTCAACTGTGACCTAGGCCCACTGCCACATGGCACCTAGGTGCATTCTTGCATTTTTTATCTGGTGTACATCTTCATCTTGCGGTTTTTCCCTCACCCTTCGATGTGGACATGTGGCAACATCTCTTGCAATCTTTGCCATGTCATCATGAATGAATCCCCATTCAAAATCATGCTTTATGAGCTGATGTCATCCACATTTAGGTCAGGCCTACCAAGTGGGCTTTGCTTGTGAAAGCCTTTCATCTTAAGACACAAGTCATTTTGTAAGGGATGGTACATAAAGGCTTTAGAATTCCCACTTCCATCGAATGTGGGATAAAGGGATTGAACTGTGATCTTCCCTTTTTTGCTTCAGATCTTTCATCATGCCGCCTTCATTTTCTCATGTGGACACTACCCTTTTCTTTTGCTTGCAGCTTTCTAACTTCTGTGGTTTTCCTTTTAAATGCCATGGAGTTTAAACTTTTTACTATTTAAGTTCAATTTGCATGAGGTTCCATCTAATTTTTTGCCTGCTGCCTTCTTCACAATGTGTGACTATTTTCTTAGTTGCCTGCGAATTCTCTCTTTTAATGCCATTTCCTACATTGGACATGGAGGTTAATATCTCTGCCTGGCATGGGAGTTTTTTCTTTTAAATCATCTTACTCATTTTTGACTAGAACCCTCTCTAAAGGTGCTTGCCACTGCCTCTTGCATGGATCTTCCTAGCAGACATAGACATGGAGCTTGGCTTGATGCAGGTTTTCCTTTTGTTTTGGACATAGGCTATTCTTCAACGCTATTTGTGTATTGCTTCCCTAATCGCTCTAGCTTTAGGTATGGCCTGTGTGTGGAGTGCTCCTTCCTCCTTTTAAACAAACACATTGTTTGCATGGACGTGGGTAGGTGACCTCTACCATAGTGAGATACCTCTTTGGTAGCCAATGACCCCTTCTATTGGCAGCTCTCCTTCCAGCATTGAGTTCTTTTCATGCGTGCACCTTATTTATCACTGCTTTGCATAGGTTCTCTTTTTAAATACGACTGCCTTCATTTAAAATGCAACCCCCTCCTCAAAAAAATGTGAGCTTCTTGTTAAAAACGTGGATTATCTTTGTATGAGGCTTTAATGCGTGGACCTTGGTGTTGACTACCCACTTCTTAAAAAGTGGATCGCTTGCTCACTTGCTCACTGCAAAGACTGAGATCTCTATTTTGTATGTGGACATCTGATCATGACACCATGAGAAACCTATTCCAAAGCATGGACAGCTTTGATTGCTGCATGAAGGGCTATCACTTTATTTGCACTTTCTTTGACTTTGGATAACTATTTTTTCCTACAAATAATCTGAAATCCATTTTCTCCAATAACTTCTTCACATGATTTCTCCCTTCTTTCTGGACTTTCCAATTCATTTATTCTATTTTCACTATCATATGACTGTTTCCTTGTGTTTCTATCTTCACCTTCATTGGCACACACTTCATGTTTTTCTTTCTTGGATTGTTTATTTCTTTCTATGGATTTCTTAACACTGGAAACTGTTTTAAGGTGACTTCTTACTTTCCATATAAGCATGTCATCAATATCCATGTATAACCTTATCAATATGATGTAATTAGTCGGACCCCAAAGTGGGTCTGGCTAATTTTTTTTTCATTTTTGAATACTTGATATTGCAAACTGATTCATCGACCTCCTCGAATTGTCTGGGAACAAATACGATCACAAATTGATCATTTAAAACTCATTTAACTCTGTTCTTTAAACTGTGATTCACTGACAGGAAGGCCTGTTGCATGGCTTCAAAAACTGACATAAACACCTGATCAAGCTCTGAAACTTAGGATCTTTGTTCTCTCTGACATGTTCAACATGCCTGCTAGATCTCGTTGCATGATGACATCAGGGTCAAAAGATATTGACCTCCAAAGTTGCCAACTTAAATTCACCTGCAGATAAACATGTTAGAAAACTGGAAAGTGTGTTTGGAAATTGCCTGGAAAACTGGACAAATGGGTACGTGAGACTCTGAAAATAGGGGAACTGGTAGATTGTCATGAGGAGAGTATGATTATACGAATTAGGCTCATGAAAAATCACAGGGAGAAATTGGCAAGGGTGAAAAGTTGGCTACCTGGATTTGCGGGACAGAGGACATTAGTAAAATATCATTTTTTGTGAATGAAATGACCTTGGTAAAGTGTGAAGACGGATTCGTCAAGTTCTAAAAATTGGCACACTTATAGTATTTTCAGTGGACAATATAGGGGAACAAACCATTTAGTCCTACCAATCACAAGTCAGGAGATATAACATCTTGAACAGGAGTACCAAACAATCTGCATTTGCTGACACCAGTAAAAAGATAGAAATTGCGTTTGGAATCGCATTTGAAAACTGATCAAATAGATTCAACAAGAGCTAAAACTTGAAAGCTAACAAGTCTCTGACATCTACAATGCAACACAAAAATAATTTTAGCATTTGGGTTAACTGGGTCAGAGTTATAGCATGTCAAACATGGCTTCCTAGAATTGTGAACAACTAGACAAATGTACAAAACAGTAAATGACCAACTTTGAGGAATTCAAAACCTAGTCAAACGGACTTGAAACAACTCAAAATCTAAAAGATAGGTTTTTGAGTATGGAAACTAGACATTTTCAAAGTGGCGAGTCACAATACATTTCTGGGTGTGAGATATTCAATGGCAAACACAACCTCCTATCGTTGTTTGACACTTAGGTGAACATGCAGATTTGTAAAATGCTCAAAACAAGACTTCACGAAATAGCTCAGAATGTCAATTTAACTTCATGGAACACTTAGATAGGCTGAATGAAAGGTGTTAGAAACATTGAACACCTCTAGGGGTTTATAGGTATAGCCGAGTACAATCTCATCTAAAAGCATTTATGGGACTTGATTTCTCAAAATTTGAAATGGGATTAAAAATGAAGCATGCAATTTTTTGTCCCAACACCCACAACTGAAATTCTATTCTAATTCTCTTTGAAGTCTGCCATACCACTTTGACACTTGGTGGGATCCCTGTTACATGTATGCTATAATTTATTACGTGTACTTGCTGTATTTACTATGCCAGTACTGTGCCACATTGTTTTTCCTTTTACGTTTCTTTGTTTTACGATTGCCAGCTTTTTAAAATATCCTAATGTTTAAAAATTGCCACATATATATGCCATGTTTTATATGCCACCTTTTTAATATCACCTTAGTGCATTTTTCCAACTTTAGAAATTTCCACCATGGTCAACATATACAAGACTCATCTTGTGATCATCCAAGTTCAAGTAAAATAATGGTTTCATTGAGAATGTGGACTTAACATAGGTGAAGATATGGATGGTGCTCCCTTCATGTTTTTGAGTTAGATTAATCCAATCCCAAATGTATCCTCTTTTGGTAAAATATGCACAAGACAAGTGTTTGTAGTCCAACTGACCCAATTGGGTAGTGTTTAGTAAATCTAAAAATGTCAATATGCTTTGGATCAATGGGAGATTAAAACCTTGGTATCAATTATGTTACAAAATGAGGTGAATATTCAAGTTGCTAGCTAATCATGTAGCAGAGGATTATCTCTAAAACCTCTATGCATCTAAATTGAGAGGCTTGTAGAAATGATCAATCACCCACAAGTAGTTACAAGTGCTCACCATGTAATAGAGAAGCCGATATATAGGAATTGTTGTATTTAGTACATTCAAATGATATTTCAGCTGCATGGACCAGGGTTGATAAGGTCAACACCAGGATGAATTTTTAATGGCTTGAACAACACTAATAACCAACCCAAATGATAATCATGATTTCAAGTGTCTTAATCAAAACATGCCCAAATGCAAGACTTTGGCCTGCCAATGTATACATTTTAATAGGCAGAGACCCTGCAACAAAAGGATAGAGTTAGTAGTCTTTGAAATCGATTAAATTGATACTCAAATTTGACATGGTGAGCATCAAAATCAAAGAAATGGCATAGGCTTTCTTGTTGGGTATCCTTGCATTCAGTTTGTCTACATCCTTGAGTTTATTTTGTCCCAAAATTGTAGTTCCATTTGAACACCTTCATGGAAGCTTCTCATATCATCAACATGGATTATCAGGTTTGTGGTGTTGTTATGACTACTGGCCTAAAGTATGTATCTAAGTGTCAGGCTATAAAATAGAAAATGGTTGTGAATTCCAGAATACTCTTGGAGTTAAACTGAAGAAGTCATTGAGGACATGAGTTATCATGACAGGCTAATCTCAGACAAAATAAAGTCAAACTTTTTTTTTTTTTTTTCCAAATTCACGAAAACAGTGTGATTTTTTCCCAAATTTGTTGTTGTTTTCGACTATAAACTATGTAGATCATGAAGATAAAATGCTGATTTTTTTTGGAAAAATCCATGATTTTTTTATTTTTTGAAAATTTTTCACTTGTACAATTTGTGGGGAGGATATCTACATCCTAAATAAATGATACTTCTCCCAATTTAGTTATGTCATTGGCAAACTTTAAAGATTGTCTTTAAGTTATAAGGAAGAAAGCTAATCTTTTTATATAATATTCATGGCTTATCATATAATGTTTTGCAAAATAAAAGAAAGGACATGTTTCCAAGAATTGGTTATATGGATAACCTAAAAAGTTACGAGAAAATGGTTTTTTTAAGGAATGGTCTATTTAAAGGGCAGGGGGCTAAGAAACGGGGATTTAATTTTTCCCTTTCTTGAAGTCTTTGTGCTATAGAAATCAGGGAATTTTCATTTTGTTTTTCTTGTTATAGGAGGGCATATATTTATTTTCCAATGCCATTTGTAAGGGAGACTTGGAGTGTGTGAGCTTTTCCTTTGATATAAAATAAATAGAGAAATATTTTCGAGTTTGTGATTTTCTAGATTGTTTCTTTGGATTAGAATAAGTTATGCCTCATTATAATCTTCTTGAATATCATTGTTAATGTAGATAGATGGTTGACTCTGGGGCTCTTTTTTGCTTTCAGGTTTAGTCTTTCATTGAAAATGGATATAAAATCTTTGTTCCTTCTAATTTAGTCTCTATTCATGTGAATGTAAGGAAGATAAAATGTGTGTATATTTCCTAAGTTCATTTCTTTTATACATTTAGATTCCCTCACATCTATTCATGGTTATGGGTAGGTCTTAATGTCTTTTAGTGCTTTCTAGTTAAAATCCTATTTAATTGTTCTTTTGTTCATTGCATATCTAATTGACGAGTTTTATGTTGTAAAATTTAGAGGAAGGTTATCAATTCAATAATAACCTATCCAACTATTAGTAATGATCACACTTCAATCTTGGTGTCAGGAGTTGTTTTTTGTTAATTATTTTGAAGTGCAAATTTGTTCACTAACAAAGAAATAATGGAGAAGGTGCTCCATCTCATCGTTGATAGCTTTCAAAACCTTGGGGATATTGGAAGTCATAATTTCTCAAGAAGAGTTATTCTCATATCATTTGCAGAAATCAGATTGTACAATCTCCTACTTGGCATGAGATTGTATGATTTAATATGTATACCATGTTTCAAAATCTATTAGGCACAATCAAAGAATAAAAAAATCCATATTTTATTGTATCCATAGAAAACATTATGGTTATGATAATTAATGAGAGTGATGCTCATTTCTAGCCATTTCTAAAAATGTTAACAATTTCAAATAGAGAATAAAGGACTTCAAAAGTTGCTTGTAAGTTGGTCAACAAGGTGCTCAAACAATGTGAACCAAAAATTGATGAGTATAAACAACAATGGGCTAAAGAAGAATTAAGGGCAAGGGAGTTATAGGTTGTAGAATCTCATAAAATGAGAAAAGAGCATATATGTCTTACTTGAATTTTTTTTTGCCACTTGGTCACATTTGTGGGGATAACAAGTAGGAAGAGTCAACTCAAGAAGTGTAGATCGGTATTGAGGAAGTTGAGGATTCATTGGACTAGTTACAACATAATAAAGATCATGAGAGGGATCCCACTATGGATGATTGTAAGGATTATACTAGTATCTTGTTTGGTGAATTAGAGGTCAAATATTAACATATATTATGGTGATCCTAAGGTTGAAAATGAGTTTCTCAATGAGAATGAATTATATGAAGCCAGTGACATTATAGTTGATGAGATGATAAATCTAGAGAGTAATTCTTTCTTTGAAAATGGTACAACTGAAAGTAAAAATGAATCTAGTATTAAAGAACTAAAGTAAGATGATGTTACTTTAGGGGATGATTATAAGTACCAATCAGAAAAATCATTTCTTGTTGCTGATTTTAGAGCATATAATTTGGAGGATAAGCTAAAAATATCAAATGATATGGTCATTGTAGCCTTAGTGTATTTTGATAACACCCATAAAAACATTGGGGAAACCATGTGGGGAGTTAATAATATTGAAAGGGAGAAGGGAATAATGAATAGAACCAATAGTGCAAGCTTTCACTCTCTTAAGACAACAATGGAAACAATAAAATTAGACTACTTGACATTGCTCAAAGATGGAGATTGTACACCAAAAAGAGGGCACTTCCCTAAACCCTTCTATCCAAGGTCTTCCATGAGTTGGAAAGCTTGAATGCCAGCTTAGAGCTCCCTAATCATGGAGTGAAAAAGCATACAATAAGCATAAAATGGCTCTCAGCTGAGCCTTAGAGATGTAACCCTTGCTAGTAAACCATGAAATAGGAGATTCTTTGAGCAAGAGCAAGAATGAAAATGTCAAAGAACCTTTGATGCATGCAATGCGAAAATGCAACTATGCTAAAATAGAATGCACAATGCAACTAAGCTACACAAATGAAAGTATTGCAACCATCCTAGTTAAACTATGTGTTCTAAGATACTTGCAAAAAAGGAACTACACTATGTGCAAGCTAAGCTAAGATGCAATGCAACAAAATGCCATGAATGCCAAGGATGGAAAAAAGAAGATGATGCTCTCCACAAGAAGCTCTCAAGCACTCTAATGAAAATCCTACAGCATAACAATACTCAAGAGAGTGGATCCTTTGAGGGGAGAAGCTCTCTTGCTTTTAAAGTTGTACGGACGGTAGAGATCAAGATTGAGAGGGTGGATGATCAATGGTTGAATTTGAAAATGGGAGGGATCTATGTGCACACACAAGTCAACCAATAGAAAATGAGTGACAAAAGTCTCATAAGCTTTTCTTTTAATTTCAAAAATAGAAAAGGACTTTATGTGTGCACTTTAAGTGGGTTAGGAGAATGGGGTCTTTTATTTAATTAAAAGGGGACATGTTGTTTTAATCAAATAATGAACCTAGGATAGCATAGTCAAACTATAGGTTATAATCAAATTCATTGATTATTAACAATTTGGTCTAGGTAAATAATTAATTAAATTAGCCAAAATGCTGAGAAGGGGGCTAATAGTCTAGATGACCATTTTTGGGTAATTACAGAGATATATCCATCAAACATGCAAAAGATAAAGAGGATGTAGATGAGTTATGTCTCCAAATAAGTATGCCACAATACTCATTACATCAAGTTGAAAATTAGATTTCTAGGACAACCACTCACTGGGATAATGATCAAGAACCTAAAACTAGGGAGATCATACAGATAATAGAAGCAGTTCACACCCTTGGTGAAAATAAAGGGGAGAATAATGTATACACTTCACCTTAATAATACGAGGTTCATTATGATTATGATGACTTTAAGGACCAACAATTAATAAACCATGAGAACTCTAGTTTTTATGACATCAATGTTATATCTACACAATGCCTTGTGGATAGATATGAACGGAATGAAAATAATTCAAAAAATTTACTTGATGGTGATTAATTCATTGATGGAGATGTTGATTTTAGCGATGACACTTAAGGTGAAGCAAATAACTTAGTGTTCCTTGGGTGTTTATACAAGTTACCTAGAGATTTATCACCAATTTCTTATGATATGTCAATTGCATACTTATTGATTGGTGATTTCATCTTTCTACATATTCCCATTATCAATGGTTTCCCTGCTTAGACTAGTAGTACATTTTTAGATTTGGTTTGGTCTATAGGGTTTAGTGAGTTGCATGTAAATGAGTGGGAACTACACATGTCATGATATGTTTCATATGAGATGTTTGCATTTTTATTTCCATAACATATTGGTTGCAACATTGTGATTCTTGATGCTGATCGAAATTATAACAATGACATCTTGAGCCATGATGAGTTAGTTTCCTTGTATATGGATAGTGTGTTGGGAATCTATTTGTTTAGTTGGCTGATTTAGGAGGTTGGAGATTTATCAATAATCTATGTCTACACATAGGATTAGGTTGATAGGTTGTTTTGCAATCTAGGGGTTAACATGATGCATGATTTATATTTTGTGGATTATGTTGTGATGCTACAAAGCCAAAGATTTATTATCAGAGTCCCATAGCCTACAGTCAGAGTTGAAATTTAGAGGTTGACATGGGATCCATGGATAATAATGATAGTTGGGTTGCACTCTCACATTTGGTACCACAATATGGTACATCCTAACCTTTGGGTCACTAGTGTGGGCCACAATGATGCTAACAGATGGACATGAGACAACAATATTGGCTTATAGACTCATGATTTCTTGAGTGAAAGAAATCTTGAGGAGAGAGGACTATATTTCCCCCTTTTGGGGAAATTAGGACTATTCATAAAATATTAATTTTGACTAAGGGGATCTTAATGAAAATTTATAAAGGGTGTCAAATTAATATTATAAGGTGGGATGAAGGTGACAAAGAAGAAAAAGATGAAAGGACAAGAGAAGGAATTTGAAGGGTCATCATTTTGAGCATAAAATAGGAAAGCTTAATTCATCTAGACATGCTTGTATTAGAGATTGAATTTATGGCTTCTCTTTGGAGAATTTTGAGAAGCTTCTAGCTTTCTTTTGTTGAAGCCTGAGGACAAAAAACCTTAAGGATTTCTTGATAAATTAGACATAGCTTGTATTCATCATCTATGGTGAGATCATATTAGAATTTATAGTTGGGATTACTAGTGCACATTATTGTTTCTCTCTAATATGATTGTAACATACTATTTTATGAGATTGGATTGTATGCTAATGGTTGTTGTATTATTGATTTATAATACAATGAAAATTCTAAAGTTATATTAAAACAAAATTTTTAATGAGTATTTTGGTTCATTGTTGGTTTTATTTCCAAATATGTATGTGATTTTCTGAAAATTATTTTGAGTCATTTGGGGAAAAAATATCCTACTGGGATATTACAAAGGCTCCCCCTTCTCACTATTACTAGGATCAACTCAAGGTAACAAAGAAGTTTATAGATACTGAAAGGGGTGTTACTTATATTATTCCCTCTTTTTTAAGGAAAGAATCCATTTACTCATCGAGTGGGTAATGGGAAAGATGGATCTCTTAACTATATTTCTATTCTAAAATTGAAATAATGATACCAATAAACTCACATCAACTCATTAGCTGATTGAAAGTGTACCCACTTAGATCTATGTCTATTTTTCTACACTATAAGAACAACTATGGAGCTCACATACTCCTATGCAATTCTTTAAAGAGAAATCTCTACTATTAGGGCACAGAGACTTCCAGAAGTAGATGCACTCTAATTTTAAACTTATAGTTTATTTCAAAACATAGACATGAAAGTAATTGATTCTAATAATATGTGTAAATTAAAGAAAGCAACACAAATTGTAGTCACAACCTCCAACTTATATCACCACAATAATTTTTGGACACAACTTTGAAAGGATTATTTCTTCTACTCACTTTGATCCAAATACAAACAAGATCAATGTGACCTAAAGATAACAACAAAAATTACAATCATAACTTCCATTTTTTACTACCACAATTATTTCTAGACACAACTTCAAAACAATTTTTTTCTTCTATTTAATTCTCTTTCAAACTTGTACAACAAATCATAAATGTGCTTGTACAAATTTTTTCGAGATTTCTTGCATATAAAAAGATGATATTTACAATGGAAGGAACTCCTTTATATAGTAAAAGGAGTGAGAGTAAAGATGGGAGAAACTCAAACACCTTGACTAAGTCAAACAACAAAGAAAACTTATTCAATTACATTGTTGAAGATGTGTAATTAGATTACATGTAAATCAATTACACACATCATGTTTTCTAAGAAAAAATGATGAAAATTTTGGAGTTATCAGGAGTTCTTGTATTCTAAGAAATTGCATTTACCATGACAATAGCGGTGTTGCATCTTTTGGTAACCTCATGATTATCTTTGTTGAATTGCCAATTGTCTTTTAAAAACTTTATGTAATCAAGATTTTTCTCATTCCACAATTATTTGTGAATTATCCTTTGTCAGATTTAGATATTTTGGAACTTCGGGCACATTGAGCACTTTCTCAATGGCATCTAAATGTAAACTTAGAAAAACTTTAACATCAACATCTTTAATTGATTTTTTATTTTTTATTTTTTGAATCAAATTGATTAGCATGTTCTCATAAGAATTTAGGTTCTAGGGAGGCCATTAGGAAATTGGAGACCAAATGGATATTGCCTCTTTTGATTAAAAGCATCTTCTTGAGAGGTTGTATTTATTATTTGAAGAAATTCTAGCATATCTTGAATTGAAGAGTTCACTGCAACATGAAAATTCCAAAGGGTGGAAATACCTTCCATTGATATTGAATCCATGAGGGTTTCAAGATTCGTGCAATAATGGAAGATCCATGGAGGATGAGTGTTCTAGGTGTGATTTAAATTGTTTTTGAACACTTAGAAACAAGGAAAACTTTAAGAAACCCCTCCAAAAAAAGCCTAAAATGCTGGCAAATCTAACATTTGTAGGTGAGAAAATTTTAATGTCGAGGACAATATTTTTTCCATCTAGGGAAATAAAATATTATATGTTGATGATTTTTTTCTTGCCCTAACAAAAATAATTTTAAATGTGGTGAATTAAATATTTTCTTGCTAACAGATAAATAAATGTGACTATTTTTTTCCTTGGCAAAAATGAGATTGTAATGTGAGAGGCGAATGACGTGTTTTCTAGGAAAATGAAAAATAATGGTCTTGGATAATATTTAGTGGTAAATTGAATTATTTTTTAATCTAAAAGAAAATTCGCTAGTGTATTGGGTAGTTACCATTAGTAACCAACTATATTGACTAGTGTGTTTTCTATTATTAATAATGTCAGTGTTGTTATTGGCTAGTGACCAATTGTACTGACTACTGACTAGTGCACTGTCTATTATTAATAATGTCAATGTCAATGGTCACTATTAGTAATTAACAACTTGGCTACTATCATTTTTGTATCGTTAATACATTAGTTTTATATACTATTGATTAATTAGAGATCAATGGTAGAAGATGCATTTCAGGGCCAGTTTCTTGAAAAGACCTAGAGCAGCATTTTGGAATGCAGACACATGGCATATTTTGTACAAAAACCATTAACTAAAATGTAGTGAACATCACATCAAGATTAAAATCATAAATGTGGTACTAATAGTTATAATTATTATATCCCATTTATAGCCATCTTGGTAGGCACTCCAACTGTTTGACATTAATCTGAGTACAGTTCCCACACTTGCAAATTACTAGGAATATGAAAAATAGATATGAAAGATCATGAACGCCAAAAAAATTAATGCAACTACCATTAAAGAGTCTCTTCAATTTCCCTTTCATTATAATTTCTCAATTTCTCAAATCTCAATTTAGTTTGTACGGTTTCTTAGTTTGCAAAATTTCTTAGAATCTTGGGGTTGTAAATTGTAATTGGCATGGATACACCAATTCAATTGAAATGCACCACAATGGGTATGCAAAAGCCCTTTTTGGGCAATGATACCTGAGGATATCGTAGCCATGGTTTGCAAGGAAGATTACATAAGTCCTTTTATCTGCTTTACTTTGTTTATGGTCCTAGGCCATGAATTATTAAGAAACGAGAAGAGGTACCACGTGTCCATAGATATTACCTTCTACTTCCTCACATCTCTTCTCGACCTTGGAGACAATCAAGTAGACATTTTGATGCTTCTACAAAACATTTTAAGGAAACATTTTTAGAAGATGTCAAAATTTTGGTATTGGCAGAGAAGTTAGTGAGGCCAGGCATTGGCATCCCTTTTATAGATGTAGTAGACAATTGTTGGGAGAAAGGAATTAGGGAGAATTGTACATAAGCATCCCTTCCTGCTCAACATGAATGAATGCCAATTGACTCACCATCAAAAGTGGGAGCAGTTCAGGAGGGATTTTCGATAAAAAGTGGTTGTTTTTGGATGACATCAACAATGCTGACTTCACATGGCTACATGGGTTTAGCAACATTATCATCTCTAAGAGATTCCTCGCAGAGGGTCTTGAAGACCTTTTTGATTAAAGGCTTCAAGACCTCAACTTGCTAATGCTGCCTATTCCATGGTTCCCTAGTTACTTGTTCCCTATTTCCTTGAGCCTTTCCATTTTGGGGAAAAAAGTTTAAAATATTTGTTTTTCTTCAGATTGGGCCTTGCCCTTTAATGTAAATTATGAAATAGTAAAATCAGGCTGATTTAATTAGCTATTTTGAATATCTATGCTATGAATTAGTAGTATGTACATTGTATAATCTCAAATATAATCAATGAAAATAATAGTTTTTGACTTCTCAAATCATTGTCATGTTTGTCTATGACTCTGTTCTTGGCCTCTCAATGCACTGTTCAAATGTTAGTCTACGACTTTGTTATACAAAATTAACTGTTATAAAGTTAGAAACAAAAAAGAGTTTCAACAATTCCTTTATGGTGTCATATTCCATTAATAATTTATAGTAAAAAATTATTCAATTGAAAATTATCCAATGAAAATTTGTAATATGTATATGTATGTCCTTTAAATTTTAATACCTACAAGTTAATAGTTAATAGTTATAATAGTTTTAACTATTATTAATTTATTTTAAAATATTAAATAAATAAAAAAATGGTTTGTTAAAGGTTAAATTATGATTCATGTAACATCATGATTCATGAATCTTGATCAATGATCATGCAATTTAAATTGTATAAGATAAGATAGATAAGATAATTGTGATATTGCTATTAGGATTTAACTATGTGATTTTTGACTCAAATCTATTGACCCATGTTTCATGAGTAGTGATTCAACTTGAATCCATCTCTCATGAGAATAAGTGGAACACTTAGCACTCATTGGATCTAGGTGATGCTCACAGTGGTGAAGCACCAGGACTTCTTGGGAGGTCACCCATCCCGATACTACTCTAGCCTGAGCGTGCTTAACTATAGAGTTTCTTTCATGGTTAAACCCAAAGCTTGCAACCCCATTTGAAAAACTTTCACCAAGTTTTGTGCCTAATGAACCATTCATTAGAAACCTTCTTAAGCTCATCAATTTATAAGCATGAGATAATTTCCATAGGAAGTCAAATTGTGATATTGCTATCAAGATTTAACTATGTGATTTTTGAGTCAAATTTTATTGACCCATGTTTCATGAGTAGTGATTCAACATGAATCCATCTCTCATGAGAATAAATGGATCACTTAGCACTCATTGGATCTAGGTGATGCTCATAGGGGTGAAGCACTGAGACTTCTTGGGAGGTCACCTACCCCAATACTACTCCAGCCTAAGTGCGCTTAACTATAGAGTTTCCTCCATGATTAAACCAAAGATTAAAACCTCATTTGCAAAACCTTCACCAAGTGTTGTGCCTTATGAACCATTTATTAGAAAGCCCCTTAAGATCATCAATTGATAAGTAGAAGATAATTTCCATAGCAAGTCAAATTGTGATATTGCTATAAGGATTTAACTGTGTGATTTTTGAGTCAAATTCATTGACCCATGTTGAATCACTTCATTGACCCAAAAATCACATAGTTAAATCCTGATAGCAATATCACAATTTTACTTGCTATGGAAATTATCTCCTACTTATCAATTGATGAGCTTAAGAAGCTTTCTAATGAATGGTTCATAAGGCACAACACTTGGTGAAGGTTTTGCAAATGGGGTTGAAAGCTTTGGGTTTAATCATGGAGGAAACTCTAGTTAAGTGCATTCAGGCTGGACTAGTATTGGGATGCGTGACCTCCCAAGAAGTCCCGCTGCTTCACCCCTATGAGCATCACCTAGATCCAATGAGTGCTAAGTGTTCCATTTATTCTCATGAGAGATGGATTCATTTTGAATCACTACTCATAAAACATGGGTCAATGAATTTGACTCAAAAATCACATAGTTAAATCCTAATAGCAATATCACAATTTGACTTGTTGTGGGAATTATCTCCTACTTATCAATAAATAAGATAAATTTATTAATGTCCAACAGGAGACTAATAAATTTAAATTATATTGAAATTTGAATTGAAAATAAAAAGTTCAAATGAACATTTATATATAAATATTCATATAAAATATTGAGAATTTATTAATATATTTATTACTTCCTATTTTCAAATGTAAATTTATTGAAATATCATGATCATCATAATATTTTTAAATTTTTATCATATTTTGAATTAAATGAAAAATGCCATAGTTATTTGAATTTAAATTATCACTTATCATTATCAAGATGAAGCAATTTAGTAAATATGAATTATAATCCAAATTAATTTTAATTAAGTAAAAATGCTACAGTTATTAAATCAAGTTATCATTATCAAGCAATTGTCAATTATTGATTGATGAATGATAATTGATTATAGCTTATAAATAATAATTTTATATTTAAAAAAAATTGACGTTTCATTAATTTTACATGTTTAGTTTTATTCTAATCCAAATCAAGGTTTTTGGAAATTGTCAAGAAATTCAAATAATTTGTATGTTTTAACTAAATCATTTAGTTAAAATGTGTGTAACTGGCTACTACACTTTGTGATTTAAGTTTAATTTGCATTGTGCAACAATATGATAAATTATAATTTAAATAATTAATATTAGTTATGTGAAAGGTTTAATGATTCATGAATTGATGTGGACCATTCAATGAATGATAGATCAATGATTGTGGCTCTATTTCAGACAAAATTTTAAAAGAATTAAGTTAAATTCAATTTCTACCCAAAATTGGGACACGTGTACTCAAAGATTCTTTCTTATAGTTATGTTTGAATCTCATCCATTAATTAAAAGAAAGATCGACGGCCCTAGATGAATTTCGGGTAACTTTTGGGAATGTAATCACTGTTGTCAAGAAACATCTAGAATTATGACACGTGTCCGTAAGAACATTCCACTGTCCAAAATCGGGACACATGTAGTCCAAGATACTTTCTTATAGTTATGTCTGTTGTCTAATTCCCAACTGTTGATTAAAAGAAATATCAATGGCTCAAGATGCATTTTGGATTGATTTGGGGTATGTTTTCCCATGTGCCTGGATTCATCCACAATCATGACACATGTCTAGTCATTTCAATGCTTGATTAAGTGTTAGGAATCAGTTAATAATAATTATGTTTAGTCTTTTAAACTTTTTATTAGGTAATTATGATTGTTAAGTAAAAGATAGATCAATAGCTTGAGATGAATTTTGGGTAAATTTTGGGAATGCTATAGTTGTTGTCAAGAAACATCTAGAATTGTGACACATGTCCATGACAAGTGTCACAATTCTGGACGACTCTTGACAAAAATGAAAAAATTACACAAATTTACCCAAAAATCATATCGATTACTAAGTTTTTTATTATTATTTAATTTATTTAAAATGTACAAATTCAAAAATTCAAATATACATTGTATATTAATGCAATTCATTATTACTTTTTATTATTATAATTATGTGCATTATTGAGTCTTGATGTCATTTAGATGTACATTGTACATAGTATTAGTAAAGTACTTTAATCCATTAATTACATAATACTTATGTTTTAAATTTTAACTATTAACCTTTTATGTTTTTAGACTATTCAGTTTAGAGTACTTGAGAGTTTGATACTATAGGGTTTTCAAATTTCAACTTTTCAAAGACTTTGACTGAATTCTATTTTTTGTTCTGAAGATTGAAAGTTTGAAACTTGAGTATCACAAGAAAACACCAATTATCTAAGTATCTACTATCACCAATATTATCAAATATTGAATCTCGATTTTGGGTATTCTATTTTTTTTAAAAAAATTGCAATGTAATTATAGAAATAGAAATCTTGATGCTTACTATCTTAGGTTTACACTTTACAATTTTTTAAAATAGGGCTTGAAGAAGAAATTCGTGTAAATAATAATAACTAGTAGTAGGAATTAGAAAATAAACTCAAAAACCTCTAGTAGGAGTGCAAGCATAAAGGAAAATAAAGGCATTATAGAACTTAACCAAGTGTTACAAACCCCAGGTTTCATTGTTGAATGTCATGATATTTTTAAATCCTATTATCCATGAAGATTTGGGAATCATGGGAATTAGACATTCTTTTTTTAATAAGCAGAAAGATCCACAAAAGGGGAGAAATTATTTCAAATATAACAAAAGTATTGACACAAATACAAATAAACTAGTTGCTTTGGTTAGTGGATTAGCAAACCTCATTGTACCAGAAGTATTCCCTTGCCATGAAATTTTAATGCTATCACTCAAAATTATGATACAAATAGAAAGATAATTGTAAACCAAAACACTCAAGACAAAATTTTATTCATAATTGAGAGTGATTTTTTCACTTTGTTAGACCTAGGGCTAGTGGTTAAACCAAAAAGATTTAATGAAAGTATTGACTTGAATAAACTAACAGATGCTTATAAAAATTGGATAGAGTTTTTCAAGATTCATATATTAAGGGTTTAATAAACACAAATTAGTCTATTGATCATACTAGTGTTATTGTTACACTAGACATAGACCACAAGCCTCCTTATTAGTATGATATTTTTGTGCCATGGGTTCATAATACTATTTCTTTGTTATCATTTTTTTTGGGATTGGACAATAATAAGAAAGTGGGGGCTAGTGTTCTTGAAATGATTTATAATATCCATTGTCGAGGTCAATTAGTTGAGAAGGTAGAAGTAAGATATAATTATGTTCAACACATTGTTGAATCTATGTAAGAACAATTAATAATGATTAAACAAAGTACAACTACAAGAAAGATGAAGAGATTTAGGTTCACAAGTTACTTGTGCTACCTTCTTTTAGCAAAACATCACCCAATATTTGAGATAGAGAATAACAAGCTTGATATTGAGGTCTATAAGTTTGATGAGAAAACCCAAAAGAAATTAGAGACTCCAAGTCCAATATATGAGTGGACACATAAGATGAGGATGATAACTATTGTCACTTAGGCTTGCACCCTTGTCCAAAGCCTATGTATGAGGACAACCTAGTGAAACATGGAAACAACCTCCAAGCTATGGGACTTGAACTATGAGGTTGAGTCTTCGGAGAAGGCCAGCTTCCTCTTACTATCAGGATGCACCTAACTTATCTTGGAGAGGAAAAGGGAGAAGGAGAGCATGAAATAAAATCTACCTAATCTAATCTAAAGAGGTGATGCACCAAAATAGAGCGTTCAAACCAATCTCTGCCCATATATGCACTTTTGAACTAGAATGAAACTAAGGATATACACATTCAGACTTTCTTTAATCTAAAAACCACATGCAGATCAGAAGACCAAGATGAATGAAACAAGGAAAGAGAGATTCACTTATATATCATTCATAGGCTGAAAGAGATACAGTCATGTAGGTCATAGATCTCTACAAAACACTAGTAAGAGGCAAAGAGTTCTTGCACTTTCATACCAATGGCTAAAGGAGATAAAGTAGAAAATCATGCAGTTCAGAGGCATAGGGGAATTTACACTAAAATTTTAGAGCAATAATAGAGAAAATAGAGAAAGATTGACCTTTTCAAAATTCACAAAAATTGCCTTTATAGTTCAAGCATAACTAAGATTTTCCCTCCAAAACCATCCTGCAACCATCGCCATCAAGGCTCTACCAAGAACAATCATGGGAAAACCTAATCTAGATACAGATCTAGATGTAATGATTTCTGATCTTGGTTGGAACAGGGCCTTGAGAAGATAGAAATGACACCATTAAGCTATTCTAACTAGGTAGATAGATAGATCGGGGTGGTAGAGTGTTCTTCTTTGTTTCGCATTCACTTCTGGTGGTTGGAAATGATCATGAAGATCAGATCACACAAGAAACCCTTGACTTCCCTAGTTCCTATCTCATGAATTAGAAAGTCAATCTAGTCAATCTAGTCAACCTATCTTTGGTACCAAGATGAGCCATGTGGACCAATAGTCTTTTATCTTTTCGCCATCCTGCAAAGTCTCCCCAAGTTGACCATGTCTTTCTCTAACTAACCGTGCCATCTTCCTAAACCCTGACCGTGATGGCTACAACATAACTGCTACCCCCTTAATTGTCAATCTTGGCTGAGCTTGCAAGGACACATGTCACCTAGGTGCTATGTCACTATGGGTATCCTTCGAGAAATTTCATATAGCGACATAACACCTGCCATGAATCTTCCTTAATCTGATGATCATGAAGACTCACCATTTCCTATGCTTTGCCTTTAAACTTTTGGGCCCATGAAACATTGTCAGCACACCTGGCATCTGATTCAGCTCAAATTGGTACCATTCCCATAGCTTTATAACACTCAGCCCCACTGATCCACATGGCGAAAGGGTGCTATGCCGCTATGGTTAAAATTCTTGTAGCTTTCCATAGTGAGATAGTGCCCACCGTTGATCTCCATGAGATCAATGATCGTGGAAGATCTGCACTTGTTCTTGCCCTGGGCCCATCACACCTGGTGCCACCTCAGTAATCTGTAACATACTTGGAAACCACTTGGCATAACCTGGCATCCAACTGGAAACCCACAGAGAAATTGGTCCTATAGAAACATGTGGTAGCTATGCACTTTCTCACATTTTTAAATTTTCTTGCATCTTGATAATGCGGGAAAGCATTAGCCCTTTATCTGCCTGCATCAGACAGTGAACATAACTTGTACTTTCTAAACCTCTGAGAACATCCACCATGACATCACCTAGGACACATGTTGCCAAACCACTTCCTCGCAATATTTAATTTCCTCACATCTTGATAATGTGGGGAAGTGCCAACCCTTGATCCTTGAAGATCTGACAGTGATCAAAATCTATGCATGACTATATACTTGGTCAATTGGATGGGCTAATAAGATTTTCCTTTGTACTCTGACCTACCTGATAGCTACCATGGAAGACAAGCCACCTCTTGATACCTTCTGAGAAAGTGGGCCCATGACGTCAACTATGCCACGCATCATCGAGGCATTATGTCGCTATGGGTATATATTGTGCAACTTTCAATAGTGCGATAATGCCTACCGTAGATGTTCCTTAATTTGGTGGCAAGAAAGATGGGTCTTTCCTATTAGTGTATCAACCAATAAGAACTAGCCACATGCCAACTATCTGAAAAATCTTCGTTTGTGGTCCGTCGAGGGAAGTAGGACCCACACCTGCTTGATATCACCGCAGTATCATTTTTTGACTAGGCGCTATGTCACTAACAGTGAGAAGCATGGATTTTTTGATAGCACCATAGCACCCACCGTTGATGGAACAAAACTCAACGTCAGAGAAACAAAAAGGAGGGGAGGACCCACCTGACATGTGGTAGGAGGGTGCTATGTCGCTAACACAAAATGGCGTGCAACTTTCAATAGCGACATAGCGCCAACCGTTGATCTATCTCGATCCGATGATGAGGAACTTGCAGGCCCATGAAGAAAAATCATAAGGTTTGATCATCTAATTTTTTTGATATTCTAGGAAATTTAAAATAATATTAAATTGGAGAGGTGACGGTTGGGTGGGGTTTGTATTTGAATTCAAATTTTGGTGGGGCGCAAAAATAAACAACATTTCTGGCGACTCACAAGGGATGTGAGCCTACTACGCATATGACCAATAGCCTGAAGCATCCATTGGGCTATAGAGTCATGGAAAATATGAATTAGTGTACTATGAAACCCTAACCCTACCTCTATGGCAATAGAAAAATACTGAAGAAACTAGTAAACGAAAAACCTTCTTCTATGACCTTCAAAATTTAGAAACATGCCATCTCTCAGAGAAATAGCTTGTGCTCGTGCACTTCTTGGAAAAGAAGAGAACAAACAAGAAACAAACTAAACTAACTATGTACAAAACCTCAACCCCTGTCAGAAATAGGGCTTGAGATAAAACCCATTGATTGGGATTGGAAAAATTTCACCATTAGGCTTGCTTAATTGGAACGTAGTTGCCTGTTTACAACTTTCAATTAGGTAGGGACCATTCCATAGTGTGTCAAATTTTAAGTGCCTTCCTAGTTTTTCCCTATTTGCATCCCATTTTAGAACCAAATCTCTCTCCCTGAAGATCTTGAACCTAGCCCTTTTGTCAAAACTCTTTTTGACTTACTGCTGGTGTGTCTCTAGGGTCTGCATGGCTTGATTCCTTTTCTCTTCTAGCTCCATCAGTTCTGCCACTCTCACTATCATGGCATCATCTTCAATTAGTTCCAATCGATGAGCTAACTTCAGGGCTGGGAACTCCAATGAAATTGGAAGCCTTGCTTCTCTGCCATAAACTAACACAAATGGTGAATTCCCCATTGACCTTTTAGGCATTATTATGTCAGCCCATAGTGTAGTCTTCAATTTTTTATGCCAACACATCTGATTATCTTGTATTGTCCTTTTCATGATCCTGATTAGGTTCTTGTTGGAGGACTCAACCAAACCATTACCCTGGGGGTAATAATTTGAGGATGTACTCAAATAGATATTATGGTCCAGTTCCCATGCACAAATCTGAGCTCCAACAAAAGATTTTTCATTATCTAAAGTAATAGTTGAAGGGCACCAAACTTGGTCACAATTCCATCAAGGAACTCCACAACTGAAGATTTTGTGGCATCCTTCAATGCAACTGCCTCTGTCCATCTAGTGAAGTAATCTATAGCAGCTAAAATCCATTTGTGACCTGAACTAGAAGGAGGGTTGATAGGGCCTATGAAATCCAATCCCCACTGGGCAAAAGGTTGATCCACCTGGATAGGATGAAGGGGAAGAGCTGAAAGTCTTTGTTTGCTAGAGAAGAAGGTACATATTTCACACTTCCTTACATACTTATGACAATCATGAAATAGAGATGGCCAGTAATAACTAGCCCTCATGATTTTCATTACAATTGTCCTTGCTGAGAAGTGGCCACCATTAGGACCATCATGAAGCTCTTTGATCATTCTTTTAGCTTGGTCTTTGTCAATGCATCTTAGTAGGGCTCCATTGAAATCTCTTCTGAATAGGATACTGTCAACTATGACATAAGGAATTGACTGCAATCTATACTATCTCCTTTTAGTTCTATCTAATCCTTGAGGGTATCTATTCCCTAATAAGAAAACCTTCATGTCATCCATCCAACTCCTTGTGTCACCATTTCTTACCTCTTGTTGCTCTGTCAGTATCATAGAAACTTCCTCATTAGGCTCTTGAGATGATAACATCTATTTACACAATCCCCTTTATCTTACTAGCTTGGTAATCTAAATGTAAACATCATATTCCATTACCTTAGTAATCTAGCCAGCTCTTTTCTCACTAACATCTTTGTTCAAAAGAAAATCCTTCACACTGGTATGGGGTACTAAAAAATGAATCTTATTATGAGATAGGAAGTTTCTAAATTTATTTAAAGCTCTGATGACTACAAGGGCTTGCTTCTCTACATAGTTGTACTTGTCTTCATATTCCTTAAGCCCTTCACTAAAGAAATCTATAGGCTACTCCTCATCTTTATCATTTCTTTGAGTTAGGACAACAGAAATGCTTAACTCACCACCTAGGGTATAAAGGATGAAATCCTTCTCAAAATTTAGATTCATGAGAGTAGGGGCTGAGGCTATGGCTGCCTTGATCTCTTCAAAAATTTCCTTCCCTTCCTTGGCCCATGCAAAGACCATACCTTTCTTGAGCATAGTTGTAAGAAGTTTCACCATGGTAGCAAGATTAGGGATAGATCTTCTCACAAAATTTATCCTACCTAGGAAACTTTGCAGCCCTTTCTTGTGTTTAGGAAGAGGGAGGGCAAGTATTGCTTTTGTCCTCTTTGGATCAATAGTTAAGCCATCCTCAGATACAATATGTCCTAATAATTTTCCTTGGTTAGTAGCAAAGACAAACTTGCTTGGGTTAAGGAAAACCCCAAACTCTCTGCATCTTAGGAATACCTGTCTTAGATGATCAAAATGATCTTCTGCATTCTTAGAATACACAGTGATATTATCAAGGTAAACTAAGAAAAACTTTTCAATCAATCTTTTGAAGGCCATCTCCATTGCCTTCTGAAATGTAGCACTTGCATTGGTTAGCCCAAATGGCATCTTACAATAAGCATAGGTACCCCATTCAGTGGTAAATGCAGTCTTGTATCTATCAGACTCCTTAACTAGCACTTGATCATAACTAGAGAATCCATCAAGAAATGAAAATTTCTTTGAACCACTGACCTTAGGGAAAATTATATTGGCCTCAATCAACTTGGATAGCTCTTTTCTCATTAAGGGTTCAATCTTGGGATTCACTGGTTTCTGCTTTTGTCTTACTAGTTTTACATGATCAATTAAATCTATGATATGCTGAAACAACCTTGGGTCAAAGCCCTTTAAGTCATCATATGTCCAAGCAAATACATCATTAAATTCTTGACATAGATGAACAAAATTTTCTTGTTCAATTTCATAACATACCTTACCCATGTTTAAGGACTTTCCATCAGCAATCATGACTAGAGTGTAGTCACTTTCATCAGCAAGTAGGTTCATGACCCTGCCTCTTGCTTGGTCATCAGGATTGAAAACACTTTCTAAGGTAATGAGACCCTTAGGCAATTTTTTAGAACTAAGATGAATGATTTGATCACCATACTGATCCTCCAGTCTTGACTGATTCCTCTCTAAAAATTCTACCTCATTTTGCAAGAAGCTCATAATTTATTCATCAGACTCAAACACCTGCCAATGGATGTTGTTATCAGGGATAGCAGGCCTTACCACCACTCTGATTTTTTGCTTCTTCTCCTCCTCAAGATTCCCTAGCACATCATAAGATGCACCTATTGCTGCAAGTCTATCAGCATGTCTGTTTTCTTTTCTAGGGATGCTTCAAATATTAAATGCATTTAAACCTTCAAGAAAATCCCATACCCTAATTTTATAAGACTTGAGCAAACCATTCCTGGTGGTATTCTGATCTCTCACTTGATTAACCACCAACTCACTGTCTCCATACACCCTTAAGGCTTGGATTCCTCTTTATTGAGTAAGTAGGAGACCTTGAATCAAGGATTCATAATCGGCTACATTATTAGTGCAACTAAATTGGAGCCTAAAGGAGAAGTATTACCTTACTTGGGTAGGAGAAATCAACGTCACAACAGCCCTTGATCCATTTTTATTCCTTGATCCATCAAAGTACATACTCCATATCCCTCTCATATCTTCTTTAGCACCCACAAGATTGGGAACAAGAGTATCCTTTTCCAATATACAGTATGTACTGAGACCTGTTTCAAGGATTTCTAATATAGAATCAAATTGATGTGCATCAGCCCATTCATCCAAGAAAAAATCAAGTATCTCTGCTAGGGAAGTGGTGGGATCTCTCACTATGTCGTTCTCATCCATTTCTAGGATAGGGCAATTCATGTTGATGGAATTAAGGGTGTAGGTTTCAGTATGATGGAGGACTTGAGTGTCAACTCTAATTGAAGCATTGGCTCCATATCTCTTTCTAACAAACATATATGACTAGTCAGAAGATATGTAACCACCTATTTGGGCAGTGAAGTCTCTTGACAAACATATGGAAAAATATGGCTTGACCTCAGCAACAAAGATATCTTGAGTTACAGTACAACCAGGGCATGCATGTAAGGCCATCTCCACATTCCTAAGGATCCCTACAGTCTTGACAATACTACCATCCAATTGTAATACATCCCTAACAATGGGCTCATATTTCATTCCTAAAGCATTAGCAACACACCTAGGCATCATTGAACTGCTGGCCCCTAAATCAATCATGCAATTATGGACTAGCTTTCCCCCTATAATTAGAGAAATATAGAATGGAGAAGGTCTAACCTTTTTACTTGTTTCTACCTCCCTTGATGGTTGTACTAGGCTTGTGGCACTTTCCATGCTGAGTGGCTGATCCTTTGGTTCAATTTTTTCCAATTCTTGCTACAACAACCTTTTTTGCATAGGTATAATAGCAACAGCATCCCACATGGAGATATTCACATTTTTCTTCTTCATTTTCTCTACCACACTGAATGGCATAGCAGGTGCCTTGGTAGAAGCTTTGGGAGCTGCAATTGTATGAGGTTGAGATGGTGTAACCTGAGGATCATTTGCATCCTTTCTGCCATGATTTTGCCTTTGCTACTGAAAGTTACTTGATTGATTATCTACTGCTTGCTCAGGAGATATTGCATTTGAAGTTGAGGCCTGATTGGGAGGAGGGATAGCATTTTCCATAGCTCTTCTTTTTCTTATTGTGTTATGAACAATGGAATCCTTGTTTACATTACAATGCTCCTCCATCTAATGATTCATAAAAGAGCAATCACCCTGTCTTTGCATATCTGAGGTATCTTTAAATTGGTCCTCTTTGGATGATTGTTTCGCTACAGGTTCTTGGACTGTCAAAGCCATAAAAGATTCAGCCTTTTGACACATACAATAGGCATAGGAGTAGTTACAAGAGGGACATAAATCTTGATCTTGAGCCATATTGTTTTGAGGGACTATGGCCCTACTTTGGTTTACATTTGAGGTTGAAGCATGGCCACCCTGCCTACTCTGATCAAAAGAATTGTTCCAATGATTAGGATTTGGAGGCCTACTACTACTTGAAGTTTGATATTGCAATTGATGAGCTTTACCACCTTGAGCTTGTCTTTCTAAAGTCACCACCTTGTTGTTCATCTTCTGCATCACAAAGAATCTATCCTCTAGCTTCTTCTCTTGGCCCTGCAATCTCTTATCAATGTTTTTCATCATAGATTGCATCATTTCTTTGATTTCATCTATCCCATTTGAAGATGTGGAAGCTTGAGGGACTAGGACAAGGGATTGTGATGTAGAAGTTGTGGGAAGAGGAGCCATTGCTGGTTGATGATTTGGAACATCAAGGAAGAAAGGCATAGAAGGCCTTGGAGCTAACTTACCTCCTTGTATTAGGATGTTCTCTGATTTTATTGTTATGTCATAAGCATTAGGCAAGGTATCTCCTCCCATAGTTTGGATTGTAGTGGCAATATCACTGTTAAAAGCTCTAAGGTAATGCAAAAAGGCATTACTAGGGGTAGGCTTCATTGAAGTAGGTATTCTATCCCATGTCTTTTGAAATCTATAATTAAAATCAGTCATACATTCATGGGGGGCTCCTTTTATAGTAATCAACTGCTCTAAAAGTGACAAATAGTCACTTTTATCCTCAAAATATTTGCACAATCCTGCTCCTAATCCATCCCAATCTGTTATAGAACCATGAGTTAAACCTCTATCCCATTGTAGTGCTTTTCCTTTGAAGGATGAGGCTAGGAGCCTAACTGCAACATCATCCTATGTAATACCATGGATATTACAAACATTTGCAACTTCTTGAATGTGTTTTGAGGGAGAGATAGAAGTTTCACCAGTAAACTCTAGTAGACTTTTGAGGGCAGCTACTGGTATGTCATGTCTTTGGGCTAATAAGAGAGGGCTCCCACCATTAAAGGTGGCAAAATTATGAGTTGTAGGCAAAGCCATATAGACAAGTGATCTATTAATATGTATTGATGGCAATCGAGGTTGAGATCTAACAGCAGGAGGAGTAGAAATAGATCTTGTAGGTGTATTTGTTACTATTGCACTCCTGACCGGTGATAAAGATATTCTAGCCCTCCTTCTTCTAGGGTTTGAAAATGAAAGCTCTTGATACTAAAACTTACCTCTAGAAGATGCCCTTGTTTTAGCTTTGGGCATGAATCACTACAACTTTGGTCTAGAACCAGATATGTATTTGAAGCTCAGAGTCACCAAGTACTTGAAGAATGAGCCTCTTGAAGGCTTAAACATCGAAGCCAGTACTATCTCCTCGGTATTGGTCTTGAAATATTCTCTTTTGACACCAGTAGGCTTGGAATTTTTTTGAAAAGTTGTCCCAATGGGCGTGCCAAAAACTATTGGTATGACCAGTGGAGGTTCTAGAAATTGATTTGAATCTGACTATTTATCCCACTAGGTTTGCCAAAAACTGTTGGTATGACCAGTGGAGGTTTTGGAAACTGATTTGAATTTGACTATTTGTCCCACTGGGCATGCCAAAAACTATTGTCACTTAGGTTTGCACCCTTTTCCAAAGCCTATGCATGAGGACAACCTAGTGAAACATGGAAACAACCTCTAAGCTGTGGGACTTGAACTATGAGGCTGAGTCTCCAAAGAAGGCCGGCTTCCTCTTACTATTAGGATGCACCTAACTACTATTGGAGAGGAAAAGGGAGAAGGAGAGCATGAAAGCAAATCTACCTAATCTAATCTAAAGAGGTGATGCACCAAAATAGAGTGTTCAGACCAATCTCTTCCCATATATGCACTTTTGAACCCGAATGAAACTAAGGATATACACATTCAGACTTGCTTTAATCTAAAAACCACATGCAAATCAAAAGACCAAGATGAATGACACAAGGAAAGAGAGATTCACTTATAAATCATTCATAGGCTAAAAGAGATACAGTCATGTAGGTCATAGATCTCTACAAAACACCAGTAAGAGGCAAAGAGTTCTTGCACTTTCATACCAATGGCTGAAGGAGATAAAGTAGAAAATCATGCAGTTTAGAGACATAGGGGAATTTACACTAAAATTGTAGAGCAATAATAGAGCAAATAGAGAAAGATCAACCGTTTCAAAATTCACAAAAATTGCCTTTATAGTTCAGGCATAACTGAGATTTTCCCTCCAAAACCATCCTGCAACCACTGCCATCAAGGCTCTTCCAAGAACAATCATGGGAAAACCTAATCTGGATGCAGATCCAGATGCAATGATTTTTGATCTTGGTTGGAACAAGGCCTTGAGAAGATAGAAATGTCACCATTAAGCTATTTTGACCATGTAGACAGATAGATCCGGGTGGTAGAGTGTTCTTCTTTGTTATGCATTCACTTCGGGTGGTTGGAAATGATCATGAAGATCAGATCGCACAAGAAACCCTCAAATTCCCTAGTTCTTGTCACATGAATTAGAAAGTCAACCTAGTTGACCTATCTTTGGCAACAGGACAAGCCACATGGGCCAACAGTCTTTTATCTTTTCACCACCCTGCAAAGTCTCCCCGAGTTTGTTGGAAATAGAGATGGAGTAACTGAGAGGGGAGGGGTGAATCAGTTACCACAAAAATAAATCCATAAATCCTTAGATATCTTAAAATATAGTTGTTGCTGACACTCAGTAACCACAAAAATAAATGTTGAAACTTGATAGATGTTTTGTTAACTTATTAAGCATTTAAAGTGATTAACATGCATGCATAAAGGAAATAACATGAACACAAGAGACACCAGATTTAACATGGAAACCCAATATGAGAAAAACCACCAAGTAACTCACCAATTTTCACTCTTCTGAAGTGAGCCTTGTTAGGAGCCAACCCTATTAAAGGTTACAAAACACACTGTTAGGTGTGACCATGTTAGAGAATTTAATCACCCTGTAAGGAGTGGCTTGGTTGGAGGTCTTAAGAACAATTCAACTGAATTGTCATCTTGTTAGAGGATTTACAAAATGGCTGTTAAACCAAATCTGTTAAGAGATTTTGAATCACTATTACAATGATTAGAAAGCAACAATGAAGTGATTTGAAATATATGCAACTTATCTTTGCTGAATACAGATCTCTATTCTACTTCACTAGATCCTCACTGATCGAATACAACTTTGCAGCTCCATAAGGATATCTAATCCTTCCACAAAATTCGCTCATATATTCCATATTTTATCATTCCATTTGCATCCATACATTCACACTCTTATGCATCCACACTCTTCATATTCATGAATTCACAACTTGACCTTTCATATATACCTTACAGATTGTCAAGTCGGCTCAATTAAAAGTTACAACAATTGAAAAATATTAAATCAATCGGCTGCAAACATTGCACAAAACAATTAAACTTAATTCTTTAGAACAATAAAATTATTTGCTACCTAACCCAGCTTGATGACCACTACTCTAGAATGGTTTCCCCAGTGTTAACCAAGTGAAGCTCGATAAACACTGCAAACCTTGCAACTTCCTTCGGAGACTAAGTTAACTCGATAAACACTGACCTTCCTTCGCTTACCGAGTGAGCTCGATAAAAGCTAACTTTTTCTTCGATGATTGAGTGACCTTGGTAGATATTGACTTTCCCTTTGTTAACCTTGGGAGCTTGATTAACATTAACTTTCTGCTACAAAATCCTTTGATGCCCGAGTGAGCTCAGTAAGAGCTAACTTACTGTGTAATGTTTAGGAATGCTTGGTAGTCACTATAAATTGCTTTGCTAACCATCTGAGCTCGATAGACTTTATCTGATGGCTAATATGAAATTTGTGTAACATCAAAGATAATACATAATTAACAATTGTATCCAAAAATCTCCCTCTTTGACATTGATGGAAACACAACATGTCATAGCACAATGAAATTTGAAAACAAGTCTTTCTCTTATATGGCAACACAACATGTCAACACAAAAATTCTCCCTCTAAGATAGAAAACTCTCCCTCTCATAGTAATCTCCCTCTGTGAAGGAATTACATAGCAAACTCTTTATCTTAAAGAAATTTTAGAGAGATATGACAGTAAAACTCTCCCTCTTTGACAACACATGCCAAAGACAACTCAACTCAAATGAATTTCAGTGTACCTTTAGTACTGATTCATATGCAATATTTCCTCATTATGCTACATCAACTGATAGATCTTCAATTTGGTATGAGTTGATGCATCACTAAAACTTCATTTTAGTGAACTTCAGATAGGGGAGTGACCCCTAACATACCTCTTAGATACAAGAATGCATCCTTAGGTAATAGTTTTGTGAATATGTCAGCAATTTGTTCCTTTGTATGAACATATTCCAATATGATCTCCTTATCTTGCACCAATTCTCTGACAAAATGATATTTTATTTTGATGTGTTTGGTTTTGGAATGCATCACTGGATTCTTAGATATGTTGATTGCACTTGTATTATCACAGAACATAACAACTAGTTCTTTGATTTCCACCTTCATACCTTCCAACAACTATTTAAACCAAACAATATTAGAATAGTTTACTGCTGCAGCAACATACTCTGCCTCTGCTATAGATTGGGATGTACAATTCTACTTTTTGCTTGTCCAAGAAACCAACCTCTTTTCAAGAAAGAATGCAACTCCACTTGTACTTTTTCTGTCATCAAGGTTTCCTGCCCAATCAACATCAGTAAACACTTTCAAATCTAGATTACCTCCAAATTTGTACCATAAACCATAATCCTTAGTTCCTTTCAAATATCTCATTTTTCTTTTGATTGCCATTATGTTATTTTCTCTTGGTTTTGCTGAAAATCTTGCTACAATACCAACTGCAAGGGCAATATCTGGCCTAGTATGAACTACATACTACAACTTTCCAATCATAGATCTATACAATGTTTGATCTACTTCTTTTGATTCATCTTCCTTGGTTAGTTTTAATCCAGTACACATAGGAGTCAAAATTGGTTTACAATCTTCTATTCAAAACTTTTTCAATATCTCCTTAATGTATTTTGATTGAGTGATGTAGATACCATTTTTATTCTATTGAATTTGAAGACCAACAAAGAATTTGATTTCACCAAACATAGACTTTTCAAATTCTTTGTTCATTTGTTCTGAGAATTCTTTGCAAAGATCATCATTTCCTGTGAACACAATGTCATCGAAAAATATCTCTGCTAAAACAATCTTATCATCTAATTCTTCCTTTATATACAAGCTATTGTTATCATTAGTTCTTTGAAAACCAATCTGAATAAGATAGTTATGCAATCTTTCATACCATGCTCTAGGGGCTTGTTTTAGACCATACAATGCCTTGTGTAATTTGCAGACCATGTTCTTCTTATCTGGATCAACAAAACCTTCAGGTTGTTCAATGTAAACCTCTTCATCTAGTATACCATTAAGGAATGCTGACTTGACATCCATCTAATAAACTTTGAATCCTTTTTGAGAAACATTTGCTAGTAAGGTTCTAACTCCTTCCAAGCTTGCAACAGGAGCAAAAGTTTCTCCATAGTCTATTCCTTCTTCTTGAGCATGTCCTTTGCATACTAGTGTAGCTTTGTTTCTTGATACCTTACCATCTTCATCCAACTTATTTCTGAATACCCACTTAGTTCCAATCACATTTTTGTCTTTAGGTCTTGGTACAAGAGTCCATGTCTTATTTTTTTCTATCTGTTCTATCTCTTCATTCATAGCTTCAATCCAACTATCATTTCCCAATGCATCTTTGATATTTCTAGGTTCAAAATCAGCAAGTAAACAAGTACCTTTCAACTTATTTCTTGTCATGGTTCCTTCAGATTTATCTCCAATGATCTGATCTACTGAATGATGTCTCCTGACATACTTAGCTAATACAGGTTCCTTGTCTTTTGAAAGAATTTCATTATTATCCTCTTGCATTTCAACTTTAGGTTCTGTCTATTCTAGCTCGATAGATATTTTCTCGGTAGATGTTGGCTCAAGTCCTTCAGACTCGATAGACACTTGCTCGGTAGTCACTGAATTTAACTCGGTTTGTTGTGGCTCGGTTTGAACTTCCTGTAACTCGGTTATAGATGACTCGGGAGTAGAAAATTCCCGATTCTCTAATGTAACTAGTACTGTATCAGGTTCAATGAAGATAAACCTTTTATAATCTTTTGGTTCCCTTTTGCTTTCTTCTTCAGTCCTTTCTGCAAACTCATCAATTTTCACATGTGCACTTTCTATGACTTTGTGAGTAGACAAGTTCAAACATCTATATGCCTTACTTTTGCATGAGTATCCAAAGAATATACCTTCATCACCTTTTACATCAAATTTAATTTTTCTAGATTCTTTCAAAATGTAACATTTACTTCCAAATACTTTAAGGCAACTTACATTAGGTTTATAGCCATACCATAACTCATAGGGGGTTTTGAATGAGTCTTTCTTTAGTTGTACTCAGTTCAGGGTATGAACTGCAGTGCTGATAGCTTTCTTCCAGTATTCGATAGCAATGCTCTTTTCAATCATTAAAGTTCTTGCACAATCCATGATAGATCTATTCCTTCTTTCAACTATTCCATTTTGCTGGGGTGTTCTAGGGGCTGATACCTATCTTTTGATTCTTCTTTCAATGCAAAAGTTATTAAAGTCATGTGAAATGAATTCTCCACCTCTGTTTGACCTCAAGCATTTTAATCTTTTCCCTGTTTTCTTTTCTACTCTGGCCAAATACCATTTGAACTTTTCAAATGCTTCTGATTTATTTCTTAGATACATGACTATCATCATTCTTGAGTAATCATCAACAAAAAGAATGAAGAACTTTTCTCCAGTATAGCTTTCAATTCCAATGGGTCCACATAAATCAATATGCACAATTTCTAATATATCTTCAGACTGATAATTTTTACTTTTAAAACTAGTCTTTCCTATTTTACCAATTTGACAATTTTTGCATAGACCAACCTCAGGTTTCTTTATCTTAGGAATGCCTCTTACTTTCTTGAATTTTCTTATCTTTACCAAATTATCAAAATTTACATGACACAACCTTTTATGCCATAACCAACTTTCTTCAACTTCAGCAATGAAACATGAACATTCACCTAGTTCAAGATAGAACAAGTTACCTTTAGTTTGAGTACCTGATCCAATCAGCTTTCCTTTGCCATCTAGCAGTCTTGCTTTACCATGCATGAATTCTACTTTGAATCCATTATTCAGTAGTTGTGCCACACTTAACAAATTATGCTTTAGTCCTTCTACCCAATAGGCATTATCACATATAAGTTCTTTGGTTAGAGAGATTATCCCTCTTCCTTTTATACAACAAGGTTCATTGTTACCAAATCTTACACTACTACCATCGTAGTCTTCAAAGTATTCAAACTTAGTTTTGTCGCCAGTCATGTGATGAGAACAACCACTATCTATGATCCATGTATCATTTTTGCTCATATGAGAAATGAGTGCCATTTCTTCATCATTATCAGACTCATCTTTCATAGCAATGTAGAAAATTTCATCTTCTTCTTCATCATTAGAATCATTAGAATCTTTAGCCATAAAACATGTTTTCTTACCTTTATCCTTGAATGATCTGAAGTCTTTCTTGTCATTGAACTTGTATCCTTTCTTCTCATTTTTATTCTGCTTGTTTGGACAACTAGCAACAATATGACCAACTTCTTCACATGAAAAATAGATTAGAGGTACTTTACCTTTATATTTTCCTCTGCCTCTAGAATATTTCCTTACTAGAAGGGCTTCTATTACTTCAAGATCACTGTCTGAACTTTGGTCTGATTCATCTTCACTTTCTGACTGAGATTCCTTTTTCTTTTTGCCTTTCTCCTTGAGTGAAAACTTGGCTTCAAATGTTGATTCAATGTTCTTGGAAGTTGGAACATAGTTGTCAAAGTTGTCTAGTTCAAATGCAGTTAATCTTCCAATTATGGCCTCTAGGTTTATCTTATGATTTGCTTCACATCTTCTTTCTTGAATTGCAGAAACTCTGATTGTATAAATGGGAAGTAGAGTTCTAAGAACTTTACTTATAACTGTCTCTTCCTTGATATCTCCTCCAAATGCTTTGATTGCACTGACATATGTTTTGACTCTTTCAACATATTTTGCAATGTTTTCATCCTCTCTCATTCTCATTTGATCAAATTGTCCTCTCAGACTTTTTGCTTTGGCTCTTCTAACATTATCATCTCCTCCATAGATCTCTTTAAGCTTTTCCCACATTTCAAAAGAATATTTGCAATCCTTGATATCATAAAATTCTTCATAACTTAGAGTAGATGCTATATCTATCATCATAATGTTGTGGATCTTCTTTTTAGCAATATCATTGACAGATAGTGTCCCAGCTGGTTCTGCATATTTTTCATCGAGGTATTTTAGTCCAGTGTCTCCAACAAAAGCTAGATGAAGTCTCATCAACCCTTGCCATGCTGAGAAGTTGTTCCTGTTAAGTCTTGGAATTTCCCTTTTATAAGACATCCTGATCTTTGGCTTAGATCCTTGAAATCTTATCTTGCAAGCACCAAAAGCTCTGATACCAATTGTTGGAAATAGAGATGGAGTAACTGAGAGGGGAGGGGTGAATCAGTTACCACAAAAATAAATCCACAGATCCTTAGATGTCTTCAAATATAGTTGTTGCTGACATTCAGTAACCACACAAATAAATGTTGAAACTTGATAGATGTTCTGTTAACTTATTAAGCATTTAAAGTGATTAACATGAATGCATAAAGGAAATAACATGAAGACAAGAGACACTAGATTTAATGTGGAAACCCAATATGGGAAAAACTACCAAGTAACTATTCACCAATTTTCACTCTTCTGAAGTGAGGCCTGTTAGGAGCCAACCCTATTAAAGGTTACAAAACACATTGTTAGGTGTGACCCTATTAGAGGATTTAATTACCCTGTAAGGAGTGGCCTGGTTGGAGGTCTTAAGAACAATTCAACTGAATTGTCACCTTGTTAGAGGATTTACAAAATGGCTGTTAAACCAACTCTGTTAAGAGATTTTGAATAACTGTTACAATGATTAGAAAATAACAATGAAGTGATCTAAAATATATGCAACTTAACTTTGCTAAATATAGATCTCTGTTCTGCTTCACTAGATCCTCACTGATTGAATAGAACTTTACAGCTCCATAAGGATATCTAATCCTTCCACAACATTTGCTCATATATTCAATATTCTCTCATTCCATTTGCATCCATACATTCACACTCTTATGCATCCACACTCTTCATATTCATGAATTCACAACTTGACCTTTCATATATACCTTACAGATTGTCAAGTTAGCTCAATTACAAGTTACAACAACTGAAAAACATTAAATCAGTTGGCTACAAACATTGCACAAAACAATTAAACTTAATTCTTTAGAACAATAAAATTCTTCACTGCTCGACCCAGCTCAGTGACCACTGCTCTAGATTGGTTTCCCCAGTGTTAACCAAGTGAAGCTTGATAAACATTACAAACCTTGTAACTTCCTTTAGAGATCAAGTTAACTCGATAAACACTGACCTTCCTTTGCTTATCGAGTGAGCTCGGTAAAAGCTAACTTTCTCTTCGATGACCGAGTGACCTTGGTAGACATTTTCTTTCCCTTTGTTAACCTTGGGAGCTTGATTAACATTAACTTTCTGCTACAAAATCCTTTGATGCTCGAGTGAGCTCGGTAAGAGCTAACTTACTATGTAATGTTCAGGAATGCTCGGTAATCACTATAAATTGCTTTGCTAACCATTTGAGCTTGGTAGACTCTATCTGATGGCTGATATGACCTTTGTGTAACATCAAAGACAATACACAATTAACAATTATATCCAAAAGAGTTGACCATGTCTTTCTCTAACTAATCGTGCCATCTTCCTAAACTCTGACTATAACGGCTATAACATAACCGCTACCCCCTTAACTATCAATCTTGGCTGGGCCCATAAGGACACATGTCACCTAAGTACTATGTTGCTATGGGTATCCTTCAAGAAATTTCCCATAGCAAGATAGCGCCTGTCGTGGATCTTCCTTAATCTGACGATCGTGAAGACTTGTCGTTTCTTGCACTTTGCCTTTAAATTTTTGAGCTCATGAAACACTATCAATACACCTAGCATCTAAATTAGCTCAAACTAGTACCATCCTCGTATCTTAATAACACTCAACCCCACTGATCCACATGGAAAAAGGGTGCTATGTCACTATGGTTAAAATTCTTGCAGCTTTCCATAGCGAGATAGCGCCCATCATTGATCTCCACGAGATCAACAATCATGGAAGATCTGTGCTTGTTCTTGCCCTAGGCCCATCACACCTAGTGCTACCTCAGTAATCTGTAACACACTTGGCAACCACCTGGCACAACCTAGCATCCAACTGGTGACCACAGAGAAATTGGTCCCACAAAAACACGTGGTGGCTACTCACTTTCCCACATTTTAAAATTTTCTCGCATCTTGATAATGCGGGGAAGTGCTAACCTTCGATCCTTGAAGATCTGATGATGATAAAAATTTGTGTAGGACTGTATACCTGGTGAATTGGATGGGTAAATAAGATCTACCTTCATACTCTAACCTGCCTGACAGCTGCCACGGAAGACAAGCCACCTGTTGATACCTTCTAAGAAAGTGGGCCCATGAAGTCAACTGTGCCACATGTTGCCAAGGTATTATGTCGCTATGGGTATATATCGTGCAACTTTCAATAGCGTGATAATGCCTACCGTAGATGTTCCTTAATCTAGCGATGAGCAAGATGGGTCTGTGTAGTCAGTGTATCAACCAATAAGAACTGGCCATGTGCCAACTGCTTGAAAAATCTTCGTTTGTGGTTTGTCGAGGGAAGTAGGACCCACACCTTCTTGATGTTGCTGCAGTATCATTTTGTGATTGGGCGCTATGTCACTAATGGTGAGAAGTATGGATTTTTTGATAGCGCCATAGCACCCACTGTTGATGGAACTAAACTTAGCGCCAGAGAAACAATAAGGAGGGAGGACCCACCTGACATGTGGCAGAAGGGCACTATGTTGCTAACGCAAAATGATGTGTAAATTTCAACAGTGACATAGCGCAAACCGTTGATCTATCTCGATTTGACGATGAGTAACTTGCAGGCCCATGGAGACAAATCATAAGGTTTGATCATCTAATTTTTTTTGATATTCTAGGATGTTTAAAATAATATTAAACTGGAGAGGTGACCGTTGGGTGGGGTTTGTATTTGAATTCAAATTTTGGCAAGGCACAAAAATAAACAACAATAACTAACAATAATAACTACAACCATTTTGTAGACTTCTTTTTGGCACCTACTTACCAAAAAATCCTAGGAACTTTGATGCCTAGATTGCCCATGTCTTGTAAAGATTGCATTCAACTAAGAAGTCAAATTCAATTGGCTGACTAGTTCTTCATGGAAGACTACAATGTGTTAATGTTTTACAATTTAGTGTTCGAACCATACAAGCTTCCAATGCATGTTACATAAAGGGTTTTTGCACTAGAATATGTATGGTAGATGGAGAGAAAAGATGAACTTTTCATTGGACAACAAAAAAAAATGGTATTTCCTTCCTTGCCTTTTTTAATTGGAGGCCTCACATTTGAGAGAAAGGCTTTCAAAGTGGCAAATGAATTCGTAAAATTTGGGGCCTTGATTTCGTCAATCACTAGAATTATGATCCACTAAACATAATAAAAACAAGACTTAATGCCAATGGGAATTTTGCAAGAAAATATCAACACCAGGAGATGTCATTGATAGAAAAATTAAAAAACATGGACTCATCAGATGAGGTTAAGAAACAGATGGAGAAACATGCAATAGATAATAATATTTCAATGCAAGAATTGTCATCTCAAATTATGACATTGCACATATTAGATTCACACAAATCAAAGCCTTAGACATAATTAAATTCCTACAAGAAAACATCTCAACCTTCTAAGAGTTCTATACCAAAAGCAATTAAAGAGACATGCAAATCTGAATTATGGTGTCAAACTAAGATGATTGATTTTTGGAAAATGAGGCAAAATTTGGGTCAACCAAAGACCTCAGTAGGTTTTGAGGAAATTGAAGAGGATGAACTTTTCAAAAATTATTAGAATAAAGAGCATCCAACTGTAATAAATGAATTTGGGACTTGCAGTGATAGTGATAGTAAAAAATAGAAGAACCTTGAGTCTAGTGGAGACATTCAAGGTACTTAGGATCCTGGATCAATCACGCATATTGTTAATCTTCAAATAAGTGATTCTATTAAACAAACATATAATAAAGGGGAAAGTATGATACAAAAAATGACCCATTGGTCCAAGTGGTGAAAGGATTTTGAATCCAATTGCAATATCAGACCCACTAAAAAGTGGAAGCGAACCAGTCATTTGCCTCTCTGATGAGATTGAAGATGATTCATATAGAAAGGGAAAAAAACATTATACTTCTTCGGAAGGTCATCGCAACATAAAATTTATTAAATCTTCAAATGTAGTTGTAGTTGATCCCACTAGCATTGACACTAGCACTACCATGGGTGAATCTTATGCAAAAAAGAAAAAAGTTATGACAATTACAATGCAAGAAATGACCATGGTTACTTCACCAATGTATTTACTAGTAGCTTCTATAAAAAACCCTAAAAATAGTCCTAAAACACTAGGATTTGGAATGAGCCATCTTCAATATGTTGGCAATCCTCAAAATTCAATTGTAGGTGGAGTAAGTGCAAATGGAATTGGAGAAGCATGCATCAATACAATTGATAATTCACCTTTCAAACACTCAATTGTGTCAGCAAACCCAAATTTTAGTTTAAATGAATTTGCATCAAGTTTGATTAGACAAGCAAAAGAAATAGGCAAATTATGAAGACTTTTAAAAGTGATGCAGTTGCTAAATATCAGGGATCTAGTAACAATATTTTCCAACATATGATCCAAACAACAAAATGATGAACTTCATGATTGTTATGCTCCTAGCTAGAGATAATAATCCATTAGAAAATATAATAAAGTGTAACAATGTACAAGTTACCAGTCTTGAAATAGATTTCTCAAAAGTGAAAAATATTAACAAAATCAATATATCAAAAAAGAGGAACAAAATGGTCTACTCTACACTTATAAAAGTGAAGAGGAAAAAAAGAGGCTTGTAAAGCAAAGAGAAAAATTATAGGCATACCTTGATAATGTGAAGGTAAAGGAGAAAGCAATAGACAATAGTTTGAAAGAATTACAAAATAGGATAAATAATTCTTCTTCTATAGAGGCAATTGTCCAACAAGAAAATATGATTGAACAACTAAAAAAATGACTAAATAATTGGATGAGTGCAAAAAAATATTTCAACATGAAAAAGTCTCTAATACATAGTTGTTCAAGTCTGTAGAGAATAGTGCATAGGTAAACAATAAATTGAAAATTAACTTGGACTTTATTGTCAAGGAAAATAATAATTTGAAGATTAAATTGGAGAATGGAAGGAAAAAGTACTCCTCTACTAAAAATACAATCCATACTTTGGAGATGGCATTGGAGAATGAAAAGAAAAATGAGGAGTCTAATGCAAGGATAATTGATAATTTGTAGAATGAATTGGGGAATGAGAAGAAAAAAGATGAGTCTAGTTCAAACACAATCCACAATTTGAAGAATTAATTGGAGAATATGAAGAAAAAAGAGGATTCAATTGCAAAGAAAATTCTTAATTTGAAGAAGGAATTGGAGAATGCGAAGATAATAGAGTCTAGTGGAATTGCAAATAGTAACACAATCCACTATATGATGAAGGAATTGGAGAATGTGAAGAAAAAAGAGGAGTCAATTGCAAAGAGAATCCTTGATTTGAAGAAGGAATTGGAGAATGCAAAGAAAGAGGAGTCTACTCATACTACAAACATACTCCATGATTTGAAGAAGGAATTGTACAATGTGAAGAAAAAGGAGGAGTCCACTGCAAAGACAATCCATGATTTGAAAAGGGAACTCAAGGATGAGAAGAAAAAAGATGTAACTACTACAAAGAGAATCCAAGACTTGAAAAGAGAACTCAAGGATGAGAAGGAAAAAGATGTAATTAGTACAAAGACAATCCAAGATTTGAAGAATGAATTGGAGGATGAGAGGAAGAGAGCAACTAATTAGGAAAGGCAACTAGAGGAAATACAAAAAAAGAGTGAAATAAAGATGTATGAAATGAAGAAAAAGATGGAGAATGCAATTGCAGAAAATATATCTACATCTTCCAAAGACCATCATGTCAAGGATTCTATAATAAACATGGTTAAGCTTATAAAATAAGAAAATTGGGAAAAACTAATGCAGAATAGTGATAACTTGTTTAAATGGTTTGATTTAAATAGAAATATCAAAGATGTCTTTGAAAATGTAAAAAAAACATATTGATGATAAAATTAGTATCTTCACCACTTCCTCAAAAAATATTGAATACAAATTTTGAATAAAATAGAGAGATCTAGTGAAAGGGATTTGGCAAACCAAGAAATAAACAATTGTTGTGATGCCTCTGTAATGACCTATGTTGTCGGTCATAATTATAACCAATTAATGGTAATAGATGAAGCTTTGAAATCTATTTCTAGAGACTTGATGAAGATGAATCATAACATACTAAACTTGCTAAATGTTGGATCACCAAATCTAGCTGACTCAGATAACAAATTCATTGGGAAAGAAGACTACATGAAAAAGTTGCACAACACCATGAACCCTAATTTGGGCAACTTTCTTGAGGAAACAACTCCAAAAATAATTGCAAGTTGCATCAAACCACTGTCAACAATGAATGGAGTTATAGATAAATTCCTCAATTCATATAAAAATATCTCTTTGAAGTATTCATTATTCATGAGGTTACAACTATTTAGGTACAACCTCAAAAAAATAGAGCTTCTAAATGACGCAGAATGAAGTGCTCTAAAGAATATCATTGGAGTTGGGTCATCTACTCAATCTGTTACTGTTAATGTTAGTCATAGTTGATAGCACTAAGAAATAACAACTTAGTAAGTGATTATAATCATTTTTTTACTTGTTTCTTTTTAATTTCAAAATTTGGATTAATTTCAACTTTTTACAATGTTATTGTTATAGTAATCAAGAGCCAACATATCAGGATAGATGGACACCTAGGCACTGGCATACTAGTACTACACATAATAGATGGAAATTTTTTCCCTACTAAAAAAATTTGTATAATTGGAAATGTGATTGTATACACATAATGTAGTAATAATATGATTATTTATACAATTAAAAACTGACCTACAACTATTGTTGCTCCCTTGTATCTGTAAAAGGGAATTTAGGGTCATTTGGCATTGAGTCATTTGCAAAGGGTTTTAATATTCTACTTCTCTAGGCTCTATATTTGTATAATTATTCGTAATTATTGAATGTATTATGTTACATGTTGATTTATAATTATAAATTATAATAAAATTTTTTTAAAAAAAAGCTTATTATGTAAAATGCATTATGTTACAATTTCTTAAAGAAACTAGAATCAATGAAAATCTCAACATGTGTAGACGCTAAAGTAAAAACTAGTTTCAATGAAAATTTCAACATGTTAGTTTGTAACATCAACATGTTAGTTTGTAACATCAACATGTTTGAAAAAAATTTAAGCATCTATAATAGGATAATGAATGAAGGGTATAAATTAACTTCTACAAACTTAATTAATTAGTAGATAGAACCTTAGACATTGATAATACCAAAGCACATAAATTAATTTGAACTAAAATTGGTAAGACTAGAGCTTCTAGCCGACTACTTGACTCACATAGAAGTTAGAACTTGAAGTTGAGAAGCTACTATAGTTTCCACTCTTCCTAGATAGCTCAACATCACTATCATCAGAATCCTCCTCATTTATTCCATATAACATTTCATTGTTCAATGGTATTTTTAGGTCTTCTTCGACACAAACAATTTATAAGAAGTAACCCTAGGATTTTGAAATTGTGAGAACTCTAGTAAGTGGGAATCTAGTAGGTATGAATTTAATAGTAGGAATTGATCCTTGGGATGCAAGGAATATAAAAGTGGGGAACTCAGTAGGGATTGTTGGGAGGTCAAGGACATGTTTTAATGGCTTGGAGTAGGAAGAAGACAAAGTTCTACTCAATTTTTGTTCTAGAAGATGTGGGGATGCTGATAATATTCATATTGATACTTTGATTGAGTGTCTTGTCTAGATTAGTGACTCGTTGCAAGAGGGGAATATTTTTGTGGATGTGGGTAAGGATGCAGAGGGATCACTTGTAGAGGAGCAAAAGTAGGATGATTTGGAAATGGGTCAATGCAAATGGTCTTCTTTATTTGGAAGAAAGCCAAGAGTAGAGTCTTCTTTTCTAGCTATTACTTCAAAATCCTATTGAGAAAAGGTGAGTTTAAAATTTTCATCTTGGATTGGATTGTTGATTATTCTATTTCAACTATGGCGTTTATCCTAGTTGGAAAATTTCTAGGGGCACACCTAGAAATTGATGCTCTTAGAAACATGGTTAAAAGGAAATGGACTCTACATGGTCAAGTGAATATTGCGCTAATGATTAGTAGGTTTTTATTCATTTTTCTTTGCTCATAAGGAAGATTTAAATATGGTTCTATGTGGTGGTCCTTTGCTATTTGGCAATAGTATTCTAACGATCAAAAAATGGGAACCCAATATGGACCTGTTTGATGCCTTTTTTCTTACTACTCTAGTATGCGTCAGATTACTAGGACTCCCGCTAGAGTTTTGGCATGAAGACATATTTAAAGGGATAGATAGCTCATTTTGTGAGCTTATAGCCATTGATAATAGGATGGCTACAAGTTCTAAACTTCATTATGCCCAGATCTATGTGAAAGTTTCTCATTTGAAGAACCTTCCCTAGAAGGTGGAATTAAATTCAAAACTTGGAAAATGGATGCAAGAGATAGTCTTTATAGACCTTCCTAATGCATATTTTATTTATAAAAAATAGGGCCATTGAGCTAAAAAAAAATTGATGAAAATAAAAAATAAATCAAAGATGGTGGATGTGGGAAAAAAGGTGGAACCTAAGAAAAAAAGGGTGTGGAAACTTAAAGCTATCCTTGAAAAGGAAGTTGAAATTAAAATAGTCCAAGATAATCAAAACAAGGAGATGCTACTAGAAGAAGAGGAGAAATCCTAGAAAAATGAAGACTCTAGGCTCAAGGATAAAGAGGAGTGTGAAGATTCTATGAACCAGATGGTAATCTATCAAAATAAAGATCTTGAATTGGAAGGTATTGAAGATTTAGAGGAGGCGAAAGAAGGAGAAATCCTTGAGGTAAGAAGTGGTTAACTCAATGAGTTTGAAATTTTAGAAGAGTCACAGAATGAATATTTTAAGACCCTTATGTCAAGAATTTTTTATTCTTGAAAATGTTCTAGAGCCAAGTTGTATGGATCTAATCACTAATAAGAAAGAATTTAAATAGAAATAGGCTCAAATAAGAAAATAGAGAAGAAATATAATCCTATCCCTATATCTATAGGAGCTGAAACCCAAAGAAGTAAAATGGAAATTGGTTCTCTCAAATTGAAACTGAATGTTGGAACTCTAGAGAAACCTGGTATAAAAACTACTAGGAAGACAAGAGAAAGCGAAAGCTTATAGAATATTGTTGATGGGAAACAAGCAACTATTCTAGATTTTACTCCTAAAAAGTTATAATGAAAGTGATCAACTAGAATATTAGAGGGATGAACAGTATTCATAAACTTACTATTGTTCAAAAAATTTCTAGAGAGCACAAACCTAATATCTTAGTGCTCCACGAAACTAAAATGGAAAAAGATAAAGTTGAAAAGCTTAAATCTTTTAATAATTATTATATCATGGCAAGTAGTTCTAAAGGTTCTTTTGGAAGGAAGACTGGATTTAGTGGAATTTATAAACAAAGAGGGATTAATGGACTTAGATCTTCAAGGAGTTGAGTTCATATGGAACAATAAAAGAGTGGGAAGTGAATGCATCCAAGCTTGTTTGGATAGAGTATCAATATCTCTGGACTAAACTAAATATTTTGTGTGTAACCTTAACCCCATCCAAAAAATTGCTTTTGACCCTTTTCCTCTTTTATTTATGGTGAAGGCTATTCAAGCCAAGAAGAATTTCCTATTCAAATTTGAGAAAATGTTGATGCAACATCCATAGTTTGAGGATCATCTTGTAGAATGGCGCAACATTAACATTAAAGGAACAACTTTATTCAGTGTGGCTTCTAAACTCGAAAATGTTAACAAGAAAGTTAGAGAATGGAATAAAAGATACTTTGGGAAAATCTTTGAAAGTAAATCAATTTTCAAAGATTATCTAAAAGTTATCCAAGATAGAATCCAGTAGGAGGGATACTCCATGGATTTGGTGAAGGAAGAAAATGAGAAATTGGTGGAGTACCATGACACAATTTCTAAAGAAGAGATCTATTAGAGATAGAGGTCTAGATCCATTTACATCAAAGAAGGAGATAGGAACATGAAATTTTTCCATTTTTCAACTCTAAAACATAGAGCCAAAAATAATATTTCTAGTTTCACTAAAGGAACACATCAAATTACTAATGAAAAGGAAATCTCTGATGAAATCGTTTCCATTTTTTCATCCCTACTATCTTCAAACCCTGATATTGATCAAACTAAACAAGTGGAGTTGTTAGATGTTATTCCCTCTTTGGTCATCAAGGATTAGAATAATTTGTTGTGTGTTGTTCCTAAGGGAGAGAAAATCTATAAAGTTGTTAGCTCACTTGAAGGAGATAAATCCCTAGGGCTAGATGGATTCCCTATGCTTTTCTTTCAAAAAGAGTGGAAAATGGTTGGTAAAGATGTATGTGATGCTGTCAAAGAATTCTTTGGGGATTAAAGAATTCTAAAGGAAATTAACTCTACCTTCCTTTGTCTGATTCCAAAGAAGATTGGAGCTAATTCTCTGAACTAGTTTAGACCTATTAGTCTGTACAACTCAATTTATAAGATCATCTCAAAAGTTATAAGAAAAATTAAATAGGCTCTTAATCTTTATTCCTCTACTACTGGTCAATTGATTAATTGGAATAAGAGCTCTTTATTTTTTATGAACACTCTATTTTTTAGATAGGGAAAGATTGCTAATATTCTTGGTTTCTCTATAGGATCTTTTCCATGTACTTATCTTAGTTTACCCTTGGGACTGAGTCCTTAAAAAAGTTTTTGGGAGGATCTTGTTAAGAAATTCAATAAGAAATTGGTTGGGTGGAAAGGTAATATGTTGAGTCAAGCTAGTAATGTAACTCTACTCAAAGCTTATCTTCAAAGTATTCCTATTTATTCTTTGAGCCTCTTTAGGATTCCAACTAAATTTGTTGACGCAATTGATAAAATTCAAAGGAATTTCCTTTGGTCTAGAATAGAGGAAAAGAAGAGGATGGATTTAATTGCTTGGGAAAAGATCTATGAACCTAATCTAGAAGGTTGTTTGGGTATAAGATTTGTTAGAAGTATGAATAAAGCATTACTAGCAAAACAAGGATGGAGAGTCTATCATGGTAACAAGGAATGGAGTTCTATCTAGAAACATAAGTACCTTATGAGGCTCCTTCTTTTTCTAATTTTCTTTCCTATCCTATTCTTCCTTCTTATTTTACCATTTGGAATGTGGTCCAAGGAGCTAAACACATTTTAAATAAGGGTTGTAAATGGAAAATACGTAATGGGAGCAAGAGTGGGTTTTAGGATGATGAATGGCTTTTGGATCACCCTTTGATTAAGGAATTTAAGGATAGGACTTTTGTTGATAAATGTAAATAGGTTTATGGTGATTTTGTGGAGAAAAAATGGATTTACAGTAAATGGGTTAATATTGTTGAGATTAATCATGATTTTTCCAGCATCCAATTGGCCTTGAATGTTGTTAGCCTTTATCCTCAAAAAGAGGATATTTTGGTCTAGGGCATTAGACCAAGAGGATGTTTCAAGGTCTCTTTTGTTTTTAAATTGAAGGACAAAGAAAATACTCCTATGTGGGATAAAGCATGGATTAAAGGGCTATTCCTAAAATCAATTTCTTTTTGGACTATGCTTTAATTTTATTTTTTTTAACTCTAGATACTTCGAAAAGGAGAGGGGTTTACTTGGTCAATGGATGTTGTCTCTGTAAGATGGACCTTGAAGATAGGAATCACATTTTATTAAACTATAATTTTAGCCAAAATGTATGGAGTCAGCTCCTTATCTACTGGAATCTAGTTTGGATTCAACATAATAACATTGATCAATGTTTTTAGAGCTGGACATGTCCAACTAAGGATGATGCTATTAGTTTAATTTGGAAGATTTCTCTCCCTCATCTTTGGTGGGGTATCTAGAAGGAGAGGAACAATAGAATTTTTAGAAATAAGGAGACTCCTAATTGGGTTTTGGGTCAAAATATTATTAGAGCTTTCAAAGAGAACTTCAAATTTTAGAGAAAAATGTTTGATGAGACTCAATAAGTAATCCTATGAATGCTAAAGCTACTAAAATAAAATAGGAGGATTAGAGAAAGAAAGAAAAGTGGAGATATCCACCAATGGGATGGATCAAAGGTAATTTTAATGGTTCGGCTAAAGGGAATCTAGGAAAAGTTGGATGTGGAGGTGTTTTGAGAGACCAATACAGTAGGGTTGTGGATGTTATTGCTATACCTATAGGCAAGTTTACTAGTCATAAAACTGAGGCAATGACTACTTTGTTCACTATGAGGATGGCAGTGGAATTTGGTTTTCAAAATCTATGGTTGGAAGGAGAATCCCTTAATACTATTAACATGTTGAATAATAAGAGTCTGATAACCTAAAGTATTGAGGGAAGTATATCAGAAATAAAAGACCTTATGAATAAATTTGATAATATTTTTATTTCTCATATTTTCCAAGAGGGAAACAAAGATGCTAACTATACTATAGATAAAGTGGTCTATAGGGAAACAAAGTTGAGTTGACAAGATGAGCTAAACAAGGAAGTGGAGCTGATGGCAATTGTTAATTATGATATGACACATGCTAGCAATTGAAAGATCATGCAAGATTGAGGAAATTATTAAGGGAAGTGATAGGTATATGGCTGATTTTTTGAGTATCCCAAGGTGGTACCTTTGTATAATTATGGATTGTACTTGGTACACATGCAAGGTTATAAGTTTCTTGGAAATAAAATACACTTTACGTTTCCTTTTGGTTACAATTTATTAGACTAGTTGGAGGTGCAGAGATGAATATGGGATGGGAGGGGAACCAAGAAAGCAAGAACTAAATAATTATAAAGAATGGAAGGTGAATTCAGGTGTATGGGATATCCTAAAAAAGGGAAAGTCACAGCTTATATCAAGAAACTTCATGGGTATAAACCCCACATTATAGAGTATTTCTTCAAAAATTGGATTGAAGATAAGGCTAGGCTGCATGTGGTCACTATGAAGCTTTCAGAGGAATTTATCACTAAGATTATGGGTCTTCCAATGGAGGGTCTTAAATTTAGCAAGGAGACTGGTATATCAAATGTAGCCTTCAAGAAATTCCCTAAAACTAATGAAGAGGAGAAAAAGATGAAGAAGAATGGTGATTTCTACAACCTGAGCCAGATTAAGGTTATCTGGAGGGATGTTTTATCATGTATTCATGAGTATTTTATCCTTGATGGTAGAGCTAAGAGAGTCCACAAGTTTCATTTTGAGTTTCAACATCATTTTAGGTATAAAGATATAATATCTTTCCGATTTTATTAGAAATACTCTTTGATTCAATGCATCCAAGCCCATAGGAAGGAGTCATGTCTTGTGCTCCATGAGGGCTTAATCTTAATTATTGAAAATCATTGTAAATGAAAGGTTGTTAAGCCCTCTTTGATCATGGAGAAGAAGCAAAAAGTGATTGGTAATGAAAATTAAAAGTGAGGAATGCACTAGTGATAGTAAGAGTACCAAAAAGAGTAACGACTGGGGGATTAAAAGAAAAAATGTGGAGGAAGTGATGGATTCTAAGAATTTTGCTAAGGATGATAAAAAAAAAAAATGGGGGACCTCAGCTCGAACCTAGAAGGTTATTTTGGGAGCAAAGGAATGTCAATTGGAAAAGATCATGTAGAGGGTAGTAAAGATAGGAATATTGAGTCTAATGTAGGGTCTAAAGCTTTAGGTGATGAAGAGGGGAAAAAAAGTGTTCACCTTTGTCCTTCTAAAAGGAATTCGAGTGAGGAGAAAATGGACATGGAAACTAAAAAGAATAAAAAGAGTAAAGTCCTTGTCATGAAAGAGCATAGCCTGAGTAAGGAGAATAACGAGGAGCTAAATGAGAAGCACGATGCAAACACTGCAATCTAGGTCAATATAGAAAATAAGGATATTATTTCTAACATAGTGAATAGGGTTGATAAAGGGAGTAGGGATGAGTCTCATCAACTGAAGCTATCATTCCTTCATAATGTCAAGCTTAAAGCAGAGCCATGCCTTCAAGGTGACTCATGGCTCTACATTGAGATCATGGGGCTCAAGAAAAAAGTTGGGGTTATTTAAAAAGAACTGGACCATGAACATGCTATGAGAGACCATCTGGAAAGACAAGTTGGAAACATTCCTGACAAACTTAAGGAGTATGAGTTGGAACTCTTTCAATTAATAAAGGATAGTAGGCAAAGCATGGAGTGGATTACCTTTAATTTGTGTGCTACAATGACTAGTCTGGGAAAGAAAAACAATGAGGAGATTATGTCTCCAGATATAGTTGGGGTGAGGAGTCTAGGAGGGCCAAGTAAGAGAATGAGGAAAAGTATGAGGAAAAAGATTACTAAAGCACCTAAGGTTCCTAGTTTTGTCATGGTTGATATTATCAAAGTACTCTAGAAGTAGGCAAGGAGGTAGAGAAGATCATTAAAGAGTTGTTGTAGGTGTTTGTCTTGGTTACTAGTTTGTGTGGTTTTACTAGTTCTATTTTTTTTTTTTTTTTGGCTTTTGTTTAAACTTTAGGTTCCAGGTCCTTGTAAAACCTGGGTGTGTTTGGTTGAAACTTGTAGTTTTAGGTCCATGTAAAACCTATTTTTTTTGGTTGTTGATAAAATTTAGGTTTCAAGTCTTTATAAAACTTGGTGGTGTTTAATAATGATCTTTTGCTTTAGTTAAAGGGTTTTGGGTCCCTTCAAAACCCGTTTTTACTTAATCTAAAGAAAATCACTATTCCTTGTGTTTTCTTCAGATTCACTATCAGTATGCATGTTAAAGTCAACTTCATCTTTGTTTCTTCAAATATTAGGACATAAACCACTCTCATAGCCACAACCACTACCACTACCACTACCATCACCACTTCCACTGCCACTACCATCACCACTACCATTTCCATCTCCACTGCCAACACCACTGCCACCACTACTGTCACTGCCACTTGGGTTTGAAATGTTGGCCATCTCTCTTCTTTGATATTTTTTTTCTCCAAATGTTGAGAGCCTATTCATAAGGGAAACTATCTACCTCATGCTTAGAATTATGGAACCTTAGATAATTATCCAATTATTTTTCTAATTTGTTTCTAAGCTTTGACTTGAGGAAGCCCAAAGTACTAAAAACTCTCTCATCCTCCATTGAACCCAATATTATTGTCAAAAAAAAATTGGTAAGCTTGAAATATTTTGGTATTGACTCTCTAAATTGATTGCTCTGACCAAGGTTTTTCCAAAGCTTTAATACTACTCCCTCTTTATTTGGATTCTCCATAAGATCATATTGTTCTCTTGTTATGTTTTCAAAAGAATATGATTAATCTCTCAGTCGAGATTCATGTAAAATTCCATTTATAGTTATTCCATTGATTACTTTAGGTTTGCAAAAATGTTAAATCAAAGTTGTCATCCTTCTTCAAAAATCACTCAAATAGTTTAGAGACTAATATTGAGGAAAAAAAATAGACATTGCTTTGAGCAGTTCCTCTAGAGGGAATCTGAATCTAATTTGTGATGAAATATTGTAGCAAACTCACTTGGCAGAGTCAAACACAAAGTCTTTGATCATCTTGATGTCTTCACTTGTACCACATGAAAGTACATTCTCTGGTTCTAATTCTACTTCACTTCCTTCTTCATTATGGTTAGACTTGGGGTCGAAGTGGGCATAGTAATGCATTGGTATGTCAACTCCACGTACCTAGCACATACCTCATCATTTGCACCAATATGTAAAAAGTTCCCAGGATTGTTTAAATTTGTGATTTCTATCCACTTTGCAAACTTTGATTCATCTAATGGTTATAATCGATAAAGAGTATCCAAGCTATTACATGTCATTTTACGTAGCTTACTATATTTTGGCAATGTACTTATCTCTTTGTTGAACCTTTTTCATAATATTTCTCATGTCCTATAGCATGGGGAGAATAGCTACTAAAGTTAAGAGTATCTTAACATTAGTTAGACTTCAACAAAGCCAAAAGAATCAATCTCACACAGAGTGGATTAGTCCAAGCAATGATGAATATTCAAAGAACACTCGATGCACTTGTCTATCCAAAGAGATCCATCTAGTATCATTGTCTTTAAGAAGCTTCCTCCCATCAGTAAGCCCTTGAGAAAAGTGTTGAAACTCCCAGACTCATTTTGGACTTTGACAAAAGTATTGGTAAATCTCTTTGATTAAAGATTCCACTTTACTTACACAACCAAAATTGCTAATGATTCCAAAGCTAGATGCATACGATGGGCCATGTAGTGAAATGGGAATAGTGTAGGATGCCAAATATTTCTTGATATTTTTGCAAATATTGCCTTTATGACCTTGTATAACTGAAGCTCCATTTACTCCAACACACACCAACTTTTTGGCAATCTCCATATTATCCTTACCTTTACAATCAATTAGAGTACTCGTTAATAAATCATATAAATTTTTAGTTGTCACACTACAACTCAATTTAGAAATAGATTGTAGAAAGGGTTGATGACAAAGATCGTTTATAGTATAAAAATGCATGCACAACTAGGAAGTATTATTAATTGTTGTAACTTCATCTAGAGACAATGCAATGAAATTTGACTATTTTATTTTTTCAATCATATATTATTTTTCAACCTATGCAAGACAACTAGCCCATTCCCACTCAATGTTTACTCACTAGTGACTATTAAGATAGTTTCAAAATTTAAAAAAATGTAATAAACTAGTATTTGAAGCATAGTCCATCATAGGATGCCCTCTACTCAAAATATAAAAGACCACACTTAATTGAAGAACTTTTCTCATATTTTCCACTTCCATTCCTTTCCCAATGAAATCTTCAATGGAACCTTTTAATGCAGAACACTTCCCCCATAATTCCTCATATAATTTTACATTCCTGATATGTAGATAGTTGTCCTTCATTTTTGAAGATAGAATGGATTTTTCAAATCCATCTATAGTTTTCTTTTTGTAAATTTTACCAACATGCTTTTCTATGGTATCAAGTTTAAGTTGCAATCTTTTCTCCTTCTTTGTTATCTCTATGCAAATCTTACATCTTTATTCTACAAGAGGCTCATCATCAATTGAATTGGCCACTGGTTGAATGAACTAGTACTTTAATATCCATTCCAATTAAAAATTCCTTTTGGATAGATCCTAGTGAGATCGATCCTTTTTTATTCCAATTTTCTTTTCCCCTTCTGTGCCTGAGCATGATTTAAGGAATCACTTTTGGTTTTCTCACCTAGCTCCAAGTCTATAATATCATTTTGTGACTCCTTACTCAAGGGAAGTGCCTCCAAGTCATGTTCAAGTTCATCCTTGACTAAGATATCAGGTTGACCAACTTGAACTTGTTTAATATGGTCTCTAACTTATGATGAATCTCCTTTTCCAATATGCACTGGAGATCTAATTTGTGAATCTTGTAGGTTGCCAATATTTCCACCACCAAAATATGTGGATATGGTTCTATGTTTTGGTAATTCTGGCCTCTCTTGGCTTTCAGGGATCCTACTAGAACCCCTATTACCCCTCTTATTTGACATTGCAAACTGATAAAGGCAACAAAAAAAATCAAGTTTCAACTTCTTGAAAAAAAAGCTCAAAGAGTGACGAGTCAAAGACTGTGATAGTAGATTACATAGACTACATATAATCACAATAGTATGTGTGATGTCCCCATTTTTTTAGCATATCAGTGGAGTTCTTAGCCTTTACATTCTTTGAAGGCTAAGTGGAGAAATAAGGAGAAATTGATTAAATTAATTTCTTATAAAAAAGTCAAAGAGAGAGAGAGAGAGAGAGAGAGAGAGAGAGAGAGAGAGAGAGAGAGAGAGAGAGAGAGAGGCTTTATATTTAATTAATTTAATATATTAGAGAATGCATCAATTATTGGAAGGGGGAAGCTTCCAGTAATTTAATTTTCTAGAAGCACAATTAATTATTGTATTGTAAGAGAGAAGCTTCTAGCAAGTACATTAATTATTGGAAGAGGGAGACTTCTAGCAATTTAATTTTCTAAAAGCACATTAATTATTGAAAAGGGAAAAACTTCTAGAGAATGCAATTATAAAAAGGGTGATGGAAAAGAATAAATAGAGGGGAGAGCTTCATTGTTGATCATACAATTTTGTGAATTGCATTTGATATCAAGTTGGGAGAAGAAACTAAGGTTTATGATTTCAGTCAGCCAATGGAGAATGTCAACTCTTCAGTGTTGCAACCATTTGAGGTGGTGAAATATCCATTGAATTTGGTATTTGGGAGAGGTTCAATACAAGAGTTCTATTTGTGCTTAATTGGAGAAAAGATTTTGGAGGATATTACAGTGGTATCGAAGCTTGCTTGTAAAGTGTTTGACAAAATGTCAAACAACTAAAGTATAAAGAATGTTTTTTGGTGTTTGAAGAAGTTATAACCTATTGGGGTTATTACAGTGGTATCAGATATTGCTTGCAAAGTGTTTGACAAAATGTCAAATAACTAAAGTATAAAGAATTTTTTTCATGTTTGAAGAAGGTATAACCTATTGGGGTTATTACAGTGCTATTAGAGCTTTCATCTAGACATCCCATGATCAGTCAAATAATAGATGAGTGAGAGAGAAATCAAATGTTATAATAGGGAACAAAAAAGACAACAATCTCAGAATCCTCAAGTTGAAGGGGATACATTCTCAAAAGAATTAAGAGAAAGAGATACCGGTAAAATAGTTCAAAATATGGAAGAAGAAGAAAATAGAGATGCAAGAGCTAAAAGGATATTTGATACCATGCTTGATATGATGCCACACTTATTAGCAAAAATGGATCAATAAACCAGTCAAAATCAAAACACATTTGAACATAGTGAAGAAAGGTCTATACATCATGCTGAAGACACTTCTAGGCCTCTTTTTCCCAAATTTACACCAAGAGAAGAACAACCACATGCTACTCCAACTATTTCTTTTGGAGACAAAGCTAGACAAGCCTGCTTGGAGTATACCACTCTCCCTCCTGATCTGAGAGAAATATGGACATTTGATCAATTCATGAAGCAAAGAGATAGGAGAGGAGGAAGGAAGGATCACTATGCTCCAATAAATGACTATCAACAAGCACTTGGTAAGATTTCCATGCCTTACTATGATGGAAGTAACAAATGCACTACTAGGTCTTGGGTTCAAAAGCTTGATAATTATCTTTCTTTTAGACCAATACCCAAAGAGGATTCCATAAGATTCACTACACTACATCTTGAAGGAGCTGCTCACGAGTGGTGGTATCATGGGTTAGTCACTCTTGGACACTACCTTATCACTACATATGAGGAGTTTACCAACAGGTTGATTGAAAGGTTTGATGTCAAAGATCCTAAGGCAAGTTTTCATGAATTGGTGCAACTAAAACAACATGGTTCCCTTGATGCTTATGTGAATGACTTCCAATAGTTATCAGTCACGATTCCTAAGATCAGTGAAAGAAGATTGGTGGTCTTATTCATGGAAGGATTGATGGATCCATTGAAGGGTTGGTTGAAAGCTTTCAATCCTCCCTCACTATAGGAAGGAATAAAGAAGGCTAGGCGCATGGAGTTTGCAACACCAAAGAGAAAGAGCTTGCATAAGGAAATTCCTTCAACAAGCAATGAGACTCCTCAACAATCAGACATGAAAAATAAATTGACACCTATGATGGATAAGGAGACACAAGAAGAGTTAAGGAAGAGGAAATTGTGCTATTGGTGCAAGGAGACTTACAACAAGGATCATGATTTCCCCTTGAGGCCTAAGGGCAAGGTGAACCATTTCATGTGGGCATACTTTGTGGACTCCAACTCTGATGAAGTTGATCAGCAGGTTGCTTCAAAACTTGATTGGGGTGAGAATACTTTTTCTCCAATGGTATATATTTCCAATGTTCAGGATGAGACTACATTCAGGTTCAGAGGGACATTTGATGGATAACATTGCATCACAATGTTTGATACTGGTATGACACATAACTTTATTAATGGAGATTTTGTAGCTCAGTGTAGACATCAAGTTGAGGATTTTGATGGATTTAGAGTTCAAGTAGTAGATGGATATGCTCTCACATGCACCAGAAAGGTTGCTAATCAAACCTTGAGATTGAATAACTGTGAATTACATTTAGATTTTTATGTGGTCAACATGGAAGAGATGTACATAGTTTGGGGAATGTAGTGGCTCCAAGAATTGGGAGTATTTACCCTCAATGTACCTAAGATGGAAATGTCTTTTAAGGTTTATGGTAGGAGGCATGTATTGAGAGGTATTATGGATGGGGGCTTGCCTTCTATTAGAGGGATGGATAGTAAGAGAAAGAAGAAAGTGATTCAAGAGAAACCTAAGATAATTCTCAATTCATTTTTAGAAGTGGAAGCTGCTTGGTCATATAATAATCCACTCTATGGCTTGGATGATGATAGCTCTCTTGATTCTAGTATTGAGATGAGTATTTTTGATAGTATTTGTGATTCTACTAGTGCATTGGGATTGCAAACAGGGCTCACAAAGGAGATTTTAGAGGTGTACATGGTGAGGAATGCTCATAGCTTCATTTTTTATTCTCATTTACATGACCTATTCATGATGCATGACTTAGGAATGCATGTGCTAAATATTTGGGATGATAGTTTAGCTTGTATGAAGTTTGGAGGCAAGGTTGATTAGTCTCTTGGCTTGCTTTCACATGATGCTTATACTTCTGCAACACTTGATGATAATATTGAGTTGGTACAATAGTTTTAGTTTGAACAAATGTTGTAGAGATTATTCAGTGATGACATAGACATTATGCAATTCTTTTTGTGGAATCTAAGTGGTGAATTGCTTGAGGACAAGCCATTTTAGGGAGGGAGGACTATAATCTCCCCATTTTTTTAGCATATTAGTGGAGTTCTTAGCCTTTATGTTTTTTGAAGGCTAAGTGGAGAAATATGGAGAAATTGATTAAATTAATTTCTTATAAAGTCATAGAGAGAGAGAGAGAGAGAGAGAGAGAGAGAGAGAGAGAGAGAGAGAGAGAGAGAGAGAGAGAGAGAGAGAGAGAGAGAGAGAGAGGCTTTATATTTAATTAATTTAATATATTAGAGAATGCAATAATTATTGGAAGGGGAAAGCTTCTAGAAATTTAATTTTCTAGAAGCAAAATTAATTATTGTATTGTAAGAAAGAAGCTTCTAGCAAGTGCATTAATTATTGGAAAGGGAGAAACTTCTAGTGAATGAAATTATAGAAGGGGTGATGGAAAAGTATAAATAGAGGGGAGAGATTCATTTTTTATCATCTGATTTTGTGAATTGCATTTGATATCAAGTTAGGAGAAGAAACTAAGGTTTCTAATTTCAGTTAGCCATTGGAGAATGTCAATTCTTTAGTGTTGCAACCATTTGAGGTGATGAAATATCCATTGAATTTGGTATTTGGGAGAGCTTCAATTCAGGAGTTTTATTTGTGCTTAATTAGAGAAAAAAAAATTGGAGGGTATTATAGCAGTATCAGAGCTTTCTTGTAAAGTGTTTGTCAAAATGTTAAACAACTGAAGTATAAAGATTTTTTTTTTTGGTGTTTGAAGAAGGTATAACCTGTTGGGGTTATTATAGTGGTATTAGAGCTTGCTTGCAAAGTGTTTGAAAAAATGTCAAACAACTGAAGTATAAAGATTTTTTTTGGTGTTTGAAGAAGGTATAACCTGTTGGGGTTATTGCAGTATGATTCATTCTCATAAAAAGGGTACCATAGTACTAAAATCTACGATACTAACCAATAAAATTTACAAACCTATCTTAGCATGTGAGATGTCTAGTGGATAGAAAAAATACTAGTACTAGTACTACATAAAAAATAAATTAAAAATCACTTACCTTTTATGAAAACCATGGTTTGCGATTCAACGAGCAATGCACTCAACACTCTAAAATTTTGGTAGCAATAAAAAATGCCAGTCTCCACTTCTAGACTAGAAAAGAGTGATTTGTGTAGAATGAATGTATATATACTACTAATCTAGGTTGGCAAATTACGTAGGATTAACAAGCAAGAATGTCAAATGTAAGAAAAATGCACCTTCCTATGTAAGCCCACAATAGGAAATAGTTGGCATGGGGCTAGTGGTCGACACATGTTGGGAAAATGGTAAGCGATGCCCAACCCAAGGAAAAATTTGTTGGTTGTAGTAATGGCAAAAGAATGTTGTCCAATAAGAAACAACATGAAAAGGATGACAAAATTTTTAAAATAAATATATCCAAAGCATATACTATAGTGGTGATTGGAATGAGATTTTTGACCAATGATATGAAAACTAATGGGCAACTACCATGGGCGTTGGACCCAAATTATATAAATATCTGGTGATGTGGTTGACTTATGCCACATGCGCTATTTGCCAAATGACAATCGACCAATGAGATGGGATCACCAAATGGAAAAGATTCACCACTAAAGTAATCTCTGCTTAGAAAATATAGAAACAATATGAACAACTTCTATTTTGGGAAAAATTGACCAAAATTGGGTTTTTCAAGGTGGATTGCATATGGGAAAAATATGGCCCCTTGGCTTGAGTGGGTAAGAAAGAAAGTAGATATGACTTGGAAGCATGTGGATAAGAGTTTTGTGTTTAAAAATGCGAACTCTCCTCAAAATCGTGTTTTAGGAATGCATCTACATGTGGTGAAAAACTCACTATTGCTCACATATGAAAATGTGTTATTAGGTTTTAAAAGTTTGATAACATATTTGGAGAATGTGGAGTTGGGAAAACTTAAAAATGGAATGAATATGAAGGCTAGAAATGTGGAATTTGCATTCTTTTGGTTCTCAAAACCATATATTGGAAATCCAAGAGCTTTGCCAATTATCTAATAGGATTGGCCAATCAGTTCTAGCCAACAAACAAGAATAATCTAAATTCCCCTGCACTTCAGGCTTCTCTACACCTAGGCAGGGAAACCTTCACCTCAAAGCTGATCTCCTTTCTCAAAGATTTTATATAGAGAATTCAAATTTAGTGAGTTCTTTAGGCTAATAAAATCCTTTAAAACTTGTTTAACATGAAATTTGTATGAATGTTTGAGAAATATTTGTTATTTGAATGGAAGTAATAATGTTTATGAATTATGGATATGAGGGAATATTAAATTTCAAGAATTCCTACATTAACCCACTTTCCTTTCATAAAATACAAAGAATTCCCTTACTCCACCTTAGGTAAATAGAGTTAAACTTCTTCAAATCCTTATATGTACAACCCTGAGAAATGGTATTATACCATCGGCTACTTTATATGATAAAACTTCAATTGGAAACACAAATCTTAGTCTAATTGAATTTAATTTCATCAAAAACTTAATTAGACAAAATTCCCATAGACAAAATTTTGTATGCGAAGTTTGATAATTGAAGATGTGTATTAAAATCAAACTTCTTCACTGTTGGTAGCAATTGATTTAAAATCAATAATCACATAGGACAAAAAAATCTTAGTTTTGATTTTTAAGATGAATAAGAAAATTAGAGCTTAGCATTATATTTATAAAATGATTACAAATGATCTTTACTTATTTACAATAATCAGCATATCCAAAGTACAAATAATAATTTATTCCTTTATTTTCTTATGATATCTCCTTTACTACTCATTGTTTATATTATTTTCTGACTTCTCCTTATCGAATAAGTCTTCTTGTGACTTATATTAAGTCCTCGCTATTCTTCCATGTTATATATCTTTATACATAAAGGAAATTACCTTTGATAATGAAAAGTCATATCCTTTTTTAATTAAGATAACATAATTAGCTTGAATAACAATTTTCTCTGCAACTTTTTTCTCTTTCCCACTCGATAGGTATTTTGAATTTGCATGAGTGGGGATGGCCTTGAGGGATCAAGCCTCATCCTAGACCCCTGCCTAGACCTGCAACTCATTTTGACTATGGAGGTGACCTAGGGAAGTGTTGATGCTGATCATCTTGTTGGGGGGTCCTAGCAGAGTCAACAGTCTCGGTAGTGGGCTAGGAGAATCAAATGAATCATACAAAGGATCAAGGTTGGAAGGAAGTGGTTCTTGGAGAGAAGGTGGCTCATATCCCATTGGAAGCTCGCAAAGTGATCAGTGGTGATGAGGGGGTGGAAATTATTGTCCCAAATAGCTTGGTAGATAGTGTGTCTGCCAATCTAAAGCTCTACCTCATTGGTAGATTTGTTTCCTTTCGCCCATCGATAGAGATGGTCAGGAAGTGGGTAAATTAGAGGTGGAAGTTGAAGGGAAGTTTGATGGTTTCAGCCATGTTGTGGGGTCTATATAGCTTCAAATTCAAAGTAGCTAAAGATATGACAATGGTGATGGTCATATCTTGGTCATACGAGAAACGTAGCTTAGTGGTGGCTAAGTGGCATCTGGTGTTGGATCTGGCAAAGGAACTAAATAGGATGGCACCTGTCTAGGTTAGCCAACTGAGACTCCCACTCAAGTTTTGGGATGAGAGGATCCATAAATCCATTGGTAATTCCTTTGGGCACTTTATTGTTGTAGATATGGTTACCTTACAGAGGTCAAGGTTGGTGTTTGCAAGGTCTAGTGTGAATGTGGTTGTGCATACTTCCTTACCTGAGTCCATTACACTAAGCTCAAAGTGGGGTAAGAAAGTACAACCCATTATTTATGAAAATGTGGGGTTGTACTACCATAAATGCTCATCATTTGGGTATTTGATTATAGACTATAAAAAGATGAATAAGATGGCTGAGGAGGAGATAGTGGGGGAAAAGGAAGTGGGGGCTTCTCCTCTAGAATCAAGGGAGGAGGGAAATGGGCCTCTTGTTAAAAGGGTTGGAGAAATTGATGGCAATGAGGTGACCGCCTTACCTAGGAAGGAGCTAGAAGTTAAGAATGTTAAGTCTCAAGCAAAGAAGGTGAAGGGGAAGAAATCCCCACCCAAGAAGGAGCAAGAAGATAACCCTCAAGTTGAGGTGTGAAGGGAGTTGGAGTCCCACTAATTTATGGGGAAGTCTTGTTTGGTACAAGATATTGAGAAGATCTATGTGCTAGAAGGGGAGTTGGGGGTTTTGGAGGAAGGGGAAGTTTCCTTGGTCAAAGAATCTCTACCCTTTCTACAAGGTATTGAGGAACTCCTCAGTAACCCTTCAAGAAACATGGTGATTAAGGAAGTCTTTAGTCATGACATTGATAAGGCCTTGAAGGAAGCAGAGGTGAATGACTTAGTGGAGGAGGAAGTCACTAGAGCTCTTTTCTAGAGTGATGATGAACTGCTAAAAAAGATGTTGGATCCCCTAGTCTAGCTGGAGGATAAGGAAGGGAAGTGGAAAACTTAGAGAAGACAAACAAGGGTATAAAAGAAATTTGAGATGGTAGTCGAATTAAAGATGGATGTAGGTAAGTTAGGGAAACAAAGTAGAAGAACAAAGAATATGGCAAGAGAGGTGGCAAGTGGTAGGAAACCCACTTTGGAGTCCTTGGAAAAGGGTAGAAAATGATTATTCTATCATGGAACATGAGAGGGTTGAATAGCCCTCATAAGCATTTTGCACTCAAATAGTAGCTGTCTAACCAGAAAATTGATATCCTACTCATCCAGGAGGTTAAAATGACTGATAAATTTGAAGAGTATAGCAAGTTATAGTATAGCAAGTTATATTTGGCTAGGGGCTAATTTTTGTCACAATGAAGTAGAGGGAGCCTCAGGAGGAGTGGCCACCTTCTAGAATCCAAATGCTGGTAATGGAAGTTTAATTCATAGTTCTAAATTATATCTAATAATTGAACATAGGAAGGTGATAAGATATGGAATATTGTTAATGTATACGATCCTAATACAAGACAAGGAAGAAATAGTCTATGGGAGGAGCTATCTATTTTCCTCTCTCAAAATACAAACACTTTTTGTATGGGAGATTTTAACTCACCTCTATACCCATCAGAGAAAGTTGGAGGAATAATTGATTTTAATGAAAGCATGAAGAATTTGGCTGATTTCATAAATAATAATGATTTAATGGATATGGAGATGCATGGGGTGAAGTTTACATGGTTGAACAATAGGAAGGGTGTTGACCTCATCTAAGTCAAACTTGATAGACTTTGGGTCCCAAGTGGATGGGAAGGTTTAACTTCCTCCTCTCTCACAAGATTACCCAGGATGGTCTTGGATCATGCTCCTATCTTTTTTAATTCAAAAAAAGATTCCTAGGGGGGCTCAAGGCCTTTTAGATATGAAATCATGTGGAAATCCCATCCTAACTTTAGTACTAAGGTGGTGGAGGGGTGGGGGATTAGGGTTGAAGGGACTGCTATGTATAGACTCTTTGTTAAACTGGAGAATGTTAGAAGGAATGTGCTACCCTAGAAAAAAAAAGATATTTTGGTGACATCTTCAAAACTAAGGTGGAGGTGGAAGGAAAGTTACAAGAGCTTTAGAAAGCTATGGGGGAAGGCCTCACTTTAGATAATATTATCTAGGAGGAGGATACATATAGAAAGGTCCAAAAGGAAATAATACTTAGAGAGGAGACCTATTGGAAGCAGAGATCTAGGGTGTTATTGCTCAAAGTGGGTGATAGGAATACAACATTTTTTCATTGATCAGCCTCAATTCATACATAGAGAAATACTATTAATAGTATCAAAGATGGTAATAATGTGAAGCTTAACAAACCTAAAGAGATAGTGAACTGGGTGATGACTTATTTCAAAAACTCTTATTTGGAAGAGCAAAGAGACTTTAGGGAGGAGGATAGGAAATGGTTGATTAATTTCATTCCCATGGTGATCTTGGCTGAAGAGAATGAAGAGTTAGCTCAAATGGTGACTAAGGAGGAAGTCCATAGAGTTGTGTTCTCTATGAAAGCTTATAAATCCTTGGGACTAGATGGTTTTCCCCTGATATGTTTCTAGCACTTTTAGGTTGTTATCAAGTTGGATTTCCTTTGGGCGGCCATGACTTTTTCAAAATAGGGAATATTCTTAAATAACTTAACAAAATTTTTATTTCCCTAATCTTGAAGGTAAAAGATCTAGAGGTTCTCTCCGACTTTAGGCCAATTAGTCTATTTAACACCACTTATAACATTTTCTCCAAAAATTTAGTGAATAGATTAAAATTGTTGTTGCATAAGTTCATTGGGAAAACCCAGAGTCGATTTGTTCTAGGATGCCAAATTTTGGATGCTGCCATAATGACGCATGATATTTTACACTCAATGGAGAAGAGTAGCAATTTGGGTATGGCTTAGAAACTCAAAATTTCTAAAGCTTATGATAGGATTAATTGGATTTTCTTGTATAAAGTCATGGCTAAGGTTGGCTTTAGTCAAAAAATTATTAGAATGGTGAAATTGATGGTGGAAACTATTAACTATTTGATGATGGTGGATGGGTCATCTACTCACTAAGTGCGCAGTTAAAGTGACACATGCAGCTACCACCATGCCAAACCTACTCAAGGACATAGAGGTAGACCTACCTAAGGAGTATTCAAAGATCTTATTTGACTTCCTTGTGGAAGATTGGGCAAACATCCTCCTGGGGAGGAAGGAGGCCAAGAAATCTTAAGGGTTCCCTTTGTTTATTTTTTATGTTGTTTATCTGTTGGTTGCTGGACTTGAATGGTTGTAAGGCTGATAAGCCTTTGTTTATATTTTACTGTAGTTTATTTAGTTTTAAAATAGACAATATGTTTAAGCCTGTTGACACTTTATTAATTATGGTTTTGAACTTGGTTTTTGTCTTGCTTAGTGGTAAGGGTTAGTTTTGTTTAATGGTAATTTGCTGGTAGTTGACCAGTTTGTCTGTTATGGGCCAACCCCATAGTTTTGGTTGCTTTTAATTCAAAAACATTATTATATCATAAATATTTCATCACTAAAACTTTGGCAATGACTCAAATCAAGCTAACTAAAAATAATGACCTTGATAGATTTTATCATTCTTGTCATTTTAACATTTTGGGAGTCTCGGTGTTAATGCTTAGAATGATGGCATTGCATATTGATTCTTCCCACCTAGAAGAAGGCATTAGATTCTTTGCTAATTTTGAAACCTAGTGTTCCCTAGGAATATCTCATATTCATCACTTGAGAAAATCACTTAACTCAACGATAATTAAAATTGGGTCTATAAGAATCATGCCTTCATATATGATCATTAGTTCTTATTGCTTTTCTTCTTCCTCCCACCATTTTCAATGAGCATTTTGACTTCCAACATATCTCCTTATTGGCTTTTTAGTTGTAAGATTGACCCTATGTGTATACATTTGATCTTTTTTTTACTAGTATTCATTTTTCATCAATGATTATCTCTTTTCAAGCTTCCAACATCATAAATGGAGACTCTAATTTTTGCCCAAAAATAGGGGCTCCATCACATTCTTTCATACAAACTTTATCATTTTCTTTATGTACAAGCCAAGTATTTATGAAAAAAAAAAACCTCTTGGTTTGACACAAAATGAAGGTTTTAAAATGTCATGGCCCCACTTAGAACCCTAATTATAGTGTTCTCCACCTAAGAGAGATAGATAAATGATATAAAATAATCTCAATCAAATATATTACTATTCACTATTGGTTTAGATTTAAATTTATACATTATGATTAGATTATACTCTAATAATAGACATATTAGAGAATCAATATGTCTAATTACTATTAGTATTAGTAATATTCAAGCCCATTTTCATTTATCAAAAGAGAAGTGATTAAGTGACAGACACATCTCTTCACCATAAGAGCATGCACTCTTCTAGTTTCAAAGATATATAATGATAATTGATTATATTTTCTTAGGATAATTAAAAATTGGACTTATTCTTAATCTATAATTTTAAGCATTTTCTTTGTCGGCTATCTATCTCAACAACATAAGGTCAAGATCAAAGATATTATCATTGAATCTAACAGAAATTAGGAGAATTTTGTTAGGGGTCATCACATAAAAATCTTCAATCTTGCAAGCAAATTTGATTTTGAGTGGAAGAACCATTTTTCATTACAAAGAGTGAGAGTTTATAATTTATTTTTGTTTTTAGAGCAAAAGTCTAGGGTTGCAAATGAACAAATGGAAAGTAAAGAGAAAAAGAATACAAAAAATAAGCAATAAGAATAATAAATGCAAACAAAACCCAAACCTTACACTTACTTTGAGAGCAAAGAGTAAATCTTGGAGCAAGAAGGAGTTGGAATGAAACCCTCTTCTCCAAAATAAGGTTTTCTTAATGTGTTTACATATGACATTCAAAAAGATCTCAAATGTGTTTCATTTTCCCTAAAATCACACTTTTCATGTGTCTTTGCACATTTGAAATCATGCAAATGTACCCTCTATGTGCAAATCATGGTTTTTGTGAGCATTTACATATTTAAAATGCAAAGACCAAGTATACGTAACTAAAATGCTCAAGCAAATCATGGTTTTCTAGCTATCTTGCACATTGGAAATGGGAAAGTTAGTGTAAATCGAGCTTTCCCAACCACAGTACATGTTAGACATTTGACCTTCTAATGCAAATTGTGGTTTTCATTCCATTTTTATGCTAAGTACAGATCACAATTTTCATTGCATTTTTATGCTAAGTGAATATCACACTTTTTAAGATCATTTTCCTATTTAAAATTGGTCATTTTAGTGAAAATTACAATTTTTTGTTCCATCTACATGCTATAGTTTGAAAGCAATATACAGATTGAGGTTTTTGAAATAATTTTCATAGTTAAAATTGTTGAGTAAAAATGGCAATAGAATAGAAAATCAGCCTTTTCTAGCCAATTTACACATTGCATATAACTCCTTAATTCCTAAACACACTTTTTCAATGCATTTACATATTGGATTTTGCATAATAAGTTCAACTCTTTAACAAATCACACTTTTTGAAGTGAAATGCATGTTGCATTTGGCATGAAATGTGCAAGTATGGAGCTGATCACACTTTTTGAGGAGGATTGCATATTGCATTTACATGCAAATAAACATATCATGATTTTCACAATAAAATGCATATTTAAAATGTCATGTGAGACAAGCCAGCCAAGTAGTTTTAGTAGATGACAAGTTATAAGTCAATCTTGTTTTTAAGGAAATACACATTGTATATTGAAGAAACATCATGTGCAATAAATAGTTTGCCTCAAAAAGTGCAATTTACCTCTTAGACTGAGGAAAAGAACACAAAATCAAACTTGGATGCAACTATATATTTCCTCAACTACATATGTAAATGACTTAAAAGAACTTGTTGTTTCTATTTTGCACATGTCTAATTTCTTCACCTAAGAGAAATCTTACTTTTGGGGGCCCATTACATATTACAAATAACATTTTATGTGTCATGTGTAAATGGGCCCCAAAAAGTGAGATTTTCACTTAAGTGATTTAAGTTATAACAATAAAGTGTAAATAAAACATCAAGTTAAATTAAAAAGTGCACTTTATAACTTAAATGTTTAATTTATAACTACAAAGATCAAAAAGTGTAGCTATATAGCTTTAAAACACATTTTAAAGTGATTTTAAGTTATAAATTTCAAAAAGTGTGACATAACATCAAAATATAAGGTCAAATATTTAAAATATCTAATCAAGTTTCTAAAGTTTGATTGCACATGCACTTAAACCTTAATACATTTTAAGCGACAAACCTTCTTGAGTCCCAAGATACTTCAAAATGAGCATGTGATCAAAAGAAACATATTGAAGGAAACAAAAAGACTAAAACAATCTAAACAAACATGCTAAAATGCAAAAAATTACTTTGAAGGCCTCAAGAATCAAGTATACATTACTAGATTTGATAATTCTAATCAAGCCAATAAAAAAAAGATGACTTGATGAGAACCTTTAATATAAAAGACTCACAATATGAATTGTGAAGGATTAAATTACCAAATTTTGCCAATCATAAAGTGAGTTAACTTGAGAAATATGAAACTTTTATGGAAAAGTTTTGTATGGTCACCTCCATTTTGTGATGGTAAAATGAAGGACAACAATAAGGTCATCTCGCATGCTAAGCTTGAAAAGTAAGACTATTAAATGACTTAAATTTTCCTTTTAATGTGGACATTTTCTCAGTAAAATAATTTGATTTGTTAGTAATCACTCAGGGGGCTTCTATATTCATTCAATGGATATCAAGACTTGTACTTCTAAATATTTGTCTTTACAATGTGCAATAAAAATATTATTTGACTTTCCAACTTCCACTTGAACTCCAACTTAAACTAAACTCCTACTTCTACTTCTAGCTATGAATGTAAGGAATCATGGATGACTTGGACTATAGATGTAGCTTAATCAATGAATTCACCCACCTAATACAAGCTTCTAAAGAATATTTGAATGATTTTCAAATCAATATTCCCTATCCAATCCCATTAAATGGATAAAAACTAAATATTAAATGTTAATTGAAGTTAAGTTCTTACATTCATCGATTTACCACACAAGTCATTCCTAACATCAGCAAGAGGCTAGAACCCCAGATTTATTCCATTCAATCAAGAAACATTTGCAATAAGTTTCATTTAACTAAATTTCTCCAACATGAAAGAAATTTACTCCAAGAAAAAGATTTAGGAAACCATGAAACTCTTCAAAGTAAAATTAACTCACCATGAAAAGCCAACAATGACTTATCCATTAGTTCAAAAGCATCATAGCAACAATTTGATCAAGTCTCTCCCTTAGCTAGCCTAATCTAGTCTACTTATAGCCTTCTAGATTATAGCTCCACCCTTTTACTACCTCTATAATGAAATATAAATGAGGATGCATTGGCCTTAAAGTTAAAATAAAATGAAGGGCCAAGATCAAAATTCAAGATTTAACAACACAAGCTCTAATTTGGGTTGTTAAATTCTAACCAATTACATGAGGACACCACTTCATGTGCCAATAAGAAAATTATAATGACTTCCACAACCAATGAGAAAACAGGACACTTGACATGATTTGGCCACTTCTGCTTGAATTTGGAAGTATTTTATTTGAGGAGACAACTTAGTGTCATCTCGTCATCCTTATCTTGTAGATCTAGTTAAGAAACTTGAGAAGATATTTTTTAATTGAATTTTTTTTGGTCAATTGTTAGAACTCCTTGAGGATGATTAGGATGGCTCATGTTCTCAAATTGCCTCATCTTTCCAAATCTTCTCCATTCGCTGAATTTTTTTCATGGGCATGACTTAAATTTTTATTTTTATTCACGAGCTTGATGGGAACTTGAATGCATTATTTTTCTTGATAATATTTTCTTTGATTGTAATCTGAAATTTCCTTGGATGATCCTAATATTAAATCATCTCCTCCACATATTTAAATTCTTGTGCTTGAACTTGCTTGCATCCTTCTCTTTCCACACTTCTATATTATAACCTTAAAAAAAATGGGACAAAAAGATGCATTAAGTTCATGAAATAAAGTATAGGTAACCTGAAAGTATGAAACATAATTATAATGTATCTAAAGGATTTGTGAAATACAAATACACAAAACCAAAAGAACACCTGCATGCAAGAACCTATCATAGAGAAGAAAAGACAAAGAAGAGGCAAGGGTTTGGCTCTGAGAATATGTAAATTATATTATCAGATTAAAAGAATGAGAGATGTTTACAAAATATCAATCCTTATAGAAGGGAATCAAAAAACCTAAAAGGGAAACCCTAAGAGGTAATGACATTTAATAATTACTAACTAATTATTAAATGGAAATGTAAGTGCATAAAGGGAAATCCAAAGAAGGGATTAAAGGTAATTTAATAAATGAAATTAAATTAACGCTTTACTCTAACACCCCCCGTAAGTTGAGCAACAATGCAGCTACAAACAATGCATGAAAATGAAAGGAAACTACAATGCAAGGGTCCTAGAAACAAGGCTTGATGAGGTACCCAATCACAACCAAATCTCTATGAAATGAAGAAATAGGGAAAACCATGTGGGAAAAACCCCACTCCAAAAAGAGATAGAAATAAAAGAAGGAAGGAATGACTCATCACTGAGACCCTCCAAGGACAACTTCCTTCACCCCAAGCATAGAATGTAGCTAAAGATACCATGTGGATGCAAAAGGTTTAATGAAGATGTTTGAAACTTGATTAGTAGTGGGAATGTACTCCAAGCTCAAAGAGCCATCTTGAATTAGATCCTTGATGAAGTGCATGTGAAGCTCAATGTTCTTGGTTTGTTGATGCTCAACTAGGTTGCAAGAAATGTGTATAGGACTATGATTATTACACCAAATAAATGTGGGACTATCAAGAGGAAATCCAAACTTTGTTATCAACTATCAAAGCCACAAAACCTCCTAACTAGCTAGCACAACTTCCTTGTACTCTACCTCTATAGATGATAATGCATGAGCATGCTACTTCTTGTAAAACCATGTGATATGACCAAAACCAAGATAGAAAACAAATCCAAAAGTAGACTTGTGATCATCACTATCACCAACCCAGTCTATGCTATTGTAACCAATAATGTGAGGATCCCCTGATGTGTAGTGAATGCCATAATATGTAGTACCACAAATGTACCTCAGGATATGCTTGGAAGTTTTCTAGTGATTCTCATGTGGATCATGTGATAATGTAGAGACAAGTCCAACCACAAAGGAAATATTAGGATGTATGTGTATCAAGTACAACAAACTATCCACTATAGGAGTAGTGCAAGTTGTAGATAAAACTACACCCAACTGAAAAGATGTGGGAGCAAGCTTACAATCAAGCATGTTGAATCTCTAAAGTATATCAAGAGCATACTTCTGATGGAGTATGACTATCCCATCTAAAGACTGAACAACCTATAGGCCCAAAAAATAGTGCAAAATTCCAAGGTCTATCATCTCAAATTGCTCTCTCAAATCTTATTAAACACTTTGTATCATGGAGGATGAGATACCTATAATGATGAGATCATCTATATAAAGCACAAAAGTCAATAAGTCAGCCCCATGATGCCAAATGTAAATTGTAGGGTCAGAATAACACTGAGTGAACTAGGAAGCAAGTAAGAAGGAATTCATCTTCTCATACTAAGCCCAAGGGGCTTGTTTGAGACCGTATAAAGACCTTTGAAGCCTTCATACCAATAAAGACTCTTTCACAAAACCATGAGGCTACTCCATATATATCTCCTCATGAAGGTCTCCATGCAAAAAGTCACTCTTCACATCCATCCCTGTGAAGCTATAAGAGAGTCTATAAGGTGAATAGAATTCATCTCGGAAATAGGAGCAGAGGTCTCAGAGTAATCAATACCCTCAACCTATGAAAATCCATTTGCAACAAGATGTTCCTTGTACCTATCAATAGAACCATCTGTAATATACATTGTACAATACACTCACTGACACCAAACCAACTTTCTTCCTTTTGAAAGAGGACAAAGATCCCATGCACAATTCTTCATCAAAGACAAGTACTTGTCATCCATAGCTCTATCCCACTCTAAGTGTCTTTTTGCCTATTAAAAACTCTATGGATCATCTAAAATGGCATGACTCAATAGTCCAGTACTAGAAGTCTAAGAATGGGTGTGATGAGAATCTAAAAGATCACCTACCATAGGTCTTGCTGCATTAACAATACCATGAGACCACTTGGGTACTCGTTGAACAACTAGTGGAGATGGTGAAGGGGGATCAATATCAAGATCTTCCTTAGAGGATGCATAATCTTATGGAAGAGTAGAAGAAGTATTGGGTAGTGAGGGAGAAGCTAGTGATGGAAGCTCCATCTAAGGATAACACTCATCAAACCGAACATCTTACCGAAAGAAGACATCTTTGGAATCAAGATCAAACAACCTAGATGCCTTCACATCATCATAGTAGCCAACAAAGATGAGTCATTGAATCTTCCTCTCAATGGCTTTCTACTAAGCATCTGAAATAAATTCCCAAGCCTCTCTACTAAAAAAATGGAATGTAGAAGTATTGGGCTTGACATGAGTCCAAGCCTCCTCAGGAGTCAAGTGTCACAATGCCTTTTGAGGTATTTGATTCTAAATATAGTTGGCACAATTGATAGCCTCATCCCAGAATGAAGAGCTCATACCTCAAAAATGTATCATATAATTGGCCATCTCCTGTAATGTCTTGTTCTTTCTCTCTACAAACTCATTCTACCAAGCAGTATGGGGAACTGTGAATTGATATTGAAAACTATGCTCAGTTCAAAAATCTCTAAAAGACTAATTCACATATTCCCCACCATTGTCAATGCATATACACCTGAAAAAAAACTAGACTTCTTCTCCACAAATGTCTTAAAGATTCAAAATGAATCAAAGACATCAAACTTGTACTTCAAAAAATACACCTATGTGCATCTAGAGAAGCCATCTATAAAGTTAAGCACATATCAAGCACTTGAAAAAATATGGAGTGGGAAATGACATAGGATCATTATGTATCAATTCCAATGGTGCCTTAGCACATATGGATCTACCTACTAGAAATGGATCTCTATGATGTTTTCTAAGTGTACAACCTTGAAAACCACTTTTAGTACAAGAGATCTGAGGTAGCCCAATCAATAGCTCCTGTGTACTTATATTTTGTAGATATAGTTAGTTGACATGGACAAAATGCTTATACCAAAGCTTTCTCACTGTATCTACATGAGAAATAAGAGAAAAACCTGTATAATCAGAGCTCTCAAAGCCATCAAACTGATATAAGTGAGATTGAAGATCAACATTCCCAGTAGCAAAAACCAAGTTAGGATCATGGAGCTCTCAAATAACCACATTGTGTGGTGAGAAATCAATTGTCTTACTAGAGCTAGAATGAAAAATTTGAAAGATAGACTAGAGGTTTGTAGAAATGGTCAGAACCAAGAGAACATCCTATTGGCTTTTTTTTTTACATGTTAAAAGTCTTTCAAACTTTTTGTGAAAAAATTTAGTTATCCTTTTTTGATTAGGATTTATATGTCTTTTGATTAATTATGCCCTAAGAAATCCTTGTTTGTATTGCCCTAATGTCTTTTGTGTCCTAGGTTCATGTGAAAATTTCTTGACATTGCGATTTGTTTTAATAAAGCCCCAAAGCCTTCAAAAATCCTTTTATTATATAGTTTTGCATAGTCTTTAAACCTTTTTTAACCTAGTTTGTCTTGTGGGTAGCTCGCCCATTTTTTTGCTTAAATTCTTAACCCTTGGTGAGTTACTGTCATGCTTGTCGATTAGATTAAAATTGATGATCACCACTTTCTCAATTTTTGAAGTTGCGTGGAGTTTAGATAAAGAAAGAAAGTAAATTGATACCTATCCCTATGGACCTCCCTTTTTGGTTATCAAGTAGTGTAAAATTGTTCATCTTCCAAGTTTTTGATCAAATGAACATCAACACTTATCACTTACTTGCACTTTGAAAGTACTCAAACTTTAGCCAAAGTGAGAAAGTGGTGTGATGACACATGTCTAACTTTCCAAAAAGGTAATGCAACCATTGAAGTTTAGAATGAAACTATCTGAACTTTTCCCATATCGATGACTAGATTTCAAATTTTTGGCACTACCTAAAATTTGACTATTAGAACATTAATGTTGATCAATGCGAGTTCGTGTGAAGAGAATTTGCATAAAACTTGCAATTCAACTCATTATCAAGTACCAAGTAAAAGAGAATTTGAATGCAAAAGAACTAGAGCTCAAAGTGTGATTTTATTGAATAGAGAATTATTGCAGATAGATTTTTTAGCTAAAATTTGTGGGTAAGTGCTTGAAACTCTTGATTATTTGGAAATTATAGTCTAAATTGTGAAAATTTTATCTAATCAATTGATAGTGGATGCTGAAAAAGATTCAATATCACCTTTTCTAATAAAAAGGTGGCCATTAATATTGTTTGATTATAATCGGTTTAATGACCACCTTTGATACATGAGTATAGGAGATTATATTCTGCATGGCCCTTTGAGGAGCCAAGTTGTTGAATATTTCTTTGATGTTTTTCTTAGTAATGGACATAAAAAAATTTCTTTCATAGCTCTGCCAAGTATCTTTTTTTTTCCAGAATGGAAAACTTGGGTGATCAAAGTCTTGATTCAAATCAGGATCACCTTGATGAATAGATAGAAAAAAAATGGGAGAGGAAAACTTCTTTAGGTGAAGAGCTAGAAAATAAGGTGAGAGCTCTAAGCAATGGATAGATAAAATTTGCATGGTCTTATTAGAAGAACAAAAAAATAGAAAATAGTTAGATGAATCTACTTTGGAGGACTTAAAGAAGAAATATGATAAAATTTATCTTCATTAGAATATGTTTTCAACACATTAGTCCTAGTGCCTTTAAAGAAAAAAAATAGAAAAAGACATTGCTTCTTAAGAGAAAAAAATGTTAATAAATTATTTGTTGCATATTTTTCTTGATACTATGGGTACCAAATTGGAATTGCTTCTTAATGTTCTTCCTACCAAACATCCTTACTCAGTGGTTATTATAGTCTACAATATAGTATGTAAATTGTAAATTATTTTTTTTGTTCTTATTTTTATTTTAAAAAGTTCAGTTATGAAAGATTTAAAAAGAAAAATAAAACCATTTAATTTAAATTGTTCTAAATAGTCATGAGATGCTCATCTTAGGGTAATCTTTTTGTCGACAGATGCTTTCTTTTTTACACTTGTAGTTTCTGAAGAATGAAAACTTACTATGTAGCATCTACATTAAGAATAAATGTACACATCAATCTGACCCTTTATTAGAAACTACCTGTAATAATTCATCTGTAAAAGTTATTTATTGTATTGGGGTGGTGTAGTGTGTTAATTTAATCAAACAATTGAGTTTTTTTCTTACTTTGCTTTACCTTAATTCAATTCAAATTTTTGGTAAAAGTGATGTCTTAGTCCAAGTCGGAATAACAATCTTTTTTTCACATGTTTATAGAGTTTTTATAAATAGAAATAAACATCTCTAAAAAAGATATTGTATGTAATAATTTATCAAATGAATCACACTCCTTCATATACACCAGGGGTCTATTGATGAAAAGTAACTAAAATAAAGTTTGAATGGAATTCCTACTATTATACATACAAGTGCAATCCAAATTCTTGGAGAGTTATACATTTTCATATTTATAAGACCATTGGCTATTTATTGAATTTTAATATCACCTCTAGATAGACCATATAGCCAAGAAAGACCATAAGCAAGAATGGAAGAACTTGTTCCACCCATAAGTAAATATTTCATAATAGCCTCATTAGACAGAACATCTCTTTTGGTATATCCAAATAATAGATAAGAACATAGGCTTAAACATTCTAAAGATACAAAGATAGCCTAGAGTAGCTATTACTATGAATAACAAAAACTTTGTTACAACCATTTCTATAAATTGAATCTTTTCCATGGATAGGAGACAAACTTCTTGAAATTGAGAATTGTAGAATTAGAATAAGACTAGATATGGATAAATATATCCAAAAGGTATCATATTCAGAAAATAGAAACATAAATAGATGATTCATGTTTTTTTTAAATAAAATGAATTCTTTTATTTGTTGTATTGTCCATTTATTAATCACTTCTCTCCCCTCCTGAATGATTAATTATTGTAAGAATTTGGCTTAGGCCATAATTTACCCAAGACCAAGGAAGTCAGTAGTGAGCACAAGCACAACAATAGACCAAAATAGAGAGAGAATGATCAGAATGATGATATTCATTCAATATGCCCTTTTAAGAGTACACTAGGAGTGCTTCTATATAAAATCCTAAAGAGAGTTTCTAGAATACATAGAAGTCAGTATCATGATAAGTCATACAACCAGGCACATGCCCACCAAATATGGTTTATCCTCCATTAAGCACAGAATTAAGCACGATGATGTGAGGATAAGCCTACAATGGTGTAGCACACAAATTAGTGGTGTAGACAACATGTGCTAATTTAGGAGTGCAAATAATTGAGTTGTCAACATGACAACTTAGTGAATGAAGCAAACTCCTATGTTGTAGGCACCATGTGCATAACTAGAGTTACGTAACTCATGAGAATACAAAAACTCCTGAATGTCTCACCTAAATAAATAATAAAATAATGAAAAAGAATTAAATAATGCATTAACCTAAGTAAACTTAAGTAAGTCTAAATAGTAAATACTTATTTATACCAACACCCCCCCTTAAGTGCAATTTGGGGGAATGCCCTTAAGCTTACAAAATCTAGGATGAAATGCATAATGGATCTCGACTACTAGGCCATGTTAGGTACCCATGTACATAATGATATGTAATCTCTCATAAAACAAAGAAAGAGGGAAAACCTAATGTTAAAAATCCTCCCCCAAAAAGAGAGATGAATAGGGATGCATAGATGGATGGAGTAATCAAGACCCCCCCATTATGACATACATCCAATATATACATAAGAGAATGATGAGAAGAGGAAGAGAGATAGGATATGCTCCCCCCGAAAGAAGAATGTCGAACAGTGACTACTTTGATGTAGAAGTTGATCCAAGACTACAGAATGGTGTTCTTCCCCTTAGGAAGAAACTATTCCAAAGGTACAAATGAGATGCTTCCATTGTGTCTGGAAAGAATCCCATGGATAAGTGATGTTTTTGAAACCTACTCAACTGGCTAAAGAACCTATCCCAAAGAAGTATCTATCTTTGTAACTGATGAAGAACCCTACTGCAACTACTGATCATAAGTATCCACAATCACTTCAACTTGTAATGATCGATCATGTAGAGAATGAACAAGAGAGTCAGATGGAGCCATTGTGACAATTGAAGAAGGTGCTAATACATCAAGAAGAAGAGATAGATCATCAATACTATCCCCCAAATCTATCATTGAACCTATAACTGGAACACTAGATGTACCCTGCTATGTTGGACCTATCATTGTGGCTATGTATGCATGTGGACTGGACTGATGAAGTTACCTCTCGTTGCAACTGTCAATAGAACTCCACATGTCTAAATCTATTGAAGCACTATCATTGGTGTCACTATCAGTTTCCACACTATATGATGTGTGGAGAGGAGTAGAGGACAAGCTAGGTGAACTTTCCTCAAAGTATACATCCTTCTCCACAAAAATTTGATGTGTCTTAGGATCCAATAGTCAGTATGCCTTCACACTGTCTTCATGACCAATGAAGGTACAAGGCTAAGATGTTTGTGCCTTGCATCCCCTGGAAGATTTTTTTTCCCATGCAGGACAGCCGAAGACTCTAAAGTGTGTCATAATAGGTTTTCTACTACACCATGTCTCAAAAGGAGTTTTTCCATCTAAGGTTGGATGAGGAGATCAGTTAAGAATGTGAGTGGCACTAGAGATTTCTTTGACTTCTAATGATGGATCTAGAGACTTGGCTTGAATAATTCAACTTGCCATAGACTTAAGAGTTCAGAATCTCAAAGCTACAACATCTGTCTTATGTAGACTGAATTTTGGTGGAGTTTTAAGATCAATTCCCTCGAGTCTACAAAAGTCCTTAAGTCTTATGTTCACATACAAGCTTCCATTGTCTATTCAAAGTACTTTGATTTCCTTTCTATATTTATGTTCTACACGAGTCTTGAAGGCTAGAAATGTGTCCAACACTTCATTCTTGTTATGAAGAAAGTAGACCCAAGTGTATCTTGAAAATTCATCAACAAAAGTCAATATGTAGTGACCCTGGCTGAATGCAAAAGGACCTGCTAAAACCATGTGAACCATCCGAAGAACACTTGGTGCTCTTGAAGACTTCCCTCTCTATAACTTCCCTTCTTGATGCATATCCACTAAATCTATTGAACATTCACACTTAGAAAAGTTTATTTGAGGTAGACCTTTGACCATTTTGTATGTGCAAAGTTGTTAAAGATAGCAGTAGTCAAGATGACCATACCGTTGATGCCATAATTGCATGTTTCAATTTGGTTGAGATAACAAGGCCTTTGAAGGAGACTTGGGCACAAAATGAGAGAAAGAGTACAACCTTTTTTTATGATTCACTTTCCCCACCATAATCAAGGAGTCATCTTTAAGACTGTGCACCTTTACTGAGTTTGGAAGGAACTCAACTCTATGTCCATCTCCAAGGTGAGTGATTTGGTAGATTGATAGTGTTGGAAATATTCAGGGTATGATAGGTTACTAAGAGGGGAGGGGTGAATTAGTAACTCTAAAACTTGTATTCTTTTACCACACATCTAGCTATACTACTGCATGCATAAATTTTGAAACATAAAACAATCATTACACAAGTGAACACAATATTTGGTGACTCAAAAACCTTCCAAATAGAAAGTAAAATTGGGGTGTGGATGATACCCACAAAACTTCAATATTGTATTATAAAGTTGGCCTACTAAGGCTTACATTGACCACTTTTGGTGATTTTCCATGTTAGGAGCACAAAGGATTGCTAGGTCCACCTTGTTAGAGGATTTGTAAACATACTATGAAGTATGCACTCTGTTAGGAGATTTGCACAAAGACTGTTAAGTCTACCTTGTTAGGGGATTTGAAAAATCTGATTCACTTGTTAGGATGAAGTAGTGGATCTACTTACAACTGATTGCTGATAAGATCCCTTATGCACTGATCACCTCATGTGATGGATATAACTTTTCAGTCTTTGAATTGACCTTGATGTGTACCTTGAACTACTGCTGCTGATCTTTCGCATATATTTCACATTACTTTGTAATTCCTTTTCATTCCATGCATCATACATTATTCATGATTCTTGATTTTTTGATATCATACAATACATCTTACATATATACCTTTCAAACTTACAAAATTACAAGGTCGGCCAAAATACAAGTAAACAAATACATTATAGAGTTAGCCCAATAGTAAATAACTTGGGTTCACTGAACTGCCTCAGTGACCTTCTAATACTTGGTGTCCAATGCATTACTTAGCATCATCATGCACTCGGTAGAAGTGAAGGCTCGGTTCATACTAATCACTCAATGTAGTTTTGAACTCGGTAACCACTAGTGACTTGGTAGATGTAGTGTCACTCAATAGATACTATATACTGAGTTTACCTTGCTTCACTCGGTAAACACTGTACACTGAGTTTACCTTGCTTCACTTAGTAAACACTAAATCTTTCATTGCTCGGTTTGCACTAAATCTTCATGACAAAAATTATCTACTCGATAGACACTGTGAAGCACGGTAGATATTGAGAAGCTCGGTAGACACTATTGGACTTCACATTGTCTAAATTTTCTTAGTAGTCACTGTTTGCTCGATGTAAATTGCTAAACTACTAAGTTTACAAGGTAACCACTTGATGCTCAGTAAGCATACAAAATTGAGTAAGTGTTGTCACTAATGACAAAATAATCATAATGCCAACAATCTCCCCCTTTGGCATTAGTGAAAAAAATACTTATGAATCAAAACTGACATTATGATTTATTCTACTATTTACACACTTTACATATCTCACATATCTCCCCCATACATATGGTATGCAATTCATCTCATATTCCCAATGTCAACAACCTTATCTCCCCCTGCCAACAATCTCATCTCCTCCTTTTCTGACAAGAATGCAAAAGAATGTATATACAATAAATTTAAATTGAGACACCAAAATGTGAGAGAAAGTCTGAGTGTACCTTGAGAATAAGAGACAATGTCTTATCCCAATTGTCTTGCAAAATTGTGTAGGTGGAGAGAGCCACTTGAGGTAATGTGTTTTTGCATTTGATCCATGACTGGAAGAATCATATTTTGAATATTAGTCAATGTAGACCAAATTTTGGTTTCTTCTTTGAGTAACTCTGCCTACATTTCGGACAAAAATTTCACCTTTGTGTGATGGGATGAGCTTGGACTATGGTCAAGCCACAACTTTTGAGTGTTATCTTTCATTTCCATATCAAATTTATTCAATTTTTCCTTGACTTCCTTAGTGAACTTGCTAACATCACAGAGCTTGCCAAAAAGTGATGTTACATTTGTGAATGCTTGCTCAAGATCACTCAAAATTGAGGTTAACTCAACCTATTTTATTGCAATGTGTTGAGCAATGTGCTCAAGCACTTTATTATCAAATTTCTTCTTTGCCTTTTCAATGAGTTTCTCTTGCCCAGAGGTGTCCTCATTGAACTTATCTACAACCTCTTCTAATTGCAACAAAATGTGTTGAGATGAATCAACATCAACACCAATAGCTTCAATAATTATATTTTTGGCATTTTCTATTATAGTATATTTTCTATCTCTCTCTTCTCTGAGTTGCTTCTACCTTGCCTTCTAGTCTAGAAGCTGACTAACCATTCTCATCTCATTAGCTGAGGCATTTAACAATTTCTATATCCAAATCTATATCTCCATCAATTTTTTTTCTAGTAAGCAGAAGTTTCAAAGGAGTCTTAGGCTTTACTTCTTTGCTTACTTCCTTGGATTTAGAAACAAAGACAACAATTGACATAGATAGACTAGTAGAAAATACTTGAATAGGTGCAACTGGAGGAAAGTTGAGAGAAGTACCGGCTGAATCCAAAATTGGTGTGCTTACTAAAAATGATGTACAAATAGGTAGTTTATAGACTGGAATATTCACAATTGGAGTTGTAGACAAAATTGTAGAAAGAATTGTAGAACTTACTATACATGTAACAGAGGAGGTAGACATAGCTGGTGTTGTAGTGACTGATTTCTTGAGAGCTGATGAAGAAGGCTATAGCTCAGTAGATGAAGTAATGGTTACTTCCATAGGTGATGCTTGGAGCTATGGGGAAGTAGGAGTAGATGATGTTCCTAATGTGGTCAATCCTACTGAAGCTGTCTCCAACCCTGATGATGTTGTAGTCTTAGGTGGAGAGTAAGGAAGGGAAGCAATGACTTGTGCTACAATCTTTATTAGATCATCTTCTTCATCCTCTTCTTCCTTTTCTTCCTCTTCAGCTTCTTCCCCTTTTTCTTCATCATCAGACCTTAGAGCTTGATCAATACTAGCACTTGGAGTGTTTTCATCTCCTTCATCACTACTAGCGCCATCATCATCCTTGATTATCACTGGATCATCACTGGGCTTATGCAGATGATAGATTCTCTTCCACATGTCTATTGCATCTTTGATAACATGCTTAATGTATTTGATTAAAATCAAATATGTGTGAAATCTGATCATCATTCTACCTTCATTGTTCTTCATTGCTGCCTTTATTTCTGCCTCTATAAGACTCGGTAGAAGATTCTTCAAGGATTGTTCATATATGTCCTTGGCTGTTTGGATGGTTGACTCCCACCTTGGTTGCAATCTTACCAATAGCTCTTTGGAAATTTGACGTGCAATCTAGCCTGGGGAGTATTTCCATTTTCCCATCTTATTAAGTACCAGTTCCTCAGTCTGTACCTTTTTTGCATCAGTCCTTGTTTCAAATTTTAATGCTTTAAAATTTGTGATGCCAACTCTCTCTTCCATTTGTTTCAATCTCTCTTGGAAGGTTAGTTGGGGCTTGCTAAATACTACTTCACCTTTATTCTTACCTTTTCCTCACCTTGTGATAATAGCTATGGAGGCCTTGGGGGGTTTTGTGATGATAACCCTACCTTTCTTCTTTGTAGGCTCCTTCTCCTTCTCTGATTCTTCCTCTTTCTCTTCTATTTCCTACTCCTTTTCTTTGTCCTCACCTTGTCCCTTGGTAATCATTAAGGGCTTAGTAGCAGTTTTCAACTTGTCAACCTTTCTCTTACCTTTACTAATTGTTTGAGGAAGTTTGATTTCTAGTTCTATTCTGGCTTTAGCTTCATCATAGGTTCCAGAAATAGGTTTCTTGGGATTTATTGGTTCATTTACCAATGCTTCAATAATATCCCTAGTTTCATCAATGTTTACCTCATAAGGTAGAGGTTTTACCCATGCAACTCAAGGCCTGAATGCCTGAATATATACTCTGTTGTAGTCAACCATAAAGAAAACATCATCTTTGTAATCTTCAACAATTTTAGGAGGGATTCTGAATCTTTAATTCATTCTCTCCTTGAAGTCCTCAAAATAGTTGTCATTTATACTATCAAAATTGACACCCATTTCTGCTATAAACTCATTAATTTGATAAAGAATGGGAACATCCTTTCTCCATACTACAGAACCTTTAGAGGGAAATAATTTTTGTACATAGAAGAATAAACATGTCAATAATGGTCCAAATTTATAGGGGTTATTCTTTGATGATCTGATACTATCCATGTTTTTGTTCAGTTGTCTTAGCAATAGTTTAGACAGGTCACATTCTAGATTCTTCTTCACAACCTTCAACACCAGGTCTACGACCTCATATGACACACTATTTAATTAGCTTGAACTATATATCTTGTGTGCTATCACATGAATTAAATATCTAAGTTCAATGTCAGTAATGGTGCTAATTTTTAAGCCTCTGCCATCCCACTCGGCTAGGGTTTTCTTTTGAAGTTCATCCCGACCTAGGGTTTTTATAGATTTGGCTTTGCTGAGTATGGGAAGGCTATTAATCTTATGAATCATTTTCTTAGTGATCAGAATGGGTTGCTCCAGCCATAGTTGACCATTATGAACATGGCTAAGGATATATCTGATCCATTTTATTTGGAAGCTTCTTGGCATGTGGGAGATGTGGGTCAACCCTTTTGTCTCCACATGTTTATGTTCAAGTTTTAGAGAGCCATCAAAACACATTTCTTCTAACATGCTATCTATTTCTAGGGTTCCTATTTCTTGAATAGAACATTTGAAATGAGTTCGAATATCATTAATTAAAAGTACCTTTGGTGGTATCTGCAATTGTGCGCCATTAGGGTCTAGTGCTTCTGTAACTGCGAGAACCAACTTGTAGTTAGGTGTTTTCCATTCTGTGCCCTTGACCAACATTTATAATCCACATTTTCCCTTGCTGGTGCTTGTGCTTGTGGAAGCCATTGTAGCTTGATAAGTGATGGAAATCTTCGAACAAACTTTGTTATCTGCAAATTTTCTCGAAATCTCTTTGAAATTGCTTGAATGTACTTGGAAATCTTTCAGCTCTGAGAATACGATGAGAATGATGTTGATTTCTACCCATTTTGATGAAAAGTTTACAATTAATGCTAGGTACCATGTTGTCATAGTGTGTGATAGACTGTCATCCACTAACCTAACTCAACATGAGTATCAACTCGGTAGATTGAAAAAATTCCTTTACTCCTGACCTCGCTCGATAAGGTCTTCAACTACTTTGCTCGATAAAGTTTGATGTACTCAGTGAAAGGATAACTTTTTTGTGATCTCGATGTATCTGCAATACTGATTGGATCATTTTGCATTCCTTAGATTTCTTGGAACTTCTTATAAAGTCCTTGGTGAGTACAACTCCAACTCATTCTTAGGAATTTAGTTTGAGGAGATCGAGTCACCCACTTCTTGAGTGACTTCACTTCCATGATCTGAGCTTGCATCTTTAGTGGATTTAGGAATCCATTGTTACTTCATTTGTTTCCTTATGTTGTCAGCCCTTTCTTTCTCTTCATCTTCAATTTTGCCTATATTCATGAAGTTTTTAGCTATATGACTGAGTTCAGTGCGTGTATAACACCTTATAGTAGTGTCCTTCTTCCTTAGGTGATGTCTTGCACAATTTATACCAATGTGTCCATATTCTCCACAATAATGACATCTGCATTGGGTATTGTAGTCCCATTCAAATATTGCCTTCACAAGTTGTTTTGTTGGATTGAATGTTTTGGATCTACATTGAGATGCCTTGTGACCATGCTTCTTGAATTTGTGACAATTACCTTCAAATTTTGGTTTCTCCTTACATTCATTGGCTTTTTGACCATCCTAATTACAGTTATAGCACTTTCCATTGAATTTTCCTTTTCCATTGCTCCAACATTTGTTTGATGTGTGGCCAACTTTTCCACAATGATTGCATGAGGGTTTTAGATTTATTTTTGCACCTTTCTTGGAAGATTCACCCCTTTCTTTATTGTATCCAAGTCTTACTTTATCATTTTTCTTATGAAGATCCTGATCATTTTGCTCTATCAGTTGATTCATGTCTTCTTCTGACTTCATCATTCTTTCATTGATTTGCTTTTTAGTATTTAGGTCACTCTTTAATTTCTCAACAGTTTTCTTTTCACATCTTAGTTCTCTTATTATTATTTCATTAACTTCCCTTTCACTATTTAGATCACTTCTTATTCTTTCATTCTGTGCTTTGAGAATCCTGATTTCTTCATTTGCTTTAGAGATTTTATTTATAAGGTCTTCATGCTGATTGGGTAGATTATTTCTTGCCTCCAAGTCTTCATTTGCGTTGTTTCTTTGTTCTAAAACTTCACATAGCCTAATTGATTGGATTTCTTGTTCTCTTTTAAGTTTTCTTACTTCTTCCTACAGAGAACCATTCTTTGCTAGGAGTTCCTTGATTGCCTCATTAGCTTCATTTGAGCTACTTGATGGTAAAAGGTCTTCAATCTTTTCTTCAACATACTGATGGTCATTCATTTGTCTTGCAAGTTCCTTCCTTCTCTTCAAGGATTGACAAAGACACGCTTTTGCTTCTTTGAGTTGAGCCATGGCCATTTCTAGATCTAGCTTTTCATTTTCAATTGCCTTGTCAAGTCTGAATATCTCCATCTGTCCTTAGATCTTTGCTTAAGCCACTAAACTTTTATCCTGAGAACCAAAAAGCTCTGATACCAATTGTTAGAAATATTTAGCGTATGACAGGTTACTGAGAGGGGAGGGGTAAACCAGTAACTTTAAAACTTTTATTCTTTTACAACACATCCATCTATACTACTGCATGCATAAATTCTAAAACATAAAACAATGATTACACAAGTGAACACAATATTTGGTGACCCAAAAACCTTCCAAATAGAAAGTAAAAATGGGGTGGGGATGATACCCACAAAACTTCAATACTGTAGTATAAAGTTGGCATATTGAGGCTTACATTGACCACTTCTAGTGATTTTCCCTATTAGGAGCACAAAGGACTGCTAGGTCCACCTTGTTAAAGGATTTGCAAACATACAATGAAGTTTGCACTCTATTAGGAGATTTGTACAAAGACTGTTAAGTCTACCTTGTTAGAGGATTTGAAAAATCTAATTCACCTATTAGGATGAAGCAGTGGATCTGCTTGCAATTGATTGCTGATAAGATCCCTTATGCACTGATCACCTCATGTGATGGATATAAATTTTTAGTCTCTGAATTGACCTTGTTGTGTACCTTGAACTACTACTGCTAATCTTTCACATATACTTCACATTACTTCGCAATTCCTTTTCATTCCATGCATCATACATTATTAATGATTCTTGATTTTTTGATATCATACAATACATCTTACATATATACCTTTCAAACTTACAAAATTACAAGGTCGAACAAAATACAAGTAAACAAATACATTACAGAGTCAGCCCAATAGTAAATAACTCGAGTTCACTGAACTGACTCAGTGACCTTGTAATACTTAGCATCCACTATGTTACTTGGCATTGTCATGAACTCAGTAGAAGTCAAGGCTCAGTTCATACTAATCACTCGATGTAGTTCTGAACTTGGTAACCACTAGTGACTCGGTAGATGTAGTGTCACTCAGTAGATATTGTATACTAAGTTTACCTTGCTTCACTTGGTAAACACTGTACACTAATTTTACCTTGCTTCACTAGGTAAATATTGAATCTTTCATCATTCAGTTTGCATTGAATCTTCATGACACAAATTATCTACTCGGTAGACACTGTGAAGCACGATAGATACTGAGAAGCTCAGTAGACATTACTAGACTTCACATTGTCTAAATTTTCTTAGTAGCTACTATCTACTCGGTGTAAATTGCTGAACTACTAAGTTTATAAGGTAACCACTTGATGCTCGATAAGCATACAAAATTGAGTAAGTGTTGTCACTAATAAAAAAATAATCATAATGCCAACATGATAGGAGATTTGAACTTAGGTTTGGAAGATAGAGAACATCTTGAAACTCTCCATTTTCCATTTCCATATTTCCTTTTACTTTAAGTCCCATTTTTCTATCATCTCCCATGAAGATGTGTGGTACCTTTGATTACTTGATTGAAGAAAAATCCTCCTTTGAAGAACCCATGTGATAAGAGGCACCTGAGTCAAATATCCATTCCTTTGAAGAGTTTGAATTTTCCATGAGTGCTTGCCCTTTGCCCTTGGAATCTAAAGAAGACCCTTTCTCCATGTAAGCATTAGGCAATGGAACATTATTTTTCCTCATGATTTTGGTCAACTCATCAATCTTCTTGAGATAACACTCATGTTCTTCATGACCCAATTTTTTGCAATAAGCGCACTTCTTCTTCTCCTTATTGTTGTCCCCTTTATTGTTGGAATTCAAGGACTTGCCTTGTTGATTGGATTATGGTGTTGTCTTTTCTACATCCTCAGATTTGTCCTTCCATTTCTTCTTACCCTTTCCTTTATTTGAAGATTGTCTAGTTGAATTGTGAGAACCCTCATTGTTGGCCACCAATGCTTTAGACTTAGGTGATTTGAGAATCCATGTTGATTTCAACTTCTTTTCTTCATCATCCAATAGTTTAGTATATTCATCAAAAGTGACTTTCTTGTAGGTAGACTCTAACATAGTCTTTGAGGTGTTAAAAGAAGATAGAAATGTGGAATACTTCGATGGCAGCTTGTTATGAATGAGATAAATCAGTCTGTCATCTTTGATAGAACTCCCACAATCTGTAAGCTTTGTCCTTAATTCATTCACGTTGATGATGAAATCTTATATTAAGTCATATGACTTAGGATCTAAGGAGACAAGCTCATCTTCAATTTTGAAAACATCCTCTTCAAACACTTTACCATAAAGGCATTCGAGGGTATCCCAAGCTTCCTTGGATGTAGAACACTTTGTAATTTGATACATGATCTTATCATCAACCCCCAAACATATATCACCTAGGGCTTTCCTATCCATTACTACCCAAGCTAAAATAACACTTTTTGATACTTTATCACCTATTGGTTTAGGAAGAGTACCATCTACATATTTTGAAACTCCATTATGCATTAAGTGGTACCACATTTTAATGGACCATGTAGCATAGTTATGAGGAGTTAATTTAGGAAACTTAAAGTTTCCCATAATGCAAAAAATGAAAGAAAAGTGTAGAAAAGAGAGAACACAACACCAAGAACACCCCCCCCCCCCCCTTTCACTAAATCAAGAAACCCCCCCAAAATAGATGCTTTGGGCACTTTATCAGTAGTGTGATTACAATGGGCCACTTGCCAATTTTGGCCTTTGTGGACTTCTAATTTTTCTTGTTACAACCTCTAAATCAATTACAAATCTAGAAATTTACAACCTACTACAATTTTGAAGCAATATAAAGTAAAGAAAGGCCCTATTGCTGAAAGTGACACTTTTGTCCACACAACCCTACAACCTGATAGTAGATTTGGAAAGTAGATGAAAAATAATGCACTTTCAAAAAAAATGGAACCTATTTTCAACTCCAAATGTGCCCATACGGAGTGTTTGAAGTTGCAAAATGTAGGATTATGCAGGTACAGTCACCAAAAAATGCATTTTCTAAACAATCCTTGCACCAAAACTAGAAAAGAGCTACACCAATAAATTTTTTTATGAAATTCTACCCAATTTCAAAAAGCTTGCACTTGATTTGGAGTCTGAATGTCCGTGTTATGGCCTCTCAAAGTCAGACTGTAAAAGCTAAAATCAATCTGGAGAGGGGTTGCATCAGAAAATGATGAGGTTAAATTTGACATTCATATGACCATCACAACAGTTCATAATTGGCTAGGAATGATGGTCATACAATTGTCAATTTTAAGCTCATAAACTTGATGATGTTAGCAAAAATTTCAGGCCCTGATGACTTTGTAGATGATGTGTCACACCATATTGTATGGATCCATACAAAATGTACAGAAAATGTAGACATGTCTGGTTGATAGGGCTACTAACTGGGATAAGTGGGGCTGACTAGAATGATAGTATCAATCGTGGATTGGTCCACGTGTCTTGTACGCAGTTGAGGTAGACTTGCACTGGTAGATATTTTTTCATAGACATGGCAATGTGTGGCTATTTATTATTCCCTCGCTATCCACATGGTGTGAGCATGGAAGTGTTGCATGTCCTCCGAAGTCATTGTCAAAGTTTTCTTACGCGGTCACTAAAACATAACGATGCCAAAATATGTTGCAGGTACGGGGAATCTGCATATCACCTTACAACTTCATGGGATGCTAGAAGTGGGTTTAAGAAATAGCGACAACTGGATTTGTGCAAGCCAAAGTTGAATTTTTTGGTGTGTTGAATTCCCTTTGGAGTACCAAAAACTATATTGCTAGATATTGGGATTTTTAAAATCCCACATCCATCGCGTGAGAGACTCTTCACTTATTTAAATAAAGAAGGCTATGGATGCATTACCAAAGGTAGGCTCACTAGATCTGGTGGCCGCCTGTGTAGGATAGTGGTCAAAATTTAATTGTCTACCAATAACTAGTTGTAGATAATTTTTGTTCGGCCCAATTTGATGTAGACCACCAAATATTAAAATTCTCCATGAAATTAAATACTCTAAAATTGTAGAGCTGAGCTGGGGTGTCACTGCCTAGTTCAATTAAAATAAATTTCTTTGCCTATGAAATTAATAAATCCAAAAATACCAGTTTGAAAAATACAAAGAATTAATAGATCTAAAAATGCAAATAATCAGACTGAATTAGATCATACCCGAACTTCAAATCAGGGCCTCTGTGTTCTGATTTGTAAATTTTTTTTACCTCACGATCAACTTTTACCCATCATAGGCAAATTTATAGTCGATCTTCACCGACTCGACACTTCGGATGCAACAATGAGATTAGATATGGCTCTAGATGTTGCCAATTTCTATGGATCCTCTAGATTTAGGTTGAGGTGCTAAAACATGAATGGTCTAAATGGCTATGTGTAGAGAATCTCCCCTATCTTTGATACCATGTAAGAATTTGGCTTAGGTCAGAATTCACCCAAGACCAAGGAACTCAGACACAAGCACAATAGTAGACCAAAATAGAGAGAGTATGATTAGAATGACAATATTCATTCAATATGCCCTTTTAAGAGTACACTAGGAGTCCCTGTATATAAAGGCCTCAGGAGAGCTTCTAGAATGCATAGACGTCAGCATCATGATAAGTCATACAACTAGGCACATGTCCACTAGATATGGTTTACCCTCCATTAAGCACGAAATTAAGTGTGATGGTGTGAGGATAAGCCTACAATGGTGTAGCATGCATATCAGTGGTGTAGACAACATGTGCTAATTTAGGAGTGCAAATAACTATGTTGTCAACATGAAAACTTAGTGAATGAAGTGAACTCCTATGTTGTAGACACCATGTGCATAATTAGAGTTGCATAACTCATGAGAGTGCACAAACTGCTAAGTGTCTCACCTAAATAAATAATAAAATAATGCAAAATAATTAAATAATGCATTAACCTAAGTAAACTTAAGTAAGTGTAAATAGTAAATACTTATTTACACCAACAATTATCATTTTTTAATATTAATTCAATATTTTGTCTATGACTTAACACAGAAATGAATAAAAGAATTTTTTTATTTAATATAAAAAATTAGGAAATGGTTCAAACTCGTGTAATTCGGCAGACTTCACATTGGTTTGTATTGTAATGTGTTAATATGATTTGATGTAAGGGTATTTTATCTATTGAAATAAGGGATCTTTCAGGGTCATTATTTCTAATGATGTGAGATTTGCTAACAAATTAAAAGACAACTAAAATTGATTAGAATATTGGTTCTAATCAATAGGTACTGATCCACTCATGGAATATATAAAATATTTCATAAACAAAATAAAAGGATTATGTATGTGCCCCATATTTAGTTCAACACGATATTCGATCTGTCCTCTTTATAAGAAAGATATTGAAGAATAAGAGTCTACTCTGGATCGCAGTCAAAAGACTATTTATTCTATTATGAATAATTCCAATTTTTTTTTTTTTTGTATTTCCTCTTTACTTTTTCTTAAATAATCTTCTGTATAAGTCATCAGTTCCTTTAAATAGAAATTAAATTGGATGCTTTTTTTTCATTTAAAACCAGCATTGGATCGTAGGGATAATATGAGCGAGAAAACATAAAATAATTTTTTAATTGTATAGGGCTATACGGGCTTGAACTGTAGACCTTCTTGATAGAATAGATCAAATTTCTTATTACCAAAATAAAAATTATAGAAATAAAATTAGATAAGGTTTTCCATAAATACTCTTTGGTATTTCATAAATATTGATAAATTAGATAAGATGCCTCCATGAAGGGATTTCTTGGGGAATGTAGGTTACCAACAGAGAAATGTACATGATGGCTTTTTGGAATAATTGCCCTTGTCTAGTAATGAAAAAACTAAGGGGAAAGCGTTAGTTCTAGAAAACCCTATGTTACTGGTTAGTGAGGATTTTTACGATAAAGCAAACTGGATAAGAGATGTTGAAACATCCGTTGGGGGTTTAGAGCTTTTTCAGAAATAGTTTTCTGAGAGAGAAAATGACACTCTTCTAAGCAATGTATGGCAATTTGACATTGGGAAACTAAATGTTTCTAGTGTGTTTTTTTATGACAATTTATTGACAATGATAGCCAAGAGATATGATCCTATGCTAAGGGTGGTAAAGAATCTTGCAAGAGAAAACCTTTTCAAGGTTACACCTAAAGTAATTAGGGAGGGTTTCATGTTGAACCCTAACCATACCTTACATGAGAAAATTGACCTAGAATATTTACAAGCAAGGTGTGGTGTGTTAGCATGAATGTTGATGATACTACTTTGGGGGAGTATCCTAAGCATTGGAGATTATTGACATGGTACATTTATGACCATGTTTGTCATTGATGTCAACATAGCATGTTTTCTATAAAGACTAGATGAGTAGTAGACAAAGATCTTATTGGTATGGACAAATTTTTTATCTTTTGGTGATACACAATTACAGACATTTTCTACACTATGCCTTGATGATTTGGTTTAGTACGTAGAGTCTAAGTCAAAGATGTAAGAAAGTTGTACCTAATTTATAGAGATAAATTTAGAGATAGGTTATTAGGAAAGCGATTCTTAATGTTTTCTTGCTATCATACATCTGAGATGCAATAGGAAGATGGAGTCATGTAATGATAGAGGACAATCTATTGGTGATGTCAGCGAGTGCACAAGCCCTAGTAGTGCACGTGTGAAGTCTTGTACAGACTATAAGTCAACAATGTTATTGTAATTGTAATCAATTAATTATCTTATTATAATTAATTGGAAAAGTCTCAAGGCCAACTCAAGGAATTATTTTCAAGATATGGTATAAAGGAAAGATGTTTTCCTTGTTTTTAAGAGATATCAAGCATTGTATGAAGTGAAAAGTGTTAAAAGGGGCAAAGTGTTTGATGAATGCATGTAAGTGATCCAAGGGATTATTGGATGCAAGTTTTATGATTTGGTTACAAGATTAGAAGGAGCAGAGGTCTAGTTGACAAGATAGAAGAAGAGAAAGGAAGCATATTTCATTTCTATTATTCTTCAAGGAATAATATAGAGATCATTTGGACAATTGTTTCATTGGTCTTTCCCTTGAAGTTCTTTGGATAGTGGGTCTAGCTGTCTTCCACAACTCCTAACAGGGTTGGAATCTCCTAACAAAGTCTCTTAATAGGGACTCATATGTACTAAATGTATTCAAAGACTCCTAATAGGGTCCATCCTCTAACAAGGAATATTTATATTAGTACATCATCTTGTGGGTACCATCCCCATCAGGGTTTTCCCTCTAATCAAGGATTTCCCTAGTTAACATATCTAGTGTTATTATGTATGAGTATCCTATTATAATTTCTAATTATATTGCTCATATGGTTAAAGTTTAATAAGGTTGATAGTTATGATATTAATTGGATAATTGATTCACCCCTCCTCTTAGTTATATTGGTTGACTATATATTCTGACATGATGACCAAAGAATATACCTAAGGAGGGGGCTACTGCAAGAGCACTTTGTGAAGATAGGGCACATCTACCCTTAGTTACAACTAATACCCCAAAACTACTACTAAAGAAACATTGTAACCCTAGGGCACATGCATTATATTTCTCCCTCTACAGACTATTTGGGATAGATGAGAAAGATCATATCCAAGGATCTTTATCTCTTATCATATCACAAACACTACAATATGAAATGAGCTCAATTTTTTATTTTGCCACATATTTTGCAAAAGAAATTCATAATAGATTGATTGGTATAAGCAAGGCCAAAGTTGAGAAGCCCTTATGTTGGTATTCTATGTTGATTTATATGTGCCTAAGAAAAGGAGTTTTTGTTTTCTCTTAAAAGATAGACTTAGAGTTGGAGAGGGATGGAAAGAAATTACCAATCCAATTGTGGAGTGATGATATGACTTGGGAGGTCATAGATGCTAGCTTTGTGAGATTTGATTATTACTTATCCTCAAAGTTTAAAATTCTATTCAATGGTAACAACCCTATAATACCTCAACAATTACTAGAATTGATCAGGTCTAAGGATCATACCAAGGGACTAAAGGTAAGCCACAACTAGGGGGGCATCATACCATACTCAACCTCCAATGTATTTAGAATGTATGGTTTCTAAGGGAAGCCCCATGTCCTACCATACCAAGTGCCACTAAAGGTTGGAATTGTAGAATTCCTTTGGCAAATAGGAGGATTAAAGGAAAAGGAGTTGGTCGATAGATCAAGAGGTACAATTTTCCCTAATTTTACTATAATTCACAATTTTTTAATCACCAAGGGAGGATGGAGGCATTTAGGTAAATTTTTGGATAGATATTAGATGGCCCAATCCCACCCCCATTTTATTAATCCTAAAGGATCTATGATATGTTCAAAGATAGAAAAAAGGCTAGGTCTTATGAACATTTTGTTTACTTTCCTGAAGATATAATTTGGAATGAATTTTTACTACAAGCACAGGAAGTTAGGAAAGAGAAACAAAAAGTTTATAGTAGGGATCTTGAATTCATTAATGCCTTAGAGCCAAAATATGAGCCCTTGGTTAATGTCAAATATTGGGGTAGTAAAATTAATATTCTTATGAGTAATTTTTTCTGGGTTCATGCAAACTTTGAATGAGAAGAAATAAATTTTGGTTCAAGCCTATCTAGATCAAACTATTGAAATTGAGAGGAGGCTAGCAAGTAAAGCTATCATAAGCCCAGACAATTACACATTACAGAATAAAATAGGGTATGTTGTTGCTAAAAGTGTAAATGTACAAAAGATGACACTCAGAGAGTCCTCCTATAGCACTTGTTGCTAAGAAGCAAAAACTAGAAAAATGTTCTTCTTCAAAAGATGAGGAGTACACCCCTTCACAAACCCCCATCTGCATAGATGATGAAGAATCCTTGATAGAGAAATTGAGGTAGATAGGAGGTCAAGGGGATGTTGTGATTACTATAGTAGAGGTAGAAGAAGGATCACCTACAAAGCCTCATGTACCATTACTAGCCCTCATTGTAGAGGATTTGAGAAGAAAAGAATTTGATCCTTTTTTAGAGCAAGCAACAAGGAAGTTCTTAGGGGATGAATATTTTTTCAACTCTATGGAATTCATCCTATTTTTGTAGCACAAAATTATTGAAAGTTTTGAAGCCAAATGTAAAAACAAAAGATAGAGCAACCTACTAGGTAGGACTCTGAGATTGAAGAAGAGGTTAAGATTGACCTTATGGAGAAATTTAGCCAAATAAACCCTGTAAGGGGAAGGAAATTATTGAAGGATTTAGGAGTTTTGATATTACTAGAATGGGACATTGCTAATGCAATGATTTTCGATGCTACCCATAAAGGGGTTACATACATTGATGACCATAAAGCTTTGGTTATGTGGTCCATCCAAAAAGAGATAATGCTAGAATTCAAGAAGTCTTAGATTCTGAGCATACAAGCAATCTCATGGTATATAGGGTCTCATGGTATATAGGGTTGAAGAGATAGATAGTGAAAAGGTTGCTTTGATGAATAAAGAAATAACAGATTTTGGGGATGTGGTTGCTGCTAAGGATAAGAACAAGTTTTTAGAAATAAATGAGAAATTTTAGAAGGTATTGGGAGCCTATTATGAAAGAGGTAGACAAATCTACTAGTTAGAGAATAAAATTGCAAACATGGAAAATATGGAAAAGGTAAGGCAAGTAGACAATCTAGATAGCTCATAATTATAGTTGGTCCTTCCCCTATGCCACCTTTTAATACTATTCAAATTGTGGAAATTCCTTGCAGTCCTCAACAGCCAAAACTCTACACAACTGATGAACTACAAGAGGAGAAAGCTAAGATGTGGTTACTACATGTTGAACTAGGCATCCAAGATGAGGATAGGATCAGAAATACAATTTTGTATCTAGTAGATAGGGTAGGTTGGCTCCTTTTCTACTTAGAATGGTCAAGGTTGGTAGAGATATGAAATGAGTTGAACAATAATGAACCCATCTTCAGACCAATTTTGAGAAAATGGATTAGCAGGGATGATGATATTGTTGGAATACAACACCACTAAGAGGGGGGGTGACTCAGTGGTTTAAAATACTTTTAAAAACTTGAAACAATTACAAAATTTAACACATGAGCAAGATAGTTAATGAATAACAAAGTAACACAATATTTTAATGTGGAAAACCCCTTGGGGTAAAAAACCACTTTGAATTTAAAACTTTATTGGCCTCTTGGGAAAATCTTTTAGAGCTCCACCTCTAGGAAGCACTAACACCCTATTTTAGAAACACCAATTTCTAGGAACACCTATCCCTTACACCTGAAGCACCAACTTCATGAATACAAGAAGCACCAACTTCCAAAATGAAAAAATGAGACATAAAATTAGAGGATCATCTCTATTACAACACAAATCATGAATCACTAGTTTCAACGTCTTGTTGAAAACACAATGCAAGATATACTTTTATTCTCTTCAAAACATCTAGTATCTAAATATATTTTCTCTTTCCATTTAAAGATCTGATCAAATACTGATATGAATGAATGAAGTAGAAATATATAGCCCTTCTTCTACCTTTGATAAACTTCTTCAATGAAAATCAAATCACAAATATGAATATAGAAACATAAAGCATTACCCTCTTCTTTGCTGTAAAAAATATGCCTACAAACTGTTTGGTCTACAAGGAATTCCACACCAATTCTGTAACTTCTATCAAAACCACCTATTGGATGTTTTAGAGGAATGTATCATCTACTTAGAAACCAAGAAATTCAAAATTTTGGAGGTAGTTACATACCCCAAACTTCCATTAGACCAAAACCGCTCAAAACTGCCAAAACTGTCATAACAATTTGGTACCTATTCATGATAACAAAAATGTTTCTCTTTCCACACATGTGCTATGAAAAAACTAACAAAGACCCAGTTTAGATAACTTTGAGACCTTTCAAAAATTTCCCAAAATGGTATGATAGTTGGGATCTATCTAATAAAAAAGCTTGTTGACTTTCTAATCGACCAAAACTATTTTTTTATATCCGTTTTCAAAAACAATGTGAACGTTAAGTGCTAATTGTATAACACTTAAGTATTTGTCTTGAATATATTTTGAACATTATTTAAGGACATCAAATAAGATAACTAAATGATGTTAGCCATACCATATTCTCATTATGTTAGTCATATCATATGCTCATTATTGACATCAATGACAACAATCAAAGACCAAATACCAAGGGTTCAACATACTCCGCCTTTGACATTGATGTCAATACCAACTTCCACCTGTATATCCATGTGTACCTATATATCCTATATCTATACCTATATACCTATATATCCATGTGTACTTGTACTTGTATATCCATCATTTAGACATCTTCTTCATTTTTCTTCCCTTTGACATCAATGACAAAGGAGATATACCAAGGTTTCAGTGTAACAAAAAGATAAGAAAAATATGCTCCCCCTAAAACCTATCACTCATTTATAAACTTATGCAAGAAAAGAGAGGGATAAAACCACCAATCTTGTTCTTAACCCTTCAAATGTGGCTCTTGAGAGAGGTTTTGTAAATATATCAACAAGCTGATATGAAGAAGGAACAAATTCTAATTCAACATTACCATTCAAGACATGTTCCCTTATGAAATGATAATGAACATCAATGTGCTTGGTGCATGAATGCATAACTGGATTCTTAGAAATACTAATTGCACTTTGATTATCACAATAGATAGGAACTAGTTTAGACACTATTACTTTCATATCTAATAAAGTTTGAACCATCCAAAGAACCTATTGACCACAAGAACATGGGGCTATATATTCAGCCTCTATAGTAGAAAGTGTAGTAGATTCTTTCTTTTTACTATGCCAACACACTAGCCTGTTACCTAAGAAAAATGCTACTCCTGAAGTACTTTTTCTTTCATCTAGACAACTTGCCCAATTTGAGTTAGTATAAGAAACAAATCTGAAATCATCATGTTTAGGATACCAAATCCCATAATCCAAAGTACCCTAAATATATCTAAAAATTATTTTAACTACTATAACATGAGATTCTTTAGGTGAAGATTAAAATCTTGCAACCAAGCATATAGCATGCATGATATCAAGCCTTGAATTTATGAGATATAGTAAACTACCAATCATAGATCTATAAGTAGTTTGATCAACATTAGGAGAATCATCATTTTTAGTAAGTGTACATCCTATTATCATTGGTGTTTACATAGGCTTACAATCTTCCATATTAAATTTCTTAAACATTTCTTTTGCATACTTAGTTTGGGATAATAATATACCATTTTCCAACTGAGAAATTTGCAACCCAAGAAAATAGGATAGTTCCCCAAGCATGGACATTTCAAATTCAGATTGTGTAAGCTTTGAAAAACCTTGACTTAAAGCATCATCATTGGATCCAAATACTATTTCATCAACATAAACAAGAACAATGGGAACATCATCACATGTACCATGTATGTACAAATTTCTATCAACACCACCTCTTTTGAAGCCATTTTTGATAAGATACTAATCCAACCTAGAATACCAAGCCCTCAGAGCTTGTTTCAAACCATAAAGAGCCTTTTTTATCTTGTAGACATGATTGGGATAGTTTTTGTTTTCAAATCCTTCTCTCTGATCCATATAAACCTCTTCATCAAGATAACCGTTAAGAAATATCATTTTGACATCCATTTGGTACATTTTAAAGTCCTTGAAAGCTGAATATGCAAGAAAGATTCTTATTGCTTCAATTCTAGCCACCGGTGCAAAACATTCATCAAAGTCCACACCTTCTATTTGTGCATAACCCTTACAAACCAATCTAGTCTTGTTCCTTGATATCTTTCCATTTTTATCAAGTTTATTTCTAAAGATCCATTTATCACCTATTACATTTTTATCATTAGGTCTAGTCACTAATTCCCAAGTTTTTTTTTTTTTTTTATTTGACTTAGTTCCTCTTTCATAGCATTAACCCAAAACTCATTCATACTAGCTTCTTTATATGTAATAGGTCCAATTTGAGATATAAAAAAATAGAGATTAGCACATACACTAGATGTAGTTCTTGTTCTTGTTTGAATACCCACATCTTTATCCCCTATAATCTCTTCATGAGAATGATACTTCTTCAATCTTGTTCCTGTGGCCTTTGTACCTATAGTTTTGGTGTTTCTATTTGATCTTTTATCTCTTCTTCAGCTTCAACAACTTTATTATCTTCTTCTTTCAATTCTTTATCATTTTCTTGTAGGAAAGTATTATCCATTCTTATTTCCTTTTTATCCTGCACAATTTTGTCCACTTTCACATGTATAGTTTCAACAAGTTTGTTCAAACCTTTATTAAAACATTTGTAAGCTTTACTTTGAGAAGAATATCCTAAAAAGATTCATTCATCACATATTGAATCAAAGCTTCCTATTTTATCATTAGAATTCTTAATGAAGCATCTATTGCCAAAAATTCTAAAATGCTTAATAGATGCAGGATGTCCATGCCATAACTCATAAGGAATTTAATTAGTTTTTACCCTTAGTTGTGCCCTATTTAAAATATATACTACTATTTGAACTACTTCTTTCCAATACCTGTTTGGTACTTTAGATTCATCTAACATAGTCCTTGCCATTTCTTTCACTGTTCGGTTCTTTCTTTGAACAACTCCATTTTGTTGAGGTGTCCTGGATGTTGCATATTGTCTTTTGATGCCATTTTTTTCATAATAATTGTTGGTCATTTTTGCCTTCCTACCAAAATCACCAAATTTGAATTCAACAAAGTAAACATTCACAAGTTTTAAATATTCAAATATTCAAAAGGGGCACAAAATATTTATGCTTAACCTTATGACATTTCTTCCCTGTGCATTTTAATGTTTTTGCGGGCCTGTAAGTTCCTCATCATCGGATTGAGATAAATCAATGAATGGCGCTATGTTGCTATGGAAAGATGCATGTTGTTTTGCATTAGCAACATATTTCCCTTTTGCCACATGTCAGGTAGGTCCTCCCTTTCCCTAATTGTTTCTCCAGCGTCAAGTTTTGCTAAGTACGGTGGGCACTATGGCGCTATCAGGAAATTCATTCTTCTCATTGTTAGCGACATAGTGCCCAGACAAAAAGTATTACTGGGGCTACATTAGTTGTTAGGTGGGTCCGAAGTATACCCTATTGGATACCAGGGATGAATTTTTTAGACACGTCAACAGTGGTCAATTGTTTCATTAGTTGAGGTGTGTTGAGTTGTTCTGTGGGCCCTGCAAGGACTTGTCAGACAGGTTGGCACATGGCTAGTTCTCATTGGTTAGTACACTGGTAGATCAGACCCATCTTTCCCACCATCAAATCTCAGAGGATCAATGGTGGGTGCTACCTTGCTATGGAAAGCTATGAGAATTTTAACCATGGCGACATAGCACCTAGGCGACACATGGCACAGATGACGTAATGGGCCCACCCTTCTCCAAAGCAATATTACAGCTCATCCTCAGCGATTGTTGTTAAGTGGGTCACATTATGGTGGCAATATTTCATTGGTCCATTCAGCCAGCTCGATGCACAGTTGTACAATTTTGTTGACGAACATCAGATCTAAGGAAATCCATGGCAGGTGCTATATCGCTATGGAAAGCTACAAGAATTTTAAACATAGTGACATAGCACCTCAGTGACACGTAGCAAGGTGGGGCTGAGGGTTATGAAATTGTAGGGATGGTACCAATTCGGGCTGAGTTACATGCTAGGTGTGCTGAGTTGTTTCGTGGGCCCAGAGGTTATAAGGGGGTAGCGCAGTATTTTGGCAAGTCTTAACAATTGTCAAATTAGTTCAAATCCATGGTAGGTTCTATCTTGCTATGGGAAAGTGCCCAAAGGATACACATAGCAACATAACACCTAGATAACACGTGTCTTCACGGGCCCTGCCAAGATTGATAGTTAAGGGTTGGCAGTTATGTTGTAGCCATTGCGGTCAAGGTTTTAAATGGTGGTGTGGTTAGTAACGAAGGACATGGTCAAATTTGTGAAGACCCACAAGGTGGCATAAAGAAATAAGCTTGTTGGTCCACGTGGCTCTTCCTGCTTGTAGAGTTTAGTTGACTTGCTAACTCTACTAATTTAGGTGCTCAAGGATGAAGAAAGTCAGGATTTTTAATGCAATCTGATCTCTGTAATCAATCCCAACCACCAAAAGTGAATGTGAAGCATGCAAAGACACTCTACCCCCTGATCCAACCTATCTACCTGGTCAGAGTGCAGTTATGGAACTGCCTCTATCTTCTCAAGGCCCTATTTTAGTTAAAAATCAGATTTCAGGGTACCAAAAGGCTATACTTAGATTAGATTTCCTCAGATCCCCATGATTATTCTTGGCAGAGCCTTGATGACGGTGGTTGCAGGATAGTTTTGGAGGGAAAATATCAAGTTATGCCTAAACTATAAAGGCAATTTTGGTGAATTTTGTAAGGGTCGATCATTCTCTGTTGTTCTCTGTTGTTGCTTTGTAATTCCAGTGTAAAATTCCCTTTGCCTCTAAACTGTATGATTCCTGTCTTATCTCTTTCCATTGGTGTGAAGTGCAAGAACTCTTTGCCTCCACTAGTGTTTTGTGGAAATCACTAATCTACATGACTATATCTCCTTGGCCTATGAATGATAATATAAGTGAATATCTCTTCCTTGTGTCATCCATCTTGGTCTTCTAATCTGCATGTGATTATTTGATTAAAGCGAGTTTGAATGTGTATATCCTTAGTTTAATTCTGGTTCAATAATGCATATGTGGGTAGAGATTGGTCCGAACACTCTATTTTGGTGCATCACCACTTTAGATTAGATTAGGTAGATTTTCTTTCATGCTCTCCTTCTCCCTTTTCCTCTCCAAGAGTAGCTAGGTGCATCCTGATAGTAAGAGGAAGCCAGCCTTCTCCGGAGACTCAACCTCAGAGTTCAAGTCCCACAGCTTGGAGGTTGTTTCCATGTTTCACTAGGTTGTCCTCATGCATAGGCTTTGGACAAGGGTGCAAACCTAAGTGACAACAATAATCAACAAATTCATCTAAAGTAAATTCATCACCTTTATCTAACCATAAGCATTTAATCTTCATGTTTGACTCATTTTCAACCATTTTCTTGAAAATCTTAAACTTGTTAAATGCCTCTAATTTATTCTTTAAGAATGTTACCCATGTCATTCTTGTATAATCATCTATAAAAATAATGAAGTACTTTTCACCATTTAATGGCATTGTCCTTGTATGACAACATAAATCAATATGTATTGCAATGGTTTAGAAGAAAAATATTCTTTTGAAGGAAAAGATGCCTTTATTTGTTTACCATGTTGAAACCCTTCACAAATAACATTCTCTAGCTTACATATACATGGCATACCTCTTACTTTCTCATGCTTACTAACTTTTATGAAGTTGTCAAAATTCAAGTGCCCAAGCCTTTCATTCCATAACCAACTTTCATTCACCTGTCCCATAACACAAACATCTTCATGATTGTTAGCATTTGTGATATCTTTTAAATTGCATACATTCCCTTTAGATCTTTTACCTAATGCAACCAATTGTCCAGATTTTAATTTGATTTGGCAACCATGGTCATCAAAAACAACTTCATATCCATGATCACAAATTTGACTAACACTTAGAAGATTTCTTTTAATCCATTAACATAATACACATCATGAATGGAAATTTTGTCACTAAGCATCAAATAACCTAAACCTTTAATTTGCCTTCAAGAATCATCACCAAAACTAACATTGCAACCTTTGTAGTTAATCAATTTATCAAACTTCATTCTATCTCTTGTCATGTGTCTAGAACAACCACTATCAATTATCCAAAAGTCTTTTTCGCCACCGGTGCAAAACTTTCATCAAATTCCACACCTTCTATTTGTGCATAACCCTTACAAACCAATCTAGCATTGTTCCTTGATATCTTTCCATTTATATCAAGTTTATTTCTAAAGATCCATTTATCACCTATTACATTTTTATCTTTAGGTCTAGGCACTAATTCCCAAGTTTTTTTTTTTTTTTCTAATTTTACTTAGTTCCTCTTTCATAGCATTAACCCAAAACTCATTCATACTAGCTTCTTTATATGATTTAGGTTCAATTCGAGATAAAAAATAGAGATTAGCACATACACTAGATGTAGTTCTTGTTCTTGTTTGAATACCCACATCTTTATCCCCTATAATCTCTTCATGAGAATGATACTTCTTCAATCTTGTTCCTGTGGCCTTTGTACCTATGGTTTTGGTGTTTCTATTTGATCTTTTATCTCTTCTTCAACTTCAACAACTTTATTATCTACTTCTTTCAAGTCTTTATCACTATCTTATAGGAAAGTATTATCTATTCTTATTTCCTTTTTATCCTGCACAACTTTGTCCACTTTCACATGTATAGTTTCAACAAGTTTGTTCAAACTTTTATTAAAACATTTGTAAGCTTTACTTTGAGAAGAATATCCTAAAAGGATTCCTTCATCACATCTTGCATCAAAGCTTCATATTTTATCATTAGAATTCTTAATGAAGCATCTACTTCCAAAAATTCTAAAATGCTTAATAGATGCAGGATGTCCATGCCATAACTCATAAGGAGTTTAATTAGTTTTTACCCTTAGTTGTGCCCTGTGTAAAATATATACTACTATTTGAACTACTTCTTTCCAATACCTATTTGGTACTTTAGATTCATCTAACATAGTCCTTGCCATTTATTTCACTATTCGGTTCTTTCTTTCAACAACTCCATTTTGTTGAGGTGTCTTGGATGTTGCATATTGTCTTTTGATGCCATGTTTTTTCGTAATAATCAACAAATTCATCTAAAGTAAACTCACCACCTTTATCTGACCATAAGCATTTAATATTCATGTTTGACTCATTTTCAACCATTTTCTTGACAATCTTAAAATTGTTAAATGCCTCTAATTTATTCTTTAAGAATGTTACCCATGTCATTCTTGTATAATCATCTATAAAAAGCATGAAATACTTTTCACCATTTAACGACATTTTCCTTGTATGACAACATACATCAATATGTACTGCAATGGTTTAGAAGAAAAATATTCTTTTGAAGGAAAAGATGCCTTTATTTGTTTACCATGTTGAAACCCTTCACAAATAACATTCTCTAGCTTACATATACATGGCATACCTCATACTTTCTGATGCTTACTAACTTTTACGAAGTTGTCAAAATTCAAGTGCCCAAGCCTTTTATGCCATAACCAACTTTCATTCACATGTCCCATAAGACAAACATCTTCATGATTGTTAGTATTTGTGATATCTTTTAAATTGCATACATTCCCTTTAGATCTTTTACCTAATGCAACCAATTGTCCAGATTTTAATTTGATTTGGCAACCATGGTCATCAAAAACAACTTCATATCCATGATCACGAATTTGACTAACACTTAGAAGATTTATTTTAATCCATTAACATAATACACATCATGAATGGAAATTTTGTCACTAAGCATCAAAGAACCTAAACCTTTAATTTGCCTTGAAGAATCATCACCAAAACTAACATCGCCACCTTTGTAGTTAACCAATTTATCAAACTTCATTCTATCTCTTGTCATGTGTCTAGAACAACCACTATCAATTATCTAGAAGTCTTTTTCACCACCAAACTTTCATCAAAGTCCACACCTTCTATTTGTGCATAACCCTTACAAACCAATCTAGCATTGTTCCTTGATATCTTTCCATTTATATCAAGTTTATTTCTAAAGATACATTTATCACCTATTACATTTTTATCTTTAGGTCTAGGCACTAATTCCCAAGTTTTTTTTTTTTTTTTCTAATTTTACTTAGTTCCTCTTTCATAGCATTAACCCAAAACTCATTCATACTAGCTTCTTTATATGATTTAGGTTCAATTCGAGATAAAAAATAGAGATTAGCACATACACTAGATGTAGTTCTTGTTCTTGTTTGAATACCCACATCTTTATCCCCTATAATCTCTTCATGAGAATGATACTTCTTCAATCTTGTTCCTGTGGCCTTTGTACCTATGGTTTTGGTGTTTCTATTTGATCTTTTATCTCTTCTTCAACTTCAACAACTTTATTATCTACTTCTTTCAAGTCTTTATCACTATCTTATAGGAAAGTATTATCCATTCTTATTTCCTTTTTATCCTGCACAACTTTGTCCACTTTCACATGTATAGTTTCAACAAGTTTGTTCGAACTTTTATTAAAACATTTGTAAACTTTACTTTGAGAAGAATATCCTAAAAAGATTCCTTCATCACATCTTGAGTCAAAGCTTCATATTTTATCATTAGAATTCTTAATGAAGCATCTACTTCCAAAAATTCTAAAATGCTTAATAGATGCAGGATGTCCATGCCATAACTCATAAGGAGTTTAATTAGTTTTTACCCTTAGTTGTGCCCTATTTAAAATACATACTACTATTTGAACTACTTCTTTCCAATACTTGTTTGGTACTTTAGATTCATCTAACATAGTCCTTGCCATTTATTTCACTATATGGTTCTTTATTTCAACAACTCCATTTTGTTGAGGTGTCCTGGATGTCGCATATTGTCTGTTGATGCCATGTTTTTTCATAATAATCAACAAATTCATCTAAAGTAAACTCACCACCTTTATCTAACCATAAGCATTTAATATTCATGTTTGACTCATTTTCAACCATTTTCTTGAAAATCTTAAAATTGTTAAATGCCTCTAATTTATTCTTTAAGAATGTTACCCATGTCATTCTTGTATAATCATCTATAAAAAGCATGAAATACTTTTCACCATTTAACGACATTTTCCTTGTATGACAACATAAATCAATATGTACTGCAATGGTTTAGAAGAAAAATATTCTTTTGAAGGAAAAGATGCCTTTAATTGTTTACCATGTTGAAACCCTTCACAAATAACATTCTCTAGCTTACATATACATGGCATACCTCATACTTTCTGATGCTTATTAACTTTTATGAAGTTGTCAAAATTCAAGTGCCCAAGCCTTTTATGCCATAACCAACTTTCATTCACCTGTCCCATAAGACAAACATCTTCATGATTGTTAGTATTTGTGATATCTTTTAAATTGCATACATTCCCTTTAGATCTTTTACCTAATGCAACCAATTGTCCAAATTTTAATTTGATTTGGCAACCATGGTCATAAAAAATAACTTCATATCCATGGTCACAAATTTGATTAACACTTAGAAGATTTATTTTAATCCATTAACATAATACACATCATGAATGGAAATTTTGTCACTAAGCATCAAAGAACGTAAACCTTTAATTTGCCTTGAAGAATCATCACCAAAACTAACATTGACACCTTTGTAGTTAATCAATTTATCAAACTTCATTCTATCTCTTTTCATGTGTCTAGAACAACCACTATCAATTATCCAGAAGTCTTTTTCGCCACCGGTGCAAAAATTTCATCAAAGTCCACGCCTTCTATTTGTGCATAACCATTACAAACCAATCTAGCATTGTTCCTTGATATCTTTCCATTTATATCAAGTTTATTTCTAAAGATCCATTTATCACCTATTACATTTTTATCTTTAGGTCTAGCCACTAATTCCCAAGTTTTTTTTTTTTTTTTTAATCCTGATTTGACTTAGTTCCTCTTTCATAGCATTAACCCAAAACTCATTCATACTAGCTTCTTTATATGATTTAGGTTCAATTTGAGATAAAAAATAGAGATTAGCACGTACACTAGATGTAGTTCTTGTTTTTGTTTGAATACCCACATGTTTATCCCCTATAATCTTTTCATGAGAATGATACTTCTTCAATCTTATTCCTGTGGCCTTTGTACCTATGGTTTTGGTGTTTCTATTTGATCTTTTATCTCTTCTTTAGCTTCAATAACTTTATTATATACTTCTTTCAATTCTTTATCACTGTCTTATAGGAAAGTATTATCCATTCTTATTTCCTTTTTATCCTGCACAACTTTGTCCACTTTCACATGTATAGTTTCAACAAGTTTGTTCAAACTTTTATTAAAACATTTTTAAGCTTTACATTGAGAAGAATATCCTAAAAGGATTCCTTCATCACATCTTTCATCAAAGCTTCATATTTTATCATTAGAATTCTTAATAAAGCATCTACTTCCAAAAATTCTAAAATGCTTAATAGATGCAGGATGTCCATGCCATAACTCATAAGGAGTTTAATTAGTTTTTACCCTTAGTTGTGCCCTGTTTAAAATATATACTACTATTTGAACTACTTCTTTCCAATACCTGTTTGGTACTTTAGATTCATCTAACATAGTCCTTGCCATTTATTTCACTATTCGGTTCTTTCTTTCAACAACTCCATTTTGTTGAGGTGTCCTGTATGTTGCATATTGTCTTTTGATGCCATGTTTTTTCATAATAATCAACAAATTCATCAAAATTAAACTCACCACCTTTATCTGACCATAAGCATTTAATCTTCATGTTTGACACATTTTCAACCATTTTCTTGAAAATCTTAAACTTGTTAAATGCCTCTAATTTATTCTTTAAGAATGTTACCCATGTCATTCTTGTATAACATCTATAAAAAGCATGAAATACTTTTCACCATTTAACGTCATTTTCCTTGTATGACAACATAAATCAATATGTACTGCAATGGTTTAGAAGAAAAATATTCTTTTGAAGGAAAAGATGCCTTTATTTGTTTACCATGTTGAAACCCTTGACAAATAACATTCTCTAGCTTACATATACATGGCATACCTCTTACTTTCTCATGCTTACTAACTTTTACGAAGTTGTCAAAATTTAAGTGCCCAAGCCTTTCATGCCATAACCAACTTTCATTCACCTGTCCCATAAGACAAACATCTTCATGATTGTTAGTATTTGTGATATCTTTTAAATTGCATACATTCCCTTTAGATCTTTTACCTAATGCAACTAATTGTCCAATTTTTAATTTGATTTGGCAACCATGGTCATCAAAAACAACTTCATATCCATGATCACAAATTTGACTAACACTTAGAAGATTTATTTTAATCCATTAACATAATACACATCATGAATGGAAATTTTGTCACTAAGCATCAAAGAACCTAAACCTTTAATTTGCCTTGAAGAATCATCACCAAAACTAACATTGCCACCTTTGTAGTTAATCAATTTATCAAACTTCATTCTATCTCTTGTCATGTGTCTAGAACAACCACTATCAATTATCTAGAAGTCTTTTTCACCGCCGATGCAAAACTTTCATCAAAGTCCACACCTTCTATTTGTGCATAACCCTTACAAACCAATCTAGCATTGTTCCTTGATATCTTTCCATTTATATCAAGTTTATTTCTAAAGATCCATTTATCACCTATTACATTTTTATCTTTAGGTCTAGGCATTAATTCCCAAGTTTTTTTTTTTTTTTAATAATTTGACTTAGTTCCTCTTTCATAGGATTAACCCAAAACTCATTCATACTAGCTTCTTTATATGATTTAGGTTCAATTTGAGATTTAAAAAAATAGAGATTAGCACATACACTAGATGTAATTCTTGTTCTTGTTTGAATACCCACATGTTATCCCCTATGATCTGTTCATGAGAATGATACTTCTTCAATCTTGTTCCTGTGGCCTTTGTACCTATGGTTTTGGTGTTTCTATTTGATCTTTTATCTCTTCTTCAGCTTCAACAACTTTATTATCTACTTCTTTCAAGTCTTTATCACTATCTTATAGGAAAGTATTATCCATTCTTATTTCCTTTTTATCCTGCACAACTTTGTCCACTTTCACATGTATAGTTTCAACAAGTTTGTTCAAACTTTTATTAAAACATTTGTAAGATTTACTTTGAGAAGAATATCCTAAAAAGATTCCTTCATCACATCTTGAATCAAAGCTTCATATTTTATCATTAGAATTCTTAATGAAGCATCTACTTCCAAAAATTCTAAAATGCTTAATAGATGCAGGATGTCCATGCCATAACTCATAAGGAGTTTAATTAGTTTTTACCCTTAGTTGTGCCCTATTTAAAATATATACTGCTATTTGAACTACTTCTTTCCAATACCTGTTTGGTACTTTAGATTCATCTAACATAGTCCTTTCCATTTATTTCACTATTCGGTTCTTTCTTTCAACAACTCCATTTTTTTGAGGTGTCCTGGATGTTGCATATTGTCTTTTGATGCCATATTTTTCATAATAATCAAAAAATTCATCTAAAGTAAACTCACCACCTTTATCTGACCATAAGCATTTAATCTTCATGTTTGACTCATTTTCAACCATTTTCTTGAAAATTTTAAACTTGTTAAATGCCTCTAATTTATTCTTTAAGAATGTTACCAATGTCATTCTTGTATAATCATCTATAAAAAGCATGAAATACTTTTCACCATTTAACAACATTTTCCTTGTATGACAACATAAATCAATATGTACTGCAATGGTTTGGAAGAAAAATATTCTTTTGAAGAAAAAGATGCCTTTATTTGTTTACCATGTTGAAACCCTTCACAAATAACATTCTCTAGCTTACATATACATGGCATACCTCATACTTTCTGATGCTTACTAACGTTTACGAAGTTGTCAAAATTCAAGTACCCAAGCCTTTCATGCCATAACCAACTTTCATTCACCTGTCCCATAAGACAAACATCTTCATGATTGTTAGTATTTGTGATATCTTTTACATTGCATACATTCCCTTTAGATCTTTTACCTAATGCAACCAATTGTCTAGATTTTAATTTGATTTGGCAACCATGGTCATAAAAAACAACTTCATATCCATGATATCCATGATCACAAATTTGACTAACACTTAGAGGATTTATTTTAATTGATTAACATAATACACATCATGAATGGAAATTTTGTCACTAAGCATCAAAGAACCTAAACCTTTAATTTGCCTTGAAGAATCATCACCAAAACTAACATTTCCACCTTTGTAGTTAATCAATTTATCAAACTTCATTCTATCTGTTGTCATGTGTCTAGAACAACCACTATCAATTATCCAGAAGTCTTTTTCTTCATAATGTAGAGCCATATAAGCAAACATAGACTTATTAATCTTAGTCATTTTAGTATCAAATTCTATATTAACTTGTAGACTAGCATAAGATTGATTATTCTAAATTGACTTAGTTTTGCAATTACTCATAACATGACCAAAGAGATTGTATTTATAACATCTTTGAGTATTCATTTTAGGAAAGAAATAACCAAAATTAAACTTTGAATACCTTACTGAAATGTATCTGCAATTACTTATTCTATGTCCATATTGATGACACATGAAGCAATACCCATCAAAGAAAGAAGTGAACTTGTTTGAGTATCTTTTAAACACGAATGAAGTGCTTGTTATAACCTGATTTTTATCATTAGAAATCTGATTACAATCTGCATTTTTACTTGCATTTGATGTGGTATCATTCTAATTTGTATCCTTACTTTGAGATTTAAATATCTTGAATAAAGATTTATCTTTCTAGTCACTAGAACATTGTCCAAGTTCAAAACCAATTCCTATTAGATCATCAGTTCTCCTTTGTTTACTTAACATATCATCCAAAGTAGTGTTCTCATATTTTTCTAACTTTCTTCTATATGATACTACTTCATTCATTAACCTTGTACATTCCCAATCTTTAGAACTTAACTTTTCCTTAGTGACAAAGACAATTCTCTTTTGTTCCTCAACTTGTAATTTCAATTCTATAACTTGTTGATTTAAGTCCTTAGTTTATTTTTCAAAATTTCCTTTTTCTTTTAAGAGTTTAATTTCTTGAACACTTAAATTCCTTTTTAATTCCTTTTACTTTTTAAGCGCATAACGAAATTCACATTCTAAATCAGCTTCAACAAGTTCAACATCATCATCACTATTTGATTCTTGACAAGTAGTTTCTATAGCCATGAATGAAACTTCATTTTCATCACATTCAAAACTACTAGAGTCACTATCTAATACATCAGCAATAAAACTCTTCTTCTTCTTAAAGAACTTCTTTTTGTTATATAATTTCTTTTTACTTGATTTCTCTTTCTCATCATCTACTTCATCATGACTATTATAAGGACATTTAGATGCAAAGTGTCCTATTTTACCACAATTAAAGCATTTGAAAAGAAGTTTACCATTGTATTTACCTGCTCCTTTATTTAATTTCCTTGATAAATGTGCTTCAAGAACATCAAGATCTTCTGATTCTGAAGAGACTTGCTTCATTTTCTTTTCCACCTTGAATGCTACTTCTTTGTTTGTGGATTCTTGTTTGCCAAACATTCTCATTTCATAAGCTACAAGTGCTCTATGAATATCTTTCATTGTATACTTGTTAATATCTCTAGTTTCTTCTATAGAACATATCTTAGAATCAAATTTATCAGGAATAGATCTCAAAACTTTCTTTACAACATCAATATCATCATTTTTTTCACCAAGTCCTCTTACAACTTCATCTATCTTAAAGAGATAGTCTTCTACCTTTTTATCATTACCCATCTTAAGGTCTTCAAATCTTGATTTCAAATGTTGTATCTTGGCTTCTTTAACTCTATCATTACCATGATATGTGTTTTTCAATTTGTCCCATACTTCTTTAGAAGAACTATAATGCATTACCTTAACAAAAACATCTTTAGATAAAATGTTAAGTATATAAAATTTAACTTTCATATCAATTTCATACTTTCTCTTTTCATTATGATTTGTAGGTAAATTATTAGGAACTTTATAACCATTAAAAACTGAAGCCCAAACATCAACATTAATAGATAACAAATATGTTTGCATCATTACTTCCCAAAAAGCATAATTTGATCCATCAAATATAGGAACATTTGAAGAACTATCTTGAGCCATAAAAAATAAGTATTCCACTAAAACCAAAATCTACCCAAGTTGTTAAACTTGCAGTTTAAAATACTTTTAAAAACTTGAAACAATTACAAAGTTTAACACATGAGAAAAATAGTTAATGAATAACAAAGTGACATAGTAGTTTAATATGGAAAATCCATTAGGGTAAAAAAGAACTTTGAATTTGAAACATTATTGGCCTCTTGGGAAAATCTTATAGAGCTACAACTCTGGGAAGCACCAACACCCTGTTTTAGAAACACCAATCCCTTACACTTGAAGCAACAACTTCATGAATAAAAGAAGCACCAACTTCCAAAATGAAAAAATGAGATATAAAATTAGAGGTTCATCTCTATTACAACATAAATCATGAATCACTAGTTTCAACTTCTTCTCGAAAACACAATGCATGATATATTTTTATTCTCTTCAAAACATCCAATATCCAAATATATTTTCTTTTTCCATTAAAAGATCTGATCAAATATTGATATGAATGAATGAAGCAAAAATATATAACCCTTCTTCTACCTTTGATGAAATTCTTCAATGAAAAAAAAATCAAAAATATGAAAATAGAAACATAAAGCATTACTCTCTTCTTTGCTGTTAAAAATATGCCTACAAACTATTCAGTCTACTAGGGATTCCACACCGATTCTGCAACTTCTACCAAAACCACCTATTGGATGTTTTAGAGGAATATATCTTCTACTTATAAACCAAGAAAGTCAAAATTTTGGAGGTAGTTACATACCCCAAACTTCCATTAGATAAAAACCACTCAAAACTACAAAAATTGTCATAACAATTTGGTACATGTTTTTGACAAACAGACTTTTTCTCTTTCCACACATGTGTTATGTAAAAACTAACAAAGACCCATTTTAGCTAACTCCAAGATCTTTCCAAAAAGATTTAATAGTTGGGGTCTATCTAATAAAAAAGCTTTTCGACTTTCCAATAGACCAAAACTATTTTTGTATATCCATTTTCAAAAACAATGAGAACATTAAGTGTTAATTGTATAACACTTAATTATTTGTCTTGAATATGTTTTGAACAATACTAAAGGACATCAAATAAGATAATTAAATGATGTTATCCATACCATATGATCATTATGTTAACCATATCATATGCTCATTATTGACATCAATGACAACAATCAAAGACCAAATACCAAGGGTTCAACAATTATCACATCCCTATGTTGCTCAGTTATTGATCATTTACTGATAAATTAGAAAAGACCTTTGACTAGGCACATGATCTACTAGATTTTGATCATAGGAGGGATATGGTGCAATAAAGCATAAATCTTTGTTTCTCTAGATACCTAAAAAAAAATTGATCTCTTTCCCCATACAATAAAAGACATAGGTAAAATAAAAGATAAGGAAGAATGGGCCAATGAGCTAAAGGAATTAATGAAAATTAGGCTTAATAAAGTAGTAAATAAAGAAAACTACATTTGATTTTCTAGAAATACTAAGGAAGTGATACAAGTAAAAAGATTTTTTGATTCTTTCAAACAAGATTTTGTTGAAATAAACAAAATGGAAAAAGATATCTTGAAAGGGAGCAAAAATTTTTGAGCTTCAACTATCCAAATGACACACTTTTTGACAAGGAGATGGAAGATCACTCTCCAGTAGTGCAACTATTATAGATGGCATTTGATAAACCATTTTTGGACAAGGAAACTACTACAAAAGGAATGTAGTCAGTTGATAAAGCAATTCAGACAAATGATGAGGAGACAAATGAACTAATTGCAACAATGGACATGGCCACCCAAACTAATGAGCTGGCAAATGAGAAACCAATTGTAATAAGTATCAAAATATCATAACCTACTACAATAGAAATGGCCCCACCACAAAGTAACCAATCAAGAGATCATTCTGTTGCTCAAAGATAAAGATCATCATTTTTGTCTTCTCTCATGTAGTTTTTGATGTTGATAGTTTTGTCATCTTGTAAATATTTTGTTTTAAGGACATCTATCCTTTTCCCTCTATGCCCAAAGTTTATTGCAACTCACACTATATAAGTGATTTTCCAAGGCTAGAGGAGGGTTTGAGTTTTAGTTCATTTTGCATAAGCCTACTGTGCTATTTTTTTGATGGAGATGAAGACTGACTTGTATACAATTCAAAGAAATGAATACAAATATTTAGAGTTGATTTCATTTCAAATCTTGCCTCTTTCCTTATTTTTTTTTTGTTCTCTGAGGTCTGATTTCAAATTTTATTATATTTCAGTTGTAATTCACTTTAAGTTATATTTCAATTTCATTTTGCTAATAATCTAATGGATAATGTAAAGTCTTCATGAAAATTGAAATAATAGTATGGTTCTACGTAAAGATATGATAAGTATGAGGTGTAGAAATGAATATAGATAAATCTTTGCTCAAAGTGTTGAGATAAGATTTAGAAGTAGGTGCAATCCCTATTAATTATATCCCAATGGATAGGGCACTGACCATACTTGTGAGTTAAAATGAATGAAATGGTTTGCATAATGCATAAATATTTTAATCAATCAATCTTTTACAATTCTATTATCCAAGTGAGAAATGTCAGCCTATACCTTATTCATGGTGTCTAGGGTTTGATGGAATAGCTAGTTATCATCTATTTATGATGATTGAATTATAAGAAAGAAGGCTAAATAATCTGATGTTATTGGAATTCATATTAAGAACCTTGAGTTGAGAATGGATGGCAGTTGAATTCCCAAGGTATACCCACTTGAATCTTCTAGAGTTCAAAGTGGAGAGGACTCTGATGTCTTATTAGCTGGTCCTTTTCATTTAATATTTTAGAATGCTTACAATGGTTTTTAGCTAATTCCTAGATTTTATGGAATCATAAAAGGTTATTTAATTTCTATCAAATTAAGAGCCAAAAAAATGGTGACTCTATTAGGGAGTCTATAGAAAGAAATTAATTTTGACATATTGGAATCTCTAATGTAAGATATCTATTTGCAATCACATGTCCTCTAGTTTGTGCCCATGTTTGATATTGGTTCTTTTTCATTGACAAATCTTGAGAATTTGCAATAATCTCAATACCCAAGAGTTGTGTGACATGTGGTATTCTTATAAGTGTCTTATTTTCCATATAGAGTGTATGTTCCCAAAGTATAAAATATTGAAATCATCTAGGTTGGGTCCCTCTATCAAATATTTTTAGAAATAATTTTCCCATGAAGCTTCTTGTCTTTTAGCCATTATAAATTTTTTTTCCCTTGGTGGTGATTCAGTCATAGGTTTTGCTAACTAGTGCTCATATTAAAGTAAAGAATAGATGATAGAAAGAAGAATACGAGAGCATATGTAAGGGAAAACTCAGATATCCCTTTGTAATATGAATTACCAAAGGGTGGAAAAAATATTTTCCCTAAGAAGAAGGGAGAAACCATTCATGCATGAAAATCTACAGATAATCTTCAATTCTAGCCTATAGTTGAGAAAGAAGTCTTGTCCCATAGCTTGGAATCTAATAGTACTAGGCTTTTAGGAGGTCTTTCTACCACAGCTTTTCATGAAGATCATCCTTACCAAGACAAAATGGTGTCATCCATGGGGAATACTACTTTTAGATCTTGTGATTTAGGAGGAATAAATCAAAATCTCAAACCATAAAGTGTTCAATCAAGTAGATCTCACCCTCACCATGTTCCTTGCATTGAGAGAAAGCTTATTGATCTCAATGATGCCATAGAATTAGAAACAACAACCATAGATCCTGATGATTTTCTTACTGAAGTAGAGATTATTAGAAAAAAGGTTGTTGAGGAAAATTTAAAATGCCTACATTTTGAGAAAGAGAAGGAACATATTCTGATGAATTCTCTCATAAAGAGAGAGGCCTTTCTTAGAAGGATGGATACTCCAAAGGAGAAAAATAAAAAGTTAGAAGAGATATCTTATAAACTGTATACAGATGTTTTTGGGGATGTTGAAGTTCTAAGATCCAAAGTTCAAGAACAAGAACACATTCTAGAAGAGAAAAAAGGCCATGTCATCTCCCAAATCCAACCCTATAAGCTTTTTGAACCTGAAGTCATAGATTTAACTATGAAAAATCTTGATAAAGTAAAGCAAAAGATAGTAGGAATTTAGATTAATGAGCCCCAAGTTCTTTCTAACAAGTCTACTATGTCTAAACTTTACTTTGATTTAGAAAAGTCCAAGAAAGAATAGAGGATCTAGCCAAAGAACTTGAGAAAGTTGAAAATGAGTTCCAGGCAATAGAGACTAGAAGAAAAATATATTTTATTAAATCTACTTTTTCCTTAGCATCTTGGCCAAACTAGCCTTCACAAACTATGCCCTCTTTTCATGTTTGTGGACATACGATAACTAATCAAAATACATCTCAATCAATATCTTTTTCCTCTTCAGTAACTACCACTAGCCAAATATCTGTTCTTCAACAACCTCAAATCCCTATACAAACCTTAGGAGTTGGACCGAGCACATCAAATTTTGTAGGTTTTCAAAGAAGACCTATCTACATGGAAAACTATAAGAAAATGTCATTCATAGGCATCCCTAGTTTTCCTAATCTTATTTCTAATGATCTGAGAGATAAAGTCATTAAGTTTTTAGGCAACAATGTTGTGACTGGTGAAGAACACCTCAAAAAGTCTATTAATATGTTAAATGATTATGAGGTAGTGCATGAGAATGTAGTGATGAAATTGTTTTTTTATTCTCTTACTAAAAATGCTAGGGACTAGTTTAGAAGGTTTCTTGATGATAGTATTGGGTCATGGAATGATTTGAAAAAAAAAATTCAAGGAGCAATACGATGACAACACCAATGCTAGTTTAATGTTGAATGGATTTAACAACATTAATAATAAACCTTTGATAGTAAAATGGCTTACACTCTAAGAGATAAGGACCCTAGAACATTAAGGGATGCATACAAGATGGCTGTGAATATTGAAAATAATAGAAAAGCATCTGGTAAGTTAGGGAGAAGAGATGATCCTAATTTATTAAATCCAAGGGAAAATAAGAAAGAAGGTGAAAAGCATGTTGTAACTAAGAAAACTGAGGATGATACAATGGGTCAATTCTTAAACCTGCTTAAGAATTTAAATTCACTAATATACCACGCTAATAATCCAAATACTGGTGAAAAGCCCCCAATTTAATAATAATTACAACAAGCAACCTAGGATGCAAAATTATCCTTATAATACACAGTGGAAAGATGGTAAACCCATCCCAATCTTGTTCAAGGCACTAAAAATAGAGGTACACTAGATCCACTACAAAGAAACTCTGTAAACATGATGGATGATGTGCCTTGGTGTATTGTATGTCAATCCCCTCATTCTCCTAACTATTGTGTAGTGGCTTAGTCCTTTTCTAAAAATCAATAAGTACAAAATGAAGAAAGAGAGGAAGAAAATTACCATGAAGAAGTGGGATGTAACATGATAAAATTGTGTGATAATGGTGAGGAATCTGATTTAGAAGATTCTGAAATTGATGTTATAAATCAAAGAAATATATATCAATTGCACAATCACTAAGTATTTTTAGATAATGAAGATGAAGATGAAGATAGGATGTGTAATATGATATTAGATGTAGAGAACATGAATTTGAGAAAACCATCAAATGAAGAGATCAATAGAATCATTACTGAAATGATAGCCTAAGTGCATAGTACTTACAATCTCAAAAATAGGACTGTGAACAATATTGTTGGTAAGTCATCTAGTATTTTCATCAAGGATATTACTCACAAAATGGATGATGAAAACAAAAAGGATAGTCCAGTGATTGTAAAGATAAAAAACAATAAGAGCAAGAAGTGGGAACCAAAAAAGAAAGTGTAGTTTCAAGGAGTTGAAACTGTCAAGGGCAATCAACAAGAAAAGAAATCAGATCCTGATGTCTCCAAGAAAATGGAAGATCCTACTGTTCAAACACAAGAAGTCATAGGTAATCTTTCCAAGCCTTTTACATATGACCTTTTAGATATGATCTCTATGTTGTCTCAAATCATTGTTAAGGTTCCCTTATCTGACATGTTTAGGATAGAGGAACACAAGAATAAGGATCTCTCTAGGTTAGGTGGAATAAGAAGTAGTAATATTGTTGAACAAGAACCATCAATAATGTAGAAAGTACCATTGGTAATAAAAGACAAGGAAGAAAATGAAGTTATGTCCCAAATACCTTAGATGTATTTGGATAATTCATCTGCAGCCTTCATAGAAAATATTGACCCATTCTTTTTTAGTCTAATCGTAACTAGGAAAATCTTAAAAAATTGTATGATTGATCCAGGGGCTTCTAATACTGTCATGAGTTTTAGAATTATGGAAGCCCTATGTTTGAAAGTGGATACCAATTAGGGTAGACGTAGGGCCATGGATCCAAGAGAAGTACCTATCATAGGTACAATCAATGTTTTTCCTTTTAAGTTAGCTACATACCTTGATGTTGACTTAACCATGAAAGTCCTAGTAGTTGATATTGCTCCACAATATGGGATTTTACTCTCAAAAAATGGAGTTCTACAATGGGAGGTAGCCTATAATGTGATATGTCATATGCTACATCCCACATAGGGGAAAAGGCCATTAAAGTTGATAGAGAACAAAGAGTCACTCATATGCTTGAAGACAACATTGATACATATGCTAAATGTTATCTCTAAAAGTTGCACCTTGAATGAATCCTAGAATTCAGTCACTTTGAGTAATATGGAAACACTCCTAGGTAGTGGGTGTGCTAGGATTAGGAGTGAATCTTTGGGCTTTGGGCTGATTCCTTATGATGCTTCACCTATTTGTCCTTCAAACATGAAACTAAAACAAACTTGGGAGGGAATGGGATAGAAGGATTACTTGCATGAAATGTGAATGCTTAAAAGTAAATAGACTAAAATTAAGGTGATGCACCAAACATTAAGATGAGAAAAATTGTTGACCTAACACGATGAAAATTTTATGAACGGTTAAAGATTGGAACAATATTGATCTCAAAAAAATAATACATAAATATTTTACAAGAAGGATAGACTTTAATAGGAATATTACTACTCATAGGATAGCAACTTGAAAAAGAGTACAATCTCATGACTTGTAACCTATATGAAATTTCATAACTCACTTGTAGATAAAATTGAGACACAAACTTAGGGATTCGAAATGAATCACAAGAGTTATATCAGGTCAATGGCTTACATAGCAAGATGAACACAATAAGGGCATTTAAATTGTTCATTTATTTCAAGCTTCCAAGGTCATTCAACAACATTCCTCAAAGTGGTTATAAAGTATTCTGCAAAAATAAATTGTGAAGGACTCCTAAGAGATCACAACAGAATGACTTTTTTGGAAAAAATTGAACCTCGAAAACATATTTAAAACTACCTTTATAGAGTTTAGGAATAACACTAATGATTACACTGAGTTCAAACTATAACCCAGTAGAGTTGAGATTGCATATGATAGGCATAATTGAGAATTAGAGAAGCTATGATTAGATGCATGTCCCATGCAAAAAATCTAATCTTTGCATGCAAATCTGGCCCTAAAGAGACATAACCAGTAGTGATGGCTGCCTTGATTTAGTAGATAGATAAATAAGGTGGCAAAAGGATGAAAATTGCATTTACCAGGCATAGGGAACACCAAGGAGTGGTTTCAAATGATCAAGGACATGTTCACCATTAAAGAGCTGCCTAATACCATGTTTGCAATCATGCCAAATCTCACCATGTGGCGCAACAACCTTTGAGAATTCTGCCACTTCATCCAACTTTCTTTCTACTAACCTACAATGTTGTGAACTCCTCCTATTCACTACTTCACAAGTCATCTCCTTCATTAGTAGTTTGGCCTTGCAAAAATGCGTCAACCTCATTCTCTGTTTGATTTCTTTTTCATAGCCTAAAATAACCTTAGCACACTAACTATAGTGACCTTGAAATGACCATGAAATTTATTTCTTCACACCCTTGCAAATGCTGAGACTTAACATTTCTTTAACTATACAATATTGCAAAGCATGTATCTCTAACCACGTTGCCACATCAAAACCACTAGCTATAAAGCATACCTTAACTGTGTGATGTTACAAACACTACCTTGGATGACTAATATTTTATTTCATAGCTTTGTAACCATTCAACTTGACTGCCACCTTAACCTTGAGAAGTTTCACCTAGCAACTAATTGTAGCATATCTCCTATTTGCAGCCTCACAACTTGAAAGCTTAACCATAATATTAACCTAGAAAAGATGTGATCAAAGATTTTTACAACTTCATAAACATGAATAGGGGTCAACCTTAACTCTCAATGATGTTGCAAATACCCAAGCCTTAACTATCTTGATCACCATTTTGCATGTTCACAACTTAAATTTTCTTCAACTCAAACCCTTGTGACGGTGTGAAGACCACTGCTTGTTAACTGCTAACTTCTATTGTGACTTTGTAACTTGAGCTCCAAGGTTTAACTAAATATAGATGATGTTGTGAAAAATGGATTCATTTCTTCACAGACCAAACCATGGGTTGACCTTAACCGTGCATAAAGATATGAAACACTAAATTTGACTGAGTTGTTGACCTTCAAAACTATGAAACTTAAGATCTTGAACTCATTTCAATAGAGTGCATTGATTGAATCTATCATGTGTCATATGAAAAATAACTCCTTCAAAAATTGAAATGCACTAACTGTCAATTGAACCTTGTGATGATGTGATGAAGAGACCTTCATGCACCTGGCCCACTAGGACACATGCTCACTCATCACTTTCTCACATTGATTATTCTTCATGCATCTTTAAAAAGAAAGAAATTGACATCCATTGATCTTCTTCTAATCTAACAGCTAGGAAGATGCATCATTTTGCATTTCTCAAAAACTAGAGAGGGACCCACTAAGATAGGTATCAGCTCATTGCTTCCTTACAACTTGAAACTGGAGTTTAGTATTTAACCCTATAAAGCCATGAACAAGCTATTTTGTTGTATCACCTCTTTGATCTTGGTTTAAGCTTCAATTCTTGTGAAGAAAAGAAAACTTTTAAATTTGACTAATGCTCTCCATTGCAACTTTGCAACTTAAGGCTCCATGTTGCATTACTGGTTTGCGATCATGTGATCGTGCGATCCATGGCCTTTGTTTCTTCACAACTTGCACCCAGATGTTAGCGCTAACTACTATGAAGCCACACCAACTATGAACTTGACCATCTTACAAGGTCACAACCCATTTGAAGGTTAGACATTAAATTGGAGCAACAAGGAGATTTTAGGGATTTTGCATCATCACAACTTGAAATACCCATGAGAAAATTGCATACAATATGAAAATATTAAGACTTAGGGATATAAAAGAAAAAATAAAGTTTTTTACATGTCTCTCACATGTTTGCATGGCAATATTGAATAATACAAGAACGTAGGCATGGCTATCACCCTGGGTTTTTTCATGAAGGTGACAACACTTTCAGAAGTGAAACACATGCATACATTATCTCTTTTCACAAGCACCTAGCTAGGAATAACTGACAATAGTTCTACCAATTTGCACAGTGGTAAAAATTGGTAACACATGTTTCCTAGAAACTAAGGTTAATGCTTTCAAAGTTGAACTTACTATTCAATAAAATTTTTTTAAAGCCCCATTAATTGCACAAGACATAAAAAAGTGTATAGTATCTCAAAATCTTTGGACCGTGTACTTTGATGGGGTAAATTCTAAAGATGGGCTAGGAGATGGAGTTGTTTTCATATCTCTAGGTAAGAATACTTTTCAGTATTCATTTACTTTGAATTTCACATGTACTAATAATATTGTAGAATATGAAGCACTTTTACTTGGGTTAAAAGTGGTAGAAATTCATGGTATCAGAAAACTACATGTTATTGGTGATTCATTATTAATTGTGTCTCAAATTAAGGAGACATATGCTTCCAAGAATAAGAGGCTAAAATAATATAGAAATACTATTTGGGACCAAATATAGACATTTGATGCTTTTGGCCTAGCTTGGATGGATAGAAGTAATAATAAGATGGCTGACTTGTTGGCAAATGTAACAATCAAGCCTGATGATATAACATTTGTTGGTGTGTCTACAATTGAGATGTGGAATAGGCCATCTATCCTTGACACTATAGAAAATTTGCAAGTGTTTGAAGATAAAAAAGATATATTGAAATTTCTTCTTAATGAGGATAAATACAATGTCTAGGAGTTCGATTGCAATGCTTTCATTTGATATAATAGAAGGGAAGGAAACTATTTTTGGTCAAAAGATTTTGCAATGAAAATCAAATAAGGTACCTAAAGGGCTAGTGATTTTAGAAATTTTTTTTGGTCAACTAGGATAGAGTGCATTTAGATATACAAAATCATAAGCCAAAAGAATTAGAATAAATTAATCTTGGTAAAATTGAGTCACCTAAGAAGGTGTACATAGGTAAGACTTTATCCCCTACAATTAGGAAGTCATTGATTGATTTGCTAAGGAAATTTAGGGATGTTGTTGCATGGTCTTATGATGACCTTTAGGCTTATAGTGAGGATCTTTTTTAGCATGTAATACCCCTTAAAGAGAATGTTAAGCCTTTTAGACAAAAATAAAGGCTAGTCAATCCCACTCTATCCCCTAAGATGCAAGAAGAGCTTATGAAACTGAGAGATGGGAGGATAATTAAATCTATCAGACAGTCTTCATGGGTGTCAAACCCAGTACAAGTCAGAAATAAGAATGGTGATATTAGGTTGTGTGTTGAATTTAGGAACCTAAACATTGCATCCTTGAAAGACAATTATGGACTACCCAATATGGAAGCCATGTTACAATAGGTAACTTGTTCAGAATTGATGTCAACAATGGATGATTTCTCAGGATCTAACCAAGTTCTTGTTGATGAGAAAGAACTATTCAAAATATCTTTTATAACTCCTTGGGGAGCTTATGTATATGTCACATGCCCTTTGGTCTGATAAATGTAGGGGAAATTTTTTAGAGATTCATGGATGTTGCATTCAAGGAGCACATTGAAAAATTTATGGTTGTTTATCATGATGATCTGAAAACATATTCAAAAAGGGTTGAGGATCATTATAAACATTTGGAAAATATTTTTGTAAAAGCCTTGGAGAATGGAGTATCATTAAATCCAAAGAAATGTACTTTTGGAGTGACAAAAAGAAACTTCTTGGGTCATATAGTATCCAAGGATGGAGTAAAAATTGATCATGAAAGTGTGACATCAATGGAAAAAGTACCTAAGCCCAAAAATGTCAAAGGAATACAATATTTTTTTGAACAAGTTAAATTTTTTGAGGAGATTTGTGAGAAATTATTCTAAGATTAGTAGACCTATCTCCAAGATGCTTAAGAAAGGAGCAACCATTGGTTGGGAAGGTGAGCCTACTATTTCTTTTCAAGAAATTCAAAATGCTATCAATAATGCATTAGTCCTTAGGACACCAGATTATGCAAAACCCATGCATATATTTTCTTTTGCATATTTCCACACTATTGCAGCTATTTTACTTCAGAAAAATGAGGAAGGTTATGAGTAATTTTTTCACTAAATCACTCCATCCTTCTTAGCTATAGTATGAGATTAATGAAAAGAAAGCATATGCTTTAGTCAAAACTATGAAAGCTTTCATATGCTATTTAGTTGGTGCCAATGTGATTACATTTGTTCCAAGTGTTGCAATGAAGGACATCTTCTCACAATAAATTTTTTTTGGGAGAAGATATAGATGGATAAATAGGATCCAAGAGTTTAACCTTGAAATAAAAATCACAAAATTGGTAAGAGGAAAATGGTTAGCAAAGTTGATGGCTTAGTCTAACCTAGATACTATTTAGATAAATTTAGTATGTGAAGATGCCAAATCAGACACATGTGATATGGATCAATGTGATTGGTATAAAAATGTGATATATTATTTATAACATATGGAAGCCCCACCTCATTTGACAAACAATAAAAGGAGAACTATTAAGTTGCATTCCATTAAATGTGTTATTATTAATGGAAGTCTGTGGTGGAGGAATTTTAAAGGAGTGCTCTTGAAATGCATTGGTCAAAATGAATCATAAAGAGTATTAAATGATATGCATTTAGGAGTATGTGGAGGTCATTACATGGCAAAGAATACTACTCACAAAGTAATTGGGGTTGGTTTTTGGTGGCCTAGTTTATTTAGAGATGCTCATATTTTAGTTAGAGAATGTGATTATTGCTAGAGACTTTCTAGAAAGCTAAAATTCTTTGGGAACACTCCTTTGAAATTAGTGGAAGTACAAGCTCAATTGTAGAAATGGGGAATAATTTTCATAGGTGAAATTTCAACCAAGTCAAGTATTGGATATCCATGGATATTGGTGGCAACAGACTACTTCACAAAATGGGTGGAAGCTATTCCCCCTAGAAAGGATACCGGTAAAGTAGTGAACTTGGGTGTCCCAAAAGAATTGTTACTGATAATGCCATGTGCTTTAGTTCAAAAGAATTTATCAAATTTTGTGAGAAATATGGCATTACCAAATCAACATCATCTCCTTACCATCCACAAGGAAATGGACAAGTTGGATCTATAAACAAAGCCTGCTAAAAGTCATTAAGAGGACTTTGGATGATAAAAAGAAGGCATGGGATTCTAAGTTACATTTAGTAGTCTGGGATGATAGAGTGACTATCAAGAAGGAAATATGTGTGTCACCTTTTGACCTAGTATATGGAATCCAAGAAAGGATGCCTCAAAACAACCTGCTAGGCTTGTATAATTACATCTAGATGTATGATGGTGATATCATTGATGACATGCAAGAAAGAATGGATGAATTAATAGGATTAACTAAAACAAGGAAAGAAGCCTCTTCTAGAGATATGAAATTGCAGTTGTAGTTAAAGCATTTGTATGATAGGAAAGAAGTGGAAAGAAAATTTAAGCCAAATGACTTGGTCTTAATGTGAAATGCAAGAATTGAGGATAAAGGCAAGCATGGCAAGTTTGATCCTATTTGGCTTGGCCCATAGTTGATTAATTATGCATGGGGTGAAGATTCTTATGTTTTAAAAGAACTATTAGGTGACATCCTTGAATTGCCTGTTCATGGACAATCCTTGAATTGCCTATTCATGGACAATCCTTGAAGAAGTACTTCTACTGAAGATACTTTTCTTTCCCTAAATAGTAGTTAAGTATGTACTTTTTGTGAATCCTTGTACATATGTTTTTGTTTTCTCTATATATATTTGTTGTTTTTACCTAGTCTAAGAATTTCTCTCTAAAAAAATTGTCACTTTAATCAAGTATGTGGTCTACTTCTATTAGAAGTTATAAGCCCCCCTATGAATCTATTTTATTCATGATCCCTATATAGAGCCACTATTGGCCTAGTTTTTCACATGTTAAAATTCTTTCAATTTTTTTGTGAAAAAATCTAGTTATCCTTTTGTGATTAGGATTTATATGTCTTTTGATTAATTATACCCTAAGAAAGCATTGTTTGAATTTCCCTAATGTCTTTTGTGTCCTAGGTTCATTATGAAAATTGGTTGACATTGTTCATATTTTCAAATATGCATGGGAAGATTTTTTTTAATAAAGCCCTACAACCTTCAAAAATCCTTTTATTATATAGTTTTGCATAGTATTTTGAAAATTTCCATGAAATTATGCTCTACCCTAGCTCATAACTTTTTTTAACCTAAGTTTTCCTTGTGGTTAGCCTACCCATTATTTTTCTTAAGTTCTTAACCCTTGGTAAGTTTTCATGATCGTCAATTAGACTAAGTTCAATGATCACCACTTTCTCACTTTTTGAAGTTGCATGAAGTTTAGATAAAGAGAGAAAGTGACAAATTGACACCTATCCCTAAGGGACCCCCTTTTTGGTTTTCAAGCAGTGTAAAATCGTGTATCTGCCAAGCCATCAATCAAATGAACATCAATGCTTATTACTTTCTAGCACTTTGAAAGTACTCAAACTTTAGCCAAAGAGAGAAAGAGACATGCTTCTATGTGGAAATACTGGGGCCGGACTAAGTTGTGGGTTGCAAAAAGGAGTGTGTTAGAGTAGTTGTCTAAATAACATGTTTTGATTGGTTGTAGATATTGATTGTAACAAAAGAACTCCATTTTCTGGAAGCCATCAAATCTTATTTGATCAACAACCATTGTATTCTCACACTTTTAAGTTGCTTGATGATTATCCAAATAGAGAATGAGAGAATTTGACATGTCTTAGTGGGCCCAAATTCAAAAAGAAATCTAGTGACAACATGAATTTTTCTTGATCATTGATCAAATCGAGACTGACAATCATCTCTTTCTTGCATCTTGAAAGTACTCAACTTATAGAAAAAGTGAGAAAGCAACATGTTGACACGTGTCCAACTTTCCAAAAAGGTAACAAAATCATTGAAGTTTAAAATGGAACTATTCGATCTTGCCCAAATCAATGGCCATATTTCAAATTTTTGGCATTGCCTAAAATTTGACTATAAGAACATTAATGTTGATCAATGTGAGTTCATGTGAAGAGAATTTTTCTAAAATTTGTGATTCAACTCATTATCGAGTACCAAGTGAAAGATAATTGTAATGTAGAAGAACCAGAGCTCAAAGTACAATTTTCTTGAATAGAGAATTATTGTAGACAAATTTTTTAGCTAAAATTTATGGGTAAGTGATTGAAACTCTTGATTTTATAGAAATTATAGTTTGAATTGTGATAAATTAGACAAGATGCCTCTACAAAGGGATTTCTTGAGGAAAGTAGATTACCAATAGAGGTATGTAAACAATGACTTTCTGAAAAAATTGCCCTTGTCTACTAATGAAACAACTAAGGGTAAGAGTTAGTCCCAAAAAAACCCTAAGTTGCTTGTTAGTGAGGTTTTTACGATAAAGAAAACTAGCTAAGAGATGCTGAAACATCCATGGGGGTTTAGAGCATTTTTGAAAAAAAAAATCTAAGAGAAAAAATGACACTCCTCTGAGCAATGTTTGGCAATTCAACATTCAGAAACTAATTGTTCATGACATCTTTTTTTATGATGATTTATTAATAATGATAGCCAAGAGATATGATCCTGTGCTAATGGTGGTAAAGAATCATGGAGGAGAACAAATTTTTAGGGTTAGACCTAAAGCAATTAGGGAGCTTTTCATGCAGATCCCTAACCATGCCTTACATGAGTAAATTGATCTAGAATATTGACAAGCAAGGTATGATGCCCAAAGGACATACCTAAGGAGAGGGCCATTATAGGAGCACCTTGTGAAGATAAAGAATCTACTCCTAGTTATAGCTAATAGCCAAAAACTACTACTAAAGAAATACTTTAACCCTATGGTATATGCATTTTATTTCTCCCTCTATAGACTTTTTTGGGTGGATGAGAAAGATCACATCCAAGGATCTTTAGTTTTTATCATAGCACAAACACTACAATTTTGAATGAGCTCAATTTTTTTATTTTACCACATATTTAGCAGAAGAAATCCATAATGGATTCATTGATATAAGTAAGGCTAAAGTTGAGAAGCCCTTCTATTGTTATTCTATGTTGATGTATATGTACCTGAGTAAAGGAGATTTTGTTTTCTCTTAGGAGATGAAGCTAGAGTTGGAGAAGGATGGAGAGAAATTACTAGTTCAGCTATGGAGTGATGATATGACTTGGGAGGTCATTGATTTCATCTTTGTGAGATTGATCATTAATTTGCCTCAAAGTTGAGAATTATATTGACTAGTAACAACCCTAGAATACCCCAGCACTTACTAGAATTGATCAAGCCCAAGGATCATACCAAGGGACTGAAGGTAAACCACAATTAGGGGGACATAATCCCATACTTAGTCTCCACTATATGGTTTTCGAGGGAATCCCCATGTCCTACCATACCAAGTGCAACTAAAACTTTGAAAAAATAGATAATTAAAATGAAACCATTCATTCACTACTTCATACACCCCACATCAACATCATTTTCTATTATTGTTTGTAAATATTAAGAATAACTAGATTTTCAATTATTGAGGTGAGTATTTTTTAAATTTTTGTAGAGGGTTTTTGTTGGACAAGGATGACTGATACATCATGAGTATTTTTTGAATTCATCTTGGAGGCCAAACTATGATATTCTTTTCTTCAACCCTATCTTGGATTATAGGAATAATTAGAATTATGCCAATGTTTGGTGGCTCTTTTACTAAGATACATTGGCTCCACATGAACCAATCTTTTTCATCTTTACACAAGCTTTACCTTTCCTTCGTGACATAAATATCATACTTTGACTATTCAATATACCAATTGCCAAAAATGATAGCCTCATCCAATTCAACAACTTTAACCTTATTGTTTCCACTTCATTTTTGATACACTTCAATTGTTTTTATTATCCATGGATAACTCATTGCCTCTGCATTAAGAGACTCCAATTCTATACTATTTGTGGTCTTGAATTGGCCCATTACCATCTTCTTGTCTCAACGAACCTCTTCTGTAACTTCATTCCTCTAATTTCTTGTCAAAATATTACTTTTGTCTGCACTTATTTTCCCACCAAAAATTACTTTATTGATTCAAATTTTGTAAATTACAACACCAACAACCTTCCTAGGTTCAAGAAAATTCAATTTTTAGGCGAATCCTCTTGACCTTACATATTCACCTCTACGTGTTCAATCAAAACACAACTATGACTGTTGACCTTCCAAATTTGCAAGGAAAGTTGTATGACAATTTTTTGACAATTTTTTTAACTTTTCAATATTTCCAAACAAATGACTTCAAATGCCTACCAAAACTTGATAAATCATGAAAGAACTCTAAAAAATAAAACATTAAAGATTTTTGGTCAACTCATAGTGTTGACTGACCTTCAACTTGCCCATAGGCCTTATTACAAAATGCAAGAAATTTGCCTTAAATGCATTTTAGAATGCTTGAGATTGACTTATTGCCATGTGTCAACTTGGACACTTATTAATCACCTAATCTATCCAAAATTTGATGTTTGACCATCTGGTTTAGGAGCTTGGTCTCCTACACCACTACCTCACTTTGGCTTTTTGTACATCAAACATATAAGAATTCTAATTTTTTGGAAGATTTAACTATTTTGAGTTTATTGGAACCTTGTCCAACTCTTCTACTTCTCCATCTTTCATTTCTAGAAATTCTTTCTTTTTGTTTCTGTAATTGGATATTGGGAGTTGATACTTGTAATGAAATCTTTGGCTTCTTCTAAATTTTGTCCTTGCTTCCATGCCAATTTCTTTAACGATAAATCTTAACCAAAAATAATGAAATTTTATATAAGAAAACAACTTTTCATTGATTATAATATGGGTGAATTTGAGTGAGGTGACCAAATTTTTCTTTCAAAACAATATGTGTAGATATAAACATTAAGTACAACATGTCCAATATTTTTGTAGGTATACACATTAATTAAACCAAAATTTTCTTTCAAAACCATATGTGTAGATATAAACATTAAGTAAAACATTTCCAATATTTTTGTAGATATACACATTAATTACATCAAATTTTCTTTCAAAACCATATGTGTAGATATAAACATTAAGTACAACATGTCTAATAATTTTGCAGATATATTTTCCTGTGAAGAAAGACCATGCCTGACAATATGAACCTAGAACAAAATAACAAGACAATTGCTAAATTGTGGTCTCAGTTTTGAAGAAAATTTGATAAACATAATTTTCCTTGCAAAAAGTGTAAGGGCTTAAAGAATCGATGAATTCTAATCACAACAGCCTAGAGTCATTGTAGGAAACATGGTCACATTGAGGGGGGCCACAATTTTCTTTGATTAGTGAATGTGGATTTCCAACTAGAGGAACATGGAGGTGTGAATATCCAAGCTAACAATAATACTCCCATGGAAGAAGATGATAATGTGCCAGAGGACATGATTGAAGAAGATGGTATTGACAGGTGAGTTTTTGTTACCACTATCAAACATTTTGCCTCGTTCATACTGAGAATTATCCACCATTATGAATCAAATTGGAATGAAGTATCAGACAATACATTCATGTCTCAATGATCACATTCTATATCATAAATAACATGAATTTGCAAGAGAATGCCCTAGTTGTCATATTAGGAGATATTGGTCAGATCAAATAATAAAAAAGGTGCATCACAAGGTTCTTCAATAAATTCCCATTATTCCATGTCTTGAATGATTGTCATATAACTCACTAAATCTTGTATCTAAATAATGTAGGGAGACATGACAGGATTTTTTGGATTCACATACAATGATCTTGCAAGCATTGTAAATAAAGTTGCAATGCTTAGTCATCTTGCTTATCTAGATCATGTTACTTCTCCCCTATCAAGAATTGCAACAAAAATCAACCTTGATTAGGTAATTTTTAAATTTTTTTTTTAAACTAAATTTATATACTTTAATTCATATGTATATCGACTTGCTTTAATGCCCACCATTTTCATTGATAGGTATACTAGCTTTAGGCATCTACAAATACAATACATCAACATAAGTTGCAGAATCATATATTGAATATCAATAAAAATTTATGAATATCAATATTGTATTTTAGATTCTCTCTTTTACATTTATTTAATCATTCTTTAAATCACATTTGGGATTTTCAATTTATTTTAGGGGAAGTAGTAGCTAGTGATTTGAGGCTATGGATCTATAGATTCTTCCAGGAGTTCAAAAGATGTTGATCTTTAATTACTAGTGAGCATATAATAAGTTTTGATAGAAATTTATAAATATTGAATATATGACTTAATAGTATCCATTTGAAGTACACATTCACTAGGAAGGTGTTTCAAAGATAGTATTGGATCTGTACATCACATGGATGGACAATAGTGGTGTAGCACAAGAAATATTCTTCCAAGATTTTGTGTTTCTAATTATATTTGTAGTTCTCATAGACATAATGCTTGTTAAATATATATCATCTTCCTTAACCTTATAGCTTCATCTATTCCTTATTGCAGTATGAGGAAATCAAGAAAATTATTGACGTTATCAGATAGGATATGGCTTCCTATATTAGTCTTTCCTGTACTCATTGTTACTGTCTATGGTTCTTGTAGAGTGGTTATGATTATAGTTGCATACTTGATCTCATCCATTATTTTATGCAAATCTACTACCTACTTAATAGTGATAACAATTCTATAAAATGTTCTTTTAGCTTGCCAAACAACCAAAATTTCATGGGTAGAGTTTGGTTTTTTCAAAATTCAAATTATTGAAGATTCAACTCATTTATTGTGAGAAATTCTTCTTAAGTAGGCTCTACCTTCCTCAATAGAAAAAACACTAAAACTCCCTAATTCAATATTAATATGATTCAACTCTAAAAATAATGGCACATCCCATGATTATATGCAACTGGAGTCACCATCATTTTTGTCTTTAGCAATGAAAGGAAAATTTGATAGATTTCTTTTTCTTTTCCTTCTTGACCTTTCTAATTGTGACTCAAGAATTGTTTTCCCTTTCCCTCACCTCAACTAGTCCATGCATTTTTCAATAATGGAGAGTTTTGTTAGCTGATCTAGCGCACAAGACTCTAAAAGACTAAACTAGTCATTGGTTCTACACCAGTCTAATCTTCTATGTTTTCAATGATAAAAAAAGAAGTAATAGAAACATGAAAAAGTATAATATTAAACTAATAAACATTTCTACATCTACCCAAATCAAAGATCACACTCAAACTATTTGTTGTTGTGTGGACTATACCCATGGGTAGTGGCTTCCAAATTTGCAAAGAATTAAACTTTTATTGTTCAAAAATATTTAAAATCCATTACATATCAATATTTATCTTCCTTGTCAACTCATGTGGATGTCTATGAATAAACCCTAACTCTTCTAAAGACTGACTAACTACTTCCTAACTATCTCTGTACTAGTCTAAATTGACTATTACCAACTAAAACATGTAATTTGTTGTCAAGTTGACAAAAAAAGTTGTCAACATGACAACACACCATTCCAAACCTTCTAAAAGGTTTAAGGAAAACCTTTAAAACCAAACTAATTCATGAACCCTTACTACTAACCCCTACTAACTCTAATTAAACCTTTTTAGGCTCATAAGGCCAATATGGGCATTTTACAACTTATTGCACTCTTAGAGATTTTAACACCACTTAGAGGCTTTAATAGCCTCATTACATCTTTTAAAACCATTATTGATAATTTCTCAATCCCCTAACATAGGAGCAAACCATAATCCCTTCCTAGTGATCCCTAGGTACCTTAGCATTGCAATTAGGCTTACATTTAGGATTGTGATTACAATAAGATCAATTTATGATCAAAATAGTATTAATGACCATGAACACTCTCATTACAATTTTTAATGACCTTAGAAGGACATTTGTCTTCAATTCCATCTAAGGATGCATCGGTAATCTTGGTGCTCTTCATAACTCCTGCTTGCAACCTTGGTGCTCGTGCACCAAATATGCATGTTATTAGGATTTAATACTCTTTTATACCCTTATAAATGACTAAAAATTTCTAAGATTGCTAGTAGAATTTTTTCTTACAATTCATGATTTTTTTTCTATATCTAATACTTAGTTGATTTAAGCACTATACACTAATGACTGACTGACTTCTAGAAAAATGTGTTAAATGTTTATACTCAATTCCTTAGCTTATAATATTTTAAATACTTCTAGTTATACCCATTTAAACTATTTTAACACTTTCTTTTTATCAACTCTTCTCTACCAAAGTATAATACTTGTGTAGTTTCCTTGTTCTACTTTTTATCGCTTGTGAATACTGATACCATTTATTTCATTTTAATCTGAACTAAAGAATGTAGCCTAGATTTCAAATTTATTAATGTAATCAGCATTTCATAAAATTTGGAACTTTGAATATTTTTATTTTGGATGGGTGGGAGCTTGGTTGGTGCATTGTTACCTCGATGTCCATATAACTTAGGGATTGGCAATGATTTTTCTTGTAGAGAATGGGCCAAGTAAATTGACAAGCATGAAACCTCCTCCTCCAAATTTTCCTAGATGCTAATATGATTCTCAAATAATCTCCACTCTAATTCATATACATTCTTCTCATTTTTTTGTGTTATCTATTGTGATTTACAATAAATTGGATTCTCACAATTGATGCCTTGAGAAAAAAATACTATGAACAAATTGAGATCTTTCATTTTGATTTAAATAACTAGTGCAGATCTTAAATGATATTTTGATGATGAAGATTGATAAAATCTTACAAATATTGCATGGTTGGTTTGACTATAGAATGTTTTGTAATCTCATTTGCAAGATGACATGAATTGTGTAGAGAAACAATTAAGTCTACTCAGACAACTTCAAAAAGAGTCCAAAGATATTTGATGCTATTAGAATTGATTTTACTATGACATTTGGTAGAGAAAATTTCATAAGAAGGATTGTTATGTGACTAAGAGCTTACAAAGTCCTTCACCAAAACCTAACTCATCTTTTCTTTCACACTTCTTTTGTTATTTATATAAACTTAAAGTCATTCACCAAAACATAACTCATCTTTTCTTTCATACTCTTTTGTTAATTTACTATTTAAACTTCTTTCATTCAATTGTTGTTTTATCTCAAGCTCTCTATTCTAATAATTCTATATGACAATGAGTCAGGTAATACCTAGGTTCCATGATAACCCATTTGATTTGAAACGAGTCTTTCTCATATTGTGACATTAATGTTTATAAATATTGTAGTTAATAGAAATGTAAAAGGTGAAATCCAATTTCAACAAAGCTAGAAATGGTACTAGTTGCTTTGTCTATTTTTTCGAAAGGATTTTGGAGGGTCAATTTTCATATTAGTCATTTTAGTACTTCATTCAGAGTTGGGCTCTAGAAAAAATAATATTATCATTTTTTTCCTTTCCAAGGTTAAAGACCTAGATGGTGAGTACCAACATAAAAGCACAAAGACCCTGAAACAAGTAGACTTGCTAGAGTAGGAAATAGTTACCCAACTACAATGGGACTTGGAGGAGCTTTGTGCAAAAGTCTTGGAGACAGAAGAGAAGTACAAACTAGATTATGTATAGGACTTATTTGGATGTTTTTATCTTGAGTACAAGAGTCTAGGAGAAGAGTTGTCTTATTCAATTATCTTCCAATACTAAAGATGCTTAGATGTCTAAAAATTCCCAAGACACAATTTTTATTGGTGTGATTATATAAGTGTTGTAACCCATTGTACTTTCAATAACATTCACAAAGAAAATTAGACGTTTGAGATGGAGCTAGCAATGACATCACCTCTTATTGTGGTAGGAGTTGCTAAAATTTATGTTGCTCTTTTTCTATTGAAAAGCCTTGCAAATTCTAATGACAAGAACCATCTTCCTCCAGGCCCAAGTGATCTTCCCCTAACTGGGCACTATCATATCCCGCTTGATAGTAAAAGACCAATTCGCCATATCTTACCTTCTCTTTCTAAAAGTTATGGGCCAATTATGAATGTCAAATTTTGTAGCTACCTTATTTTGATAATAAGCTCTATAGAGTTAGCAAGAGAGTGTTTCACAATGAATGACAAGGCTTTGGGATTGAAGCCTTGGCTTTCACAAGGGAAGAATTTAGGGTACAATTATTCAATGGTTTCTTGGGCTATATATGGCCCCTTTTCGAGAATTGCTCAAAGGATTTGTGTTCTTGAGCTTCTCTCTCCCAAGAGAACCCAATATTTTTCTCCCAAGAGATCCCAACAACTTTAAAAAGGATCCACTTCTCTATTTGAGTAAGCTCAGCTATAGAATAGTGTTAACATGAAGAGGTTCTTTTCCTTCTTGAACTTCAAGATGCTCATGTCTATGATCATTAATGAGAAGTATTTTGGAGAGGAGTCAGGGATTTTGGAGGAGATTATTTCCAAGGTGATTGAGGAGGCTTTTGTGTATCATGGGTGTGTTAATATTGGGGATTATATTCCCTGGTTGAAGTGGCTTGATTTGCAAGGGTATGAGAAGGTAATGATCAAGGTACAATCACATTTAGACTTGTCTATGCAGACAATATAAAAGAACCTCATCCATCTATAGCCACTTGTAGTGCCATCAATGTAGGCCTATGAAATCTCATCTCAAGGTGGTGGTAGACCCACCAAAGACCTGAAGATAAATATCCAAACTAATCATTGACTAGGTTGTCATCAATGATTACTTTGGATATTTATCTTCCACTAATTTATTTATTTTTAAATCATCTTGGTCAAAATTTTGACTAATTCATTGGTTTTAGGTTTGGCATGTTGGTCGATCAAGGGCTAGCATTGGTCAAACTTTCGACCAATATTTGGTGGACATTTTGACCAAGATTGGTTGACATGTTGACAAATGGTCCTCACAACAAGAAAAGTTATTTTTGAAATGCTTGGTCAATTTTCTAACACATACAAGTTTTGTTCAAAATTTTGATGACAAAAATAATGACATAACAATTGGTCAAATGTTTGAACAACATGGGTCAAAAGTTTGACCAATTTTTATCAAAAAATGAGTCAAAATGTACTAGAGGGTATGACCCCCTTGAGGTAAGTACAAAGCTATTGTACTATTATTATTGTCCAAAGGTAATGATATTTACTTAATGGTATTAAGGTATGAATATTTTTACTCAAATATGATATTTATATATATAAATATTTATGCATGGAGGTCTATTCAGATGACTTTGAATATAAGTATAAATGATTTATATTTTTTATTTAATATGGACATATTATAATTAAGGAAATCAATATATTTATTACATGAGGAGTACTTGAGTCTTGGTTAATATTGTGTTAGCCAATAAGGCTAGCACCATGGAGACTAATGGGACTTGAAGCATGGGGTATGTAAGATGTTAAGATATCAATCTGATTTCCATGACTGATAACTAATACATAATCTCCATGTGCCAAAATATTTTGATGATGTCAACATATGCATATGTTATTGGCCTTGGATAGAGGATGTTCCAGTAGAGAAGAATCTTAAGGGGTGTGCTCCCAGAAAGATGACAAGGTATCTATGAGCTAGGAAGCCTGATCTAGAGACATCCTTAAGACTGGGGCTAAATTAGAGGGTAGAATAATATAGTTAGTTTTGTTATTATTGTGATTCTAACAATTATTTTGTAGGTATTACTTGTCCCAAACTAACTCAAATAATGGGGACATTACAGGGAGTCCCTTTAGATTCCCTTATGAATCAAGGGAATGCTTGGGAATCACCTTGACATCCAAAGATGTCATAAAGTGCCCATCACAGAAGTGCTGCAATGATGCTTGTGTAGAAAAAAAGGTATTTGAGTACTACAAATACTTGTCCTAGAGATGTCCTGCACTGGGTATTCCTAGATTTTGGGTCATGTGTGTGTTCCTGAGTTTTACTGGCATTTTATCATTTGTGGATACAATTTTCACTACATGACTAGATGCCAAAGTTGTGAAGGTATTATAGGTCTTTGATATTTTCAATAACTCACTTAACTTTCTTTGATAAGTCTAACAATATCCTAGATGTTCTTTGTGTATTCTATGGATGTTTTATGTGTTTTGGCCCCTCCTACTAGAGCATCTTTCAAACTTTGAACAATAATCACCAAGGACAAGTTTGTTGACATAGTAGTCAAGTTTGTTGTTAGTGATATACACTTATTTAGGTTCTAAGTATCAACCGAGCTTATTGTATAGTTAACAATGTTTGCCAAGCATTTCAGTTGTTATCAATTTCTACAATTGCTACCGAGTCCTTTGGACAAATTCCAATGTTTACCGAGTAGCTATAGTTAGTGTGAAGATTAGTAGTGTAAATTGAGCATCTCAGTGTATGCTAAGTTTATCAGTGCAAACCAAGTTGTTTAGTGCTTACTAAGTTTGAAATTGAAGTGATGCAAGTCCTATGTTAACCAAGTGACCCAATTTATAATGAGCTCTAGGTGATAGTGTTTACCAAGCTATGTAGAGGTAAACAAGTGATTCGATTTATATGAAAAATTTCATAGTATCTACTGAGTCACCAGTGCAGAACAAGTTGAATACTACTTGGAAGTGATCACTGTGGACCGAGCTTCTATGTCTATCAAGTGCATGATGATGCCAAGTAGTAATAGTGGATACCAAGTATCAGAACCTCACCAAGTCAATCTTCAAAACCCGAGTGTCTATATTTGAGCCGACTTTGTAATATTTGTCTAAACTTGTATTGTGGTTGACTTTGTAATTGTATAATTGGATTGGTATGTATGTAATGTATTGTATCACATCCAATGCATGTATAGAGTGTGAATGTATGTCCAAATTTATGCATGGAATTAATGTGATCATCAAAGAAGAGCAGTGTGAATTACAAAGGCTACAACAATATAAGGAGTATCAAAGATTCATCTATCATAACAAGGTGATTTATACACTTAAATGAATCTCATTTAGAAAACCAAGTTGTAGATCAAAGATTAGCTACTACTTCATCCTAACAAGTGGATTAGTTGAATCCTTTAACAAGGTAGACCTAATAGTCTTTTGCAAATCTTTTCATTGAGTGCATACTTCAATGTATGTTTGTAAATCCTATAACAAGGTGGACCTAGCAGTCCTTATTGCTCCTAACTAGGCATATCATCAAAATTGATCAATGTAAGCCTTAATAGGCAGACTTTATACTATAGTACTAAAGCTTGTGGGTATCATCCACACCCCAATTTATTTTTCTATTTGGAAGGCTTTTGGGTCACAAAATCTTTGTGTCAAAATGTTATGAATGCTTTCATGTTTTTAATTTCTAATGCAAGTAGTTAGATTAGAATATTCATTTTGGATTAAGTGTTAATTGGATTAAAGTTTTAGAAGTTTTAGAAGTTACTGATTCACCCCTCCCCTCTTAGTAAATTAGCTTTGTTAAGAATATTTCCAACACAACTTGTCATGAGCAATATTTTATTTTAGTTGGTTTAGCCTCTTATCGTCAAACTCACTTTGTATCTTAGTTAGAGAAGCCTTTTCCAATGACTCAAAATGAGAATCCATTACATTGATTTGTCCTTATAGCTTCCCAATAGATGAACCATTCACATTTGGTGTGTAAGTGGACACTATTAATCTCAATACACTTTTTTGGTGTTTTGAAAAGTCATGGTTTCAAATTACCCCAATAAGAACATAATACATCTAAGGGTAGCTACTTTCCATCTACAACATATCCTTTCAAACATCAGACCAACTATAAGTCTAGACCCTTCTTCTACTTCAAGCTCTACAAAACCTAGGTGGGTGGACCTATTAGATTCTTCATATGGTACCAGTGTTCCAAAAAGCATACAACTAAATCTAAAAAAAAGTATATTAGAACTCTTATATCTTTTGTACTTATGCAAAGATCATAGACATGAAATAGCTAATAAGATGACCTATGAAATTGATAAGCTAAGTGAGGGCATCCTTTCAGATCTTAAATGGAAAGGGAAATGGATGACTATAAGTTTGATTTTAGAAAATCCCCAAATATGCAATAGTAAGAACAAGTTGATCCTGTAACTAATCAATGCCTTATCTATTGGAAAATTCCATGAATCACACACATACTTCTATTATACCAATGACATATTCCATACACCAAGATATTAGATATATCCTATCACTTTGTAAAGACCTCATTCTCATGAAATATCCTTCGCAAATAACTAGCAACCTTGTGAAATACACCGAGAATTTACTTGGCTCTTCATTCCAATAGTAAAACATATCAGATATACAACATTAAAGGGATGCAGATAGGTCTAAGTTCTTTGTCCCTAAACCACACATTATTTCAAATTACAGAGATAGGAATGAGAATCAAAATGAAACTAAGGAGATTCTTGCTCATTGTATTCATTTCTTTGAAATTATACATTAAAAATGCATGCAAATAACTCCTGAAACCACTAAATAGATCATAACCATGTATATTAGCTTGACTATTACTATTCATACAAGAGAAATATGTTGAACAGAATGGTATCAAAGTAATGAAAAATGTCCAAAACTAGTCTACAATAAAACTAGAACATATCAAAAACTAAAACCTATGGTCTCATAGTGAAAATTACCAACCCTTACAATGAATGTAGGAAGAGAAAGATATAGGAAAGAAATAAAATACCAAATCTAATTTGGAAGTGACATGTGTCCACTTAAATCTTCATTCCTTGCTATTTGAAAGCATCTCTCATCTTTCTATAGCTGCAATTTGACATGATTCTCATCATTTTTTGGTAAGAAACTCAAAATATCTCCTCTAACTGATGAGAAACCCTATTTTAAAAGGAACCATTAGATATGCATCTAAAATGTTGATAATATCTTCATTTAACTAACTTGGAAGTGAGCAAGTCCATTCTCAACTACATTCTTACTATCTCTGGTATTCATCCCATTCACCATCTTGCTAAAAATCAAATCTGAACTTCAAAACCTGAATATGGTTGAAAACTGAGTACTCGAGATAAAGCCTTGCATAAATTGAACCAATGGCTTCTTGTGCAGAATCAAACCACAAAAATGGAAAATTCATTCTCTCCTAATTTTGACAATATATAATAGGCATATATCAACACATCAAAAGTGCCCAAAAGATCATTTTAAAGTTTAGGTCTCTAGCATGGCTCACAGGTCTGCACTTTACAAAAATTTAGCCATGTTAAAACTTTAGTATATAACTCTTTTGACTTAAAAACATCTTGTATGCATAGAAATTTAAAAATAATAATAAAATATTTTTCATGACTATGTATTTTCCCTCCAAATTCCAATCTGGGTCAAACCTATTTGACCATTTGTGGCATATGGAAACACACCATTGGTTTTCCATGTCACCTCCCACCCAAGTGCCATGTGGCACCCTCTAATTAGTCCTCAAAACACTACCATGTGTCAATATTTCATTAGCTCTAGTCCAATTGCTTGGTCACTACCATGTCATCCTTTGTCTGGCACTTGCCACATCACTGCCATGTGGCACCTTATTATTAGTTGGATCTTTGCTCCTGCTATGTCATCACTGATCGAGGCCCACTACTACATGTTGGCTAGGTTCTTTTCCCCATTTCTTAACTTTCACACATCTTCACAATGCAAGCAAGTACCAGTTGTCAGATCTTGCCACATGGAAAAATCTAGAATGTCCATCTTTGGCCGGCCACATGATCTCCTCTTCAAAATTCATGCTAGGTGTCATGATCTTATTTTCCTACTTGGCTACCACTTGTCACCTCCTAGTTGGTCCATATAGTTCTAGTCAACATGCCACATTAGTGTGTTCATTTGAAATTTTGTTATGGTGCAATCTAGTTAGCCATGGACCCCATGCGCAAGGTTGAAGCTTCCAAAGGCATCGTATCTTAAAGACACTTGATAAGTTAGTGCTTTGTTATTTTGAAAAAAAAAACTTCCTATGGCATCGATGTGGGACTATATGCCTTTAGTTTTTTTTCAAAAAAAATTCTATAGGTTGCGCAACTTCTATGAAGAGTTGAGTTTCAGTATTTGAAGACAAATCTTTGGACTTGTTCACACAATAGATGGCATACACTGCATAGATAGTGTAAGCTTTTCTTTTTGTTCCTTGAGATATAATATTTTGATCTAGCAATGCTTGCAAAAATTTCTATATTCTACCCTATTTATATCTATTGGTGCTCCCAATTTCAGGAAATGACATTTTCGGATTACAACATTGGAGGCAATTGATATCAAAATTGTGCAAAGGTGTCCCATTCTTATTGCCCATACAAGACTCTTCCATACTTCACCACTGTGTCCATTAGGTGGGGCAACCACATACCCTCAGAAGTTTACTATGGGGTGGAGATGCTTCTCAATGTGAGCTTCAACAACATGGACATTTCACCAGTCAATGTTATAATAGAGGTGGTCTTTCCTTGGTCATGGGAACTCTTCTCCATGTCAAGCTCTATTATTTCTACAATCTCTAAAAGGTTTAAGATATTTAAGGCATACACCCTCTCCTATGCTCCTCACATTTCCTATTTGGGATATTGAAGCTGATCAATCTCAAACATGCATATACAAAGGAATTAAACATCTGTAGGCACCTCAACAAAGGTTATAAGGGAACTATATATAAGTTTACAATCTTCTCCTCATTAAAAATATTTGAAAATCACAAACAATTGTGCCAATTTCAATGCTACAATGTGTATTCCCTTTTCCCAACATCTCATTAGAATTCCAATTAAAAATGCAATTGCATCTAATGGTGGATTGAGAAATGAATTTTTATGGGCCTTGTAGAGACTGTGCCAAATTTGGAGGTCATTTTAAGAAGTTTTGTACTTTGTGAAAGCATGCTTCTTCTTCTGTCAACTGTTTGATAAGAGTTGACTTGAAATTGGAGGAGATTATGATACACACATGACATAGACATGGGATCCCCTTGTCTTTACCCTACATGCAAGTCGTACTCCCAACAGCCCCTACTGGAATTGTTTTCCAATCTAAAAGATTTTCTCAAACATTTGCAAGCTGGTTAATATATGTATGACCTAGGAGAAGGGAAATATGATTCACACAATGGTCTCTGAATAAAAGCATGCATGAGAGTAAACTCTCCATAGATTTTATCCTTGATTTTCTACACTTGGTGGCACACCTTACACAAACTACAAACGCTACTCAATGAAGTTGACAAATGGTTTTAGGATGAAATCACATGATAGGGTTAATTTCCTCTCTTTTACTATTCATTGTGTATCTATTCTATTTCCATTCTTCTATTTGACCCTAAAGCACTATATGTGCATTCATAGAGTTATAAAATTATCAAAACCATTGCATCTTTCTTTTAGCATCTTAATTTTCCTTGTCAATCTGATGGAATCAGTCAGGCCCCAAAGTGGGTTTGGCTAAAAAAAAATTGTTTTGAAACAAATGACATATCAAATCAATCTATTAAATATCTAGCCCTGATTAGAATCAAATTTGACCATTCAATATGACTTTAAAACTCAATTCACCTCTTTCTGCAACTTGTCAATTTTGTGCCAAGCGGTCCTCTGACTGTCCTTAAAAACTATCCAAAACAAATATCTGGGATTTGTAATTGGATGCACTAATTCTTTCTTCTATGTTCTCTTACCTTGTTAGATCTTGTCTCATGAAAAACTTAGGGTCAAAAGATATTGACCATCCAAGTTGCCTCATCACAACTATTTGCAAGGAAACATGTCAAAAAAAAAAAAAAACACATTTCATTTTGGCTTTGAAAATAGGTCAAACTAACACTTGGGGGTACAAAAACTAGGGCATTCATTCACTATCATGAGGATAATATAAATCTAGGATTTGGGTTCATGAGGAATAATAGGGTGCATTTGGAAAGTAGTCAAAGTGGGCTACTTGGATTTGCAAGACTAGAAACATTGGCACAAAAGTGATTTTCACAAACATAATGGACTTGGGAAAATGTGCAAATAGATTCATCAAGACTTCAAAACTAACACACTGTAGAATGCAATGGTACAATCCATTTGATCTCACCTATCACATGTTTAGAGTTATGACATCCCGAATAGGGGTATTGATCAATCTACATTTCTTGACATCGATAAAACTTTATAAATTGCTTTCAAAAACTAATCAAATGGATTTTTCATAAGCTCAAATCTAGAAAACAGAAAGTATATGACCTCTAGAATGTAATGACAAATGAATTTTCTCATTTTGGTCAACTAGGTCAAAGTTATAACTGGTCAAACAGGGCCTCCTAGAATTCTAAACAATTTACATCAGCGCAACAACAGTAAACAACTGACTTTGAGGGATTCAAAACCTAGACAAAACATGTCAAAATGACTTGAAATATGAAACATAGATTCTATGATATGTGTATTAAACATTCCCAAAGTGGTGAGTCATGAAACATAATCGGGTGCAAGAGATTCAATTGCAAACTAGGCTCAAAATGAAACTTCATAGAATGACTCAAAATGGCAAATTATCTTCATGGGATGAGTGGATATGTTGAATGCAAGGTGCTAGAAACATTAAACACCTCTTAGGCCTCAAAAGGATAGTTGAGTACACATGCATTAAATTCACTTTAAAGAGCTCAAAAGCTTGGAATGGTACTCAAATTGGGAAGGCAATTTTGAGTTCCAACGCACTTGATGCATTTTCTAGCATTTCACTATCTTCCAAAAGTTTTCTCATTATCCTTAGCCTTAGCCACTTCAGTAAGTTTTATTATTTAAATTGGGCTTAATGTATCTAACTGGAAAGGTTCTTATATGATTTGCATATCCTTGAAACCTAGGTTTTCATCATCTTTATAATATTTCACTACCATACCAGTGTCTCTAACTTTAATCAAGATCTCATTCTCTTCCTCATCACCAAGTTCAATCTTCATGTCTTGTTTCCTTTATGTTCTAGCCTCTTCATCTTTGTTCAAGTCTACTTCCATTGCTTTCTCTGCCTTCATGTTTCCTTCAATTTCCTTAGATTGATCATTTGTGTTTTCTTTCACTTATTCCTCATTTTCTTTTATGATAAACTCATAATTTCCTTCATTCACCATCATTTAGTGTCTGCAACACTGGGTAAATATATCCCTCATCATTATGTATAGGAGGTGCTAAGAATGTAAACAGAACTCCAACTATGAAAAACTATGGTTCTTTATTGATAATAATCATCGTGAAATATGTGTCTATTGGTTCAACATCAACAACATGAGTCTCTTCTTCACTCTTCTCAGGTACCTCATACCTATTCATTAGTAATAAGTTCTTTGCTACCTCTTCAGTTTCCTTCACTACTTCATCAATTTTACCAATCATAGGCTTATTGATTCTATAATTAGTTTTTTTCTTTTCCCATAGTATTATTGAGTTCTTTTGCAATTACAGGACAGAGATTGGCATTCTCTCTCTCTCTCTCTCTCTCTCTCTCTCTCTCTCTCTCTCTCTCTCTCTCTCTCTCTCTCTCTCTCTCTCTCTCTCTCTCTCTCTCTCTCTCTCTCTCTCTCTCTCTCTCCATCCCTCTCCTCTCTCCCTCTCCATCCCTCTCCATCCCTCCCTCCCTCTCTCTCTCTCTCTCGCCCTCTCCCTCCCTCCCTCCCTCCTATCTTTTTCTAAGGTTGTCAATCTTTTGGTTTTAAATATATCAAACAGACCATTATGAATGTCTCCATAGATTTTAACCAAGGCCTTATTACACTTCTTTAGGTATCTAATCATTACTTCCTCCAATACTCTCAGCTCCTCATAATATCTATGATAGTGTTTCTTCAATTAAACCAAAATATCGTGCCTAATAATGTTCTTCAAAATGGTATTAAGTAATGAATGGGACTCACCTAATTTAGTTAGAGCCTCCTTAGCTATAAGATTCTCTTCACTAAGTGCAAGACCACTCCCAACTTGTGTTACTTTAGCTCCTTCAGTTTTCATTTCTTTATCACATCATCTAAATCAGTGGACTCATCTTTTTCATCATTTTTGGTACCTTTGTATGCCCCTTTTCCCTTGCATTTTGATTTCTTTCTAGAAGATTCAAAAACCATCTTTAGGTTAGCTTCAGGTATGTTGACTTGAATGAATCTACCTTCTTTCTAATTGTTGGCATTTTCTCTAGGAGACCAACTGATGTATGTGTTGGAGTACAATATCACTAAGAGAGGGGGTTGAATCAATGATATAAAAGTAATGTATCAATTTTTAAAGCTGAATGTGTATCAAAACTTCAAATGAAACAATGAGATAGCATCTAAGACATGCACATAAAATTATAATACAGGATATATCCTGACTATTAAAAATTTTGAGTTAAAAAAAATGTGAAATAGCTCATTGGCTTAATTTGAAATACCTTTAACACTACCTCACTAGCTATACAACTATCTCACTAAGAAATACTATCTCACTAATTGTCTTTTATGCCTCACGTGCCTTACAACACTTTTCCAACTTTCTTACATAAAGAGATTAGAAATCTGATTGTCATGTATATCCTGCAATTTTATCCTACATGTCAATAAATAATATTAAAATACATGTTTTTGTATCTAAAAATGCATAAAATATAATCATAGTCCTTATTTCAATCAGGGAATTTTGATAAACTGATTATGCACAATATACAAATACAATTAATTAAAACTCAATATAAATACAAATGAGATCAATCAACACTCAAGATATACTCTCTATCTACATTTTAAAACTTCATTCTTTGCATATATAAATAAGCTTCATGAATCTAATTCAAAAACATGTTACAAACTAACCAAGTGAATCAAATATAGTTACATGTTCATTACATTATCTACCCACAATTGGATATTGTGTAAAGAGTGCATAAGTTATTGCATAACATCATTGATAATTAGTTAATTATTAGACTTTCATGTCTTTGTTTTATATGTTCATCTTTTACTTATATTTATATTATGTATCCATAAACTGAAATAATAAACCACTTATTTCATCCTTCAATATAATCTTTTCAATCAAACAAGTTCTCATTAACCAATCAAATTAATTTTGAATAAATAAAAAAGTTCTCATTAACCAATCAAATTAATTTTGAATAAATAAAAAACTTAAGTTCTAAGAAATATTGGTATCATTTTAAAACCTTTGTTTATGTCCCTTAATATGTGTCATGTCTTATGATTGTTAACCACATAATATCTGCCATTTCATATGATCATAAATTGAGAAATACCATGCTTGAAGATACATCATAGTTATAACCTCACCCAAATGCAAAATAAAATTAAAGACAATAAAATCTACATGATGAAGACATATATTGTACTTGACCCAATACTATATAATTATAATTTATACAAAATTAATATGAATATACAAATGTTTGTATGGGACTCATATAAATAGGGTGTATGTGACTTCATAGTATGACTATATATGAATACAACAATTAAAACTCTTGAAGACTAAAGCCTTGAATTTGGTTCACATTCAAAAGACACGAATAATAATGAGTATGATATATGAAATTTTGACATAATCATAGTATGAAAAACATCTCATACAAAGCATACCAAATACAAAGTATGAATGTATGATAGTTACCAAATAAAATAAGGAATACCCAAGAATACAGACCAGACCATGAGTTTGAAACAAAAGAATTTAACCCATAATAACTATTAACTTGGGTTACAAGAAAATAAAACAAATTCCATGAGGATTTAAATAAAATCTACATACATAAAACCCTTATAAGGTTTTTTTAAAACATAAAACAATTGTACCAAAACCATAAAGCTATGATGTATATACAAACTATAGGAAAAAAATATTGTATGTACTTTTGCAAATAATGATCTAGCAAAACAAAATAGATAGACTACTTGAACAAGATTGAACCATGGATAAACTTAAACAAAAAGAAAACACACAGGAAAGAACTTGTGTGAGACAACTTCTAGAGATTCCACAGTGAATCCTCCTTCACGACATTTCAAACCAACTGCCACAACCCCTTAACTAAAAATATCTTGGTCCTGAGAAATGGTAACTGCAAACTATCATGTCCTACATAGGTCATGATGTTTTGGCTTGACGAAGCTTATATTTTTCCAAAATGAAAACCAATAATATGCTTTAAATTGGCATGCTAATAAAAATGGCATATTGCATGTTTTGAATTAATATTAATAGACACATTCAACACTCACTATATCACATCACTAAGTACCACATCAAAAAGTTGATGGAGGGCTAACCAAAAGGGCTGCCTTGCATATCAAAGATTAGTGACAATGTCACTAAGTGAACAAAAAATGTGGAATATTCATCTTTAAAACCTTTATAAATTTGTCAATGCAATTGAATAGCCATGGTAAAAATATGATTTGATAGTAATCTAAACTTTCTGAATTTACTATCAAGAGTGTAATGGTCATGATAATTGATTTCTTACAAATGGATATCCTTGTTCTCATTGTATTTTCTGATATAACAATCAAGATACCCAAGTAAGCTAAATAATGCACTGTATATGGTGCTAAGTGAAAAAAAAAAATTGAATTAACAATGTCATGGATGTGATCAACATTATCAACATGATAAGCCTGATCAAATTGAATGATGATGTAATAGCATGAATGTAGTCAACTTGACATGATCAAATTTGAAACCAAATATATCATGATGTAACATAGGGTGTTCATAATACTACCACATTTTTTAGTGTGATTGGCAACAAGGACAACTCCAAAGAGGTGAGAGCAACAAATTCCCCCTTTTTCCTTGGTGAAAAATATAGTATTCGTCCCCCTATTTGCAACAAGGGTAAAAAGATGGAAAGTTGAATAAGTACAACTGTAATGAGCAACTTAATCATCAAAACATCTTTGTAAACTTGATCAACCGTGAAAGCAAGTAATAATATTGTAGAGTAAACTATAATTTGTGATGTTGATGCCATATTTTTGCCCATAAATAAACCATACACTTTTAATGAATCTCTAAAAATAATCATAATACTACCATGCATATGCTTCTTTGTAATTCATAACTAAATAAACAAAAATCTATTAAAAAATAAAACCCAATGCCACGTGAACTAAAATTGAAGAGTCAAGGGGGGAAAAAACCATATATCAATTGCAAGTTGAAACTAAAAAGAATAGTCAAATCTTAAAGATTTTCATTCTTTAATGGTCTATAGATGTGAGGGATGAAGAAGAATACATATAAATCTCTTCCTTACTCAAAGAATGTAAACTGAACTTTGGTCTTGACAAAAGTAAATATGTCATCTTTAAAAACATTAAGAATTGTAATTGGCACTAACATACTAAAGTAGAGTTATTACAGATTGACTTACGGGTGAATGTACAAAGTTGGGTCGCAATTCTGTGGAAGTCAAATCCGCAAAATGAGACCTCTTAGAAACGGGTACCCGATTTTAAAAACCGGGCACCCATTTTTGGCTCATTTGCCTGAACCTAAATTTAAAAAATGGGCACCCGTTATTTTTAAAAACCAGGTACCTATTTTTTATTTTCAAATAACGGGTACCCATTTCTCAAAAAATTAAAAATTTGAATTTTTAAGAAATGGGCACCCATTTTTTAAAAATAAAAAATGGGTACCTATTTTTAAAAAATCGGGTACCCATTTTTTACTTTTAAAAAATGGGTACCCATTTCTTAAAAATTCATTTTTTTAAGTTTTTGGCGTATTTTACATGTCGCTTTTAGCTTTTCAAAACGGGTACCATTTTTTTGAAATTCAAATAATGGGTGCTCGTTTCTTACAACATGAGGTAGGATTTTTTTTTCTTGCCTCGGATTTTGGTTTGGAATAGGCTTGGTGGGACCAAGCCTATGCCTTGGCCTCTCAAGATTTGGCTAAGGCATTGAACTGACAAATTCATGCCTTGCCATTATTTTTAGAGGGTCTTCCCGACCAAATTTTTTTATGAAACAAAAACCCATTAAAGCTCTCACTGTCCTGATTTCAAAAATTTAAATTTTATGGAGTTATGATTTTATTTACTATTTTTTTTAAATTTTTTAATCAAAGGTGGTACTTAAATGTAAAATAGCAATGTTCACTAAAACTTTAATAACTTTTTAATTTTATATTTTTTCTTAAATTAATTTATATGTCATCAATCTACATTCAATTCTTTTGAAGTTATAAAAAAAAAAAATTGAAAAAAGTGAAATTTTGATCAAATTATGGTGTTCGTACATGAGAGGTTTTAAAATTTTCCTTTATAGCCAATTCAAAATTAATAATAATAAAAATATTCATTAAAAAATTTAAGAAAAATATTCTCATCAATCTTTAGTGTGTCAGGTAACTCCATTAAAAAGGATTCGCAAAAATTCATTCATTTGTGTCAAATTATGGTGTCCGTACACGAGCGTGGTATGGTCCTGAAACAAGCATTTTGAAAAAGTGGTTTTTAAAGATCCATACCAAAAAAATAATCTATCATATGGGTATAAAAATAAATTACATATTCAAAAAGAAAATTCCATGCACTACAATTTTTATTTCAGAAGTTTTTTTATATTTAATCTCTAAATGGCTCAAATTTTGGCATCAATTGAAAAAATATTTCAAAAACAGGAAAAACACTTCCACTTTTTCGCCAAAAGTGAGACCCAACTTCTTGCACTGACCCTTACAAATTTCAATAATAACATACTAAATATAGTGAACTAAAACTAGACATGTGATAGTTTTTAAGAAAATTACTACCAAAACATTACTAATCACTAATTTGACAAAGTCAAGAACTGAATAATAATACAAAGTACAAACACATCATTATAAAATAGCTTATTGATGCTCAAAGGAGGAAGGAATAACTCCCTTAACACATCATATCATCAATTACATAATAGAAGCCCATTTGGATTTTTGCCCTAAATCAAAGGTGTACACCTTTTGAAACAAACTATCTATCATTAATTGATTCCTCAATTTCCAAATGTGCTCGTTCAATAAATTTGAATTTCTATCATATTTAGCAAGTCTTGCCTTCAACCATGAAACCATTTTGTTGAACTTGTTTACATTTTTTAGGAAGTTTCTTTCTCAAGGCTTAATAGTCCTCCAAGGCCCTTTTGTTTTGATTACATAGAGATATATTTGATATATCTAGACTACTTGTAGTATTCTAGCATTCAGTCAAGTTCCAAATTATTAACTTTTCTTTCAATTTTTGAAATCTCCCTTTTGTATCTAGTAGTTGTCCTCCATAATCTATAGTAATAATTTATTCAAAACATTCACCCACTTCACTGACCATGCAAAATTCATCAATATTTTCATATTTTTGTTTTCTATCTTCATTGTAGTGGTTACAACTACACCATTGTTTCAATATTTGACATCCACATGTTGTAAAAAATGATTGTTAAGTTGAGAAAACTTGGCTTATGCTTGAAAAATTGTGAACCATATCTTCAATGTAGTAAACATTATTCACAAGCATGTAGTCATCAAGTTGTATTGTTCCTGACCTTTAATTTGAAAGCATTTGTTATCACCAAATATAATTGAGCCAAAATCAAATAAACTAAGCTCTACAAACTAGTTTTTCTCACCAATTAAATGATGTGAACACCCACTATTCAACATCAAGATATTCTCTATCTTAAAAAGTTGATAAGATTGAATAGTCATGACTACTTTTTTAGGTCTCCATGCTAATTTTTATTTAGGGACAAAAACCTAGACTACTTTAATGTAGATCCCTTACAAAATCTTCCAATATGTCCTAAATTGCCACATTGATAACATTGAAGTCTAGTTAAGAAGTGATATAGCTTTCTATTTACTAAATTTTAATTCTTCTTAATAGACTCTTTAAATTCATTTGATTTACAATTGACACAATATTTTGAAAACATTTTTCCTTTACCACCTTGCATATAAGTTTCTCCAACATCAAAAAAATAATTTTGATTTCTTTTTTAAACTACCTTTGTTTCTAGGGTAGTACAAACATGATCATTATTTTTCACTATTACTTGAGTGCATTCAAGAATCTGTTTTGCTCCAATCTGAAGTATTAGAGAAGAAATTAAATTTGAATTATACTAAACCTTAGATTTTGGTTCATTAGCTTCCCCTTTTTTTGATTTCTTAATGAGCGGCTTTTAACTCTCCCTTGAAAGAAATTTTAGATTTTGATTTTTTTGCTAATTGACTTTATTGAGACTCTTGTGAAGAAATGATGGTTATAAATAAGGTTTCTTAATTGTCATCTATTGGTTCATCAGTATCACTATCTATGATGTCTGCAAATAAAGTCTTATTCCTTTTAAAACTATTCTTATTTTTTATAGTTTTGTTATTTCTATTTCTTAAAAGACTTATTTTCTTCCTTGCTATAGTGACCAACATCTTTATTTGACATTGTGTAGCATTGTGGCCTATTCTACCACAAGAAAAATACTTAAAAGGTAATTTTCCTTTATATCTATCTGAGCCTCTTCTAAGTTTACTTACAAAATATGATTCAATACCATTAGCTTAATTAGTTTCAACTTTTACAAATTTAAATATTAATTCTTTACCAAGTTGATCAAATGTGATTCACATTTCATAAGAGATGAAAAAGCCAGGTAAACATATAAAGTGTTACCTTATTTACATCCCTTTCCACACAACTATCTTGGAGTCATATTTGAATGTAAGTTATATCAACACCTTCTTGACAACAATGTTTTCTTGTAGAATTTCACCAAGTTCATGAATAAAATTGACAACATTAGAAAAATGTAGGAAGTAAGCAGCTATCTTCTCATCCTCAATCATTTTAAGGCTTTCAAACCTAGCACTATATGCTTGCAACTTTTCCTTTTGAAAAATTTGTCTCCCTCACAAATATTAGAAAACTTTTCCCAAATACTATGTGCACTTTCACAATCCATACCTTTTACTAAAACATCATTTGACAAACCACAACAAATAGCATTTTATGCTTTTCATCATGCTCATATGAACTTTTCTCATTAGGACTATATGGTGGACTTGTTTTGGTATATGCAACTCATGTAGTTCCCCATACATCATATTGTATGGACTTTAGGTTATACATCATTCTATGTATCTAGAAAGTATAACTGAACCCATCAAATAATGGTATTGTAAACCCCAACAAACCTTCTTGACAATCCATTAAGTACTCACTAAATTAGGAAGGAGATGGTTTTGATACCAATTTTTTAAGTACAATATGATTAATACATCTTCGGTGTGAATCAAGGATATGAAAACAATATTGTATCAATTTTTAAAGCCAAATGTGTATCATAACTTCAAATGAAACAATGAGATAGAGTCTAAGACATGCACATAAAAATTATAACACAAGATATGTCCACAATGAAAATCCTTCAAATAAAAAACCAATTGAAATGCCACACTGGCTTAATATGAAATATCTTTTACATTGCCTCACTAGCAAGACAATAGTCTCACCAACAAATGTTGTCTCATTGACAGTCATTTATGCCTCACTAGCCTTACAACACTTTTTCAATTTTCTTACATATAAAGATCAAAAAATATGAATGCCATGTAGATCCTAAAATTTTATTCTATACATTATTAAATACAATACATGTTTTTGCATGTAAAATGCATAACATACAATCATGGTCCCTATTTTAATCAATGATTTATGATAAACTGATTGTCTACAATATAGAAATATGATCAATCAGAACTTAATATACCCTCTCTATCTACATTTTACAACTTCAATCTCTACAGATATAAATAGGCTCCATGATTCTAATTCAAAAACAAATCACAAACCAATGAAGTAAACTCAATATAATTTCTTGACATCACATGATCTATCCACAATTTGATATTGTTTAAAGAATGCATATGTTACATACTTGATAATCAGATAAGCATAAAACTATCATTTATTTGTTTTTATGCTCATCTTTTACTTATTATTTTGTTATGTATCTTTTCAATAAAATGAAACAATGAACAACTTGTTTCATCCTTCAATATAATCTTTCCAATCAAACAAATGCTAATTAACTAATCAATTTGTCCTTCAATAAATCAAAAACCTTTGTTCTAAAAATTATTACTGGCATTTTAAAACCTTTGTTTCTGTCACTTAATATATGTCATGTCTTGGGATCATAATCCATATGACATACAATGTCTGTCATGTCTGATGATCATAAAACAAGAATCAAATACCAAGCTTGAAGATACCCCATAGTCATAACCGTGACCAAATGTAACATAGATTGGAATTTAGTAAGCTCTGTGTGATGACATGTACTATACTCAACCCAATACAATACAAAATGGATATGAAAATATACAAATGATTATATGGGACTCATTTAAATAGGGTTTATGTGACTTTATATTATGGTTGTATATGAATGCAATAATTGAAACTTTTGAACACTAAACCTTTGACTTGGGTTTGCATTTAAAAGACACAAGAATACTAATGAATATGATATATAAAAATTTGACATAACCATAATACAAATCACATCTCTTATGAGGCATACAAAATATAGAGTATGAATGTACAACGATTATAAAATAAACTAAGGAATGCCAAAGAACACACAAACTATACCTAACCCGTGATAACTATTAACTCAGGTTATAATAAAATGAAACATATACGATAGGAATTTGGGTAAAATCGACATATAGAGAACCCAATAGGGGTCTTCTAAAACATAATTATTTTTTACCAAAACCCTAACCTATATGATTATATAGAAAATTGTAGGAAAAAAAACATTTTATATACTTTTACAAATAATGGTTTAGCAAAACAAGAAAAGATTAAACTATGGATAAAAATAATTAAGAAAAACATTTGGGAAAAAACTTGTGCTAGGAAATTTATAGAGATATTGCACTTAATCCTCCTTCACATCATTTCAAACTATCACAACTTCTTAACATATAGTATCTTGGTGATACGAGAAATGACAATTGCAAACTACCATGCCCTACACAGGTTCTAATTCTATAGTTTGAGAGACCTCAGGGTTTTCACAATTAAAAAACAAGTTATATGCTTTACATTGGTGCTTTTACATGCCAATAGAAATGACATTTTATTATGCTTTGAATTCACATTAATTGCCACATTCAACACTTACTTAGCACATAGTGCTAATTGATGTGTTGATCACATCACTAGGTACCACATCAAACAAAAATTAGAAGGGCAACCAAAAGGATTTCCTAGAATATTAAGATTAGAGCCATTGTCATCAACTTTGTGAATTAAAAATACATAAATTTTACCTTAGAAACCCTTGTAAGGTTTGCCAATGCAATTCAATAATGATGTTAAAAATAATATATGCTAATAATTTGAACTTTCTGAATGTATTGGCAAGATTGTAATGATCATCTTATTGATTTCATATTGATGGATAACCTTGTTCATGTTGTACTTAATAATATAATAATTAGGATAGAAAAATAAGTTGAATAATCCACTATATAAGGTGCTATGTGCAGAAATAAATTGAATTAGCAATGTTATAGATGTCTTCAACATGATAAACCTAATCAAATTGAATGATGATGCAATACCATGAATGTAACCAACTTGAGATGATCAAATTTTAAACCAATATGTCATGATGTAACATAGGTTGATCATAATACTACCACATTTGTTAGTTTGTGTGGCAACAAGGACAACTACAAAGAGGTGAGAGCAATAGTCTTCACTAAGCTTCAAGTTTGTCTAGTCTTCAATGAGATAAAATTAGTAGAGTGATATGATGGTATATCAGTGGCAACATCAACATCAATAACACCTTCTTATTTTGTCTTCAAACTTTCTTCTTATTCATGCTTTCTTTTGGCTTCTACCATTTATTCTTTTATGAATCCAAGTTATCCTACCACTAATTCAGCCTCTCTTTTAATTCTTATGTCCCTTGTTGGTTTAGAAAATATCAACTTAAGACTCTTTTCTTGATATGTTTTGAACATTTATTTATTAGGATAAACTGATCTTTCAAGTAAGTCCTTTGCATATTTGTCAAGTAGGTCAACTTCAACTTCATATTCCATAGGCATGAACCAAGTTGTTCTTCATTCAACTTCTTCCATCAAACAATCGTCTATACCAATCATAAACCATATAGATTTTCATAGTTTTCAACTATCTCTTTAAGAATTTTAAATCTTAGATGCATCCTTCTCTAAAAGGTCTTAAATTATCCACAAACCGTTGTATCTCTTGTGTTACTATCTAGCTTGATATAGAATTATTTGATCTGAATTGCAACATGCATGTTCTTTTCCTACTAGACATTTCCAATACCAAGAAAATAATTTTGAAACTAGAAGAATACGTGAAAGATCAATGAACCATATTTGGAGACTTTCTTTTCGTCTTTCTTTATATTCTTTAGATTCTCCATTAGATGCAGCCTTAATGCCTACACATTGCATATTTTGTATTTTCCTTCATGAAGTATATTGTATTAATGATGGTGCTAGAGATAGAATTTTCCCTCCTGAAGTGATAAACCATATATCCTAATAACATAGAAACACAAATTAAATATGCCTATTTTATATCATTAACTATCATTGCACACCCATTCCACTTGGTTTTGGTCAACTTTGTAACAATATCTTTCTTGATTGTTCTCACAACTAAAGCTTCTCCACATAAATTAAACCTTGTTACTACCTCTAAGCTAAACCATTTTCCAAGGATTATCCAACCACACGAATTGATCATGTATTCTACTCAATGCAATCTAATTCACTCAATGTCCTTGAACATTAAAAACCTACAACCTATGATATCTTTATATACTCTCCTACCCTAAACTCTTCTTTTAGCTTCACATTAGTACATAATTGTTCATACATCGTATGGATGGAATTTTTCCCTAATTCTTCATATTTGTAGTGAATGTAGATTATAACATCTACAATATGAATTATACCACAGAGGACACTTGAGCAAGAACCATCAAGGTGATCCTCCACTGACTTATATGGATTTATTTTTTTAATTGTAGCTCATGTATTTCTCTGATATCAACAATTTGGGGTTCATCCATAGCTTTAACAATTCACATGCCAAAACACAAAATTGTAAAATACCTTTTTGCATTGACATTGGAGATTTGACGATCAATCCATAGGGATTCCCAAAAAATCTTATTCAATCACTCCTAGTCACCTTCAAATGCTTTGTAAGTTTGGTCTCTAGATATCATGTTGAGTCATGATATCTCAAAAACCCTTTTTATTACTTCATAAGTCAAAAAGTAACCTGCATTTAATGTGTTGCACCTGAGCATAAAACCTTGACTCAAACAATGATTCTCTATCTAGTCAGTGATCCTCTAATTTTATCAAGACTAATTTTTATTGTTGGATACAATTGGTTAATTGTGTGTTTTCTTTGATGTTACACAACTATCATATCATTTGCAATCAGTATATGTCAAGCTCACTCAGGTAGTAAAGATAATTCTTGGTTTCTATAGAGTGTTCCCATGTTTTCCTAGTTCAGAAGGTAGCATCCACCAAGTTCACTCGGGTGTCAAAGGAAAAGTTGCAGAAAGTGAGTGTTAACTGAGCTCACTCGAGCAATGAAGGAAAGTGGGATGAAACCAATGCTAACCAAGTTCACTCAATTATCAAAAGACTTTCATGACTTTACAGTGTTAATCAAGCTTCTGTTGGTTAACAAAGGAAATCATTTCAGAGTTAGTTTCTACTAAGCAGGGTTAGCTAACAAAGACTTTTCTTATTTTTTTTGTATTAAGCTTAATTGATTTATCTATTGATTCCAGCTAACTAAGCTGATAAATATTGATTATTATAAGTTGTATTTGAGCCAACTTGATAAAGTGGAAGATATAAGTATAAGGTCAAGTTTTAATTTCAAAGTGTGTGAAAAAAAGTGTAAGTGAAGGTGCAAATTGTGATGATGTGATTGAAGATCTATTGATGAGAAGAGGAAGAAAATTTGAAGGATAAGCATAATATCCTTGTGGGGCAGAAAAGCCATATTTGATCAGGAAGGGTCAAGTACAAGATAGAACATAGATCTCAAATCAGCAAATTAGATGCAATCAAATCAGGTCATCTCATTGTTACTCTCTAACCATTGTAGCAGTGATCTAAATCTCCTAACAAAGTTGGCTTAATAGCTATTTGAAAATCTTCTAACAAGGTGGCAATGCCATTGAATTTTTCTCAAGACCTCTAACTAGGCCACTCCTAACAGGGTGATTAAATCCTTTAATAGGGTCACACCTAACAGTGTGTTTTGTAACCTTTAATAGGGTTGGCTCCTAACAGGGCTTACTTCAAAGGAGTGAAAATCACTAACTAGTTGCTATTGGTGGTTTTTCCCAAATTGAGTTTCCATGTTAAATCCTAGTGTCAAATGTGTTCATGTTATTTTCTTTATGTATTTGCAACTATGTTAAAGTAATGGTAATCACAGATAACATCTAATGATTTATGTGTTAATAATTTACTCAGCTAATCTAGTTATTACGAAGTTACAACATTCTATGTATTTGTCGAGCTTTAGTAGTATTCAGTTATTTGTTTGTCTTTTGAATTGACATCTAAGGGATTTGGGAATTATTTTTGTAGTAACTAATTCACCCCTCTCCTCTTAGTTACTCCTCTTATATTTCCAAAAATTGGTATCAGAGCATTTGGTGCTTGCAGAGAAGGTTTCAAGGACCTAAGCTAAAGATCAGGATGTCTTACAAAAGAGAGATTCCCAAGCTAAACAAAGATAATTTTGTAGCATGGCAAGGAATTATGAGATTACATCTAGCTACCATCAGTGATTCAGGTTGCAAGTATCTTGATGCTGAATATAAGACTCCCACTGGAACCTTATTAGTTGAAGACATTGCTAAAAAGAAGAATCATGGTATCATGATGATTGATATTGCATCTGCTCTCAGTTATGCTAAATTTGATGAGGTAAAAGATTGCAAAACTGCTTTTGCAATGTGGAACAAACTAAAAGATATATATATATAGAGGAGATGACAATGAAAGAGGAGCCAAAGTAGAAAGCCTTAGAGGAAAATTTGATCAAATGAAAATGAGAGAAGATGAAAACATTGAAAAAATATGTGGAAAGAGTAAAAGCTAGTGTAAGTGCAATCAAAGCATCTGAAGGAGACATCAAGGAGGAAATTGTTGTAAGTAAAGTACTCAGAACTCTTCTTCCCATCTATGTAATTAGAGTATCTCCTATTCAAGAAATGAGATGTGATCCAACTAATAAGATAGGGTTGGATGCTCTAGTTGGAAGATTAATAGCTTTTGAGTTAGACAATTATGATAATTATGTTCCTACTTCAAAAAATATTGAATCTGCATTTAAAGCTAAACTCTCACTCAAAGAAAATGGTAAAAAGTCAAAATCTAGTCAATCAGGAAATGAAGAAGATGGATTATTAGAAGAAATTTTAGACAGTGATCTTGAAGTTGTTTAAGCCTTTCTTGTAAGGAAGTATTCCAAAGAAAGAGCAAAGGACAAAGGTAAAGTTCCTGTAATCTACTTTTCTTGTGAAGAAATTGGTCACATTGTTGCTAGGTGTCCAAACAAGGAAATGAAGGATGAGAACAAAAATAATAAGCATAAAGGAAAGAAGGACTCCAAGAGCTACAAGAGCTTCAAGGACAAAGGTAAGAAATCTTGTTTCATAGCTAAAGATTCTAATAACAATGAAGATGAAATGGTTTATATTGCTATGAAAGATGAATCTGATGATGAAGGAGATAAGATGGCACTTATCTCTCATGTTAGGAAAAATGATATATGGATTATTGACAATGGCTGCTCACATCATATGACTAGTGACAAAATAAAATTTGAGGTTATGGAATATTATGATGGAGGTAGTGTAAGATTTGGAAACAATGAACCTTGTAACATAAAATGAAAAGAATTTATCTTGTTGACTAAAAAACTTGTGTGTGATAATGCTTATTGGGTTAAAGGACTAAAGCATAATCTACTAGGTGTGGCATAGCTAAATAACATTGGATTCAAGATAGAATTCATGAATAGATAGGCCAAACTCCTAGATGGAAAAGGAAATTTGGTTCGATCTAGCAAAAAAACCAAAGGTAATCTATTTTATCTTGATCTCAGTGATTGTTCATGTTTTGTTGCTCAATTAGAGGAAAGCTAGTTATGGCACAAAAGGCTATGTCATGTGAATTTTGATAATCTGATCAAAATAAGAAAACATAAAAGAGTAAGAGGTATTCCTAGTTTGAAGAAGCCTAATATGGGTCAATGCAAGAATTTCCAAATTAGCAAGATTGGAAAGAAAAGCTTCAAGAGCATAGACTATTAGTTAGAAGAAATCTTGGAAATTGTTCATACAGATTTATGTGGACCTATTGGAATAGAAAGTTATAGTAGAGAAAAAAATTTCATTCTCTTTGTCGATGACTACTCTAGAATGATGATAGTAATGTACCTATAAGAAAAATTAGAAGCCTTTCAAAAATTCAAATGGTATTTGGAAAGAGTAGAAAAGGAAACTAGAAAGAAGCTAAAATTCTTAAGATCAGACAGAGGTGGTGAATTCATCTCCCATGAATTCAATAATTTCTACATTGAAAGAGGAATCAAAAGACAAGTATCATCCCCTAGTATGCTATAGTAGAATGGTATAGCAAAAAGAAGAAATAGATCTACCATGGATTGTGCAAGAACCCTGATGATTGAAAATAATGTTGCTCTCAAATACTGGAAGGAAGCTATCAACACTATAGTTCATACCTTGAACAGAGTTTAATTGAAGAAAGATTCAAACAAGCCACCTTATCAACTATGGTATGGCTACAAACCTAATGCAAGTTACTTAAAAGTATTTGGTAGCAAATGTTACATGCTAAAAGAATCTAGAAAAGAAAAATTTGATGTAAAAGGTGATGAAGGCATATTTCTAGGATACTCCTATAGAAGTAAAGCATATAGATGTTTGAATTTATCTACTCACAAAATTATAGAAATTACACATGTCAGATTTGATGAATATGCATAAAAGAGTGAACAAGAAAGCAACAAGGAACCTAAATACTATAGAAGATTCATTTACTATGAACCTAATACCCTACCAAATCTATTTGAAAGAAAAGAAGCTTCATCTCCTGGGTCCCTAGAAACTCTAATAGTTACCAAGTTGCAGACAATGTAACCTAAATTGGAAGGACTCTAGTCACAATCAAAGGCTATCAAGCTAATTCAAACCGAGCCTAATGGACCCGAGTCATAGATAGAAGGACCTGAGCTTGAAACTAAAATTCAAGAAGAAGATGGTTGAACTCATTCAAAGACCAAGGAGCTTGTGTTAGCAAGATATGTTAGAAGACATCAAGCACTTGATCAGATCATTGGAGATAAATTAGATGGAACAATGAAAAGAAGCAAATTTAAAGGTACATGTTTACTTGCTAAATTTGAACCTAGAAGTGTTAAGAATTATTTGGAACATGAAAGCTAGATTGAAGCAACAAATAAAGAAATAGAATAGATAGAACGAAACAAAACTTGGACCCTTGTTCCTAGACCCAAGAATAAAAATGTAATTGGTACAAAGTGGGTATTTAGAAATAAGCTGAATGAAGATGGAAAAGTTTCAAGAAACAAAGCAAGATTGGTATGCAAAGGTTACTCTCAAGAAGAAGGTATTGACTATGGTGAGACTTTTGCTCATGTAGCAAGACTTGAAGGTGTTAGAACTTTAATAGCATATGCACCACATAGAGGATTTAAAGTATATCAAATGGATGTTAAATTTGCATTGTTGAATGGAATTCTCAATGAGGAAGTCTACATTGAACAACCAGAAGGTTTTGTAGATCCTAGCAAAGGAGACATGGTTTGGAAACTACACAAAGCATTATATGGTCTTAAGCAAGCTCTGAGATCTTGGTATGAAAGACTCCATAATTACTTAGTATAGATTGGTTTTCAAAGAACTAATGATAAGAATAGCCTGTATATCAAGGAAGTACTAGACAAGAAGATTGTGTTAGCAAAAATATTTGTTGATGATACTCTATTTACAGAAAATGATGATTTGTGTGAAGCATTCTCAGAAGAAATGAGTAAAGAATTTGAGATGTCCATGTTTGGTGAAATAAAATTCTTTGTTGGATTGCAAATACAACAGAACAATAATGTTATCTACATCACTCAATCTAAGTATATTGAGGAGATATTGAAGAAATTTGGAATGCAAGATTCAAAACCAGTTGAACACCTATGTCTACTAGACATAAGCTTTCCAAAAATTATGATTCCAAAGAAGTAGATAAGACCACTTATAGATCAATGCTTGGAAAATTGCAGTACATAGTACACACAAGGTCTGATATTGCTCTAGCAGTTGGAATAGTGGCAAGATTCTAAGAAAATCCTAAAAAAAATCACATGATGGCAATCAAGAGAATCATGAGATATCTGAAAGGTACTGAAGACTATGATTTATGGTATAAACATGGAGACAATTTGGACTTGAAAGTATTTATTGATGTTGATTAGGCAGGAATTCTTGATGATAGAAAAAGAACTAGTGGTGAAGCATTCTTTCTTAGTAAAATACTAGTATCTTGGACAAGCAAGAAGGAAAATTGTACATCTCAATCCACAATAGAGGTAGACTATGTAGCAGCAGCAATCAATTGTTCTAACATTGTTTAGTTCAAGCAACTATTGGAAGGAATGAAGGTAGAGATCAAAGATCCAGTTGTCATATATTGTGATAACACTAGTGCAATCAACATATCAAAGAATCCAATAATGCATTCCAAAACAAAGCATATTGCTATAAAATATCACTTCTTAGAGAGTCAGTGCAAGACAAAGAAGTCAGATTGGAATATGTAAATACAAAGGAATAGATTGCAGACTAAAATTTTATTGTCATTACTAAAACACTCATACTAATAAGGGGAGTTCTCAAATCTAAAATCTAAAATTTTATTGTGCTATGACATGTTGTGTTGCCATCAATGCCAAAGAGGGAGATTTTTGGATACAATTGGTTAATTGTGTGTTGTCTTTGATGTTACACAAATGTCATATCATTTTCAGTTAGTATATGTTGAGCTCATTATGGTAATGAAGATAGTTTTTAGTATCTACCGAGCATTATTGGGTTTGCCTAGTTCAGAAGGCAGTGTCTACTGAGCTCACTTGGGCATTAAAGGAAACGTTACATAAAATGAGTGTTAACCAAGCTCACTCAAGTAACAAAGGAAAGTTGGATGGAACTAGTGCCAACCAAGCTCACTCAATTACCAAAGGACTTTCATATGTTTGCAATGTTAACTGAGCTTTTCTTGGTTTACAAAGGAAATCATTTCAGAGTTAGTTTCTACCGAGCAGGGTCGACTAACGAAAGATTTTCTTATTTTGTTGTATTAAGCTTAATTGATTTATCTATTGATTCCAAATGACTAAGGTGATGAATATTGATTATTGTAAGTTATATTTGAGCTAACTTAACAAAGTGGAAGATATAAGTATAAGGTCAAGTTGTAGTTTCAAAGTGTGTGAAAAAAAGTGCAAGTGAAGGTGCAAATTGTGATGATGTGATTGAAGATCTATTGATGAGTAGAGGAAGAAAATTTGAAGGATAAGAAGAATATCCTTATGGGGTAGAAAAGCCATATTCGACCAGGAAGGATCAAGTACAAGCCAGAACAAAGATCTAAAATCAGCAAATTAGTTGCAGTCAAATTAGGTCATCTCATTGTTACTCTCTAACCATTGTAGTAGTGATCTAAATTTCCTAACAAAGTTGGCTTAGCAACTACTTGCAAATCCTCTAACAAGGTGGAAATTTTGTTGAATTGTTCTCAAAATCTCTAACCAAGCCACTCCTAATAGGGTGATTAAATCCTTTAATAGGGTCACACCTAATAGTTTTTTTTGTAACCTTTAACAAGGTTGGCTCCTAATAGGGCTCACTTCAGAAGAGTGGAAATTAATAATTAGTTGCTATTGGTGGTTTTTCCCAAATTGGGTTTCCACATTGGATACTGGTGTCAAATGTGTTCATGCTATTTTCTTTATGTGTTTGCAACTAAGTTAAGTAATGGTAATCAAAGATAGCATCTAATGATTTATGTGTTAATCTTTTACCAAGCTAATCCTGTTATTACCAAGTTAGAACATTTTATGTATTTTTTGAGCTTCAACAGTATTCAGTTTGTTAGAGTAAATAGATAAATAATTATTAATTATTTATTCTATTTACTTAAGCTTACTTAGGTAAATGCATTTCATTAATTAGTTGTAGTCTAGGAGTTAGTTCTAAGTTGTTGACAATACGGGAGTTTTTTCTCTCTTAAGTCATACTTATCCTCTCACATTGTTCGAGGACTTTCCACCTCATGTGGATGTATGCTTAGTTGTCACACTTATCTCCTAGTGTCTTCTAGCTTGTTCTAGGAGATTCCTTGAGCTCTTTATATTCGAGCTCCCTCATTGTATTTCATCATCACATTCTCATTGTAAATAAAATTTAATTGTTTTGCATATTTTCTCTCTTATGTCTGTTTAGGGTTTTTCCCTTGCTCCACACTCTTCCTTCCTTAGCTTCCCTTTGACAGGTTTTTGCATGCAAGTGATCTTGGGCATCTTTGAAGTTGGATTTCATCAACTCTAACATGGTATCAGAGCTTCCCAGTTGCTACTTCGTTGAAGGATTTTTTGAAGCCATGATTCAAAGACACAAACCCTAGTTTGTTTATGCATTTTTCTTCAAATTGAGGGAACAAAAAATTTTTAGAGCACATTGGGCCTAAACAGATGCTGTCATTAGATCTAAAAGGTTGTTTACAGTTAGGATTCATATAAAACTTGTCAATTTTGGAGACAGAGCTCCGAGAGGCAAAAAAAATTTGGTTGCAGGCTATCGTATGGACTGTATGGACATTTTTGGTGGAAAATTTTTTTTAAAAAATATTTTTGGGTGCACCACCATGGGGCCACTATCGTGCCACTAGTGCTCAACTAGCGGGCTACCACAACTGGCTACACGGCCACCAAACCACCACGGCCAACACGCCACTCCCTCAGGCAGTGCCCCCACAATAGTCTACTCTGCCAGTGATCACTGCCAGTCCACAGCTCCTTTGCCTCCTGACCCCCACCCACAAACTCAGTAGCACAGTTAGCTTTTTTGAGAGGTCTGCAATGAGTCAACCAGTCTGTTTGTGACATGTGGTAGGGTTGCCATGTGGCACTTTGCCACATGGCTCCTGCCATATCAATCGCCTACTAGGCAGCATCCATGTGGCCTCTTTTTTTGCTGCAATGGTTGCTGGGTCATCAAATTTAATCTAGTGATTTGCTAATGTCAGCACTACATCAGCAGACCTTGCTTGCACATCTCTAGGGTCATTTTGGACCTACCTTTAGTTTTTTGGCCATAACTTGAGCATACAGAGGTATTTTTTCGATCTGAAAGAAGCACAGGCAAGCTAGTTCTAAGATGGAGACATTGGTGTAGGTATTTTAAAGTTTTGATTCATTTTTGTTGCCTATTTTTTTAGTTTAATTTTGAAGTTCTATTTTTGACTCTGGCATGCATATCTTTTGTATCCCATGTTAGTTTTTTGAAAACGTTATATTTTTGGAAAGCTGGTTTTGTCATCTTTACAGAAATGTAGTCATTTTTCTTAGATTTTGGCTCATTCTCTTTCTATCATATTTTTAACATTTTTTCTCTATGGTGGATATCTTGGGTGTTTTAGGTCTGAGGATCATTTTCCTGGCATGGTTTCTTTTGTTTTAGGCTATACTTTCTTTTGTGTTAGCTTTTCCCTTGTTCTGATAATTGCAGACATCATTTGTAAGCTCTTTTATATACGCACTGAGATAAAGTGTCACTCTTGCATTTCAGGTTAATGAACGTTGTTTTGAGTCAGTTGTACATGCACTATTTTTATAAAGCACCATGGGGGGGATAGGTACTTTCTATTTTAGGCCTTCTCCCTTTGTCAAGTGAGTGTCCCTTCCATAAAATTTGCCCCATATAGTGTCAGTGCGACCATTTCTTTATAGGTGTCTGTACCTCTTCCTCTCTCATCATTCTTGGTTCATCTGCAGGAGACTTTGACCCACCTTCTTAGTTTCTTGTCATCACACCCAGCTTGCATAAAGGGGGAAGGGGGGGGGTTATGCTATTGTTCTAATGCATCTATGGTTCGATGGTTCAATAAAGTGAACTATGTATTCAGTGGTTGATCCTATATACAAGGCGATTGTAGTGGCTGGCTACCTATGCTTTTTGGTGAGATGGATCATCTACCATATAGACATGCTCAGTTTGTGCCCTCTTCTTCCATGGAGGTTCTTCAGATCAACAGTTTTCTTCTTGATGGCAGAGTTTTTGCAGCTACTTCATGCTTTAGTGATGCTCTTCATGATCACTCGTTCATGTTTTAGGGGACATTTCCCTAGTTGGAGGCTTCTTCTATTCTTCACTAGGTTCTTACCTCTTTTGGGGGGAGGGTTTTTACCACGTGGTTTTCTCTCTTTCCCCATTTTCAGAGGATACATCTTTTGCATTTGTACATGGGTACCTAACATGGCCTTGTTGCTAGAACCCATTCTGCATTTCTACATTTTTTAGTTTTGTGAGCTTAAGGCATTTCCCTAAGTTGCACTTACGGGGGGTTGTTAGAGTAAATAAATAAATAATTATTAATTATTTATTCTATTTACTTAAGCTTACTTAGGTAAATGCATTTCATTAATTAGTTGTAGTCTAGGAGTTAGTTATAAGTTGTTGACAATATGGGAGTTTGTTCTCTCCTAAGTCATACTTATCCTTTCACATTGTTTGAGGACTTTTCACCTCGTATGGATGTATGCTTAGTTGTCACACTTATCTCCTAGCATTTTTTAGCTTGTTCTAAGAGATTCCTTGAGCTCTTTATATTCGAGCTCCCTTGTTGTATTTCATCATCACATTCTCATTGTAAATACAATTTCATTGTTTTTCATATTATCTCTCTCATGTCTATTTAGGGTTTTTTTCTTGCTCCATGCTCTTCCTTCCTTGGCCTCCTTTTGATAGGTTTTTGTATCCAGGTGATCTTGGGCATCTTCAGAGTTGGATTTCATCAACTCCAACATAGTTATTTATTTGTATTTTGAATGGACATCTAAGGGATCTGGGATTTATTTTTGTAGTAACTGATTCACCCCTTCCCTCTTAGTTACTCCTCTTATATTTCCAACATTTTATATGCTTGAATTATATTCTTTTCTCATTTATGTTTCTTCCCATCTCAATCACATTCATCGATCTCTTCAAATATGGGCAAAGATAAATATTTTCATAAGAAAATACTCCTTTAGGTTTATAACCTAATTTAGTTCATAGGTGAGATTTTCACACCATAATCTAGTTCAATGCTCTCAATGGTATCTAAATGGTCCTTCCTAACCCATTCCTTTCTTACATCTATCTCAATATTTCTTGAGTTGACCTTTTGTTTTCCTTTATCAATTTTTTGTATTCCCCTTTTGTCTATTGATCCCTTCATACTTTTATCTTCATTGTTGAGTTTGTAATTTGAAGCAATGTGGCTTGGCTTGTTGCATTTAATGGATATTATGATGAAGTTCCCATGCCTTAGGTTGATTGATTTTTTCTCAATCTACATTACTTTTACATAAGCTCAAAGTCATTGCACTTATCACATGTTATGTTCCTTTGGTTTTCTTAGTGATCGAGTTTCCCTTGAAAAATTATCATGAAAAACAACTCAAGATGCCTAAGAAGAAGAACAAACAACACTTACAGTTGGAGAAGTTGTCATTAGATTGACAATTTTCCTTTGAATTTTGGAGGTACAACTTTCTCTTAATGAGATAGGCAATGAATTAAACATAGGGGTGACTGCATGAAGTTGGGTTACAATTCTATGGAAGTCAAATCCATGAAATTGTACTTTTCAGAAATGGGTACCCAATTTTCTTACAATCAGGTACTCGATTCTAAAATTGTGCTTTGGGTGCCTGAGCTACTATTCAAAAATTGGGTACCCAATTTTTGAAAAGCAGATTGGGTGCCAGAACTGCTTAAAAATTAGGTGCACAATTTTTTACAAATTTAAAATCGGGTACCCGATTTGTAAAATATCAAGTACACGATTTGTAAAAGTTAAAAATACCCATTTTAAAGCATTTTGGAGTTATTTTCATCATTTGGAAAATGGAAGCCGAATTTGAGAGCAATACGAGAGCCCATTTTTTACCTCTACCAACCACCCCCTGCTGCTATTTTCTGACATACCAGGTATTTTAATTTGTTTTGTATTTTTTTACATAATTATTTTCAGCTTTACATTTTATATGTATGTCAAATTTTTATTTTTATTTTCAGTTTTAATATACATAAAATTGTAAATTTACATTCTTAATGAGTATTATCTTTAGATTATTGTATTTGTTAATTTAAATAATAGTTTTGTAAATGTTCATTTAAAAATTATTATTTTAGATGTTTTGGAATGTATTTAATTTATGTATTTATTACAATGTTGAATGATTAGATTAGATGTAAATTCATTGTTTAAACATGTAATTACAAATAAATATTGATCTCAAATAACTAGTGATTAATTATCTAGATTAGTTTGTAAACCATATAACAAAGAAAGTATTTAAACTAACTATAACCTCGACCTAACCATATAGTTATGTACAATAAAACCCTAAACATATAACTAAGTATTTAATTATGTAACACTCCGCTAAGGGATCCAAACACAAAACTTAGTATTTAATGATTTTACTTATTGTATTGTACTTTATTTCATGGATCAAAAATGGATGATGTAAACTATTTTATAAATTTATATTCTTTTAGCCTTTCATACCCTATGACATGTACAGTGGATGATTGTGCATTCTGAATTAATTTGCCAAGTGGCATTCAGAACAAATGTATATTATTTAAATGGATTGAACTCAAGTAGTTATTCTTTCATGTGGATGTGTTATTTATTTTACTTCTTGTACTTATGATTATTAAAATTGAAATGTAAATGTGCTTGTTAAGGAATTGTTAAGGAATGTAATCTCTTGTGTTTTTTATGTAAATTATTGTACATGTTATTTCTTGCTTAGTAAAACTTTAGATTAGTTCTTTGGATCCCTTGGCTGAGCATCATTTAGGATTTAACTATAATCCCAATTTTAACCGAAACTCTAATCATAACCCTTACTGTCATCCTAACCATAATCTTAATTTTCTAAAACCTACACCCTAATATGTAAATAATTGAATAACTATCCTAAGAACCAAGTACTAATTATAAATGTCAAACCATAATCATAACCTTAAATGACAAACTATTATCCTAGAGGAGCATCATATCTACATCTACATGTCATATGAATCTAAAAACATTTAAATATCTAATTACATCATTTATTGCATAGGAAGGATTTAAAATTTTCATTATATTATCCATGCATATCATATCAAAAGAATCATATAGAGACATGTCATTTACTACATCCATCATAGATAATCAAGAAGGGTACTTAGGTAAATTTATATATAACATGATATTATAAGAAAAGAAAAAAATTGTATAGAAGCATCTCATGTATAAACTAGAAAAAATGATCATGACACATGTAATTAGATGAAATAATATTTGTAATCATCACATATACTATCAATGTATGGGGGTGATATAATCAAAATATTAAAAAATGAGTGATATCAAAGCATTATCAATATCAAGGTCTCAAAATGGCACAAAGACAATGATACATCATAAAAAAATTAGAAGAGAAGAAGAAATCATACATCTAATTAAATAACCCTCCATCACCATCAAGAGGTGGAGGTGGAACATCAATGCGAGTAGAGGGACTACAACCTTGGATGCCTAAGAATATATAGAGAAGTGAATAACTTGTCTTTCCATTAGAATATAGTTGTTGGGTATTCATCATAATCGTAAGCCTCTCTAGAGTTATGATAAGTGGCCTCACTCTATTTAATCCTTAGTTGAGAAGTTAGCTCTGCAATCTACCTATCATGATCAATTACCATGCTAGCTTAGATGCCCACCTATGTCTAGACTATCACATGGTACTGTGCTACTCTCAATATTCTCTAGAGTCCCCTAATGACATCTTCTTATGTGGGCTCTCCTTTGGCTTCCTACTCCAGAGGCCCATGATAGAACATCAATAATTTAATATAAAAAATCAATTTTAAAAAAGAGGCATTGACTCATTAATGAATCCTAACATAATTAATCAAATCAAGTTTTTAAATCCTATTGCTAGAACTATTAATTAAATGAATTAATTAAAATGATCAATTATCCATATCATCACTAGTGGAAAATGAAATTGATTCCCACCAATAAAGCTTAATCATGTATTGATCAATCAAAGATTCAACCGCCACCACTCATGGAGAATGAATCCAAACCATTGAACTCCCAGATATTTCTATAAATGTGCCATCAACTCAAGCTTTTGAGATATCTACATTTTTTGTAAAAAGGTTATGCAAATCATTCTAGGTGATTTGCAAGTGCTTCTGAGTGAATTATGGGCATTTGAGAGCTAATCCATATTACAAGATCATAATCTCATTACATTTTATAGCTTTCTAGCATCATATAGGGTTTATTTATGTGACTTGAGTTCATGATTACATCCATTTTATGATTACATGTGCCTAATTTACAAAATATTAAACCTTGACATTAAGTTTTGAATTCTAGTTATGTCAAGTCTAACCCTTATCCTAAACCTTTATGTCCTAAATTATTAACCCTTAGACTAACTAAGTTATCCTAAATGCTAAACCTTTATCCTAAAAATAATCATAAATGCTAAGTCCTCCGAATTCTAAATAAAAATATTAAGCTTAAATGTTAAACCTTAATCTTGACCTTAACTATGATTTTCATGTATAAGGTTAGGGTTTAACATTTAACATTTAAGATTAGGATCTAGTATTAGGATTTGTATTCAATTCTAGAATATAAATAGGATCCAAGTATTATAATTTAGATTTTATAAGTATATTTATATTTATGATTAAGGTTTATAATTAAGGTTTATATCCAACAACTCATTAAAACACCTTAAGAAAAATGATAATTTATGAAGTTGCTTCCACCTACAAATCAGAATTACGAAAACATATTTTATTAATTTTGGAACTATTGAGGCTAATGTTTGGATGAGGCAAGAGTAGTTTGCAGGTGGAAGACAAGTAAGCATCCAAAAGTAATTATAAAAGATGTGATCAAGTAATATAATAAAAAAATTTCTAATAGTAAAAAGACTTTGGTCATAATTAGAAAATGCAATTAATGTAACACATTCTAACATAGAGATTTAGAGGGAAGAAAAGTTCAAATAGCAATTCATAACAATTGTTAAATGATAAGATAGGATTTAAATTACTAAAGAAGATATCAAATATAAGTTTAAGTATTATGATTAGAATTAGGATTATTATGGTTAGGGATAGGGTTCATGTATTAGAATTAGGATGATCTAGACTTATAGTTTGCATTAAAGTGGATAATATTTAGGATGAACTATAATCATAAATAATAATCAAATCATAATTCTATCTCTAAGCTTTCATTCTAATTGTAACCTTAACTCTCATCCTAACACCATCTATTATATATCCTTTAAACAATAGCACCATAATAAATATCCAAAACCTAAATATAATTCTAACTAAAACCATAATCATAGGTAAGTTCCCTAGCATTAAAGTCATAATCATTATAATAATCTTAAGCTTAGCCATCATGGAAACCATAAACATAAAAAAATTGTAAACCATAATCTTTCCATAATCTTAACTATGTTTGATCTTGAGATGAACATATAATCCATAATGAGAATACAATCCCCTAGTGTCACAAAATAAGTGTACATGAAAGCAATTAGCTAGGTGGCTCCTATTTTAAGAAAAGAAACCTTGAAGTAAACTATATAGTTTTTATGGAATATTATTTTATGATTAGACTTAAATTTAGTATTTAATGTTCAATTAGACTTAAGTGTTTAAATTTATTTATTTAATTGATATGATTTTAAAGATCTACACATTTATATAATTGATATTTTAGATTTAAATTTATTAAATAGTAATTTTGTTATTTTTTATGTTGTTTAAACATATATGCAAACTATATTTGATGGACTCACCGCCACCCCTTCCCCCTCCCACACCCTTGCCTCTGCCCCCTCCATCTCCACCTCCACCTCCACCTCCACCCCCACCTCCACCACCCATCGCAAATGATACTCATGAGAGCATGAGGTGTAATCTTAACAACCTCATGCATGATATTGAGGCTATTTGACGCGAGACCCACCCCCCTCCTCACCTACTATGCCTTGCAGATAGCATGCAAGGCATCATTCAATCTATACAACATTTAGATTATGATATTGATTCATTTAGATTATGGAGGCAAAAAATGTCTGCCTTCTATTATGATGGCTTATCATATAGAGAGGTTCATAATCTCAATATAGGTAAAGTAAATTTTAAAATCTATTTTGTAAACCCTAAGATGGGTGAGGAGATTAATGAGAAGAAGCCTCACATTTCTATTAGGTGGTGCACACATCCACGTATAGTAGCACATTTTTGGGAGTAGTGGTGGATGGTATTTGACCATCCACCACACGCTAATCATGAGGTGCCCATGTACTTCCTTAGGAAGCTATGGGCTAAGTTTGAAACCCAATTATTTTGATATGAAAGCATTGCAAGGGGTTGGTGGAGGGATGCCTCAGGATAGGCTTGGGGAAAAGTTGAGTGATAGAATGAGAAATCGTAGGTGACCTTAGCCCCTTGTACCTCTTCCTGCGCTTGTTGTACGAGCTCCACACCATCATCAAGTAGTTTCATATGCTCTTACCTCTTTGAGTGCCCTTTTGAGCAATCTAGTACAGTAGTGGATGCAGGCGACACATGTTTTTCCACTTGGACATATTTGTACTAGCTATGGAGGCATATGCACAAGCCCCCAAAGCAATGTTGATGTAGCGCATGATGATCATTATGCTGAGGGTGCTGATTTTGATGATAAAGTATATTCTACCCATGGTGATGGTAGTGACAAGATTGATATGTCATCATTTGTTGACCTCATGCAGGGAGAGCCCGGAGATAGTCAAGAGCAACAAGTAAAATTTTAATTTTAATTTAAATATAAAGTACACATAATTATTTACTTTCTACATACATGTGTAATTGTATTAACCATATTAATTTTTACTTTTGAAATAATAGAGGATGGATGATATTGTTCCTCCTAGGAGGCAGTATAGTCTTTTTTCGAGACCTATAGACGTTTGCATCCCTCATATGGTATGCACTTTGAATTACACTATAAAAATGTACACTCAAACTCAAATTTAATAACATGTGCTCATATGTTCTTTTTATCTAATTTTGTAGGGATTTTCTACAACTACACAATTTGATGTTAGTATAGGTCTTGCTCTAGTTACCACTGAGGCAGAGCCTCAAGTACATACATTATGAACTTTTGACTAAAGAAAAATAATTTGTACTATTTTTATGTATGTACATTGTTATTAACTTATAATCTAAACAATTTTGACTCATGTATATATATTTTATGTGTTTTGATTTGATGAATAGGAGATGGATCGTACTCATCCATACAGGCCTCAATATAGTCTATTTTTGACTCTATCTTATGATCATCATGCTAGCATACCTGTTCACATCTATGACATTGGCTACTACTCAGGTATGATATATATACATGTTAAATTTATAGTGTATAAAAAATGTAGTGTAAAAATTGTGTACTTTTTAGTTTGCATACTTTGTAACTATTCATGTATATATAATTTTGACTCAACATTTATGTATCCATAATTTTAGGACTATGTCCCCATGAGTGTTGTTGAGAGCACAAGACTTAGCCAGATGGAGGTACCTACATCATCCTTTGAGGTCGGTATTATGATTTATGTACATAATGTATAGTTCATTATGCTTTAAAATCAATTTTTTAAAATGTATGTATTGTAAATTATAGGACCTCACCACTACTGCATTTGGTAGTTTTCACAGTGTACCTCCTCCCATTACTGAGGGATACCCATCTCATGTGGTATTTATTTTATTATGTAGTGAATATTTAATTTATTTGCAAGCTAGATTTTGAAACCCATTTCAATTAAGCATGTACATGATGATACATGCCTCATGTTACACAGGGTGATCCATCTACCTCATAGGGTGTCCCACATGATGAGACAATTCATATTACACTAGATGATCCATTTGAGTCCTCTTCGCGTGGAGTAAAGAGGACACTTGATCAAATAGATTAGGTATTGTTGGCACTTATAGATTGTGTTTTTATGACACATATTGTATATTTTGATACACTTTGTGTTAGGACAGTTAAAACTATATTTATATATGTATTTTTTTGACTTCATAGATCATGTTATGATGTATGTTAGACCATGTACTATTTTATTATGACTTCTTATCATGCTTGTGTATGTAGTATATATTATTATGTTTCATCATGTTTTAAGTATTCAAACCATTTTCTTTATTGTGACATATTTTATTCATGAACATATGACACATTTTTAAGTATATATGCTAGATGAACAATAATTTTAACTATTTATAGAGCATTAGTACTGATATAAAAAATATTATTGGATAAATATCACATCAAATTTATGCATTGAGATTCATACAAATGAAATTGACCTACTATTAAATAAATATTTTTGATCCTAAAAATTCAAATTTATAAAATTTAGGTATAGATTGAAGATTTTTTTAATGAAATGATGGATGATACCCTTCCTTTCACACATTATGACCCCTTATGATACATGACAATCATTAACATCTCATTTTTGTGTCCTATCATAGCTAATGTGTTCTAAGGGGTCCTAATAGGCCCTAAGATGTCCTAGGACCACTAAGAACCCATTATGACCCTTCATGATATATTAAGACCACTTAGGAACTATTATAATGCCTTTGGACATTAGGACCTAGTAGGACTCCCTAAGTCCTATTAACACACATATGAATCAGAGTACCTAGAAATGTATCATAAGGAGTCCTTATGTGTTTTATGTTGACCTAAAACTAATTATTACATCTAAGACATGAACTAAGACCTATTAGAACCTATAGCACATATTAGGACCGAGTAAGATTCTCTAGGTCCCTTTAATACAAATATGGGTCTAAGTACCTAGAAATGTATTGTAAGAGGCTCTTATGTGTTGTTTGGTAATGTAAGACTTATTATTACCTAATAAGACCTATTATATCCTAATAATACATATTAAGAACTATTAGAACTTGTTAAAAATATTATGACCTATTAGGACTCCTATGTCCCCTTACGATACACATGTAGGGATAATGTGCCTAAAATTAATCTAAAATTAGGACCTAAAGTACTAATCCTAATTGACATAATTTTAACTATTTATAGAGCATTAGTACGGATATCAAAAAGATTATTGGATAAATATCACATCAAATTGAGGTAGTTTTAATGTATTCTAATTGGTCTTAATATATTCTAAGGTTTTCTAATGAGTCCTGGGGCCACTTACAATCCATTATGACCCCTTATGATACATTAGAATCATTAACATCCCATTTGTGTGTCCTATTATAGTTAATGTGTTCTAAGTGATCCTAATAGACCTTAAGATGTCCTAGGACCACTAAGAACCCATTATGACACTTCATGATATATTAAGACCATATTTTAAAATCCAAGAGGAAACATTAGGACTGATTACAACCACTTAGGAACTATTATAATGCCTTTGGACATAGTAGTGTATCATATGATGGTGAATGTGTTCAAAGGGGTTATAATTGGTTCTTATGAGTCCTAATGGCCCCTAATAGATTATAAGGGTTCCTAATGGCTCCTAAAAGGTAGTGGGATCACTTAAAACACATTAGAACCCCTTAAGACACATTAGGACCCATTAGGGCATATTATAACCCATTAGTGTGTCTTAAATGCCCCTTAAGATTATCTAAGAGGCATTAATAGATTTTAATATGTTTTAAATGGTCATAATGTGTACCCTAAACAATATTAATGGGATTTCAAACTACATAGGACCAATTGTGATTTGTTGTGAGAAATTAGGATCACTTAGGACACATTACTATGTCTTGCAATGGTTAATGTGTTATAAGATGTTTTAATGGGGTCTAATGGGTCCTAATGTGTGCGAGCAAATCCTAATGTGTCCTAATGAGACCTAATGTGTACTAATGGGTCCTAAAAATCCCTAATATTCCCTTAGAACATATGACTAATATGACTATAAATGCTCATAATGGGTCATAATGGTTCTTAGGAGGTTATAATTAGTCTCAAGGATTCCTAGAACCACTTAGGACCCACTAAAACTCCTTAGGAAAAAATAGGATTGAATAGGAAACATTACAACCCTAAAATGTATCCTATGATGATTAATGTGTTCTGTGGGTTCATAAAGTGTGTTAATGGTATGAATGGGTTCCAAGGAGTCATAATGGGTCCTAAGGTTTCTTATGACCACATATGACCCTCAAAACCTCTTAGAAATATTAGAATGTACTAGGACACATTAGAAAGGATTACTTTTAGGACTACAACTAATGTGTTGTAAGGGGTCTTAAGAGGTGCTAATTTTTCCTAAGGTGTCATAATGGGACCCCTTTTTCATAAATTAAAAGCACTTTTAACCCTCCCCATATCCCTCCCTCCCTCTCTCTACCTCTCTTCCTCCTTCCCTCCCTCTCACTTAACATGGTTAAACATACATGTCAATTATCAACATAAAAATAGCATATAATCAATACAATGAGTAATGATCTTTAAATTATCATGTACAAGTGAAGGGTTATTAATTACAATAAATAGTAATGTAAAACTTCAAACAAACATTAAGTTAAACATGCTTGAATGTAAAAGTAATAGAAAAAAATAGGAGGCCATTACTTAAATTGACAATTAATTTATAATATGAAGTGCACACCTTTAACTTTCAAATAGAAGTAAACTCCTATTTTTAAATTTTTTTGTACAACATATTTCACAATATATGTAAGACAATGTCAATGATAAATATATAGAAGCACAAACTCAAAATACATAATTGGTTCAACACGTCTCTTCAAATGAGGTCCTATAAAATAAATTTGTAAAACAAAAACATATGTTAATAAACACATAAATTAATATGAGGTAGCTGAACTATGTAAATATATGTGTAATTTGTAAGTACTCACTATGTGGAACTGCACAAGATGTTGATGCTTGATCCACTTTAACACTTAAATTTTCATAAATTATAATTGAAACCTGAATAAGAGGAATATATATAAGTTCTCTAATTTGGTATTGATAGCGCAAACATACATGTAATTAAATTATATAAGTACATATATAAAAATAACACAATAAAGAAAAAACTTACATGTGTTTGATTTAAATGTAGTCATCCCACTGTACCATTTGAATCCTCTCTCTTTTGTAATGCATCTATGATTGTCTCATGCTCGTCCATTGAAATTGTCCATAATACCTTCTTGGCGGGTCTCCCTTTATATCTTTATAATTTGATATTTGTTGCCACAACCAAATAAGAATAGTGTAAAATCTTCTTTTCAAATTGGTAGTCTTAAAATGCCGGTAAACCATTTCTTCTTGTTAGGTATCTACGTAGCCAGGTGTTGGCTACAATGACCAACTCAACTGGATACTCAAAACCAACATCATCTACTTGATGACATATCAATTTTTTCTTAGGTTCCACACATCTAGCTAGCCAATACTCAGTATGTTCATCATTATTACTAGGCACAATTACAACATAAACATGTCCTACAAGATAAGATAAAGTACAGAAACACTTTAATCACATGAGTAGATATGAAAATTATATAAATTGAAGCATGAGATCACAACAAAATCTAACTAAAATGTGCATACCAGGTTCTGTGAGGTCTAAAATATGATCATAGTCTTCTGATGCAAAAGTAACATTCTGGCCTTCATTTACTATATCATCTTGAAAATGTGTGTAAGCAGGTGCTAATGATTTTTGTTGCCAATCTTCAACCCATTCTATATTCTCGCATTCTTTCCATTCACCTGCAAGACAAATTTGACAAAAAGAAGCAAACTCCCTAGTACATATAGTCCAAGTGTTAGAATATGAACTCCTAAATGAATGCCATTTAGCTGACCCACTAATTGTATCACAGTCATATCTTGAAAGGATATTCTTTTCTTCAACTAGGTAGAAGAAACATTTGATTGTAGAGTTCTGACTTGATCCTGTGTTTAAATATTTGTTACACCATTAAACAATCTCATGTGCATTTTTGAATTTAGGCTTTTTCTAAAATTTCAATTGCTCTCTACTAAGGGCTCTCTTCACACATGCACCATCACCATCATGGTCTCCTTTACCATGCCCAGCCTCAAAAAAACTCCACACATGTTGGATGTTAGTTTGCCTATGTGTCCTACTCAACCAATAGAACATTCTAGCATTCTTGAATTGTCCTGTACAATTATCTAACCATATTCAATGTTGTGTCATTTGAATTTGTCTCTCTTTTAAATTATCATAAATACCTTGAAACAATATTGGACAAACTCAGATGAATAGAGTTTATTATCACTCATATAAAAATGGTACTCTCTCAATATCTTTTGATCCTCCTCTGTACTATTAGGTGCATGCCTATAAACTATATGAACATAAATTTTTACTTGCACTAAATTGTAATATTGTGGTTGTACCTCTTCTTGCGGTGCAAGTGTGTAGTTCTCTGCAAAGTCAACAATTGAAAGTATAGTACCAATTGGAAATGTATTCTTACATATGTCAAATTGTCCATCAAGCCATCTAGCATATTGAGAGTGTTTAACATATTTATGATCACACTCTTAAACTCATCCATAAATACATGAAAACTAACTTTATCTATAACTAGATCACACCTTCTTCCAATCTTCCCATCCTTCAATAGTTTTGAATCTTTTTACCTCAACTAATTGTTGTCCAAAAGTATTCAAAGCATTTTCATGCAAACATTCATCTAACAAAGAAAGATTGTTGCACATATCACATGTACCAGAAAGACATGCATTGAAAAGAAAGTATTGATCATTAGGTGGCTTACAAAACAAACTTGATATGAAATCCTTTATAATTTCAGGTGGTATTTTTATACCACATTCCTACAACATTTCTTTACTATGCATGGTACCATGTATAGATTGAAATACATCATAATGGTAATGAAATTGAATATGAGTTTTACAACAACATGTGATTCTTTCCTTGTTAATCCTTACACACCATGGTTTACACTTTTCAAAATATCTTTGACTAATGGTAATATTTAATACCTTACCATCCACAAATTTTCTAAACAATTTAGTTTGAGTCATGTCCAAAAGGTGTTTAGGATGTGGATCACATATTTTTGACCCAATTCTCAATTTAAGAATATCTCTTGAATTAGGTGATACTCTTGTATTATTATGCCAAAAAAATTTAACCAAATTTTTTATTTCATTAGTAAGTTTCATATCACATCTCGGGAGTCTACCACTAGAAGTCCATAAAATATTTGTTGGATCACATTCAAAGTTAACCCTTCTCTTTACAACTCTTTCTAAAGTCATATAATTCACATTAAGATATCCACTTTCGTTGCTAATCAATCTTTTGTTAGATGTAGATTTTTTAACTAAAGCTATTGTTATTGCTCATTGTGTTGCATTCTTATCTTTAGATTGACTTCTCTTTCCAATAACATCAAATGCACTAGCAACAGTGGATACAACTTGTTTTAAAGACTCATTTTATTCTTGGATTTTGCATACATTCCCAACCTTCTCATTACTTTTTGCATTTTAGAAATTTTAATTAGTTGCAACATCAACTGACATTGAAACCCAAATTTTTTATTATAAAAAAATTGTCTATACAATCTATTAGCATGTGTCCTAATTTGTCTCCATGAAACCAATCCCTCAAGATTATCTAGCACATCATTAGGAATATGAAAATTATGTTCAGACACTTTACTATCATTCTAACATGTTTATTCAATAGTTGGTGTTTCTATGTCTACATTCATGAAATTTTTATTTTCAATTGACATTTCATTTTCACTATTATTTGGGATTTGAATCTCATTTTAAATTTTTCTTGGTATTTCTTTTAGGGCATGCATTTCAATTGGAGTTTTTTGTGCATGATTGTTTGAAAATTTATTCTCATGAAGAAAATCTAAATCATTTAAAATGTAACCTACTTCTAAAAAATCACCAATTTCATCACGAGAGAAAATTCAAGGGTTTGGAGACACACCTATATTGAATGCACGATTAGAATGTGCACTTGAATTTTCTTGTATTTGGTTCTCTTCTCTGACCTCTTCATCCATCGTGGTGTCCTCAATGTCTTTCTCCTTTAAAAAATTGTTCAAGTCTCTAATTCTTTGTCTTATCTCTTGTTGACATCATGCTTCATTCTCTTTATTTGCTGCAAGCTCCTCATCTGTCAGAACTTTTGCTTTCTTCTTTCTTCCTTGTTTTGATCCCATGTTTGCACCAATTTTAATTTGAATTAGTATCTTGCAAATTGTATAAGAAGACAAGACAACAAAATAACTATGATAGAATTCACTATTGCAGATTGAAACTATTATTCAATCATTTCAATCATTGAAAGTCAGTCTATGGGGTAGGTTTTGGGGCCCAACGGGTACATAAGAAATGGGTACCCAATTGTTTAAAAATTGGGTACCCAATTTTTAAACAATCGAGTACCTGCTTACAAATTGGGTACCCAATTTTAAAGGAATCGAATACCTAACTTTAAAAGAATCAGGTACCTGATTCTTACAACGGTTGAAGCACAATCATGCACCTAATTTTTGAATTACAAATTGGGTGCCTGATTCTTGAGACATGAGCGAGAATTTGGTATGGCACATGAATTTTGCATGGGGTTTTTCCTTGGGGAAAGGCATGGCATAGGCTTGGTCCCACGAAGCCATGCCTTTATGATCCATTTTTTTCTAAGGCATTTAATCGATAATTTCTAGGATTGTTATAATTTTTTTATAGTTGTCCCCATTGAATTTTTTGATGAAACAAAAACCCATTATAGGTCTTATTGTTTTGATTCCAAAAACCTAAATTTTATAGTGTTATTAGTTTATTTGGTATTTTTCCATTATTTATTAATCAAAACTATCTCTTAAACATTAAAAAGTGACATTCACTAAAACTTTAATAACTTTTTTATTTTATAATTTTTCTTAAATTAATTTATATGTCATCAATCTACATACAATTCTTTTGTGGTTAAAAAAATAAATTGAAAAAAGTGAGATTTTGATCAAATTATGTGGTCCGTACACGAGAGGTTTTAAAATTTATCTTTATAGCCAGTTAATAATTAATAATAAAATTATTCAATAAAAAATTAATGAAAAATATTGTCATCAATCTTAGGTGTATTAGGTCCCTTTAAAAGGATTTGTAAAAATTCATTTATTTGTGTCAAATTATGGTGTTCGTACACAAGCATGGTATGGTCCTGAAATAGGCATTTTGAAAATTTGGTTTTTAAAGATCTTTACCAAAAAAATCATCTATCATATGGATACACAAATAAATTACATATTCAAAAACTAGATTCCAAACACTAAATTTTTTATTCCTAAAGTTTTTTTGTATTCAATCTCTAAATGCCTCAAATTTTGACATTAATTGACAAAAAAATTTTAAAATAGGAAAAACACTTCCACTTTTTGGCCAAAAGTGAGACCCAACTTCTTGCATTGACCCATAGGGTTTTCTTTCAACTAGAAATAAGAAACTAAGAAATTAATAATTATTCATAAATATGAAAGTAAATGTAGAAGATTATATTGAAAACTGGGAATATAGACAATTAAGGCAAAACTTGTCCATACTCACGAATGGCACAAACTAAGATAAATAGAGGATTTATTTCCTCTAATATGATTCGATTGCAAACACATGGTTCTAAAATGAATTTATCCATGCAAACGTATTGTAATAGAGAAAACATTGACAAGTAAATACCGAGGCTACAAGTCCAATTGCAATCATAAGAAAAATATTGACAATTAATGGGTTATGAATATCACCTTGATTTCTTCAATGCCCAAATATAAGTTCAAAGACTTACAAATATTGTATCATAAAGGTTCTTAGAAGAAAATCTCCCCCCAAAAAAGGATACCCCTTTTTCTTAAGACAAAAAACTCCCTATATCTAAATTTTGCCCCAGATAATCATTTATCTTTTTATAGTGACTGTTACAAAATAAGGTAGACAAAATGGAATTTTTGAACCATTACCAAAATTCACCCAAAATAATATATTTACATAATTAAAGATAAAATAATCAAGGCTTCATCCACTCAGATCATACCAAGAAAATCTTGCACAATCGAGAAGATAAATAGGTATAGCTTCTTCTTCATGCTCTTTGAGCATATCATGAAGCTTTTCTTTGTCTCTTTCTCCTTCCAACTCAAAAATGTCACTTTCATAGCCAACATAACTTCTCTTGAATTTCCATGCAGTTATGAACAGGTTTGAAATGATATCATACTATTCAAATTCTTCCTTTGTCAAGTCGGGCTAAAAACTAGCTTAGGATTTTCATTCAAGAAATTTACATTTGCAAGGAGTCCCTTTATCAAAAGAAAACCAAAAGCCAATGATTAGCATGCATGAAATTCCTTTAGCAACAAGGTGACAAAACTAATATAACAATCCTAGATTAAGATATATTTTTCCATCTATAAGCATGTGATAGCTTGGCAAATGAAATGCTTTGTACCATTCATAATGTAATATTTATACCAACTTCAACCATGTTTCTAGCTAAAAGTAACATCAAATATTTCAGAAGAAAATTAAAATAGAAATTTTTCCTCTTCCCAATTTTCAATAATAAACATGCCTCAAGAAACCCATCGTCAGATGATCATTGTTTTTCACAAGTTTCAAACTTGAGGGTCAAGAGTTGTGTGGTTTCAAAAATATTGATATGGCAACAAGGTTTTAGGATCAACTGAAATCAAAAGGTAAGAAGCTAGTTTTCTTCCTTAAGAAATTTCAATAAAGGTCAACTCCTTGACATCACATGTTTGAAGGGATCTTTAAGTCATTTTCACTTCAAGGACATCACAAGAGTAACTTAGGGTTTTAACCAAATCATTCAAATGTTTTCCTTAAAGTTTAAAATTTAGATATTTTTTAATTAGGGTAGTAGGTTCATAGAATTATTTATCTTTAATATGCAGTCATTCACCTTGTGAACATAATTGAAGCATGCAAAACAAAACCAAAAGAATGATGTAGCATTAGGTCTACTTCAACACTGGTTTGTTCTATGACCAAATCTATTGTAGGAAAAACATTTTTCATTTAAATTTGACCTTTTGGGATATTTTCTAGATTCCTCCAATTAATCATCTGTTAGATTTCCATTCTATCTAGATCTAGAGCTTTTATTCTTCTCAAATACAAGGCCTTGTGTATCACCTTTAGATCTTTGTCTTGCCAAATTTTCATGAATCGTTGCAGATTTCTTCATGATTTTTCCTTTTAATTCTTTGGCACAAATAAGTTCACTTTCTAGGTCTTATATTTGCTTTAGAAGTTCTACATCATGTTGTCTAGCCCTTTAAATGAGACAATTTTCACGCTTTCTTCTTTCATCAATTTATTCACTTAGTTCCCTTAATTTAGTCTCCATTTCTTGATTCATCTTTGCACATTTTTCTATAAGGTATTCTTCACTTCTATTTCTGTCCTCAATTCCTTTGAAATTTTTATTATAATAGATTCCATATCATGTTTCATTTCTTTATTCTCATGGGAAAGTTTTTCAGAGTCACCATCCTTTCCAATTCCTTAGTAAGCTCCTCTCTTTCCTCCAAAGAGTCATTCAACTAATTCTTTAATTGGTGAATGAATTTTTTAGCATACTTGAGCTTCATTTTAGCCTTAAGACTTTATCTTTGGTTGTGTCAAGATCTTTAAGTGCAATTTCTAGATATCTCCCTATTTGTTCCATTAATTCCTTCATCAGGATATTCCTCAAGTTGTGAGGCTTCCTGTGATGCACCAATATTTGATACCAATTGTTAGAATCAATAAATATTGAGAGGAAGGGTGGGGAAGGGATGAATCAATATTTTGGAAGTTTTTACTTAGACCAACTAATTATGTAATTATGAACAAATAAAGATAAAAAAGTAAATAGCTAAAGCATGAAACAAACATTCAGAATATTATGACACCATAGTTTTTATTATCATGGAAACCCTATTAAGGGAAAAACTATGATGGGGATGAAACCCAAAAATTAATTTGCTAGAAGTAATAGCATGTTACAAGATTCAGTACAATATGTATGCACTTGCCTATACATTCACTGCCTAGAGCTTGCAACTTAAATTGCATCAAGGAAGGTTGATTGCCTTACATTACAAGTATGGATAGTAATAAATATGAACTAGATGACATCATTATTTGCATAATTCCTCTATTAGATAGGAGGATTAGAGGAAAAGGATCTGGTTGGCAAATCAAGAGGTACAATTTTCCATAATTTTACTATAATTCACAATTTTGTATGCTAGAGGAGGATGGAGGCATTTAGGTAAATTTTTGGATAGATATTAGATGGCCCAATCCCACCCCCATTTTATTGATCTTGAAGGATTCTATGATATGTTCAAAGAGTCCTCCTACAACACCTACTGCTAAGAAGTAGAAACTAGAACAATATTCTTCTTCAAAAGCTGAGTACTCCCCTTCACAAACCCCCATCTGCAAAGATGATGAAGACTCCTTGAGAGAGAAATTGAGGTAGATAAGAGGTTAAGGGGATGTTTTGATTACTATAATAGAGGTATGAGAAGGAGCACCTACAGATCCTCCTATGCCATTACTAGGCCTCATCATAGAGGATTTTACAGGAAAAGAAATTGATCCTATTGTAGAGTAAGAAACAAGTTCTTATAGGATGAAGATTTTGTCAAGTCTAGGGCATTCATCATATTTTTGTGGTGCAACAATATTAAAATTTTTGAAGCCAAATGTAAACAAATAAAGATATAGTAACCTACTAGGCATGACTCTAAGATTGAAGAAGAGGTTAAGGCTAACCTCATGAAGGAATTTAGCCAAATAAACCCTACAGAGGGAATTCAATTATTGAAGGATTTAGGAGTTTTGGTATTGCCAAAATGGGACATTACTAATGCAATGATTTTTGATGCAGTGAGGAAAGAGAAAGAAACCAAGTTCAGAACTAAAGATGAAGTGGTACAATCCCATAAAGGGGTTAAGTATAGTGATGACCATAAATCTTTGGATATGTGGTCCATCCAAAAAGAGATAAGGCTAGAATTTAGGAAGTCTCAGATTTTGAGCATACAAGTAGTCTCATGCTATACATGGTAGAAGAGGTAGACACTAAAAATGTTTTCTTGATGAATAAAGAAGTAGCAAATTTTGGGGTTGTGGTTGCTGCTAAGGGTAGGAACCAGTTTTTAGAGCTAAATGAGAAATTTGAGAAGGTACTAGAAGGCTATGATAAAAGGGGTAGACAAATCTACTAGTTAGAGAATAAAATTACAAAAATGGGAAAATATGGAAAAGTTAAGGTAGCTAGAAAATCTAGATAGCTCATAATTACAACTGGTCCTCCCCCTGTGCCACCTTTTAATACTATCACTAATACATGTGGCATCGATTTGCGATGGCTATGTGTCATAATTACGAAAGAAATGTGTCGCCATTGTGACAGTAATAGATGTCATTATTTTTTAGTCACAAATTACGATGTTTATCCTCTATCATCGCAATTAAAATGCATATCCATCGCTATGCCAACACTTTATTGTGACATCAACACCATCACAATTTTGGTGGCTGACATCACAATTGCAACGGAAACCCAAAAATTGCGACGACTATTAACCACTTTATTGTGGCATCAACACTATCATAAATCTTGTGGCAGAGGTCACAATTCTGACGTCCACCACAAGAATTGTGATGGTAGTTGCCATCACAGCTATAGCAACATCATCGCAATCCCTGTGGTGGACATCAAAATTGCAATGTCTGCCACAAGATTTGTGATGGTGGTTGCCGTCATAGCTACAGAAACACCATCGCAATTTGAGTTATGGGCATCACAATTGTGATGAAAATAAAGAAAAACTTAAAAAAATGTCCTCGGTTATATTCAGTTATCAATACCTGCCCATACTGACCACCCCTGACAATCAGTTTTTAATATAGTTATTATTTCGTATAGGCAAGGATTGCTAGGCTAGATTGAATTGAGAAAGAAGGCACTAAAAACACATTACAAGAAGAGTTGGAGTGCAAGATTGATAACATAAGACAAAAAGTGGAGTTATTTGTACGAGGAGAAATTTACTCGAGATAAGTGTACGAGTAGACAATCTCAATTTGTTGACCCAGGAAGTTGAAGTGAAGATGCAAGGTCTTCAAACAAATGAAGATTATAAACCGAGTCTTGCTCAAGTTCACCACCAACTGGAATTGGTTGCAAAATGAGGCCAGTTCATCAATAAGCCTCTGGAGCCCCTCCCAAGAAGAGGCCAGAAGGACCACATCATCTACAAATAGAAGAATGGAGATCAAAACCCAATGCAATTAGAAGCCATCCTTGGGGAGAAAAGCCTCATGGAGGGAGACCTCGAGCTCATCAATATAGATGCCCAATAACGTAGGGGAGAGAGAGCAGTCATACTTCACCCTGATGGTGTTGTGAATCAGATCTAAAAATCCCTCCAGAGTCCTAAATCTACCAAATATTGTCTCGTAGAGTCTCATAATCACTATCACTAGTATATCTAGAGTACCAATGTCTCTGAGTCTCTGAAAGAGAGCCCCATGAGGCTTTGAGTCAAAGCCCTTGCAAAAGTCTACGAAACAATAGTAGACTTTTGCAGTATAGTGTTGAGCCTCCTCAATAGCTCACAAGGTTAAAATGTGATCCATAGTCTAATAATCTACATGGAATCCCATATGTCCTCTAACACGACACTATCGCTTGTCAAGTTGTTGAGTAAGAATAATGTTCAGAATTGTGGCATAAAGCTTGGCAAAGGTATGCCTGATCATGATGGTCCTATAGCTGTTAGGGTCTGATGCCAGCCTAGATTTGTGAATCGGGTAAATCATGTGCCTTGACCAAGAAGCATGGAAACCAGTACACACCAAACTATTGAAGAGCATTAGGAGGATGGGGAACATAATCAGAATACCAATCTTAAAAAACTTTTCCTGAAAACTATCCTTGTCGGTAGCTCTACTACATCTCATAACTCTAATGGCCTCACAAACTATAGATGGAGTGAAAAGATGGCAATGGGTGGGGGAGGTAAGATGAGTGGGTCATTGACTAGGGATATCATAGAGAGTAGAGGCATGGGAAACCAGGGAGTGCCAATCAAGGGTGGAAGGTAGGGGAGGATGGCGAAAGAACAAAGTGTGCCAGAAGGATTTTGGGTTGTGGGCAAGCATCTCGTAGATGGATCTACACTATTAAGCCACAAATAATCACTTCCTATGACGAATAAGGGAATGATATCAAGAGCCCATCTGAGTGCACAAGGGGGAATGGGAAGCAAAAGATGCATGCAAGGAGTGATGGAAAGACTTACACCCAGCGTCGAACCAAATATTAATAGGACATGATTTTCGACTAGCGTAGCCAAGGGGGGAGGAGGTGCAATGGGGTATGGAGAGGAGGGTGGACTCCCAGATACTGTCAGCAACTAGATCAAATAAGAATGAGGCTTGGGAGGGATTAGCAAAGAAATTTGGGGGGATTAGTAGAAATAAAATTATACCACTTGTAAAGTTTAAACAAACCAAAATATTAAGAAAAATAATTCTAAGTAGGACATGCTCTATTAAGATGCATCTAGTTTAGAAGCTTATTGATAGTGTAGGAATATGTACTATGTTTACCTTCTCCCTACAGGTTGAGAACTTCTTATAGAGGTCTAAGTAGTCTTTCTAGTTCTTGGGACATGTTGGATTGTAGCTATGACACTCATATTAACATCCTTAAATGGAGATAATTTTTCCTCAAAACAATCACTTGTTCCGAACACATTTGTACATGATTCATCTATTGTTCTTGGCAAGGTTCTTCTTACTTGAGTTTCTTGCTTCACTTTCACCTCACGTTTAATCCTCTTTATTCCTACATGTGCTTCATTTTCTCCATCAAAAATTGGATGTCACTAAAGCTTTTGATTTTCTCCATATTACTTGAGTTTCTTGCTTGATCCTTTGATATCACTAATATATCCCAACTCAATCTCACAAAAAAAACAATAACTTGCAAAGAAAAATTGATTCTCTTTTGGACAAAGGTATGCTGCTATAATAGGAGTACAAGGCCACAAAGGACATAGAGTATAGTTCATCAAAATAGTGGACTTTGAAACTCTAAAACAATGAAGAATAGCTCATCACTTTTACAACTATAAAACAATGAAGAATAACTGATCATTATGGTAATAAGACATCAAAGTTACAACTCATAATAGAGAGAGTACAATTATGACTATCAATGACAATATGCAAAAGATGCAGTGACCATGGAACCATCAAAAAATAGTGGCATTGAACATCAAACTAAAATACATATGCAGTCATGTGCTATAGAAAAAATAATCTAACCATCGACACTAATGAAATAGCAGAGATAATGTCTAAAAATAATGGTCATGGCAAGCAAGTAGGCATGTTGTTTTACAAAGGCAAAGGGGTACGAGTATGTTGTGATAAACCCAAACCAATGTTACTTGAGTCATAGTGATCAATCTAAATATAAGTTTGAGAAATATGTTAAGGAAATACTATAGCAGTAAGCTTATGAAATACAATGAAGTCATTGATGCATTAGTGATGATAGCACTAGGGTAGCATGCTATTCTAGTGGTAACATGCAGCTATAGGAGTTAATGCACTCATTGAGCAGTCCCAAATCAAAAGAAGTCATCAAAAATAAAAGAAATATTAATTTAATGAATATTATTGATATCTCATGAAAGGAAACTGTGTTGTATAAAGTGACATGATAGTACAATGGAGGTGTTAGCACTAATTAATAATACCATTGACAATTGCAAGAGATTATTGTTTGATGAACTATGTACGTGCACTGCCTTGAATGACAGTCAACCATGTTTATAGTTGATACTGATGGTGATCAACAAAGTCATATATTATGACAATGTCACCAAATATTCCATTAAAATAGAGATGGCATAAAACCCCAAGATTTACTCACTAAAGTATTGTGCTAAGAATAAATGAGCATTTACAAAAATGATTAACTCATTAATGTATCATGCTAAAAAATAATAAGCCTTTACTGTACACAAATAAACAAATAGGAATCCTAAAGCATTTGTTGTAGATTTCTTCAAAATGGAGATGCATGATGGTTTACTAAGTAATAGCATACAAATCAATTATGTCTTGGGGTAGATAACGTCTTCCAGAAGACAATCAACGATAAGAATCAAGTAAGGTATTGTTATTAAAAAGTGCAGGGATAGAAGGTATTGATCAAACATTCTAAGATTAAAATGAACTTGCCTCATGTTCATGACTAATGGCTAACATCTCCCCTCAATCTAGCTTGTGTTGTCTATGGCCTTGGGAAACTTGAAAAAAAATAATTTTTAGGTCCTTCGTTGAAGCTTCATTTTGAAATTGGTGAACTTGCATAGACAAATAATTTTTTTTTTATAAGGTATCATGATGCCATCTCCTTATTACCAATAAGTTGTTTGAGTATGTTTTCCACCTATGAACTACTATTGTATATGAGAATCTTTGCTCATCTTTTGTAAATTTTTTGATCTTATAATATAAAGGGAGTGGTCCCCAAGAATAAGAAACTAGTGATTAAAGAAAACACATAGTTATCAATATTGATAAGAGTCTATAAGTCTCAAATAAGTGAGTTAAAATCCAATTCATAATGATAAAAATTTATACTTGACATGAAAGAACATGTCTATAAAATTGTTATTTACTCATAAATTTATTAGAGATTCATAATATAGAATACCCAAAATGGATTCACTCGAGATGCATTCTTCAAAAAGTTAATAAGATCAAAAGAGAAAATATTATCTCTTAATAATATGATATTTCCACTGGCATTCAGTCTCTTCAAATTTCAAACTCAACATTTATTGTTTGTAGTGTCAATTTATTTTCAGCATGAATAAGACATTGAGACTAATATAAACTGAACTCAAGCAAGAATCAAGTCCAAAGAGATTGTGATGACCTAGAACAAAATACTCTTCACTGTATTCCAAAAAATAGTGTTCTAAAACAATTTAGGGTGCACCTCTAAGAGCAGGACCTAGATTCATATCTCTATTACTGAATTTAGGAGACCAATTAATAGTATTTGAAAACTTGATTAGCTATAAAAAGTTCTTGTTTGCTGGAGACACTTGAAAGATTTTCACCATTCTCCCCATAACCTCCAATTGCGTAAACAAGACCATCCAACACTACATAAGAAAATTTGTAGTGTGCCACATTCATTTATGTTAGTTTGCTCCATCCAACACACAGTCCAGTACCAAGGGCTTATCAATATGGCATTTCCTTATGCCAGAATGGAGTTAAAGCCTAAAGATATCTAAAATCTAATCATCTCACAACCTTAAACTATCTCATCTAATCGAATTTAATGCCATAAAACATAACTATTTATCTAATTTTAGTTACATTCAATTCACCATAATCAAACCTTTAATTAGATTTTGGTACTCTCGTGTAACCTCTCTAATCACTTACAAATGGGCTATTCTAGATTTTGGTATTAGAAATAGCATGGATAGACTAATCCAATGCCCAAATATTACCAATTAACACTGCTCAAATAAGAATGAGATTCAATTAAGTCTTACCTCAATCGTGTCCCTGATATTGATGACCAGAGAAAATGGGTTTAACAAGAATCCATTCACCATCATTACACATCTATAGCCCTACTATTTCATCATCCTACAACAAAACAATCAAAGCATATCCATCTGAATGAGAGCTTATGCCTAAACCCAAATCCGGTCTTGGGCAGGGTGAGTACTAATTCAATCTCATTCTCTGTCTCATTTTTCCTCACATGTTAAGAAAAAAATTTGGTGGTAGCCCAAGATATTTAGATAAGAGGCAAATAATTTCATTGCGAAGTTTTTGAATTCAAAGAGCATATTGATCCACAATTAATCTACAACAAACGGGCATCATGATTTGAAAAAAAATGAAAATGATGAAAATCAAATGGACAGGAACAGAGCTAACACACCAAGAAATTATTTTGAAATGGACTGTAAAAACTTAATAACATAGATGTGCTTTTAATACCTATAGCCATCAGAGGTCTAGGATAGTGGAAGAGGCAAAAATAGATTTTACATAATATTTTTATCAATATGAATTAACAAAGATTTGGGTACCTAAAATCTATTGCCTTTGTTGGCTAGAAGTCCATTTTTCTATCCTATGGGGGCAGAGTAGTCAAGAACGTCATATCCACCTAGTCTAGTACTTGTTCATCAGAGATTACAAAAGCTTGGACATAGCCTTCAATCTCTTGTATTTTGTACATGAGTTTTTCTTACAGGGGCAGTTGAATGAAATCCCTTACAATTCTCTTCATTCTATCTATCGAGAAAAGAGGAATTCCATGATTCACAACCTGTAATAGAGATATACATATCATATTAGCGAAGTAAGCAAGTTAGAAGATTTAAAAAAATATGGAACCTAACCCCTATTCTACAACATAATTTATAGTCAATGTTGAAGGTACTCATTTGAAAAAATCCCCATCCTGACATGCAATCCCAAGCTTTTCTAATTGCTTTTTCCTATAGAGATCTTATTCTCCCAAAAACATGCCCATATCAATAATGGGAATGTCCAATTGATGAGTAGGAATGGCATTTGGGCTCTCTTTCTCTGATCTGATATACCTTTAGGAGAGGCTGTGAAGGTTTTGAGATGCCTAATTCCTGAACGATAGGAATTGTACCATTAGAGAGATCAAATACCATAGCTGAATTAAACATGATAGTTTTTCAATCTAAACAAACCACCTTACAAGTTCTAACCCCTCACTCTTAGAATTCTGAAGTTCCATCAGATGGATTAAATACCAAGGTAAAATATTTTGTTTATTATTATATGTATTATATTATATATATATTATATTTTTTTATGAATATTTATTTAGATTGGTTAATTTTTAGTAAAAGTGAAAATGGGTGGAATTTGAATCTTGATGGCTAGTACAATAATGATACAACTTAGTCATCACATTATACTCAAAATTTAATAGTTAAATTTATCTTTTATTTTTAAATTTATCTAAGACAATCAATCATTTTTACTTGTGTGTGTATATCTATATGCATATTTATGTATATTTATATATGTACATGCACATATTAATTGGAAATGCATAATTGAATGTCATGAATAATTTAATTATCTAGATGCACCAAACTAGATGTCCTAGATGTGATAATTGCCTTGAACTCTACAAACTTTTGAAGTTTTTTGAGGATTGGTGTCATGACAATTGATTTGGCATAGCACAGCTATAGCTTATAACACTACAATATCAAATTTCTTGCCAAGAATAAATGTTAAGAGCATTTAACACTAGAAGCCTCATTATGAACCATAGCTAATGCTCCCATGATATGATTGATGTGAACTTCAAAAATCCTCATGGGCTATAGTTAATAGCCTCATAACTGGAGATCATAGTTTTAACTGAAGAAAGTTGCACATGTGAAAACATTTCATGCAACAACTTCTACATAGTGAAGGTGTTTCAATGTTAGACCACAATCTAAAACCCATCATATAGTGTGAAAAAGTAGTAGCTCATCCAGTCGCTCAATTATGATGAAACATCTACTATCTATAAAAAGTTAAAAACAAACCAACATCCCAGGTATCACTACCCAACTGCAAGCCAATTACAATATTTTGCCGACCCTTCTCCATTAAGAACAATGACCATACATGATCCCACATTAATATCCATAATATTGGACATCAAATGAAGGTGCAATTCTTTTGTTGCCAATGGATTGTTAGAATGTATACCTCCATATTATCCCAATGCTAAGCATGACACATCATTATGTACTAAAGATGTCATATCATGAGAATAAGAAGATAAGTTACTACTGTCATATTTGGAATGGTCTGATTTATCCCCATGTCTCTCAAGGGAATTTTCATCATAAAGTGAGCTTGCATACACTTAGCTGCCACAACTTTTGGGTTGTCATTTTTGGTAGCCTTCAACACAATTTTTTTACCTTCATTAGAAAACTCAAGCTTCCTATTGTTGAAATCCTGAATGTGTCCTCCAAAGGAGTTCAACCATGGTACTTCCAATACTACTTTGATTCCACCAATGCCAATCACACAGTCCCAAGATAGTGCTGAGATCCAAGGATGCAATAAAAAAGCTACAAGTTTAGAACTTCATGAAAATTCAAAGCATGAAGCCTTAGATGCATAGGACAATAGTCTAAACATAGGACAAAATAGAGAAATATTTAGTATCTTATTGAGCTTCACTTTGTTTAGAGAATAGTTTAATATTCTCTACTAAACAGGGCCAACCACGTGAAGGTGGAAGCTCATTTGGCCCCAAACCCCTCCCCCTAACATCACTCTACATTCCCTGTTAACATCTAACATTCATTCATTCTTTCAACCATTAATAAAATGTAACATTCAATCAATATCACATGATAACATTCATTAACACATTAGATTCATTAACATGCAACATTCATCAATATTTTGCATTAACACATAATTCATGAACATTCATTAGCACATAATTAAATTCATTGAGACATAAAATTTAGTCATTAACAATTAAGGTATGTAGATGAAAATTTTTTTTTTTTTTTCTTTCTATTTCTTTTTTCTGTGTAAGCTATAAGAGGAGCATCAATGTCATCATCAATTCCCCCCTCATCAGTTGTTTTGTTCTCTGTTCTTGATGATCTCAAATTCCTATGTTGTTGTAAAGGGGGGTCCTTTGCAATAACAAATAAAAGAGTTAAATTAAAAATAATTTATTATAATTGTTACAAGTATTTAATTATTTTAAATAACATAATTGTGGTGCTCTTTACCTGATCTGACCACATCATTTTGTCTGGACTCAACGTCAACATGCTCATGAACATTGACCCCTCGATCCTCTACAGTTGCTATACAAAATGTTACGTTAATCCAAACACCAATTGAAATTACATATAAAAAATTTAATACCAAATGTATACCTCCACCACTGGGATGCACATCATGCGAACCTTCAGCATCCACAGATTGTGTAGAAGGATTGTCAGGCTGCATTCCAATATCCTATGCATTGTTATCATTGCTTGCTTAAAACAGATATACTCACTTTATATTGAACTTAACATCAAATAGACTAATTGGTAAAGTATTCAATTTGAAATAAATTTCATTTAGCTTATTTACCTGTGGCTTAGATGCATCATTATTAGAACCTTCCACACTGATTTCAACTCGTAGCCATTCAGCCACAACTCTATAGCCTTGTTGGAAGCCAATTCTCTTATCCTCTTCTGTGAGGCATCTCTTGAACTCTGAGCCCTGCATTTTTGTGTGGTATGGTGAATTTTACAATGGAGGGTAGTTAAAATATCAAAAGGAAATGGTAAATAGTTAGCAGGGTTTCCAACCCTTGTTACACCTTATTTTGGTCATGTTGGAGTTGTTCTAAACTGTCTTTCGTGTTTGGGAGTCCTAGAGGATCCAATTGTACTCTTGGTTGGGTGTGTAGAATAAAGGTCAAGTGCTGCAATCTGCCCTGTGACTGTTAACATCAAGTTTTCCTTAGACCTGATTTGTTTTGGGTTGTATTGATGTTTGTGTTGGTTTCCATTTATGTTAGAGGGTTGGAGTTGTCCAAAACACTTGGTGTCAAGGTTGGGTGTCTGAGGCCTTGAATGGTACAAGGGAGAAGTAACTAGTATGCAGCCTTATGTGATGAGTTGGGTCCATGAATTAAAGGAGCAGCTATAATAGCAGATTAGTTCCTTGTTTGAAGGTGAATCAAGCCTTGAATGTTCTTGTGGAGAACAGAGGATTGGGGTGATAAATTGAATTTCTTAGTTATTCCAAGGTGCTAGGAGTTTGTTGGTGCTTCCAAAGCATGTTACTCTACATCATATATTGGTGTGGAGGAACACTGAGATCCAAGTTGAGGATCAGGAGCATAGACAAGCTAGTCTATCCTAGCATTTCCCATCACATTATATAAAAAATTTGATACAAGTTTTTATTTACTAATACTTACAACTCATGCTTGAAGTTTCGAAAAACCACCAGAGCCAAGCTTGTGTGTCCCGTGCTTTTCTAGTCTTCCCTTTGTTGCCTTTGATGTGTCAAGCAATTTATGAAAAGTTTGAAATATGTTATTATAAATATAGAGGTTAATTAGTACATAATTACATTCTCAATAGTATCACATACCTTGTTGTACTCTCTACTGGTGTAATATTATTTTTCTTGTCAGCTTTATACTTTCCATCCAAAATTAGAGCCTACCACTCAGCCTCAGAAACATAGGGTGGATGCTCATACTTGGGGTTATCCCATAAATTTTTTCTGTACTGGTCCCTAATATACTTCAAACATAAACCAACTTTTTCAAGGAGCTTGTTTCTCTTGAATGCACGAGGTCCAAAGAGTTGGTTCATGCTCTCTATAAGATCATCTTTCTACGGTTTGTCTTGGTTATTCCACCTTTTAAGTGAAAAAAAACATGTTAGACTCATTCATGAAGTGAAGCTACCTTTAATATAGTTCAAGAAATGGATGAAAAGAAAAACTATTCTAGCAATGATATGAAATCAAAATAGTGGTTTGGGGTTTTAGTTAGGATATGATGTTCCACCAGGTACACAGGGTGGACTTGAATATTCACAAACACTCATCACCAAGTTTTCTCCAAAAAACATCATTCCCTACAAAACAATCATGGGATCATTAGTCAATGAAGAGTGATCAAAAACTAAATTACTATTATATCACTATAGAATAATAACTTTAAAGTACCTAGAACTTTGGCTACTTTTAATGGAATGCCTTCATCATTGCTGATGATCAATATGACATCCTTCACTGTTCCTGTACTAGGAACATAGGAACATCTAGGAAATGACTCTGTAGCTCCTATTGCAAAAAGTTTCATAAGTTTCATAAGTCTTTTTCATGAAGTATAAAAGAAAAAATGATAGTTGATGTTAAAAAGTTGTAAAAAAAAAAATTGTTGAACTTTGATAGCACATACAACTATAGGAATTATCTTTAACCTCTAGTTGTTATGCTATTCTAGTTGTGGTCTGCTCCAAGAATGTCATAAAGTAGCCTTGCAAAAAATCATTCATTAGTTTTGATGAGGATTCTCATAAATTTTACATAGAGAACATTGATTTTTAGTGGATTTGAATATCAGAAGTTGAATTGCAGCATCAACTCAGGCATGAGTTGTTTGGCATAATGCCAAAAGAAGCTGAAGTTGGAGAGAATGCATACAAACTGTTTGCTAAAATGTTAAAAGAGATTTTTTTTTAAAACATCAAGTGCATGCTGTCTGAGTAAGGTTTATCTAGGAAGAGAAAGCCTTCAGTTTCAAAGTCCAACGATTGCATTCTTTTCTTGAACAAGAATAGCAGGAGCCTCATATACAACAAATTGAAAGCCATCTTGTGGAATCTAATTGTCATGCTGAAGTATCATTTCAGCCTTCAACTGAGCTGTATGGCAAAAAATGTTTTTAATTTGAAGATGGTTTAAAGGCTAGTCATGATACATTTTTGATATCTAGGAAATAAGATACTACTCAAGGATTAATGCAATCTGGTGACTCGTCTGTCAGGTCACTTGCCATCAAGTAGAAGGGGTAAGTTGAAGTTGCCATTATGGAAGCATATCAAGCTTTTTCTGCAAGATAATTGGCAAAGCTTCAGCTGAGATGGGAATTTCTTGGAAATCAAATTTCACTAGATATGGTTGAACATCTAATCAATGATCCTGAATCTTAACATTTATTTCCTCTCTAATTAGTTGTAATTCTGTGTAGTCCCATGTGCATTATTGCAATGTTCCCTACAGAAAAAATAAGGAATAGAACCAACTCTAAAATGTCACTGTGGATTCCTAAAAAGAAATTCTCTGACAATGTGGAAAAACTAGCTCAGGAAAGTGCTTTTTAATGCTAGTTGTAGAATCGTTATACCATATATGTTTTAAACCTTGCAATGGCATACTTTTGATCATCATTTCTCCAAATCAAGGGCTTGCCATGTAGATATATATGGTAGATGGTCTTATGAAATATCACAAACAAAAACATGGCTTGGTCATCTATGTGCTAAACAGAGTTCAACTGGAGAGTGTAAAGGACAAGTAATCATATTAAGATCATGTGGAATTTGAGGCCATAATTTTTGAAAAGTTTGTAAACATAAACATGGTAAGAACATGGATAGAGATATCTATAGCTATACAACTCAAATAATGGCTTCGGCCTCCAATCTGGTCAATCTGTTGCATCTATACAATGTTGCACCTTGAGAATATACTCCACTTTCAACATGACAGGACCAGGCAATACTCTATCAAATAGGAGCCACAATGCATGTATTTATCAATTAATTGTAGCAAAGATGTTGCAGCTCAGTATGCACACCATTTTAATTATGAAAGAATTGACCACTCTATAGTCACAAAAGGTATGCCAGGTCATGACATGAGGGATATAGGCTTAAGTAGAAAGGAATTGGACCTCAAAACATAACAAAATACAAGAGATTAGAAAAAGATAGTCAAATGAATAGACATGAAGAAGCAAAGTATAACAATTCATCATGTGGCTTCCAATGGAGATAGTGATCAATGTCAAGATAGCTAAAGGAAGCAACAGATAGGAAAATTTATAGTTGCTACAATCTAATGAAACACATGAGCTTCCTAAGGCATCACAAGGATATGAGACTATACATCTATGTGTCAGTGTTGAGAATACTATGCAAGAATGTGTACCCATACCCTTTTATGCAAGTTGATAGCTCCATTCCTCATCAATATGGCAGAATAAGCATAGGTTAAGTAGAAGCAGACATTTGTTGGAACTCGTGGGTGGAAGAATTGGCATATAGGAAGCACATTCACATTCACTACTATCTATAGGAAAGGCCATGCATGCCCACCAGATATGTATTAAGCCATAACGAAGTTTTTAAAAGCCATGACAACATTAGTGGTTAGTGTAAATCTATTCAGGCTATAGTGAACAAGTATAATTTTTGTAGGCTTGGTGTACTCATTGAAATAGCAATTGAATAGGAGTCAGCAATTGTAACAGCCAAAAGAAGGCGATGATTCATGCAAGAAGATGTTAAAAATACATGAAAAAATATTGTTTGAGTTCAAAGATAGTAGACATGTGAGTCTGGTTAATCATTCATGTGAATTATAAAAACCAAAGGTGTATCAAATAAATAGTTGTAAAAAAATTGTCAAAAAATTTAAATGTTGAGTGACTAACAAAGGGGGGTCATTACAATCTACATCGTAAAAACGTAACACTTAAACACATAACAAAAGAGAGAAAAAGAGGGATTTGTGTACCAGTAGATGGTGCAATAGTCGATGCCTGTAAGCTATGTGTTCTCGACTCAGTAGTCAAAAAGAGATTTGTGGTTGTCTTGGATGGAGGTGGCATCGTCATAGGATCTGAAGCTGAAGAATAAAATTGGTAGAGCATGCATAAATATAGAATGCATGGACTAGCATGGACAAGATTGTTAGAGCATTAAAAAAAAGGATTGTTCGAGCATGTATTGTCAATGATTATGATAATTCCTATATATATTCAGTGGAAAACACAAGTTGGGAATGGAACGTGTGATCTACCTGAACCACCTACAGCACCCTCATCATGGGAATGGGGCTCGAAATCACCCAAAAAACTCTATAAAGACAATGCATCCATATTTTAATTAATGCCATAAAAGAGCATAACATAAAAACCATTATTGAACTCTTCTTATAATTTAAAATTTCATTAATACTTACTTTTAAGGTTTCAGAGGTGTGCAACAATTCAGATGCCCTATCTTTTATTTCTTGAGTAGTAGGCTTAGTGGTTGCCAAACGTATAATTTCTTTACCAATTTTCTTTAGCAACTTTTTAATCGAACCGATCGGGTCATTGGTCTCTGCTAAATCAATATAAAAAGGGTCCTCCTCAGGGGCGGGTTGTTGAGGGACTACAAGTTCCTTTCCCTCCCTCCGACCATTGGCCCTCTGTGACAACAATAGTATTAGTATTATCAAAATTACTCTAAAATAATGAATAAAAAAACATTAAAAAAATAACATTTTGCTTCCATCTAGTTTTCACAATTAAAATGAGTTTTACCTACTCATGTGTAGATGAGCAGGGAACATCACTAGCATCCCCTCTGGGCAGTTGCTCCATATTGTGCCCCTGTGTCAAAGATCAAGTATAAAAATGTTAGCCAAAAATTTATTGACTAAATGGTTTGTTGGAGTCATTGATTAGAAGTTGGTTTAATAGTATGTACCACCCCCATGATAGTAGCCTCGTTTGTATCTATACAGTTCAAATTGTAATCAATAAGAAGCTCTTCCCCTACATGTATTGATTTTATCACATAGATGAATACATGATTTCCCTCGCGCACCTCAAATATGCAATTGGGTTGCTTTATAGTTGACCCAGGTCGTGTACTATTTATAAAACCTGCAATATTCCCTATTGCTTTTGGCCTTCCATCAATGTATATAGTCACACTTTTACTTTGATTATTGTCTAGCTATTGTATATAATTTTTCGAGAGGGCATACCTACGCATACTTTTTTATATTGAACAATATGCATCCAACTTTTGTAATCGTAACATGGTCCAACATAATCCATCAATTCAAAAACTTTGTTGTAAGACACCTTTATGTCGTCCATAGAAAATAGGCCCAAACCGTGTAATGATGATGGTGCTATGTGATATATCCTCTTGTTAACACAAAAATCAGTGTTTATTGGAGGAAGTTCCTTGGGTACCCAATGTTTTTGTAGATGTTGGTACCTCAAGGGCACCTCAATGTCACCTTCTATCTCATCATCATAAGAACATGACCCCCCTTGAGCAAGGAAAATTTTCATGCATTTATTGAATTTCCTTCTAGTCCTTTGACCTCTAGTTAATCTCCCTATTCTAGATAAACTGCATGTCTCACTTTCCTCTTCTATTCCTATGTTTTGCTCACTCAAGGAAGACACTTCTGAAAAATACCTATTCAATGGTACCTTCAAATGGGAGAGATCTTAGAAGACATAAATCTTACTATCGATAAGTTTATTAAATAGACTGTCTATAAGGAGTATTGAGTTATACCTATCGATCCATGAGACTATGCGAGATGCTTCTAAAAGGGGTTCAGTTTCCTGCAAATGTAATTCAATTATCGTGAGCATAATCACATCATAATCATAATCACATCCATCATAAGCATCACATAAAAATTAAAAACATTAAAAGGTACACAATATAACACTTAAATCAGGCTCACATTATAAGCCTACTAGGGAAGTAGGCATAGTGAAGGGCTAAGCACTTATATTATGTTTTCCCTATGAATTTTATTCTAGGTACAACTCCCTTTTATAGATATTTAATGAATTCTCTTTTCTAAAATAAACACTTACAAATTCTTTTGACCTGAAAGAAAATAAGGCTCAATACATTCACGCATCAATATGTGTTTTAAATAGTTTTATTTAATTAATTTAGATTAATAGTTAATTTAGATTAGCAGTATTCTATTTCTAGTTGAAACTTGTAGCTTTTAAATAGATAATGAATAAACTATGTAACCATATAAGAAAAATAATATTTCTATCAAGAAATGAATATTAAATAGATTAAGGATTGATGGCATACCTCTAAATTTCATCATCATCATCCTCGTCGTCATCATCATCATCATCATCATCATCATCATTATCATCCTCCTCATTGTCATCATCATCGTCATCATCATCATCATCCTCGCCATCATCATCATCGTCATCATCGTCATCATCATCAACATCATCATCATCAACATCAACATTATCTTCATCATCATCATCAGTAGCAACATCTACATCATCTTCTACTTCTTTAGTATCTTCTTCTTCCATCGCATTATACTTTATTGGCCTTCCTCTTGGTTCATGTCTAATAACAAATGACCAACCTGGTTTATGTGGAACCTCTGAGTAAAATACCTGCTCACATTGGCTTGGAAAAACATAGGGCTCATCCCCAACTGGCTCAAATGACCTTGTATTAACCATTGTAAATCCATTATCATGTTCAATAATAGTTCTATCAGGATCATTTGGATTAAGTTGTAGCATGTACCATTTGACAACGAAGAGTGCTAATTTGAAGGAACTAAAGTCACAGTCAAGTATATCATCCAAAATGCCATAGTATCAATTTTTAGACTCTCGAGGATGTAAGTCATTTCTAGATGAAATATTAGTCACTTGAAAGACTGTAGTTATTCCCGAATCACTAGTTTTCTTCATGTCATCCAACACTTTGACGCAAAATTTTTGACCATTACAGAACATAGCCTTGTGGTGTTTAACCTTCAATAATATGTGAAACATGTCAAAATTATTGTATCATAATTTGATAAACATATGGGTGATTAATAAATTTGTACATACCTAGAAATCTCTTAAACCACGTGCTAAATCTATTTCCCTTTGTGTAACATTGGAATCTCCATTAGGATGAGCTTCTTTAAACAATGAAGATACACCTTCCCATGTTAATGTCCGACTAGAATGTTGACATTGTTCAATCCATACCATCATCCAATCAAGATTGTTTGCAATATACAAATGTAGTGTATCCCACTCTTGAGCACTTGAAATAGACAACTTACAATTGATTTGTTTTGAAGATTAAGAAATAATTTATTACAATAACATCTTATAATTTATTACCTCGCACTTTCCTCAATGTACCTTTCCCCATCAAGCACTCCCCTTCTAATTTTTTAAAAGGCTTGAGATCCCAAATAAGATCTACATGGATATTTGATGCAAACTTAGGAAGATATTCAGTAATGTACACCATAGTTTGGTATACCATATATCCTGTTGGTCTGACTTTTTCTGCAGTAAAATTTTTTTCAGTTAAACCATAGAAAAGTCAGATGTTCTATGTCTAAGTGAAGTATAAGGTTTTGGATAAACCATCTATAAGAAATATTCTCCATATAAGCCCTATATTCATCCCTATTCATAAATGGTCAGGCACGAAATTTTCAAATTTCAAAAGAAGCGAATATGCTTCTGTATTCCTTTTCTTTTCTCCCGGGTTACCTTTTTCCTATTTGTCCCAACCGTTAGATCCGATTAGATCTACCGCTGGCGTTACCTCAATATTGAGAGTTGCATGCTCATTAAGTATAGCGAGATAGCGAGTGTTGAGTTTTTAAGTGGTGGGACCATGAAGTGAAGGTGCGACGATCGGAGATTTGCTTATTAATTGCTTTATTGTGCAGGTACACTTTGCAATTTGCCATAAAAAGGGGGAGAAGGACCCACTAGAATATCTGACATCAGAGCCAGAATGTTGATTTTTTCAGAAGTTCCGCCACCTCGCTATCGGAAAATTCAGGCACTTCACCGTTAGCGAAGTAGCGAGGCCACGTGAAAATCTAAAAATGATGACATTGCATCTTGCTTATATCATAATTACACCAAGTGGCATGACCAGTCATAAATACCGTTGTCAGAATCAGTTTTAATTAACAGAAGTAATTACTGGGTATCCCTTGCATTTTTCGGCACGAAATCCTTTAAAGTGCCAAAGCTCGCTACCTCGCTATCAAAAAATTGAGGTGCTTCACCGTTAGCGAGTTAGCGAGGCCCCGTAAAATGGTAAAAGATCGGCAAGATCTATGATGACATGTAATGACAGATGACTGTGATAAATTTTGACATGTGCCAGCTATGCAGAGATCCGATTCTCATTAATACCTACCTGACTAAATGTACAAGAAATCTGGAACATCAGCTTGAAGTGAATCAACGGAGCTCGCTACCTCGCTATGAAGAGTTGCAAGGAAGATAATTACAGCGACATAGCGAGATGGGCCCACCGCTTTCTTTCTTAAGAAGTCTTGTAGCGTATCTTTCGATCATTTCTTGATCCGATCAACGGTTGTCGCCGCCTCGTTATGGCAAGGTGCTTGTTCTTTATGCATAACGAAGTAGCGACATGCTGACACGTGTTCTCCGACGTCAGTGGGTCTAAAGGTAAGTGCCATCAAAAGAAAGAATTATGTACGTGGCAAGCTCTCATTGGGTAAAATAACTGACATGGCAAATATAACTCCTAGTTGTTCTCTTTGTACCGCATGATCGTAGGATCTTTGAAGATCAACGGCGCAGTTTTAAATAAAAAATGTAGTGCCACTCTCTGTATTAATTAGACAAGAAAGCTTCGTCTGTGAGAAAAAATAGAGTATAATACAGAGAGATTGCATCAGTTTCATTTCACGCGAGAAAAGATTTGAAGCCATTCTTGTGCAGAAGCTATTACTGAAAGAAAAGCGTGCCAAGGTTGATAAAAAATTGTCAAGTTATCTGTTCGCTGAAATTTTTCAGGAATACAGAGGAGAATTGAGATAGAATTCAAGTAAGTAAAATTGCCATCATCTTTGTGAGCTTTTAAGTTTTAAAAAGGATAGCCCAAGATGCCTCCTAAGAAGGGATTTACAGGAGCAGTAAACTACCTGGATAGAAATGTGCATGATGATTTCCTTGAGTTACTTCCTGAGTCCACTGTAGAAACGGTGCAAGTTAAGAGGTTAACCTCACTCAATCCTCGGCTTAGGGTAGCTAATGGATTGTATGATAAGGGTAATTGGGTCCGGGATGCTCAAACTGCTCAAACTGGTTTGAGTTTATTCAAGAAACGGTTTGCAGAGAGAAAGTTATATGCCCCTCATGCCAACATTTGGAATTTTGATCTTGGGAAGCTTGTTGTCCCCAGCGTGTTTATGGATTTTGACCTGCTTGAAGCCATAGCAAAAAACTATGACCAAGCCACTAAGGTAGTGAGGAGAGTAGATGGTGAGGCTTTAGTTACCATCAGTCCCAAGGAGATTAGGAAGGTTTTTAGTCTGGGACCCCTCACCATGTATCATGTGCCCATTAATCTGATAGATTTAGAAAAGGAATATATATCCAAGAGGGATGTAGTTAGACAGGGTGCATTGAAAGCCCACATAGGCCGAATTGGAGGCCTCCCAACCATAACATCATCTTCTAAAGAGCCCTTCAAGAAATCATGTTTTAATGCCAGGGCAGTGGAGATATATAGGACCCTGTGCAGAGTCTTCGGAGAGGGCGAAGAAGACTTTATTCCGGTGAGCTTCATGTATATGATCACCCAAATCTCTTCTTTTGGTGTGGAAATAATTTTTGATTTTGCATCTTACTTGGCAAATGAGATCCATCATGGATTGATGGGGATTGCACAGGGCAAGGTGGAAAAGGTTTGGGGTCAGTATTCCTTACTGATGCATATGTTTCTTTTTAAAGGGGCCACTTATTTTGGTAAAGAAATGGTTTTAAATAGAGAACAAGAAGGGGAAGCACTACCAGTCCAATTATGGAGTGCAGAAATGACCTGGGAAGCAAAAAATGCTAGCTTCGTTAGATTTGATAGGCACTTTGCCTCCAAACTAAGGTGCCTCTTATTGAGTGACAATCTCAGAATCCCTAAGGCATTAATGCACCTTATCAGGCCTATGGACAAAACCCACAATCTAAAAGTTTCACATAATTGGGGAGACATTATCCCATATTCAGTCTCAACGGTCATCAGGGTCTATGGTTTCAAAGGAACACCCCATGTGTTACCCTATCAGGTACCTTTAAAGGTAGGGATAGCTGAATTTTTGTGGCAGTTGGGAGGAGTGGAGGAGGCCTTTTTGCACAAAAGGGGGATAGGATCAATTTTTCCTACTTGTACTATAGCCCACCAGTTTGTGATAACTAAAGAAGGGTGGGTCTTTCTCCATAAATTTTTGGATCAATACAAAATGGCAGTGTCTCACTCTCGTTTTTGTGATACAGAAGGTTTCTTTAACTCTGCCCTTAGATTGAGAATCAAGCTGCGTCCAGTTCAACATGAATTCTATTTTCCAGAAGATGTAATAAGAAATGAATATTCTCTCCATGAGCAAGAAATAAAGAAAGAAAAATGGAGAGTCTATTCAAAAGTTTTGGAATTCATTAATTGTTTTGATAAAAATTTCAGTCCTCTTAGTAATGCTGCAAACAATGCAGATAAAATACATAAGCTCATGAGTAATTTCTCTGAGATAATGGAGGTAATGAATGAGAAGAAACAACATTTTATTAATTATTTTCCAGATAAAGCCAGAGAAATTATGAGAAAATTGGGTTTCACTCCCAACATTGGAATAGGTCCACTGGTGGTACAGAAGAAAACAGGATATACTATTGTCCGACAGCAGGTGCCCGTTGTGCATAAAGAAAAACAGATTGTTGGATCTTCCAGCACTGTCCTAGAAGAAAGACCCCCTGAACCTTCCCCCAAAAGAAGGAGAATAATAAGGGAGGAAGAATCCCCTGATGAAAGTGGCTCACTTTCTCAAACCCCAATAAGAGTTGAGGAAGAACAGCTCACCAATGAGCAATTCGAACAAATGGGGTCACAAGGAGAAATTTTTGTTACACAAGCAGAGATTGATGAAGGGAACCCTCAGGAACCCCCTGTACCAAGTTTTGAATTAACTAAAACAGATTTCAGAGGAAGGGAATTGGACCCTATTTTGGAACAAGCCAGTCAGCATTTTTTGTCTGATAACGATTTTGTAAGATCTAGGGCTTTCCATCAGTTTGCGTGGAGAGTAAACATGCACATTTTTGAGAAAAGGTGCAATAATATGAGAGCAGAACATCCAGAAATGGATGAGACCTCCATTCAAAATCTAATAAAGGAACAAATGGTTCAAGAGTTCCAAAATATAACCCCTGATGAGGGAAGACAGATGGTGAAAAATGCTAATGTTTTATTATTGCCCAATTGGGACATTGCTGACGCATTAGTTTTTAATTCTGTTTCAAATAATTTAGGACTCCAGGATCCAAATAAAGAGGAATTCTTGGGTACAACATTCAGCAATGATCAAGCTGCCCTTGTTATGTGGTCCCTGAGAAGAGGATCCAGAGTTACTTCATCACAGCCTGATGATTCAGGATTAATAGGGAGTATCATTGTAAGAAGAGTTGCTGACACTTCAAATGTACAGGCAGCCCACATGAATGTGGATTATTCTAAATTTTCCCTGGCTACTGTGGAAAGAGAAGAAAAGGAAATGGATGAATTATTTGATAACAGAATAACAAACATCATCAATGAGACTGGCTATTGGTTTTGGGCAAAGACAAATGAAGAGCTGGTAAAAATACAATTGTATTATGCTGATATAAGAAAAGAATTCGATGATTTAGAAGAAAATGCCAATTCTTTAATAAAGATACAAAGAGAAACCCTAAGTTTTGATTGGCCAGATGATGATACTTTCAACAGATGGAAAGATCAGTTTAGTGAACAGATGTCAGGAGAAGATGACGAGGAAGATGTAAGAGTAATAGTTACTCTTGTAGTCAGCAATGATGACATAGAAAATCCCCAGGTTAAAGTGATTTTGCATGTAACAGAAGATGATACATCACTTGCAGACCTTATGGTTATGTACTCTGAAGATGAGGAATGATTGCGAGAGCAGATCATAACAACCAAGAAGCATAACAGAAAGGGACCCGCCAAGAAGTGCTATTGTAATCAACCTTTCTGTTATTCTTGTTTTTTGATTTTCAAAAGAAGGACACCTGTCACCTACTGTAGCTTGAAGCTTGTTGCATCTCACATTATTTAAGTGAGATCCCAAGGCTAAAGATGGGTCCGAATTTGGTTTTCACTAAGTGTTCTACTTAGTTCTTTTTTGGTCCAAACATTTTGGGAAAGAAATTTATAGTATACTTTTTCCTGTCAAAATTTCTGATGTATGGATGAATGTAGAAAGAACTGTGATTCTTCTAGGAAGGTTTTCTGGGTCTTTTGTAAAGGATATATCATTTTCAAAGGAAATGAATACAAGTTATGAACTGTCCCCATATCTGTTCTTCTCTGAATTTTGTCTCCTTTTTTAATACTGAACTACCTTGATGTTGTGTGAGTAAAAGCTTATGCAATTGATTGCAATTTAGTAAGACTGTACATCCATTTGTTATTGCTGTTAATTCAATGGATTAAGTAAAGGCTTTGATGAATGTGATGAGGTTGCTCGGGTGTTAATAAGGATTTTTGAATGATAAATTTTGGTAAGAATTGCTGATGAAAATTTGTTGCAAGGCAACAAATTAGATCTAAGAATTTACTTGACTCTGAATTCCCAACAGATTAAGCACTGATCGAAAGTTTTTCAGCCAAAAGAGAAGTATATTATAACTAGCTTTTTCAAAATACATCATAAAATCAATTTTCATTTATCTTTCCTGTAAGATTTTCAAAGTTGGCCAGCACTTGCCTGCCTGGATTGTTTTAGCTTCATTTAGCCATTGTTGTTGGAAACATCTGCAGAGCTATAGAAGATTTCTTGGCCATATCTGTTCAAGGGATGTGTTTATCAGTTATTTACCTATATGTTTGAGGATTTAGAGATGAGAATCAAAATGAAACGAAGGATAATTCTCATACAATTATTCCATCTTTGAACCATCCCCGGGTGCACCCGCCCTGGTTTTACAGAGCCAAAAGAGTAGAAAACCGTCTAAGGTTTTGTTGAAGTTGGGCCCTAATACTTTGCATATGCAAGTGATAATGAGAATTGGCTATTCTTTAGGTTGTGTATGTACTGATATCTAGGTACTAAGCCTTTTGTCACCTAGTAGTTTTAGTACTGTTAACATCAAAATAAAACACCAACAAAATGGCGACTCTGCTGGGGACATAAGATGGCAATCCATTTTGTTGAAAGGACAAGAATCTCTGGTGTTCATTGAAAATTTGAGTCCTACTCTCAATTGGATTTTGCCCATCCGAGTCACCAACAAAATGGCGACTCTGCTGGGGAATCTCTAACACATCTATAAAAAGTACTGCAGTTGTCTTTAGTCTTACTAAGTAAGTTTGTGTCGTGTGATCTTTATTTTTCCCATAGCTATAGGGGAATCTTTAGTGTCAAAACTTGAGAATTTAAAGAAGATATAAACCCAAGTACCATTGCTACACACTGATGCATCTAGCTTATCCGAGTGTCTTATCTAACAAGCAAGAGTTGCAGTCTTACAACATCAGTGATTGATCTCTTTGTGCCGTTTTTCTGTTTCCACTTGTGTATTGTTTTCTTTCTGTCAGTAAGAAGTGTTATTATATTTTCTCGAAAAAGGGTGGCGACTCAGTCAAGGTTTTGAAGCTAGTGCTTATTGTAACAAAAGGAGAATATGGCTGACAAGTGAAAAAACACAAGGGCTTATATGAGAGCCAATCCCGATGTATCAATGTATACTGATTTACCCCAAGGTGGTAGGAAGAACCAAAATAAGAAAAGAATAGATCCAAATCCTACTTGGAAGCCTAGAGGTAATGCCTCTGTAAATTCCCATTATCAACCGATAATAGCAAGAGAATCATCTTCGCTTAGTTCTGAATCCGAAAATACAAGACTTTTAGGAGGTATTTTCAGTACCCCATTACCATATCAGAGAGTTTTTCAAGATAAAGATGTATCTACTATGGGAATTGCTTCACCCAGACCAGGGCCTGTAGCAGATATAAATTGTAGGCTAGGATTCAGGAGTTCATCTGATACCCTTTTTAATCCCAGAGTAGCCCCATATATGGAACCAAACCTTATAGATCTAGATGATCCTGCTGATTCCGAGGCAACCTCTGCTGATTCTAAAGAAGTGCAATCTGAAATAGGATTTTTGAAGAAATGGATTGCTGAGGAAGAAGCTAAGCGCATCCGTCTTGAAAAGGAAAGGGAGCGAGCCACTTTGGATGAAATAATAGAAAGAGATAATTTGCTAAGAAGGATGGCTGCTTTGAAAGAGAAAAATAAAAAATTAGAAGAGAATACCCCCACTCTCCATCAAGACGTCTTTGGAAATATTGATAATCTAAGAGCTAAAGTTCAACAACAGGAAAAACTCCTAAATCAAAGACAAGAACCAATTATTGCTCAAGTTCAAGCTTATAAACCCATTCAAGTTAATCCAATAGAGCCCACTGGAACAGTTCCAGATAAAGGGAAAGGCAAGGCTATAGGAATCCAAATAAATGAGCCTCAAGCCATACCGAGCAAACCTAAACAACCCTCCATATCAAAAATAGATCTAGAACTAGAGAAGGCTCGAAAGGAGAAGGAAGACCTTGCAAAAGAACTTGAGAAGGTTGAAAATGAAGCTCAGGCCGCAGAAACCAGAAGGAAAATCTAATTCATAAAGTCTAATTCTGCATTGAATTCATGGCCTAGTTTGTCTATCCCACCTACAAATCCTGCACCAGTTAATGCTCCCATAATCCTGACTCAGAAAGCACCCCAATCTGCTCCTACCTCATCTTCCAATATTGGCACTCAAGTCCCATTTGTCCCACCACAGCTATCCCAAGCTTCTCTCCTAACTCAAGCTAATGCAGCTAGTACCTCTAACGCTCTTGGTTTCCAGAAGAAACCTATATACCTCAAAAAATATAGACAAATATCATTTGTCGGTATTCCTGGTGCCCCCCATCCCATATCTTTTGATTTAAGGGATAAAGTGGTTAAGTTTTCTGGAAATAATGCTGTTACTGGTGAAGAACATTTGAGAATTTTCATTGACATGCTCAATGATTATGAAGTTGAACATGAGGACATGGTGATGAAATTATTTGTGCATTCACTCACAGAGGATGCAAGGGATTGGTTCAGGAGGTTGCCTGATGATAGTATTACTTCATGGAGTGATTTGGAGAAATTGTTCAAGGAACAATATGGGGACAATACTAATGCAGGATTCATGTTGAATGAGTTGAACAATATCAAGAAGAATCCAAATGAATCCACATTTGATTTCAATGTGAGATTTCAGAAAGGGATGTACAAACTATTTCAGTTTATGCGGTTAAATGAAGACGTCTGTCTTACAACCTATTTTAATGCCTTTGATAGCAAAATGGCCTACCAACTGAGAGATAAGGATCCTAAAACTCTGAGAGATGCCTATAGAGTTGCAGTGAATATAGAAAATAATAGAAAGGCCTCTGGCAAATTAGGGAGGAGGGATGATCCTAAGCTTTTCAACCCTAAGAATAATATTAAAAGGGAAGGTGACAAAACTCCCATAGGAAAAAGGCCTGAAGAACTTACTATAGGCCATGTTTTAGAAATGCTTAAGAAGATGAATCCCACTATTTTCAATAAGACAAATGTTACTGAGAGAACCCCTGTGAATAACAACAGTTTCAATAGACAGCCTAGGATGCAGAATTACCCTTACACCACCCAATGGAAAGATGGTAAACCAGTTCCTAACCAGATCCAAAATATGAAAGATAAGGGTACCCCAGACCCCCTGCAAAGGAGCACTGTAAATATGAATGATGATGTACCTTGGTGCATTATATACCAATCACCTCATTCTGCTGATTATTGTGTTGTTGCCCAGTCATTCGCCCAAGCTCAAGGAGTGCAAGCAGAAGAAGAAACAGAAGAAAAAAACCATGATGATATAAGCTGCAATATGGCGAATACATCTGATGATTTGATAGATTCTGATTCAGAAGAACCTGAGAATGATGTTACCAGCCAGAGAATTGCTTACCAGTTACATCATCAGCAAATATTTTTAGATGATGAAAAGAATGATACAGATAAGGTATGCAATACATTTTCTGAAGTAGGTTTCACAAACCTAAGAATCCCCTCCAAGGAGGAAATTGATAGAATTACAGCCGAAATGATTTCACAAGTCCACAGTAATTACAATTTGAGAAATAGAGCAATAAATAATGAGGCAGGAAGGCCATCTAGTATGTTCATCAAAGACACCACTCATAAGACAGATGATCAACACAAGAAAGTCAGTATAGATGTGTCTAAGATCAAGGAGAACAAGGGTCAGAAATGGGAACCAAAAAAGAAGGTTCAATTTCAGAAAGTTGAAGCAACAAAGACCGTAGTGCAACCAGAGAAATCAGAACCGGATGTTGTCAAGCTAAAAGTGGTGCCCACTACTCAAAAGACTCCGATCCCAGGTACTATTGTAAAACCTACTGTGGTTGAACCTGTTGATATGATTGCCATGTTATCTCAAATTACTATGAAAGTACCCTTGTCTGAGCTTTTTAGAATTGAAGAGCATAAAAATAAGGCTTTGTCATGGTTGGGTGGAATAGCAAACAACAATAGTATTGATAATCAAGCTATAGCCCAACAGACCCCATTAATAATAGAGGACAATGGTATTATATCCCAGATTCCTCAGATGTTCTTAGATGATTCATCAGTTGCGTTCATACAAGATATTGATCCTTTTTTCCTTAGTTTAATCATAAAAGGGAAAACCTTGAAAAATTGTATGATAGATTCTGGAGCTTCCAACACTATAATGCCTTTTAAAGTAATGGAAGCCCTAGGATTGAAGGTGGATACTAAGCAAGGTAGATGCCGAGGGATGGATGCTAGAGAGGTTCCAGTAATAGGTACTATAAATGCCTTACCATTCAAACTGGCTGCATTTCCTGAGGTAGAATTAACCATGTTTGTCCTTGTAGTGGATATACCCCCACATTACGGGATGCTACTTTCTAGAAAATGGAGTGCCGCCATGGGGGGAAGCCTACAATGTGACCTTACTTATGCCACTTTCCATATAGGGGACAAAGCTGTCAGGGTAAATAGGGAACCAAGGGTTAACCACATCTTAGGTGAAGAAATTGACAAAGATACCACCTGTTTCCTAGACACGGGGATTAATGCTTTCAGGGCTGAATTAATTATTCAGGAAGTGGAAAACTTACCTGATATCATTGAAAATGAGGTTGAATGTTGCATGAATTCACCAAAATTGTGGACAATGTTCTTTGATGGGGCTAGTTCTAAAGAGGGTGTAGGGGCAGGTGTAGTCTTTGTGTCCCCTAAAAATAACACCTTCAGGTATTCATTCACCTTGAAGTTTGCTTGCACAAATAACATTGCTGAATATGAAGCATTGCTGCTAGGTCTCAAAGTGGCCACACATCACAAAATTAAGAAATTGTGTGTCATAGGGGATTCTGAATTGATCATCTCTCAGATTAAAGGAACATACTCCTCAAAAAATAGGAGATTAAAATAATATAGAAAAGCGGTCTGGGATCAAATAGAATTCTTTGATGCATTTGGGATCTCATGGAGAGATAGAACCCAGAATAAAATGGCTGATCTTCTGGCCAATGTAGCTATCAAACCAAAAGAAATATCATTTACAGGAATCTCCCAGATTGAGATTCAAAACAGACCTTCTATACTTGACAACATTGACAATTGGCAGGTGTTTGAAGATGACAAAGATATCACAAATTTTTTGCTAAATGAAGACAAATACCATGGGCAGGAGATGGACTGCAATGGACTGATTGAAACCATAAATGGGAAGGAAACCATTTTTGGTCAAGAAATCATGCAATTAAAAACAAATAAGATGCCTAAGGGGTTGGTAGTCTTGGAGAATATTTTTGATAACCAAGACAGAGTAAAATCGGGAATAAAGGACCCCAAACCACAGGAGCTAGAAGAAATGAATTTGGGAATGGATGAAATCCCTAAAAAGGTTTACATCGGCCAAGATCTGCCAGTTCAAATCAGAAAAGCATTGATTGACCTACTTAGAAAGTACAGGCATGTTTTTTCTTGGTCATATGATGACCTTAAAGCTTATAGGGAGGACCTTTTCTAGCATGTCATACCGTTGAAAGAAAATGTAAAACCTTTTAGGCAAAAATAGAGGCCAATCAATCCTACCCTTGCCCCAAAAATGCAGGAAGAACTGACAAAACTGAGAGATGGTGGAATAATCAAACCAATTAGGCATTCCACTTGGGTTTCAAACCTTGTTCCTGTAAGAAAAAAGAATGGAGATATTAGGCTTTGTGTGGATTTTAGAAATCTAAACATTGCATCTCTAAAAGATAATTATGGCTTACCTAATATGGAAGCCATGTTGCAACAAGTGACCGGCTCTGAATTGATGTCAATGATGGATGGCTTTTCTGGATATAATCAAGTTCTGGTAAAAGAAAGCGAACAGTTCAAAACAGCCTTCACAACCCCTTGGGGAACGTATGTGTATGTGAGGATGCCTTTTGGCTTGATTAATGCATGAGCTACTTTCCAAAGAGCCATGGATGTAGCATTTCATGAATATATTGACAAATTTATGGTTGTGTATCAGGATGATCTTACAGCGTATTCTAACAAGGCTGAAGATCACTGCAAACATTTGGAATTTTTTTTTATAAAAGCCCTGGAATATGGGGTATCCCTAAACCCAAAGAAATGCTCGTTTGGGGTCACAGAAGGAAAGTTATTAGGACACATAGTGTCCAAGGATGGGGTAAAAATAGACCCAGAAAGGGTAATAGCTATTGATAAAGTCCCTAAACCTAAAAAGTGAAAGGTATACAGTCCTTTTTTGGCCAGGTTAATTTTCTGAGGAGGTTTGTTACCAACTTCACTGAAATCAGTAGACCCATTTCGAAAATGCTCAAGAAAGGAGCTATTATAGATTGGAATGGTGAACCTTCACAGGCATTCCAGGATATAAAAACTGCGATAAAAAATGCTCCAGTGTTGAGGACCCCAGATTATACAAAACCCATGCATATTTTTTCTTTTGCATCATTCCATACTGTAGCTGCAGTTTTATTACAGAAAAACCAAGAAGGGTATGAACAGCCTATTGCCTTTTTTAGCAAATCCCTGCAGCATGCTGAACTGAAGTATGAAATAAATGAAAAACAAGCATATGCTTTGGTAAAGGCTATAAAAGCATTCAGAAGTTATTTGGTAGGTGCTACTATTATTGCCTTTGTACCTAGTGCTGCAGTTAAAGATATTTTCTCTCAGCAGGAAGTGTCAGGAAGGAGATGCAAATGGATCAATAGAATCCAAGAATTTAACATTGATATGCAGATAACTAAGTTAGTAAGAGGTCAAGGTTTGGCCAAACTTATGGCCGAAACTAACCTGAAAGCTAATCAGATAAACCTAGTAAATGATGATTTCAGAACTGATTTATGCGACATGGACCAGTGTGACTGGTACATTAATGTTATACATTATTTGCAACACATGGAAGTTCCTCCCCATCTGCCTGATAATGAAAAAAGGAATATTAAATTGCAAGCCATCAGGTATGTAATTGTTCAAAATATCTTATGATGGAGAAACTTTGAAGGAGTTCTGTTGAAATGTGTTGACAGAGAAAGGGCAAAAGAGATTTTGAAAGAAATGCATGCTGGAGTATGTAGAGGACATTACATGGCCAAAACTACTGTGCATAAGATAATGAGAGCTAGTTTCTGGTGGCCCACTTTGTTCAAAGATGCTCAAATTATGGTTAAAAAATGTGATCCTTGTCAGAGATTTGTTGGGAAGCTGAAATTCTCAGGAAATACTCCACTGAAGCCAGTTGAAACTAAAGCACCTTTTCAACAATGGGGTCTGGACTTTATAGGAGAAATTTTTCCCAAGTCCAGTAATGGCTATTCTTGGATTCTGGTTGCTACTGACTACTTTACAAAATGGGTAGAGGCTATCCCTACCAGAAATGCAACGAGTAAAGTAGTAAATAATTTCTTATTGAATAATATCATTTCCAGATTTGGATGTCCACAGAAAGTTGTCACAGATAATGCTATGTGTTTTAGGTCTGAGGAATTCATCAAGTTTTGTGATAAATATGGAATGACAAGAACAACGTCTGCCCCATATCATCCACAAGGGAATGGACAAGCTGAGTCCACAAATAAAAGCCTGTTGAAAATTATTAAGAGAACCTTGGACGATAATAAAAAGGCATGGGATTCCAAGTTACAGTTGGCAATATGGGCTGACAGAGTAACTGTAAAGAAGGCAATTGGGGTGGCTCCATTTGATTTAGTGTATGGAATTCAAGCTAGAATGCCCCAGAACAATTTGATGGGATTATACAATTACATCCAGTCATATGATGAAGATACTACTAATGAAATGAAAGAAAGAATGAATGAATTGGTAGGATTGACCGAAGCTAGAAGAGAAGCATCTCTGAGAAATCAAAAATTGCAGTTACAAGTCAAAACACTCTATGATAAAAGAACTGTAAACAAGAAATTTGAAAATGGAGACCTAGTCTTAATGTGGAACGCCAGAATTGAAGATAAAGGAAAACATGGCAAATTTGATCCCATTTGGTTAGGCCCATATCTCATTGAGAATGCTTGGGGTAAAGATTTCTACATAATCAAAGATGTACTTGATAATATTCTTGAATTTCCAGTTCATGGACAGTTCTTGAAGAGGTATTTTTCTTGAAAAAATACTTATTTTCTTCCATGAACATTAGTTTTAGGTTTTCCTGGCGTCCTGTTTTCTGTAAATCCTTGTACAGTCTGGGTTTTTGTTTTTGTGTGTTGCTTTGTGCTCTCTAAAGAAGTTGTCATTTCCCGGATGTGTGGTTTGCTCTCCCATAGATTCTGAATCCTTGCATAGACTCAAGTAGTCTATCATCCCCAGACAGAGCCACTGTTGGTCTGACTTTTTCTGCAGTAAAAATTTTTCAGTTAAACCATAGAAAAGTCGGATGTTCTATGTCTAAGTGAAGTATAAGGTTTTGGATAAACCATCTATAAGAAATATTCGCCATATAAGCCCTATATTCATCCCTATTCATAAATGGTCGGGCGCGAAATTTTCAAATTTCAAAAGAAGCGAATATGCTTCCGTATTCCTTTTCTTTTCTCCCGGGTTACCTTTTTCCTATTTGTCCCAACCGTCAGATCCGATTAGATCTACCGCTGGCGTTACCTCACTATTGAGAGTTGCATGCTCATTAAGTATAGCGAGATAGCGAGTGTTGAGTTTTTAAACAATGGGACCATGAAGTGAAGGTGCGGCGATCGGAGATTTGCTTATTAATTGCTTTATTGTGCAGGTACACTTTGCAATTTGCCATAAAAAGGGGGAGAAGGACCCACTAGAATATCTAACATCAGAGCTGGAATGTTGATTTTTCCGGAAGTTCCGCCACCTCGCTATCAGAAAATTCAGGCACTTCACCGTTAGCGAAGTAGCGAGGCCACGTGAAAATCTAAAAATGATGACATTGCATCTTGCTTATATCATAATTACACCAGGTGGCATGACCAGTCATAAATACCATTGTCAGAATCAATTTTAATTAACAGAAGTAATTACTGGGTACCCCTTGCATTTTCTGGCACGGAATCCTTTAAAGTGCCAAAGCTCGCTACCTCGCTATCGGAAAATTGAGGTGCTTCACCGTTAGCGAGTTAGCGAGGCCCCGTAAAATGGTAAAAGATCGGCAAGATCTATGATGATGTGTAATGATAGATGACTGTGATAAATTTTGACATGTTCCAGCTATGTAGAGATCCAATTCTCATTAATACCTACCTGACTAAATGTACAAGAAATCTGGAACATCAGCTTGAAGTGAATCAACGGAGCTCGCTACCTCGCTATGAAGAGTTGCAAGGAAGATAATTACAGTGACATAGCGAGATGGGCCCACCGCTTTCTTTCTTAAGAAGTCCTGTAGCGTATCTTTCGATCATTTTTTGATCCGATCAACGGTTGTCGCCGCCTCGTTATGGCAAGGTGCTTGTTCTTTATGCATAACGAAGTAGCGACATGCTGACACGTGTTCTTCGACATTAGTGGGTCTAAAGGTAAGCGCCATCAAAAGAAAGAATTATGTACGTGGCAAGCTCTCATTGGGTAAAATAACTGACATGGCAAATATAACTCCTAGTTGTTCTCTTTGTACCGCATGATCGTAGGATCTTTGAAGATCAACGGCGCAGTTTTAAATAAAAAATGTAGTGCCACTCTCTGTATTAATTAGACAAGAAAGCTTCGTCCGTGAGAAAAAATAGAGTATAATACAGAGAGATTGCATAAGTTTCGTTTCACGCGAGAAAAGATTTGAAGCCATTCTTGTGCAGAAGCTATTACTGAAAGAAAAGCGTGCCAAGGTTGATAAAAAATTGTCAAGTTATCTGTTCGCTGAAATTTTGCAGGAATACAGAGGAGAATTGAGACAGAATTCAAGTAAGTAAAACTGCCATCATCTTTGTGAGCTTTTAAGTTTTAAAAAGGATAGCCCAAGATGCCTCCTAAGAAGGGATTTACAGGAGCAGTAAACTACCTAGATAGAAATGTGCATGATGATTTGCTTGAGTTACTTCCTGAGTCCATTGTAGAAACGGTGCAAGTTAAGAGGTTAACCTCACTCAATCCTCGGCTTAGGGTAGCTGATGGATTGTATGATAAGGGTAATTGGGTCCGGGATGCTCAAACTGCTCAAACTGGTTTGAGTTTATTCAAGAAATGGTTTGCAGAGAGAAAGTTATATGCCCCTCATGCCAACATTTGGAATTTTGATCTTGGGAAGCTTGTTGTCCCCAGCGTGTTTATGGATTTTGACCTGCTTGAAGCCATAGCAAAAAACTATGACCAAGCCACTAAGGTAGTGAGGAGAGTAGATGGTGAGGCTTTAGTTACCATCAGTCCCGAGGAGATTAGGAAGGTTTTTAGTCTGGGACCCCTCACCATGTATCATGTGCCCATTAATCTGATAGATTTAGAAAAAGAATATATATCCAAGAGGGATGTAGTTAAACAGGGTGCATTGAAAGCCCACATAGGCCGAATTGGAGGCCTCCCAACCATAACATCATCTTCTAAAGAGCCCTTCAAGAAATCATGTTTTACTGCCAGGGCAGTGGAGATATATAGGACCCTGTGCAAAGTCTTCGAAGAGGGCGAAGAAGACTTTATTCCGGTGAGCTTCATGTATATGATCACCCAAATCTCTTCTTTTGGTGTGGAAATAATTTTTGATTTTACATCTTACTTGGCAAATGAGATCCATCATGGATTGGTGGGGATTGCACAGGGCAAGGTGGAAAAGGTTTGGGGTCAGTATTCCTTACTGATGCATATGTTTCTTTTTAAAGGGGCCACTTATTTTGGTAAAGAAATGGTTTTAAATAGAGAACAAGAAGGGGAGGCACTACCAGTCCAATTATGGAGTGTAGACATGACCTGGGAAGCAAAAAATGCTAGCTTCATTAGATTTGATAGGCACTTTGCCTCCAAACTAAGGTGCCTCTTATTGAGTGACAATCCCAGAATCCCTAAGGCATTAATGCACCTTATCAGGCCTATGGACAAAACCCACAATCTAAAAGTTTCACATAATTGGGGAGACATTATCCCATATTCAGTCTCAATGGTCATCAAGGTCTATGGTTTCAAAGGAACACCCCATGTGTTACCCTATCAGGTACCTTTAAAGGTAGGGATAGCTGAATTTTTGTGGCAGTTGGGAGGAGTGGAGGAGGCCTTTTTGCACAAAAGGGGGACAGGATCAATTTTTCCTACTTGTACTATAGCCCACCAGTTTGTGATAACTAAAGAAGGGTGGGTCTTTCTCCATAAATTTCTGGATCAATACAAAATGGCAGTGTCTCACTCTCGTTTTTGTGATACAAAAGGTTTCTTTAACTCTGCCCTTAGATTGAGAATCAAGCTGCGTCCAGTTCAACATGAATTCTATTTTCCAGAAGATGTAATAAGAAATGAATATTCTCTCCATGAGCAAGAAATAAAGAAAGAAAAATGGAGAGTCTATTCAAAAGTTTTGGAATTCATTAATTGTTTTGATAAAAATTTCAGTCCTCTTAGTAATGCTGCAAACAATGCAGATAAAATACATAAGCTCATGAGTAATTTCTCTGAGATAATGGAGGTAATGAATGAGAAGAAACAGCATTTTATTAATTCTTTTCTAGATAAAGCCAGAGAAATTATGAGAAAATTGGGTTTCACTCCCAACATTGGAATAGGTCCACTGGTGGTACAGAAGAAAACAGGATATACTATTGTCCGACAGCAGGTGCCCGTTGTGCATAAAGAAAAATAGATTGTTGGATCTTCCAGCACTGTCTTAGAAGAAAGACCCCCTGAACCTTCCCCCAAAAGAAGGAGAATAATAAGGGAGGAAGAATCCCCTGATGAAAGTGGCTCACTTTCTCAAACCCCAATAAGAGTTGAGGAAGAACAGCTCACCAATGAGCAATTCGAACAAATGGGGTCACAAGGAGAAATTTTTGTTACACAAGCAGAGATTGATGAAGGGAACCCTCAGGAACCCCCTGTACCAAGTTTTGAATTAACTACAACAGATTTCAGAGGAAGGGAATTGGACCCTATTTTGGAACAAGCCAGTCAGCATTTTTTGTCTGATAACAATTTTGTAAGATCTAGGGCTTTCCATCAGTTTGCGTGGAGAGTAAACATGCACATTTTTGAGCAAAGGTGCAATAATATGAGAGCAGAACATCCAGAAATGGATGAGACCTCCATTCAAAATCTAATAAAGGAACAAATGGTTCAAGAGTTCCAAAATATAACCCCTGATGAGGGAAGACAGATGGTGAAAAATGCTAATGTTTTATTATTGCCCAATTGGGACATTGCTGACGCATTAGTTTTTAATTCTATTTCAAATAATTTAGGACTCCAGGATCCAAATAAAGAGGAATTCTTGGGTACAACATTCAGCAATGATCAAGCTGCCCTTGTTATGTGGTCCCTGAGAAGAGGACCCAGAGTTACTTCATCACAGCTTGATGATTCAGGATTAACAGGGAGTATCATTGTAAGAAGAGTTGCTGACATTTCAAATGTACAGGCAGCCCACATGAATGTGGATTATTCTAAATTTGCCCTGGCTACTGCGGAAACAGAAGAAAAGGAAATGAATGAATTATTTGATAACAGAATAACAAACATCATCAGTGAGACTGGCTATTGGTTTTGGGCAAAGACAAATGAAGAGCTGGTAAAAATACAATTGTATTATGCTGATATAAGAAAAGAATTCGATGATTTAGAAGAAAATGCCAATTCTTTAATAAAGATACAAAGAGAAACCCTAAGTTTTGATTGGCCAGATGATGATACTTTCAACAGATGGAAAGATCAGTTTAGTGAACAGATGTCAGGAGAAGATGACGAGGAAGATGTAAGAGTAATAGTTACTCTTGTAGTCAGCAATGATGACATAGAAAATCCCCAGGTTAAAGTGATTTTGCATGTAACAGAAGATGATACATCACTTGCAGACCTTATGGGTATGTACTCTGAAGATGAGGAATGATTGCGAGAGTAGATCATAACAACCAAGAAGCATAACAGAAAGGGACCCGCCAATAAGTGCTATTGTAATCAACCTTTCTGTTATTCTTGTTTTTTGATTTTCAAAAGAAGGACACCTGTCACCTACTGTAGCCTGAAGCTTGTTGCATCTCACATTATTTAAGTGAGATCCCAAGGCTAAAGATGGGTCCGAATTTGGTTTTCACTAAGTGTTCTGCTTAGTTCTTTTTTGGTCCAAACATTTTGGGAAAGAAATTTATAGTATACTTTTTCCTGTCAAAATTTTTGATATATGGATGCATGTAGAAAGAACTGTGCTTCTTCTAGGAAGGTTTTCTGGGTCTTTTGTAAAGGATATATCATTTTCAAAGGAAATGAATACAAGTTATGAACTGTCCCCATATCTGTTCTTCTCTGAATTTTGTCTCCTTTTTTAATACTGAACTACCTTGATGTTGTGTGAGTAAAAGCTTATGCAATTGATTGCAATTTAGTAAGACTGTACATCCATTTGTTATTGCTGTTAATTCAATGGATTAAGTAAAGGCTTTGATGAATGTGATGAGGTTGCTCAGGTGTTAATAAGGATTTTTGAATGATAAATTTTGGTAAGAATTGCTGATGAAAATTCGTTGCAAGGCAACAAATTAGATCTAAGAATTTATTTGACTCTGAATTCCCAACGGATTAGGCACTGATCGAAAGTTTTTCAGCCAAAAGAGAAGTATATTATAACTAGCTTTTTCAAAATACATCATAAAATCAATTTTCATTTATCTTTCCTGTAAGATTTTCAAAGTTGGCCAGCACTTGCCTGCCTGGATTGTTTTAGCTTCATTTAGCCATTGTTGTTGGAAACATCTGCAGAGCTATAGAAGATTTCTTGGCCATATCTGTTCAAGGGATGTGTTTATAAGTTATTTACCTATATGTTTGAGAATTTAGAGATGAGAATCAAAATGAAACTAAGGATAATTCTCATACAATTATTCCATCTTTGAACCATCCCCGGGTGCACCCGCCCTGGTTTTACAGAGCCAAAAGAGTAGAAAACCGTCTAAGGTTTTGTTGAAGTTGGGCCCTAATACTTTGCATATGCAAGTGATAATGAGAATTGGCTATTCTTTAGGTTGTGTATGACTGATATCTAGGTACTAAGCCTTTTGTCGCCTAGTAGTTTTAGTACTGTTAACATCAAAATAAAACACCAACATATCCCTCTACCATAGAACCCTCAGGATGTGCTCTTTGTCAAACCAAATCTTTCAAAGATTTCAAGTGCCTCTCAACCATCCACATTGACCTAGTGTGTACAGGTCCACAATTCAATCTCCTCAACTAGGTGTATGAGGTAGTGTTCCTATGCATTGAAAAAAGTTGGAGGTAGACACTTTTTCATTTCACACAGTAAATGAGGAATTCTTCTCTTCCAATAGTTTATATCTTCTTTATAGATTTTTTTAGATGACAACCACCTACATTAAGAGATTCAAGTCACAAAAAATATATAGATATGAGACTTTAAAAAATAATATACAATAGATTACATAGAAAGAAAAACAAATCATGAATATAATAAATATATACAACAAATTGAATAGATATTATTGCTTACCTTGTGTATTTTCCAAGATCGTATATCACTTGTTTGATGTTATTGTTGAAGGGCTCTGGGAGAGATAGAGGAAGCACATACTGTAGTAATTATAAACCAATCATTTCATTGTTTTCTAACATAACATAACGAACAATACATGCAGTTTATGAATATATTGTAAATATAGAAGAACATAACTTACCTCGATGAAAGTATTACAATCATACGTTTTGAGCCCTAGCCCAAATTCACTTTTTTTTTATATGAGATTGTTTATGTTCGCAACAAATCCTATGGGAAATCAAATTTTTTGTATGACTTCTTTTATGGCATCACTTTGCTGCTCCATTAATAACCAAGGAAGGGAACTTATATTAATCTGATCTCTATTGCTATTTGAGTGAATGAAATTCTTCAATGCATGATTGGATTCATGAATGTCATTAACAATTTTGACAATTTTTTCTTTGTCACGCCTTCCATCCAATATTTTTCACAATGTCTCTATTATATTCTTTCCAATATGCATAGTATCAAACAAATGCACAATTTGTAAGTGCTCGTAGTAGGGAAACCTGCTAAATTGTCTGGGATAGCTTTTTAGTCCATTTGGAAGGTTATCAGTACTGCCTTGATGACCTTCACGATCATCAATTACACAATTAGTAAACAAAAATCACAATAGAAATATATAAATTACAAACATAAACCATTAGGTGGAATGACATTACCTCGACGATTAATTCTATTATATTCCAACTTCCATAGGTGAGGTGTCATTCTTCATGGCTTTGATGTAGTCTCTTCTTTCCCATTGAAAAGATGTTTTTTTGTACTTCAATACTTATGATTCCTATCGAGGAAGTGTCTACACTCATCAAACACCTACTTTCCTAAACTTTTTGAATGACAAGATTTCATCTTTGGACCACGAACTGGACATGCAAATTTTCCCTTTGTTTGAAGACCTACAAGATAATGATATAATTAGATTATTAAATATGTTGATTTTTATAATTAGAATTATCGTGCGCAACTTGAATTCACTATAACATACCACAAAAATGTGTTAGCCCTGGGGCATCATGTATTATCCATGCAAGGATTACATGGAATTGAAATTGTCTTTGTCCTATTGGTCTAGACACGTCATACATAGTGACACCATTCCATAACTCCACCAACTTGTTGATAAGAGGCTCAATATATACATTCATATCTTTAACTTGATATTTACCTACTTGAATGAATAGTAACATTACATAATTATTGTGACCATTTTACTGCAAGATTTGTAAGTACATGTAAATTAATAACTATCAAATGATAAGATACCTAGAAAAATCATTTCCAACATAATGTGCTCCCGCTTTATTGATATCCACGGAGGAATGTTATTGTTGATAATAAAAATAGGCCACACTGAGTAAACAGATCTCATCTCTCCAAATGGATTGACACCATCCGCTGCCAATGAAAGCCTGAGATTATGAGGTTCTTCTTTGAAGTGTTGCCACTTTTCCTCTATGTGCATAAATGCCAAACCATCTGCAGGGATTTGAATAATGTCATCTTGACTTCTATTGCATGCATGATAATCCATAAATTGAGCCAAGCTACTACACCTGAATAATTGTCGCATCTGTGGAATAATGGGGATGTAACGAAGAACCTTTTGAGGCACCTTTTTTGTTAGTTGATCTATTCGATATCTACTTGTATAACATATAGGGCATTGTGTTGCAAATTCATGTTCTTTATAATATATAATATGATCATTGGGACAAGCATGTATTGCTTGATACTCCATTCCAATATCTTTCATAACATCAGATAATTCTTGATATGAGCGAGGTAGAATATTTGATGGTGGTAACAGAAACTCGCCTATCAATCTATAGCAAAAAATATATGTTGTTAATATAAAAAATATTAGTGGTACATTATTCACCCTTTGTTAACTATAAAGACATATATGACATACCTTAACATACATGACATTGTTATGTTGGATAAACCATTCATAACCTTCAAGTTCAACAAAAACAATATAGCAAAGAGAAGAGTTGTTTGGGAGTCTTTGTATAGGGGCTCGTATGCCTTCTCAAGTAGAGGTACATCGAGGCTATCATCATCATCATAATCAGATATGCTTGGACTAAATGTGTCATAGATCAATGTATTTATACCATCATCTTCAATTGTGTTTTCTGGTGCATGATCGTCATCTTCCATGGGATCATTATCTTCACCTTGGATATTCGCACTTCCATGTTCCTCCACTTTGAAAACCATATTCTTCAGATTGTTGTGGTTCATATCATGTACTTCCCTGGGGAGATCAACCTATATAAAATTGATTAACATAAATAAACCATGATCATCAACTAATCATCAAGTGATTTCATATGTATATAAATTGTTAAAATGATATAATGAACAACTTACCAGTGGATGATAGTCATGCCCCCCTTCACTGTGACCATTCTCCCTACAATGTCTCTTAACTGTTTTGATTAGTAGTCTTCTACGGTTTAAGCCCTTACAAATTTTGCAAGCACAATAACATTTTCCATCACCTTTTCTTTTCAAGTTAGACCACAATTTATCGATTATCTCCCTATTTTGTTCTTCACTTATATTATCTGACATGATCGTTCTTCACAGGAAGCAAAAATCAAGCTATGAAAACTTTGGTCTACAACTTTCACAAACAAAGCAAAATTGTCAAAAGTACACAAATATTCTTAGACCTAGCTAAATACTTTAATATTTTAAAAATACTTTCTTTGACTTTATTCCTAAGACATTTAACCCAATCACCTTTTATAACATTCAGTCAATTGCTCTAGGAAAATTTGTGGATAAGATTATTTGTAAAACTTTGACCAACTTCCTAAAGGTCTTATTTCAAGAGACCTTACAACATTAAGCCACTAAAAGAAATTTCAAAACATATAAGCTAAAATTCTAGTTAAAATATACAATTTTCATACCCGAGCGTGCGGCTATAACTCGTGCAACGGCCTTCTTGCTTAGCTGTAGAAGCTCTCTAGCAATCAAATTATACAAGCTACAAAGCCTAACAGAAATTTCAAAACATATAAGCTACAAGGCAAGACATATTACATGACATGGAAAAAGGAACAAAATTTACAAGCTTTAGCAAGACATATCAAATGACATCATAGTGCTAGAGAGATCACAATTATATGAGTCAAACATAGTCATGAAAAAGCACATAAATTAGTTATTATATGCAATTAAAAGACATATAGTTAGATAGGGACATCCATAGGGAATATTGAAGAAATGAAATGGTCATATAGATTTCATATAGGATTTTGAAGATGATAGTGTTCTAAGGCAAAGAATCAGGAATCTACCTCCAGTCAAACAAATTAGAGGTTTGGTAGTTTCTTTAAATCCTACACATGATATGGCCTTCAATATAGCACTTCTCTCTAGCTTGCCTATCACAATAGAAGAAAAGATGAAATTAAAATGAAATCCAAAAATGTTACAAAGAGAATGAGCTTTTTTATATTGATTGTTTTTCATGATATTATAGAACTCTATATCTATAAATGCTAGTAGGGTATTGAAGTGGGTGGCCTTCAAACCAGCCTTGGCCAGCACATGAAACACCATTACATAAAAATATTTTTATAACAATCACATTAAGCTTATCTATGTAGTTATTAAACCAACTATTACAAATGAGACACCAGATACAGAGTACAGTGTGGATATTGGCCCCAATGACCACATTTTCATCTATTACTCTAACCATGGAGGACCTAGAGTACTTGGTGAGTAACTATATTTGTTTAAAATTTTAAGTACTATCTTTAATTGTCTCTAGTGGAATTTCCAAATTGCTAATGAATACTCAAACTGAAGAGAATCTAAAAGCTGAACATTTTTGCATTATTTTTCAAAATAGATTTCCTAACTACTCTAGGTTGTATAACCCTCCATATACTAAATTGGATTTTTATTTAAAGAAATTTTGATTGAAATTGTCCCATTTATGATAGAGACATATCCCATTGTTTCTAAAATTTTCACAGTAGTGAATTTTAACCTCACTTTTTACAGATTCTCTACTGGACCAATCAGATTTATTGGGCTTATTTCTAGAAAAATAATATTCCTACTCTAAAAGAACCTATGCATATTCTTGACAGTACTCTAATATGTTCCTCCACATGCTTTTGCAATCATTTGGAATAGCTTAAAACTCATGCAAGAATGGAATCAGGGTTAAGTCTTTCCATGTCACTTGTTTAGTAGGCTTAATATGGTTGATTATTCATTTATTGTCTTTTGTAGAACAAGATGCATTTTCACCCATCTTAGATAGGGAAAACTATGCATATTCCTTCCAATGCCCTAATGTGTTCTCCCATATGCATTTTCAGATATTTGCAACATATTAGTCATAAAAGAATTGAATTGGTCTTAAGCCATTCTATGTTACATCCTTTGTCAATTTAATATGTGTAATCATTTAGGCTTTGATTCATGGTCGATTAGACTGATTAGTCTCATGGATGTCATTAAAAGTCTTCATTCATCCATTCACTTATCATTTTCTATCTATAGCTATAGCTTTTTATTGGAAATCTCTAACGTTTTCCACTTGAAGTCTCCATCATTTGTGGCATGACCAAATCAAGCACCATATCCATAAATAAAAGGTTAGAATGTTCTAATACAGAAGAGAGCATAATATATACCAGCATCAGTGTAATTTGTACAAGAGATATTAATTACTATGCAACATATGACATTAGACACAAGAACATGCATATATGTGATTTTTTCTTAAATCCAAGAAACTATGAAGTTGTTCATTAGGTGGCTCAAAATATGCATTGTCATATGCCTTTAGAAACTATGAAGTTGTTCATCAGGTTTATTATTGGGCACTCTTTTCGAGGTATTGGGTGTGATTGAGACATTATGTATTGGTCTCGACAAAATATGATACTAGAACTCAGAAAATTATATTGAATTTTTGGTAGATAGATGTGAATTTATGGTGTTTTTGTTCTTGAATTGCATGCTCTGGAGAAAAATAAGTGTCATGTACTTTGGTTATGTCATTACTTGGCTTCACATGAGAAAGCATATTCTCCTAAAAACATGATAGAGGCATCTATATCGACCCTAGGTGAGAGTCCGTCATCCTTTTTGTAATTGAGGTTGTGTTCCTATTCTCAGTTTTTGCAACTACTAGTTGCCTTTCTTCCACTATCCAACTCATCAAACTCACAATAGTCTCAGAGCCAATTTAGTACATAATGATACTTAAGAGGAGTTGCAGTAGAAGTAGAACATAATGGAAAAACCTGTAAACCCATGTTTTGGCATACGCACTCGAATAAAAATCACTCAGATAGAGTGAATTCAAATTGATCATTTCATTTTCTAGTGCACAACTGAGGAATAATTCCAAGGGCTTCTTGCCCCGCATTAGCAATGTTTGGGAATGTTTCCTAGGTCATGAAAAGCTTGCAAGATTGTGCAGTCACTCTAGAAAATATCAAAAGGAAAATGTTTAAGTATTTAGCTATATAGCTTGCTTTGCTAAATTCTTTTTTTTTTGTGGTATACCTTTGAGAGGTTGATGGGTCCTATAGATTGATTGATCAGATAGCTCTTGACAATATGAAATCCTGAACTTTTCCCTTTTCTATATTTTGGGACTATTTTACTACCAATATTCTCAAGGTAGTCCTTGTGGACAGTGTTAGTCCCTATCCAAGGGAAAAGAAAATGAAAAGTAATTTTTCTTTTTGTAATATCTATCTTTGGTGAAGATTCCCTAGATTTATCTTATTTTATTTTTAGTTGGTCAATCCTAAGGGTCAAACTTTTACTTATCAAGACTCCAATTCAAACCTTAGGGGTGGAGAAGATTTCATGAAAGGATTTGATTCATGAGCAGCTGGAAGCTAGGGAATCTTGGTAGAAAGAACTACACATTGCTAATTCCAGACACCTTATAGTTTCATCCTTGGGCACACAACAAGATGATTTTCCATGCATGATTAATATGGTCTAGTCTGCATGTACTACTCAATTCAAGTAAGCTAATAAAGGTTTTTCAGGGAATTGTTTATAGACACTGCTTTTAAAGATTAGATAGGTTTTAGGAATCTCTATGCCAAACTACAAGTTGGCATAGCTTCCAACTGCAAAAATATATATTTTAGATTAGAAATATGAAAGATCAAAACCAAAGCAGAAAGGATCAACGAACCGAGAATGTCTAATTCCTTATGTGAAACTTGTAATTTGTAAATTCATATTCATATGAAAATGGTTCACTATAATTCGATCAAAGTATCATCTTTGACAACCAAGCTAAAAAATAACTTGAAGCATCTCATAAGTCTAGCTGCAAAAAAGCTAGCTGCTCTCAGATTTTTATTTTGTTAACAAATCTTTAACAACCTTTAAAAACTTAAGCATCCAATATGATTATAAATATCTATTTTAATATGAATAATATCTTTTATAAATATTTTCAAGATGTTCAATTAAGAATAAATGTTGTGTAGCATCACTGATGCCATAAATTAAAGAGTGAATTCTAATAGATTAAAGTATACTTCTAAAGTAAGAAAAATTATTTTCTTTAATCCTCTCAAATGAAATTTCTCACACATTGATCCTGTGATCCTGTAATCAATATTAAGATTCTAGAGTTTGGGCTCTAAATGAATGTCCATCATTTATGAAGGAATATTGTTGCTTCTTAAAATCTCTTGTGAAACAACAGTCAGTATCAGAGTATTAGAAACAAATCCCTGAATACCCTTTAGGTGGATGAATCAACAAGGAACATCAAGTCATAAATGAAGATATTTCAATTCAATGAACATGAATCTTATGTGCCAAACCAACTTCTTTAGAATCATTGATCTTTATGATTACCTTATATTTTTTATTCCAATTTCTATGTTTCTATTTGAAATTGTTAATAAGGCACATTTCTCAAGTAGGAACTTCTTTTCATAGCTCGTATACATTATATGATGTTTTATAAACTTAAATTGTCCATAAAGCACTCATCATAATGTTTTTGGGGATTAAGTATTAGGACATTCCAAGAACATTCCAAGAGGTCATCATAATGTTTTTAGGGATGAAGTATTCAGACATTCGAAGAGGTCACTTATATGAGTTGTATTTAGTCATAGAGCTTCTACCAAGATCAAGGCCACTTAGTTTGTTGTTCATTTGCAAAATCATTTGCTTGATACTATTGTAACTAAATTGTTAGTAAAATGTTCAGCACTTCTCTTAAGATTTATTACAAGGGCTTAATTGCCTCTTGTGTACTATAAGTTGAGTGGTTCTATTGGGCATTGATAGATTGGGTTTTTTGGTGCAATGAAAACCCTGTAACAAGTGGTATTAGAACTTAATTATAGCTTTGATTCCTTAGACCTTTGGGCAATGGCTTTAGCACAATATGCCTCAACAGAATGTAGTTTCTTGGAATTCTATGATTACAGGTATAAAAATTTTCAAATCATTCATTTCAATTTTTTAAGATATTTTTCCAACAATCAGTATCCTAGGAATAAAAAAGATGTTTATCTTTCTTAGCAAGAACGCAGACTGCACGCCATGTGCTTGGCAGCATGCCTAGATGAAATATTGTTTATTGAAAATTCAATGGTTGCAAGCATGGAAAACTTTACTAGAATTTTTGAGACGGTAAAAAGTAAAAACTAGATCCAAATTGATAATTTTTCAAGAATCATTGAGGAATCTAAAGATTTGGACAGTTTTCTAGTGAGACTCAGGATGCATGAAATATGTTTGAAAAAAATGCCTCAATGGAATGAGTTTTTTCATAGAACTAGACGCAAGCAATTTTTTATGGCTTAATTTTTAACATATGAAAAAAATGACATATAATTAGTTGGTGATTTATTGAAAAAATCATGCAAGCTCTTTTTCTAAAACCTTTCTTACCAAGAAGAATAGCTCTACTGATGTTCAGGATCAAAGCAATATCTATCTGTACCACTTCCTTTGAGCAATGCCATATCTGTTGATAACAAAGTGCAAATAAACAAATACTAGAATTAAATCTAAAAGCACAAACAAGATCAAGACACAAAACATGAGATTTATGGTGGTTCACTGAGATGGCTACATCCAATTTTATAGAAGGGGAAATCTCTTATTAATATCTCTGCTTTAATTATAGCAACAAGCTTTAGCATTACAATGATCAATGAATCAAACATTATCCACATACACACACATATATTAAGCTTTCAAACAAAGAATGTGAAGTCTCTAACAATTGGAGGAAATTGGTGACTCTTGGGTTTCATTATCCAACAATCTACCACTTCAAACATAACCATTGCTGCAAACCTTTGGAGATATTCCCTCGCTGAAGGCCTATTGTTAGAGTTTGACATTGCCAAGATAAGTCCTACAAAATTTCAACTTCTCCCTTGGTAATATCTTTGTCAATGCATCAGCTAGATTTACCTTAGTATTAGTTATTAATTTGCAACTTGCCCTCCTTAAGAACACTCTTTATCAAATGATATTGCAACTCAATGGTGATTTGGAGGAAGAAGTATTCATTACCCAACCTCAAGATTTCAAAGTTGTATGCAAAGAGCATCAGTTATGCAAAGAGCACCAGTTACACATACTAGTGAAGACTCTTTATGGCCTTATGTAGGCTATCAAAGCATGGTACACCAAGACTGACAGTTACTTGGATGCGCATGGCTTTCAGAGGAGTCTTTTAGAGCCTGACTTGTATGTTGAGAGCGCTGGTAGTTCTATCATTCTTGTTGTCAGCATATGATATTTTCATTACTAATAGAGGGGCACATTTTCTTGAGCAAATCAAACTAAAATTGTGTCAGTCATTTTATATAATTGATTTTGGTTTTCTGCATTATTATTATTTTGGTGTGGGGGTTTCGAAGACAGATATCTTACCCTTTACATTTGAAGCATAGGAGCTAAAAGCGGGTCCATACACACTTGTTCAATGGCTCAAGATATCCTTAGTCCATTTTTGCTTCATTTGTACCATTTTAATCTAACCCACCACCCATCCTTCACCCATGCATTCAATGAAAAAGTATCATATATAAACATCACTTCTATACGGTAGTAGTTGTATATTCGGAATCCCTATCTTAAATAGGCAATGGCATTATGAATATACACCAAAAAATAGACCAAGTTCATACCCTCTTCTAACATTTCCTTTTCTATATTGAGAGCAGGGTCTGTGTTAGTAGTGACAATACCTTATATAAGGGCATTTCCTATACTTGCAGTGGCATACAATGAATGTTTCTTGTAGTGGACTGACATAATTATAACTGATTATTGTGTACTGTTGAACCACATGTTTTCTGCCATGGCCTTTTTGTGGTAGCATGGTTACAAAGAACATACAGAGAACATATAGGGAACAAACAACTAGGAATTAGGTTACAAATACTAAGCATGGAAAGAGTGGATAAAAGGAAAGTTGAAAAAAATGATGAACCCTCAAAAAGGTTCATTACAAATGGTATCAAAGCATGATCTTGCCATCATGTGGGTATATTGATTAGGACAGAAGAAATAACCTCTACGGATTATATCTTCTTTAATGAGACAATCACACTTCTGATAAAAATCATGAAAGGACTTCACAAACCAAATAATATTGAAATGGTAATTGCATACTTGATTCAATCAAGAACTGTGACAAGAATAGTATGACCTCCAATGGGACAATCAGCTATTGTAGATCTCACCAGAAGACTCAACATTCTTAAATATTAATGATAACAGTACAGAACTATCACATATCACCAGGATATTAAAAATTAGAATTGATCATCAGCCATACGAGCTTTGGTAGCAGCAATCTCTAAGTCTACTAATGTAATCAAATGATGTTCAACATGTTTTGCCACAGATATCATAGCAAGAACAAAACTTGGATCAAGTCCTGCACCCCCTCATTTGGTCAGGCTACATACACAGCCCAATTTCTTAATGGATACTGAAACTGCTAAGCTCATTTAAGATTCCTCTTCTAAAGTTGCATCCACTATAAAGGCCTATATTTCCATCAACTTATACTATACCCACACAATTATTAATAAATCTTGCACTTTACAAACCTCAAGAGGGTTCACTTAGAAAGCGGAAAATAATTTAGAGGCTATCCTGACAATATTTGATGAATTTGATATCTACTTTGAGTACTAGTTATCTAGACTGCACATATAATAACAAATAGATTGGTCAATTGTCTAGTGCAAAAAGATATTGTAGAGACTCAGACAATCTTGACAATTAGTGTGTAACCTACGAATTGAATTAGAGAGAAGATGAAAACATGGGATCTTCTAAGAAAAGTCAAACATCTTGCTTAATAGTGAGGCCAATAAGCAATAAGAAAAATAAGAAATGACAAGAAATATAAGCCATCATATGACCTACCTCAATGCTACTGCAGTGATTCCAATATTGATAATGGTTAAAACTCACACCATGCTAATGTGTATTGAAGCATTAGAACACCATAAGAGGACATACATTTTATTTGGAAAGTGCAAACCTTCTAGAAAGCTAACTTGGGAGGATACAAGTTTGTTACTGTCATAGATATTGCAACATATTATTGTCACACGTTATAAATTGTAGCAAACATGTTAGAGAAAAAGGAAAAAAGATATGGAAAAGAATGGATGAAGCATTACCAAAACTTCATTCTAATGCATCATCATATTGTATATTGCTTCACCTAATGTGAATATACGCCAATAGGATACGAGTTGATCCCTTGTATATTAACATAACTTCCAGCACAAGTTGGCAATAGTATGGGAGAGGAGACGGCTACGTGAACAGAGTTATAAGGAAGGACCAACATTAATAAATGAGCCATATAAAATGAATTGCATTCTCTCCTAAAATGATAAACTGACCATCTTGGAGGTCAAAGTCTACAAATTGATGGCAGAAGATTTCACATTTCTAGCAAGACGTTAGGTGCAAGCACAAGCCAACATACAAGCAGTAGATGATTGGATGAAGGTTAGAAATAGAGGGTAATACCAAGTGCAACGAAAGAGGAAATCAGAGGTGATGATATGTGAAGCCAGGGAAGTACAGCCATCACAACCTTAAGAAAATTATCATTTGAACAGTCAATCACACCCTCCGTACCCATGCAGTGAAAGAAGGGGGAGGATTAACACCAACCCTAAATAGTAAGTGACAAAGAACATAATAAGGTATGGTAAGGAGGTAATTTATTTCTATCACATTTGCTTGAGTAGATCAAACTTTAAAAAAAAAAAAAAAAAAATACAATGGAAAGAGTCCTCCGAATGTTACCTTGGCCCTTTCACCATGCGCAGAGCTATGTCGATTCTGAACATGACAAATTTCAATGAGCAACATTTTTTCTTTTTTCTTATATCCTGTTAGTGTCACAATTGCGACATCGTCGGGTTATAATTGAAAAAAAAACCAAAAACACATAACATTTGCCTACCATTGCAAATTTTCGTCGCAATTTCACTCCAAATGTATTAGTGTATTGAAATTTTGGAAATTCCTAGCACTCCTTAGCAGCCAAAAATCCACATAGTTGATGAACTAGAAGAGGAGAAAGCTAATATCTACTCACTAAACATTGAACTAGGCATCTAGCATGAGGATAGGATCATAAATATAATTTTTTATCTAGTAGATAGGGTAGGTTGACCCCTTTTCTACTTAGAATGGTCAAGGTTGGTAGAGATAAGGAATGAGTTGAACAATAATGAAGCCATCTTGAGACCAATTTTGAGAAAATGGATTAGTAGGGATGATGCTATCACATCGCCATGTTGCTTAGTTATTGATCATTCTAATGATGAATTAGAAAAGACCTTTGACCAAGCCCATGATCTACCAGACTTTGATCATAGGAGGGATTTGGTGAAGAGAAGAATAAATATTTGTTTTTCTAGATACCTTAGCAAAAAAAATTATCTCTTTTCCCATGTAATAAAAGGCATAGGTAAGAAAAAAGATAAGGAAGAATGGGCCAATGAGCTAAAGGAATTAATGAGTATTAGGTTGAATATAGTAGTAAATATAGAGAACAACATTTGGTTTGGAAGAACTATTGAGGAAGTGGTACAAGTACGAATATTTTTTTATTCTTTTAAACAAGATTTTTTTTGAAATAAAAAAATGGGAAAAGATATCTTGAAAAAGGAGAAAAAAATATTGAGATTCAACTGGCTAGATGACATAATTTTTGACAAGTGGATGCTAGATCACTTTCCAACCATGCAACTATTATAGATGGCATCTAATGAAATAGTTGTTGACAAGGTAACTACTACAGAAGGAATGTAGTCAATTAATAAAGCAATTTAACAAATGATGAGAAGACATATGAACTAACTACAAAAGTGGACATGGCCACCCAAACTGATGAGCTAGTAGATGAGAAACCAATTGTAATAAGTATCTAAATATCAGAACCTACTACAACATAAATGGACCCCACCAGAAAGTAACCAATCAAGACACCATTTTTTTGCTAAAAGTTAAAGATAATAATTTTTGTCTTCTCTCATTGTCTTCTCTCATGTAGTTTTTGATGTTGATAGTTTTGTCATCTTGTAAATATTTTATTTGAAGGACATTTTTCCTTTTCCCTCTATGTAGTGCCTCTCCCATTTGACTTTTGTAAGTCGTCCTGATGGATGCAACCTTGCTGGTCTTTTGTTGTGATGGGATCATGATTGTGACCTTGAGTGGTCTACACCGTTGAGGTGTTTGGATTTATGTTTCTTTATCAGTTGCTTTGTTTATGCTTTTGTCTGATCTTTGAGATTATGATGTGATTCTTGGCTCACTGAGGTTTGTGCCAGTGGTTACCAGGATCGATGTGGTATCATGAGGTTGTTTCGTGATTACCTTGAGATGTGTGCAAAGATTGCACTAAGTTCTTTTACCATGCTACACTGGACTAGGTTCCTGTAGCAGTGGTTAGTCATGTTTTTTGACTGTGTTTGCTTATGTGTTTTAAATGCCTTTTTAATGCAAAGTAATCAATCATTATTAAATGCTTAAGTAATTAGAATGGATTGTTCTTGTTGGATTATTTGGTTATGTGTTGCGGACATTTACCTTGTTATATTTCTGATTAGAGAGATAATTGTTACTCATGTGATGTTTACATTTAAGAGGACCCAAGGGTCAGATGCTACACTTTGATTCCAGTATCATGGATTTTAGACTACTATGTTTTTCAGTTAATCATATTGCATGATGATGCCATTTTGAGATGACAGTGTATTTTGTGATGTTATCTGGTATTTGGACATATCTCTTATTATGTTGTGTGATGAATTTAATGCTATGGTTATTTACTTCATTCCTGCGTTGTTATGCTTTATGCGAATGTGAGTGATGTAAATAGATTATTTTAATATAATTAAATAAATGGTTAAATTAGGTGATTTAATGCATTTATTGCTTCGGCTATATTATTATATGCAATTGCACTTGATCGTGTTGTTTAGTGTGCAGGATTTATATCCCTGGCAGTGGCATATGGAGTTAGTGATTCAGCCGTTCATATTTTACCAATGTTGTCCTTATATGGTCGATGTATCCTTTATTAAAATGTTTAATTTAAACCTTTCGGTGATTATTAAATCCGAACTCATTTGCATTATGTGATTAGGCCAGTAAGCGTGTCTGTGCATTTAGAGTTTCGCTTTGTCGCGAAAGTTGTTTAGGAGATTTATGTGCTTTTGGGTTTTCGGGCTTTTTAATTGATTTATTTTAATTTATGGTAGCTTTGCCATAGATGAATTCCTATTTATAGGAATAGCCTATTTTCGTTTGCGTCGATTCGAGATTTAACTAGGTTGGCTAGTTATTTGCCCTAATCGATTATTCACCTGAAAAGTGAATAAGTATCCAAAGAGGAATTTAATTCCTCACTTCTCACTTTTGAATTGGAAAGTTGGAGAGTAAAACCCAAAATCCTCTTCATGAGGATTTACTGTTTTGTTCATTATGGGAGCTATGGGCGTGGGATCGTCGCGAGGTTGGGCTCGTTGGATCCAGCTCAGGGAAACCTTGGATTGCCACGATTTTCAGCTACTTTTGCAAGATATTTATTTTATGGTTCAGATTCCCATTTTGCCCTTTTGGCTGTGAGGTAGGGCTTTCCCGTTTTATTGTTTCTGCTCCGTTTCAGCTTTTGTTTTTGGTAGCCGTTTGTTTGGAGGCTGAGAACTAGTGTTCCCCTCCGTTTTGGTATGTTAGTTCTACCCGGTTGGGTGGGTATGAACATTTCCCTGTTTTTTGGGATGAGGGTTTGGGATTTTGCACCGTTATGCTGGCCGTTTTTGCATACAGTGTTCGATTCCATTTATTTTTGGATTTTTGGGGTTTTTGAACCCAAAGGCCAAATGGGTTTTAATTTTGAAGTTTTCCAAAATTTTGAGATTTTTACCTCGCTTTGCGTGCCACCCTGTTTTCTCGGGTTTACTTGGCACAATGTGGGTCGTGGACCTTGATGATCGGTTTGGATATCAGTCAGACCACTTTAGCACTTTTATGTTGCATTGGGATGCATGTTGCATCCGTACTCTCGACGTTGTGTTCGGTTGAGTGATTTTATACTTGTTATGGGTTTTGTTGGACCTTTGATTTTGTTTCGTGAATGCTAGGATTCATGTAGAATCCATACTCTCGGATTGAGGCCGGTTGAGTGAGTTCATGATGTTTGGACTTGTTACATCATTGGGATTCGTGTAGAATCCATACTCTCGGATTGAGGCCGGTTGAGTGATTTCATGATGTATGATTTTATTGGCTTTGGGATTCGTGTAGAATCCATCCTTCCCGTGTTGCCTTTAGTTGTGTGTTTTCTTTGCCTTGTGTTCTCATTCCTGTCCTTGTGTTATGATCTTCATGATGGTGGTGCGCCACACACGAGTACGTATGCGTACATTTGTTGGGTGACTTGGGAGGCCTGATCTTCTGTGGATTTGCCGAAAGTTATGATCATTAGGGTTGGGATGGGAGTATGCATGCCCACGAGCACTTTTCGTAGGATGAGCATAGGTAGGGTAGGGTAGAATATGGAGGGGGCTTGTATCTCGCAGCCTGGTGATCATTGTGCCCAGAGGGTTAGCGGAGGATATGAAGTTTTAAATAAGTGATAATTAAAGAAAATGTGTGACTGGTAATAAAATTTAAGATAATAAAATGTTGTGCCGAGCCATTCCATTGAGGGATGCTGAATCTGCACGATCCAAGCTTGGGCTTTTTGATGCCAAGCGACTCTCCATGATGTTAGTCCCTACTTAGTAGCTTTTTGAGTGTCTGACTAGGACCTGTACTCCTTGCATTGTCTTAGGTTCTTGGTTCAGCCATCATACTGTCTGGCATGAGTGTTAGCCATGGATGTTGTGTTTTATGTGTGTTTTTGGTTGGATCATTATCTCCATCAGCACGGCAGGTGTGGACCTATGGGTGCCACGTGGTTGGGCGGCGTAGCTACCTTCACCACTGTTAGGGATCAGTGTACAAAGATGATCTTTGTCCTAGTGCGACCGTTGCTGGATGTTTTCACTTGGTACTTTGGGTTCCGGAGTATGCTTTCTTGTGATTTATGCTTTCATTGGAATGCTTGGATATCATGTTTAGATGATGTTAGTTTATTTGACACATTCCCTTATTATGATGTTTAGCATATGATTAGATGCTGTGAATTATTGTATTAAGCATATCTATTGCTTATTGTTGTTTAGCATGTGATAGGTGATGTTATCTACTGTAGGATTATCTTATGCTTTACTACTTGCATGTTAGATTTTCTTATGCTTATATTGTTGCATGTTTTTAGTAGTGACGTCCCTATTATGACAGTATCGACGATTTGGTCGGTGGCTTGGGATGTTACGCGCGGGGGATGGCTAGGACCCACGATGGTCTTATGATGCTATTGATGGTTGGGAGGAACCACGTACTTAGTTTGGTTGTTTTGTTCCTGAGATGCATTTCTGTGCATTGCGATGTTGCTTTTGTTCTCTGCAATGCTTATTTTCAATGTGTTCTTTGCTGTTGTAGTTTAGATGGTTTGGTGTTCTTCATTTTGTGTTGTTCTTGCACTCGAGTGTTCATTCCTCGAGCCTTTGTGGATCCGGTACTCCCCGGTGTGGAGGTTCTTTTGTTGATTTTTCCCCATTTTTGAGTTCTAGAATTGTTTTTACTTTCTATGGGCGACATTTGTTCAGCATTGTGCGACACTGATAAAGTATCGCACGCCCATAGAAAGAATGTCGTACGATACTATAAAGTGTCGCACGTAGTACTGGAGAAGTGTTGTACGACACTGGAAGAGTGTCGCATGGCTTTATGAGAAATGTCGCGCGATACTTTTCCAGTATCGCACGCCTTCTTGAGAAGTGTCGCACTCAGTAAGGGAGAAGTGTCGCCCTCCCTTAGTAAAAAGTGTCGCACGATTTTTGTGAAAAACCTGCGCGTGCCATCAGCGAGCACTTTTCTTCATGATCCAATCTTTTTGAGAGTGGTTTTGGATACCCTTTTGGGCATTCTTCGACCCTATGCTGTTGCATTTTGAATTCTGTCAGTTTCTCTTGAAATTGAGTTTTCATGTTTCTGTTTTAGTCTCTTGTTTCTGTTTTAGTCTCTTGGGGTTTAAAATATATTTAATTCCTTATACTTAAGATATATTTCAATATATGCGACAAATCGTTTGAGATAGGTTTCAGACCTCTCAGAGATAAGTTATGGATTCTAGGAAATTTCAGGGCTTCAGAAATCCAGACTTAGCCAATTTTCAGGGCTTCAGGATTTCAGGCTTAGCCAAATTTTGGGATTCTGCATTTTACCCCAGCTTGGTGTTTTGTTGATGAGTGGTTGTTTCTTGTGCCCTCATCATGTGCGTTGTCTTTGTTGGCTTTGTTTGTGTGTGTTAATTTGGTAGTGGCATTCGGAGATTCGTTGGTTGCCGGGATTGTGTTGAAGTCTTCCGTTGCAATCGTTGTGATCCCTGTATGATGTTGTCATGTGCATTCATACTTGTTAAAAAAATATATATCTTGGCTTGATTTGAATCCTTGTTTCCAAGGATCTTTGAGCAAGGCATTACATCTGGTATCAGAGCCCATGTTCAAACATTGGGATCTCTGTGTTATGTTGCCCTTGTAGTTGTTGTTGCGTTGGTTGATTGCGAGTGTCTTGGTGAGAACTCGTGATCTTTGTTGCTTTGGTGTTCTCGTGATGGACTTGCTTGTCCAGTAGAGGCAACTAGAGCAGTTTGTGGAGAAGGAAGTGAGTCTTCCTAGTTTTGTTAGTGGAATCGATGTGCCTTGTTTGGTTGGTTGCTTGTGTGCGCCTTTTTGAATGGAACCACTGATTGGTGTCCATGTGTTGGCTTGTGTGCCTCTTTTTGTTTCTCCTTGTGGAGTTAGGTGCTTTGTTCCTTGCTTTCTCATTGTTGTAAGTAAATGAATGAATCTTATGGTGATTCTTTATTTTGTTGTTATAATGATGAAATGGTTCCTTTCATTGAAAATGAGTGTTTATTGTGAATCATTGCAAAGTTGTAGTTTTGCATTATATATCTGGGTTAATGACTTAAGTCCCCAATCTGATTATTTCTTAAGCTTATATAAAATTGCATTAAATTGTTAAATATTTAAATGTTGCATTGCATGGAAATTTTTGTTGTCTGCATATGCATGAGATTACTGAAGGTATACTGCTTGATGTGTGTGAGTTTGTTCTCTAACATTGCTAGGATGATGTATTCCTTAGCATTGTGTGGTGATTTATCCCTCTTGTGTGACTGTACTCAGTCATCACCTGTAATGTGATTTGTTTGACACCTTATTTTATTTGGTTGGAGGTACTTTCCTCATGTTGTTGGGCTAGCATTGGTTTTTAGTATTTTCCTCTCTTGGAGTAGTCATCAAATTTTATCTATCGCTCTCTTTGTGACAGTTGTCACATTTGACTTATTGTTGAAATGAGCTCTTTTTGATACTTACTGTTGGAATTGATAATTCCCCCATTTGGGCTCTTTGATTTTGTTTCATGATGACTATTCTATATGTGTTTTATTGCTGCCCAATTGTGTGTTGTGACTCTATCATGTTCATCTCGAACCTCTGGTAGTACGTTCAAGGGATAATATCATGTAGAACATGCTAGTGTGTCTTTGTTAGATCTAAAGTTGTTATGGTAACGGAATGGTTTAAATGGTGATTAAACTTAATGTTATTTTTGAAAGAAATTGAAAGGTATGTACTTGTTCTATAAGTGACTCTTGGACCCTTGCTTGAAAATCTTTCAGTTCATTATGCATTAGTACTTATGTTATGCTTAATTAATGAATTTATGAAAGAAGAGTAATGATGGTTTCAATGTGTGATTTACCTTTCATTCCATGCCTTATGTTGTTTTGGGCATGTGTGCTCTTGTGTGGATTTGGACATTTTGTCCGTTGCTTGTCTTGGTGACCAAGGCGGTTGGTTTTGTCCTTGTTGTTTTGATTTGAGTGGTGGCTCAGATCGTAGGTCTTGGTCTCTCTTAGCGTCTTCATGTTGTAGTCCTTGTCGATATCTTTTTGACTCTTTTCAAATGGATTCGATCCGAGTTCGACTGTGAGGCTATGGCTTTTGGAGTTGTTGATCGATGTTCTGAGTACCTTTTCAAGTAGAGGCCAATTCAATCATGACATATCGTATTTATGGCCATTGGAGAAGTTTAACTCCTCATGTTATTCATAACGGAAGAGTTATCTTGTCTTCATAATCTACTAGGTACTTATTGGAGTTCGTGCTTGGGCTTTTGTGTTTCCTATTGCACTAACCAACCCTTGTGAGGTGTAGTGTGGTTTGTGAGCGTTCCTTGCTCAGGGTTGATGTTGCCTTGTCTTTTGGGAGTGACTCATTTCTTTGATGAGTCTACATTCTCCTTTCTGGATGTTGACCTTGGTACATCTCCGTATTATTTCTCTCTTGAGAGAGTAGGCTAGTGTGGTTATGCCACTAGCTCAGTTAGTGTTCTCTTGTGAGTATGTTGATGGTTGGGGGAAATTGTGAGTTCCCTAATGCATCTTGGGCTGATTTTGTGCAGAGGTTGAGAGCGACTCCCTCTCAGTCCTATACTCTGTAATATCCTCCTCCCTAAGCTTATATCTTCATGTGGATTGTCTCAGTCAAGCTTTCTCTTAAATCATTGACTTGAGGCTAGAGATTGAGTTTAGTGGTAGTTTGGGTGTAGTTTTCCTAGCATGGTGCTAGAGGTACATGGTATTGTTGGACACATGTTACCATCTCGTGAGTTGGTATGCAGACATTTAGTGATTGTGTCCAGTGACATAAGTCTTTGAACCTTGTGAGAAGGTGATATCTTGTCTGGTTGGGTTGTGTTGCCCTAGTTCCCAATGTTAGTTGAGCTTTTGTACCTGGGAGAGGTGTTATGCTCCTATGCTTGGTGGTGAGTAGTCCTTTTGTTGGTAAACTTTCATCCTCTTTGTTCTAAGGGTGAGTTTACGTGGATTCCAGAATGATCATGTGTGACATGATAGTATTCTTGGAAAGTTTGGGATGGTTATTCCCCATGATTCCAACTTTTGTTGGAAGTTCTTAGTGTTTTGACCTGGTTTTGTGGTCTCTTGGTAGGTGCATGTTTTGTTGGGCACCTATTGACAAGGTAGAGTGGCTTGTTCCTTACCTTGTATTGTTGACTCTATGGCTAGATGGGTTCTTCCTAGTGCATAGAAGGTTCCTTGTTGGAGGACCTTGTGTCTATGTGACACCCATTCTCTCATGGTTAACCTATTTGGGGGTTAACATGGTGGTTTGAGAATGTTGGAGTGATTTGGGTTCGACTTGTAGAGAGTTTCTTGAGTCATTCCTATTGCTCGCTTTTGATTTTGTTCTTGGTGTGTTTGGTTCTATTCTTGGAATGCAGGCTTCCAGGAGTAAGCCTAGTCATTGGGGGGGATGATGTAGTGCCTCTCCCATTTGACTTTTGTAAGTCGTCCTGATGGATGCAACCTTGCTAATCTTTTGTTGTGATGGGATCATGATTGTGACCCTGAGTGGTCTACACCGTTGAGGTGTTTGGATTTATGTTTCTTTATCAGTTGCTTTGTTTATGCTTTTGTCTAATCTTTGAGATTATGATGTGATTCTTGGTTCACTGAGGTTTGTGCCAGTGGTTACCAGGATCGATGTGGTATCATGAGGTTGTTCCGTGATTACCTTGAGATGTGTGCAAAGATTGCACTAAGTTCTTTTACCATGCTACACTTGACTGGGTTCCTGTAGCAGTGGTTATTCATGTTTTTTGACTGTGTTTAATTATGTGTTTTAAATGCCTTTTTAATGCAAAATAATCAATCATTATTAAATGCTTAAGTAATTAGAATGGATTGTTCTTGTTGGATTATTTGGTTATGTGTTGCGGACATTTACCTTGTTATATTTCTGATTAGAGAGATAATTGTTACTCATGTGATGTTTACATTTGAGAGGACCCAAGGGTCAGATACTACACTTTGATTCTAGTACCATGGATTTTAGACTACTATGTTGTTCAATTAATCATATTGCATGATGATGCCATTTTGAGATGACAGTGTATTTTGTGATGTTATCTGGTATTTGGACATATCTCTTATTATGTTGTGTGATGAATTTAATGCTATGGTTATTTACTTCATTCCTGCGTTGTTATGCTTTATGCGAACGTGAGTGATGTAAATAGATTATTTTAATATAATTAAATAAATGGTTAAATTAGGTGATTTAATGCATTTATTGCTTCGGCTATATTATTATATGCAATTGCACTTGATCGTGTTGTTTAGTGTGTAGGATTTATATCCCTGGCAGTGGCACATGGAGTTAGTGATTCAACCGTTCATATTTTACCAATGTCGTCCTTATATGGTCGACGTATCCTTTATTAAAATGTTTAATTTAAACCTTTCAGTGATTATTAAATCCAAACTCATTTGCATTATGTGATTAGGCCAGTAAGCGTGTCTGTGCATTTAGAGTTTCGCTTTGTCGTGAAAGTTGTTTAGGAGATTTATGTGCTTTTGGGTTTTCGGGCTTTTTAATTGATTTATTTTAATTTATGGCAGCGTTGCCATAGATGAATTCCTATTTATAGGAATAGCCTGTTTTCATTTGGGTCGATTCGAGATTCAACTAGGTTGGCTGGTTATTTTTCCTAATCGATTATTCACCTGAAAAGTGAATAAGTATCCAAAGAGGAATTTAATTACTCACTTCTCACTTTTGAATTGGAAAGTTGGAGAGTAAAACCCAAAATCCTCTTCATGAGGATTTACTGTTTTGTTCGTTGTGGGAGCTACGGGCGTGGGATCATCGCGAGGTTGGACTCGTTGGATCCAACTCGGAAAAACCTTGGATTGCCGCAATTTTTAGCTACTTCTGCGAGATATTTATTTTATGGTTCAGATTCCCGTTTTGCCCTTTTGGCTGTGAGGTAGGGCTTTCCCATTTTATTGTTTCTGCTCCGTTTCAGCTTTTGTTTTTGGTAGTCGTTTGTTTGGAGGCTGAGAACTAGTGCTCCCCTCCGTTTTTGTATGTTAGTTCTACCCGGTTGGGCGGGTATGAACATTTCCCTATTTTTTGGGATGACGGTTTGGGATTTTGCACCGTTATGATGGCCGTTTTTGCATACGGTGTCCGATTCCATTTATTTTTGGATTTTTGGGGTTTTTGAACCCAAAGGCCAAATGGGTTTTAATTTTGAAGTTTTCCAAAATTTTGGGATTTTTACCTCATTTTGTGTGCCGCCCTGTTTTCTCGAGTTTACTTGGCACAATGTGGGTCGTGGACCTTGATGATCTGTTTGGATATCAGTCAAACCACTTTAGCACTTTTATGTTGCATTGGGATGCGTGTTGCATCCGTACTCTCGACGTTGTGTTCGGTTGAGTGATTTTATACTTGTTATGGGTTTTGTTGGACCTTTGATTTTGTTTTGTGAATGCTAGGATTCATGTAGAATCCATACTCTCGGATTGAGGCCGGTTGAGTGAGTTCATGATGTTTGGTCTTGTTACATCATTGGGATTCGTGTAGAATCCATACTCTCAGATTGAGGCCAATTGAGTGATTTCATGATGTATGATTTTATTGGCTTTGGGATTCGTGTAGAATCCATCCTTCCCGTGTTGCCTTCAGTTGTGTGTTTTCTTTGCCTTGTGTTCTCATTCCTATCCTTGTGTTATGATCTTCGTGATGGTGGTGCGCCACACACGAGTACGTACGCGTACATTTGTTGGGTGACTTGGGAGGCCTGATCTTCTGTGGATTTGCCGAAAGTTATGATCATTAGGGTTGGGATGGGAGTATGCATGCCCACGGGCACTTGTCGTAGGATGAGCATAGGTAGGGTAGGGTAGCATATGGAGGGGGCTTCTATCTCACAGCCTGGTGATCATTGTGCCCAGAGGGTTAGCGGAGGCTATGAAGTTTTAAATAAGTGATAATTAAAGAAAATGTGTGACTGGTAATAAAATTTAAGATAATAAAATGCTGTGCCGAGCCATTCCATTGAGGGATGCTGAATCCGCACGATCCAAGCTTGGGCTTTTTGATGCCAAGCGACTCTCCATGATGTTAGTCCCTACTTAGCAGCTTTTTGAGTGTCTAACCAGGACCTATACTCCTTGCATTGTCTTAGGTTCTTGGTTCAGCCATCATACTGTTTGGCGTGAGTGTTAGCCATGGATGTTGTGTTTTATGTGTGTTTGTGGTTGGATTATTATCTCCATCAGCATGGCGGGTGTGGACCTATGGGTGCCACATGGTTGGGAGGCGTAGCTACCTTCACCACTGCTAGGGATCGGTGTACAGAGACAATCTTTGTCCTAGTGCGATCGTTGCTGGATGTTTTCACTTGGTACTTTGGGTTCCGGAGTATGCTTTCTTGTGATTTATGCTTTCATTGGAATGCTTGGATATCATGTTTAGATGATGTTAGTTTATTTGACGCATTCCCTTATTATGATGTTTAGCATATGATTAGATGCTGTGAATTATTGTATTAAGCATATCTGTTGCTTATTGTTGTTTAGCATGTGATAGGTGATGTTATCTATTGTAGGATTATCTTATGCTTTACTTCTAGCATGTTAGATTTCCTTATGCTTATATTGTTGCATGTTTTTAGTAGTGACGTCCCTATTACAACAGTACCGACGATTTGGTCGGTGGCTTGGGATGTTACGCGCGGGGGATGGCTAGGACCCACGATGGTCTTATGATGCTATTGACGGTTGGGAGGAACTGCGTACTTAGTTTGGTTGTTTTGTTCCTGAGATGCATTTCTGTGCATTGCGATGTTGCTTTTGTTCTCTGCAATGCTTATTTTCAATGTGTTCTTTGTTGTTGTAGTTTAGATAGTTTGGTGTTCTTCATTCTGTGTTGTTCTTGCACTCGAGTGTTCATTCCTCGAGCCTTTGTGGATCCGGTACTCCCCGGTGTGGAGGTTCTTTTGTTGATTTTTCCCCATTTTTGAGTTCTGGAAGTGTTTTTATTTTCTATGGGCAACATTTGTTTAGCATTGTGCAACACTGATAAAGTATCGCACGCCCATAGAAAGAATGTCGTATGATACTATAAAGTGTCGAACGCATTACTGGAGAAGTGTCGTACGACACTGGAAGAGTGTCGCACAGCTTTATGAGAAATGTCACGCGATACTTTTCCAGTATCGCACGCCTTCTTGAGAAGTGTCACACTCAGTAAGGGAGAAGTGTCGCCCTCCCTTAGTAAAAAGTGTCGCACGATTTTTGTGAAAAACCTGCGTGTGCCATCAGCGAGAACTTTTCTTCGTGATCCAATCTTTTTGAGAGTGGTTTTGGATACCCTTTTGGGCATTCTTCGACCCTATGCTGTTGCATTTTGAATTCTGTCGGTTTCTCTTGAAATTGAGTTTTTATGTTTCTATTTTAGTCTCTTGTTTCTGTTTTAGTCTCTTGGGGTTTAAAATATATTTAATTCCTTATACTTAAGATATATTTTAATATATGCGACAAATCGTTTGAGATAGGTTTCGGACCTCTCAGAGATAAGTTATGGATTCTAGGAAATTTCAGGGCTTCAGAAATCCAGACTTAGCCAATTTTCAGGGCTTCAGGATTTCAGGCTTAGCCAAATTTCGGGATTCTGCATTTTACCCCAGCTTGGTGTTTTGTTGATGAGTGGTTGTTTCTTGTGCCCTCATCATGTGCGTTGTCTTTGTTGGCTTTGTTTGTGTGTGTTAATTTGGTAGTGGCGTTCAGAGATTCGTTGGTTGCCGGGATTGTGTTGAAGTCTTCCGTTGCGATCGTTGTGATCTCTGTATGATGTTGTCATGTGCATTCATACTTGTTAAAAAAAAAAAAAATCTTGGCTTGATTTGAATCCTTGTTTCCAAGGATCTCTGAGCGGGGCATTACACTCTATACTTGAAGTTTGTTGCAACTCACACTATATAAGTGTGTTTCCAAGGCTAGAGGAGGGTCCGAGTTGTATTTTATTTTTCATGAGTCTATGTAAAGTTAGAGTCAGTCCATATTACCATAAATCAATTCTAAATTAAATACAAAAAGTTACTACTGTTGGCTTATTGTATTTTTTTCTAATGGAGATAGAGAATGACTTGTATACAGTTCAAATAAATGAATACAAATATTGAGAGTTGATTTCATTCCAAATCTTGTCTCTTTACTTGTTTTTATTTTATTCTTTGAGGTTTGATAGAAAATTTTATTAGATTTCATTTGTAATTCACTTTGAGATATATTTTAGTTTCCTTTTTCTAATAATCTAATGAATTATGTAAAGGCTTATTGAAAATTGAAAGAACATTATGGTTCTAAGTAAAGATATGATAAGTATGAGGTTTGGAAATGAATGTAGATAAATCTTTACACAAATGTTGAGATAATATCTAAAAGTTGGTATAATCTCTATTAGTTATAGCCTAATGGATAAGGCACTAGCCATCCTTGTGAGTTAAAATGAGTGAAATGGTTTGCATAATGTAGAAATATTTTAATCAATCAATCTTTTACAATTTTGTTATCCAAGTGAGAAATGTTAGCTTGTACTTGATTCATGGTGTCTAGGGTTTGATGCAATAGCTAGTTATCATCTCTATATGACCATTGAAGTAGAAGATAGAAGGCTCAATAATCTATTCTTATTGGAATTCATATTAAGAACCTTGAGTTGAGAATGGATGATAGTTGAATTCCTAAAGGAAACCTACCTAAATCTTATAGAGTTCAAAGTGGAGAAGATGTTGATGTCTTGTTAGTTGGTCCTTTTAGTTTTCTCTTGCAGAATGCCTACAATGGTTTTTAGCTAATTCTTAGGTTTTCTGGCATCATAAAGGGTTATTTAGTTTCTTTCAAATTTAGAGCCAACACATCTTGTAGTTAACAATCCTCTAAAGAGATAGTTCTTGAACCTGAAACTTGTGTAGAGTAGCCAACTACAATCTATGTAGTAACACTCTGAGTAAGTGAGGTAACCAAATCAAGTGATGTGTCATATGGTGGGAAGAACTTGAATCAAGAATCCAAGTAGTTGTAGAAGAAAATGATCATATAGAAAGAGCATGTCCTTTTCCTGAAGGACGAGGTGGTGGCTTCAAAGAAGAAATACTATGTTGTTGCATTGCCTCCTCTAAAGCCTTAAGAAATTTCCAACACTTGGAAACTAGATGACCTTCTTTGCCACAAAAACTACAAGGATCACATGTATACTTCTTAGTATTGGAGGAAGACTCACCAAACTTAGAAGATTTACCCTTTAGAATGGGTTTTCAAGAATCTGACTTATGAGTAGGCTTGGTGGAACTCTCATTGCCTAATGAATCTATCTTGGGCTTTGGCTTCCCTATAGATTTCTAAGAAACCAATGTCTATGTCTTTCAACCTATAATAGTATCTAACTGTGTAAGCTTGGACTTCTTTCTAGTCATTCAATCACAAAAAACTTCACAAATGGGCATGGTGAATCTGGGACTCAAAGCATCCATAGTGGAATGGAAGGTAGAAGAGAGAATATGAAAGTTTCCTTGAAGCTTTGATAGAATTAGATAGATGTACTCCTTACCTATTTTCTCTTTTCTACATCCCTATAAAAAATTTCTCTGATGTTTGAACCTCATGAGAATTTCCTCAATAGAGGGAAAAGCATCTGGTACAAGTGAAGTAAGCTTTGCCTCAATCTAAAAAGCTCTAAACTCGTAGATGCTACCAAACAAGTCCTTTAACTTGTCTCACATTTCTTGAGGAGTGGAACACTCATCAAGATGAAACTATAAGTTGTTTGAAACACTCAAATAAATCAAAGCCACGACTTCATCCATCTTATTCCTATGTTGTAAAGTTTGATATTGACTCTAAAATATTGGTTGCACTATATCTAAACAAGACCACAAACACTTTGAATGGAGAAGTTGTTGCATAGCATATTTCCATGTGTGATAGTTATGTGGGTTTAGAAGTACTAGACAAGAAGAGGTTTCGGTCATTTTTTTAAGAAAGTATTTTGAATTTTTCTAATATACTAATATTGTAACATAAAATAATTAAATAACACCCTCCATAATGCAAAAAACTAAACCCCAACTTGCAGAAGGACTATGTGTACAAGAATAGAGAAAAACAACTTCAATTGAGCACCACAAATACTTGATAATAAATTCTACTAAAATGATAGAGAATCTAAAAAGTGCTTGAGAAGATCTTTTTGATGCTTCTTTTAGATCAAAAAATGGAGCAAAAATGACCAAGTTACATCCCCCGAAAGATAGAAGGCATCATCAAACTTTGAGCAAAAAAATGTGTACTAAACTGGAAAAAAATTCAATAAATACATTAACCATCATGTCTGTCTCTAAATCAACTTTTTGGCACTTCTTTCAAATCCAAAAAAACCTTTATATACTCAAGTTAGATTGAAAAAACAACAAGGCCTTTGTAACAAAGAAAATTGCAAAAACATCCAAAAATAACATTGAATGGAGGTTGGGTAGTGCATGGGTGACGTAGCTAATGGTAGTGGCACATTCGTGGTGTGTAAGTGGCACATGGGTAGTGCACTGGTGTGCTAGTGGTGAACATTGGTGGTAGTGGCTTCATGATGACATGGCGGTGGCATGGGGGCGGTCAAGCACTGTTGACCACTGGCAGTTAAGAGTGACCACTAACGATTGATTGCAAACTACTAGCAGTTTGTAAACCATGATGGTATTTTTAATATTGTCAGGAGTTTAAAATCACATTGTTTAAAAACAAAATTGCAATTTTTTATTTTTTCCACCTCAAAGTGCATGCCAGAGGTTGTATGGCCCTGGTATGCAAAAAAAATTACCTCCCTCATCAACATTGTCCAAAATTGAAAAATTTTATATGAAAATAGGGGTTTTGGCATCTTCTAAAGCTAGTTGTGAGGTATTTTTGGCCTCAAAGTGCCCCCAAAATAAGAGACCCTCCTATTTTTATAGAAAATACCCAAAAACTAAGAGATCTATTATGTCAAACTCTTGTTCTCCTTTTTCAACAAATAAAAACAAGCTACAACATGTCAGACTTTGATACCATAAAGGATTTGAGCAATACAAATCTACAAAACCTAAAGAGCACCTACATGCAAGAACTTGTCACACAGAAGAAATGAAAAGATAGAGGCAAGGGTTTGGCTCTAAGAATATGCAAATTATATTATCATACTAAAAGAATTAGGGATATTTACAAAAGATCAATCCTTATAGAAGGAGGTCAAAAAACCTAGAAGGGAAACCCTAAGAGGTAAATGACATTTAATATTACTAATTAATTATTAAATGGAAATGCAAGTGCATAAAGGGAAATCTTAAGAAGGGAGTAAAGGTAATTGAATAAATTAAATTAAATTAACACTTTACTCTAACAATCTCAACATTAAACAAGGAGGCAAAATGAATTTTCAAGATCAATTTCTCTATCTTAAGTTTGATTTTATTAATGAAGCAATCCTAGTTATGGATTTCATTGAAAATCTAGGAAATGCATAAGTTTTGAATGAATGTTATGTTTTCACCCTCTTTTTTCCTTTTTTAAAGGAAATTTTCTATTTCACCCAAAATAGTTGCCTTCTAATTGATTTTAACTCTATATTAATTTTTGGTGCTTGTTTACCATGGTAATTTAGTCAATCTTTTTTCCCTCCCAACCATAGATGATTAGTGCTTTTAACTCCCCCAAGCACTATTGGTTCTCTAGCTATAAAGAAGATTGTGATTTCATCTCTTAAGAGAGGAAGATCAAACTTCCTTTATACCAAGCAAATAGGACCAAAGGATGGAGGCATCCCTTCCAAAGCTCAAGCCCTCAAATTATATAATATACTTATAATATAATATAATAAAAATAGTCCATAAAATATTTATAATTTTTATTTATTATTATAATTATAAATAGTAATTATCACAAAACATAATTACACTGACTCACAATAATATTATAATTATATTATTGATATAATTAAAATATTATTAATAAATAATAATAATTAAAATAATGTAATCATATTATCACATAATAATTATATTGTCTTGCAATACAATAATTATATTAGCAAACATAATAATCAATATACTTATTGTACCACAATAATTATATTAACACGTATTACAACTATTATTATATCTAAGTTAGACAAGAAGGAACCTGACCTAGTGACCAAAAAGTTAACACTCCCTTTAAGCTAGGAAGGTTTCATTCTAAACAACCAAGACATGTGGTTTCAACCATCAAAATTATTGGTCTATCATGAATTACTACCGCTTATGGAAAATTTAAAAAATCACAAGTGCTTATTGTTATTTAACAGAGCTACTCCTAGAGAAAGAATAAGCACAAAAATAATGGCATCCACCATACTTACTCACAAAGAATGGTTTCACCATACCTAGTGACAGAGGATGGATAAGGAGAGCTAGCACCTTAGACTTCTCCCTCTTGGAGAAGATCTCATACCTCTAACTTTTCCCTCTAAAGATTAGCTAAATGGTAAGACTCACTCTTAGATAAGCCTCCCTCTCAATCTGAAACCAATATTTTGATCTCCTCATCTAAGGTTGAATAGTCAAACTCCCTCTAAATGGAGTCTCTCTGTTAGCAAGAACAATATATTCACAATATCTACTAGAACCTTATCTAGTTAATTCAACACTCCCTCATATCTAGGGAGGAGTAAAAAATAATATAGATTATCACAATGACACACTCAAAGGGTGATTAAGAACACCATGGACTCTTTCCGTGATACCCATCTTGCATACTCGTAGAGGGTGGTTTCACCTTGCATTTCCCGCAGAGGGTGGAAGAAGTCTTGAACCTAAAATAGTCTCCAAGAGAAGGGAAAAAAAACCACCTTTCCCTACCTACAAAGGGTGGTTCCACTTTGCATTGTCTATAGAGGGTAGAAGAGGTCTTATAGCTCAAATCTAAGGAAATTATGACCACCTTACATTTCTCACAAAGGGTGGTCCCACCTTGCATTTCTCGTAGAGGGTGGTCCCACTTTGGATTGTCTACAAAGGGTTGGAGATACAACTAAGTGTATCATTCAATCAACATAATCTCTCATCATCCCATTGCATCATGCAACCAATAGAGATTAAAAATTAGACTATCATAAAGATCAATGTAGAAACATACAATATCAGAGAAATCACTATCACGGAATACTTATCTCTTACGAAACAAAATTTCTCCCTAGTTGAACATATGGGTCCAACTATACATGCTTGGTGTTAGACATTGTAAATCACATCAACTGGTAATAAATGTAGAATTTCTAATGATAGAATTTTTTAGAGATCATATTATCACATCGGTGCTAATAATGCAACAATCATAGCATAAACTTAGCACACTCAGGTCCCAATCCACATGCAATAGGAAACATCATTGAAGAGTTACACATGTGGATGCCAAAAAGATTTTTTTAGTGATATTCTTGTAAAATTTCTCTAATAAAATTTCTAAAATAATCAGTACTCACAATAACAGAGGAAGATCAAAACTATTGAAAGCAATCACTGGTATTAATCTCTCATAACTTCAACACAAGATAGCTTAGATTATGACCTTCTATTAGGATCAAATCCAAGGTTACATCACTTTTAATTAATATGCTTGCAATTCATTGATGACATTAAGATTTTTTCACATGCCTTAATTTCATGCGCTTAACCGATAGGAGTTTTAAGTCTAACCAAATCATTTAGTTCCTCTTCAATCATCATCTTGATAATTTCATTAAACGGCAATGAAAATGCAATAAAACTAAAATATAAATTTTGGTATGAAAGAACATTTTACTATGCTCTAATAATTTTTGTAAATGCTCTATATAGTGATCTTGTGGTATAGTTAGGCTCATAGCCTTCATCTATAATGCAAGTTGTTACTTGAAGTTCAATTTCTTTAATTTTGAGGCAGTCAAAGATTTCTTTTAGGGCCTATTTGTTTCATAGAATTGGACTGGATTTGGGATACACAAAATCCAGTTTAGTCAAAATGAGCATTTGGGTTGAAATTCTTAAAATAGAATTAGAATTGCATTCTTCTAATTTTGGTCCAAAATGAGGATACCAATCTTCCATCAAAATTGCAAGAATTGGGAATTGAATCCAAGGTTTTGCATTTTGGATTTTACAACAAAATTGAAATGAACCATTTTTTGGCATCCACTGACTTTCTAACTTTAAAAGTGGTTTTCACCAATTGAAGGCAACTGAAAATAGTATTTACCATTATGTCGTGGTGGTTTTCACCATTTAAAGTTTATTTAAAACACTATTTACCATTGTGCAATGGTGACTCAAGGTTTTTTACATTCAAAATTGTGACATTTACACCTTGAAAGATTTTTCATACATTTATTTGAAGTCTATTACTCTAAACAAATTCATACCCAGGTTTGTACACTACTATGTTAAATTTATTATTGGTTTCTAGGTGTGATTTGCATGGAGTGCTTCTCTTGCATGTTTCTACTTGTTGAGATTTCATTTTTTTAGGGTTTCCACTCCAAACATTACACAAAGCCTTTATTATTAAACTTATTTCTATTTTTCCCTCCCATTCCCGTAGCTGATGAAATGGCATCACTCTACACTAATATTTCTCTATTGAAACTATGGGTAGCTCTAGTATACCTTAACTCACATGATCTCTATTGAATCCAAAAGGAAAAAGATGGGTGTTGGTATTGATACATTTATAGAACAAAAGGCTAAGTGGAATAAAATTCAAATTTTTTTTTGATACTCTGATGAGTTTGTGCAAACGCAATTGCAACCCTCTTTCTTAAAAGAACCTGTCAAAACTATTTATACTTTATTTGTGGCAAATAGAGAGGATATGTTGAGGGTGTCTACCATTATATATGGATTTATTAACTTTTATTATATTTTAGAAAAGCAATTCTTCAACAATTAACAAAAAAGATGATATTTATATTGTACTTTGTTGTTCCCTTCATAGAACAAATAGAGGCCTAGTTGAATTCAAGAAGGGTTTTACATTTTTCCCCAAATTGTAAAGAGATAGATCTACATAAAATGGTGAGGGTTTTATGCAACTTAGTATCTCTTGTATGTTGGGTTGTCATTCTTTTCTATTTGTTTTTGGTTTGTGTTCTTATAGCCATGTATTTGCACTTTACCATCCAATACTTCTAGAACAAGTATTATTGATATGGATATTAATTTTCAATACTTTAAAATACTTGTTCCATCTATTGCCCAACATGTAGAACTATATAACAATGAAATTGTGTAGGGAAACAAGGTGCAAAATATGAGATGTAACCTTATGTTTTCCAAATGGAAAATATTGTGTAGTGTTTTAGATTTTGTAAGATGCACAATAGGGCAAAGCTATAGAAAAATGAAAATGATGGTCATTGGTCATGACTTTCTACTATGTTTAATATAGGGTAAAAAAAATTTCTTTATAAATTATAATGCAACAAACTGAAAAATATGAGATACAACTCTTTTTTGCTTGAATAGTCAACAAAATAGAATGCAAGGGATGTGATGGATTGTGATGAGACAGTAAATGGATATGCTTGGATGGGTTCACTTTAGTTTTTTTATTAGAGAGGATAATGGGGTAAATCCTGGAAGAACATGATTGATTGGAAAACATTTTTAATGGTCTAGGTATAGGGCCTACATACTAACTCACATCAGTTAGGACACCTGAGATTAAAGCTCACTTTAAAGAGATTTCCCAACAAGAATATGTAAATTGGTCCAATGGAGGCTAAAATATAGGTGGACACAATATGGGTGATTGAGAGATTACAAATGATAGTAGGAGGACAAGTTTCAGTTTTGTTAAAAGAAAATTTTCAAATCACCAGGTGCAATAAAGCTTCCAATAACCCTAATGGTCATGTGGCAAGTTTTTTAAGAAAGTACAATATAAAAGATTTAATTATTAGGAGAAAATCTATGGTGGCTCTCATAGGGGTATGTATGCTAAAGGAAATGTGGTATCTTATCCATTGATATGGATGCCTAATTAGCCTATTTCACACCTTCTCTCTTTTGTTTGTTTGATCTTGTGTTGGAGTGCTAACTCTTGTGATGTCTCTTTGTCAATATTTAATCTTTCCTAAAATAGTTTAGGTGACATATGATTTCGAGTTAAAATCATATCTCCAACTTGGATACAACTATGAATATAATTTTGTATGCTTTAGGATTTAAAAATATTTTGGAGTCATTAAGCATTAACATACACAATAATATTTAAATAAAGTAAGGATTATATGGGTTTTTATTAAAATGAAGTTCATTGCAGCTAATAAGAGTTTTGAATCAAATTGTAGTTTACAGTAGTTGTGGCCTTATTTTATGCTTATTGGATGAATTTTTAGGTGTACGTGCATAATACTAATTAGATGATTATTGTGATGTTTTTGTTATCAAGAAACATATAGTACATAATTGCTGATTTCAAACTAGAAAATCTTAACTTTCCACAAACATGAAGCACTCAATCCGACTACCTTCATCTCAACAACATTCTTCTTTAATATTAGCACTTGACAGTTGACTTGATTGTCTTTCATTTCTTTGACATTTGGAATGCATTATATTTTATGAAATAAAGACCATATTTTCCTTGTCGTTCTATGTATTTACACCCAATAATAGTTGTTAAATCATTCTTAATTGAGTTTGAGAGTATTGGTTTTCACTTACTATAGCCCTAGTGGAATTTTTTCAATTCAATCAATTAGTTTACATTATGTCCTACATAAAGTCAGAGAACACATGGTAAGCATAAGCACCCATTAACTTAGTATTTTCCAAGTGTGTAGGATGGTTCTATCCATTCTAATAGCCATAGGTAACTGCTCCAAATATATGCATTGGATATGGTCTAAAGTTATCTCGTCGGGATCATTCCCTCTTCTTTAGGCCTACTAATTAGATCTCTCTGATCACTTTCACCCAAATTAGATCTCTTTCATCCTCCACCTCTTGGTTTGTACAAATCACAAAGTCAGACATCAAGGATTGTAAAAATGAGCTTGGCCTTGGCATCACGCACCTATTTGTTGACTTTCATTGTGAATTATCAAAAAAAAAATTCTTTTTTTTGGATTGTTATTTTGGTCTTTCACATTTATCTATTACTTATTTTTAGGTTATTGATGGCTCCTATTAAAGATATAAGAATCCAAGTAGTTGTTATTAGGAAGACTAGAGTTATTCATGTTCTTGGAGCTATTCTTGCCTACCTTGTGGTATACATAGCAACATCTGCACAAGAAGGCAGAAGAGAGAGGCATAAGTGCCCAAGAAATGAAATTCCTTTTTATAAGAGAATTGTCTATATTAATGGGATAGATTGTCATGATCAAATTCATATGATTAGAGGAGCTTTCTTCAAACTAGCCAATATTCTAAGGCGAAAAGGAAGCATTCAAGATACACTAAACATAACAATAGACGAATAATTGGTGATGTTCCTCCATACCCTTGGCCACAATTTGAGGAATTATAAGATTTCTCACAATGCTGGTCACTCAATAGAGACAATTAGCCAATATTACCATAAGGTCTTTAAGGGTATCTTAATTCTCCATGTTGATTATCTAGTACCCCCTAGTCCTAATACTCTTGTAGAGATTATTGGGAATGGTCATTTTGATCCGTACTTCAAGGAAAATCACCTAGTGCCACATTTTTTTTCTTGACATTTAATTGTATTGTTGCACATTTGAACATCCTAGTGGTTATTGTATGATTTTATTGGAACAATTAATAGATCCCATATATCAATTACTATCAATGTGGAAATACAAGCTAAATATCACAATAGAAAAGGCCTATTTTTTGTAGAATGTTATGGGTGTGTGTTCATTTGATTATAAGTTTCAATATGTTCTTGTTGGTTGGGAAGGGTCTATTTTAGATAGTTGTGTTCTTTCTTTGGCTCTCTCAAGATTAGATCCTCTAGTAATTCCCCCTGTTATGTCAAATCATCTTATAAATGCTTATATAGTGACGTTTATGAGAAATGAGGAAATTTTATAACAATAACACAACTTTTGCATTTTTGTAGGAAAATTTTATTTATTGGATGTTGGTTATCCAAATGTATTAGGATTTCGTACCCTTTTCAGTCTACACATTATCACCTAAAGGAGTTTTCAAGAGAAAACCCAATAAACACTCCACAAGAGTTGTATAACCACCAACACTGCTCAATTAGGAATATAATTGAGTACACGTCTTCGATTTTGAAGTAGCATTTTCCTATTTTGAGGCATGCAATGTCTTATCAAATCATGACACAAATCAAGCTTGGCTTATCATGTTTCATTATACACAACTACATTATGATAGAGGAGGGCATTCTACCTAAAATTAAAATTTAAGAGGATGATGATCATAACGTGATAAATGTACCAGTACTTGAGATGTATGGGATGACTCAGTGAGATAGAGATGATTGGGGGAAATTTTTAAATGAGATAGCATGAAAAATGTGGGAAGACTATAGATCTCATGCATAGTTGTAAAAAAGAAAACATGAACATTGTATTTTCTTAGTGAACTTTTTAGACCTTTTTAGTGATGTTTATTGATTTGATATAGATCAGTTTAGATCTACTTAAAGATCTACATCTACTTAAATGTATAAATTAATTGCAACTAATGTTATACTACTAAAGATCTCTATGAGATTTGGCACCCATTATTTTCAAGTTGATTGAACACTTTTCAAATTATCAGGACTTATTCATAACTATTAGTGGGTTTTCATTCCTAAAATGTCATTGTTTTCTTCTATCCATATTAGTCTAAGTTCCTAAGGTTTATCCAATTCTGATAAACCCAATATTACTTTTCAAGTTTTAATTATAAATGTCTTTATATATGTTGTGTTTATGATCTAGGTTCTTATTTTTTCCCCATTTTGATGTCTTTTTATGATGTGATTGAGATTGGACATTGAATTTCTTTCTGCCAAACTATTTTAGAATATGAATTTGTAGCCTTTAATAAGTTTTGTGTGTAAAGTCATAACTCTAAGTTAGAACTCATTATTGGAAATATAGGATAGGCTAGGTTACTAAGAGGGGAGGGGTGAATCAGGTACCAATAAAACTTATTCTTATTTCACTAATTAAACCCTTATATATATTCTGATCTAATTGCATACATGAAAAATTGAAAGCATTAAAACATGCATAACACTTTGACACAAGATATGGTGACTAGAAACCTTCCAAATAGAAAGTAAATTTTAGGTGGGGATGATACCCACTAGCTTTAGCACTACAATATAAAGTTGGCCAGTTAAGGCTTACAATTGATCACTTCTGATGATCTTCCCTATTAGGAGAAATAAGGATTGCTAGGTCCACCTTGCTAAAGGAAATAACAAATCATACAATGAAGTATACACTCGGTAAACAAATTTTAAAAAGACTATTAAGTCTGCATTGTGAAAGGATTTAACTGTTCCACTTGTTAGGATGAACCAGTGGCTAATCTCTGATTTGCAACTCTGATTTGTTGGTTGTGATTCCTTTGGAGTTTAATGATCACCTTGTTGTGATAGATAAATATGTGTTTCTCCTTATACTACTTGTATCCTTCTTAATTCACACTATATTTTCTTCTATTTCATATTTGGATGTGATACAATTGTTACCTATATACCAATCCAAATTATAATTCATCAAAGTCAGCTATAACACAAGTTTCACCAAAATAGACAAAGTCATCTCAACTACTGGTACTTGAGTTCTAAAGACAAACTCAATGAGGTTCTAATACTCAACAACCATTATCAACACTCAGCATCATCACGCTCTCAGTAGATGTAGAAGCTTGGTTCATACTAATCACTTCCAAGTAGTCTGAACTCGATCAGCACTGGTGACTTAGTGCATACTGTGAAGCTCAACATTTAAATTGAATCACTTTGTTGATGCTGCAAGACTCAGTCAACATTAGGACTATGACCTCAGTATAAACTAAATTTCTTGGTTGACACTTCTTGGCTCAGTCAACACTTGATTTACATCACTAATGTTGTGAACTTGGCAAACACTAGAGACCACAGTTTGCACTATGCAACTTGGTAAATACTATGAAGCTCAGTTTGCATTGACATGCATCAACTCGGTAGATATTACTCAATGTGAATTGAATATTGATTCTAGAACTTGGTAGCAACTATAGAACTTGGTAGAACCTGAATTACTTGGTTAACATTGTAAACTACAAGATAAGCTCGGTAGCTGCTAACTATTTGACTAAGTATGATTCACTAATAAACAAACTTGACCATAATGTCAACAATCTCCCCCTTTGGCACAAGTGACCAAAACACTTATCAATCAAAAAGTGAATTCTCAAAATTCCAAATTCAAAACATTCTTTTGTCTCCATCTTGTGTCTTCAACTCAATAACATACTCTATTTTTGAGATTTTTCAAAATTGCTTTTGTAAGAGATGTTTTATGATTAATTGTACATGAATATTATGTTCCTTCCCCATAAATATATCACATATCATACTTTACTCACTATATACATATATCTCATATCAATATCTTCTCCCCTTTATATCACATCTTCTCCCCCTTTATATACAACATCTTATATTACATCTTCTCCCCCTTTTTGACATAAATGCCAAAGGTGTATGCTACATGGTAATATCAAAATGTGACAAGAAGTTAGAATGTAGATTCAAAATCAATTCCATTTTCTTGTCCCAATTTTCCATTAATACCTTGCTTGCATGCAATGCAATCTATACTTTTGCTAATAACTCCATCATGTGATCAACAATGGAGAATATATTATCATGGATAAGAGCTTTGGTATGTGCAATGTGTTTTTGAAATGCATCCATGCTTGGGAGAATCATGGCTTGGATGTCTATAAATGTGGCCCTAATCCTAGCTTCTTCCCTTAATAATTCTTCTTGCATATTAGTCAAAAACTGATCTTTGAATAGTGAGTAGAATTATAGCTCGGGTCAAGTGACAACTAGTGATCACTTGCCTTCAAGTTTTCATGTCTCTTAGATAGTCTATCTTTGATTTCTTGAGTGAAGATAGATGTATCACATAACTTTTTGAATAATGAGGTCACATTATTTACAAAGTTTTCTAATGAGTTGAGAATAGTAGATAGTTATACTTGATTTATTGCAATTTTTTGTACAACTTGACCCAAGACTTTGTTCTCAAATTTCCTCTCTACTCTTTGCAACAACTTATCTTGTCCATTTGGATCTTCATTGAATTTCTAAACAACTTCTACTAACTAAACCAAAATAGGTTGTGTTCTATCAACCTTAGTGCATCTGCAAGTATATTCTTCACATCTTCAAGCACCTGATTTTCTCTATTTTTCTCTTCTCTAAGCTTTTGCTTCTTAGCTTTCTTCTATGATAGTTCACCTAAAATGTTCATTTGATCAAGATTTAGAGTAGAGATATCCCAGTTTAGGATAACTATGTCCTCATTAAGATCAATGTCTTCTTCTTTACTTTTTTCCTTGCTTGGAACTTTAGTACTTGGTTAAGGCTCTCTCAACTGTCTTTGTACTTACTATTTTCATACTTGGAATAGTAACAATAGTAGAAATAGAAGGGCTAGCAAAAAAAGTAGATATTTCACTGATAGTAGAAATACCTAGTTGTTGTGTAGCCAAATTTGATGATGGAGGAAGCACTAACTACTCACTAGATGAAGTGTTGATTACTTCAGCCAATATGGTACTTAGCTAAATAGGTGCAAAGATTGGTTGGGCACATGATGTTGCAATAGTTTCCACAAAAAACTCAATAGAATCTTTCTTTGAGCTTGATGGCATTAAATATTTGCTCAAAGAGTGAGGAAATGAGGCCATAACTACTACTACAAGCTTCTCTCGGTTAGTTTCCTCAATACTCTGAATCTTAAGGAGATTCTCCTCGGTAGCTTCCTATTCTTACTCCTCATCATCTATATTTACATCATCTATTTCTATATCTTCTTCATCATTGTTGTCATTTTCTTCCTCGTCATCTTCATCATCTATGTCACTAACATGAACAACAAAATCACTCTGTTGATGAAGTTTGTAGATATTCTTCCATGTAGTTGTAGTTATCTTCACCACATGTTCAATGTCATTAACCAATATCATGCATGTGTTAAATTTTAGAGTGAGTTTTCCTTCATTTTTCTTCATATATTCTTTCATTTCTTTATCACTAAGACTTGGCATGAGCTACCTCAGAGTCTATTCAAATATATCTTTTGCAATTTTTTTAGCATTTTCCCATCTTGGCCTAATTACTTGTATAAGCTCATTGGGAATTTTTTGTGCAAGTTGATCAGGTGAGTATTTCCATTTACCTAGTTTAGACATTATCATGTCTTCAAATTGCTTCTTCTTATTTGCATTCTTGGTCTCATATCTAAGAGATTTAAAGTTTTCCATTCCAGTTCCTGCATTAGTTTCCTTTAATTTTTCCTAAAATGTAGGTGAAGGTCTTTTGAAAATAATTTCCTCAGCATCTTCCTCACCTAATTTTAGTTTCTTTCTTGATCTGGATGCTCTTCTTGTGAATACTATAGTAGATGACTTGGTAGTTCTAGTTATGATAACCTTGCCTTGCCCTTCTTTAGATTTTGTTTCTTCTGCTTCATCTTCTACATCATCTGCTTTTCCTTCTATCAATAGGAGAGTTGAACTTGCTTGCCTCATTTTTTCTATCCTCTTCTTTCCTTTGCTAACTAATTGAGGAAGCTTAATTTCAAGTTCTATTCTAGCCTTGGCTTCATCAAAAGTACCAAAATATGTGACCTTGGGATACACAAGTTCATCCAATAGTGCCTTAATGATATCCTTGGTGTCATCAATGTTTACCTCATAGCTTAGAGGCTTAACCCACACCACTCTAGGTTTGACTGCTTGAATATACACTTTGTTTTAGTCTACCATAAAACAAACATCATCCTTGTAATTTTCTATAAGTTTCTTAGGGATTCTAAATCTTCTATTCATATTTTCCTTGAATGAATCAAAGTAATTGTCCATGATACAGACAAAGTTCTCATCCATCTTTGCTATGTATTCATTAATCTAATATAGTACCAGTACATATTTTCTCCATATGACTATACCTTTTGAAGGGAAAAACTTTTTCACAAAGAAGAATAAACAAGTCAAGAGTGAGCCAAACTTATTTGGGTTGTTCTTTGAAGTTTTGATGCTCTCCATGTTTTTGTTGAATTGATTCAACATTAGCTCAGCAAGATCGAAGGACATGTTGTTCTTCACTACCTTGAGAGCCAGATCAACTACCTCACATGACATGTTGTTGAGATGACTGGAGCTATAGATCTTATGAGCTATCACATGAATTCCAAATTTTAGCTCCATGACAGTCATTCTACTAATCTTCATGCCTCTTCCATCCCACTCGGCAAGAGTTTTTCTTTCCAGTTCTACCCAACTTAGGGTTTTGGTAGATTTTTCTTTATTCAACAATGGGAGACTTGTGATTTGATGAATCATTTTCTTCATTATTTGAATAGGCTGCTCCAACCATAGCTTCCCATTGTGTACATAGCTAAGGATAAATCTCACCCATTTTATCTGAAAGTCCTGGGGCATATACAAAATGTGTGTTAAACCCTTGGTCTCCAAATGTCGATGCTCAGGTTTCAATGCACCATTCACATATAACTTTTCTAGGGTTCCAATATCTTGTATCAAATAGTGAAAATGTGAATGAATATCATTAACAAGTAATACTTTTGGTGGAATCTACAACTAAGCTCCAGTTGGATCAAGCACTTCTACAATTGCCAGACTCAACTTGAAGTCTGGTACCTTCTAATCAACTCCTAGAACCAACATCTTAGATCCTTTCTTATTTTTGTTGTTGGAGGATGCTATGTTCGAATGGGTTTATTTCAACAACAAATGCACAAATCACTTTAAAGCATAGAAATTGCCTTTTGCAAATAGCTCTTTGAAAATTCACAATGATAAATGAATTTAATTCCCTTCCTTTTATAAAATTTTCACTTTCCTATCACCATAAATGCTTGGTACAATTTCTTATTCAATGAAAAACTATTTTCCACTCGGTTTGACCTTAGTGTTTGGTAGAATCATTCATAACTTGATATCCACACAATGTTATAGTGTATCCCTACATTGCTTAGCAGGGTCTTGGAACCTGACCTAGCTCGATAAGGTCTAGATTTTCCTTAGACACTCATTGATCCCTTGGCATCTTGAATGTTGATATGGATCTTTCCTTCTATTTGGCTAGAACTGATGTATAATGTCTACTCTAGAGTCTTAGTTCTAGTCATCCCTATGGGAGATCATGTAGAAATGCTTGAGTCACCCAATTCTTGAGTGACATGTGCTTCATGGCTTAGACTTGCATTCTTAGAATATTTTAGAATCCATTAATACCTCATTTACCTTTTGATGTTGTCAACTTTGGCTTTCTTTTCCTCTTCAATCCTTCTAGTATTCATACTATTGGAAATTTGTTCAATGCTCCCCTCAGGGTTCGTGACAAGGGCTTAATCGCCTCCTATATACTATAAGTTGAGTGGTTGTATGCATTGATAGATTGGCCTTTTGGTTCAATGTCAACCCCACTCTAACAATGGTATCAGAGCTTAGTCATAGGTTCAAATCCTTAGACCCTTAAGTAATGCTAAGGGGGAGATTGTTGGAAATCTTTTCAATGCTCCCCTCAAGATTCATGACAAGGGCTTAACTACCTCCTATATAGTATAAGTTGAGTGGTTGTATTAGAGATTGATAGATTGGTCTTTTGGTACAATGGCAACCCCACTCTAACACATATAGTTCTTGGTAAGATGTGCAAGATCTATACAAATAAAAGATCTTCTAGTGGTGTCTCTTGTCCTCGTGTGATGTTTCACACAATTTGCTCCAATGTGCACAAATTCTTCACAGTAGTGGCATCTACACCATGTGTTGTAACCCCAAAAAAATATAGCTTTCACAATATTTTTAGTTGGGTTCAATATCTTGGTTTTTGAATTCAGAAGATTTGTTCCCATGCTTCTTGTATTTGTGACATTTACCTTCAAATTTAGGTTTCTTTTGAATTCATTATCTCTATGACCATGCTTGTTACAATTGTAACACTTTCCATTGAATTTTGCTTTACAATTTTTCCAAAATTTATTTGATGTATGACCTAACTTACCATAGTGATTTCAAGTGGGCTTTTGATTCTTTTGAGCTCCTTGCTTGGATGATTCACCTTCTTCTATGTATCCTATTCTTGCTTTTCCTTTTTGTCTATATTGACTTTGCTCATTCAATTGATTCATGTATGTTTGATATTTCATCATCCTCTCATTGGTTTGATTTTTAGTGTTTAGATCATTTCATAATCTTTCATTCTCTAATCTTAGATTCATGATTTCTTCATTTGCATTAGTAAGTTGATCAATGAAGTCTACATGTTGAAGGGATAGATGTTGAATTTCATTATTCTTTCCTTCTATCTCTTCTTTGGCTTTGTCTTTTTCTTCCATGACTTCACACGATCTTATTGACTGAATCTCTTGTTCTCTTTTTAGTTTTCTAACTTCTTCTTGAAGATTACAATTTTTTTCTAATGTCTCTTATTGCCTCATTTGTTTCATCTGAATTTCTTTCTTGATAGATATCTTCAATTCTTTCTTTAGTGTAGAGTTTTTCATTCATTTTTACTACAAGATCTTTTCTTCTTTTCAAAGATTGAGAGAGTTTCTCCTTTTCTTTCTTAAGTTATCCAATAGCCAATTCCAAATCTAGCTTTTCATTCTCAATAGCCTTATCTAGCCTAAATACCTCCATTGCCTCTAATCTTTTCTCAAGCTACTAAACTTCCTTTTTTTTTAGAACAACAAAGCTTTGATACCAATTGTTGGAAATATAAGATAGGCTAAGTTACTAAGATGGGAGGGGTGAATCAGGAACTAATAAAACTTATTCTTATTTCACCAATTAAACCTTCATATATATTCTGATCTAATTGAATACATGAAAAATTGATAGCACTAAAACATTCATAACACTTTGACAAAAGATATGGTGACTCAGAAACCTTCCAAATAGAAAGTAAAATTGGGGTGTGGATGATACCCACAAGCTTTAGTATTGTAGTATAAAGTTGGTCAATTAAGACTTACAATTGATCACTTGTGATGATCTTCCCTATTAGGAGCAATAAGAACTACTAGGTCTAGCTTGCTAAAGGATTTACAAATCATAATATGAATTATGCACTCGGTAAAGAGATTTGCAAAAGAATATTAAGTCTACCTTGTGAAAGGATTTAACTATTCCACTTTTTAGGATGAACAAGTGGCTAATCTCTGATCTACAACTCTGATTTGCTCGTTGTGATTCCTTTGGAGTGTAATGATCACCTTGTTGTGATAGATAAATCTTTGTTGCTCCTTATATTTCTTGTAGCCTTCTTAATTTGTACTATATGTTCTTCTATTTCATATTTGGATGTAATACAATACATTACATATATACCAATCCAAATTACAATTCGTCAAAGTTTGCTCAACTACTAGTACTCAGGTTCTGAAGACAAACTCAGTGAGGTTCTGAGACTCAGCAACCATTATCAAAACTTGGCATCATCATGCTCTTGGTAGAAATAGAAGCTCAGTTCATACTAATCACTTTTGAGTAGTCTAAACTTAGTCAGCACTGGTGACTCGATGAACATTGTGAAAATTGGCATATAAAGTGAATCACTTGGTTGATGCTGCAAGACTCGGTCAACACTGGCACTATGAGCTCAGTTTAAATTGAATCACTTGGTTGACACTTCTTGGCTTAGTCAACACTTGATTCACATCACTAATGCTACAAACTTGGCAAACACTGGAGACCATGGTTTGCATTGTGCAACTTGGTAGCTGCTATGAAGCTCAATTTGCACTGATACCCATCAACTTGGTAGATACTACTTGGTGTGAACTAAATACTAATTATGGAACTTGGTAGAAACTATAGAAACTACAAGATAAGCTTGGTAGCTACTAACCATTTGACTAAGTTTGATTCACTAATAAACAAACTTGACCATAATATCAACACTCATATGATTTGTAAAAATGAAAGATCGAAATTGTTATATTTTTTGACTGATAAAGTGCTTTGAAATTTTGTTACTTTAGATTGAATTTTATGTGTGTTGGTATATTTTAATCATCAAATCCTTCCATGGCTGAAGTCCTTTTTGAAAATATTCAAATAACATGATTATGCATCTAAAGTTCCAATTAGAGAATAGCAATGATTTAATATTTGATTAATGTTAGTTAAAGTGTTCAAATGGTGAATACCATGATGGGTGGTTGAAATTTTCTTTATAATTTTCTACATAGTGTCTTGTAGACTATCAAATAATACTTATTATTATAGTCTCCAAGGCACTTGAATTGATCTTTCATTCATGGGTGAATTCCATTGTACTTTTCTACTTTTGACTTAGGGACCATTTTGGCAAGACATTTGTTGAGAAATTTTTTGGAAAGATGGGTAAGTGCACCAAGTTGTGGTGCCAAAAGAGGGGTATAAGCAGCCACTTTTTTTTTTCTTCTGAAATCAACAATTTCTAAGCTTCAACAAGAATTTGAAGATAGTTATGCTCAACATTTTAAGATATGACAAAAACAAAAGTAGTAGTCCTTTGAATCTAGTCTCTAAAATACTATTATTTTTTCAAAATGGTTTAGTTTTAGGTCCTCAAAAAAGGGGGCCACAGAAAGTGGTACTATTTTTTTAGAAAAAATATAACATAGTATAAAGTGTGGCCCCCCTAAAATTTTAACATTTTTAAAAAATTCTTTAATCACTTTGGTCAAAAGTTACCTAACGTCATGTAGTTTATCTCAAATTTTTTGGGTAATTTTATAATGTTTTTTTTTTTTTTTGAAATTTGTAATTGGACACAACCCAAAAATGTGAAATATTTGTGTGCCCCCCCTAGAAATTATTGAAAACTAATCTAAAATGAAAAAACAAAAATTTCAAATTGTGTAGAATGGAGTCTAATTTCTAAAAAACTAAGTTGTTGCAAAATTTGATGAACGAGCTAAAATCTACACCCCAATTAGTACATGTTGATTTTTGAGAGAAAATGGGCATACATTTAAAATAAATTATAGTTGAAAGGCTGAAATGGTATGAATTCAAAATAATTACATGGTTATATAGCTAACACAGAGATCTACAATATCATGTAAAATGATTTTATTGATGCTCAATCACAAGGAAACTTCAAGGAGAGCACACAAGAAAAATCATTCATTTTTTGTGTGCTTGCTGCAAAACACATCTCAGACTAGTTTAGAGACTCCTTTACAAACCTTTGGGTTGGATTCCAAGGAAAATTAAAATCCAAAGCTTTAAATAGTGCATGTTATAGCATGTACGTTCTATTTAAAGTATCTTTAAATTCAAGGCTTACATAATGCACACACACTATAGCGCATATGCATTATAGTGTGCATGCACTTTGTAAGCCTTTTATTTTAATAGAGAACATGGATATGGATAGAGGGAAGGAGAGAGGGAGAGAGAGTACAGGAGAGTGAGAGAGTAGAGGATGGGGAGAGAGTAGGAGGTGGGAGAGGGTGGGAGAAATGGAGGGAGAGAAGGAGAGAGAGAGAGAGAGAGAGAGAGAGAGAGAGAGAGAGAGATTAGGGGATGGGAGAGGGTGGGATAGGGGGAAAGAGAGAGATGTGTGTGAGAAATATATAGTAAAAGAGAGGAATAGGAGAGAGATTTAGCCAAAGAAATATGGACATGAAGATCAAGATAGATTTATTACATATATATATATATATATATATATAGAGAGAGAGAGAGAGAGTAGGGGATAGGAGAGGATGGGATAGAGAGAGACTAGGAGATGGGAGAGGGTGGGATAGGAAGAGAGGGGGAGAGAGGGAGGGAGAGAGGGAGTGAGAGGGAGGGAGAGAGAAAGGAGGGGGGAGAGAGAGGGGGGGGGGAGATGTGTGTGAAAATATATATAGTAAAAGAGAGAAGTGGGAGAGATTTAGCTAGAGAAGTATGGAGAGGAAGATCAAGATAGATGCATGAAAATATATATATATATATATATATATATATAGAGAGAGAGAGAGAGAGTAGGGGATGGGAGAGGGTGGGATAGAGAGAGACAAAGGGAGAAATGGAGAGAGAGAGAGAGAGAGAGAGTAGGGGATGGGAGAGAGAGAGAGAGAGAGAGAGAGAGAGAGAGAGAGAGAGAGAGAGAGAGAGAGAAGGGGATGGGAGAGAGAAGGGGGGCAAGGAGAGGGTGGGATAGGGAGAGACAAAGAGAGAAATGGAGAGAGAGAGAGAGGGGAGAGTGGAGAGGATTGGATAGAGAGAGAGAGAGAGATGGATGGGAGAAGGTGGGATAGAGAGAGAGAGAGAGAGAGAGAGAGAGAGAGAGAGAGAGAGAGGCGGATGGAGAGAGAGTAGAGAGAGTAGGGGATGGGGAGAGAGAGGGGGTGGGAGAGGGAGAGAGAGAAGGGTATGACAGAGGGAGAGAGAGAGAGTAGGGGATGGGAGAGGGAGGGATAGAGAGAGAGATGGGTGAAGACAGATATTTTTCACATAGTGCGTAACGCACTATGTGAAAACACCAAAAAAAGTTACAAGGAAAGTTTGAGTCCCTACTAAGCCATATTCTCTTTTTTTGTGCATTGTATGTTATGTTGTTTCGACAAAAAACATGGGTTTCATGGTATTGTAAGCTAGAAAACATCAAATTCAATCATTGGATACACTATTTGAAGGGTTTTTTAACATTCTTTCTACAGAAAAGGTTAGTGAAGTCCTTTTTAAATATTCTTTGTTACTATAGAGACAAATTTCATTGTTATTTGGCAAGTTGTTTAATATATAGTTAATTCATTGAATTTGTATGTTTGAATGAATTACTATTTGGAAATGGTTAGAAATTTTAACATATGAATAAATCATTATAATTTTTACAAGTTTTTTAATATATATTATGTATTCATTGAAATAATTTTAATTTGTATATGTATTTGAATGATTTGTTATTTACAAATTGTAAGTAGTTCAGATGTTTGAAATTTTTGACATATAGAAATCATCATCATGCCAAGCAAGAAACCAAAAAATCAAACAACAAAAAAGAGGGAGAGAGATTTTGAAATTAGAATCAATAAAATGAAACTACTACATGAACAAAGAAATTTGCAATGCAATAATGAAGAATTATCTTTCGAAGAGGAACACAAACCACCAATACAAATAAATAAAGAGGAAGAATTGGAAAGACGGAAAAAAAATGAGACTCTTACGCTCAAGAAGACAATTGAATTGTGAAGCTACACCATCTTCCAATGTTGGAGTCATATCATCATCTCATGTTGAAGAGATGCTAATTTCTACATTCGATGATGTACACACTCCTTCGTGTCATGTTGAAGGTACAACATCAACATATGAAGTAGGTGATATTCCATCATTTGCATCTTATTGCCAAGGCACATCATCTTTGGTTCAAAGTATGCAAATCGCTCAACCTTTTGTTGATGTTAAAATTTTTGAAGTAATGGAAGAGATTATAACACCTTCTAGAATTCATTTTAGAACAAAATATTTGATTGAGATTGATACTAACATTTTGAAATCAATGTCTGACAAGATTAGCAAGCATACTTGTTAAAGAAAAGTTAACCATATGTTAAGATTATTCTTTGAAGAATTAAATATGATAGGTCAATGCCAATTATTTGTTGAAATGATGAGGAATTGTCCCATCATAAAGATTCTTTGGCTAAGAACGATGGATGATTCAAATGAAAAAAGAATTGTAAAGAATCTAATGAGTGCTTATGACAAAGTGGGTTCTAAATCACGCACCAAAGATAGTAATATCACAAGATGTGTACTTAGATCAACACTAGTAAGTACCCAAATGAAGAAAACTTGACTCACAAGAAAGATAAGAAAAATATTGAAAATCAATAGATATACTCTAAGGAGAGCCATGGTAAGACATGAGAGAGTGGAAGATCCAACAAAAGATGAGTTATGGACATTTAGCAATAGACTACCATGAAAAGATAAATAAATTAGTGAAGCTTTGAAATCATTGATTGAAATTTTTTGAAAAAATAACATGCATGTTTCCCCTAATTGAAGAGATGTTGTAAGGAGGATTGGTAGCCGAAATCAAGATCCACATGTGAAACATTTTTTGGACTCAACTCAAACACATTGTTTCACAAAATTTATTGGTATGTATCCTCAAATTTGAATCAATCAAAGATTTTTTGAGATGGGTATACCTTTTTTATGTGAAGATAAATCACACGTGCACAACTTGTTGTTGTAGGATACATATGGAATTTTCTAACTATTTTGATGTTTTAAGGCATAAATATGTGTTTTTGCAGCATTCTAAATTTGTTTTGCATGATTGTGACATGAATGAGCCACCTAGATCTTCAAGAAAATTTATATCTAACATTTTATGTGAAATAGGGGATGATCAACAATTTTACAATATGTCATGCTTGTATGGTACATGCTTATTTTGTGGTTCTTTGCAGCTTTTATCAACTTGTCAACATATGGATAGTACACATACAATTGAAAATGAAATAATATCTTACGAAAAATATGAGACAGTGACATATGCTATAAAAGATGAGAAATGGGTTAAAAGATGTGATTTATTCATTGTAAAGATTTCAGTGTATGAGTTCATGAAGATTTTTGGTGAAAAGATTATATATGAGTATGCAAGGCATACACATAGAGTTCGATGGCAGGATTTGTAATTCAACTTGTGCAAGGATACATTTACATTGGATACCATTGTTTTAGTTGTAGACTACATAGAGAACTACACACTACAACCACAAAATGAGGTGCAAGAAAAGTATTATACTTATCAACATGTTTCCATATTTGTTTACATAACATTCATGCATTCACCTACAAGTATAGAGGATGACAGGAAGATATTGAGGGAGTACCATTTTTACATCAATGATGATCGATCACATTCTATGGAGTTTGTACATGGTTTTTTAAAACTATTTTATGAAGATTTGGCTAACAAGGGCATACCATATCACCAACACATTATTTAGTTAGACAATTACGTATCTCAATTCAAGAATGCACAAATATTCTATTGGTTGAGTAGGATGCACAAGTTTTCTAGAATTCAATATATATGAAATTTCACAGAGGTTGTTCATGGAAAGGGAGAGCACAATGGTGCAAGTGCATGCATCAAAAGAGCCTTAGCTTATGAAGAAATAAAGTACAAAGATGGAGCACCATTAATAGCTACAAAATCCATCATCCAATGGTGTAACTCTATAAAGGGTCCAAGTAAGGAAGGTGAGTCTATGGTTCATTGATTTTTTTGGTTGATAGATAATAATAACATTGCACCATATGAGGATTGTTGCACACTGATAGGATCAAGTGAGTTGCACTCTTTTAGAAGCTCTCATGCAGGTTCATGGAGTATCCACACACAAAAAATGGCATGATTTTTCTATCATGTGCAAAGGAAAATTAGGATGAGTGTGAGTTGACTGAATGGGTGGACAAATGGGATATACGAGTTTTGGATCCAATTGACACCTACCATCCCCCACAAGCATTGGAAATGGTAGAGATGGATTCATCCATTGACTTTCATCGCTTGTCATATATATATATATATATATATATATATATATATATATATATATATATATATATATATATATATATATATATATATATATATATATATATATATATACATATATATATATACATATATATATATATATATATGTATGTATATATATATGTATGTATATATATATGTATATATATATATATGTATATATATATGTATATATGTATATATATATATATGTATATATGTATGTATATATATATATGTATATATGTATGTATATATATGTATATATGTATGTATATATATGTATACATATATATGTATACATACATATATACATACATATATACATATATATACATACATATATATATATGTATATATGTATGTATATGTGTGTGTGTGTGTGTGTGTGTGTGTGTGTGTGTGTATGTAACTTTATAACTTTTACTTAAGTATTTGTTGAATTAATGACCGCATTATGTACATTTATCATTGTCGGCCATTTTTTGTTGTTATTGCACTTGAAGACAATGAAGAAGGGACATATTATTATTTGTGTCATTATGTCTAGGTTGACTTTTTTTGGATCACTTGGTTATAAATGGTGAAGGTTTAGTGTACCATATAGGTGTAGTGGTTGTAACTGGTACATGACTTAGACAATATTCTATGAAGAACCCTAACTTGTGGTTATTCGAGGATTGAAAAACACAAAGAAATATTATTCATTATTCAAACCTTATTGTCACATCAAATGTCCACTTGATAAAATATGGAGGAACACCACATAATAAGATGCTTTGGCAGGTTTGTGAGTAAGACCACGAGGCAATAATTGAGACATTAAAATGTAGAGAACATCTATCCAGTTCATTAGATTGAATATAATTATAAAAACATTTTATGTAACATTTATATACTTGAGACTTTGAGAGTCACTAAATTTCATAGGGTAGTGAGCTTTGATGGGGTGTATCTCAGAGCTTGTGAGAGATATGGATGCAATGTCAAGTGCTACAAGGTCATGTTGTCGACACCTAAAATAATCTCTCTCTCTCTCTCTCTCTCTCTCTCTCTCTCTCTCTCTCTCTCTCTCTCTCTTTGTGATGCATAGTGCACAACTAGATAGCTTCAAATGGACTTTCCCACTCTTTCACCCAACCAAAAAACTATCAAATCTCCAACTTTCTCACAAGGTTTTAGCGAGTGTCAATCCTCTAATTGATCAAAGAAACAAGACATCCAACTTCACCAAGAATCCAAGGACAAAGAACCAAGTTCACCTAATTTATGGTTTTAGGACATATTTCCCACAACTAGGTTAATACTATAAAAATTCCATAAATGTTTGTCCCAAGGGTTATAAAGTATGGAATGGACTTAGGGCACTTAGACAACACAAACTACACCAATGGTCTGATTCCCACACTTGCATAATATCTCAAACCCCAATTTCACCTAGTAGCCCTATGAGCTCCTATTAGCCCTCCTTAAGGGCTTTTTAGGATCTTCTTTCTCAAATTCCTAAAAAAGATCCAAAACTAATTAGGGTTTTGATACCCTTTTCAAATTTGTATCAAATCCCAAAGCACCAAGTTCTATTTCCACTCCAGCACTCCCTTTCCTTCACTAGGCAGCGTAGACCTAATTGATCAAGTTAGGCATGGCTTACAAAGAAAACTAGAGGAAATGGGTTAATGGAAATACACCCAAAACTCAGATGACTAAAAATATTATTTCAACTTGTTCCCAAATGCTCAGCCCTCCAACAGGTCTCTAGCTCTTGTCATACTCCAAACAACATGTCCAAAAGGTCAAATCCTCTTAGGTATTTGACCTAGGACTAGTTAGGAAAATTAGAAAAACTTCTTCTCTAGTCTTGAAATCCTAGAATAATTGAAAGCAACCTACTAGCTACCATTCCCTAGGAGGCCATGAAAATCCAACCATAGAGATTGTGGTTAGGGGCCCATTATGGAATATACACAAAATTGTTGTCCTACAAACCCCGTTGCACTAAATCTTGAATAACTTGCTCAAAACAACACTTAGAAGGATGAAACCAAAAGAAAAAGAAAGGATAGTCAAATTTCCTTCTCATAAATTCCTTAGATCATGCCTACCAATCCATATAGTATGGCCAACATATACAAAATAGTAAAAATGGCTTCAAAACTCTAAATCATTTATTGCAACTTCTTCCAATTCATACAATATGACCCTTCAGACCTCACAAATGAGATATTTATCTGTCCTAGGCCTATTCCAATAGATAAAACTATTATTTGAATAATTATAACTCCTTTCCAACCATTTTACATTTTTGAGCAACTTTTACAACTTTTCAATTTTGCAAATTGCACAAAAAGGGTAACTTTTACAATTTTCACTAGATTTCACTTCTAGGACTTGGAAAAAGTTCTAAATTATTAAAATAAAATTAAAAACACCTAATCATAGGCTATCTTGACCAAAATTCAAAAAGACCCAATTTTTCCTAATTAGAAACTTTTGCTCATATCTTGCACAAAGTGGCCTAGGCATACATATCTTTCTCATATCTCTCTCACCATTCGTCATGGGACCGAATTGTTTTTTCCATTAGCTTTGAGTGGTTGAGTAAGCCCTATTACCAATATTTTCTCATCTTATTGACCACTCGAACATTCTTGAGTTTTTTGAATAGAATTGGCCCTAAGTCACTAAATGTCATAGCATAGCTATCTTTGACGAGGCATATCTCGGAGCTGGTGCGAGGTATGGATGGGATTTTGGGTGCTATAGGATCATGTTGATAACCTCTCTCTCTTTTTGGATATTGGATTCCTTTTTGATTTTGTGGCCCCATCTCGAGTGATGCTGAAACTTGTAGTGTTGGGTAGTACAAAGTTGCCAACTACTGAATCTCTCTAACCATTTGTCATGGGATCAAACTATCTACTCTGTTAGTTCCGAATAGATGTGTAAACCCTAGTCCCAATATTTTACTATCTCATTGACCATTCAAACATTCTCGAGAAAGCTGTATGGAATTGACCCTAAGAATCACTAAATGCCATAAGACAATGATCTTTGATGGGGCATATCTCGGAGGTCGTACGAGGTATGGATGCAATTTTGGTGCTATAGGATCATTTTGTCAACATATATAATAACCTCTTTCTTTTTTGGAGATTGAATAACATTTTGATTTTGTGGTCCCATCTTGGGTGATGTTGAAACTTGTAGTGTTGGCTAGTACAAAGTGACCAACTAATGAATCTCTCTAACTGTTTATCATGGGATCAAACTATCTTCTTTGTTACCTCTGAGTGGTCAAGTAAACCCTAATCCCAAACTTTTCCTTTCTCATTGACTACTCAAACATTCTTGGGCATGCCAAATAAAATTGACCCTAAGAGTCACTATATGCCATAGGGCAACGATCTTTAACGGGGCATATCTCGGACCTTGTGTGAGGTATTATAGATGTAATGTTGGGTGCTATAAGATCATGTTTTTGACACCTACAATAACCTCTCTCTTTTTGGAAATTGGATTTTGTTTTATTTTGTGGCCCCATCTTAGGTGATGTTAAAACTTAGAGTGTTGGTCAATACAAAGTCATCAACTGGTGAATCTCTGTAACCATTCATCATGGGATCAAACTGTCTACTCCATTAGCTTCAAGTGACCAAGTAAACCCTACTCCCAAGCTCATCCTATCTTGCTGACTAATTGAATTTTCTCAATAATTTTGAAAAAAAATGACCCTAAGAGTCTCTAAATGCCATAGGGCAAAAATATTTGATGGGGTATATTTTGAAGCTCGTGCAAGGTATGGATGAAATTCTAGGTTCTACAAGATCATGTTATCAACATCTACAATAACCTCTCTCACTTTTTGGATATTCAATTCTATTTTGATTTTGCAGCCCCACCTCTGGTGATGCTAAAACTTGTAGTGTTGGCTAGTACAAAGTCGCCAACTAGTGAATCTTTTTAACCATTCATCATGGGACCAAACTATCTACTCTATTAGTTTTGAGTGGTTGGTTAAACCCTAGTCCTAAGATCATCTCATCCCTTTGATTTCTCAAACATTCTCAAGCACGCCAAATGAAATTGACCCTAAGAGTCACTAGATATTGTGTGTCGATACTTGGAAGAATGAAAAAGATACAAAAAGTTGAAGATGACATCCTAGGGTTATAAAAATTATTCTTAGGGAGGCCTCCTTTGGAACAAATCATCATTTATCATCCCTCTACCTTCTCCAAATTTGGTTTGAATTTTCATCTACATTCAAACCCCAAACTCCTCAAATCAACATTGCAATTCCCTAGCCAAGTATCCAAAACTTGCCTAGGACATCATTAGAAAATAAACTAACTCCATTTGTAGAGCCCAAGATTTATGATATATTATGTAAATAGTGTTCTCTCCCATTTCCCTTAGTTCCATGATGATTCCATGGTGGCAATGCATGGGAGAGTCATTTTTGTGTGAGTTGCTTGGGCAGGACTAGCACAGGGTGTTTTCAAAATAATTTCTAAAACCTTAACAGATGAAAACTTAAAGGAAAGTTGAATGAATAAAAAAGTAATATACAAACATGAACTAATTTAATCCAAGGTAAAAATTCAACATTTAATCCATTATCTCAAACTTACTTTGCAAAATCCAAAAATTGTTAAAGGAAATGTAAGAGAACATTTGTATTCAAATTCAAGAATGAACTCTTCCAACATCCAACCAATAGATTTGTCTTCTTTAAAGTCTTATAAGACCTCCCAAGATGTTCATTTAGTTAAACCAACCATATTTCCTTCCTTCCATGCCATAACTAAAAAGTTCAACAAAATGTTGTGGAGCAACTTTTAAGAGTTGCTGACCACATTGCAATTTTTGCATTTTTGACTTCTAGACCCTTGAAACCTTTTTTAATGGAACCAAGCAATTTCAATAAAGGTGTTTAGACATAATGTGGCCCCTTGGAAACTAATATGCCCTTTTTTTTCCCATAGGCCCATTTAAGCAACTTCTTAACAACTTAACAACTTTTGGCATTTAGGATCCTAATCAACCAATATTACATTTTATGAGTTTTGAACACTTGAACAAGATGCAAAATTACTATTTAGGACCTAGTTGGGTCATATCCCACTTACCAATGACTTGTATGGACTTTGACCTACTTTGACCACCTAGTGTCCCCCCTAATGTTTATTATCTTGCACATACCTAAATAAGGCTTAGTCAAACCAACTTGATCTAAGCACATGAACACACCACCCTGACTTGGCTAGAGTCACAACAAGCCTCAAAGCAACAAAAACAAAAATGAAGCGAAACAAGGGTTGTTAGGTCTTGCTCTAAGATAATAATTGACATAAGATATCTAAGAAAAAATGCAAAAACTATATCTATAGGAATCATAAGAAGAGCATATCTAATGTGTTTCCATGAATGAAGCTCTTGAAGAGATGGATAACCAAGCAATAGTGCTATCAAATTCCATGAATAAATTAAAAAATTCATTTCAGATCTTCTAATTTTTTGAAGAAAAAGTATATATAAGCTCTTGACATGTTTATGATTACACTAAGATTCAAGCTTAGACATTCACATAATGCAACCAACTCAAGAGTTAAACTTCAATGTTAACTGTATAACAGTAATAAGAATTCAAGTTTCATTGTTCTCATCCCAACAAAAACTCCAAATAAGTTACTCATAATCAAAAGTACTCATAACTTGTACAATTTAAATACACATTAATATCATAGCCTTATTCACATGTCAAAAGATACTATCGAAGCTTATTACAAAATTATTCCTCCCCTTATTTTGGATGTAAATTACATTAAAACAAAATAAATGAAATACTTAAAATGTAAACAAGAAAATCAAGATATATATTATGATAACCAATAATGTCATACATGAACAAATTGATGCATCAAAGTTGTAAGTCTAATAATGTCATGCATCAAATATATGCCATACATCAAATATAAAATGTTATAAATAATCAAATGTATTTCGAATATATTCACTAACATAAAATCCAAGCTATATGTCCACTAATGCCTATACATGTGTCCATCCCTATATATTATCCTTCTTATGAGAGGAAGGAAACAAATCCCTAGAGGTCTTCAATCATTGCATGGAGGGAGATGATGTGGTCTTCCTCATACGCTCACTCATCCTCTTGTTTAGGCTCCTCTCCAACTAGAGTTGATACAAACAAAGTATATATGAATCAATAGTTATTATACATTGAAATTATATATATATATATATAGACACACACACACACACACACACACACACACACACACACACACACACACACACACACACACACACACAAAATTAACTATTTTCTTAATGCCATCAAATAGTCACTCTGTACATCTACCTCAAAGGCTCACCGATGATCAACAATAACAAAGCCCTATAACAATTCATCAATACAATCACTCGATCATACTTATAAATACCATTTAAAATTTCAATATTAACTATTATAAATAACAACTAAAACTATGATAATGATCACACCCTAGTTAATGGCTCTAAACTAGCCATCATGGAAGCAACTCCATGATTGATGGACTAGTAAAGATGAGGAGGTGTCTTTGACATCAACAACTACGAATCATATAATAGAATTTACATATTTTTTATATAATATAATATAATGAAATGAATTAAATTAATATGAAACAAATGCACCTCTATGAAGCTTGCATCATGCCTAGGCTCATAGTCCCTTGTGAATGTCGATGGTTCAATAGAGAACTAAAGTACATGGATTAAAAAAATTGCCAATCCTTCATATCATTACTTAATAAATATATGTATTAATTTAAATGATTAAATTGATACATACCTATCGATGGGATGTAAAATGGGGCCAAGGAATCTGTGCTAGAGCCATCAAAACCTTTATCTTGAATTTTGAACAATGTCAAGACATGCTAATTTATTAGTCATTCATTGTACATAGAAAATGTGATTAAATTAGTTTTTTATAATTATAATTTACCTATGTGTCAATGCTAAATGTTTCACTCAGAAAGTCACTAGTGACTAGCCCATCATCCATAGCATCTCCAATGTGACAACCAAATGTGCATAAAGATCCACATGACATGCACATGTGACCGTGACGCAAAGAAGGCTCCTCCTCAACTAATGGACTGGCACAATGAATTAAGGTCTGTGTCAAAGCATTGATAGTCCCTAGAATACTAGTCTTTACATGTTCCTTCACAACTAAAGGAATAATGGCATGCTCACCATGTAGCTTGACACTAGGTGCCCTAACTACATTAGGGTCACAATGTGCCCCCAATTTCTCAAATGATGACCCCCACTTCTACCCTGAGAATCTAACATGTCAAAATAATTGGGGATCTCCCCAAGGAAAAATTCACAATATACTTTCTTTAAGAAATATATTGGAACCTCATAATTATTATAGGGAGGGGAATCAAAGACTATCCACCATCTATCCCAAAAGTTATTTCTAATATCATCATGTATGCACTAGTGGATGGGGAACCTTTTAGTTGTAGTTTTAACAGTGTCTTGTTCTCTTGAATTTTTAAACAATTCAAATGTGTTACCTTTCGTTATGTCATTTCTTTTTAACATCTTTATAGGATAATTTGTTTGCATAATATCTTCTATTTTCTTCTCTCTTAACATGCCAACTATCTAACTGATAACTAGCAGAAGCTACATGGCTTGTAATGGACTCAAGGGAGGATGTCAATTGTGCCCTCATAGGATTAGTTCTCTTACAAGATTTTAACCTACCAATGATTGCTTCTAATTCATTTTTCCCTCTTTCTATTTCATTCATTATATTGTCTTGGGTGCCAGGAGGAGGTCTTTTAATTGGTGGAGCTTGCCAAGGTTCTTTCTCTTCCTCACAAAGGTTTTCATTTTGATCTTGTGGAGGGCTTTCATTTTGATCTTGTTGAGGATTTTCATTTTGATTTTGTTGATCAGGCTGGGGATTTGGTGGTCAATTATTCACATTTCTTGATAAGAAACCAATTGCATTTTAAATTAATAAACAAAATTGAAGCATAACTAAAAAAACATACAAAACAATTTGCTAAAAAATACAAAAAAATGCAAAAACAAGATTAGAAAACATGCTTGATGATCTCAATCTTGATCTCTAGTGACGAGGAGGCATTTTGAGGAGGAGAGTGAGCAAATATTTCACCTTCTACTAAACTTGTGCATGCTCTTGGGGGCAGAGAGGGAAACCAACAAAAGAAAACCAAAAAAATGAGAAGGGTTACAGGTTGTAGCCCATAAATATGTGTTTTAAAAAGAGCCCAAGTCATAGTGTGTGCACACTATTGAAAAAAAAGAAGATGTGTGTTATCTTTTTAGCACCACAACTTGGTGCATTCACCCAGATGTGTTTTAATTTTTTGAAGAGGGGGAAATGTGCAGTTTAATTTTTTTACTTATGATCTTGGACACTTGTTTCATAGGAGAAGGGACAGAGTCTTGGTTGTTGTACTTTCATTCCATTTGTGAGTTTTAAACCTTTATTTGTATTCACTTTCACAATAAATTTACACATTCATTACTAAAACAAGCATTAACACATAGACAAGACATTGGAGGAAGCCCCAATACCTATTGCAACATAATCATATATATCTAGTAATAGAACATCAAGTGTATTCTAATAAAAAACAATACTAGGGTTAACCATGTCAAAATATGGAACTATAACACAATCGATTTTTACAACTAGGGTAGATGGGAAAATTTGTTTTCTTGCTTGGGCCAGCTCATGAGGGTGTTTGAATGGAAGTATGAGGATTGTATATACCTTAGAGTATGTGTGGCTTACTAGTGAATGTCATGGCTAAGCCTCATGTCAAGATAGGGCTTTTCTCACAAAAAAAAAACTCATCAATTCTATTAGTAGTTTGATGTTGTCAAATAGTTAGACATAGCTAAGATACTTTAACAAGAGTTTTCACTAGAATAAACCTCCTACAAATCCCCCACATTACACAAATGATATTTTTGAGTAACATTTAGCAAATCTTGAATAGAGATGAAACTTGGTAACACATGTTTTTTTTACCACATGTTGAACATCATGCAAAGATTGAATCAAAACCATTTAGTGAACAGAATGCATATTTTAACTATTGCATGAATCATGAACATAATTCATATTGTTGTGTGTTAATTCTTGTGTTAGTTCATATATGTTTTTTTGTACTATACACTTCCTTATATACATGTTGGTTTAGTATAACAACACTATACATTTTAGCATAGAGTAAGATATTGTTAAATGAGATTACAAATTCAGAAACATAGATTTCCAGTCGCATTTAGATTAATCATTCATTCAAAAGATTTCATTTCATTTATGCATGTGTCAGCAATACTTGAAGTTTTAGTTTGTTGTTCCAATTTATATGGTCAATGTATTTGAATATGTTGACTCATTGTTATGAGCTCCAATTTTGGTCAATAGCATGGATGGAGAAATTTAGGTAACCCATGTACCTCATTGTTCGAGGAAGGTATTATAGACCCATGAAATAGAACACAAGTATCTTGAATTGCTTTAGGAGAAAGTCCATCTCAGTATAAAAGGAGAGTGGGGATTTAGAAAAGTGGCATGGATTGCAATTGAAAGGAAGTTCAATGTAGAATTCAACCTACATTTGTCAAAAGATAATTTCAAAAGTAAGCTCAAAACATGGAATCTTGGCTATAGATTTATCAAAGAATTGAAAAATATAAGTGGGTTCACATGGAATGAGGTCACTCAGTGTATGGATGTCGATGAGAGTGTCTGGGATGAGCTTCTCAAGGTTATATGTTGTGTCAAATTCTTTTGATTCAAAGTATAAGATATCTTATAAATTATTTACTAAAAGACAATATAATAATTCATTCATTATGCCAACATGCAAAGAAAAGATTTCAAAAATGTCAAAGTTTATAAGAGGTAGTTGTTTCAGTACTTCAATGAGTTAGTCTACATTGTGGGCAATGACATAGTTGAAGTCACAACACCTGCAATAGTACATGACAATGAAGAAGGGAGCCTTATGGATGAGGCAACTGATCTAGATGACGATGGGGATTTTAATACACCAATAGATAATTCTATCAATTTGGATTATGGCACCAATCCTTGCAATCAATGTTGTGCAACCAGAAAATAGTTTTTGTCACCATCATCATCAAGGAAGGAAAAGAGGAAGAAGGCCAACATGGTTGGTTCCATGGATGTCATATCTGATGCCATTAATAGCTTAAATGTTGGTCTCAGGGAAACTCAAAATATCAAATTAGATTAAGGGCAATTAGATTCAATTTATGATAGTGTGTAAGATACTCTCAAATCTATTCCTGATCTTTGTGAAGATAAGATACTAGAAGCCTATGATAGTATTTTTCTTGAAAGCACAAGAGCCAAAGGGTTCTTAAGAATGAGTGAAGGGGAGAGAGCAAGATATGTACAACTAGAGTTTGGAGGACTATAGATCAAACATGAATTAAAACTCTTGAGATTGTGTTTAGATATTATAACGTGAATGTTTTGACATGACAACTCTACATTGACTATCACACCACCAATTTTGGTTGTGGACTTAACAATTTTTCTATATTATGTATTGATGTCTTTAACAATATCAATTTCTTACATAGTTGTTCATTTCATCTATGAATGTTCTTTCATTTTATAGTTGGTTGGATGATAGTTGGCTTTCATTTATGATGATAGCACCTCCATTTTGGTTGGTATTTAATGTGCTTTCATTTTTTCTATGAATGTGCTATACTAGTTTTTTTATGATGTCCAACACACTATGATTCCTAATTTTTGTGTTGCGCTAGTTTGTTTTTCTACACTATTGTTTGTATATGGTGTCCAACACACTATGATTCCTAATTTATGTTTTGCACTAGTCTATGAATGTGTCACACTAGTTTTTGTTTCTGATGTCCTAATGAATGTAGACGTTCTTAGGGGAATAGGAATGTGAAAAAGTGTTGTTGTGAATTAGAGATAACATGGTTATCTTCCTAATGTTGAGGCACAAAAACAAAGGTTGACCTACATTCACATCATCATGAATGCTTGGTAAGGAAAATTTGATATATCATATGATTTAAGTAGCATCAATTTTCTATATGAGATAATGATGTTGTTGAGACCTCATTCTTAGATGATTTAATACTACATCCTAGTTGGATTTGTCACAAAAAACTACACAACCTCAAGAAGAATACCATAGTATGGTCTAGTACAACTTAGTAAACAATTCCACCAAATGTATACAACCTTGTATTGCCCAATGAACAATTTGAGAAGAGTGTTTAAACCTGTACAACCTGCAAAAGCTCCAACAATGGGTATGCAGGCTGCAAACAATAACAAGAAAAATTGACAACCAACCAGTTGATGTCCTTGGTATGGCCTTATATTTACAGCTTTGTCAAGAGTAAACACCCAATAGAGGTATAGTCACAACCACCACATATAAAGAAAACCCAATCACAAACTCCTCTACCTCTTCAAATTAACCTTCTTGGACTGATATATAAACTAGTAATGAACTAATTGAAACATATGATAATATTGTGCACAAAGTTTTTACCTGTATGCAATCCCTAAGTGATATCTTGAGACTTGCAATTCTATTCCCATGATTCCTAATGAATGTGTTGGACTAGTTTTTTGTTTATGAATGCACATTATTGGATATGATGTCCAACACACTATGATTCTTTTTATTCTTCACCTACTTAAATTGCTCGAGTTTCTTATATCCTACCAGATCATTCCTTGAATACAACTTAGAGTTTAAATGATCATAATTTAAATCTATCTTGTGATTTTTTTTAGCAATGTTCATTCCACTACATGGTGTATGTGTATTCAATTGATGTTTCTCTATGTTAATTAAAATTTGGACTATATATTTTATCATAATATTTATCTCTCTAATGTAATATTTGAAATTGTAATATATATATTAGGTTGATGGCTATGCTGAATGTGTCAATGTGTCATGCTTGTTAAAGACATCAAACATGTAGACTAATCTTGGGCATCAATTTTGGTGTTGCCCAAATAGAAACAAGGTGGTTAATATAATTTTGTTTAAAACTATTGTATAAAGTTTAAACATTATAGTAACAACTAACAAAGATTTGTTATTGTGAGGGATTAATGGATGCATACACTTTTCCTAGATCGATGATTCCCCGATTACAACTATACAACATGCTAAATAAGTTGAGTGCAAGTTTAGTAAGGCTTGAGAGGTGGATAGAGTCACGGTTGCTTCTGTAGCAAAGGCAGAAATTATCTTTATACAATGCCTTCTTTGTATTATGTTTGGATTTATTTGCTCAGACCATATGTGAAAGTGTGCATAAAACTATGATTTCATATAGAGATTGACTTCTTCGTTTGAGCCATAATTGGACCTTATGCAAATAAGTGTTCAGATATGACTTCTTCGTTTGAGCCATAATTGGACCTTATGCAAATAGTATGTTAAAATTAACATACTATTTTTTAAATAACTTGTTTTCGTATGATCAATATTAATATAAAAATAAACATTTTTTTGTTTATAATTAGTTTTTGTATGATAAAATGTCAAAGAATAAAATTTAACTTATTTACAATTTTGTATACATATGTTTATGTCAAACTTAATGTAACATATGACTATTTTGTTATTTTTAACTAGTTTTTGTAACTTGAAAAATTTTACTTCATTCAGAAATAAATTAAAAATTTAATATTTAATAAATATAAAATAAATAAATAAACAAATTTAAAAATAGAAAAAAAAATTTAAATACTTAAAAATGTTCAAATTTAATAAATTAAAAATTAAAAAATGCTATTCCTTCTGAAATCATCCAAAACTTGTTGCAGTTTCTCCATAGACAATCCTTTTCTACTTTGTGGTGAGTTGGGTATTGGTCCATCTGTCTGTGCAATCAGGCTCAACCCAACATTGCCTAAGCTTCTAGAAACCAATCATCACGCGAACAATCCACAAGTTGAGTCTGGCCAAACCGATCAGACTGCTACTCACAACCTTGATTGTATCTATATCCAAGTTTTAAATGCAAGTTTCAACTCCATCTTTGTCAATGTATGTGCTGGCATCTATGTCATCCCCAGCATCTTTGTACACATCACCTCTTCCTACTTTGATAAATAGACTTATCCCACTCTTCCTTTGATTAAGGGTAAACAGTCCAATACGATTGTCATTGCAACAAACAATATCACTTCTGAATTTACTGGAAACAACATACATGCCCGAGGAAGCCATTAAACTCTTTTGTAGCTGGCTCTGGGCAACCTATTGGGCTCTGTTGTTTGCACTTTCGGTTGCTTGGCCAGCACCCTCTGTCTAATGCAACCCGGGTTACTTGAAAATTTGTGCATGTGTGAAACTAATGGGGTTGTCTGCACTGATGAAGGGTATACATCATGATTTCGGCAGCCAGTTGTGTGACAAGCGTGCCATTTGGTAAGAGGGAAAGAAGTGGCATCATTTTGAAGCAATCAAGCCATGTGGGGTTATACCTCAGCGCCAGATTTGACTCTTCGTATTCAAAAGGATAATAACAATAGTTATGATAGGTCATGTTAATTTTTGGTGCTCGTTTACGAGACAATGACTCAATATTGTTGCCCTCCCAATTATGGACGATTAATGCTTTATCATCTCCCCCAAGTAGTGTTGCTTCTCTGTAAAGGAGATTGCCTTTTCATCTCTTAAGAGAGGAAGATCGAACTTCCTTTATACCAAATAAATAGAACCTAAGGGCCCATTTGGTGAGCGGAATAGGAATACGTATTCTAGAATACGTATTCCAAAAATTTTGAATTCCTTGTTTGGATGCACCAAAACGAGATTGGAATACGAAGTAAAAATGGAATATGTATTCCATTTTTGGCCCAAAAATGGGGTTTTGCAACTCCACCAAAATAGGTATTATTGGAATACGTATTCCTATTCCGCTCACCAAACGAGCTGACACACCCCTTCCAAAGCTCGGGTCCTCAAATTATATAATTATTATATTATAATAAGAATTATAATATAATATAATAACAGTGGTTCATAAAATACATATAATAATGCAATAATTATATTATAAATTTTTATCACAAAATAAAATTACGTCGACTCACAATAATATTAATTTTAAGTTATCGATATAATTATTATATTATTAATCAATAATAATAATTACAATAAAATAATCATATTATCACACAATAATTATACTATCTCTCAATATAATTATTATTATATTAGCCATTGCAATAATCAAGATAATTACTATACCACAACAATTATATTAACACTTACTATAACTGCCAGCCAAGAAGGAATCTGACCTAGCTACCAAAAAATCAACACTTTTAATATTGGGCATGGCTATCCTCCCTAGCTACAAATTGCACCATTGACTAAATTTCAAAAAAACACACGCACACACACACAATGAATTTTTTTGAAATTTTTAGCATTTGATCTTCATGATCTGTATATTTTGTGATTGAAAACAATAAATTTTTTGAAAAATTTTCCCTGTGATTTCATGAATCTGAAAAAGAATCATGTTTGAATTTTTTTTTGTCTTTGGTGCATTTTGTCTAGAGATTAGCCAGCGCCCTTAATATTGTTCCACCAAACCATATCTCACTCTAGCACTCCATCATGTTGAAACACCATGTGGAAATGGGTACAATGTGGGTAAAAATGGCTAGGATAGGGTGGATTTCATGCTCTCTTGGGTAATGCTTTGATTGCCAAGATTGAACATGCTCACAAAAATGCCTAATTTGCAACTACAAACTCATCATACCCTCCACCTTCACAAAGAATGATCTTTTAAGTGAAAACAAGTGTGGTCGAAGTGGTAGAAATTGGATAAAATTTGGGTATTAATAACCAAGATGTGGTGCATTCCACCCTCATTTGGGTAATCCCTCATTTCTTCTTGTATTTTGATCAAGTCATAAATTCCAAGATGGGGTGGATTCCACTCCTTCTTGGGTATTTCTTAGTTATTTCACCAAAAATATGTAAGTGTTAAACCTTCAGATCTTCCCTTTCTTAACAGTCAATTAGACTCATGGTTTCAAAACTTTTCACTCAATATCTAATTTTATGCACAAGTCAATTCATGCCAAAGTTATGGGGCGAGATTCTCATGCCTTTCAGTAAAAATACCCAAGACATGGTGGATTCTACTCCTACTTGGGTATTTCTCAGTAAAAACATTAGTCATTATTATCAAATTTCCCAACCCACTAGTTATTTCTTCTTTGAATTTGGCCTAATCGCGAACAAATTCTAAGGCACCAAAAGGTTTATCAAAATGAAGGGGGCAGAAATCTCTGAGTTTAGGCGAGGTGGATTCCACTCTTGCTTGGGTATTTTCAGTTAATTTCACAAAGATTTCCAAGTGTTGGACTCTCAGATTGCCCCTTTTTCACATTGTTTCACTCAAAATTTGCAACTTTAAAATCTAGAGAGTAGCATAATTTTCATGTTGATGGATATTAATATACAAGATGAGATGGATTCCACCCCTACTTGGGTAATTTTAGTTAGAATCAAATTTTACTAAGTGTTGAAATTTGTAACTTTGCCCATCCTCTCCTTTTTCACTCATATTCATCACCTCTTTATCTTGCCATGTGCCTAAAATAATTTGAGAAAATGCTAAAAATGACTACAAGTTCAGGGACTAAATGACAAAATTCGATATCAGACTTAATGCTTTCAGCCCTATGAAACCCTTTCCTAAAATGATTGAGCCAAACTATACCCAAAACTTGGCCTTCCAACTCCTTGGCAAGCTAGACTTGACAAGAGGCCTTGATCAAACTTGCTCTGCAAACCTAAAGCTACAAGAATCAAGTCAAAAGACGGGGTCTCTATTTGTTATAGAGTGATGGTGTGAAAACCTCACAACACTTCCTGTGAAAATTGCTTTAAAAAAAATCCAAAGAATATGCCCAATAATGAATATTTCTACAACTAGAAAAGGTAATAAAATTGTACCCGCATAGTTGTACCATAAAGAAGACTTAAATCGATTAAATCCAACATACCTTCTTCATCATTAGAAGCATTAATTCTAACACCCATGTCAAAAGAAATGAGCAACATGCTTCAACGCCACCAAACAGAAAGAAAAACTATACCGTAGTCCCCAGAAAAAAAAAAATGATAATCTAGAAACACAATTCAAGTGAATCCAATCACATAGCTTCCCTATTTCACACCTTAGAAAAATCCAGATATGAAACCAAGATTCTTCAAATATTAACTCATCAAAAAACTGACTTGATTTGCAAAATCTACCAAACTTATTCACGTCCACCTCGTTGCAAACGATAATTGCACCAAGTGAGAAAAGCCAATAGACTTAAACACACCGATGTTGAAGGATAGCTGTAAGTTGTTATGGCACAGACTACAGTTCATGGCTGTACATTTTTTGTGTAATCAAAATGTAAGACAATACATTGAGAAATACTCTCAGTCAGATTTTAAAAAGCAGTTAGGATGTTACCGGAAATGACTATCAAATGTAAATCAAATCATCAGTGAATATGTGAAGTGAATGACTCTTGTAACAAGTGCACATATATTAATGTTCTTTCTTTTAGGAACTAAACTATCATGTATCACTGATGAGTCTTTTATGTTCCTATAAAATAGAAATAATGAGAGATGATTTTCTACCAAAAATGTGACAGTTTAAACGTTAATTGAAAATGAGTTGCTCTCACCCAGCAGGCGAAGATTCCCAAACATTGCAACCTTGTTCAAAATTGACCCTTATACAAACCAACATAAAAATAGCGAAAATTGACCATTATTTAGCCAATTTGATTTTCAAATCAGCAGGACTATTTTGTTATGACAGTATAGAACCTTACTTACTTGCAGAAGTATGTGACAAGATAGATCTTTGGAAAAAGCTTAAATGTGTGCAACTACATTTGCTTTTAAAATTGATTGCAATAATGCATGGCCAAAAGGATAAGCGTCTGAGATACAAATATAATCAAAATTGAGTAGAATAGATACTTATTAGCTAAGGTTTTCTAACCATACAATATCTGGTATCATTAACTTGTTTTCCTCTATACCAAATTTCAATACATATCCTAGGAAATGTTTCATTATGATGAGGATTATCGTATTCTACTATACTGAATTTTATTTTAGTATATTTTTCTTATCGGAACCGGAAATAAAGAAGTCCTTAAATACGTTATATTTTTAGATCTGCATGGAAATGTTTTAAAGCATATATCACTCTACTCGTGGTAATATAAGTTTTATAGTAAAAGTGGTACTTTTGTTTCAAGAATAATTTCTAACATAGACTTTCTATAAAAAGTTGAGATAATTTCACTCTGTAGTGTCAGTAACATTTTATTGATTCTTTAGACATTTTCACTGGGAAATTTTATTACCAAAACCCAAAGACTAATACCATATATTGTTAGAAACCCAAAAAAGTCACCAAAAAAGATGTAAATCAAAAGTGGTTTTGATTTTGATTGTTCTCAATATTTTTTAATTGTACTTGTTCTTTACAGGAAGAAAGCTTGTAAATATATAAGAACTTGATGCTAAAAAGAAATTATAACAAACTAAAAACCCATCTTTAGAACCTACCCTTCTGAAACTATTTTCCTTCAGTTTGTATTGTTATAACTTATTACAACTAATTTTTATCTTGGGCCTAACCAGTAGCGAGATGAGAATAGCAAATTGATCTAGTTCTATTATGTTAGGAATACAGGTATGTGTTGTATCCATTACAAATTTTGTCATTGATGACAACATATATGTTTGAGTCCATGACAAATAGGGATTATGAGGTCAGCAAAGTTGGCACAAAACAGGCTTACAATCTGTTGATAATTGTAGATAATTCTATCAGAGATAGTTGCTGGTAAATTGGTTGTATCTTATTAGCAAGGTGATTTAAGGTTAGCCAACTTGGATCATGGTTGAAGGCATGTTTTTGATGCTATGTTCATGTTAGCATATCACAAAAGTAAAACGTGTGATATGTTTTACTGGCAGTTAATTATGTTGGTGAAACGTATTGATCTATATTGAACAAAGTGTTAATTGTATTGTAATGTGTGGGAACATTATTGTAATATTTGTAATGATTTTGAGAGGATGTGTACATGTCTTAATGTGGTCCTATGTAATCAATTGTATATTCAAAAAGCCCTAACAGAGTGACCTAATTAGTTATTTGGATAGCATATAAAGGAAAGATACTTTCCTTGGATGTAATATCATATCATATCATACGTACTTGTGCAGATATGGTCATGCGAGTTTGAATCAAAGCTTAGAAGAGATAGACTTGATTGGTGGTTTTGAGCTTCAAAGGAACTGTATTGGCAATTGAGTTGCAGTATTGGTCAGTTTAGAATATTGGATTTTTTAATCTTGAAGATCTACTCTTTGTTGTGGACTAAAGCAATTTGGATAGTGATTTCAATTGTCTTCCTTTTATCCTTTAACAAGGTTTGAACATTCTAATAAGTGTTCAATATCTCCTAGTAGGGATCTATCCTTTCACAAAGATTGTTGTATTGATTGCATTGTATTTGGCTCTTAAAAGGGTCACACCCTTTCACAAGGAACTTTTATATTAATACACTATCTTGTGGGTACCATCCCCACCAAGGTTTTCCCTCTGATCAAGAATTTTCTTGGTCAACAAATCATTGTGTCACCGTGTATTGTTTATCTCTCTTTATGCTTCCTTATTTTGGTTATTGATGTTGGTTTTAATAAGTTGGATGTAAGTTTAATTTGCTCGCAACTGATTAACCCTCCCCTCCTCCCCCTTCCCCCTCCATGCCTCCCTTCCCTCCCCTTCCCTCCCCCACTCTTAGTTTTGTGGCTGGACTTTATTTTCTAACAAGTTCTTGATGCAAGTCATTCTAAAACTTAAAAAAATTGCATTTAACAACCACAATATAAAGAATAATTGAAACAATCTCATCATTGTGAAAGAAAAAACTATTTAGAGAACAAACAATCATTGAGAGTAATTTAAGTGCAAATAGTATATTTTCAAATTATACACTTCCAAGGGTTTACACCAACAAAGTATTCAATAAAAGGAAAGTATTCCTAAGGATGCAGATCCAAAGTATATTTGTAATTAGAGGCCCATTAATTTGTTCAATGTCTCTTACAAGATCATTGTCAAAGCCAAGGCTCTCAAAATTTGTCATATATTACCTTTTGTTATTAAACCATGGCGTACTAAATTTATCAAACTGAAGTTCATCTTTGACAAAATTATTGTTGTCTAGGAAGGTATGGAGTGGATTACATGGTCCAGGAAAAGTGTAATTTTTTCTTTCTATGCCCAAAGACTTGGAATTTGGGCCCAAATTCCTTCACTTTATACATATGGATTTTGGGAATTCCTATGCTTGAATCACCATCAATGGTCATCAATCTTTAGAATACTTTTATCTTATTCAGATCTATCTATCGGGGCTATCCTTTGGCTCCTTTCCTATATGTTCTTATTGTTGAAGGCTTTGGGTACTTTGTTGCTAATGCAATCTTTGTTTATGTTGCATTGGGATGCATATTGCATCCATCCTCTCGAGTCTATTTCGATTGAGTGACTTTCTATTTGTGTTCTCATCTAGTCCTTGTGTTATGATATTCATGATGGTGGTGTGCCACACACAAGTATGTGCACATACGCTTGTCAGGTGACTTGTGAATCTTGATCTTCTATGGTACTTCCAAAAGTTATGATCATTGGGGTTGGGTTGGGAATTTGCATGCCTATGGGCACTCATCATTGGATGAGAATGGGTAGGGTAGGGTAGCATATGGAGGGGGCTTCTATCTCACAACCTGGTGTCATGATGCCATAGGGTTGGCAAAGGAAGTTTTAAGTAAGCAATAACTAAATCAATAATGGGTGGTAATAAAATTTAAGATAATAAAATAATGTTTCAGTTTGAGAGCCTTCCGTTGGGAAGTTTAGTCCACACAGGTCCAAGCTTGGGCTTATCAATGCCAAGTGACTCTCTATGATGTCAACCCTTACTTAGTAGTCATTGAGGTGTATGACTAGGACCTGTAGTTTATGCATTGTTTATGTCTTGGATTCAGTCACCATACTGCCCGGCATGTGTGTTAGCCATGGATGTTTTCTTTGCATGTGTTTGTGGTTGAATCATCACCTCCATCAGCATGGTAGGTGTGAACCTACAGGTGCCACATAGTTGGGAGGCATATCTACCTTCATCATTGCTAGGGACTGGTGTATATAGATAGTCTTGTGTCCTAGTGTGACCGTTGTTGGATGTTTTCACTTGGTACTTCGGGCTCCAAAGTATGCTTGTTTATCATGGTTAGATGAATATAGATATTATCGCATTTCCTTATTATGATGATTAGCATGTGATAGGTGATGTTATCTACTTGTAGAATTATCTTATGCTTTACTACTAGCATGTTAGGTTTCCTTATGCTTATATTGTAGCATGTTTTAGTAGTGACATCCCTATTATGATAGCACTGACAATTTGATTGGTGGCTTGGGATGTTATGTGCAGGGAATGGCTAGGGCCCACGATGGTCTTATGATGTTATTGATGGTTGGGAGGAACCATGTACTTAGTTTTTATTTATTTATTTACTGTGATGTTTCTTTCTATACTTTATGATGTTTCCCTTCTATTCCTTTCCTTAATTGTTGGGCTAGATGGTTAGATGTTATTTCTAGGTTTCTGTCTTTCAATCTAGTTCAATTGTTCTTGCCTCAAAATGTGGATCTGGTACTCCCTAGTGTGGAGGAACTTCATTACTTAGATTTCTTATCTTTTTCCTAATTTTTGTGTTTGCGTGTTGACTCAAGATCTTGCACAAGATTGCACTTTCTCATGCGAGGATGCAAGTCTTCGTGCGGTGTACTGGGTTTCTTCTTGTGGCTGGGCATTTCCTCACATGAAACCCTACATCAATTTTATGGTGTTTTGGTTGTATAGCCAAACACATGCACATCTTCACACAATAATGTACTTCTTCATATAGCATGATGCACTTCTTCACGCAAAGTTCTAGCAGAGAAAGTTCTTGCACAAAAAATAGGGGGTGTCTCCCTCAGTTTTTGGGGTTCTATTTTTAGAGTTTCTAATACCCTTTGGGTTGCCTTAAATTACTTTGGTTGGGCAGTTTTGAGATTCTTAGTGCTGGTTGTCATATTTTGGTTTACATTCTTGTAGTGTTGTGTCAATTCTGGTAGTGGCATCAAGAGATCATTTGGTTGTTGGGATGGTGGTTAAGTCTTGCATTGCGATCTTTTTGATCCATGTATGTTGTTGTCTTGTGCACTTACACTTGAAAAAAAATATCTTGGCTTGTATTTCATCCTTGTTCCAAGGATCTCTCGGTGAGGTATTACATCTAGTTTCAAAGCCCATGTTGTAACATTGGGATCTCTGTGTTATGCTTCCACTATGGTTTTGTTCTGTTGTGTATTATTATTTTATGGTTGTTATTTTGATATCTTTTTAGTTCATGGTTTTGACTCTTATGCTTGTGATCTAGTTATTCTGACATTATCTTGTTGTTCCCATAGTGATGCCTCCTACACATAGACCTGGTGGTCATTGTGGTACTTGTAGCGGTAACCGTGGAGAAGAACACCATGAAGAGGGATGCCATGATGGAGAAGGGGAATAAGCTAATGCTAATCAAGCTATTATGAGAGCATCGATGCCAATACTCCAGGAGATTCTTGCTCAGTTGGGCCCTTGTGTTGAGGAGTGCCAACATGATCATGATTGAGAATAGGGGTCTCATCATGGGGATTCCCACCATTCAGAGCATAGAGAGGAAGAATGTGAATGAGAACATTCTTATACACCACCCAGTGGAAGAAGGTACCAATGAAGAGGTTGTGGTAAGGATGATTATGATCTCACTCAAATTGAGATGATGTGGGAACTTCAGAGCTCCAAACCACCAGAGTTTGATGGCCAAGGAACAGGACTCAAGGATAAGACCTAGTTGCTTGATATGGGGTGTTGTTTCTCCCTACTACCTTATGGGAGAAACATGAAGGCCTGATGTGCAATCACTTAGCTGAGGGAACATGGTTCCATTTGGTGGGATTCAGAGAGTGAAAGGCTTGGTATCACTGTCATAGATCTCACCTGGGAGATCTTCGAGGAGAGGTTCAGAGAGAAATTTTTGTTACCACAATATCATGAAGCTCACATTGATGAATTCCATGAGTGTAAACAGGGCTTCATGATAGTTGACCAATATGAGAAGAAGTTCCTTGGGTTGAAGTAGTATTTGAGCTATAGACATGATGAGACATTCACCACACAACATTTGTTAGGGGCCTTAGAGGCTCCATCATCAAAGATGTTCATGCTCATCAGCCGAGGACACTTGCTGTCATTATTGAGAAGGCAAGGATCATAGAGAGAAATTTGGCTAGGGGTTTTACTAGTAAGTCCGGTTCTTAGGACCAAGGTGCTCAAAATTCAGGACAAGATGCACAATTTACCCAGTCCTCAAGGAAGTGCCAAGCCCAATCTGAACCTTCTTAGAGTGGTAAATGTCATATTCATCAGTGGGGATATTGGACCAAAGGTGGTCAATCTTCTAGTACCTCAGGAAAGAAACAAGAATCGAGGATAGAAATCTTAGTAGGATCGACCTCCTTAGAGTGCTCAACAAAATTCTAATAGGGGCAGTGCACCTTATCCTAGTGCTACCCAGGGTGGTTATGGAACAGGTTCAAACTATTATTCTTGTGGCCAGCCTAGCCATAAATCCTTTGAGTGCTCCATAAAACCATCTATAGGACTTGGTAAGGGCACAATGAGATCTAAGCATATTGTAGGAGATATGGGTCAGAATAACAGTCTTTGTAGTGGTTGACAACCATCAAGCTAATCATCAAGGTACAATAGTCGAGGCTACATGTACATTGTATGGTATGTCAACTTCAATTTTGTTTGACTCTGGTGCTTCAGATTCTTTCATATCACCATCTCTTGTTTAGCGATGTGGGCTAGTGGTAGTGTGTCAAGTTGAGTAGCCATGGGTTCCAAAGTGGTTGTTGACTCATTGGTTAGGAGCTGTGTTTTGAATTAGGGAACTTTCACCACCACAATAGATCTACATATTCTACCTCTAGGATCGTATGACATTGTGTTGGGCATGGATTGGTTAGCCACCCATCAAGAAAATATTTTTTTATCAAAACATGGTATAGTGTGTTGATGAAACAGGTAGGCAAGTGGAACTATTGGGAGTCTTGAGACCAGTCTCACTTTGGATGATCTCAGTTAATCAGCAAAAGCAAAGTGTGCAAAAAGGTTATTAGCTATTTTTTATTTTTATCAGTGATCTTGAGGAAGTTGAGAGCCATACTGTGACACTTGATGATCACTCACTCCTTCGTGAGCATGCAGATGTGTTTCCTAATGAGATTCTAGGTATTCCATCATAGTGTGACATTGATTTTTGAAATGATCTTGTACTAGGAGTAGAGTCAATTTCACGAGCTCCTTACCACATGACAACTCAGGAGTTGAGTGAGCTCAGATTGTAATTGGAGGAATTATTGGCCAAGGGCCATATTTTTCCTAGTGTATCCCCATGGGGTACAACAGTCATCTTCATAAAAAAGAAGGTTGGATCTTTGTGTTTGTGCATCGATTATCAATAGTTGAACAAGGTGATAGTGAAGAACCATTATCCTTTGCCAAGGATAGATGACTTTTTTGATTAGATGAAGGGAGCATTAGTGTTCTCAAAGATTGATCTTAAGTTAGGATACCATCTGTTTCGTACTAAAGAGGCTAATATTCATTGAACAACTTTTTGTACATGGTATGAGTATTACGAGTTCACAGTTGTACCCTATGGGTTAACCAATGTGCCATCAATATTTATGAGTTTGATGAATAGTGTATTTCATACTTATCTCGATCAGCATGTCATTGTATTCCTTGATGACATATTAATTTATTCAAAGACTATAGAGGAGCATGAAGTCCATTTACATTAGGTATTGCAGTGCTTGAGAGACCATTAGTTATATGGAAACTTGAGTAAATGTGGGTTCTTCCAGTCAGAGGTGAAGTATTTGGGGACACATCATCATGGGTGATGGAATTGCAGTGGATCTGGAGAAAATTCATGCTATCATGGATTGGTTGGTGCCCACTAATGTCTTAGAAGTTCACAGTTTCATGGGATTGGTGGGTTACTATCATCATTTTGTGAAGGATTTATCACAAGTAGCTCATCCCATCACTTCTCTTCAGAGGAAAGAAAAGAAGTATGTTTGGTTAGACTAGTGCGATGCAACATTTAATGCTCTTAACAAGTATTTGACCAGTGCTCCAATCTTTGCAATGCTTAATCCTGTAGGTGATTTCATGGTTTGTACAAATGCTTCATTGGAAGGCGTGGGTGCAGTTTTGATGCAGGATGGTCACGTAATTACATATTAGTCTAGGAAACTCAAGGACCATGAATTGAACTATTCCATTAATGATTTAGAAATCATGGTCGTGGTACATGCCCTTGTCTATTGGAGGCATTTTCTTTTGGGACACATGTTTGAGTTTCACAATGATCATAGGAGCTTGTAATTTATTTTTACTTAGCCAAACCTGAATGCATAACAATGTCGTTGGATGGAGTTCTTGTGTGAATATGATTTTTATGTTCATTGCATTAAAGAGAAGGAGAATGTTGTCATAGATGCATTGAGTAGAAGGTGACATAAGGTATCAATGATGTCATTGGGAGTGGATTTGTGAGGCCATATCTTGGAGGCTTTGCCTACTAGCACTTGATATCAAGAGGTAAGGGTGGAGTTCAAGTCAAGGTGTGCCCTTGAGGGGAGATTTTTAGGTTATATGCTTGAGTTTGATGGACTACTACGACACTTAGGGCATATCTATGTGCCTGTGTCAGGAGATCTTTGTTCCTTAGTTTTAGATGAAGCACATTGTGCACCATTTTCTACACATCCTAGTGTTAAGAAGATGCATGCCAATCTCAAATAGTTGTACTTTTAGGCAGGGATGAGATGTGGTGTTGTTTATTTTGTTTCTAGATACCTTGAGTGCTAGAGAGTGAAGGTAGAGCATTAGCATTTGACAGTTTTGCAGCCACATACCATTCCAAAGTGGAAGTGGGATATGATATTTGTTGATTTTATTACAAGGCTCCCTATGTCATCAAAAAGATATGATTGTATCATGGTGATAGTGGACAAGTTGTCCAAGGTAGCACATTTTTCACCCATGAGAGCATCCTACACAACTTTTTCTAGAGCACATGTTTTCATGGAGGATATTGTTTGTTTTCATGGGATCCCTCATCAGATTGTTACAATAAAACCATGGATAGAAATAAAAACTACATGAAAATATGACCAATAACAGAAAATAATAGATCACACATAAATGAACACAAGACACCAAGATTTAATGTGGTTTACCCAATCCTTGGGCTACGTCCACCAAACTGCAAGTCCGATATTATTACGATCCAATGATTACAACCTAATTACAATTTGTAATCCCTTAGAGCTCAATACCACCACAAGAAGCAATTTCACATCACAAAATAATGAAAATACCTAACTCTAAACCCTTTTATACAAGTATTTTATGCCATTTTAGGGTTACAACATGTTGGCCATATGTCGGCTACAATGTCGGCCACGGCTCAAAAATTTTTTTTAACCCAAAAGAATTTATGAAGTATGTACAGTACTTATTTAATCACCACAATCTAACATGGATTATTTCAGATAGAGATCCAGTGTTTACTTCTACACTATGGATGTCTCTCCAGCATGCTTTGGGTGTGCAACTCAATTTTGGTTTGGCTTATCACCTAGAGACTGATGGTTAGACTGAGAAAGTGAATCAAGTTCTAGAGGATATTCTTTGTATGTACATTATGGATAGGTAGGTGAAGTGGGAGGACTATTTGTACCTTGTTGAGTTTGCATACAACAACGGGTATCATAGTTCTCTTGGCATGTCACCTTTTCAGGCCTTGTACGATAAACCATGACGTACCCCTTTGAGTTGGGATCGCCTATAGGACCAAGTTCTTTTGGGTCTAGAGATGCTTGAAGATATGGAGAAGCAAGTTTTTTGCATTAGGGATCATTTAGTTAACACTAAGGACAAGCAGAAGATGTATGTAGATGCCCATAGGTTGGATAGTCACTTTTCTATTGGTGATAGGGTGTTTTTGAGAGTGCAGCCAAGGAAGAGCCCCATTTATTATGGGAAAGGCTCTAAGTTGGCACCAAGTTTTTTCGAACCTTTTGAGATCCTCAAGAGGATTGGTCTTGTTACTTATGGACTAGCATTGCCACCTAGCCTATGGCACATCCATGATGTTTTTCATGTTTCTATTTTGGGGTAGTATATTTCAAATGTGACCCATGTTCTTAATTGGGATGCTTTGTAGGTAGTGGACATGAAACTTACTTTGGAGCCCATTTATATCCTATAGCACCATAGGTTGACCTTGCAAGGTCGGGACATAGAGTAGGTAAGGGTCCAATGGGACTTGAGTGATGAGACCTTTGTGACTTGGGAGGTTGCTACATGGCTGAGGGGATTGTAACCCTACCTTTTTGTTGGATTCTAGGAGTAAGCCTATGCTAGTGGGAGAGGATGTAGTCTCTCTCATGTTTGTAGTTTATACCTTGTCTATTTTGATTTAAGAGATACTTTATACTTGTATTGTTATTTGTACTTTGAGATGACTTGAGGGTTAGATGTTATACTTTGATTTAGTACCATAGATGTTTTACTGCTATACTATTTAGTTTATCATATTTGAATGTTGATGCTATTTTGAGATAACAATAGATTTATGATGATATTTAGTTATATGGTTTATTGGACATATTTGTTGGTTATGTTATGAGCTAGATTATATGTTATGGTTATTTACTTCATTCTTGTTCTTTGTGCTTTAAGAAAACATGAGTGATGTAAATGGATTAATTAGTTATTTAATGCATGTTGCTTCAACTATGATATTGTTATGCAATTGTACTTGATCATGTGTTTTAGTGTGTAGGAATCATACCCTTGGCAGTGGCACATGGAGTTAGTGATTCAGTTGTTCATATTTTACCAATGATGTTCCTGTATGGTCGACATATCCTTATTTTAATTATTTAAATTAAAACCTTTCAGTGGTTAGTAAATTCAAACTCATCTGCATTATGTGATTAGACCAATGAGTGTGTCTATGCATTTTGAGGTTCGCGTTGTTGCAAAGGTTGTTTAGTAATTTTCTATGATTTTGGGTTTTTGGGCTTTAAATCTTTTTGGATTTAATTTTTGGCATCTTTCCCCTAGCTGAATTCTTGTTGTGAGTAATAACGTGTTTTTGTTTGGGTCAATTCAAAGCCTAGCTAGTCTAATTGGCTATGTGCCCTAATGGACTATTCACTTGAAAAGTGAATAAGTATTGAAAAAGGAATTTCTTTTATTCACTTCTCACTTTCTGAAATAGAAAATTAGAGGGAATTTTGAGAATCCTCTTCAGAAGGATTCAAATTCTATTCATTCTAGGAGCTATGAGCATGATTTTTAATGAGATTAGTCTCATTGGATCTGGCTCAGGCAATTCCTTCTTTGCTATCACTTTCAGTAGTTTTGATAGGTTATTTATTTTATTCTACAGGTTTTAGTTTTTTCCCCTTTTGCGGCTAGGTAGGGCCTTCACATTTTGTTGTTTTTGCTCCATTTAAGCTTTCATTTATTATAGCAGTATGTTAGGAGACTGAGAACTAATGTTCCCTTTTGTTTTTATTTGCTGGTTCTACCCAGTTAGTTGGGTATGAATGCTTTCCCTATTTTCAGGATGGAGATTTTGGGTTTTGAGTTGTTATTGTGGACACTTTTACATACAGTGTCTGAACTCATTTATTATTGGATTTTCAGCAGTTTTGTACCCAAAGTTCAAATGGGTTTTAATTTCAAAATTTTCCAATTTTTGGTGCTTTTACCTCATTTTGTTTACTGTCCTATTTTCTTAGGTTTTCTTGGCACAATGTGGGTCATGGACCTAGATGATTCATTTGGATATCAGTTAGACCACTATTGCACTTTTTATGTTGTATTGGGATACATGGTGCATCCGTCCTCCTGAGTCTATTTCAGTTGAGTGACTTTCTGTTTGTGTTCTTATCTAGTCCTTTTGTTATGATCTTCATGATGGTGGTTCACCACACATAGGTATGTGCGCGTACACTTTTTGGGTGACTTGTGAGTCCAGATCTTTCGTGGTACTATTGGAAGTTATGATCACTGGGGTTGGGTTGGGAAGTTATGATCTTTGCTAAAATGTAAAGAGTGTTAAGTTAATATTATTATTTTCCTTTAGGTTAATGTTATTAATCTATTTTTTTGTTATTGCATCTTATTTAATTCATAAATACTTATTTTCTCAATTCCTAAAGTTGCAAGTTTATTAGCTTCAATATTTCCTTATTTCTAAATATGTTTGTATCTTATATAATTAAAATATTTTAACTGACGCATAACTCTTTGTAATTTTGAATTTAAACACTAATTTGGAGTTAATCCTATTCAAATGGCATTAATTATTATCTAAGAGACACCTTCAGTTTCAAGGTTTTCTATTCTAAGAGTTCTACACATGACAAGTCTATTTGATAGGACTTCTAGTTCAATGATGTTATTAGTGGCTTTCCCTATATCCTTAAATGAATCTTTTTCACCTTTACCATAGTGAGGAGGAATTTTAAGATTATGTCATTTATTCCAAATCTCATTATCCCATTGTGAGAAAATGTTATCTGGGGATTTTATCTGTCTGAGTCTATTATTTATACTTCTACAATACTTGCTTCTATCATGTTTAGCAGGTTTTTTGTCCATAGTTTCTTTTCCTAAAAATATCTTGGGATAATGTTCCTTCCAAATTTCCCATATCACGATAGACAGGCCAATTTTAGTTAAGGGATAAAAGGAGTTATTTAAAAAGGACTAGGCCAAATTATAAAAAGGTTTATTAAATTTATTTGAAGGGGAATATGAAATTCTAGTTTTTTGAATAACCAAATATAGCATTTTAGAGCATATGGACAATTCAATAGAATATGGTTTAGTATTTCTTTGTGATCTTCATACAGAATAGATGTAGAAGGACCTTCAAAACCTATTTTCTTTAACCATTCAACTGTTAGAATTTAGTTTTGGAGAGCATCCCATGTGAACATGCCTTCTTTAGGTAGGCAAAACTTATCCAAACATAAATGGAGAGGTGATTCAATCTTATTCCAATTTTTATTTTTAACCAAGGATTGATATCCTTCTTTTACCTTATAGTTTCTCATTTTAGAACCCAATCAAACCAAACAATCTTCCAAATTTTTAGGGTTAATAGTTCTAGAATACAATAAATTGGATAATTCTAATTGTTCATCATTTTTAAGAGGGTCATCATCCAAAGATTTCTATTTCCATTTAAGATGAGGGTCACCCTAAGTAAATTGTGCATAGTTACTTATTATTTCCCCTTATAAATTAGTGAGAGTGATCATAATGTTAAGAGATATGGTTTTAGATAAAGGGGAGTATCCACCCCAAGAATCTTCGTAGAAAAGAGCTTTATTCCCTAAACCAATATCCCAAGAGATTTTTTTTTTATAATACTTTTGTATTCCAACATAATGTTCTATACTTGATAACCCTTTAGAGAATTAAGGGTTCTAAAAATGTTAGTATTTTCGTCAAGATGATGATATTTATTATAAAGGATCTTGGCCCATTTGTTATTCAAATTTTGATACATTTTCTAAACTTTTTAAACCTCCATAGTCTGGTTTTTCCATTTAAGTCTTTTAGTTCCCAACCCACAATTTTTGATGTGTTAAAAAAATTGTCCTAGCTCATTAACCCCATTTTCTTAGTATTAGAAACATCTCACCAAAAGAATTTTTTCATTTTTTTTAATATCAGATTTATCCTTTACAGATAATGGTATATATGCAATGTTATCCCCAACAACTAATATTGAAGATAAGTGACATTAATGCTTGGGAAAGAGTCATATTAGCTGTTATATTATCATTGATTTCAAGCCTAAATTGGCAAGACATTATGCTAATTCAATAGAGTGTCATATCATTTAATTGATGAAGAGGATTTGAGTAAAGTATAATGATGAAGAAAGTATTGATAAGAATATAGATTTCAATGGGCACTTGATGATTTAGACATTGATTAAGTGTTGAGATCATGTATAAGAAAATCATAAAGTCACAAAGTTATGAAGAGAGAAGACAAAGAAATAGAAAGTTCCATCGAGCTAGTCAGTTTGGTCAGTTAGTGAATAACTCAATGGTAATCATGCTACTACCATTGTCACTAAACATATTTTAAGGATGTAAAGAATGAAAAGTATTAACTGGGCAAGAAAAATGTTAACTAAGTTTAGTATTAACCAAGTGAATGTAGTGTTAACCAAGAAAGGAAAGGAAGAACAATTTCTAGAAGATTCAATTGAAGGCTAACATTTGATGGAAATAAGGATTGATCAAGAAGTTTCTAGGATAAGGATGAAGTTAGTTATGAATCTATAGTTGGAGAAATTAAAAGAATATTTAATAATTTTAATTGAAGCACAAATTTTAAGGTGAATATGTGATACCCAAGTATATAGATTCAAAGAATCTAAGCATAACGAAGATCAGACAATTGTGATTAAGCAACAAAACTTTGGAGAATTTGGTGAAGCAATAATAAGTTGTCTATTTAAGGGATGAATAAGATGTTCATTATTTCTAATCAAATTAAAGTTGAAGTTGATAGCCAAATGATAACCAAGCAAAGGTGCATTATGAGATCTTGCAAGTGAAAGGTAAAATTTGATGTGTATGCGAGTGGATCATCTAGAAAGAAGAAAGAGGAAGAACATAGGAGAAAGAATGAGAGAAATGGAGATCTAAAATAGTAAAGTTAGTTTCATTATTCTCAGATCATTTTTATGTTACTTTCCATCCATTGTAATAGAAAATATCTTAATCAAGTGGACTTAATAGTCTTATTAACAAGTACATTTGTATGGTGACATTCAATTGAATATTTTTAAGTCCTTTAGTGAAGAAAAATCTAAATATTAAGAAGTGATACAATATAGATGATCTTTGGTGTAAATACTCTAACCAAGTCATATTAGAAATGTGTATGTAACTTTTAACAAGGTTGGCTCCTAACAGAGCTCACTTTAGAAGATTGAAATTCTTAGATTGTCAATTCCATGTTAAAAATGTGTTTCACTTAACAGGGTTTCCATGTTAAAAATACTTGTGTTAAAATGTGTGAATGATTTTGTTTCATGTTATTTTTTGTTTACTATTTATCACTACGACTTGGTATATGCTCATGAAGTTTACTCTAATACTCAGTACATAAAGTTAACAGTTTATTACAAAGTTTGAAGTCATTATAATAGTGAAGTTTGATCTATGTACTAAGCTAGTGATTTGAAAGTTTAAAGTTTAATATTTCTGGAAAGTATTTAAAGGACCTATAGGATAACTAGTTATAACAGATTCATCCCCTCTCCCCCCTCTCTATTATCTAAAAATTGGTATCAAAGCTAAGTGCTTGAAGGAGAAAGTTTGAAGGGAGTTAAGCTAGAAAATTGAAAATGTATAAGAGAGCATTTCCTAAGCTGGACAAGAAATTTTCATAATGGAAAAATAGAATGAGACTGTACCTTTTAGGAATTAGAGACTATGCATTTTATTATTTGGACAACTAGTATCAATCACCACCACTTGGTCCAATGATAATTGTGTAGATGAAAGAAAAGAAAGAACATAATACCTTGATGATAGAGATTGCTTCTTTAGTCAATGATGCTAAATTTGATGATGTCAAAGGTTGTGCTACTATAAAAGAAATGTGAGATATGCTTGCATTAGTTCATCAAGTGATCAAAATGTGTTGAGACCTAAAGCTAAGAGCTAAGAGGAAAGTTTAATGGTATGAGAATTAAAGGAGGAAAGAACATTGCACAATATAGTAACGAAATCAAAGAAGTGGTTAGAGACATCAAAGTTTCTAGACGAATCATAAGTAATGAAAATGTTGTAAATAAAGTACTAAGAACCTTATTTCCTATTTATTCTATTAATTTTACGCTATTCAAGAATTCAGAGTTATTCCTAGCAATGTTCTTACTCTTGATGCTTTGGTTGGTAGATTGACTGCTTTTAAGTTGAGTAACTTTGAAAAAAATATACCTAAGGTATAAAATGATTTCAAGACATCACTAACTATTGAGTTCAAGGAAAGATAAGAGTATAAAATATGACAGTGATTCAAATTTAGATCACAAGGAACAAGATGGGATTGAAGAAATGATGGTTAGGAGGCTACCAAGAGGAAAAGGAAATTTCAAAGGTAAACTACCCTTGATATGTGTCAAATGTAATGAAGTTTATTATATTGCATCTTGATTTCCTACCAAGAGGAGTGACAAGAATGATGTGTGTGTGTGTGTGTGTATGTGTGTGTGTGTGTGTGTGTGTGTGTGTGTGTGTGTGTGAGAGAGAGAGAGAGAGAGAGAGAGAGAGAGAGAGAGAGAGAGAGAGAGAGAGAGAGAGAGAGAGAGAGAGAGCAAACAAGTACCAAAGGAAAAAAGACTACAAAGAAAAAGCAAATAAATCATGCTACATTGTTGAGGAAGAACACGCCCAAGTCAAATTTTCATGATGAAAATGAAGGTGAGGAAGTTTTGTATGTTTTTTGTTAAAGAAGATTTAGAAGAGGAAAAAGGTATGAAGAAGAAAAAACCCTTATATCTCATGTTAGTAAAAATGATACTTGGATTATTCATGGTGATTGTTCCCATCATATGACTAGTGATATTGATAGGTTTGATGTGTTAAAAGAGTATGATAGAGGATTTATTAAACTTGGAAATGATATCCCATATCTTGTGAAAGGAAGAAGTCCACTGATGTTAAATGATAAGATTCGATGTGATAGTTCTGATTTCAAGATCTTAAATACAAATTGTTGAGTGTTGCACAATTGAATAACACAAGTCACTGATTGGAGTCTCAAAACGTAAAGGTGGAAATCTTTGATGTTGATGGAGAATTGATTGGAATTGTTGAACAAACAAGAGGTAACCTATTATACCTAGATCCTACTATAAGTACATGCCTATTTGCTAAAGTTGGAGTTGAAGTTGAAGTTGAAGATGTCATGTGAATTTAAATAATATGGTTAAAGTGAGTAGAAAGAATAAAGTGAGAGGTTTACCAAACTTTCACAAACCTAATAATGTTATGTATAAAGAATGTTAACTCAATAACATGACTAAGTCAAATTTCTCAAGAAAATCACATTCATCTAATGATATTGTGTGCTAGAAAATGTGAACTATTGAGAGCATGAATCAACAAGAAAAAATTAGTTCAAATCAAAACATGTAACAAGAATTCATCAAAATGAAGAAAAACTAAACTAATGCTTTCTTGAGTTTTGCAACTCAAAGCAACCAACAAATCAAGTCTTCCAGCCACCTCTACAGCTCAACAAAGGCACCCATGAGAGGCCTTGTTGGTGTGTTAAGATGGAGGGTATGTTTGGTGTGCTCTCCCAAACACAAAAATGGAGTGAATCTCTTGAGTGAATGTGAAAATGTGAGTGATGATGCAATATGATCCTAAACTACATGAAATGAAGAATACTTCAAGAAATGGCTATGGAGAAAGCCATACTTAAAGCATTCAATGGTGAAAATATGAAATGCAACAAAAAAACTAACTAGATATGCAAGCTAAACTAAGATGTGAATGAAATGGAGATGAGAAAATGCATATAAACTAGATCAATAATGCAAATACAAAGCTAAACCAGCTACCAAATGGTTAGTATTCACCTAGAAATCTCTATGAAAACTCAAACTACAATGAAAACCCTAGCATGAAAACTCAGGACACAAAATGGCATGGTAACAATGCAATAATGGCCGATCAAATACTTGAGACAAGGCCTCTATTTATAGGCTTGAGAGAGGGCTTGGTGAGGTGGCATCCATGTAGATGCCACATAAGGTGACATGCAAGCTATGAAAGTAATCAAAAATTCAAAGTTTGCTCACACATGTGTAAGCACACTCTTAGGCTAATGAGGGGGATTTAGGAAAGAGATTAAGAATGATTAAGTGGGATTAGAGAAGAAATGGGCTTAAGAGGATGAAAATGATGGTTATAGGCTAGGCTCTAGGTTAGGCTTAAGATTAAATTAAATGAGATTTAATTTAATCATGGGTTTAGAGGAATTAATAGGATGTGAGAATTAAATAAACAAAATTTATTTTAAAAAGGGATGATGGAGGATCATGTGTTAAATTAATTTAACACATTAAGGCTAGGAGTATTTAAATTAAATTTAAATAATTAGGAGAATGAACTCATTTAATTAAAATAATTTAATTAAATAAGTAGAAGAATGTGAGCAATATAATTAATTAATTAATAATTAATTACAATGTCACGAGCAATATTAATAAATTAATATAGTCTTTAGGGATGATTTTAAGCATCTACAGATATCTTAGAGTTGGTTCATACTAATCTTTGAGTCCAATGAAAGTTACCATGGTGATAGATACTTTATTCTATATGTTGATTATTATTCAAGAATGGTGAATGTAATATTTCTAAAGTTTAAATCTTATGCATTTGATATGTTTAAATAGTACAAATCAAGAGTTAAGAAGGGAATTGGTAAGCATCTAAAATGTTTAAGATATGATTGAGGAGGTGAGTTCACATTTGATGAATTTACAGACTTTTGTATTGAGCATGGAATTAAAAGGAAAGTATATGCACCTAGAATACCACAATAGAATGGTATTAGGGAAAGGACAAATGGATCTATTTTTTATTGTGCTAGATCACTACTAATTGAGAAAGGAGTTGAAAAAATAATCTAGAGAGAATCTATAATTATTTTTGTTTACACCCTCAATTGAGTTCAATTGAAGACAGGAACAAACAAGACACCCTATGAACTAGTATGGTCACACGCCAACTTGAAGTTGGTTTAAAAATTTTGGAAGTAGGTCTTATATTCATAAGGATGCTAGAAAGTAAAAGTATATTCCTAGGATACTATACTAGGAGAAAGGAATGTAAATTTTTGAATAAAGTGGATGATACTATGGTTAAAATTGCAAAGTTGAGAATTGATGAGTTTGTAGATAAGAATGATGAGGAAATCAAGAAAGAACTTGAAGATTACAACAAATCTATCTATCTTCAAGAAAGAGCACCAAACTAAGCCACAACAAAGGATCACCAAACACCAACAAAGAGAAACCATGTAGCAACCTATACTACCTAAGTCATAGATAGAGCACACTGAGCATAATGTTGAGCCCCAAGTGGGTAATGACAATCTTGGAGAATGCACAACAAGTTTTATTTTAGCAAAATATGTCACAAAACACCACTCATCAAATCATATTATTGGAGACAAGAGTGTTGGAGTGGTGACAAGAAGTAAGTTAAGGAACAATACATGTTTGATTTCTAATTTTGATCCTAGAAATGTAAAATATGCACTCAAAAATGAAGACTAGATCAATGCAAAGAAAGACAAGATAGATTAGATTGAGAAGAATATTACATGGAAATTGGTATTGAGACCCAAAGACAAAAAATGTTATTGGTATGAAATGAGTTTTCAAGAAGAAGTTGAATGAGAAAGGGGAATTTTTAAGGAACAAAGCTAGACTTGTATGTAAAGGTTATGCACAAGAAAAAGGAATTGACTATGGAGAAACCTTTTCCCCTATTGATAAAAAATACTCAAGGTCTATCAAATGGATGTCAAATCTATATTTGTGAATGAAATTTTGGAGGAAGGACCTTACAATGAACAACCTGAAGGATTTGTGGAGCCAAATCAAAGGCACATGGAATGTAAACTGAAAAAAAATATTTACATGGATTAAAGCAAGCACTTAGAGCATGGTATGAAAGATTACATTCAAATTTGATCAGAATTGGATTTGTTAGAACAAGTGATAACAATAACTTATACTTGAAGAGTAAAGTTCAAGATAATATCCTGATAGAAGAGATATTTTTATGATATTATATTTGGAGAAAATGAAGTGATGTATAAGTCATTTGTTGATTATATGAGTAAATAATTTTAAATGTATATGTTTGGTGAGATAAAGTTCTTCATTGGTATACAAGTTCACCAAGTAAGAGAAGGAATATATGTTACTTAGTCTAAATACATCAAGCAGATACTAAAAAAATTTGGCATGGATGAGTCAAGACCAGTAGGCACCCCTATGGTCACTACATGTAAATCTTCTAAGGAAGACAAAAAAGAAATGAAACTATTTGCAAACATATGATTGGAAAGTTGCAATATGTAGTTCATAGAAGACTTGATATTGTACATTTAGTTGGGATAGTTTTAATATTTTCAACCAATCCAAGGGAGATGCATATGAATGCAATGAAAATAATCTTTAGATATCTAAGAAGTAGTGAAGATTATGGATTATGGTATAAGAAAGAAGGAGATTTTGAGCTAAGATTCTATAGTGATGTTGACTTGGTACGAAGTATTGATGATAGAAAGAGTACTAGTGGAGGAGCTTTCTTTTTGGGAGGAATATTGGTTATATGGATAAGAAAGAGGTAGATTTTTATCTCATAGTATATTTTTGAAGCTAAGTATATAGATGTTGTAATTAATTTTTCAAATATTATATGGATTGAATAATTTTTGGAAGGTATGCAAGAGGAAGTCACATAACCTATTACTATCTATTAAGACAATAGTAGTGCTATTCACATATCAAAGAATCATGTGATATCTAAAAAGATAAAGCACATATCTATCAAATATCACTACTTAAGAGAGAGAAAGTTCAAGAAAAATAGGTTGGATTGGAGTATGTGAAGTCCAAGGAGCAGATAGATGATACATTCTCAAATCCATTGCCTAAGGATTCTTTTGAGTATCTGAGAAGTAAATTTGGGGTCCTTCCCCCATCTCATGTTCACTAAGTGAAGATGCATGTTGCATCAATTCATGGATGATCAAAATAACTTTATGGAGTTGATGTAGGAGCTCACTCTTTAAGGACTATCCAAGAGTTGTGAAAATAATTATAATTCAAAAGATGTAATCAGTGCATGCAAGGTACAAGGTATAACTAAAATATTTTATAAGTTATTCATTGAATCGTATAGTTACCTTTGGTATTGGTATTAAAGGGGGGAATATGGAAGACACAACGGTGGAGAGAATTAGTGAAAATGGGGATCATATGTATGTACACTAAATGGGGGAGAAAGAGTTGAAGAAGTTATTGAATAATGTAATATATCCTAAGGGGATGTAGTTGTAGAGAACCTACTAAAGAGTAGAGAATTGAAGTTGCAAAAAACATGATGAAGTCGGAGCTAAAGATGTTTATGTTGGTATATGATGGATTTTTTCATAGTGTCATAATATGTAATAATATTTTTTCATAAATGAAAAAGAGGGAGATTGTCATACCAACCTAATAATATTGAAGATAAGTGAGATTAATGCATGGAAAAGAGTCATATTAGTTTTTATGTTGTCATTGATGCTAAGCATAAATTGATAAGATATTATGTTAACTCAGTAGAGTGCCATATCATTTGATTGATGAAGATGATTTCAAGAAAGTATAATGATGAAGAAAGTATTGACAAGTGTATGGATTTCAATGGGCTTTGTTGAGTTAAACTTTAAAAGTATAATGGTTTTTCTTAGGAAAAAAAGTTTTGAATGGACCTAGAACCGTGAACAGAGTAGGTTTTAGAAAGAGGGACCTGAAACCCTCACTAAATATATTCAATAAGCTCTACCAGATGGAATAGGAAAAAGACAAGATGGGAGAAAAAAAAAGAAAAGGAATACAAAAAGAACACATCCCCAACAAACCACAAGTTTTGGAAGGACCCTGAAACCCCATAGAGTATTCAGGAAGAAGTTGGCAGTAAAGAAGGTACAATATGTGAAGCTCATACTACCCACAACTTGGATAAAATACATAAAAGATTAATCTTTTCCTTTATCTCCCTTCTTCTGGGAGCACAACATCATATCAAATTGTTGGGGGATATTTTTATTATGTTTTCCAATTACAAGGGTCCACCCATCTTCCACCATAGAGGCCATCTTCTACCAATCTTGGGAAACCAAGTATTGAGACACCAAGATAATAAAAGAAGAACCTACTATAGAAGGACCAATAGAGACAACATATCCAATAATAGCACTAGTAGTAGCAATAACTGTAGACACCTAAATTTGATTACACCGCTTTAGTAATCCTATTTAGTTATCTCTAAAGGCATCATTAATTAAATTCTTATTTAATTAATCCTTTGTCATCCCTAGCTGATTAATTTAATTAATCATCTATAGTCCTAATTGATAAATCAAATAACCTATCATTTATCAATTAAATCCTATTCTTTTATCTAATTCCAAAAATCCCCATTTATTAAATAAATATATTTGATAAATAAATCCTCAAATCTAAAAACCCCTAACTTATCCCTAATCCTCCATTTAGCCTAATCCACCCCATCCACCCATACTAACCTAGCTTAGCCACTAACTCACCCACCCTCATTAATGCCATCCACTTGCACATCTCTAACATCCTTAATCTAATCCTAAACCCAAGCCTAATCCACCTCCTAATGTTGTCACATTCCCTAAACAAGTTTAAGACTTTCCTAAACCAAACCAAAGTCTCCTCTCAAAAATCCCAACCACCAAGTCATGAGTGCTCTTGCAAACCATAAAAGACTCTTACAAGCCCACTCATGACTCTTACATCCATCTTCCACACTCTTCCCTCTTCCACACTCATTCCTCTTACATCTCTCTTACATACTCAACCCCAATCATCATGCCTTTAACCAACCCTTTAACCTACCTTCTCACACTCATCCTCCTTGTGACAAGTGTCACCTTTCCATTGGTGCTAAAAAAGCACAATCTATGTGCTCTTTTTTGAGTGCATCCTAGCCCTCCTTAAGCCTTCATCTCTCCTTGCATCTTAGCCCTCCATCCCTCAGGCCCTTAGCCTATAAATTGAATTCCCTCCCAAGCCATTTAATCACAACCATTTGAGTAAAGTTATCATGCCTTTTTGAGAGCCAAAAGCCATACCCATACCCTTATAATGCCAAATTGAGAGCTCACAAAGCTATCAATTTTTCATTTACCCATCTCCACCATTGAAGCAACTTTGGGCAAACAATTGAGCATACATCCCCAATCTACACATAGACACATCTCAAAAACAAGAGAACAATCTCATTGAGAGAGCTTATCCATGGCTCACATTCTCATTTGAGTTTGTCTTCTCTTTGTCTCTCTTATATGTTATGTTAGTTTAATGTGTAAATACTTTCATTGAATTAGTATTTCTAGCACATTAGATTAGTGTATACATTTTGGCATGGTCGGTGGGACCTCGCAATGGATCATTTTTTTCATCCGTTTCAATCTACATTGTGCTTTTACAAACTAACAATCTAATAGTTTGTTGTTGTTTGAGTGGGTGCAAGTTGTTTTTGTTTGTTTTTGCAGGTTGAAGGACGCACTAGAGAGAAAGATACATCCTTTAAAATTCAAAAATAACCAAGAAAAGAAAAAAATCTAAAAAAAACCTGCGCTCGTCGGTTCATTGCACGCAGTGTCGTCTCTGCAAACTGATGTCTTCGCCTATCGTCTGCGCAGAACATCGTCTGCAAAAGCTCAATTGTCATCTCCGCACACTCAAAATGTCATCTGTGAGTTTCGACGTCTCCACCTATTTTCTGGTAGTCTGCGTCAAAACCTGAACTATCGTCTGCAAATTTTGGCATCTGCGCAAATTAGCATCTACAAGTTTTAGCATCTCCGCCTGAAAACTATCATCTGTGCTACCTTCAAAAGCTCAAACTGTCATCTCCACCGCCGCCAGCAATCAATTGTCATCTCCAACTAGAAAATGTGGTCTCCGCCACCGCCAATAGTCAACTGTCATCTCCGACGCCGCCAACTGCCTTCTCCATCAAACTGTCGTCTACGAGTTTCGGTGTCAGCGAGTTTTGGCATCTGCTAGTTTTAGCGTCTCCGCAGTTTGGCATCTTTGCCTGATAAACTGTCATCTCTACCTGTTTATGTCGCATTTCTATTTTAACATATCAGTTCTTGCACTTTTTATTTAGACTTTTAGTGGTTCCGTAGGATTTAGACCATTCTAAGCATTGTTACGGGTAGAAAAAATAGAAAATAAAAAAAATTTCATAGTTAAGCTTTTATTTTTTAAGATTTTGGGTGACTAACTAAATTGTTATTTTTGTCTCATTGCAGGTTGGAGCACATATGAAACCACTAACCATGTTTCTTGCAGGTTCTCATGTTGCTAAAAAATGAACTTGAATGTTTAATCATTTTTCTTTGAATGCATGTTGCTAAAATGAACTTGAATGTTTAATCATTTGTTTTTGAATGCATGTTGCTAAAATGAACTTGAATGGTTAAACACATCTTCCATTGAATGAATGTTGCTCAAAACACACTCTTGAATGCCATGGATTAAAATCAATTTTCTTTGGAATGCATGCTTAAAACAAACAAACTCAATCTTGAATGCAAAGAATCAATGAATCAATGCAATATCTCACACTTCAATTTTTGGGGCATTAAAAAGAACAAACAAATCTCTCTTTTGCATGCAATTTAGGCAAAGTTTGATTTTTGAAAAATTAAGAAACTTTGTTAAGTTAAATATAAATTTGCAAAAATCAATTTGAGTAGTTCCTTGGACTCACCTCTTTTCTAATCACCTATCAATTCAACCATTGGTTGCAATCTCAGCGCCATTTATGGGGATAGGTCTACTTGAAAAAGGTGTTAAATGTTCTACAATCTAACTAACTCACTTGGTCTTTGAACGTTTGCTTTAACTTTATCAAAATTCTTAAATGACCAAAACTCTAGATCAAATCGATCACACTTCAAGTTTGGGCACTAAAATTGAACAACAATTGACGTGGAGAGCCTCCGAGCGCATGCTTGAAATCGAATCTCACACACTTTTGTTTTGGGCTTAAAACAAACTCACACTGAATCTTGAATGCCTTAAAGAAAATTAATCGATACTTGATGTGGAGGGCCTCCGGGCACGCGAGTTTGCTTTTGTTGACCCTAACTCTTCTTCTTGTTTGAATTCTTCAATCGATTTACTTTTGTTGGTGCTTCAAGTTGGAATTGAACACTGTCTCTTAAACATGAGTGCTTGCAAGGTCTAGATTAGCACACATAAAAGTCAGTTGGTAAAAGAACAAGCATATTTTTTAGCCCAAGGTCATCCAAGTCTTCTCTCCTCTTGTCATCTTTCGAGGCCATCTTGGGTGCATAAGATTAGGATCCAAAACCTTGTTTCTTTTTAGGAGGCTTGCTTGGGGATTTCATCACCCCTTGGATGACCTCAACTCCATCATTCTGACAGAGTATAAGAATCAAGAGGTGAATCGAAAGACACCTCTCTTGGGATCAAGATTTTGTCACTCAGGCTAAGCCTCAAGGAACTTTATACCCTTGAGAAGTGAAAGAGGAGAAGTGGGTTACTGCTCCTCTCGGCTATGTGACATCTTTTTTGGTCTCATCTATGGATTTGGGCCTCACGTACCTTGGGTATATCAAGGACTCCCTAGCTAAACCAACTGTCAGCCTTGCAGAAAACCATTTAGGGTGTTAATGTGTTTGAAGTGACTGATCGAAACATTTGTAGAACATACACACTCCTCAGCGCAAGTATCACATTCTGAGAACCACAAACTTCTATCTGGGTATTCCTATCTATTGCTTGATTTTATTTTACTTGTTGAATGAATGTTTGCCAAACTTGGTCAATCCTAGCTTAGGGCACACTTACCATAGTCACTGCCTATTTTAGAAGTTGAACAAGTTGAAGCAAAACAACTGAGATCTCCCAAAGCCAAGCAAATTCAAGAATTTATGTCGGAACAACCCAAACCCAAACAGAAGTTTCACAAAGTCAAAATCAAGCCATCTCTGGCATACCAAGAACTTTCAGCCAAGAGAAAAGAAATAACACCAAGCTTGCGAATTGTCAAACTCCACGAAGCAGAGGAAAAAACTGCCGATGAAGCACTTCAAGAGGCCTGGTTAGAGTGCACCATCAAATTTAGCCAACATCCAGGAGTTAATCCTACTTATGCCTTACCAACTAGGCATAATTTCTATGATTAGACACCCTTGTTTCTCCACATCTTCTTGGATAAGCTTCACTTTAGAGTTATCTTTGTAGAAAAGTCAGCCATCTTAGGTTATCCTCGTAAGCATTTTTAGCTCATCCATCTCATTTAGAACCAAACCATCTAGCCGACAATCCAAAAACTGCACATCTAAGCTTTCAAAAATTGTTGTCACCTTGCCAAAAGTTTTCCATTCCTAAAATCTTCCAAATCCACCAATCTCACCAAGGTTATCCCTTTGACAGAGCTTTGTCTAGGGTAATCTAGCTTTGTCACTTGTTATCCCTCATCACCTTGAGCTAAAGGTTGGGATCCATAAGTGGTCAATCTCGTGTTCTTCCTAAAGGATCATCAGTCTATCCTTAAGTTAACACAATCACCACCAAGCTTGCACATAGTAAAGTAGACCTTTCATGCTTTGGCAACATATCTTTGAAGTTAGAATCCCCAACCCAATCCTCCTTAGGTTTTGTCATATAGCTTTGCCTCAACCTAGGAAATCATTTGCATAGAAAAGCCTCCCCCCTTTTTCATACACCAGCATTTGTTGCATCTCATCCCTAGGAGCATTTTTCATGCCACCCGTCACTCACTTAGCCAAGAAGAAAGAAACAATGGAGCCCTATCATTTGGATTGAATAGCCTCACCCCCCTTGAGCACTCAACCATCCTTCAGCCCAGAGAAAGCTATGCCATCATCTACTGACATTGAAGCTTTCATGAACCAACCAGAAAATGTAGTATTAGTAAACGCCATTATAGACAAGAACAAAGAGACAATCATGGCTAATTTTTGAAGGGACAATGTAGGAACCTTTGACTTTGGAAGACCCCCTCCATTATCAGATCCATCTCACCCATTGTTTGGGCAGCTGCCACCACCCATCGGCTCTTATGATCCAAATTATCCTCAATATATGCCAAAAGAAGAGCCTCTAGCCAATCCATATGATCCAACAGACCCAAACATACCATCCTCCACCCAAGTCGAAATCTCCATTCCGCAAGCCAATCCAGTCACTACCACTCCATCCTTGGTTCATACCTCTCCACTCCAAACTACCTTTGCCCAAAACACCTCACCATTCACTCCCTTCACTATTGTTGTCACTGCTCCCCAACCCAACCTTCCAAATCCACCCAGCTCCCAAATCAGTGCTAGCATCTTTGGCCAACCTCAGCAATATACAATAGGGATGCTACCCATGGGGCCAAGTAATCAACCTTTCATCACCCCCAGCTTGTTCACCATAGCCCAAAGCACAATCCCATCATTTCCATTATGTTTTGGGAGCTCAATGCCATCAGCCACAAATCCACAAGCTACTACCTTCACTCCACAAAGCTATCAAATCCCACAAGCTATTGCCAATTTTCTGCCAAGCTCCCAAGTGACCCCAGCTCCCACCACCACTCTACCAAGCTTCCAAATCCAGCCACCAAGCTATCAAAGCCCATCAGTTCCATTCCCAAGCTTTCAATTCCCACCACCTCCACCACCAACTAATCCATTGCCTCCTATTACCAACTACTTTTCAATGCCACTTCTAGGAGGTAATCCAACAATCCAACCAACCACCAATTATTTGCAGATACCATCCCAAATGGGGGCGCAACCCACATATATTGGTCAAACCCCACAAGCCCCCTGATCCTTTCCCCAAGCCTCACAACCATCTTATACCTTACCTCCACAAAGCCATTCATTTATCCCACAGCAAGCTTATGTTCCTCAATCCCAACCTCAAATCCCATATCAACAGCAAGCCTCGCAGCACATGCAGCAATATGTGCCACCTCCCCCTCAACAATCTGTCATCCACCATGCAGATGCCCAAACAATGTACAATCCCTATTAGAAAATCCCTCACAACCATCCATATTCAGTGGCCCCATCTAGTGCATACCTACCTCAAGGCACTCCTACATTGGGGGCACCCCAGCCATCACCTATCAATTCAAAATGGGAGCAAATGAAGATAGCTCTGAAAGCCATCCAAGAAGGGAATGATCCGAAGACATTCAAGTTTGAGAATGTGTGTCCTTACCCATTTGATAGAGCCATTACCATGACACCATTTCCCAAACACTTTGAGGTACCCAAATTTGACAAATTCAGAGGAAAAGGAGACCTTGTCACACATATCAAAGAATTTTACATGCACTGCCAAGACATGGCATACAATGATGTCTTCCTCTTACACCTTTTTCCCAAAAGCTTGGCTAGACCAGCTCTTGAATGGTTTTACAGAATCCCCTATGGCACAATTAAATTTTTTTTTGAATTATCTGAGGTATTCGTAGCCCAATATGCCCATCTTGTTGAAACAAAGCTATCAATAGTTGACCTTGTCCACACTAAGCAAAAAGGTGGAGAAAGCCTTGCTGAATACCTGCAAAGATGGCAAACCCTTACCACCTGCATATCTTGCACCTTGCTAGAGCACCATGTGGTGAAAATGTTTATTGATAATGCCCATCCCAGCTTGGCTCACCACATGACCATGAACTGTTTACAGACCTATAAAGATATCAAAGAGAAAGGAATGATCCTTGAGAAAGGACTCATTAAAGATGGTGTGGTCAAAATTTACAAGGAAACCAACCAAAATCAATCACATTCCAATGACAAGTCTAGGTATTGGAACAAAAACAAACACGTTGCAACAGATGGCGTCACTGACACCAGACATGTGAATATTGTTGGTCCTTCCCAAAATCCGTCTAACCCGCCATATCAAACAAACAATCAACAAGCTATCAACTACCAACAATAGAGTAACCAAAGCTATCAAAATCACAATCCAAGACCCAACTTTCAAGGGTCTAACAATCAAGCTAATGCCATCAATGTAGTTGTAGGGCAAAAACCCAAATTCCAACCCGCACCTAGAAACTATACACCCCTTGGTGAGCCATTGGATGTCATTTTTGAGAAATTGGTTAAGGAAAACCTCATCAAATTTCCTCCTACCCAGCAAATTGATCCAAGCCAATCTAAAGCTGTATGGTACAAGGACAATGAGTATTGCAAGTTCCATAGAGTAAATGGTCACACCACCCTCAGATGCATGAAACTGAAAGATTATGTGTAGGACCTCATTGATCGAAAAGAAATCACTATTGGTGTCCAAACCTCTCCCAATGCAAGCTTGCAGATCTATCAAAATGCATTTCCTCCTCACGATAACCAAAATCCTAGAAAAGAATCTATCCAAAACAACAACAATACCAACAACCGCCAGCCAAACCAACAGCATGGGAAGAACAATGATCACACTTCATCCTATATAGACTATGGTAGCCTTATAGGTTGTATATTTGAGAAAGAGCCTTCTATCAATGTTATCAATATTCGATGACCAGACAATGAGTCTGCAGTCACCACTCAAAGAGCGTGATTTAACATCGCATGCCCACCAGTTTCATCAGCACCATCAGCTCCATCAAAAAGCCAGTACAATATCTTGGAACACCTGGGGAACATGCTAGCCCAAATCTCCATTTTAGACCTTCTCTACACTAGTCTTGTGTACAAAGACATCCTTGAAAATGCTCTCATAGAATCCCATGTCCCTTCTGATATCAATGCTACTAATTTTCATAATCTTGTTGGACACCTTTCATCCTCATGTGCCCTATCTTTCAAACCCACTGACATACCTGTGGTCGAGCTAGATCACACCCTTTTGCTTCGCATAGCCATCATGGTATCCAATTTTTTTGTGAAAAGAGTAATTATAGATAATGGATCAGCCTTGAATATTTGCACCCTAAAATTCATAAAATAAGATGGGTATACAAAGGCAGATATGATCAGTGAGGTTATCACCATCAAAGCTTATGACAACTTGGAAAGAACCACAAAAGGAACTATTTTTCTGCCAATCAAGGTTGGGTCAGTCATCCAAGAGATGGTTTGCCATGTTATTGATCTAAACCTACCATTTAAAATCCTCCTCGACCACCCATGGATTCATGTCATGAAAGCCATTCCATCCACGTACCATTAGTGCATCAAATTTTTGCATGAAGGAATTGAGGTGACCATCCATGCCGATCCAGAACCCTTTGCTTACTGCAATGCGATTGAAGCCTCATATACAAATCATTGCCCTGGAATTGATATCGACAGAACCATTGCTAGCTCATCCCACACTTGTAATGACCCAAAAACCATCATCGCCTCCACCCTATCTACCGTGAAGATCAATAACAAAGGCTGTGGAGAGTATAGTCTGTCAGATGCATTTACTGTCGGGGCAATCCCACTTGATCCAAATACCCATGGATAGCTGACATATCACAAAGCTAAGGAGATTCTACCTCCTCGATACAAACAGTTTGGCTCAACAACCTTTGTATCCTCAAAAACCCCTCTTCATGAGGAGCTCACTCTAGATATCAACAATTGGTTACATAAGGATGCACCTCCAAAAAATCAAGCATGCCTTGATCACTTCAGCCAGAAGTATCCCCAAGAACATAAGCTCATCATTGAAAAATGGAACTATCAAGGTGGTGGACTAGGACTAGAAGAAAGGGGCATGCAGTGTCCCATTGAAGTGCATAAGTGGGAAATGAAGTCAGGTCTTGGATTTGGCATACCCACAACTGGGGGCACCAATGAGAACGGTCACACTTTTTCGAACATCCACCGTAACCTTGTCAAAGTCAAAGACATTCCTGAGGAAGTTGAAAAGAGAGCCTACGATGATATCCCAGACCAAATCTTCCTAGGAGACTCTGTTCTCTGAGAACTATCCATCCATCTCATTGACCTACCACTCGCTCATCCACAGCTCATAGATTGGGACCAACCAAGTGTCATACACATTGATGAGTTCGCATCAAAGGAAGCACTTCTAAGATTCATGGGAGCCAAAACTCCTCATAAGAAAATAAAGCCAAATATTTCCTACATCTACAAGCTAGATCCCAAGGGGTATTTTGGAGAAAATCCTCAACCTATTTTCGATACACCCAAAACTAGAACTAAGGTGAATCTAAGACTAGTTAAGGTAGTGAAGAGAACCCCTCAGCAAGAAAATCTAGAGCCAAAAGTAGAACATGAGGATTTAGCATTGCCTCCTCAAGATAATCGACTAGAGGTGTCTTCTATTCTAATTGAGGATACTAGGGAAGTCAACATCGATTCTTTAGAGATCCCTAAACTTGTTCACATTGCTGCATCCCTATCACAAGACCAAGTTGACCTCCTCTTTGAGGTCTTAAGAGAGAATATTGGCCGATTTGCATGGTCATATCAGGACATGCCAGGACTTGATCCAAAGCTTGTAGTTTGTCATCTTGTAGTCGATCCAAAAATCAAGCCCGTCAGAAAAAAGCTTAGAAAAATGCACCCCAAGGTGGCATTATTGGTAAAAGCTGAATTAGAAAGGATGCTAGCTGCTAAGGTTATCCTACCTATCGACTACTCAAAGTGGATCTCCAACATGGTCCCTGTCACTAAGCCTTCTAGTGACATCAGAATCTACACTGATTTCAGAGATCTTAACAAAGCTTGTCCAAAGGATGATTTTCCCTTGCCCAACATAGATATGATTGTAGATCTTATAGCTTGACATGAAATTCTATCCCTTATGGATGGATTTTTTGAGTATAATCAGATCAAGATTGCAGAAGAGGATCAGCATAAGACAACATTCACTACCCCTTGGGGAACCTTTTGCTACATCATGATGCCTTTTGGCCTAAAGAATGTTGGGGCTACCTATCAAAGAGCTATGACAACCATTTTCCATGATCTTATCCATAGCATTTTGGAGGATTATGTGGATGATATCCTAGTCAAATCTCACAACTTCATGGATCATCTCGCTGACCTAGAGAAAGTCTTTGATAGGTTAGCCCAATATCATCTCATGCTAAATCCCAAGAAGTGTGTCTTTGGGGTCACATCTGGCAAGCTTCTAGGCTTCATATTTTCTAAACGAGGTATAGAGATCGACCCCAAGAAGGTCAAGGCTATTTTAGACATGCATCCTCCCCAGACACTACGACAGCTTCGCTCTCTTTAGGGAAAGCTTCAATCTGTTCGACGCTTCATCTCCCAGCTTGCAAATAAGTGTACAGCATTTTCACATTTACTAAAGAAGGATGAGAACTTCAAGTGGGATCTTTTATGTCAGCACAGCTTCGATCAGCTCAAGCAGTATCTAGCCAATTCACCTATCTTGGTCCCACCAGTTCCTGGTCGTCCCTTAATCTTGTACATATCAGCAACACCTACTGCTCTAGGGGTGCTTCTAGCACAACATGATGATTATAGTAGAGAAAGAGCCATCTACTATATTAGTAGAAACCTAGTTGGTTATGAACTCAATTACACTCCTATGGAAAAAGCTTTTTTGTTGTTTTCTCAACTCAAAAGCTTCGCCACTACATGTTGTCATACCATCCAACTAGTATCCAAAATTGATCCTCTCAAGGATATGCTCTCTAGAACAGCACTCACAAGTTGGCTAGCAAAGTGGGTTATGCTATTAAGTGAGTTTGACATCCAGTATGTGGACAGAAAGGCAATCAAAGGGCAAGCTATAGCAGATCACCTAGCTGATGCACCTCTAATAGATGCATATCCTTTGATCATAGAATTTCCAGATGAGCATATCTACCTAATTGAAGAACAGCCCCCATGGAAGCTTTATTTTGATGGCTCATACACATCTCATGGATCAGGGGCAGGAATATTGCTGGTCACACCTCAAGGAGATTATATTCCAAAAGCCTTTAAGCTACAATTCCCTAGTACCAACAATATAGCAGAATATGAGGCTCTCATAGTAGGATTAAAAATAGTAGCCGAATGGAACATCACTGAGTTACAAATCTTTGGCGATTCTCAGCTCATCATCAAGCAAGTCCTAAATGAATATCAAACCAAAGATGAAAAGCTATTACCCTACAAAGAGCTAGTTGATCAGTTGACCCAACATTTTACAAAGCTTTAGTTGATCCATCACCACTTTTCTAGCCCATATTTCCCACAAGGCAACTAACAAAACCCTCCTCAAAATCCTAAAGAAAGTTGTCAATGATTCTGGCCGTGATTGGCACCTACAAATAAATTCGGCTCTATGGACCTATCAAACCTCCCTCCACACATCCATAGGAACAACTCCATACTCCCTAGTCTATGGTGCCGAAGCGGTATTACCTATAGAAGTTGAACTTCCCTCACTATGCATATCTTTGCGAGGGCAAATATCAAATGAAGAATACATAGTAGCTCGGCTCACCCAGCTAGATCTCTTAGACAAGAAGAGACAACAAGCCTATGACCATCTCACAGTCTACCAAACTCGTCTCAAATGGAATTTCAACAAGAAGGTGCTCCCATGAAACTTTCAGCCAGGTGACATGGTCCTCAAAGAAAACATGAAAGTCCAAGCAGATCGAGAAAAGAAAGGCAAGTTTGAACCTACATGGCTCGATCCTTATGTTGTCACTGCATGCTTTGGCTCCGGAGCCTATTAGCTATCTACACCAGAAGGAGAACTCTTGAATAATTTGACTAACATCATTCATCTCAAGAAGTTCTATGCTTAAAGATCCTTGGTATACCCAACTTTTGAAAAATACAAAAAAATAGTAAAGAGAAATAAGCGTCCAATGGTGAAAACTTGGCAATTCAAGCACCTTGGATAGGTACCTTGGTGAAAACCTGGTAATTCAAGCACCTTGTGTACTAAAGACTAATCCATTATCTATCACTATCCTATCCCTCATCCATCCACCCACCGTCCCATAACACACCTGCTTGTTCCCCTGGTGTTCCAACCAAATATCCAAAATCTGATGAAGCTTGTAAATATCTCCTATACAGCTTGTAAAATCTTGTACCTCAGCTTGTAAAATCTTGTACCAAAGCTTTTATTATACCTTGTAAATCTTGTACCATACCTTGTATATTTGAATCTTGTCCAAAGCGCATACCATATTCTAGCTTGTAAATAATCTTGTATCCTAGCTTGTATCCTATCACATGCACACAAAGAACCCCATTTTCACTTAAGCTTTTCGCAAACCATCTACCTATCCACCTATCAAATATTATAGACATCCCCTCCTTCACAAACATTTCCATCTCACAAAAACCAAAACATGAAAAAACTTGTACATTTGTAACATATCTTGGTCCATCAGCTTGTACATCCTCTTTAGCTTAGTACCATTGTATCTATCCAGCGTTTGTGTCAGTTCGTCCTTGATCAGCATCTTGCACACATCGCACAACCCTTGGTTAGCTATTCCAATGCATCCTTTAGCTAGACTTCCTATCACCAAAATGTTATCCTTCTTAGTTCAGCTTGCCAGATGCATCACTCATCCAAATCCACCAGCTTAGGTGCTCTCTGATAGGTCCTTGCAGGATATAGCTTTCCTCATGTTTGATCTTGGTCTGTTAGTACCTCATCCTACCCATCTCATTGGCAAACGGTTCTCTTTTGGATTTTCACTTTCTTTTGATTTGGGGATCTTCCCTTTTGGGTCTTGAAAATATCTTTTCCAAGATATCTCCTTGTTCCCTCCTCAAGGTTTGCACGATCTTCCATATCATGGTATGCTGCGAATGGGGCAATCAGATCGTAAGGTCTTGATCATGTCTTTTGCTTGTTTTCTTTTTCTGCTTGTGGGTTACCCGGTATCGTTTCCACGCTACTTCCTCTGGGATTCATGTGTGATACTGGGGCAATCCTTGCGTGTTTTTTTTGAGTCAGTTTGTCAATCCTCTGGACGGTTGGTGAAAAGGCCTTGATGTTCTTGGTAACCTTGGCAATTAACCAATAGTCCTATAGCAAATATAGTGCTCAACTACATGGTGGTACTTCTCTTTGAAGTATCCCCCCACTCAAAAAGCTTCAATGGATTCCCTTCATCTCCATTATCCCCCATCCATATCTAGCATCTGTCACTCCTCCCCCAGCTTATGCATCAATATCTCTTTGAATCGCTCCTCACGCTTAGCTTTTGGGATCCACAATCCTAGTCTTAGGGATCCACCAATCAAATCAATCCACCAAGCCTCATCTTTCAAGATCCACAATCCTAGTCCTAGGGATCTCTGAAACCCATCTTCCACCAATCTGACTCTTTGAAGTCCTATTGCATCAGCTTTATCATTCCATCATCCATCTCTCTACCATGGATTCCTTTTATAGCACTTCGCTCCTCCATCCTCCCCCCAATCCTAGAAAGTCTTAAGCTTGCTTTACTATTGTGCCTCTAATTTCCCTTTATCATTCTCCCATAGTGAGAGTTTGAGCTAACTAAACCTCTTCTCTTAAGCCAATCTGAGCCTCCATGCTCATCTCGAATTCTTTTACTTTTCAAGAAGCCGTCAAGCATCTTTTATCTCTTCACCACCTTCTCGAGGGGGCATCATCTGAGTCTAGTCTCTCCTTTTCTTATCCAAGATTGGGGCAACCTTATTGCTAAAACATCTTCCTCATGTCATCTTCATTTGAACTTCTTTGAAATAGTGTTGTCTCAACACTATGTCAAAGAGGGGCAAAATGTAGACACCTAAATTTGATTACACTGCTTTACTAGTCCTATTTAGTTATCTCTAAAGGCATCATTAATTAAATTATTATTTAATTAATCCTTTGCCATCCCTAGCTGATTAATTTAATTAATCATCTATAGTCCTAATTGATAAATCAAATAACCTATCATTTATCAATTAAATCCTATTCTTCTATCTAATTCCAAAAATCTCCATTTATTAAATAAATCTATTTGACAAATAAAATCCTCAAATCTAAAAACCCCTAACTTATCCCTAATCCTCCATTTAGCCTAATCCACCCCATCCACTCATACTAACCTAGCTTAGCCACTAAATCACCCACCCTCATTAATCTCATCCACTTTCACATCTCTAACATCCTTAATCTAATCCTAAACCCAAGCCTAATCCACCTCCTAATGTTGTCACATTCCCTAAACAATTTTAAGACTTTCCTAAACCAAACCAAAGTCTCCCCTCAAAAATCCCAACCACCAAGTCATGAGTGCTCTTGCAAACCATAAAAGACTCTTACAAGCCCACTCATGACTCTTACATCCATCTTCCACACTCTTCCCTCTTCCACACTCATTCCTCTTACATCTCTCTTACATACTCAACCCCACTCATCATGTCTTTAACCAACCCTTTACCCTACCCTCTCACACTCATCCTCCTTGTGACAAGTGTCACCTTCCCATTGGTTCTAAACAAGCACAATCTATGTGCTCTTTTTTGAGTGCATCCTAGCCCTCCTTAAGCCTTCATCTCTCCTTGCATCTTAACCCTCCATCCCTCAAGCCCTTAGCCTATAAATTGAATCCCCTCCCAAGCCATTTAATCAAAACCATTTGAGTAAAGTTATCATGCCCTTTTGAGAGCCAAAAGCCATACCCATACCCTTATAATGCCAAATTGAGAGCTCACAAAGCTATCAATTTTCCATTTACCCATCTCCACCATTGAAGCAACTTTGGGCAAGCAATTGAGTATACATCCCCAATCTACACATAAACACATCTCAAAAACAAGAGAACAATCTCATTGAGAGAGCTTATCCATGGCTCACATTCTCATTTGAGTTTGTCTTCTGTTTGTCTCTCTTATATGTTATGTTAGTTTAATGTGTAAATGCTTTCATTGAATTAGTATTTCTAGCACATTAGATTAGTGTACACAATAACTACAGATTTAGAAATAGAACCAGCAATCCCAAAACTAATTCCCAATGTAGAAGAGCCAAGTACAAAAGAATTATCAACACCAATAGAACCTTTAGGTAAACCAAGAGAATCTATAATAGAACCAACAATAATAGAACCAGCAATAGAGCTAACAAGTATATTCTAGGTAGGATAGGAAAGAGAAAACTAAACAAAACCTATTTTCAAAGTCCTAGGTCTAGAAGAACCAATAGCAAAATAAATATCATCCTTACCAGAAGTAGGACTGGTTCTAGCAATGGAGACAACAACAAGATGACCAATAAAATAAATACTAGCATATGGGGTGAAAACTCTAGTTTGCCTAACATTAGAGATAGGGTTAGGATCAACACCATTAACCTTAGAAAAGACTTCATTTTTCTTATAAATAGTGCAGTGTTCAGTAGAAGCACCCTTCCACCAAGAGGTAGACTTCTTATTCTTAACCCTCTGTAATCCACATTGAGTAGCTAAGTGGCCTATTTTAAAACACTTTCTACACCTAAAGGGAATCCCTTCATAGTCTAGAGTGTGAATTCAAGATCCTCTCGAATGTTCCAACCTAATCGTTTATGGTAACCCTTTTGAGATATCCATTTCTACCAATATTCATGCATAACTAGAGTGCATCATATCATCAGATAGCTCATCAACCACAAAAATAATTCCTAGAGCCTTTTTCATAGTCTCCAAAAGTGTATCAACCCAAAGATGAAGAGGAAGATACGGAAGCCTAACCTAGATCACGATCTTGTTGAAGATTTCTAAAGTTGGGGGAAAATATGGGTACCAAGGTTTCACAAACAGTATAAAGTGATTTTCCCACATAAAAGAGAAATTGCACAAAATCAAGTTCCTATCTTCAAAATTTTCAAATTTAGCAAAAAAATCCTTAGCCATGGGGAAAATGTGAACTATACCTCAAATAAGAAGTTCCCAATGAGCAGAGATCCATCAATTCAAGTCAAGAATACTTGGCCAAAGACCCATGAAGTGGCAGATAACCCAAAGGAAGCTTCCTCAAATTTTGTCAACACTTGTCAAAATAAATCCAAACAAGACTAGAAACTATAAAAGACCTCCTAGCATTCAAACCTAATCCACCACCAAACATAGCCCCCTCAAAAAGATTGGTCATAACACCAACTGAGATCATACTTACATATGATAAGGTTGTAGTAGCACCAAAAAAAGGAATGGAGCCATATAGAACCCCCTCCCCACAATAAAAATTAGTGCCAATAGACATAGAAGCTCTAGAAGCCAAAGAGGCCCTAGCCAAAAATCTAGATTTAGAAGCATGCAAAGCCCCAGAGAAATTTGAAACCTTAGTAGTTAATAAAACTCTAATTATTATACTCATAGATGCACTAGAAGATAAGAAACCCTTAGAGGCACCATCAACCAAAGAGGATAGTGTAGAATTAGAAGAAAATAATTCCCTAGGTGCATCCTCAGTAGATGACTTTACACCAGCTAAGATAGCAACACCAGCCAAGGCCACAACCTTTAATACAATGTCAGTAGGTAGAGAAACATTGTCATAAACCAAAGAGGATAGTGTAAAATTAGAATAAAACAAAGCCCTAGGTGCAACCTCATTAGATGACTTTACAGTAGATGAGATAGAAAGCCCACTTGGGGCCCAAACCTTTAACACAATTACAATAGGAAGAGAAACCCTAGCCAAATCACAACCAACCTCAATAGATGGCCCAACATCAATAGAATCCAAAATGCCACCAGAATCCAAAAAATAGAAGAAGCCCCATAGTCATCATAACACCAATAGAAACCCTAGCCACCATAGGGACCGATGATAATTTTAACAAGTTCTCAATATATGGTTACTTTTGTGTAAATTTTGATATAATCATTTCACATGATTTAAGTGTTGAGATCATGTATAAGCAAGTCATGAAGAGAGCAGACAAATAAATAGAAATATGCACCAAGCTACTCAATTTTTTCACTAAATGAAGAGCTCAATGGTAATCATACTTCTACTATTGTCGTTGAGTGCATGTTAAGGAAGTGAAGGATGAGAAGTATTAACTGTGCAAGAAGAATGTTAACCGAGCAATATGGGTGTCTAGATTCAATGAATTTGAGCTGGATGAAGATAAAATCATTTTGATTAAGCAACATAACTTTGGAGAATCTGGTGAAGCAACAATAAGTTTTCTATTTAAGGGATGAACAAGATGCTCATTATTAATGGTCAAGTTAAGATGAAGTTGATAGCCAAAGGCTAATTGAGAAGATCTGCATTGTGAGATCTTGCAAGTGAAGTGCAAGAACTAATTTGTATGTGAGTGGATCATCTAGAATGAAGAAATATGAAGAACAAAGATGAAATAATGAGAAAAGTGGAGATCTAGAATAACAAAGGTAGTTACATTATTCTCGGATCATTTCATTGTTACTAATCATTGTAGTAGAAAATCTCTTAAATGAGTGGACTTAATAGTATTATTTGTAAATCCATTTGTATGGTGACATTTAGTTGAATGTTAGTAAGTCCTTTAGAGAAGGAAACTCTAAATATTGAGGAGTGGTAAGGTCTAGATGATCTTTGGTTTAAATCATCTAACTAGGTCACATTTACAATGCATATGTAACCTTTAACAAAGTTGGCTCCTAACAAAGCTCACTTCAGAAGAGTGAATTTTTTAAGTTGTCAGTTCCTAGATGGTTTTTCTATTGATAGGGTTTCCAAGTTAGAAATACTTGTTTCAAAATGTGTGAATGATTTTATTGCATCTTATTTCATGTTTACTAATTATTGGTTCAACTTGGTATATACTCATGAAGTTTAGTCTAATACTTGGTACATGAAGTTAACATTTTACTACAAAGCTTGAACTGAATATAATAGTGAAGTTTGATCTATTTACCAAGCTAGTCATTTGAAAGTTTAAAATATTAAGTTACTAGAAAAGTATTTAAATGACTTGTCAGATAACTAGCTATGAAAAATTCACTCCCCCCCCTCTACCCCTCTCAGTTACCTAACATGATATTTGGTACAAAGATAAGACTGAAAGGACTCCTTTGACCATAGTCAGCTGACTAAAATTTGAAATTCATTTCCCTTTCCATTTGTCTACCTTTTGTTCAAATTTGTTAAGAATAGGTTCCTAGGGTTTTTTAGATCTATTATCCTTTTCAATAGGAGTACCTAAATATTTGCATGGTAAGGCACCTTTTTTTGTATCCTAGAATATTATAGCTATCAATTTCTAATGATGGGTTAGTGTTTAAAAACAAAATCTCTAATTTATGATTGTTGACTTGTTGATACTAAGCTTTCATATATAATTAAAGGATTTCCTTATGATCTAGTACTTCATTCTTGGTGGATTCATCTCATTGAATGGTATCATTTGCAAATTATCGATGGGTGATATTGGTGTTGCCCTTTGTAACTTTAACACCATTTACTTTATTTAAAGAATGATAATTATTTATTGCTCTACCTTAGGCCTCTATCGTTATAATGAATATTCGACCCCTTCTGAAATTCCTATTAAAATTTTGAAGAAGCCTTCTTGTGTTCCATTTACAAGAATATAGATTTTTGTTGTACATATGAAATTAAAGATAAGGTTGACCCATGTTTCTAAAAAATTAAAAGCTTCAAGATATTTGCATATGAAACTCCAATCAACCTTAGTCTAAGCCTTTCAAATGTCTAATGTGATGAGCATTGTGGGTTTTTCTATTATTGTACAAAGTGAGTGAGTTCTTGAATGATATCAATATCATAAAAGATTTATTTACAATGGTTTTTAGTCTATTAACCATTTCTTAAGAAATGATTTTATATAGTGTATTGAAAAGCATTATAGGTTTGAAGTCACTAAAATTCTTTGTTTCAATTTTTTTTGGAATTAGTGTTAAAAAGGTATTGTTTATTTCTTTAAGAATTTTTCTTGATTTCCTAGCATTTTCAATGGCTTCTCATAAGTTTGATCATAGGAAACACTAGCATTTTTGAAAAATAAACTAGGAGAGAAATTATCTAGACCTAGAGCCTTATCTGGCTTCATTTGGAACAATGTTCTTTTGATTTCATCATTGGTTAAGATTAACTTAACAGCATATTATCTTTATGAGTGATTTTTTTAGGAATATAATTTATAAATTGATTTTGGGATTTTAGGTATGAAGACTCCAAATAATAAAGAGTGTTCTAAAAAAAGACAACTTCCTTGGCAATTGTCTTTGCACTATCAAGGTACATACCATGTTGAATTGTAATTTTAGTAATTTTGTTTATATTTCTTCTCATTTTGGTCATGTTATAGAAAAAAATTGTGTTTTTTTCATCTTTTGATAACCAATCATCCCCAAATTTTTCTTTCTAATAAATTTCATCTTTTAACAATATCAGTTCTTATATGCTTAATAGATCCTTTTCTCTAAGATAACTTTTATTATCCATTCCTTCCAGAAAGAAATTTTCTTTAAGAGTCTTAATATCAGCTTCAATTTTATCTTATTATTCAAAAATAAATCTACAATGATATTTATTCCAATCAAGGATTTTGGTTTAGAGAGATTTAAGTTTAGAAACAAAGCAATACATTTTTAACCTTCCATGAATTTCTCTAACAACTAATTTTTCAAAAATGACATAAAATTATTATCAAGATACCACATATTTTAATTTGAAGGACCTCCTATTGGTTATGGACTCTTCAAGGATTTCAAGGGAAATAGGGAAGTAGTTTGATCCTAAGGTAGGATCCAATGAAGCATTAATTTGATAGTCAAAAGAGGACAATTTTCTATAGAATAAAAATATGTCCATTTTTTAACTATGTTATCAGATCCATCCTTTTTTTGGCTAGTGATAATATTTATTTCATTAATATAAAAGGAGATTCAATATATCATAACATAAGGTTTATGCATTGCCTCCAATGAGAACTCCATAATAGAAGCATCCATCCCATCTTTACATAAGAAGAGTGTTAGGATTAACCACAAATATAAATAAAAGTTACATGCAAATATAACCAATATCAAAAAATAATAAGGTGTACAAATGAGAAGACAAGACACAAGGATTTAATGTGTTTCATCCAATCCTTGGGCTACATCCACCAAGAACAAGTCCAATGATTACAGTCTGCAATCCCTTACAACTCAATACCACCACAAGAAGCTACAATATCACCATTTCATTATGAAATCCCTAACCCTAAGACATTGTATACAAGATTTTGTCACTTACAAAATTAGGGCTAGAATAAGTCATCCAATAGAAGAAAAAATAGTAGCTAACACCTTTTACAACTGCTACCCCCAAAAACCCCTTGCAGGGGTGCTGCCCCTTGACCCCACCCTATACTATGATAGGGAGTGCACCTAGACCCCACAAGGGTGCTACCCCTTGATCCCATCTTGGAGGTGCTACCCCCAAATCCCCATACAAATAATCTAGGGGGAAATCATACCATATAAACCTCTATGTCTAATAAGGCTCCACATCACAACAATCTCCCAATTGGAAATTGATCAAACTCCACAATAATAACAAAGAAATCCATCTCAATGGTCATATTAAAATTCCCTTCTCTAGGATACATACAATATGCATTACAATATTCGTAACTAAGCTTTTACATTTCATTTAACACATAGTGTCATACATAAATTAATGTCAATTGTTATTGAACCAACAAACTAGCATTCAAAACATGCTCCTTATGATTGCAAGTTTAGGTCCAAAAGTCTAAAGAGTACCATCATCATAAAACTAGTCACCCATCCATCAGGATTTACACCAACCTCTTCAAAAACACATCTTCAGACACCATAATTTCTATGATAGCTACCATTGTTTCCAAAAAAATCCTCTCTTCACATTTTATCCATCTTAAGCAACATCTTCCAGGCTCAGAAACTTTGATCATGTCATTCCAAAACCTGGTCTCTTGGAAAAAATTCAAGGCTTCCTTTACACACCCACTGCTTATAAGAAAATAATATGCACAACCCTCCTTCATCATTGTGTTGTAGAACAACAATGTTGGGGATGAGCCATCAAAAATCCTTGCACCTTCTGAGCATTAGATTCCATAAAAAGATGAATTTTATCTTTCAATTTCCCCCATTCCACTCCTATTTGGGATCTATAAGCATTTTGATCCACACTCTATGACCACCACAAGAAGGAATAATGTCCAACCTCCAATACCTCCTTTTCATTCTCGAAATTATAGTTGAAACCATAGCCTAGAGTGACCCATCTAAGTAGGGAATCCAAACCCATAGTTGATTCCTTTGGGAATAGGGAAATAATGACCCCTTTCACCACCTCAATATACTCATTCATTTTCAAGATCCAAGCCATAATCATCATTTCTATGTCTGCATTCACCTTCCAATGATTCTCTTCATTTTGGAATGAATCTCCTAACATTTTTTGTACTACCCTTCTAACACCATGAAGCAGGTATTTCAAAAATAGCTTCAATCAATGGTTTTCTATAGGCCCAAATAAATGAAGGTAGGCTTCATAATCCCTCACCTCAAAATCTCTACTACACACTTTATCTCATTTACTAAACTTCTTTATCAAGCTTCATTCTAAAGAAATCTTGCACACAGGACCTATCAATTTGCCTGATGTCACTTATTCAAAGTGACCTCATAGAGATTATGCATCGTTTAAAGTAATAATCCTTAGCTATTTGATTTAAGTATGTTGTCCATGTATCTCCACTTCATCTCACTTCATACATTAATATCTACTGTCAATCATAAATAATAATGGATCCATAAAAATATGACTCCCATATGTAACATTTCATCAATCTAATCAAATATTTGAAAAATCATCTTCCAAAAAATCCTCCCAACTATCACATTTTTCAAATTGGCATTCATCAACCTCTTGGAATTTAGTCACCCATTTTGAAAAATAATCCACATCTCAATTACCATCTCTCTGAAATTGACTCACCATAAAATCTTTAAAGCTTTCTAATAAATCTTTGATAGCTTTCATATAATTTTATAAGTGACATGTCTTCACCCTATTTTATCAAATGGCATCCACTGTCACCAAGGAATCACATTCTAAGTGTAATTTTGACACTCCCAATGATTTTCCACATCGAACAACATTTTAAAAAGCCTTTACTTCAACTACATTGTTGGTCCCATCCCTTAATATTTTTTCTACAAAAGACACAATCATCCCATTATGATCCCTTAAATCCACCCATGCACTAGAAGGGCCAGGACTTTATTTGACCACCCCCATCAAAAATTTATTTATCCCACCCAAAGAAAGGAGAAGACCAACACACCATCTCATCAAAGCAACACCCAACTAAGCCTTTCTTTCCATATTTTTTACTTTAGATTATTATTCCTGGTCATTTTTTGTATACAACTATATTCCTTTGTTAAAAAAGAGCTTGGAAAAACTTCTCCTTAAATTTTTTGCATACATTAATTCCTCAATCAAGTGATCAATATGCCATAACAATCCATCCAATAGATCCTCTTTATCATGGAAAATATGTCTATTTCTCTCTTTCCAAATTTTTTGGATAACAATTGAAGGGATGACTATTCATATACTAGACAAAATTAACTTTATTTTATCCCTCAGCCAACTAATAAAGAAGTCTTTCAAGTTTGGCATCCAATGGCCCTGCCAACTTAATTTAGATCTCATTGTATTCCAACAAGCTATAGCTTTTGCACAATTGAAAAGAAGATGATCAACAAACTCTTCATTATTTTGACACATCACACATCTAGTCAAGCCATAATACCCCATTTTTTATGCCTTTCACTAGTTATAATCCTTACTTGAATGTCTAGTGAAGAGAAGGAGCCATCATTGGGAAGGCAACCCTTATACCAACAAAAATCACTAGCCTCAAAGTTTACCCCTTCACCATCAGCTACCAATCCATGCCACAACTTTACTGAATATTTCCTTGAGGAGGAAGTGTGCCAAAAAATATTGTACACCCTATCTACCTTGCAAAACTCCCTACATTTAAAAACACTACTTGTCATATCTTATTTTTATTCAATTAATTAATTTACATTACCATCCTTCCACTACCACCCTTCAACTAAAGGATCATCCTTCCATTCTAAATAATTGGTTTTCTTATTCCCCCATCTTTCACAAAGGATCTCTTTCAGTTCTACACACCTTTGGTCTTCACCAAGAATTGGGTAGCCATTTCATGAGTCATGTCATAATTTATCTTTTAAACCATCACCAATATGTCAAGAAATATGATTTTTAGTAATATGTATGCAAGTTAAAATAAAATTCCAAATGACTGACCCACTATGGGTATTCTTAATAGTCAAAATTATTTCCACTTCCTATTAATCTAGGTACTTTTCTATAAGAATCTTCACCTATAGCTGGTCTGAGCATATAAATAGGTTCTAAACAAACTTGGCTCTAAAATCTATATTCATTAAATTATAGTCTCTAGGACCAACACCTCCATACTCTTTAGATATATAAATCTTCTTTCATGCCAACAAAGGAAGTTTAACCTCCTCACCATTACCATTCCAAAAAAATATCATCTTTCACTTAGTCACATCTATCACCTTTTTTTAACATTCAAATACATCATATAAAATATAAGAACAAAAGAGACCACATATTTCAGCACCAAAATATGCACCACATAATCCACCTCCCTTTCGATCCTTCCAAATACTTCAAATATTTTCTCAAGCAAACCCTTCCATAAATCAATTTTGTTCTTCCCTTGAAATAGTGAAATCTCAAAATATCTACCTAGAAGTGAGCCACTTCTAATGTTAAAAATCCTAAACATTTCCCTCTCTTACACTAGGGGGTTTTAAAAAAGAACACCTCATATTTTTGCCAATTGATTTCTTTCCCTAAGATATGTCAATACAAATTGAGAATTTTTTTTATGACTCTTGCCTTTCTATTTGAGGCTTCCCATGATAGAAAGGTGTCACCAACAAATTGAAGATGTGAAACAATTTCAACACCATCTAGCACCTTAACCCCTTTCCATGAACCCTTCTCCCACTTGTGAGAAAATAACCTTCCAATAACTTCTACCAGTGGAATAAATAAAAAGGGGGAGAGAGGGTCCCTTTGTCTAATTCTTTTCTCCAATTCAAAACACCCATGTGGATTTCCTTTCACCAAAATAGAAAGCTAGGGTGTGCGGGAGGAAATACAACTACTCACCCAACTTACCCATTTTTTTCAAACTCAAATCTTTCTAGCACCTTAAGAAGAAACCCTTTATTCCACCTCATCATAGGCCCTCTTATTATCTAGTTTTATCATCATCTTTTCTAGTTTTATAATCATGATTGAGTGAATCAGCTCATGTGTTATGATAAGCCCTTCATAGATGAAGCATCTAAGGGAGAAACCACTCTACTCAATTAAAATAACACTATCTAGAACTCGATTTAGTCTATTTTACATTACTTTTGAAATGATCTTATATAAGGTACTACGAAGAGAAATAGGTCTAAAATCTTCAAAGATTACCACTTCATCCTTCCTAGGAATTAGAGAAATAAAGGTGTTATTCAAATCCTTCAAAATAAAGCCACCTCTATGAGATTCCTCAACCACTTCCCAAAATTTTCATAGCCAAAAAATCCCAAAAGGCCTAAAAAAACAAGGTTGAAAATTCATCCAAGCCTAGCATGTTATCCCTAGCTAAACCAAAAAGGGCCTTCTTTACTTCCTACATAGATACATGATTAGTCAACATTTTGTTTTGTGCCTCAGAAATCATGTGTGGGATGCAACTTAAAAAATCTTCTACAACCAACAAATCCACATTTTTTATCTGTCCTCTTCTTTAAAAAAAGGTTGAAACCTCTTTCTTTATTTCCTTTGGATCTTGGAGATCATGACCATCCCCATCCTTAATAGAATAAATCTCATTATGTGCCCTACACATCTTTACTAAGATATGAAAGAATTTTGTATTATGGTCCTCATCATTCAACACATCTCCCTAGAATTTTTCTTCACAAATATCTCTTCCCTGGATAGAACCTTTGCATATTCCTTACTAAGGGATTTTTCATACTCAAATTCCTTCTTAGCCATCCCTTTTTAAATAACCTTATCACTCAAATCCTTTAACAATTCCTCTAGACTTAATTTTTTATTGAAAATATTATTAAAATGTTCCCTATCCAAAACCTTAAGTTTCTCTTTAATAAACTATGCCATTTTAAAGAGAATAAAGGCTTTATTACCTTTCACCACCAGAGAAGACAACTACCAATGCTTAATTAAGTCCTTGAATCCATATGCTTGTAGCTACATAACTTCAAACTTAAAAGGACATCTATCAAGACAAGAGTCCTCCTACAAATGTAGATCTATTGGGAAGTGATCCAACACATGTATTAATATAATTTCAACCTCGCATGTCCAGTGAAAATTGGCCCAATCTCTAGCTAAGAGGAACCCATCCAACTTTTCAGCTATATTAATAAAGATAGTCCTATGATTAGTCCAAGTGAACTCACCACATTTAAAATGGATATTAAATAAGCCATTATCCACTACAAATTGGTAGAAACCCACTTGATTAGTTAACATCCAACCTCTACCACCTCTCTTATTAGTAGGATTGAGAATGACATTAAAATTACCACCCAATAACTCAATCTCCTCTCCCATAGAGTTCAACAAACCTAAAATAGATTTCCATAAGGAGTGTCTCTATCTATCCTTAACTAGTCCATATACATTAATGAGGTTAAAAGCAACCCTTAATTTCTTCAATATAATCTTCAACCACTTTCATTGTTTTTCCTACTACATTACCACCACCTCAATTGAATCCTCTATCCATAGCACCCATAGTCCCTACTTCAAAGTCCTCTTTCTTATTCTTAGTCTCTTGTAATAATACTATCTCAGGTCTCTCTTGATCAAAACCCCACTTGATCAAGCAGACCTTGTCAAGAGAATTGTAGCCCTTGACATTCCACACAAGTAAATTAACTTCTTCTGGGAAGAGACACAACCTCTTCCCAATATCAATTTTCTTTGACCTAAAGTGCTACCAACAAATTGAATCAAAGACTAATTTGTCTTATATCCTCTCTTTTTTCTCCATCCTTGACTTTATGATCCTTTGCATTAGTTTGGGTTAGATTCTCTTCTCATGTATCCCAATATCACCATCTAAGCCCAAGAAATTTTCTTCAAGATCACCATCTGACTCCATCTCTAAGTCCAATTCAACCATTTCTCCACTAAAGTCCCTTACCAAATTGAAAAAAGACTCCAAATTATTAATTGGAAAATTTCTAATGTCCTTGAAAGTGGTGTCCATCAGTAAATCATCCTTCACTAGCTCATCCTTATTCACATCTTCCATTCTTGTGGAAACCGCATGGGTCTCTTTATCAGGCTTTTCTAGTTGACTGGACAAATAGTCATTCCTCTTCTCTTCTTCCTCCAAATTAAAGGTCTCCTTGATATGTTTATGAAGATAAATCTCATTATACTACATATCTTGATGCACTGGAGTTAGCATCAACACTTGATCAATTAGAATTTTTTTTTGGTGATTCCAACACAACCAAGCATCCACACTCATTAATAGCTACTCCAATCAAGACCTCCATATCTTGATACTCTTTCTAATCTAATATTATCCCAAGATACTTATCATTTAACACAAAATACTTCTCCTCCATTATGTAAAAATACCAATTGTCCCTTCCCCCTTCATCTGCACTTGATCCTTTACAACCTAAAATATCACATTTAATTAGTTGAGATTATTAAGCACTCCCTTCATGAAGATTCTACCTTTTTCAAAAAAGTGTTTGAATGAATCATTGCTCTTTATGTGAAAGATCATTACATTGTAACCTTGCATCATTTATTTTCTATCCACATAATTAAATTTATCAATCTAGGGCAATGTCCAAGACTATATGCAAAGAAGAATTGAGAAAACTTTCTAAATAGTTCATTCTATACTACACTTGCATGAAATCAAATCTATTCTAGAGATATTTGATGAAAAGAAAAAAACTTGCAAGAATTGAAAAAATAAAATAAAGAACACTTGCTGGAAATAAACTTGCTTGAATTGAATTTACTCTAGGAACTTCAAATTACATTGCTGCTGAAAATGAAACTAAATTATCATATTTCCTAAGACTAAATAGTTTTCCTAATCTACCCCACTTCATCACCATGTATCTACTCAAATAATTACAATGTATCTACAGAATACATATCCTATAATTATCCAACCAATCCATGAACAATTTGAATCCAAGATCCTATTTTTATGGGATCATTTACAGAACTTTGAGAAAACTTAATTTGTTTTCCACAATTCTAACACTTCAGTCATGTGATGATTCATTATTTATGTGATTTATGCCAATTACTCAAAAATTTGTGTATCCCTTTTATCCAGTTTCCATATCTTTCTGAATCTATCAATTTTGTTAAGAAATGAGAGAGATATGGTTGTTTTAGTATGACTAGTATTTTAACTGAATTGTTCTCATTTATTACTACCATAAAATAAAAATTTTCTGATGAGAATAAAGCCAAATAGATAAAATATAATTTGTATATCTTCAATACTATTTTCCAAAACATCTTTCATATCTTTATTTCATTAACAAATGAGTGAGATGTGGCTATTTTAGTGGAACTTCCTTTTTGACAATTTATGGGCACTTGATTTTAGGAACTCTCCAAGTTCTCAACATGAATCAAGGAACTTCTCATCAATTAGTTCAACTAGATCATTGATCTTGATCATACATATTATATTACAATAATTAAAGAACATTTAAATAATTTCCAACTTTAGTTATCTTCATTGAAGAAAGATAACACAATGTAATGTACAATTTCAACTTGCACAAAACAAATATTTTGCTAACTAATTTAGGAATGACTGATTGCCTATGATTATCCATGAATATTGGAATGTGTTTCTTGATTGAAAGAGACTTTCCTTACTCTATTTATGATGTCTTAAAATCATTCAATGTGTCTTAAAGTCTTTTTTGTGGTTGTCTAGAGCTCTTTGTAGAAATTGCTTTTGAAACGTTCTTCTTTTCATGAGCTAATTAATAACTCTAAACTACAATTTAGGATCTTTCACACTTATAGAAACATATTAAAAGTAATTTTCATCATATTTATTTACTAAAAATAAATCAAATATCTACTTTATATTCTACCTTAAACAACTAAACAACCCTCCATTATTACTCAAATCCACTTTAGCATCAATATATTAAGAAGAAATATATGATTGTATTGGATTAATTATGAGACCAATAATGGTCTCATCATTATTCCCAAACCTAAAATATTTCAAGTCCCTCTATAACTCATGATAAGCCTTTAAATTGAAAATATATACTCTTTTTTCTATTTTCACATGGCTCCGAATAAATACAGATGGTTGTAGATTAGCTTTAGATTTATCTACAAACCATGATATATTATGTTAGGCACTTTTTTTTCTTCTGTATGAGTGGATTGAGAAAAATAAAATAACTTTAAGTTGAGTAAGGGTAAAATAATAAAGAAAATACCTAAATTTATCTTAGTTTCCATTCATCCACTATGCAACATTTGTAGCTCACTTTCCCCATGATGTATGCAAGAAGTTTCTTCATCTTATAAGAGTTGCATCTTGATCTTATCTAGTGAACAAAAATGATATTTCCTCCCCTTATTATTTTTGTATGTTATTGAAGTTTTAGAGTATGAATTGTAGGTGTACTTCTAGTTCCCCAATTTTTAATCTTTAAAAATCACCTCTCAAGAAAAGAAATTCCCTTAATGTGTTCCTTGATTTTACTAACATGTGTAATCACCTAAAAATGGTCATCTAGACTATTAGCCCCCTTTTCAACATTTTGGCTAAATTAATTTAATCATTTGCCTAGACCAAATTGCTAATAATCAATTTATTTGATTATAACCTATAGTTTGACTATGCTATCCTAAGTTCATTATTTGATTAAAAGAACATGTCCCCTTGTAATTAAATAAAAGACCCCATTATTCTAACCCACTTAAAGTGCACACATAAAGTCCTTTTTCTATTTTGCAATTAAAAGAAAAGGCTTTGTGACTTTTGTCTTATATGACAAGTCAACTTATATTCTATTGGTTGACTTGTGTGTGCACATGGATCACTCCTCTTTTCAAATTCCACCATTGATCATCCACCATATTCATCTTGATCTCTACCATCCATATGAATTTAAAAGGGAGAGAGCTTTCCCCCTCAAAGGATTCATCTTTTGAGTATTGTTATGCTGCAAGTTTTCTAATAGGTTTCTTTGGAGCTTTGTGGAGAAATTCTATTTCTTGTCTACATTCTCTTATACCATATAATTTTAGCTTAGATTCATGTTGCATGTTATTTTAGCTTCTATTTTGCAATGATCTATCTCACATAGCTTAATATTTGGTTTGTAACACTCTCATACATGTTTTAGCATAGCCACATTTTGCATTCTCATCTTAGCTTAGTTTCCATACTTGCATTACATTCTTGAGGAACTCCTTGAGACATTTGCATTATTGCATCTTATCTTTGGAACCTCCCATTGCATGGTTTACTAGCAAGAAGAGAATTCCTAAGGCTCAGCTGAGAGCCTTCTTATTCTTGAAATATACTCTCTTGCACTTTTTGGATAGGGAGCTCTAAGCCGACATTCGAGCATTCCAAACTCATGAAATTGTTTGGATAGAAGGGTTTAGAGTGGGACACAATTCGAGTGTACATTTTTGGCACCCACCGTGAGGCTTGAATCAAGTTTCTAGCTCCATTTTCTTTTATTTTTTATCTCTAGTTTTTTACAGCAACATATTGGATCTAATCAAGTGCTTTTGTAGAATTATCACTTTGGTTTTAAGGCCAACCCATAAGTAGATTGGTTTGAAGGCCAAAAATCTAGTTGGTTTAAAGATTTGATCATATCTTTTAAACTACTTAGATTTTGGTTCTAAAATATTTTTTTCGAGTTTGGTATGTGTCCAAAATGTCTCAGTCCAATTTTTAGAGCATTTTGACTTGATTTACAGAAGTTATGATTTTTTCTTTATTTTTCATAAAAAGTCATTTATGATCACAAATCAGCATATTTTTTAGAAAAACTTACATTTTCAGAAAAAAATTTGAATTCTAAGGGGTGTACTTTCTTTATGTTTTGACTTTTGAGGTCATATTAGGGATCTAAAACCCAATTTGATAAATCTAGCCTGTTTTGACAAAATGGGTCCCTAGGGCACAAATGGAGAGATTTTTTTTTGAATTTCTTGCATTTTTGGAAAGATATCTGATTTTATTAGGGGTCTCTTCTTTTAATTTCTATTTTTGGATCCAAAATCAGAGTAAAAAAGTTTAATCTTGTTGACTAGGTCAAAAGCAAAGAGTAAAAATGAGAGCATTTGTGATTAGTTTGCACTTTCTTTGCATACACTTGATTGGAAGATAAATTGGATTTTTGAGGCAACTAACCACTTTTTATTGCAGATTTTTATGTTATTTCACACTAACTTTTGGTGCTAACAAGTTCTGATTTTAGGTTGCCATCCTTGTGAAAAAATTGAAAAATTGCATAAAAAGAACGCATGTCAAAGCTTTAAATGCACAAGGGCTACTGACGATTGTTTGTAGGGCTGCCCAATGCATAAAAACCCAATTTTTCTTGTTCTTTACATTTTACATGTGTGGCATATACTAGTTATTTATTTTTAGGCACATTAAAACTTACGATTTGGATCTTTGGGTGATAGGAGAGTATGCTCTTCACCCTTGTGGTGAATTAGAAATCTTGACTTACCATTTGGTTTCAAGAGTAAGAGGCAACTGAATCTTCTTGGTGTGTTTGGGGAAAGCAATCAAGGTAAGAGAGTATGCTCTTCACCCTTGAGGTGAATCATAAATCTTGACCCTTGAGAGTGGATCCATTTTGTGGTAGTTAGGATCCTTTAGAGGGCCTGCTCTCGGACAACTTGAGAGGAATGACACAAGTGGGGACAAGCCGATTACATGGCTCTTCCAACCCACTATAAACTCAAGGCTACCAAGGACACAAAACCTTGGTAGATGTAGTGTTTTTCTTCGCCTAGTGTGATCACTTATGGGATTTTGACCATAGGGAGATCACTAGGAAAGAATGCTTAAGGTACTCTTGTGGTCGCGAGATCGGTTACTCATCGCAAGGTGAGATGTCCTATAATTGGGAGAAAGAGGAACACTATGAATGGAAGCCCTATCTAAACACCCTAAGTTAGTAACTACCCTTTTTAGCCACTCAACTTCTTGGTGCAAGGATCCATCCTAGTGGACTACCTGAATCATCCCAAGATTTTACACTCACCATATGTGTTCCCTTGGTTGTGCTTATGGCACTTCCATGAAAAAGCCAATATCTCTTGTGAGCAACCACTTGGTGTGAGGCAAAGGAGCATCAAGCATGGGCCAAGTTGTTGAGTAATGAACTATGACTTTAAGGAAGATTGCTTGGCTACTATTTTTGATGTGTTGACCCGTGTTAACATTCTGACAAGATAAGCATTTCAGTAAAATTGCTAGGAAGGTTGTTCTGATATCAAAAATGCATGTTGACAAGGTTGTTTTTACCCTTGCTCAATTGTTTTAAGACATGTTGAAACACCTACTATTTGCAAACCTTGCTGATAACCGATACAAACTGGAAAAAAAAAAAAAAAAAAAAACATTGTCTGACTTGAAAAACCATCTAATTGATGAATCAAAACAAACACTTTAAGTCAAAAATTGGTCTTTTTTGCACAAAAATAGCACTCTATCACTTTTTTCCTGAGAAAGTATCACTTGAGCTTATTTATTTTTGCCAAAATAGTGTCTACAGTCAGTTTTTTTGGTCTAAGGTATGTCATGTTAGTCTCCTTTGATTCTAGTTGCGTATTAGTGTGTTAGGAATTTTTCCTAAGTCAAAAAGATGGGTTTAGTCTATCGAATGTAAGCCTTGAAATATCCTTGATGAATCACTTGTCAAAATCTTGTTATTATTCTATTCTAGCTATTCGCTATTGAGCTTCTTGCTCACTCCCTCGGCTCGAGTCACTAGTGTTGTAAGCTCTTGAGCACTATTTGACAAGCCATCTATTACACTTTGACAAGTGACTAGTCTTGGTTGTAAAAGCTTCAAATCTGACATACTTCTTTTGTCCTATTAAACAAAGCTGAATCTTTACATGTCGGTCACAACTAGATATCAATTTGGTAACAGTGACCAAACACCTTTCATTTTCAAGCAATTGGAAACACCACCCAAACATCCTCGCAAGCAACCATGTGATAAGAATCTCAAATTTGCTCAAACACAAATGACCAACATTCAGCACAACCCACTTTATAGTTTTGAAAATCCATTTGGTACACCCTCTGAGACACCCAAGGATATGAGTGGTATAGTCACTATGGTGCACCCTGATGAAATTAAATGTCACTTAGAAGAACAAGAACATGAAACCTAAAAGACTTTGGAGGCTATATACGCTATGGAAAGAGAAAACCAACAAGTCGACACTGACAATCAGGCATGCTATGAAGGACATAAAGGAACTTGTCCTTGAAATCCTTTTGAGAACAATGATGGCAATCACATGCCAACAAGGACTCCTAGAGCTACCACTGGCACATGTCCTTCACCACCTAAACCACCCATCATGATAGTGATGAAGAAGTAACTAGTGAAGACGTGATCAAATTTAAACAAGATGACTTTGCCCAAAAACTAATGCTTAGAGCTTTAGAGGAAAATGGAAACCAATACTTTCGATACATGGCAGCTAGGGGATGGAAACTCCCTCAAGGTTTTGATGTTGAGCATATAATTCCAAAATGAGAGCCCACTGAGGCTGAAATCTTAAGGGAAGAAATACGGGAACTAAGGAAACAATTTGCACAACTGGAAACTTCAAAAGAGCCACCTAAAACATCATTTGTTGAATCAATTTGCACTCTTCCCTTTGATAGGAGTCTATACATGTTGCCATTTCCTAAGGATATAGAGGTTCCTAAGTATGAAAAATATGATGTAAATGGTGACCCTCATGACCATGTGAGACATTTCTATACTATTAGCATGGACTTTATGCATGAAGACACCTTTCTTATGCATTTGTTTCCTAGAAGTCTAAGAGGACAAGCTATGGAATAGTTCACAAAACTGAGTCCTCCTCTTAAAAAGTTTGATGAACTTGCACAATGCTTCATCCAGCATTGTAATTCGACCTAGGGGTGGATGTAATTCATGCCTATACAACCCAACCAAATGTAGTTGAACGGTCTAGTATAAGGTCGGATGAGTTTGACTCACAACATGTCTCAATGGATCATGCTAGTTCCTCTAGGTCTATTCCTGAGCTAGACTCCTTTGTGACATTCTCTATAGGCTTGAATTCACAAGTCACTAGAGATGACTCCTTCCATATCAATCACATTGAAACTTCTGTCTCACTCTCGCTAATTCGCCCAGATCTCATAGATTGGTCTCTCCAAAATCAAAGACCTGAAATACGATCTTTCCAAAATGACTATGAGATTGATTGTTACCTGAATACCATTGAACTCGTCATTTCTTCCACCAGTGAACCCACGGTTAATATGACAAAATTAGATATAAAGTATCTTAGTCAAAAAATTAAAATAAAAAATAACCAGTCAGATGGTAAAAACCACATTGTGGCGGTGTTTGATCCTCAAAAAAGTAAAAATAAAGGTGTATCTAATGGTGAAAACCTCCCTAAGGCACCTGTGATGAGGTAATTGGTAGTCTGCTAATCTATTTCTAGGATAGATCTTCAGTTCTCATTGAACCTACATAGCCTATCAACTTGGGTATAGAAGAATGTCCTAAGATTATTCATGTAGCTCAGTCATTGTCAAACAAAGAAAAGGCATAGTTTGCTCAATTCTTTCAAAACAAGAAGGTCATCTTCACATGGACATACATTGATATGCCAAGGCTTGATATAGATCTCATCATGCATCACTTATCAATCTCATCAGATGTCAAACCTGCCAAATAGAAGTTGAGAAAAATGCACCCACACATGGCCCTACTGGTCAAGGCAGAGTTAGAAAAAATCTTAAGTGCAAACTTCATTAGGGCCATTGATTATGCAAAGTGAATTTCCAACATTGTACCTATCTCTAAGCATGACGAATCTATACAAGTTTGTACTGATTTTAGAGATCTCAAAAAAGCATGCCCCAAGGATGACTTTCCACTACCAAACATTGATATGATAGTTGACATGACTATGGGTTATGAGATGTACTTGCTCATGGATGGATTTTCTAGGTATAACCAAATCAAGATAGCTCCAGCAGACTAAGAAAAGATAGCTTTTACATGTGCATGGGGTACCTTTTGTTGGAATGTCATGCCTTTTGGGCTTAAAAATGTTGGTGCTACATATCAAAGAGCAATGACAACCATCTTTCATGATATGATGCATAAAAAAATGGAAGACTATGTTTTAGATTATAGTAAAAGTAGGTTTTGAAGGGACCTCGAAACCCTTTAACCAAAAAATAGAAAGATAAAGCAATGCATCCCAACCAGGAAAAAACTTGCAACAAATTGAAGAATAGTATCAAAATCAGGTTTTATAGGGACTTGAAACCACTAGAAAAGTCCAAAAACAAACTAACCCAGGTTTTACAGGGACCTGGAACCACAAATAGTCTTAACTATATAAAAAAAACCAGAAACTAGAAACCAAGACTAGAGTCCCCAACCAACGACCAATACCAGATAGGCACCAAACCAGAGAACCACCCCAGTGCCACTATTGCTGCTCCAGGATCAATTTAGCTGCTTCCTTACCAATAGCAGTAGTATCTTGAATGGAAACATCATCCATAGTAGCAGCAGCTTTCATAGCACTCTTCCTCGAGCTCTGACTAGTTCTTTTGCTTGGACCCTCACTCGAAATGATATCTTCATTCACCCTTTTTCCCAAGCTAGCAGCGGCAGCCCAAATACTTGAGGTGACTTGTTCCATCTTACTACTACTCTCCTTGATTAACATTGTGAGGTTCTGCTCATAGTTGTTAAGTTTGTTAGGGATGTCTCCCATCTGCCTTCCATATGACTAAGTTTAGCATTGATAGTATCCAAGTTATGTTGCAGAATTTCCACCTTTTTCTTCAAACCCATTATTTCATTGTAGATCCAAGAATCAACCTTGAGACTGGTGTCGGCTTTCTCCTTATCAAAATGTAGGAAGGAAAGCATGGTATCCCTCTGCATATTGTCACAATCATCTTCAGCAGTCTCGTGAGGGGGGGAGCAGACATTATCATTAATATCCTCCATTTCCATTTGATCCTCCTTTTGACCCTCGACGTAGTCCTCAGGATGAGCAGAGTCCTTCATTTTTTCTTCCTCTATCCCCTTAACAGGAGAAGCAGTACTAGCCGTATGGTCCTCCTTATTCTTCTCAATAGGATTCCCAACAATGTTATCTTCCACTTTATTACCCCCACTAGAAATAACCTGGTTGCCCTCATTATTAGATTTACTTTGTTCAAAGTTACCTTCACTATTATTTTCCTCTTTTCCTTTTTCATTATTATCTTCAGTCTCCGGATACCCGTCCAAATTAGAACTTAACTCTCCAGTTTTAGTATCATCCTCATCCTCAAGTTTCCAATTCTCATAGCTTTTCAAATTATCAGTTTCAGACTCCTCATCCTCAAGAACTTGAGAGGCAGAGGTTTTCAAATTTAGGGCATTTTCTTTACCTTTAACAGGGTCACCCTTCTTACTCTTAATGGATTCTTTCTTCTTTTCCTTAGAGGGAGTAGAGGCAATGTGCTTATTTTTACAATAAAACCTCAATAAGAAGGATCAAACCTTCATGAAGAATGGGTCTGGATTCCTTTTTCTTATGGGCTTCTAAACTATTAAGTAAAGAAAACCACAAAAAGAAGGGGAAAGATATTCTATCTTTATATCTGAAATGATTTAAAAAACAAAATGACATTTATGAACTCTTTTATTTCTTCCATCAAGTATGAAATACTCACGAATGTAGCAGAGAACATCCCTCCAAATCTCCTTTATCTGGTTCACATCAAAGAAATCACCATTCTTTTCCAAAAGCTTCTCCTCTTCTTTTGTTTTTGGAAACTTTTTGTAGGCTGCATTTGAGATACTAATTTTCTTAGTGAATTTTATGCCCACCGTAGGAAGCCCCGTGATCTCAGCAATAAACTCCTCTGTAAGTTTCACAATCACACCATGGAGAGTGACTTTGTCATTGGACCAGTTCTTAAAGAAAGCCGTAGTGATGTGTGGCTTAAAACCATTGAGTCGCTCCATGTAACAAGTCACTTTTCCTTTCTACAGAATTTTCCAAACATCCTTGCGAGTCTTCCATGCCTCACAATTTTTTGGTCCTTGTTTGCGTGGCTCGCCCCCCATCAGCAGAGAATAGTAAACACATTCAAACTAGAAAAACCAAACGCATAGAAGGAGAGGGTTAGAAAGAAAACTATTTTTCTTCCCACCAAAATAGACACCTTTGTTCAGAGAAATGTGCAAACACCACGTCACATTCATTTGAGTGCACTTCATAGGGAATGAAAATTTGGCAATAATTTGATCACTCCACAAAATCATTAACTTTCCAATCTTTTCAAATCTTACCCACCTTCGCATGGATACCTTCATAATGAATAATTGCTTTGAGATCAACTTGATTATTTAATTCATCGGTCCACCTCACCATTTTCCCCGTTAGGACAACATAGTTGGCAACCCAATCAGCAGCACCATTGGCCTCCCGAAAGGTATGAGATATGACAACTTTTTCAAATTTTTGAATAAGGTATTTAATCTCCTTGATTGTGGTCTCTATCGACCATGAGATTATTAAGGATATTAATAATATTTAAAGAGTCACCTTCTAACCATAATTTTGGACATCCCAAATCCACTACAATTTTCATAGTATAAAGGGCCTTCGTAGCTTCAGCAATGTGACTATTAGTCTGACCTATAGGGATAGCTATAGCATCTTTAACTATTCCCATATGATCTCTCAACACACCTCCAAAAACCGCACTCCCCGGATTTCCCTTAGCAGCACCATCAAAGTTCCCTTTAATCCAACCATTCGAAGCTGAACTCCAAGTGACATTCAATATTGGGTTATCAGTTTGAATCTTAGGGTTTCCAGGAAACATAGGATTATCAATAGGAAAGGTTTGATCAGATATTTTCAGAGATCTAAAATTCTCCTTACAAGCTCTAATAATATTTTGACCAAGCACCCATCCAGGAACCTCTCTATTTCTAAAAATTATATTATTCCTTTCTTTCCAAATACCCCAACAGAGATGAGGCAGAGTAATTTTCCATAGAAATTGAATATCAGAATTCTTAGACAGGCATTTCTAGCTTTTAAAAGAAGATTCTACATTGTTATGATGAACCCAAGTCAAGTTCCAATACATTAGGGTCTCAATCTAAACCATCTGAGAATAAGAGCAGTTCAAAAATAGGTGGTCTCTATCTTCAAAACCATTCTTACATAAAATACACCTATTCACCAAATTAATACCTCTTTTTTGCAAGTTATCAAGGGTCAAAATTTTATTTTGAAGCAGGACCCAAAAGAAGAAATTAATTTTAGGAATAAGACCCTTAATCCAAGCCTGAGACCACAAGGGATGATTTTCCTTCTCCTTAGAAGCAAAGAGAGAAGAAACCTTGTATTGCCCACTAGGATCAACATACCAAATAATCTCATCCTCAAACGAAGGGTGAAGAGAAACAACATTGAGAGATAATTGGATGTGATAGAAACTTTGATCAATGTCCTTCAAGTTAACTTAGGCATCATTCTACCAATAATGACTAACAAGAGTGCCATATCTCTGCTTGCATAAGTCAACTTGATTCAAATCTTGAACATCTTCGATTAGGGGGTGATCCTTAAGCCAAACATCTTCCCAAAAACTCACCCTAGACCCATTTCCAATTTTCCATGAGCACCCTTCTCCAAGCATTTTCTTAGTACCCTGCACAGCTCCCCAAATTGAGGAGGGATGACTAACATTAGCAAAGGAGAAGAAATCAGGAAGAGAAACATAATTAGGGAGGTACTTGTGTTTCTAAATGGTACTCCATTCTTTCTTCTCATGGAACATGTGCCATCCTTGTTTAGCTAGAAGAGCTGGATTCATGCTTCTGATTTTCCAGATACCCAGACCACCTTCCCTAACTGGTTTACACACATGATCCCAGGAAATTAAAGGTATTCTCTTTTTTTCCTTTGAACCAGTCCATAAAAAATCCCTTTGAATTTTATCAATAGCCTCAGAAAATTTAGTGGGGATTTTGAAGAGACTTAAGGCAAAAGTTGGAATACTTTGGAGAGAAGCTCTAAGAAGAATTAATTTATCAGCCCGGCTTAAAAGGTTCCCTTTCCATCCTGCCAACTTCTTGCTGAATTTGTTAATGAGTTCTTCCCAGAAGGAATCCAAAACCTTCAAGCCTAAAGGAAGACCCAGATAGGAAGAAGGGAGAGAACCAATAGAACATCCAAGGATTTTGGCAATTTTATGTTGTCTAAGAATGGGGGTATTGAGGAAAAACACCGCACTTTTATTCTAGTTAACCAGTTGACCAGAAGCTGAGGAAAAAAGATTTAAAGCTTGCTTCAAATTTTTGGCTTCCTTGACTTCAGATTTCCCCATAAAAATGGTATCATCAACAAATTGGCCTTGAGAAAAAATAAGAGGATGGGAAGAGGGTTGCAACCCCTTAATGACTCCTCTACACACTAGATCCCCAATGTACCTCCCCAAACAATCAACCATTATAACAAATAGGATGGGGGAAAGAGGGTCTCCTTGTCTCAATCCCTAAGAGGGATTAAAAAAAGGAGAAGAGCTACCATTAACCAGGACAACAATAGAAGAAGAAGAGATTAACTAATGAATCAGTCCAACAACCTTCTTGTCAAAGCCAAAGGCAAGCAAAATATTAGAGAGGAAAGACCAATCAACTCTGTCATAAGCCTTAGCAATGTCCATTTTCATTACAAATCCTTGATTGTTAGAACAAGATAAGGAATGAATATTCTCATGAGCCGTAATAACAGAATTGAGGATTTGTCTACCTAGAGTGAAGCCATTTTGTTGGTCAGCAATGAGCAAAGGGGTCATCATAAGCAGTCTTGAAGTAAGAACTTTGGAGATAATTTTATAAAGAGAATTACAAAGACTGATCGGCCCAAACTGGTCAGGCGAGTCAGCTCCAATTTTCTTAGGGATCAGGCACAGGAAGGTGGAATTAACTTCCTTTAGCATTTGTTTTGCCCCAAAGAATTCCTTCACCGCATCACAGACATCTTTTCCTACAAGTTTCCAAAATTTTTGAAAGAAAAACGTGGGAAAGCCATCAGGACTAGGAGCTTTATCTCCTCCTAGAGAACAAACAACTTTGAAAAATTCATCATTCTTAGGAATTGAGCTTAACAATTTTTTTTGATCCTTAGAAACTAGAGTGACGATCACTCTGAGAAACTCAGCCTGATGTTCCAAATTGATGAAGGGATCCACTATCATTAGCCCTGAGAAAAAATTCACCATTTCGTCCATGATGTCCTTATCCTCCTTAATCTTCAAGTCTCCCTTCATAAGATGTGAAATGTGAGATTTGGCTCTATGCTTTAGCATGGATGGATGGAAAAATTTGGTATTTTTATCTCCTTCAGTCAGCCATGTCAATCTAGATCTTTGCCTCCAGTAGATCTCCTCTTTTGTAATGATGTCATGGTATTAAGACAACTTATCATTTTCTTCTAAAAGAAGGTCAGGGGTGTATCCCTCCTTCTGAATTTTATCCTAAATATTTTGGATCTCCTTTTTCAAAATAGATTTATTCTTAAAGATGTTCTCAAAGAAATTTTTGTTCCATGTTTTAACTTTCTTTTTGACATTTTTAAGTTTAGCAGTCACTCTGAAGAGAGTAGTACCATCAATTTTGATATTCCACCATTCTTCCATTTTTCTTTCAAACTGCGGGTGCTTCATCCACATTTTTTCAAATCTAAAAGGAAAATTCCTCTTCGAACTAAACTTGATAGCAGAGAAGATAAGAGGGAAATGATCAGAACAAATTTTTTGGTGGGCTTCCAGTTTGCAGATGAAATCTTTAGACCAATCCGAAGAGATAAGAGCATGATCAAGCCTAGCCTGAATACAATCATTACCAACTCTCTTATTACTCCAAGTAAATTGAATGCCATGAAGATCCATATCCAATAGGCCCTCTTTGTTAATAAACTCCCTTAGGTCCATTCTCCCTTCAAGCTGGGTAACATTACCTTCCATTTTTTCATGATCATAAAGAGGGACATTAAAATCTCCCATGATTATCCATCATCCAGAGTAATCTATACTTTTAAAGTTGGATATAGAATCCCAAACCTTCTTCCTTTGGCTTTTCATGTTGGGCACATATATGTTCACAATATACCAGTCCTCATTTTGATCAGCAATATTAATTTTAGCAATCATAAAGTATTTATTGGCACTCAAAATTGTCCCAGCAAAACAATTTTTTTTCCATAGCATCAGGGTTCCCCCTGAAGTACCTTCTGAACTACTAGCATTTAAAGAGTAATTTTTCAAAGCTTTTATTTGCTCTGCTTTCTCTTTATTCATCTTTGTTTCCTGTAGTAGAAGAAAATTAGGTTTCTATTCTCTAACAAAATTCCTAACAACATCTAGTTTATGATAACTGTTCAACCCCCTAATATTCCAGGTAATCATTTTCATTTCCATTTTTTGGGTTATAATCTAGAATAGTTGCTTGACAACCATCAGTAATATTCTGCAAGCTTTCTATCTCTCTAGTTTTCTTAGAAGATTTCCTTCCACGTCCATCTGAGGACCCAACATCTAGTTTCACCTTGGACTACTGATCTAATTTTTTACCAGATTTTATCGGGGTCAAGGCTTTGGGGTTCACTTTAGTATGTGAATCAAGTTTACTGCTTCGAGTCTTGACCCCCTTTATATTATTCTTTTTTTCAGGCCTTTTCCTTAAGTTTAGTTTAAGCTGTGAGATACCTCCATCTTCTTTGACAACTTCTAGGATAGGAAGGTCCTTTATAAAAGTATCCTATGAAAAAATGGGGTCAAAAGCCTACAACTCCCTGGACTGAGTTGGTTTTTCCTCACTATGGGCTCCTGATTCAGCCAAGAATTCTCATTCCTCAAGCTCAACCTTCTCATCCAGATTACCCCATTTATCCTCCATCTTTTGATAGAGAACAATTTGCTTTGATAAGTCCAATTGTTCATCTATTCCTTGTTCAGGTAAGATGGGATCAAGTTGTAAGCCAATCACTTCTATTTCAGAGTTCTTTTTCTCTGTATCAGACATGAGCCTAGCCCATCCTTAAGAAGTAGCTTAGAACCAATATCCACAATCTCTAGTGGAACTTTTGCATTCTCATACTCTTTCTTCTTTGTGGGCTAGACATGTTTAGGTTTCCAAACCTTCTTTTGCTGAACCTTAGTCTTATTCGCTACCTTCTTAGTACTGGAGAGATTTTTGCTCTTGGAAGGATAGTTTTTAACGAAATGACCCTGCTTCTTACAAGCATGTTGGTGAACAAATTGTCCCACCTTTACAATTAACTAATTTTACTCTCTGCCCATTTCTTAGAGGAAAACAACTATTCACAATAGTTGAAGAAGTTTCTACCCTACTCTTTAACTTCTCTGAATTTTGTCAAGGTACAGCTCCCTTTTCAAATTTACAATGAATTGAAATTATTTTCACACTTTTACCAGAAAATGCTTAAGGGTCTCTCGATTGCTCTTTGGCAATGAGGTAATTAACAACATCAATCACGAAACAATAATAAAATTGGAAACTAACATGTAAATAGAGTCCATTTCAAAGCATGATCTCGCTTCATTACATGCAACCTTTCAAGCAAAAATGATACTGGACCTAAATTAATTCTTAATCAACTTACATAAAAAGGAATAGCAGCTAAGGATTTGAGATTCACAGTTTTCACTCACAAAGCAATGATAACATAATGCCTCGAACACAAAGTCTCAAAGCATAAACCCCAAATCTTTAATATAATGAATACCACAACTTTCATGCTCAAAGCCTTCTGAAAGCTCAAAGATGCATATATTATCTCAGCTTGCTTTTTTTTTTTTTTTTACATTGTCTGCTACTTAACTATCTATTGCTAAAGATACTACTCCTTGAAACTTAAAAAGGTTTAATGCCCCAGCATTTATAGTTTGAAATCCCAAAAAGAGCCTCCATTAAAGCCCAACTCTTTCAGTTAAAAACAAGAAACAGTTATAAAAACTAAAAAGAAAAATGCCTACCTATTCCTTTAAACTCTCGCACCTTCACTTGTTTCCTCCTCTTCTTCTTTAACTATCTGCTGCACTAATTACGGGCTACGAAACATGGCCACCAATTCTTGAGTTGCGGCAGGGTGGGGATATTTCAGGCTTAAAAGCTGGACCCGACACGCATCTTTCTACCACCCGTATTCTTTCATCTTCAAGTTCTGTCATGGCATCAGGTTCCTATTAAAGCGCAGCATGGCCTCAACACTCGCCAGCATGGAGAAATCTTCGGCCTTGGGGTGTTCGCTATCCCTAATCTGCTCTACCACTTCGGTGAAGCTCTTCGTTAGCACCTCTGCGTCCATGTTTTTCTCATCAAACTGCAAGATGCCCATTGGGTTTACTATCTTCATGTCCTTAATAAGTTCTTCATGCACATTAGTAATCCTACTTTCAATGCTCTGGATTTATTTAATTGCTTCCCTGTAAACCGTTTCCTTCCAGCTCATGTTATTCTTCAGGAAAAATAGCATGCACTGGTCTACGATTTTCATAGGGTTTTCACCCAGGAACTTAAGGATGCCAAAGCTTTCTATCTCTGTCACCTGGGAAACCAAGGCTTGGCATCGTGATAACACTATTTCCCATATGGGTACTAACGTTTGAATCTCCCCTGACAGTGCTTCTCCTTCTACATAGACATTTGTAAATTCTGAAATAAATTTGTTACCTTCCTGAATTATGTTGTTTACCCAGACTCCCATGGCCTCCATCAAGAGCTTCCCCCTTTGCACCTATCTTGCCAGTAGCTGGCTTTCTGCAGAGTTGGGATCGAAGGGTTGCAGCAACTGGATGATTGGAACGACTCCAAGATTTACCAAGGAATCAATGTCCTTGGCCATGAAAGTCACCATAGCTTTCAACTCCTTCTTTTCTCTGCTATCCTTTTCTGATTGTGTGAGCATATGATTGGTAGAAAACTTGAAAAAGTTGTTGCCAGTGCTCCTATTTATAGTCCCCAGATCAATGGAAGTGACCTTCAGTCCCTTTCAAAGCTCTCTACTGCCAATAACCTTGCTTCGTCTGACTCTTTCCAGCCAGGTTCAATCAGATTAAGGCCGTCATCCATTAACCCTTCTATATTGAACTTCAATTTGAAAGCTTTGATTTGTTGAAGGGTTAGCCTGGTATGATCTTTCTACAGCACTTCTTCTTCACTTCTGCAATCTTCCCAAATATCTTCTAAATATGAAACCATCGGAGGATGCATTTCTAGGCCAAGAGTCTCAGTTGCATAGCCTTTACTATCAAAATCCCTCCTTCCGCAATAGAAACTGAAATTGAACCCTAGTAAATTGCTCCCAATGATGGAAGCATCATCCATGCTACTACAGACAAATGAACTCAATTCAATGGGAAAAAGTAACCTCCAGTTCTATTTTGGTAGATTGTCTTTCACAACAGAAAAGAGTTGTCTGCACAATTTGGCCAAAATGAAACAATCCAGGGCGTACCTAGGTAACTTCACAGGTTCTTCTTCAAAACCTCCAACTCTTAAGTATATGAACCTGGGAAACTATATATAGAAGCTCCAATATTGTAGTACCAACTTTTGAGCTTCTGTGGAGAGCCTTGGCATCTTCATTTTTTTCAAAGACATATAGACATTATCCAAAAGCACATCATGAACCTTGCAGAAATCTTCTAAGACATTATCTCTCTGCAGTAGAGGGCAATACTGAAACACACACATTTCTTCATTCCAAGTACCATGAGGCAAAGGGGTGAGGTCACAAGTACATGCAATACAATAGGTCAGATAGGAGGCCATGTAGAAATCTTCACGAAACTCTTTGGCACGCCTCAATTGCGTCCCCAGAGATGTAGCAATGATTTCTGCCCAATCCATCCATTGCTCACCCGTCAAAAAAATTTCTATATATCTAAACATCCATTCCTCAAAGAGAGAAACATCTTCTGAACCCTTCACATGATGCAACATTACGACCAAGTCATGAATGTGAGGTTGCATGTGATCTTTTTAAATGACTTTTGGCAGCCTAGACCCACCCCCATAATTGACTTCAGTCCATTTCCTGACTAAGGTATTTTGAAATGTATTAGGATTCGCCCAGTATTTAGCCAAGGCTTGGGTAGGTGAAAACACTACAAAAGTATTAGTCGTTAGACGCAAGACTGAGGCAACAGTTTCTCTCAAAATGGAAAGAACAGGGGTGCCATATTCGCTCAAAATACTTTTTCTCCTCACATCATAGTGATCTATACACAACTGCAAAAGTTCAGGGCTTACAAATGATGGGGGGAACGCTGCGGCCTCTATCAACCCACTGGTTAACACTTCCATGCACCCATTATTTTCATTAGAATATTCTAAGAACTTGGTCTTCAGGCTTTCTATCTTTACCCCTCGTAGATCAGTGTCACATATAACTAGTCTCTTGCATTCCAAACTAGAAGTATTACCCGAAAAATGCAAGACTGTCCTCATGATAATCTAAAAAAATGCAGAGACTAAACAGAAAAATCTGGAAACGAATATAGTTGCAGAGCAAACAAGAATGCCAAATTCTCACCTGTTCTTCGTCAAAAACCTAGAAAATATCTCCTATTTCCTTAACAACTCCCTGTCTATACCAGCTTCTCACATGATAATAGACTTTGGAGGTAATTACATGAGTTTTAGAAGAAAGCAGTAACTTAGTGCGAGGGTACAGCATAATAATTACCCACTACTTTAACATCACCTCCGCCAGCTTTCGCATGCTTGAAAACCCTTTGCATGAGCTCCGCATTAAATTCTTTCCTTTTTTGGACGCTTCAACATTAATCAAATTGAGTCCTTTTGATGGCTTGAAGATCTTCAGCATGATTTACAATGATTATCTTCCTTAGAAATAGGACCGTCCTTTAGACCACGCTCATCTGACAGGATCACGAGTGAAAGGCGGCGCGTTGTCTTTCCACGCTTGAAAGTGATCATTACGTGAGTCTTGAACTACTTTGAACTACTTTGAACCAAGGTTCAAATTGGTTCAAAGTGCTTCAGAAGAACAAACCACCGAGTGAGATACATTACCTACGCAAGGAAAGCGTTAGTAATAAAAATCGCATCGAACCGCTTTGAACTACTTTGAACTATTTTGAACTATTGTTCAAAGTGATTCAAAGTGGTTCAGAATGGGGGAAAAAGGGCTGACCGTGCGGGTTTAAGGCTTTGGCTGGGCACTTCAAGGGCATTAAGTTTCTCATGTGAAAAGGTAAGTGGACGCGCTTGAGAGAAAAATTAAAACCGAAAGTGAATTGGCGATTATAAATGTGGCTAACAGGGGTTCTGACTGGGGACTGTGTATGTAGAATACATAGAGAACTCAGAAATGGGGAAGAAAAATGAAACCAAAGCAAAAGAAAGAGAGGTGAAGCACAACAAAAAGAATTATGTACATGGGAAGGGGAAGGAATTACAAGAGCTAAAGGTTTACTAACTTCAGGTCTTGCCCATTATAGGTAAAAGGCAGAACCGTCCCATCTGGATATTTCAGTCGAAAGGTATTCGGACCAACTACTCCTAAAATGAGGAAAGGACCCTTCCAAAGAGATTTGAATTTGCCATGGGCTCCTTTAGGTTCTCTTCTTTTATCCCATAGAAGAACCTCATCACCTTTTAGAAATTGTCATGGCCTGGCCCACTTGTCAAAGATACGTTTCACCTTCAGCTTGTGTTCTGTTATGTGGTCAACCAATTTACTTCTTTCATTCTCAAGTTTATGAAGATACATTACCCTTCTTTCCAAAGAGTGTTTAAAAACCTGATCTTCAATTACTGATTGCATCTTCACGGTAGATAGTTCCAGTGGTAAAGATACTTGAGCTCCAATTCCATATACTAGTTCAAAGGGAGCCATGCCAATCGCTCTCTTTGGTGTGATCCGGTCTGCCCATAATGCCTCATAGAGCTTTTTATGCTAGTCTCTGGAGTTGTCAAATACCAATTTTTTCATTATTGCCACCAGATTCTTATTGCTGGATTTTGCCTGCCCATTCCCTTGTGGGAAATAGTCTGATGAATGAGCTAATGATACACCATATTCATAACAGAAAACTAATATTTCTTTAGAGGAAAAGTAAGAGGCATTGTTTGAAACTATTTTCTGAGGTACCCCAAACCTGGTGAAAAGATGCTCCAATAGGAATTCACAAACTACCCGTGAATTAGCTTTCTTTATAGGAATTGCTTCCACCCATTTGGTAAAATAGTCTATCACTGTTAGTATGTAACAATGCTCGGCACTGGATGGTGGATTCAGAGGTCCTATAAAGTTAATACCCCATTGTTGGAAAGGTTCATCAATGACCATAGGTCTGAGGGGTAGTGCCGCTAACTGAGGATGCCCGGTGAAAAGTTGACATTTTTCACATCCCTTCACATACTTGTATGCATCCTTGAACACAACTGGCCAATAAAAAAAATTCTTGAGTATCTTGAAAGCGGTAACCATGGATGAGAAGTGACCTCCGTAGGCTTCAGAGTGATAGGTCTTCAACAATGCCTTCTGTTGTTCTTCGTCTACACACCTTAGGAAAGTTTCGTCGATCCCCCTTTTATACAAAACTCCATCTGAAATCACATACTTTTTGGCTTTCAATCTGATATTTTGCCTCTCTTTATGATTCATATGGGAAGGGCATTCACCATACATTAAGAAATATGCAATATCTGAAAACCATGGATCTGTCAAACTGACCAGCAAAACAAAAGGGGTTTCTTCAGTTTTTGCAGAACAGATAGCTTTACTTTCGGCCATCAATTTACACAAGCCTTTTCCCCTTACCAGAGAAGTAGGTTAGATTTTTAGGTCAAACTCTTGAACTTTAGCCAGCCATATAGCCCTCTTATTCATTCCTACTTCTTGTTGGGTTAAGATACTCTTGACTACAATCTTCGGTACGTACAAAATGGAATGGGAATGAAAAATATAATATCTGAACTGCTTCAACGCCTTGACCACTGTGAATGCATGTTTTTAAGTCTGAGTATAATTTAATTCATGCTTCTTTAACGAGATACTCATAAAAGCAATCGGGGCTTCATTCCCTTTTTCATCCAGCTGGGTCAGAATACTCGATACTGAATGTTTAGAAGCATAGCAATAAATGATAAAATCTTTTTCAAAACTCGGGCTTACCAGCATGGGAGCGTTTGCGGTAGCTATTTTGATGTCTTCAAAAGCTTTCTTGCCTTCTTGTTGCCATCTGAAAGGGTGCTTCTCACTCATCATATTTACCATGTACCTTACCTTCTCAAAGAATTCTGGAACAAAATTTCTTAAAAAATTTATCTGACCAAATAATGATTTTAGGTCACTTCTATTGGTAGGAAGAGTTAGTTTCTGTATAGCTTCCACTCTCTCCGGATCAATCCTTATACCATCTCGTAATACAATGTGCCCCAAAAGATTACCTTCCTCTACAAAGAATATGGACTTCTTAGGACTCAGAGATATCTTATGTTGCCTGCATCTATCGAGCACTTTTTCTAGATCCTCGAGGTGAGATTTCCTCTTCTTAGAGTAAATTGTTAGGTCATCCAAATATATCACAATAATCCTATCTCTCAAATCCTTGAAAGAAGAGTTCATAGCTCTTTGGAAAGTGGCTCCTACATTGATCAAACCAAAAGGCATCCAGTTGTAACCAAAGGTGCCCCAAGGGGTAATAAAGGCTATTTTATGCTGGTCCTCTGGTGCAACACAGATTTGATTATATCCTGAGTATCCATCAAGCATGGACATTACTTCAGATCTAGCCACCGTCTGCAGAACATGATCCATAGTGGGCAGTGCATAGTTATCCTTGAGACTTGCTTGGTTTAAATTTCTGAAGTCTATAGAGATCCTTATTTCTCTACTTTTCTTTCTTATAGGGACGATATTGGCCACCCAGGTTGAATGATGTATGGGATATATTATACAGGCCTTTAGCATTTTCTCCAGTTCTCTGAAAAATAGCTTCTGATACCTTGGGATTATAGTTTTAGAGTTTCTGCCTGAAAGTACTAGCCCCAAGTTTTAAAGGTATGTGGTGAACAAACTCGCCATTTCTGAAGTTTTTTAGATCTTCATATCCCCAGGCAAAGACATCTTGGTATGAAATCAAAAGTTCAACCAACTTGGTTTTTTCTTCTACAGAGCAGGTTTTTCCAATAGAAACTAACATGGGGTTCTCTTTAGTCCCAATGTTGACTTTGTCATGAATGTCCTTATTCTCTTTAGAATCAACCTCCTTCTTTAAGGAACTATCATCCTTTTTGTCAAAAAGATTTTCTAAAGACACCAGACCTTTAGGGATTTTATTTCCTTTTAGCTGAACAATTTCTCCGATTTCAGTGAGCTCTTCTCTAACCTGTTTACCACCGTGTTCAGAGCCTTCAAAGAAAACTTCGGAAAAATCTCCAACACACTCAAAGAATTCTTTCAGCTGAGCATCATCATTGAAAACTTGCCAGTGGTTAATGTTGTCTGGGAGCCTGGGTCTGTATATCATTTTGATTCTGTAAGTATCACTTTTAAACTCTGGATGTGGTAGTAATAATGATGCCGATATAACCAAAGAATCAGCTTTCGTATTTTGAATGCGAGGAATGTACTCAATAGAGAAGGCTTCAAAAGATTCAATATCATCCCATACTAAATTCCTGTAATGCTTCAACTTATCGCTCCTAATAGAAAATTGGTTCTTCACCTATTTCACAATAAGTTTAGCATCTCCTCTTACCCTTAGCTATTTCACTCCTTTAGATTTTTCTTCTTGTAGCCCCAAAAGCAATGCCTCATACTCGGCAGTGTTGTTAGTGTTATGAAAATCTAATTTGAAAGAGAAAGGGAAGACCTGTCCAGTGGGTGAAATAAGGACGACACCAGCCCCTGATCTGAAATGGGAACAACTTCCATAAAATTCAAGGGTCCAAAGGATATCTTCGTAGTCTATTACTTTGCTCACTTTTCATTTTTCCTCCGGCAAGATTACTTAGTTCCCAAATTGACATTCTTGGAACAATATCTGTGCCTTAGGGTCATCTGAGGTTGTCACTATGTATTTTTTCTTTGGTTTAGGCTCCAACTTTACCCACTTCTTGCCTATGCGAATATATGCCTCCGACCAATCTAGTTTGGTTTCTCCCCCCAAATCCTTGCAAAAGGTTCTACTGAGGAGCATCGTGTAGCTAGGCGGAATGTCGGCTACAAGGATGGTGAGTTTTACCCTTTTCTCAGGGCAAGCATATAAAACACCTTGTGCATATTTCACTTGTCCTATTAGTGGCACTTTTTTTCCATCCATTGAATAGCAAGAACCAAGGGTTGGATTACAATCAAGGCCTAGGGCTTGAGCGAAAACTTTGGGCATTACATTATCTGAATCCCTGGAATCGATAATGCAGTTGCTAAGCTTCTGTCCATTTAATAGCAAGGAGATATAGAATGGTTCAGGCTTCCTTTCATCTCTTTCTCCTCGAATAGAGTGCATAGATATGTCGTCATAAGTAGCACTAGTCTTGAACTGTTCTGAAACAAAGATTGGTTCCTTGCAATCATTTGGACCACTAGAAGTATCATTTGTGAATTGAACATTATTGGTAGAACTACCTTTCACGTAATGAACTAGCTTGTCTAGTTCTTTAGGGTTGAGTCTTAAATATTCAGCAGGGGAGATAGTTATAGAGGATGACTTGCAGAACTCAATAATATCAAAGGATGAACTACCAGTTGTTGCCTCCATCTTCTTCAAAGCTTTTGGATCAGCACGTGTAGGGTCTTTCCCTTTTGGAGTAGTTGCATTTGGATTATTGTCGGGGTAGGATTTCTGGTTTCCCTGTCCCCTAGTCATCACTGTGCATGCAGGATTCTATAGGGTCATGAACATAGTACCTCCTTTCTCAGAGTCTGATTCATATTCTAGAAAATAAGCCCCTTGATTTTCCTCCTGAACCTTTGATTCCTCGTATGCTTGTTCCGCAGCAATAGCATTTTTGGCCATTTGTACACAATTTAGCCATTCAGGGCAATCATGTTCGTCATGATCATTCATCATATGGAAAGAGCACATTGTTTGTTTGGGCCTTTTTTCGATCTGTAGTCTCATGGGAGAAGAACTTGCAGTGGGGTTCTTGTCAGAATTCTGAGGTAGTGATTGCCTTTTTGTGTCTTGGTAGGGGTTAGGGAAAGGGCCATGGGTTTTATTTTGTTGTCTCTTCATCATAGCAATATCGTTCATCAATTTTTTTAATACAGGATTAGTGGAATTTGAAGAGCAAGGCATCCCTAGGGTTTGGACTTCTCTTTTCCATTTTTCTGAATTGATAAACGCATCTTCCAATCAAATAGCAAGTGATTGTGTTGTAGCAAGGGTGGCGCATGCATCTTTTATCAAGTGGAAACTTATATCAAGATGTACAGCATTGATGAAGAATGATTTTTGACTTTCTGCATTAGGCCTAGAAGCTGCAGGGATTCTTTGAACCAGTCTGTTTAATTTAGCTACAAACTCCCTCATAGGTTCATGCATTTCCTTTTTCATCTGGCTGAGATGGAAGAATAGGGAACTTTCATTTTTAGGAGTTTTGAACCTATCTTCGAAGGCATTTTTCATATCATCCCAGCTAGCAATGGAGTGATGGGGAAGATGATTAAACCAGTCTGCGACAACATTGGTCAATGTTTTTACAAATAATCTTACCGCGAATTCTTGTGTGGGGACACTTATAACGGCGCAGGCTGAATGAAAGGCGCTCAGGTGGTCTTCTGTGGAGATCTTGCCATCTCTGTCGAACTTGGGTAATACTTCAGCAGCTCCTTTTGGCAATGGGGCAGGGTTGACTCCTAGGTTTAATGGTCCTATGTTCTAACCCCATGGTTGGATGGCAGCCATGTTTGCAGGTGGTATAGCTTGCAGAGGCTGGACGTTAATAGCAGCAGGAATAAGCGTATTCAAGGGGAGCAAAGACTGCACTAAAGGCGAAACAGGGGATTGTTTTGGAGGCGAACTAGGTCTACTTTGAGATTTGATGATCTTTTTCTTTAGGTCATCAAAATTTAGGGAGCAATTTCAAGTTCTTTAATGGCTCAAAGTTTTCATCAAGAATCCCTTTTTCTCATTCTTCTCTTGTGTATCTTCGGTTAGCCAGCTCTTTGTGGGTGTGAGTTCAAGGCCTTACTGGTGCTTGAGCTAACCTATCAACAACTACCACTTCTTGGACCTCTGGTACTCCTCTCAATAGTTCAGCTCTTTCTTCTTCTCTTTCTAACACAATTAATACCTACTGGTATTGTGGACCATTCCTTCTTAATCTCCAAGTGGTTACAGCTAAGTTTGCTATCAGGTCTTCTTGAGTATCTTCGAATTGAAGATTGGGTTGTAATACAAGGAAGACCTCATTATGGGAAAGAACCATTTTTATACATAATTCTCCTTAGGGTTTTTAAGGTTCTTTAACGAGACTCTCCCCAGTAGAGTCACCAAAAATTTGTTGGTGAATAGATTGTCCCACCTTTACAATTAACTGATTTTACTCTATGCCCATTTCTTAGAGGAAAACAACTATTCACAATAGTTGAAGAAGTTTCTACCCTACTCTTTAACTTCTTCTCTGAATTTTCTCAAGGTACAGCTCCCTTTTTGGATTTACAATGAATTGAAATTATTTTCGCCATTTTACCAGAAAATACTTAAGGGTCTCTCGATTTCTCTTCAGCAACGATGTGATTAACATCATCAATCATGAAATAATAATCAAATTGGAAACTAACATGTAAATATAGTCCATTTCAAAGCATGATCTCGCTTCATTACATGCAACCTTTCAAGCAAAAATGATACTAAAACTAAACTAATTCTTAATCAACTTACATAAAAAGGAACAACAGCTAAGGATTCAAGATTCATAGTTTTCACTCACAAAGTAATGATAACATAATGCCTTGAACACAAAGTCTCAAAGCGTAAACCCCAAATCTTTAATATATGAATACAACAACTTTCATGCTCAAAGTCTTCTAAAAGTTTAAAGATGCATATATTATCTCAGCTTGCTTTTCTTTTTCTTTTTTTACACTGTCTGCTACTTAACTATCTATTGCTAAAGATACTATTCCTTGAAACTTAAAAAGGTTTAATGCCCCAGCATTTATAGTTTGAAATCTTGAAAAGAGCCTCCATTAAAGCCCAACTCTTTCGGTTAAAAACAAGAAACAACTATAAAAACTAAAAAGAAAAATTCCTAGCTATTCCTTTAAACTCTCGTGCCTTCACTTGTTTCCTCCTCTTCTTCTTCGACTGTCTGCCGCACTAATTTCTAGCTACGAAACGTGGCCACCAATTCGTGAGCTGTGGCAGGGTGGGGATTTTTCAGGCTTAAAAGTCGGGCCCGACATGCATCTTTCTGCCACCCGTATTCTTTCATCTTCAAGTTCTGTCATGGCATTAGGTTTTGATTAAAGTGCAGCATGGCCTCAACACTCGCTAGCGTGGAGAAATCTTTGGCCTTGGGGTGTTCGTTATTCCTGATCTGCTCTACCACTTTGGTGAAGCTCTTTGTTAGCACCTCTGCGTCCATGTTTTTCTCATCAAACTATAGGATGCCCATTGGGTTTACTACCTTCATGTCCTTAATAAGTTCTTCGTGCACGTTAGTAATCCTGCTTTCAATGCTCTGGATTTCTTTAATTACTTCCCTATAAACCATTTCCTTCCAGCTCATGTTATTCTTCAGGACAAATAGCATGCGCTGGTCTATGATTTTCATAGGGTTTTCACCCAGGAACTTAAGGACGCCAAAGTTTTCTATCTCTGTCACCTAGGAAACCAAGGCTTGGCATTGTGATAACTCTGTTTCCCATACAGGTACTAACATTTGAATCTCCCCTGACAGTGCTTCTCCTTCTACGTAGACATGTGTAAATTCTGAAATAAATTTGTTACCTTCCTGAATTATGTTGTTTACCTAGACTCCCATGGCCTCCATCAAGAGCTTCCCCCTTTGCACCTGTCTTGCCAGCAGCTGGCTTTCTGCAGAGTTGGGATCGAAGGGTTGCGACAACTAGATGATTGGCGCGACTCCAAGATTTACCAAGGAATCGATGTACTCGACCATAGAAGTCACCATAGCTTTCAGCTCCTTCTTTTCTCTACTGTCCCTTTCTGATTGTGTGAGCATATGATCGGTAGAAAACTTGAAAAAGTTGTTGCCAGTGCTCCTGTTTATAGTCCCCAGATCAATGGAAGTGACCTTTAGTCCTTCCTCATCGATTTCTGTGAAATCTTGCTTCTGTGTATAAGTGGCCACCTCCACAGTTATCTTCCTGGTTTGCGGGTCCTTTACCAACTAGGCGTCTGTTTTCATTTTCTTGGCCTTTGAACCTTTCATCACATATCTTGTGACAATGTCCTTAACTGGTGTAATCATAGTTTGTAGGCTTCTTTTCTTGTTGATTGAATTCGAGAGCCAGGAGGGGATGGTAGGGCTTGCTGGCCTCAATTGCGTATCCCTAACCGGAGTCAAGAATCTAAGCTAGTCTGTCTTGGGGGTTTCTTTAAATTGGACATCTCCACCTCCACTATTAGATGGCTCCAATTCCTCACCCAAGTCTGGGCCTTGAGATGCCATTTCGGTCTTTCGATCCTTAACCCGTTCTAGAGTTTCGGATCTGGAGCGAGATCTTGTCCTGGGGGCCGTTGTTTGTAGCTGGAGATGAGATTTTTCTTTCTTTGTTTGAATGACTGTATCACCTGCAATAGGGGGAGAGGAAATGTCAGATTGAAAAAATTCAGGAGAAGAAGTTACTTCAACAGGAGGCTCTCTAATACTCCTGTTAGCTCTCTGCTGCAACCAATCATCTATATAGGTAAGGATGAATCCAATTCTTCTATTAATGTCATCTTCCTCTTCTTTGAACCAGTCTACTACCAAGAACCTTGCTTCGTCTAACTCTTTCCAGCCAGGTTCAATCATATTAAGGCCATCATCCATTATCCCTTCTATATTGAACTTCAATTTGAAAGCTTTGATTTGTTGAAGGGTCGGCTTGGTATGATCTTTTTGCAGCACTTCTTCTTCATTTTTGCAATCTTCCCAAATATCTTCTAAATATGAAACCATCGAAGGACGCATTTCTAGGCCAAGAGTCTCAGTTGCATAGCCTTTACTATCAAAATCCCTCCTTCTGCAATAGAAACCAAAATTGAACCCTAGTAAATTGCTCCCAATGATGGAAGCATCATCCATGTTGCTGCAGACAAATGAACTCAATTCAATGGGAAAAAGTAACCTCCTGTTCTATTTTGCCAGAATGTCTTTCACAACAGAAAAGAGCTATTTGCACAATTCGGCCAAAATGAAACAATCCAGGGCGTACCTAGGTAACTTCATAGGTTCTTCAAAACCTCCAACTCTTAAGTATATGAACCTGGGAAACTGTATATAGAAGCTCCCATATTGCAGTACCAAATTTTGAGCTTCTGTGGCGAGCCTTGGCATCTTCATTTTTTTCAAAGACATATGGACATTATCCAGAAGCACATCATGAACCTTGCGGAAATCTTCTAAGACATTATCTCTCTGCAGTAGAGGGCAATACTGAAACACACACATTTCTTCGTTCCAAGTACCATGAGGCAAAGGGGTGAGGTCGCAAGTACATGCAATACAATAGGTCAGATAGGAGGCCATGTAGAAATCTTCACGGAACTCTTTGGCATGCCTCAATTGCCTCCTCAGAGAGGTAGCAATGATTTCTGCCCAATCCATCCATTGCTCACCCTTCAAAACAATTTCTATATATCTAAACATCCATTCCTCAAAGAGAGAAACATCTGCTGAACCCTTCACACAATGCAACATTACGACCAAGTCGTGAATGTGAGGTTGCATGTGATCTTTTTTAATGACTTTCGGCAGCCTAGACCCACCCCCATAATTGACTTCAGTCCATTTCCTGACTAAGGTATTTCGAAATGTATTAGGATTCACCCGATATTCAGCCAAGGCTTGGGTAGGTGAAAACACTACAAAAGTATTAGTCATTAGACGCAGGACCGAGGCAACAGTTTCTCTCAAAATGGAAAGAATAGGGGTGCCATCTTCGCTCAGAATACTTTTTCTCCTCACATCATAGTGATCTATACACAACTGCAAAAGTTTAGGGCTTACAAATGATGGGGGGAACGCTGCAGCCTCTATCAACCCACTGGTTAACACTTCCATGCACCCATTATTTTCATTAGAATATTCTAAGATCTTGGTCTGTAGGCTTTCTATCTTTACCCCTCATAGATCAATGTCACATATAACTGGTCTCTTGCATTCCAAACCAAAAGTATTACCCAAAAAATGCAAGACCATCCTCATGATAATCTAAAAAAATGCAGAGACTAAACAGACAAATCTGGAAACGAATATAGTTGCAGAGCAAACTTGATTGCCAAATTCTCACCTGTTCTTTGCCGAAAACCTAGCAAATCTCTCCTATTTCCTTAACAGCTCCCCATCTATACCAACTTCTCACATGATAATAGACTTTTGAGGTAATTACATGAGTTTTAAAAGAAAGCAGTAACTTCGTGCGAGGGTACGGGATAATAATTACCCACTACTTTGACATCACCTTCGCTAGCTTTCGCATGCTTAAAAACCCTTTGCATGAGCTCTGCATTAAATTCTTTCCTTTTTTAGATTCTTTAACATTAATCAAATTGAGTCCTTTTGATAGCTTGAAGATCTTCAACACGATTTACAATGATTATCTTCCTTGGAAATAGGACCATCCTTTAGACCACGCTCATCTGACAAGATCACGAGTGAAAGGCGACGCGCTATCTTTCCATGCTTGAAAGTGATCATTACGTGAGTCTTGAACTACTTTGAACCACTTTGAACCGAGGTTCAAAGTGGTTCAAAGTGCTTCAGAAGAACAAACCACCGAGTGAGATACATTACCTGTGCAAGGAAAGCGTTATTATTAAAAATCGCATCGAACCACTTTGAACTACTTTGAGCTATTTTGAACTATTGTTCAAAGTGATTCAAAGTGGTTTAGAATGGGGGAAAAAGGGCTAACTGCGCAGGTTTAAGGCTTTGGCTGGGCACTTCAAGGGCATTAAGTTTCTCATGCGACAAGGTAAGTGGACGCGCTTGAGAGAAAAATTAAAATTGAAAGTGAATTGGCGACTATAAATGTCGCTAAAAAAGCATAACAAGCATTAGGAAGATCTTCAAAAAAGATTTCTTGGGTTTTCTTACCAAGCTTAGAAATTAATTCCACTTTTTCTTGGAGATGATTCAGATCTGGCACCTTCACATACAGTCTAGCAGTGTCGAGTTTGGATCTGGTCACAGTAGCATTATCTAGAGCCACCAGTTCACCAAAAGAACTAGCAATACCCTTAAAAATGTCCTCATGCCAGAATTCAAGAGGAAGATCGGGAAGTCTAGCCCAAATAGGGGTAGTAAGGAAGAAGGAGTCAGATAAAACCATATTAGGCTCCCAATTTTTGATAGTAAGAGAACTTTTTCCAAAAGGCCAAGGGCCTCCACAAAGAACCATTTCCATATCTTCCTTACAGTTAAAATTAAACAGAAAGAAGCCATTCAGCATGGGAGCAATATCCACTTCCCCACGAATAGCCCATTTCCTCTTAATCATTATCCTTAGAGAATCAATATCTGGTCTTTCCCCCAAAAATTTTCCCACCAGCATAAAATCCATGGAGGAAACAAAGAAATCCACTAAGGGATCAGGGATAAAAACCTGGAACTCACCTTTCTCCCAACTAGTTTTCGAAGTCACTGGTGGGAACGAAGATTTTCCAGTAGGTTTCCTACCAAAAAGTGAAGACCAGCTCTTCTGATCTGAGGACCCTGTCTTCTCTCCAAAAGAGGAATAAAATTTATTTGATTCCACATTATCCTTCTTTTCCTCTTTATCCTGACCCAACACATGAGACATGAAGGCGAAATCCAAGGGAAGATCACGGACCCCACAAAAAGTGTCTGAAACATGTCCAGACAAAACATCATTCTCAAAAACATGAAACTAAAGCTAGCAATCTTTCGAGGCCCCCCCATAGATCCTCCAGGGTCTGTACCTCTAGCCAGGTTCTCCCCAACCAGTTTCCTACCTGAAAATGAGCTCACTAATTCAAAAACTATAAGAGCACCCATGAGGAATATTATTATTGAGGATAAAATGGAAGACTATGTTGATGACACACTGGCTAAATCAAAAAAATGAGACGCACATCTCAGAGACCTTAGTCTGATATTGGACCGTATGGAACAATTTCAACTTAGGCTAAATCCAAAAAAATGTGCCTTTGGTGTCACTTCTGGGAAATTGCTAGGGTATATCATTTCAGCAAAAGGCATTGAGGTTGATCTTGAAAAAGTCCAAGCTATCATGGATATGCCTCCACCAAAGAATATTAGTTAGCTTAGAAGTTTGCAAGGATGTCTACAATCCATAAAAAGATTTATCTCTCAATTGGTTGATAAGGGTCAAGCTTTCAATAAAAATCTGCATAAAGGATCTACCCATATTTGGAACAGTGACTGTCAACAGAGTTTAGATCAAATCAAAGGCTACTTGGAAAAACCTCCAATTTTGATGGCACCCATTCTACGAAAACCTTTGATTATTTATATTTCAGCTACGAATTCTTCTCTAGGAGCACTCGTAGCCCAAAGTGATGAGATAGATAAATAAAGAGCCATTTACTATATCAGTCAAACTTTGGTAGCTTATGAAATAAACTATACAAGTATAGAGAAGGTATGCCTTGCTATAGTATTTGCCTCTCAAAAGCTTTGAAATTATATGTTGGCACATACAGTTCACTTGATTGCTAAGATAGATCCTTGGAAATATTTGTTAAGTAAAGCTGCACTTACTGGTCATCTTGCTAAATGGATGATGATTCTTTCTAAATTTGACATTCAGTATGTCGAACTTAAGGCAATCAAAGGATAGGCCATAGCTGACTAGTTGGATGACTTTCCTCTCGAAGATACAACACCTATGCAAATTGAGTTTCCAGATGCCTCAATCATGTATATTACTAAGAGGACTTGAAGATGTTTTTTGATGGGTCTCATACTCAGAATGGAGCCAGAGTGGGTGTTTTGTTTGTTTCCCCTCACGGTTATATGATCTCAAATTCCTACAAACTCATGTTCCCATGTACAAACAACATTGCAAAATATGAGGCACTCACAAATGGAATCAAAATGGCTCTTGAATGGAGAATAATTGAATTGCATATCTATGGAGACTATCAACTTGTTATAAACCAAGTGAACAATAACTATCAAAAAAAAGATGACAAGTTGATCCCTTATAAGAAGTTGATAGATGCTCTAAGGAACTATTTCACTTTTGTGACATTCCAACAAATTCCTAGAGCATGAAACAAGGCTGCCGATGCTATGGCTACCTTAGCATCTATCCTCCAACTACAAGAACATGAATCATGATTTGAATTTTTGGTGGAAGAACTACATCATCCAGCCTATGATTCTTTAGACAACCAAGTGATCTACAATGTTGTAGGTCATGATTCCTCCTGCTATGCGACTATCTTCTCTTACCTGCATGATCAGGTTATTCTCAAAACCCTCACGTGCAACCAAAAATGCCAACTCCTCTACAATGCTTCACATTACACCTTGGTCTCCGGTGACTTGTATAGGAAGGGTTTAGACAAAATGCTGCTTAGGTTTTTAGAGCTAGAAGAGTTTGAAAAGGTGCTTGCCAAAGTCCATGACAAAATTTGTGGGGCACATTCAAATGGCCTTGCACTTTCTCAAAAATTGATTAGGGTGGGATATTACTGGCCTACTATGCAAGCTGATGCTGTTCATTATGTCAAGTCCTGTTAGAAATGTCAACTTCATGGAAACCTAATTCCTACTCCTAGATGTGAGCTAATTCCCTCTATGACATACTAGCCATTCCAACAATGGGCCTTTGACTTGGTAGGAAAGATTCACCATAGTTCATCTAGTGGTCACAAGTTCATCATTACAGCCACTGAGTATTTCACCAAATGGGTTGAGGTTGTGCCACTATCTGCTGCTATAGGAAAACATGTTGCCCTATCCATATTGAACCACATCATTTTCCGTTATGGTATTCCTTCTTCCATTGTTATTGATAATGGAGGATAGTTTAAAAATAAGGACCCCAAATAGTTATGCAAGAAATTTTGCATCAAACAACATTGGTCTTCTATTTATTACCCTTAAGGGAATGGTCAAGCAGAGGCTTCCAATAAAACATTGCTGAAAATCTTACATCGCACAGTTCATAAGTCTGGGAGAGATTGGCACCTACAGATAAATCCAGCACTTTGGGCCTATAGAACTACCATTCATACTCCTACAATGGTCACACCCTTTTCTCTAGTCTATGGCTCTAAGGCTGTCCTCCCATTAGAAGTTGAGATCCCCTCCTTGCGAGTCTCCTTACATGGGTTGATAACTGATGAGGACCATAGATTTATGCGAGTACAGGAATTAGAGACTCTTGATGAATGTCATAAGGTTGCTTTTGATCACATGAGAGCTTATCAAAAGTGCATATCTACTCAGTATAACAAGAAATTTCACCCTCATGAGTTTCAATAAGGTGAATTCGTGCTTAGAGAGAATAAAAAAAATTAGCAACATCGAGAGTCAAAAGGGAAATTTGAACTTAACTGGTTGGGTCCTTACATTATCACAGTAGCATTTGGGTCTAGAGCTTATCAGTTGTCTAGTCCTGAAGGGGAAGAGCTTACAAAACCTATCAACATCCTACACTTGAAGAAGTTCTATGCTTAGAGGCTTGCTACTCAGCTATCTTGTATATATCTCTGATCTTGAAAAAAATCCTAAAAATCAGAAAATGTCCTGAAAAAATGATCGTCTTAGTGAAAACCTAGCAATAGGTGCTTTGATGTATCACCAAAGAAATCAAAAATACAAAAAAATTGAAAAAAGTCCTAAAAAAAATTGTCAAGTGGTGAAAACCTAGAAATAGGCACTACTTGAAACCCTTGTAGCTATGTCTATCAGTCTCAATCATCCATTTCACTACACATTTCCTATCTTGGAATTGTTTCTTTTCCTCATCTTGGGGGCATGGCTACTTAGCCTATTGAGGTATTCTTGTGCATTAGAGTTTTTTTGACAACTCACAAAATAGTGTTTCTCAACACTTCCCCCACCTTGACATCAAGTGTTTTTCAACACTTTTCAGATAGTTTACCTACGGTCTCCAATTTCATGATATTTCTCACTATTGGAATCAAGTCTTGAAGAAATGGCCAAGTGACTTACACACACGCACTTTAACACTTAAAAAATTGAGCTATGCTGATTTTTATCTACTTTGTGTGTTGTCTATGATGATTTCTTTACTATATGTTCCATCCCTAATAGTCTTTCAAGGATGTCATTGACTAGAAGACTGGGGGCATGGGGCATGTTTTCTTTATTTTTGCTTGTGGGTATACTTCGTTTGTCTATAGTGTTGTAAGCATTTATGCTTGACCTATTCAACATTTTGACTTACAAATGTATCATCCTTGACTATTTCGCAAGACCGCACTTGGGGTTTATCCTAGCGCTTATGCCTTGATACAAGTGTAATCTTGCTAAATTAAACTTAGGGAATCTAATCATGTAGTTATCTTGACTTACATGTCTCTAATGCTTAAATTGGATTTCCACATACCTATCTGATATCGATCATATTCATATCATCATAGTTATACTAGTGATGGTTGTATGATCTCATGATGTCCCTAATAAATGCTCAATGATGAAATTAAGAGTCTAAATGTTATGCACTTCTTGTTGGTAAACCAATTTTCATATTAGCTTGCATTTTAGGTTCATTTTCTAGCTTAGTCTTGCATTATTTCATATGGGGAGAGCTCTCTCTTCATCTTTTCGCAGACATATTGGCTAACTCCTTTCATATATTTTTCTTTACTTTCTTCTTGTTCATGTCTTTTCACCTTCTTAATCTTTCGCTTCATCTCTTTTCTATCTTATCATCACATTATATAAATTTTTGACCTCTTAAATAATTTCAATGTCCTAGATTCATTTTTAGGATTAAAATTCAAATTTGAGTTCATCTTGATGGTCAAAATTGTCTTTTAAAATTCTACTTTCTTTTGAGCAGTTAGCTAACCTTTTGAGGTCTAATCTCTGAATCATCACTGGGGCATCTTCATTTCCTCATGTTTTCATCATTCCCATACTTCATATCTACTTCAATTCACTGTTTCATGTCTAAAATCACCTTTCTTCTCGTTTTGACCTAATTTTTATGCTATATCCTTCAAGGTCAATTCTAGTCAAACTAGGGCATTTTATCAGTTTCTTATAGTCATTCTTGGGTTCTAATAATCTATCTGTCATCTTGGATATTGCTATATTCTAATTTTCTCATGTCTAGCCAATTTTTTCATCCCCTTACCTCATTTCCATTTCGATCCCGAGGGGGAAGAAATACTCTATCACTGATTGCTACAACTATCTATTTCTTAGGAGCATTTGTTTGATCTTCTCACTTTTTCTCGATCTATCTACTTTGCCAAGCATTAGCATTCTTCTTGAATTATGACATCATATTTTCCTAGTGTTCAATACTACCACTATCAGGCTATACATTTAGGACTTGCTATCTTTTTCTACATTTCATTCTTCAAAATCAGATGTCTATATCTATCACCGCCTACGTGGCTTTCTATTTTCTTTGACATAATGTGTTCCCAGATCAATCACACATTAGTCAAAGAGGGGCAAATGTAATCACCTAAAAATGGTCATCTAGACTATTAGCCCCCTTTTCAACATTTTGGCTAAATTAATTTAATCATTTACCTAGACCAAATTGCTAATAATCAATTTATTTGATTATAACCTATAGTTTGACTATGCTATCCTAAGTTCATTATTTGATTAAAAGAACATGTCCCTTTGTAATTAAATAAAAGACCCCATTCTTCTAACCCACTTAAAGTGCACACATAAAGTCCTTTTTCTATTTTGCAATTAAAAGAAAAGGCTTTGTGACTTTTGTCTTATATAACAAGTCAACTTATATTCTATTGGTTGACTTGTGTGTACACATGGATCACTCCTCTTTTCAAATTCCACTATTTTTCCATCACCATCCTCATCTTGATCCCTACCATCCATACAAATTTAAAAGGGAGAGAGCTTTCCCCCTCAAAGGATCCATCTTTTGAGTATTGTTATGTTGTAGGTTTTCTAATAGGTTTCTTTGGAGCTTTGTGGAGAACTTCTATTTCTTGTCTACATTCTCTCATACCATAGCATTTTAGCTTAGATTCATGTTGCATGTTAGTTTAGCTTATATTTTGCAATGATCTATCTCACATAGCTTAATAATTTGTTTGTAACACTCTCATACATGTTTTAGCATAGCCACATTTTGCATTCTCATCTTAGCTTAGTTTCCATACTTGCATTGCATTCTTGTATCTTGTCTTTGGAACCTCCCATTACATGGTTTACTAGAAAGAAAAGTATTCCTAAGGCTCAACTGAGAGACTTCTTATTCTTGAAATATACTCTTTTGCACTTCGTGGATAGGGAGCTCTAAGCTGACATCCAAGCATTCCAAACTCATGGAATCATTTGGATAGAAGGGTTTAGAGTGGGACACAATTCGAGTGTACAACATGTTCTTATCAAGTTGAATTGGTTTGAAGATCCAAAATGCAAATTTCCAAATTCTTCAAGTTTGATGAGTTTAGAATTCAAACATTAGTCCCATGGCTTAAATTACCAGAATTAATGCAAGTTCCAAGATAGAGTGTTTTTGATGTCAAGTTTCAATCAAAGGCTCCTAGTTTTTATGATCAAAGGATAATGATTGCAGATATGTATTCAAATTTCAATTATAATAGGGAAAGCAAAAAATGAACTCCGAAGGTAAAATTCAGCCAGTGGAGAAGTCAAAGTCTCATTTTTTGCCTAAAAAGAGAAAATGCAAAATCTTGATTTTAAGCATAAAGGCATGAGTTTATAACATCAATTGCATTTTTAACATAATCCATGAACCATTTGACATAAAATAGTGATCAAATTTGTAGGAGTTGATGAAATTCAACTCCACAGTCACCAAGATCACCTACATGCAAATAGCTTGCTGAAGAGAAACTTAAGGAGCAAGAGCTTGAAGGAAAAAAAGCAAAAGAAAATATTTCACAATAGGAAAAATGAAATTTCTATGTGAATGATATGAGTTAATGAAAATACAATGAGGGAGAGACCATTTATAAAGGCCTCATGGAATCTCCGAGAACAAGCTAGAAGACGCTAGGAGATAAGTGTGACAAATAATCATAAATCCACATAAGGTGAAAATTCCTCGAATAAGGTGAGAGGATAAGTATGACTTAGGATAGAATAAACTCCTGTATTATCAATAATTTATAACAAACTCCTAGACTACAACTAATAAATAAAATGCATTTACCTAAGTAAGCTTAAGTAAATAGAATAAATAAATAAATAATTAATTAATTATTTACTCTAACACCCCCCCTTAAGTGCAACTTAGGGAAATGCCTTAAGCTCACAAAACTAAGATAAATGCAGAATGGGTCTTGGTAACAAGGCCATGTTAGGTACCCATGTACAATGCAAAAGATGCAACCTCTATAAATGGGGAAAGAGAGAAAACCACATGGGAAAAACCCTCCCCCCAAAAGAGGTAAAAACAAAATTCAAAAAAAATATGAAGTGAAGGAAGGAAGGCCTCAACCAATACCCCCAAGGACAACTTCCATCAAAAAAGAGTCAAGAGACCCACTCAAAACCATAAGTACAACTAGCCCCCCCATGAGAGATATTAAAGCCTCCCCAGAAGAAAGGAGCCCCTAAAGGAGGGATCAAACCAATGCAACTCCAATGTAGAATAAATAAGGGTACATAACAAGGGAATCCCTGAATGAGAGGCAAAATTGGAAAGCCTAGCTAATGCCCAGAGGAGAATGTATGAGTAACCAAAAAGGGAATCCCCAAAGTAGGTTTGATGAAACTATCATGAATGCCCATTGTAGTATGTACAACAAGTTCTCTTAGAGTCTCAATGAATGAAGTTAGAGGATCAGGTAGAGCAGAAGAAGAATCCCATGGAAGAGAAAAGCCCTTAACTGGATGTGGTGTGGCAGTCAAAATAGGGATCTCAAGAAAAATGCAAAGGTTCAAGTATCCTGATTGCACCACATGATGCTCTTGTGAAAGAGAAGTAGTGTGCTCCAACAACAAAGATGGTGGACCAAAGTGGGAGAAGGTGTAGAGATGAGTGGAAGGATCAACTACCCCTATAGAAATAAGACTTCCCGTTAGATGATATCGAATGAAGACTGAATTAGTAGTGAACTCAACTATCTTCCTTGATCCACTGCGTGTAATCTGAGAAATTGACAGAAGGTTGGCAGACAAAGATGGAACATACAATACATCATTGAATATACCATCCTGGATGTGAACTGAACCTTTCCTATAGACTAGTAGTGTAGTGTTATTCCCCATGAGAATATGAGGAATAGGAGAAGCCTCAAGAGTAGAGAAGACATTGTGTGAAGATGTCATATGGTGAGAAGCACCTAAATCTAGTATCCAAGGAACCTGTGAAGGAGATGTAATGGTAGCCTATAATGCATGACCCTTTCCAAGATCTAATGTAGATGGCAAAGATGTGGAAGAAGTCTGAAAGGAAGATCCCTGTGAGGTAGAAGAGGATGGAGAAGAAACGGTGTTCTTCTAAAGAAGAGCTATGTACATTTTTCTCCAAATACTGAAAAAAATGCTCTTCCTCCCGACTGAAGAAAAAATCACAAACAAACTAAGGTTTGTGTCTTCGAATCACAGCTTCAAAAAAATCCTTCGAACAAGAAGCAACAAGGAGGCTCTAATACCATGTTGGAGTTGATGAAATCCAACTCCGAAGATGCCCAAGATCACTTGCATACAAAAACCTGCCAAAGGGAGGCCAAGGAAGGAAGAGCGTAGAGAAAGGGAATAAAACCCTAAATGGAAATGAGAGATAAAATGAGATAAAGGCATCTTTGGAGTTGGATTTCATCAACTCCAACAACATTAAAGAAGTGGAAAATCTGATGTTGCGGTCTATTTTTAGTTTTTCACCAAAAGAGAAGCTAAAAATAAAATTTCCACTAATGGGAATTCCCTATTGAAAATCTTGACAGAGGCATTGGAGTAATGAAGGATAGAGTATATTGAAATCAAGTGGATAGGGCACTGACCATAAATGTCAATTCGAAGGGCTTCAATATTTTTGCCATGTGAGAAATGGATTAGGCTAGGATTTGTAGCAGAACAAAGATTTGAAAATGCTCTGGCTAAATATGATAAGGACACCATAAATAGATGGGAGAAGGTAGCAGCCATGGTGCCTAGAAAAAGGTACCACATTTTTCAAGAAGCACTATAAGGATCTTGAAGATGATGTGAAAGTCATTGAAGTTGGTCTATTTGATCTAAGTTGTAACAATTCTTTCTATACAATTAATGGATAGCAGATAAATCTGGTGAGTTTCCTAGTTTAAAGTAATCATTTGGAAGCAATGGGAAAGGGCCACCTGCCAAGTCTACTAACCAAGAGAGGAAGAAGGGAATAGAGATAAGAGAAGAGCCAGCATACTTGATATAACCAATGTTAGTGGTATAGATAGGAGGTCAATTACTCTAGCACAATCTTCCACAATTTGTGCGCAGAATAATTCCACATCATTACCAGTAGAACTTAGTCAATCTACATTGTTGATGTATCCATCTCCAATAGGATGAATACCTTTTCCAAATACTATTGGTACTCAAGAAAATTGCACTCATCTAATGCTACCACAATATCCTCTAAGTATTTATTCCTAGATGGCCTTGGGGGCCATTCATTAATGACCCTCCTTCCTAACTCTATTATTGTAACTTAGATGGGATATCCTAGACAACCTAGCATGCAATATTGATGAAAGAGGGGTCTAATAAATAGGATTTTTGCTACATTTATAGCTTCACATGACCCGTTAGGCTAGCACTACACATTGATAAGAGGAGAGGTTATCAGATATATTATTGGGAATGCATGACATGATGAAATGATGCACAAAGCTTTCAATATTTCTTGTGGTTCAATGCGGCTCTTGAGAATGCATTGTTGTAGTGCAAAATTCATTGTCGTTACCAAATACTATTATGTTGTTGCATTTAATTTCCTTGCATGTGGTGGCTGAATCTTGGCACTATGGATTTGGTGCATGGACTGAGACCCCATTTAGATGGGACTATTATCACTATCCTACTAGATGATCAGGTTAAGGGTCTCTAATTTCAAAAAGGAAGAGAATGGTTGACCATATCCCCTATATCGCGTATTGTCAATGTTGGTGATTTCTTGGAGGTTATAAGTAATGGGAAATACAAGAGTGTAGAGCACAAGGTAGAAGTAAATATAAATTGGTACAAGATGTCAGTTGTCATGTTTTTAACTCCACAAGATGGTGTGTTGATTGCTCTAGCCTCTAAATTGGTTGATGAAACTCATCTTCCATTGTCTCATTCTACTTCATCTAAAGAGTATGTAACAAGTTATGTGAGCAAGAATGTTTAAGGGAAAGCTCCACTAGAATCTCTTCTTATAAAGAAATAGTCTTAGAGTGCAGTCTATATGCTTTTCTCATAATATGATGTTATATTTTTTAAACAAAAATGGGCATTATGGGGTCCAAATACAAGAGTAGGGAAGCTAAAAGTGATTTTTGTAGAAGGAATTAAAATTCCTAGAACTTCTTAATACATGCTTCTAGCTACCAGACATAAATCAAAGTCTAAATCAAATATATGTTTAGTAAATCCAATTCTATGTCTAGGATCCTTTTTTTTGGTCACAAGATGGGCCTATTGTTGGAATATTAAATGCAATGGCCATTTGTCCCTGGAGCCAAATGCCCACTTACCACCTGACGGACTCCAAAACAAATAGAAACAATAACTGTGGTGGGTGAGTTTTTGAAATTAGGAAAGAGGGGGAAAAGTATGACAAAAGGAATGTTTTAGATTCATTCAAGTAATTCAGTAGATCAGAAGTTTAGCAGAGGGTTGCAGAGTAGAAAAAGAAGAATGAAGTTGATCAACAGATCAGTCATTGCAAAGATAGAAGGAAGTTTGTGTCTTTTTCTAGTTGCACGAGTTTTCTCTGTTCATTTTGTAAGTTCGTTATTGTTAGATTTTTCCTATTGAAGAAGTGATTGCTCCAAGCACCATTGTATGTAGCCATTAGAGCTACACGTTTAAAGTTCATTGAAGTTTGAAGTTTTACCAGTTTAGGGTTATTTTAGGGTTTTCTAGTTGAAGCCGAATGCTCCCAGATTTTGTAATGTTTTTAATCAAAGTTGAATAGAAAGTAAGTAGGCATACTTGAATCCATTGCTATTCATCTATTCATTATTTTTTTTCTAAGAAGTTTATTGTTGAATACTTCAGCTTGGCTCTTTGTCTTAAGTGGTAAAAATATTAAGTATACGAAATAGAACATTCGGCATCCTCTTTTGTTGTTTATCACTTTCTAGTGACTATCGAACATTTCCTTTGAGTGTTGAGTTCTTCTTATGTCGAGCTAACTCGACACCTACTGCCTATCACTTGACACCTTCACATGCTGAGAAACCTGTCACTCAGCACCTTCACGTGTCGATCAAATTTCCACTCGGCACCTTCATGTGCCGAGAAAAATTGGCACTCGGCAATAGTTTGTGACAAGCAAAATTTTAGGGTCGTGTAATTTTTAAAGTTGTGATTTATTTCTCACATGGTATCATAGCTTTGAGGCCCCACATCCACAGTGAGTTAGGGCATTTATTTTCTTGGGAGATTTGACATGGCAGTAGATGCAAGAAAGATATGGCAGCAACCACCACCATTCAATGGACAAAATTATGATACATGGGCAAAGAAAATGAAAACCATTATGGTTGAAAATGATTTATGATAGTTTTTTATAAATGGTTTCAATGATGTGACAGACCCAACTCAGTATGCTACCCTCACAAATGGACAAAAGACTCATTTGAAAGAGTCAAGGAGGAAAGATGCAAAGGCATTAAGTTTGATTGAAGTAGCAATGAAAGAGACAATTTTTCCCAAGATTGCAGTAGGAAATTATGCAAAGGAAGCTTGGGATATCCTTGAGACAAACTTCAAGGGGACTAATAAAGTCTATACAGTAAAGCTATAGAATATAAGGAGGAAGTTTGAGAATCTTCAAATGAAGGAAAATGAATTAGTTGCATATTTCAGTTCAAGGACCTCCAATGTGATTAATCAACTGAAATCAAATGGAGAAGACTATCAAGAGCAATGGATAGTGGAAAAGATATTGAGGAGTTTACCTCATAAATATGACAATTTGGTCATGACCATGGAAGAGGCAAAAGACCTCACTATTTTGACAATGGATGAGTTGATGGGTACTCTTCAAACCCATGAGCATAGGATCAATAGATCTACATCTTCTTCTTCCCAAGAGCAAGCATTCAAAGCTCAATCAAATCCAAGAGGAAGGGGGAGAGGAAGAAACGGCTCAAGAAAAAAATTCAGAGGTAGAGGCTGAGGTAATGGAGGACAAAGAAATGCTACAGTAGAAAGCTTAGGAAGAGTAGATGGAGCAAGTAGCTCACAAAATACTTCAAGAGGAGGTAAGAAAAACTACAAATCAAATAAGAGTAATGTAGAATTCTACTACTGTCATAAATATGGGCATTATGCAAGTAAATGTTGGAAGAAGCAAAATGATTAGTCAGGACAAGCAAATGTGGCTGATGTGAACATGGAAAATGGAAACAATGCCACTGCCTTCATCATCTGTAATGTTGGTGAAGAAGGAAGCCCTGAGGTTTGGTACTTTGACAATGGATGTAGCAACCACGAGTGGTAATGAAACCTTGTTTTCATTCATTAACAAGAGTTTCAAATCTAAAATTAAAATGGGTAACAATGGAACCCTACCAGTAGTAGGCAAAGGATCTATTATGGTCCGCACCAAGCAAGGTGAGAAGAAGGAAATACAAAATGTGTATTTTTCCCCTGGTATGAAGCACAATTTGATGAGAATTGGTTAGCTCATTCAAAATGGATACAAAGTGCTAATGGAGAATGACATGTGTGTCATTCATGAAAAGGATAGGAGCTAGAACTTACTTGCAGCGGTTCAAATGACAAAGAACATAATATTTCCCTTGAAGATAGAGATATATTTCTCATCTCAAGTTGGTGTTGCACCTCCCACATAATTATCTCTAAGGAGTGTGATTGAAGATCCCTCATGGCTATGGCACCTCAGGTATGGTCATCTAGGCTATGCTGGTTTAAATTTGTTGTCAAATAAAAGAATGGCAGAAGGTTTGCCATGTATAGGAAATTCATGTGAGAAGTGTGAGGCTTGTATTTTGGCTAAGCAACATAGGCTTCCCTTTAATTTTGAAAATTCTAGGAGGGCTAGATATCCATTAGAGTTAGTGCATACTGACCTAGTCGGTCTTATGCAAGTTACTTCCATTGGGGGGAGTACTTATTTTATAACATTTATTGATGATTTCAGTTGTAGGACATGGGTGTATTTCTTAAAGAATAAATTTGAAACATTTGATAAGTTTCTTGAGTTTAAAGCCTAGGTTGAAAGAGAATGTGGACACTATATCAAGGTCCTAAGATCATATAGAGGAGGGGAGTATACCTCCAATTCTTTTGTAAATTTTTGTAGGAAAAATGGTATAAAGAAAGAGCTCACAACAGCTCTACACCACAGCAAAATGGAGTGGTTGAAAGAAAGAATAGTACCATTATTGAAATGGCAAGGAGCATGATGAAAAAGAAAGGTCTCCCAATTGAATTTTGAGGAGAGGCTATGGAAATAGTAGTTTACCTAATTAATAGGTTTCCTATAAAGGCAGTCCATGATAGAATTCCAGTGGAAGCATGGTCACGAGGAAGATGGACAGTTGAACACCTAAGGGTGTTTGGATGTGTTGCATATGCACATGTGCCTAAAGAGCAAAGGTAGAAATTGAATGACAAAGGTGTGAAGTGCATCTTCATAGGGTACAACTTAGAATCAAAGGCATACAAATTGTATGACCCATTGAACAACAAGATGATTCTCTCAAGAGATGTGGAATTTCTTGAAAATTAGTCTTGGTATGGACAAACTAATGAGTCACCCAAAACCTCAAGTAAAGTGCCAATTATGAGTGAAGAAGATGTTGATGAATAGCAAGAAGAAGGAGCATATAGAAAAAAAGGCAAGTAGCCTCAGTTATTGCCGAGCTCTTCTAGGCATGACCGAGTATTAGTACCGAGTACCAGTGAAGACCGAGTTGGTTGACAAAGCAGCAATAGTGAAGATTCTAATCCCACACTCTCCTCCCTGTTACCAAGAAAGACTAAGAGTCTTAGGGAGATATACCAAGATGAAAGGTATGAAGATTATGATGAGAGTGTTAATTTTGCATTATTTTCTCATAGTGATCCGATATATTTTGAAGAAGCTATTAATGAGAAGAAATGGTGTAAGGCGATAGATGAGGAGATAGATGCTATAGAAAGGAATGAGACATGGGAGCTAACTAATTTTCCTCCCAAGAAGCATGTAATTGAAGTGAAATGGGTCTACAAGACCAAATGCAATGCTGAAGGCAAGATTGATAGGCATAAGGCAAGGCTAGTAGTCAAGGGCTACAAAAAGCAGTATGGCAAAGATTATGATGAGACATATGCCCTTGTTGCAAGAATGGAAACCATGGGTGTTGTCATAGCAATTATAGCTCAGCACAAATGGAAGGTATATCAAATGGATGTGAATTTCACCTTCCTAAATGGTATATTGAAAGAAGAAGTCTATGTGGAGTAGCCACCTAGTTATGAAGTTGCAGGTGAAGAACACAAAGTATATAGATTGAAGAGATCTCTTTATAGGCTCAAGAAAGCTCCACGAGAATGGTATAGTAGGATTGACTCATATTTGATGTGAAATGGCTTTAGCAAAAGCAATGGTGAGCCTACTCTCTACATCAAGGCAAAAAATGAGGCAGATCTTGGAGAGATTTAAAATGCAGAACAGTAAGGCAGCCCCAATACCAATAGCAGTAGGTCTGAAGTTGAGCAAGGAAGACTCTAGAAAGAGAGTGAATCCAACACTATACAAGAGTATGGTTGGAAGTTTAATGTATTTGACTACAACTCGGCCAAACCTAATGCATGTAGTAAGTTTGATTAGCATATTTATGGAAACACCAAAGGATTCCAATTAGCAAGTGGGAAAGAGGATCCTAAGGTATGTGAAAAGTACCAAGGGATTTGGAATTTTGTATACTACATCAAATGAATTCAAGTTGGTTGGTTACACTAATAGTGATTGGGTTGGAAGTATAGATGATAGGAAGAGCACTTCTAGATACATGTTTCATATGGGATTAGTTGCAATTTCATGGGCATCCAAGAAACAACCTATTGTTACTCAATCTATAGTAGAGGCTGAATACATAACAGAAAATGCAGCAACATGTCAAGCTATTTGGTTAAGGAGGATCTTGACAGACTTGAATGAAAGGCAAGAGGATGGAACCACAATTTATTGCGACAACATTTCATCAATTGCATTGTCCAAGAATCTAGTCTTCCATGGGAGAAGAAAACATATTGAGATCAGATATCACTTCATCAGAGAGTTGGTGGAGAATGGGGATATCAAGATGGAATTTTATAGGTCTGAGCAGCAACTAGCAGAAATTTTTACTAAGCCATTAGGCATTGGAGCTTTTGTACACCTAAGACAGAGTCTTGGTGTAGTTGATTTGGATCAGTAGTGATCCTTGTTTGTTTGGCTCAGGACAAAGGGGGAGTGTTGGAATATTAAATGCAATGGCCACTTGTCCTTAGAGCCAAACACCTGCCTACCACCTAACAGACTCCAGAATAGATAGAAACAATAATTGCGGTGGGTGAGTTTTTGAAATTAGGAAAGAGGGGGAAAAGTATGAAAAAATGAATGTTTTAGATTCATTCAAGTGATTCAAAAGATCAAAAGTTTAGCAAAGAGTTGTAGAGAAAAAGAAGAAGAAAGAAGTTGATCAACAGATCAGTCATTATAGAGATAGAAGGAAGTTTGTGTCGTGTTTCAAGTTGCACGAGTTTCCTCTATTCATTTTGTAAGTTCGTTATTATTGGACTTGTCTTGTTGAAGCAGTGATTGCTCTAGGCACCATTGTATGCAACCATTAGAGCTGCAAGTTTAAAGTTCATTGAAGTTTGAAGTTTTACTAGTTTAGGGTTATTTTAGGGTTTTCTGGTTGAAGCCGAATGCTCCCAAATTTTGTAATGTTTTTAATCAAAGTTGAATAGAAAGCAAGCAAGCATACTTGAATCCGTTGCTCTTCATCTATTCATTATTTTTTTTTTTGAGAAGTTTATTTGTGAATACTTCAGCTTGGCTCTCTATCTTAAGTGGTAAAAATATTAAGTATATGAAATAGAACACTTGGCATCCTCTTTTGTTGTTTATCACTTTCTAGTGATTGTCGATCATTGCCTTTGAGTGTTGAGCTCTTGTTGTGCCAAGCTAACTTGGCACCTACTACCTATCACTCAACACCTTTACATGCCAAGAAACTTGTCACTCAGCACCTTCACGTGCCAAGAAAATTTCCACTCGGCACCTTCATGTGCCAAGCAAAACTAGCACTCGAAAATAGTTTGTGTTGAGTGAAATTTTTGGGTTGTGCAGTTTTTAAAGTTGTGATTTATTTCTCACACCTACAAGTGTGAAGGAAATGTTGTGTAGTCCCTTTAACCACATGATTCGATGATCCAATGCCTGAGCTCAAGCTTCACAATAGCTTGATGTAAAAGAAGATCTCACAACATCACCCACTTCATGATCATAATGAACTTGCATCTCTCAATGGTTTCAATATACCAAGCAAGACTTCATGATCATATAAAGAATGGCAACATATTCATCAACTGGGAATGAGTAGATGCTTGGGCCCATATAAGGAGAATGATAGAAAGGTTTTTTTGAAACAAATGCATTAAAATGGGAGCCTGATAAGGAACCTTGAATATCAATTTGAAGAAGATTCAAAGCCCACTGCCATGGTTCAAAGAGATTTCTATAGTTGTATTGTCTTCTTAGCTATTTTAAGCCATTTCAGGGGATAGTTTGGGATTCATATAATCCATATATGTGGTATCTAGTAGTTCGCATGGTAGATACCCATAGAAGCTATCAACATAATTTGAAACAAGCTTGTGTCTAGAATTTAAAAGATCTGTTGTGATGTGATTCAACCGAAGGAGGTATTCTCTAATAGAATTGGTGAAGCTATAGGATTTTCTTGGTTTGAAGTCAGTCCCATTGTTAATTGAACAATAGTATGTGTAATTAAAATCATATTCAAATACTTTGATACACATGGATAATTCCACAAAGCAAAAGATGCACTTTTTGGTTAAGATACAAGCAAAACATGATTAAAGACACATGGTGTAGAAAGCTTTATCCTACACACATGGAGATGAAACATATTTTTCCCCTTACTATAAATTTTTTTTCAATTATAACATTCAAAAGTGGTATGATGTGACCTACGTCTTTTCCTATCTTATTCTTTAATATTGATATATTAAGGATGGTTTTCCCAAGAAGTGAAAAGATGGAGAAACCAAGCATCTAAAGAGAAACTAATCACTTCCTTCAAAGAGAGAGTTACATTGGTAACTGAAAGGTCATGGAAAGGGAAGATGTTAAATAGGAATTTCATTGAAGAAAATAGGGTTCTTCTTTTCTGTAAAAGTATGCGTTGCTGGAGTAGAGGGGAGGGAATTTAATTTCTATATTTTGGTTTATGCATGGGAGATTGTTATTTAGATTTTGTAATAGGTTTTGTTGTAGATTGAAAGAAAATATAATCAAAGTGTTATGTTCATTGTGTTTAAAAACAAGAAAGATTTTTTTATGAATTAGAGTATTTGAGCATTACTTTTCTAATTATTTTCAATTAGAATATTGTTATGGTTAGTTTTGAGCACTTTATTGCATTCTTAGTCAAATGGTGAATGGGTGATAGATCGGAGTACTATCATTCATTCCTTTATGTTTAATCTTCATTTTCATTTTGCATCACATTTGCATAATCATCATTTACATTGCATTACCAATGTCAGGGAGTCATAGGAAGTGTGAATTCTTGGGGTTGGCTAGGTGTAGAATTGAATTCACTACCTAAGTTAGTTTTGTCTAGGGCTAGCTTGGTTTTCCTCTTTTGCTCTTAGGTTAACAACGTACCCAATTAGTTTAGAAACAAACAAATTCATTGAATATAATTCAATAAGGGAGTTGTACCTATCAATTCAAAGAGAAGCTAGTTTACTCATAAGTGGGTTTTCAGCTATTATAATTAGATATTGTTTAGAATTTAGGCATTTGAGAGTCATAATCAAAGAAGAAAAAATCTATTTACAAATAGATTTTTGGAAACTTTGTTGGGGAGGTAGAATAGAAGATTAGTGTTAAGTTTTACTTCCTCAATTTATTATTATGTCTGCTACCTAGAGATTGGCAACTCTATTTTAATTCTTAAAATTTGTGGTCAGACAGTTCAGTGCTTTCATTTTATAATTTGAGGTACCTTCCCTAGAATGGAGGTTCATAGTTCTGTTGAAGAATTTTTCTTGAAATATTTAGAAATTTTAAAAGGTTGGATGCTAGCAAGAGATGAAGATTTTTTAGACATCTTTATCTTTATCCCAGGAATCAAAAACCTAGTTGAAGAAGTTACAGAAGATATGGCAAGAAGTGTGAATTTGTTGAAGGCTACCTATGGCTCTTTCCTCATCAAGAAGAAACCTCTAGTGCAAGAACCCAAGGAACAGGAGCATACATGTGAAGATCTTAAGCAACTTGAAAATGAGGAGCCTAACATCATCTCATTACATGTGTTGCATGAACAAGAAGAAGAACAACATATACAAGATAACTTTCAAGTAAGTAATGATGGATGTTCTTATAATTTACATTTTTAGTCTAATTGTCTGAATGAGGAAAAGGTCAATTATTTTGAGAATAAAGGAAGTTTTAGTTTGAAGTTTGATCCTATGTTAATAGAAAGCAATATTCAAGGTGTATTGATTCTACGAGTATGCTATGATAAAATTCCATCATGTCAAATAGATGAAGGATCATCGTTTTCCAACTCTTCTTTTGAGTTTCAAGATGAAAGTATGGTTGGGATTGAAGAAGCTAAAAGCTTACAGAAATTGATACCATCCATGACTTCAACAAACACAATACCTTGTAAAGAAGAGGTTATCTCTTAGCTCTTACTGATTATTGAAGAATGGGATGCTCCTCCAATAGCTTCAGGTGTTGATGCATCATCCTATGTCACTATTCTAGATAGAAGATTTTCAAATTTAATTTGTGAGGAGGATAAGGAAATTATTTCAATAAAGGTTTATCCTAAAATTGGGGAGGCATGTTCAAAATTTGAGGTTGTCGTGTACACTGAAAATCCTCCAAATTATGACAATCCCAAGTGTTTAAATGATAAAGTTAATGAAGTGTTTTCTTTGGATATATTTGAGAAATATTCATTTCAATTTGAGTTTTGGAATGGCCTCGAATCTTCCATGAAAAAGGAAAAAGAAAAGCTAGAATTCTATGATGAAACATGGCTCTTTGGGTATAATATTTTTCTTACAAGATTTCTTCATTTTATTGAGTTGATTTTTAGTATTGAGGGGGTAATTAAACTTCAGCTGAGATGGATTACTTCATTGGGATACCATGTATTATTCTAAAATGGCTCCTTCTTTTCACAACCAATTAATGGACATGTATGAGTTTCATTATCCTCTCCCTCCTTTTGGTGAGGTTTCCTCACCTATTTTTAAATATGCTTTTCTTTCCAAATTTTGGATTGCCTAGTTTAGTCTTTCCTTGTGTTGTTGTTTTGTTGTTCACTTTTCCAATTTTGGTTTTGCCTGGCTCCCCTCTACCCTCCTGACAAGCAACTCTATTTTTTTACCCTCTTCTTGGCTCAAATTTGTAACCCAATGGATAAGGCACTTTTCTTCTGTTAAAAATTCTAGATTCTTTATGTACTTTGCAGCACATAATCCCCATTCAGAGCCAGTTGTAGGCATCCTTCCAGTCCCCCAATTTTTAATCTTTAAAAGTCACCTCTCATGAAAAGAAATTCTCTTAATGTGCTCCCTAATTTTACTAACATGTTCTTATGAAGTTGAATTGGTTTGAAGATCCCAAATTAAAATTTCCAAATTCTTCAAGTTTGAGGAGTTCAAAATTCAAAGATTAGTCTCATGGCTTAAATTACTAGAATTAATGCAAGTTCCAAGATTGAGTGTGTTTGATGTTAGGATTTAATCAAAGGCTTCTATTTTTTATGATCAAAGGATAATGATTGCAGATATGTATTCAAATTTAACTTATAATAGGAAAAGTGAAAAATGAACTCTGAAGGTAAAATTTGGCTAGTGGAGAAGTCAAAGTCTCATTTTCCACCTGAAAAGAGAAAATGTAAAATCTTGATTTTAAGTAGAAAGGCATGATTTTATAACATCAAGATTGCATTTTTAACATAATCCATGAACCAATTGGCATAAAATAGTGATCATATTAAAGAAGCAAAAAATATGATGTCATAGTCTATTTCTAGTTTTCTGCCATGGGAGAAGCTAAAAATAAAATTTCCACTAATGGGAACTCCCTATTCAAAATCTTGATAAAGGCATTGGAAGAATTAAGGATGGATTTTATTGAAGTCAAGTGGATAGGGCACTGACCATAAAGGTCAATTTGAAGGGTTTCAATATTTGTGCCATGTGAGAGATGGATTTGGCCTCCCTGAGGCCAAATTTGATTACCTCAAGATTAGGCTAGGATTTGTAGCAGAATAAAGCTTTGAAAATACTCTAGCTAAATATGATGATGACACCCAAGATACATGGGAGAAGTTAGCAGTCATGATGCCTAGAAAAAGGTGCCATGAATGTCAAGAAGCACTATAAGGATCTTGAAGATGATGTGAAAGTCATAAAACCTAGTCTAGTTAATGTAAGTTGTAACAATTCTTTGTATACAATTGAATGGATACTAGATCAAGCTAGTGAGTTTCCTAGTTTAAATCAATCATTTGAAAGCAATGGGAAAGGGCCACCTACCAAGTCCATTGACCAAGAGAGGAAGAAGGGAATAGAGATAAGAGAAGAGCCAACATACTTGATATAATTAGCATCAGTGGTACAGATAGGAGGTCAATTCCTCTAGCATAGTCTTTCACAATTTGTGGGTAGAATAATTCCACATCATTACCAGTAGAACTTAATCAATCTACATTGTTGATGTATCCATCTCCAATAGCTCGAGTACCTTTTCTTAATACTATTGGTACTTAATCAAATCACACTCATCTAATGCTACCACAGTATCCTCTAAGTATGTATTCCTAGATGGCCTTGGGGACCATTCATCAATGACCCTCCTTCTTAACTCTATTATTGTAACTTAGATGGGATATCCTAGACAACCTAGCATGCAATATTGATGAAAGAGGGGTCTAATAGATAGGATTTCCACTAGGTTTATAGCTTCACACGACCCCTTAGGCTAGCACTATACATTGATCAGAGGAGAGGTTATCAGATATATCATTGGGAATGCATGACATGATGAAAAGATGCACAAAGCTTTCAATGTTTCTTGTGGTTCAATGCGGCTCTTGAGAATGCATTGTTGTAGTGCAAAATTCATTGTAGTCAGCAACTACTATTGTGTTGTTGCATTTAATTTCCTTCCATGTGGTGGCTAAATCTTGGCACTATGGATTTGGTGCACATATTGAGACCCCATTCAGATGGGACTATTATCATAGTCCTACTAGATGATCAGGTTGAGGGTCTCCAAGTTTGAAAAGGAAGAGAATGGTTGATCGTATCCCCTATTCTTGGATCATGTATTGTCAATGTTGGTGATTTCTTGGATGTTATAAGTAATGGAAAATACAAGAGTGTAGAGCACAAGGCAATAGTAAATTTAAATCGGTATAGGATGTCAGTTGTCATTTTTTAACTCTGCAAGATGGTGTGTTGATTGCTTTAGCCTCTAAATTGGTTGATGAAACTCATCATCCATTGTATCATTCTACTTTATCTAAAGAGTGTGTAACAAGTTATGTGAGCAAGAATGTTAGAGGGAAAGCTCCACTAGAATCTCTTCTTATAGAGCAATAATCTTAGAGTGCAATCTATATGCTTTTCGCATAATATGATGTTATATTTGTTAGGTAAAAACAAGCATTACAAGGTCCAAATCCAAGAGCAGGGAAGCTAAAAGTGATTTTTGTAGAATGAATTAAAATTCCTAGAACTTCTTAATCATGCTTCTAGCTACAAAACATAAATCAAATTTTGAATCAAATATATGTTTAGTAAATCCAATTCTATGTCTAGCATCCTTTTTGTTTGTCACAACATGAGCCTGCGAGTGTGAAGAAAATGTTATGCAGTCCCTTTAACCACATGATGCGATGATCCAATGCCCAAGCTTGAGCTTCACAATAGCCCAATGTAAAATAAGATGTCGCAACATCACCTACTTCATGATCATAATGAACTTGCATCTCTCAATCATTTCAATATACCAAGGAAGACTTCAGGATCATATAAAGAATGACAATGTATTCATTGACTGGGAATGAGTAGATGCTCAGGTCCATATAGGGAGAATGATATTATGGTTTTTTGAAACAAATGCATTAAAATGTGAACCCTATAAGGAATATTGGCTATCAATTTGAAGAATATTCAAAGCCCACTACCGCAGTTCAAAGAGATTTCTATAGTTGTATTGTCTTCTTAGCTATTTTAAGCCATTTCAAGGGATAGTTTGGGTTTCATATAATCCATATATGTGGTATCTAGCAGTTCACATGGCAAATACCCATAGAATCCATCAACATAATTTGAAACAAGCTTGCGTCCAAAATTTAAAAGATTTGTTGTGATGTGATTCAATTGAAGGAGGTATTCTCTAATAGAATTGGTGAAGCCACACGATTTTCTTGGTTTGAAGTCAGCCCCATTATCAATTGAACAATAGTATGTGTAATTCAAATCATATTCAAATACTTTGATACACATGGCTAGTTCCACAGAACAAAAGATGCACTTGTCATTTGAGATACAAGCAAAACATGATTAAAGACATGTGGTGTAGAAAGTTTTATCTTGCACACATGGAGATGAAACATATTTTTCCCCTTACTATAATCTTGGTTTCAATTGTAACATTCAAAAGTGGTATGCCATGACCTATTTCTTTTCCTATACTACTCTTTAATATCGATATTTTAAGGATGGTTTTCCCAAGAAGTGAAAAGATGGAGAAACCAAGCATCTAAAGAGAAACTAATCACTTCGTTCAAAGAGAGAGTTACATTGGTAACCAAAAGGTCATGGAAAGGGAAGATGTTAAATAGGAATTTCATTGAAGAGAAAAGAGTTCTTCTTTTCTACAAAAGTAGGCATTGCTGGAGTAGAGGGGAGGGCATTTAATTTCTGTATTTTGGTTTATGCATGGGAGATTGTTATTTAGTTTTTGTAATAGGTTTGGTTGTAGATTGCAACAAAATATAATTAGACTTTTATATTCATTGTGTTAAAAAACAAGAAAGGTTTTGTTATGAATCAAAGTATTTGAGGAATACTTTTCTGATTACTTTCAATCAGAGTATTGCTATGGTCAGTATTGAGCACTTTATTGCATCCTTAGTCAAATGGTAAATGGGTGATAGATTGGAGTATAGTCATTCATTCCTTTTGTAAATATTAGGATGTTTAATCTTTATTTTCATTTTGCATCACATTTGCATATTCATCATTTACATTGCATTACCAATGTCGAGGAGTCATAGGAAGTGTGAATTCTTGGGGTTGGCTAGGTGTAGAATTGAATTCACTACTTGAGTTAGTTTTTTCTAGGGTTGGCTTGGTTTTCCTCTTTCATTCTCAGGTTAAGATGTACCCAATTAGTTTAGAAACAAACAAAATATTCATTGAATATCATTCAATAAGGGAGTTGTACCTATCAATTCAGAGAGAATCTAGTTTACTCATAAGTGACTTTTTAGCTGTTGTAATTAGATATTGTTCCTAATTTGGAACAACATCTATTTGCCAACATTAATTAGACTTCAAAGTTCCACCAAGATATCCATAATATTAAAATATCTGATCCACTTCTTGAGAGCAAAAAATTGTATAGGAAAGTGCATGCTTATAGCCTTATAAAAGAGAAAATATCATGTGCACAAGAAATTTTTTGTTAAAAACAAAACCTATCCTAACCTACTCTAATCAATGATATAGAGAGGTTATGGATAACCATTAACTAGTTTTACAAAATATCTTCCCTTTCTCACTATATGTTTCCATGCATTCAAAATATTGAGAGAAGATAATGGAAAGAAGATGAAATTTTTTTGAAATTCAATGCTTCACCTTCCTTTTTTTTAGAAACCTTCTCCATGATTTTTTATTCTAGCAAATGCATGGGCTGATTTGAGAGATCTTTCAATCCTTCTCCTTGATTTTTGATTCTAGCAAGTGCATGGGCTGATTTAACAAATCTTTCATTCCTTCATTCTAATTTGATGCATGCATGGTTAGAAAAGGAGTCTTGTTCTTCAAATCTTTGATTGGACAACCCTCTCTTGACTTCAAAAATCTAATTGGGAAACCTTTCTAGGACTTTGAAGGTCTCCATATGATTTTATCCTTTGTAAACATTTATATTGAAGATAATATATCCTCATTGAATTCTCCATTTCTTGCAAGTAATAAGCCATGAATATATTCCTTGAAGAAAAATCATTTGCTTGGAGTTGGAGTGGTTGATCTCTAACTAAGAAATTTTTTAGAAAAATAATTGGGGAGTTTTGTAGATCTGATACTTTGGGGGGTTTTGAGACAAATATTTCTTGATGAACTTCTAAATCTAAAAGGATGGAAAACTAATTATTTTGATTCTCCAATGACACCTATCTCTGACAATAGTACCAAAGATGATGTGCAATATCATTGCATTGTCACCTTGCATCATTTAGTTGCTATCCACATCATTTAATTTATCAATCTAGGGTGGTGTCCAAGGCTACATCCAAAGAAGAATTGAGAAGACTTTCTTGATAGTTCATTCTATACTACACTTGCATGAAATCAAATCTATTCTAGAGAGCTTGGATGGAAAGAAATAATTTATTAGGAATTGAAAAGGATAATCTAAAGAATTCTTGTGGGAAATTAAATTGCTTGAATTGAATTTACTCTAGGAATTTCAAATTACATTGTGGTTGAAAATGAAACTAAACTATCCTATTTGCTAACACTAAAAATCTTTCCTAATCTACCCCCCTTAATCACTATGTCTCTGTTAAGATAATTACTAAGTATTTATAGAATACTATCTTATAATTACACAACCATATATGAACAATTTTAATCCAAGATCCTACTTTTATGGGATCATTTACACAACTTTGAGAAAACTCCACAATTTTATCACTTCATGTTTAGTCAACTTCAGACATGAGATGCTTCATTATTTCTACCATTCATGTCAATTAATCAAAGGTTTTTTTTAGTACTTGTTATCTTGTTTACATTTTTTTTAATTTCTCAATTTCATTAAGAAATGAGAGTCTTGTGATCATTTTACTATGACTGGTATTTTAAGTGAAATGTTGTCATTTATTCTTGCATATCTAAATCACTCATCTTCAACCACAAACTATGGATTTTCTAATGAGCATCATGCCAACTATATGATATATGATTTCTATATCTTCAAGTATAGTTTCCATAACATATTTCATCTCTCAATTTCATTAATAAATGAGTGAGATATAGCTATTTTAGTGGAATTTCTTTTTTGACAATTTATTGGCTCTTGATTTTAGAAACTCTCCAAGTTCTCAATGTGAAACAAGGAAATTCTCATCAAAAAATTCAACAAAAATAATTGATCTTGATCACAAATATTAGATTAAAATCATTAAAAAACATTTAAATACTTTCTAACTTAATTTATCTTTTTTGAAGAAAGATAACACAATGTACTATACAACTTCAACTTGCACAAAACAAATATTCTACCGACTAATTTTGGAATGACTGATTGTCCATGATTGTCCATGATTATTTTAATGTGCTACTTTATTGAAAGAGACTTTCCTTCCTATATTTATGATGTCCTCAAAGCCTTCAATGTCTCTTAGGTTCTCTTTTGTGGTTATGTGGGGCTCTTTCTAGAAAGTGCTTTTGAAACCTTCTTCTTTTCATGAGTTAATTAATAACTCATTTAGTTGCACTTTAGAATATTGCACACTTATTGAAATATATTATAATTAATTTTCATCATATTTAATTACTATAAATAAATAAAATATCTACTTTACATTCTACCTTAAATAGCTAAACAACTCTCCATTATTACACAAATCCACTTTAGCATCAATAAATTAAGAAATATATGATTTTATTGGGTTAATTATGAGACCAATAATGGTCTCATAAACTCTCTATAACAATAAATCTTCAAATAAACCCTTGTATTTCCTTGTTAATGCATATTCTCTAGACTGATTTCTTCACTCAAACACCCCTCACAAACTAACAACTCTTATTCAATTGATAGAGCTCGGTTCCAAACTCCTTCTGAGAAATGTAACTCAATCATTTTTGACAGGGGGTGACATGCATTCTTTTGGATGCATAATCAAAGGAAAATTTGAAAGGAAACATTATCCACCATCTCAACTACTTTAACAAACTTTCCTAACTTATCTCAATAAGCCTATATGAATCCTCATTCCAATATTCCTGAGGCAAATTTCAAATACCTACCCATATAGGATATGCCTAGATGACCTCCTTCATTGGATGAAAATATGTTTCTAATTATTTCATATAAAACCTTTTTCCCTCCATAAATTAAGGGCCACCATTTAAAATCCACTCTCTATCATGGGCACTCTCTTCTATAATCATAGAAAATTCATTTTCAAATATCTTAAAACCTATCATAGTTCCTCATTTCTTAATGCACCAAGATTTTGACTTTCCACAATCATCCACTCCCTAACCCATTTCAAAAATAAAGTATGGTCATGAAAAAAACATACTAATTCCATCTAGGTTTGGTTTGTAATCTCTAAAACATCACTTGTACATTTTACCACAATTGGATCAATTATCAATTCCTACTGCTTCTTTGCAATCTTTGGCACAAAATTTAAGAGAAATTGTGTTTAAATCGACTCTCCCTTTAAGATTACTTATGTAAACGTATTCAATAGATGGGGATTTCTCTTCTTATTTTGCTAACTCCCATGCCCAATCATCTCTATCCCTTTATAGTTAATGGGATGATCCTTCTTAGGAAATCCTTTTCATCCTGAGGAGGGATGAGCATCTATATAATACTAAAATACCATCAAGGTCTCCAATTCACACTATAATCAAACCTCATGTGTCTTCTCAAAAAAACCCTTCCATCTTGATGCACTACATTCTAGTTTTGCCTATGTTATCAGCCTTCATGGCCCTATTTAAACCCTAACCCTTGCTTCTCTTCTGTACCCTGGATTATTAAAAAATTGTGCTTCAAGATCCATCATTTTTATTATTCCATGTCAATGTTCCATTATTAAGAGGGATATTAGTTATATTATTGACCAAGATCCATTGATTAAAATCATACATGGATTGAGATACATGTTGAACCCTGCATTTCTTTTCAATAAGGTTTCTAATAGCTTTGAAAATTTTCCCCCGTTACATAATATTTGTTGTTATTTTTGGAGGTTAAGTTACTTAGCTCAACCCATTTTTTTTCATTTTGTGATGTAGTAATAGGGCCATTAATATTTATGAGATAAAATGGTAATTTGATCTAAACACTTTTAACTCAACCTCCCATCCAAATTTGACTTTTAATATTGACTTCTAATTTAATTCTTTTAGGGTCTCATATCATGGCTAGACCATGAGAGGCAATGTTAGTATATACACCTTCCATCTACCATATACCTAATCTCTTTTCAAGTTTAGTTAGTTCCTTGTTATCAAGTTTACTTTCTTGAATTAAGAGAATATAAAACTTAAAAGTATGAATACAATGTCTTAGAAAAAAATATTTTTTAGAGGAATTTAGACCCATAATATTCTAAGTTAAGAGTGTTATGGTTTTGGGGGAATGAACTTCCCCTTCATTTCATTAAGCATGTTATAAATTTTGACTTGATTGTCTACATCTCCATCCCTCTTCTTGAGTTTTGAGGTGGATTTTCTTCCTCTTTTCTTGATAAATTTACCATAAATTGGTGTATTTATAACTTTTTTTATTTTGACAAATTCCTAAATTAATGTTTTTATTACTTTCAAGCATAGGTTGATAAATTTCCTTTTCTTCCTCATTAATATATGTTTCTCATTCATTTATAATTTAATAAGGTAGGATTAATCTCAAGAGAAGAAGAGTCCTCATTAATTTATATTTCTTTAGGTATTTCCAATATTTTGTAAATAACCTCTAATTCAGGGGGGTCTATGTATATGGCTCCTTAGTAATGTTATCCATATTTTTAAGAGAAACAACCAAGTTATTTTTTATAGATTCCAAGCATTCCTTTAAAGAGTTCCTTGTTAGTAATTCATTAATTATTTCATTATGCATGGAAATAATATCACCTAATAGAGAACTTGAATCCTTCATTTTAAATTTCATACTTTCTACTAATATTTCCTACTCTGATAGGATCAGTTCTACTCAGTCATTGTCAAAGTTTTGATTATCATTTTTAGACATAATGTCAATACAATCTTCTATTATAGAAGGGTTGACTAAATAATTTGGTTTAATAGGAAATAAAATAGGTGAATGTGTGATAGAGGATAGAGAAGGTGAGTGAGAGATAGGCAACTCTTTAGATGGCACTTTTAAATGTTTGATTTGGGGGATGATCAGATATATCAATTGAATATTTTGATATGATTATGCTTGAGTCTAGGGAGATTATGTACCATATAAATCAATTAAAGGTTTTTTTATTAATTAAAATCTTGTGTGGATATGGAATTCATTATTTATGTCTAGGGGTAAGAGAGGGTAAGAGAATAGGCTGAAGAATCTAAGTTAATGTTAGTTAATGGGTTCAAAGTAGTAATAGGATTATAATGAGGGGAGCCATAACCAAGGCCTTCAAGAAATTTATTTTGTTTTAGGATAAAACCTTTTTTTATCTATAAATCAAATCTTCATTTCTATTTTTTGAATTATCCTATTTGAAATATCTATCCCACAATCTTCAAAAAAATATCATTTGACTTTGCATCTTTGAATATAATGTTCAAATATACTTTTTCACAAAACCTAAGGTATAGATTGTAAATTCAATTATTTGAAATAATATGTAGAGGTTTAAGTTTGTAAGAGAGAGCCAATTTAATCAAGAATTTTAGATTAGTAGAAGTAACAAAAATTTCTATGAAACCCTTATATGCACCTATTAGATCCCCAATCAGAAAACCAATCTTACTTTAAAGTAGTTCAATGGGAAATTTTGGGATGTCAATCCAATGACATATAGATAGGGTTTCAAATTTAGAAATTTCAAAGTTTGGAAACCAATCAAAAAATTAATAAGAAATTCTTTTGAATACATAAGTGTTCTAGACATTCATTTATCCTATAGGATTTTGCTTCAAAATTTGACATTAAAAAATTACCTTCCAAGTTAGTAGTACTTACATGGTCATCCATATTTCATTCAAGCTTGTTTGAAAAAACTAAAATAGATACATAGCTACCACCCCAAAGAGTAAAAATATTGCATTCTTTACAATGATTCCAAAGTGTTGGAAATGTAGTATAGAGTAGGTGACTGAGAGGGGGAGGGGGTGAATTAGGAACCAATAAAACCTTGTACTTTAATTCACCAAATAAACCTTCATAATATAACCTGATCTAATTGCATGTATGAAAGTCTGAAAGCAATAAAACATTCATAATACTTGACAATATTTGGTAACCTAGAAACCTTCCAAATACAAAGTAAAACTAGGGTGGGAATGATACCCACAAGCTTTATTACTACAGTATAAAGTTAGCTTGTTACAACTTACAATTTATCACTTCTAGTGGTCTTCCCTAGTAGGATCAATAATGACTATTAGGTCCACCATGTAAAAGGATTTACAACATACAATGAAGTATGTACTTGGTTAGGAGATTTGACTATTAAGTCCACCTTATTAGAGGATTTGAATGATGCACCTGTTAGGATGAATAAGTGGTTGATCTCTAATTTGCAACTTGGTTTATTGAATGAGATTCCTTTGAAATACAATGATCCACCTTGTAGATAAGACTATGCTTTTCCTTATACTGCTTGTAGTCTTGTAGCCTTCTTAATTCGCACTCATACTGCTTCTTACTTGATTCACTTTGATGTTGTAATGGATATGATAAGATGTATTACATATATACCAATCCAATAAATTACCTTATGGAGTCTGCTACAACACCTAATTCAAACAATCTTTGCTAAGTTGGCTTACTGCTATAACTTAGGTTCTAAAGACCAGTTGGGTTCTATTCCAACACTTAGCAACACTGTCAACCTGGGAAACTCTAGCATTCATTTGACACTAGTGCTTGGTCCAGATTGATCACTTTGGAGTAGCAAGAACTTGGTTAGCATTGGGTGACTCAATAAATACTAAAGAACTCTGTAGACTTGGTTGACACTAAAGCTTGGTCAACACTACCTTCATTTTGCTTCATTAACATATTTTAGCTCGATAGTCATTGATAAACTTGGTAAACAATACAAAGCTTGGTTAACACTAAAATCTTCATCGATTACATTGATGAGCTCAATAGCAACTAATATTTTCTTCTGGAGCTCAACAACAATATAAACAACTAACTAAGTGTTAAGTTACTAGTTGAGAAATGATTTGACCTTAATGTCAACATAAAGATCATTTGATTAAATATTGTTGGTGATTAAAATATCCATTTCTGATGATGGATGTGGTACAAGAATGGGTGAAAACTAGTTTACATTGGCTCATGGATGGAGCGTTTTAGTAAATCAGGTCTTTGATTTCTTGTTTTTGAAGACTTCAGGGGGCTTTTGTTAGATCACATGTAAAAACTAGGTATTTTTCCAAAGAATTTTATTCCCCAAGGTTTTTGGTAGGGCTTACAGCTTCAAACTATTTCCTATCCTTCATCATGCCCTCGACCGTTCTTCACATGGTTTTTAATATATTTAGAAGATGAATTACTACAATATTTATAGTGACCACTACCTTGTAATGTCATTCTAGGATTTTCCTCACCCAAGACTTCAAATAAATTTTTAACCCTGATTGCATATTTGGTTTTTTCAAAGAACTTTATTTGCCTTTTGAAAATAATATTCTACTTTTCAAAGATACATGAATTTGATTGCATTATTTTGCAAACCATTTTTTCTAGATTATTTTATGTATTTTTGGAACACTAAAGTTTTTGTGTAAATTTTACACAAATATTTTATTATTTAGATATTTTCTAAGGTTTATGGTTATCTTGCAAAAAAAATTATTTTTTTGCATTATTCATTGATATATTCTTAGAATAATTTAGATAAAAGCATTGGAAAAAATGGTTCACAATTTTTTTTATAGTTTTTAGAATGACAAATTATGTAGAATATTTTTCATCTTAGGTTCATTCATGGGCCTTTATGAGTTGACTGTTTGTCAAAAATACATAAAGTGATGTGGTCCTTACATGAGAATGGTTGGTTGAAAATCAATTTTGATGGGGTTCCAAAGGAAATTCGGGACCCTTAGGAATCAATGTGGATGTCAGATCTAATGATGGGAGTATCACAGTTTTTATGCTAAAAGGATAATGAATGGTACTGTTGGGACTGAAAATTGCATGGTCTATTTTCAGTCACATTTAGAAAATTTTGAGAAAATCATGCCCTAAAGTGCCTTTTATGCATATGTAGCCAATTGTCAGTTTGAGGCCTAGATGGTGTTTGAGTGGCTTAACACCTTTCATTTGACATATGCCTGTGATCCACAATGTTATTTTTCCATCTCGAATCATTCTGTGAAGTGCCATTTTAAGCTAGTGTCAAAATTTGCAATTCTGCCCAAGTGTCAAATAGCGACCAGAGGCCCAATTTGCATTTGAATATCTTTTACCCAGGAATGTGTCATGACCCGCCACTTTGGGAGTGTTTAGTTTCCATAACAAAGAACCTATGTTTCAGCTTTCAAGTCTTTTCAAATTCGTTTGACTAGGTTTCGAACCCCTCAAAGTTGGTCGGTTACTGTTTTGTACATTTGTGTAGTTGTTCACAGTTCTGGGAAGCCCTGTTCGACCAATGATATCTTTGACCCAGTTGATCCAAATGAGGAAATTATTTTTGCACTATGTTCTAGGGGTCAGATACTTCATATGTTCAAATTTTGAGATCATGTCGAATCCATTTGATCAGTTTGCTAACATGATCAAAAACCCAGTGTGCATTGTTTGGTTACGGCTAAGGCATCCAGATTGATTCACATCCTTGTTCGGCACGTTATAACTCTCATCCCGTGATTGGTGAGCCTAAATGGATTATATCATTGTGTTGTCTCCTAAAAATCCTTCAAGTATGCCAGTTCCCAAGTCATGATAAATCCATTTGCATAGTTTCATATGTCCGCACATTTGCCAAAAAATTACTTTTTGACACATTTCTTAGTCAAAATTTCCAAGTGCCTGTTTTCGGAAATTCGCCAAATGTGCCCTGTGATTCGTCAAGAGCCCAAACTATAGAATTCCATTCTCCTCATGACAAAGAACCTATATCCCAGTTTTTAGAAGCCCAAGTGATCAATAACCTAGTTTATGATGCCGAATCCGAGCCCAGTTTATGTTTTTTAACATTGTTTGCTTGCAGGATTTTTAAAGTATGGATGTTCGACAATTAAAATCTTTTGACTGGAGATTCGTCATGGGCTAAAAATTTGCAGCATGGTAAAATTGCTATTTTGCTTTGAAAGTCTGGAATGCTCAGAATGCTGGGGCAGCGGCTGTCCTTGTGGCTGATGACAAGGATGAATCTTTGATAACTATGGATTTTCCTGGTGAAGGTGGTTCAGCTTATGAACAGAATATCACTATTCCCTCTGCACTCATTGAGAAGAATTTAGGTGACAAACTGAAAGATGCTATTAGTAAGAGGAATATGGTCAATATTAATTTGGACTGGAGAGAGTCTGTTCCACACACAGATGAACGTGTGGAGTATGAGTTGTGGACAAATAGCAATGATGAATGTGGATTGAAGTGTGATATGCAGATGGAGTTTTTAAAGAATTTCAAAGGAGCTGCTCAAATTCTTAAGAAAAATGGGTACACACAATTTACTCCTCACTATATCACGTGGTACTGCCCTCAAGCCTTTGTAGTGAGCAAGCAATGCAAAGCTCAATGCATTAATAACGGAAGATCCTGTTCACCTGATCCAGAACAAGACTTCAATCGGGGGTATGATGGGAAAGATGTGGTGACTGAAAATTTGAGACAATTGTGTGTTTTTACTGTTGCTAAAGAGGATAGCAGACCATGGGTTTGGTGGGATTACGTTACTGATTTCCGCATCATGTGTCCAATGAAGGACAAAAAATATAACAAAGAATGTGCAGATAGTGTCATCGAATCTCTTGGTCTGGACAGGAAGAAGGTAGAAAAGTGCATGGGGGATCCCATTGCCGATACTGAAAACTCTATTTTGAAAGTTGAGCAAGATAAATAGGTTGGGCATGGATCTCATGGTGATGTCACAATATTACCCGCTCTTATTATTAATGACATACAATACAGAGGAAAACTTGACAAAGGAGCTGTAGGTTCCAATAAATTTTAAAAGAATAGCGAGCCGTTTCCAACCACAGTCAAACAAAAGGCGATGAGCAATAAAAACAATTATCCCACATTGATAAAACGTGGGTATGTTTTATGTATTTAAATACCCAAACACAAGTAATAAGATGTGAATTGAGGCAAGAGCCTTTTGAAGGCACGAGCTCGAGGGGAGGGGCCCGCCGTGGACTGCCAGTTGGTGCGCAAATGGAGATATTTTGAACGAGCATGCAATAATGATGAGTTGGCGCCCAAAACTTGGATGCAAGGAGATGACGACACGTGTCCAAATCGGAGGGTCGTCGCTAACTCACCAAGCAAAAGATGCGTGAGAATTAACATAGCGAGTTAGCGAGAAGAGGACACGTGGCGGATGGGGGCAAATCAGGCAGACCAATCAGCAAGTGACATGTGGCACCAGTCAAACCAAGGTTGACCATGGATTCAAAGGGTCAGGAAAATGTGCAGAGTTAAAAATAATAATATTTTATTATTATTTTTGTTGAAAATTGACGTTAGTTTTTAAAAATCAAGCAGGCTTTTAATTCTAATGTTAAGACATTAGATTATTATAAATTTTTTTGGATTTTAAATTCAAAGATATGCAGACCTGATGTCTCTACCAGAGGACTATTTTTCAAATGGCAGTTTCAAGCGCTTCCGGTAACCAAAATATGCCTTATCATATATCGCCGGAATCGTGAGAAGATGAATTTTCCGATTCTGGAGTTAGTTTTTGCACAGGTATCAGTCAGTTTGAGCTACATGAGGTTTTCTATCAGGTACTTGAATTGCGACTATATTCAGACCAGGAAGTTCAGTTTGATTTTTTGTCAAGGTAATGACCTGAATATCAGTAAAAAGATAGTTGAAATGTAGTTTGGGTTGGAATTTGAGCGAATTCATTCAGTAAAAAACAAAATTTCATGAGCATTTCAGTGGGTAAATCAGATATTTTGGTGACTCAGCAAATTTCATCATTCAGAAACAGACATTTGCAAATCAGTTGCAAAAAATGATGAAACAAAATCAGATCAAGATGGGAGAAGGAAGGAAGAAGTTTTCAGTTGCTAGAAGATTGATTTTCAAGTGGACACTTGTCAAGTAAAGATCAGATCCGAGATTTCTTTCTTGTCTATATCTTTCTTTCTCTGATACTTGGTAAGGGTTCCATTTTTGGCACTGAGAAACCATTCTTCAGCATTTTCTCTTGTATTGAACAGCATTTTAAGTTTTATGCAGATAGTTCTTTTCTGTTATGTGATCTATGAGTTATTTTCTGTACATTTCATGTATTTGATTTCAAGGAAAACAAATAAAGTGCAGCAAAAGTTTGAAGTTCAGTTTGAATCTTGTCTCCTAATTATGGCTCTGTTATTTCTTTTAATTTGTGATCAAAGAGCATGAATTAGGTTGAATTACATTTTGAAATGTATGTGGTTAAAATGTCTTGCTTATGGAACAAAGAACCATGTAATTGCTTGATATTTGTCACAGGGTTTGCAGATTTCATGATAGGATTTTCTGAGTGTGAGATTCATTCTGTAGCAGATGTCTATTCACAAGGTGAAAGATAGATCAGGGATCTTAATGTAGAGATATGTTTGAGGTTTCCAGGAGATGTATGGTTATGATTCATTTAGGCTTGTCCCCAATCTTTATTGTCTATGATCTAACTCATTATAGAGGTGTTATGAATGTAAAAGTAAAATCTCAAGACTAAGAAGACATTATGGATGATGATTTACCATAATAGGATGCTCCTACATTGGATACTAAAGTAGAAAAGAGAACTAGAAGAAAAGAGTATCAATAATACCTCATGAAATGGAAAGACAAATCTAATTTGAAGTAATATGGATCACTAAAAAATAAATAAATGCTCATAGAATGGATCTTTAATAATTAATCTCAAAGGGACTTGATATTTCTTCTCCTAGGAAGTATGGTATAGGAGCACTTCCTAACTCTAAATTAACTAAGAATCTCTGAAGGATGGACTTGGAAAGATTAAGCAAAAGTTAGAATGTTCAATTTCATGTTAGGTTGTTCACTTTCATGTTTGTAATAAAGCATTTCTCTTGGTTTATAATCCAATGTTCTGGAAGGGTGTCATTGTAAAACACCATGGGCATATGGGCCAATGGGGTGGTAGACATTTCTTAGGATTTTTAAGTCTCTTAGATTTTTTCTAGGATTATATAATGGGTTCTATAAGTCTCACATCTCAAAAGGAAAATTTTCTTAGAGAATGCAAATTGAGCAAATTGTTATCGAAGATGCAAAATTGCATTTTGACAAAATTTCTTGTCAAATTATAAAAATTAGCTCCAGTGGTTACCAACTTTTGAAATGTGGTTAGAAAGTGATTGTAAAGAGTTTGGAGGTTTGAAATCAGTAAAAATTTCTTAGATTTCCTACAATACCTATGTAATTACTGGTGTATGGTGATGAATGGTATGCATCTTGATTAAATATTGATTGATTGTTATTCTATAATTTTTTCCCTTGTTTTTTCATTTAATTTGAGCCCTTGAAATAATTTGAAGAAAAAGTTGTTGAATTTTTTCTCTCACTAGTCTATTAAAACCTCAAAATTAGGGTTTAAAAGGAAAATTGACATAAATTGTATTTCCACCATGGAAATTTGATAATTTCCTAGGAAATGTGAGTTAAGAAAATATACCATAAAACAAGTTAAATTTCCAAGATAACATTCTTTACATATTATATTGTTTGGTTTCACTAAGTTAGGAAAACCTCTCACTACTTTCATCTTACTTTGATTAGATTATCAAAGTTAACATGATATAATTTCTAATTCCATAGCCAATAATCTTCAATTTTATCAATTAAACATCTCTTTGAAGTATAATTTATATGGAATAAGTTACCTCTGTTCTATTCACTAATATCAATCACATCTCTTGACTTTCCAATGATCCTTGACATTACTTCATTGAACTCAAATTTGTAATCGTTTTCATTTAATCAAGAAACACTCAATGGATTCTATTAAAAACCTTCAATTGAGTACACATCATCACAATTTATTTTATTATTTAGGATAATAGAACATATACCTTTTACAAAATAGGGACTATTGTTTCCAAACTTTATCTATCCTCCATCACATTCTTCCAATCTGATGAACTTGCATGTAATGTGACAAACCATTGTCAGTTATCCAATCTCCATTATGCCTTAAAGTGGAAAATAATTTCTTCTCATCACCATTAGAGGGATCTTTTATTGTAATGAATACAATCTCTTCTTCTTCAATTCTATTAGATTCCTAATTACTACCTCCTTCTTTTACAAGATAACATGTCTTCTTGTTGTTCTCCTTGAATTTTTTTTCTTTCTCCTTCTTTTCCTTGTTAAGGCATCTAATAGAAAGATGTCTAATCTTCTTGCATGAGAAGTAATTCAAAGGTAATATACCTTTGTATTTGTCACTTATTCTAGGTATCCTCTTGTTCCTTTTCTTCCATGTAAATAGATTATTAAACATCATAATAGTAACTAGAAGAACTAAATTAGATATTCATTCTCTTTCTTATAGGGGCAAGAAACATAGCTTCCTTGAATGCAGCTACTATCTTAGGCATGCTATTACCAAAGTTACCCAATTCAAAAGTAGTAAACTTTCCTATCAATGCATTTAAAGTAATTACATGTGTGCCTAAAGATATAACTTCTTGAATAACTAAGACTCTAATAGAATTACTAAGGGGTGTGGGGGATGAATCAATAATTAGCATTAACCCAATAAAACTTTTAGGTCCAATTAAATTTACCTAGAAAAATTCATTGATTATAATGTCTTTAATCCATAACAACATTATCAGTTATATGAATATTGAACAACATGCAACTCATAAAAGAAACATCACCATTTTTTCGAATGCAAATAACTTGCACAGATCAGAGTTCATGAGAATTGTGGAAGTTGATCAGGTAAACATGATGGGTGAGAGGAGCATAAAGGAGCCGGTGGGGGAAGTTCAGAAGTGGAAGAACAAGGCCAAAGTTTGGAGAGAGCTGGAAAAGGGTGGGGTTACTAATTTCTTTGAGAAACTTCATGGCTCGGATCCTGAGATCACTAACAGCATGGTGAATTTGTGGAATAATGGTAAGGTTAAGGTGAACGGGGTCTACTTTCAAATTACTGAGGATGTGGTTGCTGAAGTCACGGGGATTCCGATGGAGGGGCATAAATTCTTCAGAGACAAGAAGATGTCTTCTAATGCTATCAAGGATTTTGTGAAAAACACTGAAGAGCTGAACAAGCTGGGCAAGAAAGAGATGTTTTTTGTAACGGATACTATAAAGAAGCTCTAGAGATATGTTCTCTACGCTGTCATTGAATATATAACCCTAGACCCCAGGTTTGATAGGGTTAGGACTCACCATTTTGTGATTCTGAATCATTTTCGGCATGGCAGTAAGATCTCCTTCCCGTATTATCTTTTTAACTCGATGAACAAGGCCATTTCTAGTTTTAAAAAGAAAGCTACCGTCAACCTGGCACTACATGAGGGTCTTATGCTACTGATTCATGAGCATTTCCACACTCAAACCATTAGCAAAAACCCTATCCAGGGGGCGGATGTTGACAAGAGCAGCTCCAGTTTTTCCTCAGATTCCGACGATGTTGAGAGCATCAGCTCTGACGAGGTTTTTGAGCATTCTGGTAAGAAGACTAAAAGCCATAAGAAGGATTACCTCTCTATCAAATTACCCAGCAGAAAGAGCCCTAGAGGTCATACCCCAGCTAAAATTGGCTCTGCTGAGGAGGAGGAGGAAATGCATACTGATGATTCTGACAAGGTTTCAAAGGAGGAGCTGGATGAGGAGAAACTGAGAAAAAGACAGAAGAGGGAAGGAGAGAGCATGGAGCGCTCCAGCAGTCAGGGAAAGGATTCTCTGCCCATTCCCCTCTCCCCTATACATCCTCACCCTCCTTTGGAGGAAAATGACAACTCTGGACAGATTGAGGGGGAAGTGCAAGTTAATAACAGAAGGAAGGCTTGGAAGAACTTCAATGTGAGAACGACCACTATGGGAATTAACAGAGAGGCGATGAACCCCCAACTCCTGGTGGACGATCTCGAGAAGCCTAGACTCAATGAGCTAATTGACCCAGCTATGGTGGCTATTTCTGATAATGCAAGAGAAACGGGTATGAATCTGTTGAACAATGCCCACAATAGCATGATCGACAACTTCAGATCAATTAAATGGCTTTTCCATGAGCTTGAGGATGTCAGAGATAGGGTTTCCCAAATGGAAAAAATCAAGAGCAAGACAGGTGTTGAAATCCAAGGTGACCGAAACAGCTGGGAGACTCTGATGGAGAGGAGAGTAAAAAATATTGAAAACTACAATCACAACCTGGCTAGTCAAATGATCTCCCTCCTCGCTTCGATCAACGACAACATCCTCTCTCTCTTGGATAATCTCAAAGACAGGAACCAGATGGAGGAAGATGATAAACAGAACAAAGACAAAGATAGGTTGGATGTGGATAAAGCCAAGGACAGCACTATGGAGTAGGATTTGACGAACGCCCAGGATCATAAGGTAGAAGAGCAACAAGAGTGCGCCGAAGCTGCCCAGACCATGCTCGAGATGGAGAAGTAGTCTGCTTGGTTTGGTCTCTGTCCTTTGGTTTTTGTTTCTCCTAGCTTTGGCTTTTTGTCTGGTCTCTATTTTTCTGGTTGGTTCTCTGGCCTTTTTAGTGGGCAGCTATTTCGGGCTGGGCCTTTGGGCTTATTTTCAGCCGTAAGGATTATGATTTGGCTGGGCATTTTTTTGCTTATTTTCAGCCTTTCTTGTTGTTAAACTTTTGGGTTTCAGGACCCCTTAAAACCTGTTTACCTTATCAAAAACATGCAACTCATGAAATAAAATCGACACAATAATAATATGAGATACATCTAATGGAAACTTGATTAGGATGAAAACTAAAGTGTGAGAATGATGCCCACAAATATTTGTACTCTTCTAAAATATGTTTGGTTAAAAGGGTTACAAAAGTATTGTTAGATACTACTTGGTTAAGGGGTTTCTTGGAGACCTGTTAAAGTAGTATACCCTTCTAGGAGTAACCTAGCTAGAGGATTTTAGACACTCTTTTGATAATAAAACATAGTTAGAGTATTTTACATTAGACCTTGTTGATGTTGATGAAAAATCAACCTCACAACTCCCAAAAATTACCTGCATGAAAACACATGTCACAGAAAGAGAGAAGAAAATGCTATTGAGGTTGATATTCATAGATCCACAGAGGAGACGTGCTTGATGAGAAAAAAGATAGATTTCTATTATCAAAAGAAAATGAATGTTACAAAGAGAGATCAATCCTTATAAAAAGAGATCAAAACCCTAAAAGGTAACTAACCTAGGTTGCATGATAATAGTTAGTAGAAGAATTAATTATTATATGCCTAAAGTTTAGCATAAGTAAAATAGAGGTAATAAGAAAATATATTATTATTCTTACACTCCCCTTAAGGTAAACTTATGGAGTAGCTAAAAGCCTAGAAACTACTACTAAAAGTAGACTTGGGTCCCAACAACAAAGCTCGATGAGGTAACCAAGCACAATTAAATATATGTAAAGTGGAGAAATTAAAAAAAAAAACCCACAGGAAAAACCTTACTCAAAGAAGAGATGGAAATAATGCTAAAAGAACTATTGAAGGATTGAAGAAGAGTCTAAACTAGAGAATGTTCCAAAAGATATGAACAAAAGATATGATCATGAAGAACACCACTAAACCATGTAGAAGTTGCAAAGCTTTGTCAAAAGTAACTATTGATCTGAAGAACCTCCACTAAAATAGAACTTGACTAGGTAGAGAATACTATAATCTATATGATTTTTCTTAGAAGACACTACTCAAATTATGAGGCACAAAAAATTAAACAATTGAACTCAAAGATACAAATGACATGAAACATTAAAGCCTGAAGATATGATCAATGAAATATGGAAGGCTACAACCAAAGTAGGAAAAACAAGAAGAGTTTCTATATGGTAAATGATCCATCTCACCAAAATCCATAGGTACCTAGCCATTTTTTTTGCTTAGTAGATAGGAATAAATACTAAATACATATCTCACTCCATTGAACCAAGGAAGCATAAGAAACAACAAAAGAAACCCATTACCCTAATGTAGACAAGGGTGGGGTGATAGGAAACTAGAAAAGTGGGCCAATAGAACTGCATGTCAAAGAACCATGGTGAAGATTCACAAAATACTACATATGTGTTAGAAATAGGAATTACTGGGGGGGGGTGAATTGGTATTTTACAAACTTTAGCCCAAAATTGGATATATTTAACAACTTCATAACTTACATAAGAAAGAAAACTATGTTGAATAGTAAAAATAACCATGCAATAAAGTAACTCATAACACCATATTTTTTTAACTAGGGAAACCTTGGCCAAGGGAAAACCCTAGTATGGATGGTACCCACAAAATGATCAACTAATCAAAAAGTATCTTATGAAAGATGTTGACTTTGTTAGGAGTCTATTACATATGTATAGTGTCTCGATCTTGCTATAGGACTACACCTTATTAGAATCCTTAATCCTATTAGGATTTTTTATACATAATTACAAAATGTATGCAAGATGAGTCCACTACCCAAACATGCAATATACAATAAAGTTCTTAAATACAAAGAGATAGATACAAAAACCTCTTTTCACTACTTCTAATATCTTCAAAATCTGTTATTTCTTTTTCTACTCTTCAAAAATTTATCACAATTCAATTTCCTCTTATCATATATTAGAATTCACATCAAAAAATATCACATTACACCACACATAACTTCACATTTAGCAATCTTCCTTTATACCTTGCTAATTGTCAAATATCTGCCCAGTCTCACTTCATGCACTTATATACATTAGCAAAATACAAAATTAGCTTTTTCCCACTTTGGGTTAACATCTAGGATGTCATCCCTAATTAGTTAAGTAATTATTTCATTAAAAAAATCATTAAGCCAAAATATCCATTTCCTCATCATGTTTTGTTCTATATGTATACTTCAATGACTGGTAAAACCATCATAATTATGTATGTACAATATGTACTATCCTATGCACTTGCATACATCATCATTATAATATTAGGTAGTCGTACCTAACTCCACACATGTCTATAATGTGCCTATGAATCTTTCCAATCAAAACTCTATCTATTCTACTTGATAAACTATACAACATTTGGACAATTTTCTAAGTATAATTGTCATATCTTCATCTTCATATTTTGCCCATTTCATATGATTGATATGCTTCCATAAATGACAAAATCAAAATATCTAACCTATCAAAATTCCCAATAATATATGTGTACTAAGGTGATCAATCTTAGACATGTCATGAGGCTAATGTCATAGAAGGGAAACTTATTAGACAAAGGAAGATGGAAAGCAAAAGAAAAACATGGACCTCCTATGGAACTTTAATCAAAGTAGTGCATGTATAATAAGGAACAAGATATAATGAATTGTAAGAATACAATAATCTACATGATTTTCCTCATATGACACTACTTGAATCAGAAGGAAAAATAACTTGAAATGAAAATAGAGATGCAATATTATACTTGATCTAAGTGCATTCATAAAAATACATACAATACATGTTTAGATAGAACAAAAGACAAATAAGGCTGATACAATAAATAGTACAACTGATGCAGGAGCATCCAGAGGTATAAGGGCAATCCTGTGTCACCCAAAAAAAAATGTACTTAGACTTAGTTTCTGTTTCATGTGTTTTCATTTCTGGATACCCATTTGGGTCAAATAAAGGTTCCAACTCTCACAGTTCCACTATCAATGTTCTAGGATAGAGTATTTGAACACCTTGGGATATGTGTAAATGCCAAAAAAATAGGAGTATGTAATTTTGAGCCATCATTTTGGTGAACTAGGAGGTGTAAATTGGCCAGATGAATGTAATTGTAATTTAAAGCATTCCAAAAAAAGAATCAGGTAAAAAGGCCCCACAGTTTCAAAATTATCGCAGTTTTTTGAGTTTTGGAGACCTCCTAAGAATGTTTCAAAGTTAGGTTAGGGGCATTAAATGACCTCAAAAAGGGCTGAAAAATGGGGGACAAATGAAGCTCGTCCATAGGGCTATAGATCGCTTCGAGAGCTTTCTAGAAATGTAAACGGTTCATCAATCAAAGCTACGATTGAAAAGTTATGCCTCCGAAAAGTTTGGTTACCATTTTTGGATTCTTCTAGATTTGCACCAACTTCTAACGTGGCTTTTGGAGCCTTCTACTTGGTCGGTGGATGCCTGCTAGCACTTTCTAGAATGTATTCCTAGTCCTTAACCCTCTGGGGTCTATTTAAGGACATTTCTGGCATTGTAAAAGGAAGTTCAGAGTGGAGTTTGAGAGGAGGTATTGAAAGGAGAAATTATCTCCAGATTTATGTTATTGTAAGCCTTAGGGTATGTTATGAAGTCTATTTTCTCTGTATTGAATGTACTAGCTTATTTTCACAGTTAATACAATTTTCCCTTTTCCTGTTGTGTTCATTCTATGCTTGGGTTGTGTCCCCATCAACAATCCATGATGAATCATTTGAATAAATTAAATAGAACCCCAAACCTAAAATAACCAAGATATCCACTAAAATGCAAAAATGCAAAAAAAAATGAATAGAATGTGATTGGAGAAGAATTTTGATAAACATCTAGCATCACTAGAAAGAGATCTAAAAGAGCTTTCCAAATATATAAAGGATTTCCAAATTGGAGATCAAATTCTCAAGATATTTCTTCTAGAGTGCAAAAAAGAACTCCTAACTTTGACAACAAACAACCATAAAAAATGCATCAAAGCTAAAAATAACCTAGACCAATATGATAGGCTTTGATACCATGTTGAAGTTGATGAAAGATAAACCCCAAAATTCCCAAGAATCACCTGCATGCAAAAACCTATCACATAAAGATAGAAACAAAAGCTATGGAGACCAAAATTCTCAAATCCATAGTGGAGACATTCTTGATGAGCAAAAAGAGAAATTGTTATTATCAAAAGTGAATTAATATTACAAGGAGAGATCAATTCTTATAAAAAGGAGATCAAAACCCTAAAAGGTAACTGACCTAGGTTGCATGATAATAATTAATAAAAGAATTAAGGATTATATGCCTAAAGTTTAGCTTAAGTAAAATAGAGATAATAAGAAAATATATTATTACTCTAATAGACCTGTTATGGTCACCATATTAGGGATTTTACTGTTACAATTTATAGAGAATAACAACTAACAAAATTGATCTATAGTTTTTAGTATCCTTCTAAATCACATCCAATATTGTTCTTCAAACATCAACATACCATTCATCAATATTTTATCTAATTTTTTAACCTTCCTTTGTGATCACAACTTCCCCTTTCCTTCTTTGCTCTGATATCTAGCCACACTAATAGAACTCTCTAATAGTCAATGTGATGCAAAATGAAACCAATTGTATTCATTGTTCTTCTTTAAGTAGCAACATTTTGATCACAAACCCTAGACTTAAATCCAATGATCCAAACTAACTTTAGCAAGTCTTCTCATTCAGTTGGCCTCACATTTCATATTTTCCATAAGCCATAATGACCTCATGGAAAATTATTAATAAACCTTTTCTTAAATATGTTACCCTAATCTATGTGTCATCATCTCATACCTTATATTACACTTTAGCCTTTCAATTGTATAATAATTTGAACTTTACAATCATGCCTCAATTCTTTATCAACTATTCCTTATCCATGATTAAGTCTTGAATCTTTTATGATTATTTTATCCTTTATGTTGACAAGTTTCTTTCTTTCAATAAGTTCACTCATCATTTTCTTTGATAAGAACTTGGTTTATCAATAAGAAAATATTATTACCTATAAGCCTATCTAGTTTACCTATAAGCTCTTTTATCTTCCAACTGATTAAATCATCATCATCTATACTCATTATAGAACCTTGTCTTAACTAAATCATATCAACATCTTCATAAGTCATATCTAATAATCCAATAAACAATTCCTTGACCAAATTGACAATCCATTCAAATCATTTAATATTTCTAATTGTCTTTTAACAATTGTTTCCCTATTTAATTCTTGTCTTCATAATTCTTCATAAACCTTTACATAACATTTATGTACTATAACTTACTCTTTCTCCCTATAGATATGTGGTACTAAGTCAAAAGAACATGCCAAATAGTTTTACACTAATGACAATAAATAAATGATTATCTTAATTATTCCAAATAGAATTCATGTATCTAATTAACATCTTCATCATCTTCTTAATCAGTTATGCCAATAATCTCCCCCTTTGACATTAATGGAAAAAACTTGTGGGAATAGAGACAGAAGTGTAAATATTCTCCTCTCCATCTTGCCTAAGCATCAATTTCAGTTATTACTAGCCATCACACTAAATAATCACATCTTGCTAATGAACATTAATTCCCCTAAGAATATGCATCTCATTTTTTGATCTCAGTGTTATGATGAAAATCATTGTCAAACACTTAATCATTTCCTAGGAAGAGTTGGTCAGTCATCACTGTGATCAAGCCACCTAATGAAGGCAAAATGATTATACCAGTGTGAGCCAAGAAAGTCTTAGGTTACCAAGCACTCCAGTGTGGAAAGACATTTTATGCTAAGTTGGATAGAAGATGTTGAGCAAAGAAAAGTTAGTTTATGCTGAGTGAGATAGATTCTGTTGAGCATACGAAAGCTAAGGGATAGAATGAATATTAGTTGTGACTAAGATTCAGGGTATTCAAGTGTCGAGTAAACTAATTTGAAATATGTATTTTTAATTGTACAAACACTTATGTAAACCTTTTTGGCCCACTTATATACTTGATTTATGGATTATAGATATAGCTAAAAAGGTAATTATGCATCTTGATAGAGGATATCAATCCCTAGGAAGGCATACTAACCAATCAAAAAATTGGAAGGACTAAGTGACAAAAAGGAGAGATCTGGATCATTGATCATAATCTAAAACCTACTCTAGGTGTTTATTTAAGCCCTAACCCTAAATAAAAGAGATGTATGTGTGTGTACAAGAATGATTAAGAGAGAGTGAAGAGACTAGTGTATGTGTGAAGGAAGGCTATGTTTAATAAGTCAGAAGAAGACAAAGCAACCTAGAAGTGAAGAATAGAAAATAGTATATTAGATAAGGAGATCAAATCAGATAAGGAAAGAGAAGATCTATAACCCAACATAAGACTACTAACCAAAGGGTCAGGTACTAAGACATTTTTACAAGTGAATTAGGGTAAATCTCTTTAAAAAATGATTTTAATAGACCTATTTAAATATCCTAATAGAGTGCTTACTTAGTTGTAAATTTTAAATAATTTAATCAAGGTAGAATGAATAAGTCTTGTAATCTCTTAGCAAGGTAAAACCCTTACAGAGCAGATCAGCAAAAGTGATCAAACATTTTAGCCTTAACATGCACACTTTATTGCTATAGTAGTGAATATTTTTTGGTGTCACCCCCACCCTAGTTTAACCTTCACCTTGGAGAGTTTATAGATAACCAAATCTTATGTACTATGTGTTTAGATTTACTTTATGTTCATGGATGTGATAAATAGTTAGATCTATTTTTAGCATTATATTTTATGGATATATGATTTATGATCTAAGATATGAGATGGATTAGAGCTAAATAGATTTTATTTATTATTGGTTTCAAGAAGTGAAAAAAAAATTGTAGATCTTGATTCAACCCTCCCCCCTAGTATCTTATCATCCCAAAAAGACTTCCAACAACTGGTATTAGAGTTTTGTTCTCTTAGAAGAAGTCTAACATCTTGAGAGATAAGATCTTGGAGCTAGAGGATTATGACTTGGGAAAGATCATTGAGAATCAGAATATTGACATCCAAATCATACTATAGCAGCTTGAAATAGCAAGAGAGGAGTACAAGAAATCATTAAAGAGAATAAAGGACTTGGCTATCCGATAGAATTATACTCTATATGAGGAATACATTGAAGGACTAATTGAAGATGGAAATTCTATTGAAAGTGATGCAAAAGTAGAAGTCCTATTAGAAAGAATCAACACATTGAATGAAGAAGTCAACGGATTGAAAAGAGAACATGAAATCCAATTAGTAAGACTGTGTCAAGTAACTAAATAGAAAAATAAATTGAAGAAGATAAAATCATGGAAGAAGAAGACAAAAGGAAAATGGCTACCAAACTTGATGAAAGGACATATGATGTGAAAAAGCTCACAAACAATTAGTTAGACATGATGAATCAACTATTACTTGCAAATCAAGAACTAAACATGAACGACATAGAGATTGAAAATTTGAGATCACAAAATGATCGACTAAAAAATGAGCTAAGAACTAAAAAGAAACTTAGTCAAAGGATTAACAAACTCAATGAAGCTATAAGGTACTTTGAAGAACTAATGAGATTACCAAGAACACCTAATGATACCTCTAGACTAGGATATACCAAGCACCCTTCATCCTCTAAAGAAGGATAATATCAAAGAGTGTAGAGAAAATAAATGCAAAGCCCAAGAATAAACCTACATGCTATTATTATGAAAAGCTAGGACACATAACAAACATTTTCATAAGAAATATTGGTAAGAAAAATCCTAAACTAAAATTTGATGGATATTGTTTTAATTGCAACAAGAAAGGACACCAGGCACATTAATGCAAGTTAGAGGTTGACAATACATAGTTACACCTAGATTTGAAGGTCATTTCTATAATTTTCAAAAGTAAAAACATAGAGCTCAAGAATGTATATCCAAGGAAAAACCTAATTGGACAACCAAGAAACAAGCTAATGTATGTAAGCAAGGTAACTCTCATAATTGGGATTGTGACATTTGGTATATTTGTCATTATTGTGGTGAATATGGTCACATTGTAGAAAATTATATCAGGACACATTTTATATGAAAATCTAAGAGTAGGATGAATGGAACATTTGTTTGCTATATTTATCACAAGATTGGACATGTAAGAAAGAACTATAAGACCTGAGCACCAACACTTAGAAATGAATGCAAAAAGAGAAAAGGAAAGGTTAATGTAGAACATACAAGAAATGAGATTAATCAAACTTGGAAAAAGAAGGAAGTAGAAGGTAATAGTAGAACTAGTGAAGTTGAAGTCACCCAATCGAATGGATCAAGTGACCACACTACTTATAACTAAGCTAAGAAGGTGCATAAGGAACTATACATTTAAATGATACATCCTACACTAGTTCCTAACACAAGATTGTTAGGATAAACCATGGACAGAAATAAAAACTACATGCAAATATAACCAATAACAAAAAATAATAGAACACATAGAAATGAACACAAGGCACCAAGATTTAATGTGGTCACCCAATCCCTAGGCTACATCCACCAAACAGCAAGTCCGATCTTATTACAATCCAGTGATTACAACCTTATTACAATCCGTAATCCCTTACAGCTCAATACCGCCACAAGAACCAATTTCATATCACAACATTATGAAAAATACCCAACCCTAAGCCCTTTTATACAAGTATTATACCGCTTTAGGGTTATAACATGTCGGCCATATGTCGGCCATAATATGTCGGCTACCATGTCGGCTACTGCCCAAAAAAAAAATTCTATTTATGAAGTATGTATAGTACTTTCCTGATCAGTCACCACAATCTAACAAAGATATGTTAAAAGTCCACATCTACATGAATTAAGATGTAATAGGACATATTTGAGACAAAGAATCAAGAAAATACTTCATATGCATAATAGATTTTGTGCATCAATAGTGATGACTATAGTGACTATGTATCGCTATATTAGTTGAGCTCCTACACAAACCAAGTTGATATGAAGCCTGAATAAAACATGGAAATGGTAATGGTGACCAAGTGATAGTTATAACCAAGTGATGAAAAGAAGGTATTGTGAACAAAGTTTTATGTGAAGGTTGAGATAGTTGTATAGCACCTACTAGAATTCAAATCATTTATTGAAGACCTAATTTGATTGTTTGAAGGTATTGTACACTATAATTGTGCACTTCTCTAAACCATGCTATCCAAGATATCTCATAGATTGGAACACCCAAATGTCAACTTAGAGCTCCCTATCCATGGAGTGCAAAGGTATGCTTTTGAGCATATGAAGAGCTCTCAGCTGAGCCTTAGAGACATAACCCTTTGTATTAAACCAGGCAATGGGAGGTTCTTGAGATAAAATAAAGAATGCAAGTGTCCAAAATAACCCTAAAACATGCAATGCAAGAATAAACTACGCTAATATGGAGTGCAAGGATGCAACTAGATTTAAAAAGATGACCATTTTACAACCATTTATAATTAAACAATGTGAATTTATACTATTCCATAGAAGGTCAAGCTATTATAAATGAATCTAGTTCTAAGATGAAGTATGTAAGAATGAGATGAGAAGATGAGAAATTCTCCACAAGTTCTCCAAGAAACTTGTAACATAAGATTATCTCAAAATTGGATCCTTAGAAAAGGATAGATCTCTCCCTTTTAAAGATGTATGGACATTGGAAATAAAGATCAAGAAGTAGATGATCAAGGGTGGGGGCTGACTTTTGGAATGATCCATGTGCAAGAGAAAGTGAACCAATGAGAGAGAGTTGACTTTTCATGTGAGACACATGCCTTTTCTTTTAATTTGTAAATAGGAAAAAGACTTTATATGTGCACATTGAATGGGTTAGAAGAATGGGGTCCTCTATTTAATTAAAAGGGGACATGTTCTTTTAATCAAATATGGACTTAGGATATTATACTTTACCTATAGGTTAAGATCAAATAAATTGATTTTTAGCGATTTGGCCTAGGTAGATAATTAAATAATTTAGCCAAAATGTTGAGAAGGGGGCTGATAGTCTAGATGACCATTTTTAGGTGATTGTATTTGCCCCTCTTTGAATAATGTGTGACTAATATGGGAACACATGACATCAAAGAATAGAGAAGCCAAGTAGGTAGCAAGAGAGATCTGATTTTGAAGAATAAAATACATAATGAGATAGCAAGTCATGAATGTGTAGACTGGTAGTGACAATACTAAAAACTAGAATAGAGATGATATAAGAACTCAAGATGAGCACTAACATCAAGAAAACTAGATATATTAAGAGAAAGATCAAGTGTATGCTCCTGAAAAATAGATAGCTAAAGTAAGAAAGCAATGATAGAGTATTTATGCCCGCTCAAGCTCGAAATCAAAATGATGTAAAGGGAATGCAAAAAATGAGAAATATATGATTAAATTAAGATAGAGTAAGGTCCATGATGATAGATATGTGATTAAAACCAAAGAGTGACCATAATGAAGTGATAGAATGCCTTAATTTGACTAGAATGACCAAGAAAGGTAAAGCATGAAAATTAGGTCAAATCAAGTAGAAAGATAATTTAAATGAGAAATGTGTGGACTAAAGTAGGTATGAAGTGTAGAAATTATGAAGACATGAAGAAATGGAGATGTCCCAGTGAAGACTTTAAGATTAGATCTCAAAAGGTTAGCAAAATGCATAGAAGAAGAACAAATTTTAAAATATGATTTTGACTAGCTAGATGAACTCAAATTTGGATTTTGACCCTTAAAATGGATCCAAGAGGTTAAAATTAGGTAGATGTGATGATATTTTTAACCCTTTCAAATGACATGATAGAAAAAGAGGTGAGAAAAAGCCAAGAGAAGATGACAAGATATGAATGAGAAGTGAGAGAAGAATGAATGCATTTTCTTGATGTGTCTGCGAAAGATGAAGAGAGAACTTTCTCCATATGCAAAAAGTAAGGCTAAGCTAGAAGAGCCTGTAATGTAAACTAGCATGCAAAATTGTTTACTTGCAAGGAGAAAAAAACATTTAGACTCTAATTTCATCATTGAGCATTATTAGAGACATCAAAAGATCATACAATCATCACTAGTACAACTATGAGGATATGAATATGATCTATGTTAGATAGAAATGTTAGAATCCAACCTAGGTATAAAAGACATATAAGTCAAGATGACTAATGCAGTTAGACTTCCTAAACTTGATATAGAAATATTACATCTATATCAAGGCATAAGCACTAGGATAAACCCCAAGTGCAGTCTTGCAAAAAGAGAGAAGGATAATACATTGCAAGTCCAGAGTGTCAAGTAGGAAAAGTGCAAAGGCTCTCAATGCCTTAAACTAACAAAGTATACCCACAAGAATAAAATAAGTAAAACATGCCCCATAGCCATAGTCTTCTAGTCTATGAAATCCTTGAAAGACTATTAGGGAGGGAAAACTCAAGAAAGAAATCCTCATAGACAACACACAAAGAAAAGACAAAGTTCATGATATCTTAGTGTTGGTACTCAATATGGACACAATTTTAAAACTTTTAGTGTGGAGTTCTGAACCTCTTTGAACTAAGATTCAAAGAAATTTGAAGTAGTTCAAGGTAGTTCAAAATAGTTCAAAGCAATTAAAGGTGGTTCAAAATAGTTCAAAGTGGTTTGACTTGATTGGAATAGGTTCAGTGTTTCTTTGTTTCGAAAGGGTTCATCTAATTATCAATGTTGAAGTTTAGCTTCTAGTTTCCAATATGAGTTCAAGTTCAATAGTCTAAAAACTCAACTTCTACAGATTTAATTTGTAGATTCATGGATTCAAAGCTTATAGCATGATCAATCAAAAGTTCTAAAGCATGATTCAAACATTCAATGGTTCAAAATATCTTGGGAAAGACTCATATGTCCAGTTCAAAAGCTCAATATGGTGAGACCTTTGACTGTTTCCTTAAGATGGTCAAATGTTATCCAATGCGGTAGTCTATGACAAGGTACTTGTTAATTGTAAAATCCCATCATTATGAACCAAGTCATGATGTTTTGAAATAAGCTATTGAGAACTCATCTCATCGCATAACTAGATGAAAATCAGTTAATAAATGATGGTGTGTAGATTATTCAAGTGCATTGAAGCATGAAATCAATTTAAAGGGATGAGTTTGCATGAGAACATTGGGTATGATAAGAAGGAAAAACCTAATATTGAATGGAAAATAATGGGCTCAACTCTATTAAAGGAGCTTGTCTCCAAAAGCAGAGGAAGCGAGGTGCTCACCAAAGCACATGAGTGGTTTGAGAAGCTACCTACCCGAGTCTAGTATGAAAAGACTTCATCTTGAATCATATATCTTTAAAGTTATTCAGTAAATTGAATGTCAATTATTAGAGATGTGCACAACAATCTCTTCAACTCATCCATGATTTCTTCTCAGCTAATTGACAAGCAAAAGTTAACCAGCATAATAATGGAAAATTATAGCATAGTTGGACAAATTTAATCAACAATCTTTACTCTGTTGGTACTTGAAATAGTGTGTACACTAGTACATTCGGGTTCAATTTTTTACCTTTATTGATCAAATTTTTGACCCAATTTTCAACCAAATTTTGATCAACTCACTAGTTGGTCGAAAATGCAACAAGCCATTGTCTAAGGTCATGCAGGAATTGGTCAAAATTTTGAACAACAAAGGTAGAAAAAAATTTAGGCATTGGTGGAAATTTCAACCAATAGAGGCAAAAAAAAATTTAGACGTTGGTGGAAATTTTGACCAATGAAGGTGGAAATTTTGACCAATAAAGGTGGAAATTTTGACCAACAAAGGTAGGAAAAAAATTAGGTGTTGGTGGAAATTTCCATCAACAAAGGTCAAAAAAAATTTAAGCATTGGTGGAAATTTCCACTAACAAAGGTCAAAAAAACCCAAGTGTTGGTGGAAATTTCGACCAATGAAGGTGGAAATTTCCACCAACAAGAAGGTGTAAATTTTTTTCAGGAATTCTATAAAACAATTCACATGTCTTGCCTATGATACGACATTTTACATGCACCCTACACTCTCTCATCCGGCTGATGATGGATTACGCAAAGTGATCTGAAACCATGATTCTAAAAAACACACACAATCAAATCCAAAATGAACTTGCACTACAAATGGATTATTGAAATCTGATATTGTTAATTTTACATGCATGTTTACCAAGACAAATATATGTTTAAGTTGTGATTGTCCTCGTAGACATGCATGCAATTTTACCAATATCGTATTTCCACAATCCATTTGTAGTGCAAGTTCATTTTAGATTTGGTTGTGTGTTTTTTAGCATCATGGTTTCAGATCACTGCGTAATCCATCATTAGCCGAATGAGAGAGAGTAGGATGCATGTAAAATTTCGTATCATAGGCAAGACATGTGAATTATTTTATAGAATACTGCAAAAACATCGACAATAACTAATATGAAGAATATATAATTAGTTATACAATTGAGAAAAATCATGTACCAGTGAGTTGGTCAAAATTTCATACAAAAAAAAATTCACCAATGGGTTGGTCGAATTTGGTCAAAATTTGTCAAAAGTTGGGTCAAAAATTTGACCAATAAAGGTAAAAAATTGAACCCAAACATACTAGTGCAAGTATGTTCGCCAAGTTGACTCTTTGAGTTTGGTCATCAAGTCACCCCACCAAAGTGCCTCATCAAGGTCAGTCTTTAGGTCCACTCATTGAGCTTGCTCACCAAGTCAGCTTGCCATGTCAACTCACCAAGTCGACTATTCAAGTGCGCTTGCCAAGTTGACTTAGAGTTCGTTCATCAACTCACCCCACCAAAGTGCCTCATCAAGGTCAATACTTAAATCTACTCACCAAGTTAGCTCACCAAGTCACCTCACCCACATGTCCCACCAAGTCCCCAAGTCTACTTGCCAAGCTGACAATTCAAGTGCACTCACCAAGTGAACTCTTTAAGTTTGCTCACCAAGCCCATCCCCTAGGTCAACTCTCCTGGTGAGCTTGCCAAGTCACTCCCACCTAGTTGCCTCAATGAGTTGACTCTTTCAGTTAGCTCACCAAGTCTATTATTCAAGTATGCATGCCAGGTCAAATCACTAAGCCAATCCACCAAGTCGACCATTCGAGTACGCTCACAAAGTTGACTCTTTAAGTTCACTCATCAAGTCACCCCACCAAAGTGCCTCATCAAGGTCAGTCTTTAAGTCAGTTTGCCAAGTCACCACACCAAGTTGACTCACCATCTCACCTCACCTAGTGGACTCGCTAAGTCAGCTCACCAACTTGCCCCACCAAGTTGACTATTCAAGTATGCTTGCCAAGTTTACTATTTGAGTTTGATCATCAAGTCACCCCACCAAAGTGCCTCATCAAGGTCAGTCTTGAGGTTCGCTCATTGAGCTTGCTCACCAAGTTAACTTGCCATGTCACGTCTCTAAGTGGCCTCACTAAGTTGGCTCGCCAACTTGCCCCACCAAGTTGCCACTTTAAGCCCACTCACCATGTTTAATTTTGAAAATAACGTCTAGTTACCAAAAATTGACATATTATGTCAATGATTAAATGGAAAATGGAGTAAGAAGGTATAGAAAATACCTTTTTTCCTCCTACTACTTTGATACTATGTAGACCAAAAAATTTAGTGATCAATATGCTTTCGTAAGTATGAACATGATTATAGTAATTTGGTAGCATACGAAGAAGTACCTGTAAAATGGTCACATTGGTAAACAATGAAGAAAATAAAAACAATAGGATGTTGAAACCCTGTGGAACATTAAGGAAAATTGAGGAATCCCACAATATAAAATTTGTGTACCTTACAACTAGCATTAATTGGCTACCACACCTAAATTTATAGCTTAAAGGACTCGTTTAGTTACAACTAGCATCTTAAGACACAAAGATGCATCAATTTCCAAGGATGCTGACAAAAATTGCCAAATAAACTAAGAACAATAACTCCCACTTTCTTCGACTAATTGGAAAAATTGCATAGATGAGACTAAATTAGTATGCATGGTGTTTAAAATGTAAATCTCTTGTACACCCAAAACCAAGTGTGGCAAATTCAAAATTTTGTGAATCCAATATGTCTAGGGACAAAGACACAAACTCAACAATATATTTCAATACAGTCTTCTTCAATAACAAGAAAATGACTAAAAATAAATACACATTTTAAAATCATATTATTTTCATCATTCAAGTAATATATACATTTTTCATTCTCTTGTTTGTCTGACTCTGAATTTCTTGTTAGCAAAATCAATAAACATTACAAGGCATATCCATATAAATGTAAAATATTGAGCAAGTCGCTAGTCATATGCGTGAATATGAAAATAAATATGCGAACTTGATTCCCAATTGTAGATTGAGCATTAAGTCATAATTTTTGTGCCCTTTATAGATAATTTCACCAGTCTCTTACTTTCATTTGGCTGCCATTTATGCCCTCTTTTCACAACCTTGGAAGGCACATTTATTCTAGATACCTCATTAATCAAAACTCCTTGAACATATTCTCTCTTGATAGTAGATTGCACAGGAAAAATTTTGGGATCACAACTTCTGACACCCTCGTCATTATCATCAAATTCCTCACTACTTGAGCTTCTTATCCCATCAAAGGAAAAGGTTCTTACTATTTTGGATTCAAGGGTTTTTGAGGAAGTTGTTTTAGAGCTAGGGGCATAAGAAGTATTCAAATAAACCTCAAAATCAAACATAGAAGAGCTTCTCTCCTTTCAACAAGATTGGTCATCAACAGAGAGATTGTCATGCTGATCCACATTGGAAGGCGAGGATTCCAAAAGGTGGCATAGCCTAGTCTAATTGCCACACGTAGGATAAAATGTATCTTTCCCATCTTTGAGCCCCTTACTCTAGGTCCCCGTATAACAACTCCCATCTGCCCATTTGTACACTCCATGGCCATGCTTCAACCCATCAAGCCATTACCCATCATATTTATCCCCATTGGTCTAACTCATAATCCCCATTAGATCATGGGTTTGTTGGAAATGATTGAAGAGATCATGAATGAAGAATAGTGCAACTGGTAAAGAATGTTTTCAATCATTGTTTTTTCATTGATGTCAAACTTGCTACTTGTAGGAATGACAATCGCCTTAGTGATTCAAATACTATCAATTGGTTGATTGACAAGGAGGTGGCAATCAATAAGATATAACTAGAACACCTAGAGAAAGGTTGAAGTTATGATGTTATAATGAAGTACAAGGATCAGCTAATCCATTGATGAAATAGTATATTGATGCCATATTCTAAGACACGGAGAATGGATACACTAAAACACATCAAAGATGTAAGGTTTACCATTTTTTGGCACATACAATTGGATTCTAGATGAAGTTTCTAGATAAGAGCAAGATATGGGGTAGATACATGGTATCCTACCTAATCCATTAGAAACCCTAAAGTTGGAGAGGGAGAATCAAGTGGGACAGGTATTCCAGATTTCTATTTAAGGAGTCATAAGGTCATGAAACAAGAAGTTGGTTAAGCATGAAAGCATGAAGTGTTGAAGAAGGTGCTAAGGAGAAAGAAAGCACAGAAACTCTATTTTGATAGATGACCACAAGGATAATTGCATTGGTATGATGAGTAAGAAGACTCAAAGAGATGAAGCTTGAGATGACAAGCTGTTAGAGCAGAAGTGATTAAAGCCAAGCAAAGGATTGAATTGAATTGTGATTTGAAATCTGCAAGATATGTTGTAACTTGTATCAAATCAAAAGCCATTGTTGTTATTCTCTAGAAATTGTAATAGATAAGATAAATCCTATGAACTTAGGTTGGTTTAATAGCCATGTTATAAATCCTTTAATAGGGTGACATTCCAAGTGAACATTCCAAAGTCCTTTGACCAGGCCTATTCCTAACAGTATGGTGAAATCCTCTAACAAATTCACATCTAATAGTGTGTTGTAAGCCTTTAACAGGGCAGGCTTTTAACAGGGCATCACTTTAGAAGAGTGAGAATTAAGTAGCATGTTACTGGTGGTTTTTCTCAAATTGGGTTTCCACATAAATAACGGTGTCATGTGTTGATTTGACATGTTTTATTCCTGCATGTTGATTTACTTATTGTAACTTGCTCAAATGATTGATTTAAGCTTGGATGAATGAATAGTTTAATGGACTCACATTAATTAATGAAAAAGTATTATTAGGAAATTTAGACCTTGGATAACTAATTCACCCCACACCCCCCCCCCCCCCCTCTCAGTTATTCTAAAGAATTCTAACAATTGGTATCAAAGCCATACTGCTGATTTAGTTTAAAGAGGCTAGAAGAAGAAAAGATCAAAATTCCTAAGAGAGAAGTCCCCAAGCTCAACAAAGACAATTTTTTTGCATGGAAAAGTTTGGTGAAGCTACATCTTGGATCCATAGGAGATTATGCTCAAAATTCAATTGTTACTGAACATGTTGATCCAATTGGTACTCTTACTGCAGAAGATTTGAAAAAAAATAGGAACACAATCAGACAAAGCTAGAGATTGCTTCTGCACTCAACTATGCTGAATTTGATGATATCAAAGGATGTGATACTACATTCAAAATGTGGAAAGACCTATTAGACATCTATGGAGGAGATCAAAATTTCCAAAAAGCAAAAAGAGAAAGCCTCAAAGGAAAGTTTGATGATATGAAAATGGAGGAAAGTGAGAATGTTGCTCAGTATGTCGCTAGAATAAAGGAAGTGGTAAGTGCAATAAGATGTTTGAGTGGTCAATTGGATGAAGATACTGTTAATAGTAAGTTCTTAAGACCCTTGCTCCCTATCTATGCTATTAGAGTATCAGCAATACAACTAAGATGTATACTAGGAACAATCTAAGTTTTGAAGGAAAAGTGGGTAGACTCACTGCATTTAAGTTATCTAACTTTGACAACGATAGACCTAAGAATGTTGAATCTGCTTTCAAGGCCAAGCTATCACTGAAAGATGTTGAACAAGTGAAATCAAAGAAAGGAAGAAAAATGAAATATGTATCCAGTGACAGTAGCACTGATGAGGAAGATGTGCAACAATTAAAAGCATTGCTAGCTAGAAGATTTCACAGAGGCAAAGGAAGATTCAAAGGTAAGTTTCCTATCATTTGTTTCAATTGCAATGAAGTATGACATATTTCTGCAAGGTGTACACAGAAAAAGGAATACAAGGAAGGTAACAAGTACAAATATAGAAGAGAAGATGATAAGAAAGATTACAAAGACAAAGGCAAGAAGTGCTATATTGTTGAAGAAGATTATGATCATAATGATGATGAAGTTGTTTATGTGGCCATGAAGGACCAATCTGATGAAGAAGAGCCTACAACACTGGTAACATGTATGAACAAGAATGACAGATGGATCATAGATAGTGGATGTTCACATCACATGATAGGAGACAAAAGTAAGTTTGTTAACCTTACTCAATATGATGGAAATAGTGTTAGATTTGGTAATGATGCACCATGTCAAATCAAAGGAAAAGGTTCCATTAAGATTACAGAGAAAATTTCATGTGATAATGCATACTATGTTGAAGGCCTAAATTACAATTTGCTAAGTGTCTCACAATTAGGCAATGTAGGATGCAAAGTAGAATTTGGAAACAAAACAAAAAAAATCTATGATACTGATGGTAAATTGATAGGAAAAGGAGATCAAACAAAAAGTAATTTATTTTACCTTGATATGGAAAATACTTCTTATTTTGTTGCAAAATTTGATGATGAATGGTTATGGCATAAAAGGCCATGTCATGTCAACTTTGATAATCTGGTCAATATTAGTAAAATGAAGAAAGTTAGAGGTTTACCTAAACTAAAGAAGCCTGACAATATTATGTGCAAACAATGTCAACTAGGAAAGATGAAAAAATCAAATTTCAAAAGTTAAAACTATACATCTAAAGAAGAACTTGAGTTAGTCCATACTGACTTATGTGGTCCAATAGAAGTACAAAGCTACAAAGGAGATAAATATATATTGTTGTTTGTTGATGACTATTCCAGGATGATGACTGTTATGTTTTTAAATAAAAAATATGATGCTTTTCAAATGTTTAAGTGGTATGTGGCTAGAGTTGAAAAGGAAATAGGAAAGAGTTTGAAATGCTTGAGATCAGACATAGGTGGTGAATTCACATCAAATGAATTTGGGATATTTTGTAATGACAAAGGAATCAAGAGACAAACGTCAGCTCCTAGAAATCCCCCACAGAATGGAATTGACGAAAGAAGAAATAGATCTGTGATTGACTGTGCTAGAACATTAATGATTGAAAATACTGTTGCTTTGAAATATTGGAGAGAAGTTGTAAGTGTGGCCGTTCATACACTAAACCAAGTACAAGTCAAGAAAGGTACAAGTGCAACACCTTTTGAATTATGGTATGGTCACTCACCCAATGTAAAGCATTTTAAAGTATTTGGCTGCAAATGTTTTATCCTTAAAGATGTTAGGAATGGAAAATTTGATGCAAAAAGTGATGAAGGTATATTTCTTAGTTACTCCACAAGAAGTAAAGCATACAAGTGTTTGAATACTAACACTAGCAAAATTATGGAAAGTGCAAATGTAAACTTTGATGAGCATACAGAAGTCCACGTTGAAGAACCAAAGAGAATGGATGAATATAGAACATTTGTGTATTCTTATGAAGGAATGCCTATTGAAAAAACTATTGTCAATCAAATTGGGATTCAACAACAAGTTTTAATTTCAGCCGAATCACAACTAGTGAATGTCGAGTCACATTCAGAAGCTGAGTTGCAGAATGAAGGAAATACACATTCTAGCTCTGAAGCCAGTACACAAGAAAGAGATATAGAACTACCTAACAACGAAGTGCATAGTGATCCTGAATCTGAAAGATCAAACATGGAAACAAGGATAGAACCAAGATTATCCAAATATGTAAAAAGACATCACCCTGCCTAACAGATAATTGGCGACAAAGATGCAAGACCAATGACAAGGAATAGACTAAAAACTGAATCATGTCTAATCAAAAAATTTGAACCTAAGACAGTATATGGCACATTACAAGATGATGACTAGTATAAAGCTATGGAAGAAGAGATTGATCAAATAAAGAAGAATAAAACCTGGAGTTTGGTTCCCAAACCAGTTGACAAGAATGTGATTGGCACCAAGTGGGTATTTAGAAACAAGCTAGATGAGAATGGTGAGATTACTAGAAACAAAGCTAGACTAGTATGTAAGGGTTATGCTCAAGAAGAAGGATTAGACTATGGGGAAACATTTGGAACTTTACTTGCATATGCTACATATAAAGGTTTTAAAGTCTATCAGATGGATGTAAATTTTGCTTTTCTAAATGGTATATTGGAAGAGGAGGTCTATATTGAACAACTAGAAGGATTTTTTGATGAGAACAAAAGGGATATAGTTTGCAAACTACATAAAGCACTCTATGGTCTAAAACAAGCACCTAGAGCATGGTATGAGATACTTCACAAGTATCTAGTGCAAATAGGATTTGAAAGAACTGATGATAATAGCAACATGTACATCAAATTAGAAGAAGGTAAGGATATTATTGTATCTAAAATCTTTGCGGATAACATAGTTTTTGGAGGAAAGGAAGTGCTTTGCAAAATTTTTGCTGACAAAATGAAACATGACTTTGAGATGTCTATGTTTGGAGAGATCAAATTTTTTGTTGGATTTTAAGTACATCAACTAACACATGGTATATTTGTGACACAATCAAAGCACATCAAAGAGATACTTAAAACGTTTGGATTGGAGGAATCCAAACCAATCAACACACCAATGGCAACAGGACATAAGCTATCCAAAAATGATGTATTAGCTGAAGTCAATCAAATAATGTACAAATCCATGATTGGAAAACTACAATATGTTGTACATAGCAGACCAAACATAGCATTAGTATTTGGAATAGTGGCTAGATTCTCTGCTAATCCCAAAGAAAATCATCTCATAGCAGTAAAAAGAATAATGAGGTATCTCAAAGGAACTGATAACTTTGGTCTATATTACAAAAAGAATGAGAAATTTGAGCTCAATGCATATACAGATGCAAATTGGGGAGGCAACATTGATGATAGAAAAAGCACAAGTGGAGTTGCGTTATTTTTTAGGTAAAAGGCTAGTTACTTGGAATAGCAAGAAACAAACATGCACATCCCAGTCCACTACAGAATTAGAATATGTGGCAGCAGTAGTCAATTGCACAAACATTGTGTGGCTCACACATTTATTGAAAGGAATGAAAGAAGAAGTAACCAAACCTATGATATTGTATTGTGATAATACAAGCGCTATAAACATATCCAAGAATCCAGTTATGCATGCAAAAACCATGCATATTGCAATCAAGTATCACTATGTTAGAGAATTGGTAGAAGACAAACAAGTAAGGATGGAATATATCAATACAAAAGAACAAACTGCTAACATCTTCACCAAACCATTGCCAAAAGATGCTTTTGAATATCTTAGAGGCAAGTTGGGGGTAATACCCCTAACTCAAGCAGTTTAAAGAAACAAAGATGTTTCTTTGCATCTACACGAACAAATCATTGAAATATCAAAAGAATGATATAGAGGATGACAGTAGGAGCAGGAACTCCAAATTAGTCACAAGCATGGTGACAGAGGGAGAAAACATGAGATGCAAAGCTTATATTTCGCATGTTAAAGATGTTACATCTTTGGCATTTATGTCAAAGAGGGAGATATATGCAGAAAACTTATCAATACAAAGCAAGAGGGAGATATATATGAAAGAGAGAGATATATGAGATCAATACTAAGGATGCAGCAGTAAAGAGGGAGAGGCAGAAAGTAGCAGAAAATGTATGAAATTTTGGTGGTAACTAAGTTGATCAAATTGACTAGTTTGGTTTGCCATCAATGCCAAAGAGGGAGATTTTTGGAAATTATTGAAGAGATCATGAATGAAGAATAATGAAACTGGTAAAGAATGTTTTCAATCATTGTTTTGTCATTGATGTCAAACTTGCTACTTGCAGGAATGACAATCACCTTAGTGATCCAAATACTATCAACTGGTTGATTAACAAGGAGGTGGCAATCAATAAGATATAACTAGAACAATTAGAGAAAGGTTGAAGTTATGATGTTATAATGAAGTACAAGGATCAGCTAAGCCATTGATGAAATAGTGTATTGATGCCATATTCTAAGACACAAAGAATGGATACACTGAAACACATCAAAGATGTAAGGTTTAGCTAAGTCATTTGTGAAGCCTAACTAAGTTCATAAGAGAGTGTCAAGTAAGCTAGTTAGTGCCAAACAGATTCTTAGTTGAAGTCAAGCAAGTTCTACTTAAGAGTGTGCCGAGTGATCTTTAGGTGCTGAGCAAGAAACAGGTGTCGAGCAAGAAATAAGTGCCGAGCAAGGAACAAGTGTCAAGCAAGAAACAAGTGTCGAGCAAGATCAGATGCCAAGTAGAATACAAAAGCCTAGTAATATAGAAGGTGTCGAGCATCAGTAAATCAATAATGCTGAGTTGCTGCATTATTTTAAAAATTGAAGATTCGTTAGATTTGAGCCAACATAGATGTTATCTAGAATTTTGTGAATCAGATAGAAGATAAGAATGATGAGTCGGTGGCACAAAACACTATGTAAACCATTTTTTGGAAAATACAATTGGATTCTAGACAAAGTTTCTAGATAAGAGCAAAATATGGGGTAGATACATGGTATCCTACCTAATCCATTTGAAACCCTAAAGTTAGAGAGGGAGAATCAAGCGGGAAAGGTATTCCAGATTTCTATTTAAGGAGTCATAAGGTCACAAAACAAGAAGTTGGTCAAGCATGAAAGCATGAAGTGTTGAAGAAGGTGCTAAGGAGAAAGAAAGCACAGAAACTCTATTTCGATAGATGACCACAAGGATAATTGCATTGGTATGATGAGTAAGAAGACTCAAGGAGATGAAGCTTGAGATGACAAGCTGTCAGAGCAGAAGTGATTAAAGCCAAGCAAAGGATTGAACTGAAGTGTGACCTGAAATTTGCAAGATATGTTGTAAGTTGTATCAGATCAAAAGCCATTGTTGTTACTCTCTAGCAATTGTAATAGTTAAGATAAATCCTACGAACTTATGTTGGTTTAATAGCCATGTTATAAATCCTTTAACAGGATGACATTCCAAATGAATGTTCTAAAGTCCTTTGACCAAGCCCATTCCTAATAGTATGGTGAAATCCTTTAACAAGGTCAAATCTAACTATGTGTTGTAAGTCTTTAATAGGGTAGGCTTTTAATAGGGCATCACTTTAGAAGAGTGAGAATTAAGTAGCATGTTACTAGTGGGTTTTCCCAAATTGGGTTTCCACATAAATCACTGTGTCATGTGTTGATCTAACATGTTTTATTTCTACATGTTGATTTACTTACTGTAACTTGCTAGGATAATTGATTTAAGCTTGGATGGATGAATAGTTTAATGGACTCACTATAATTAGTGAAAAATTATTATTAGGGCATTTATACCTTGGCTAGCTAATTCACCCCCCCTCTTAGTTATTCTAAAGAATTCTAATAGGGTTTCCACCATATCTTCTAACTTATCATAAAAGGCAACAAGGTTAAGCCTGCTAAGGTTGGCATGAAAATCTAGCTTCTCTTTTTCTTGCTTGAAAGTCACTTCTTTGAAGGCATCATAGTATACAATCTTCATCCTCACACATCTGTTTCTATAATCTCTTAGTCTTGCCATGTGTCTCGCTTCCTCCAATTTCACCATTTTTGCCTTTAGCTTATTGATGTTCTCCATGAGCTTTTTCCTCCACCTCCCCTGCTGCTCTCAAGCAAAGACTGTCCTGGTAAGAAATAAAAAGAACAATTCTCAGTACATATTAATTTAACAAACAAATTGTGCATCACAAAGATTTTCATAGTTAAACTCAGTTTCATATGTACCAATTTACTATGGATTGATGTTTTCTACTTATGTATAAATATATTCCAACTATAAGACAATTATTAGGATTCAATTATATAATTTTTGAATCCAATCTATTGATTCATTTACATGAATAAATGATTGGCTGTATCTAAAAATCTATGACTTTTTAGTTGAATTTATGAAATCATTTCTCATGAGTAGTTGTATACAAGAATCTCTCTCATGAGAATGATGGTAGTAGATGGATGCAATAAAAAGACAAATAAAGAGGAAGGCAATAAATGGACAAGTTATTATGGATCAGTTAAGTGGGTTCTTATCACTGATTACTTATGAAAAATAGACCAACAAATTTAACTGAAAAACTACACAATTAAATTCTAGTTCTAGAAGTATCATAATTTAACTTGCTATGAAAAAATATCAAAACTTTACATACTAAACAGATAAAAGTAGTTTTCATTTTAGAAATTATAAAAAATAAATTAAAATATAGATCAAAGTCTAAATGCTAAATCCATCATTCACTCTTGCAGGTTACATCATGGATCCAATGATAGCCTTCCAAACCTAATTGCTAAGTAATCTGTAGTTCTCTTCAGCTGGCTGAATTAACAATTTAACACTAAATTCTATTCTTCTAGACCCAATTCTACTCTTCTATTGAATCAAGCAAGTGAAAACTAAATTCTATTTAGGAAATTGCATTATGAGTACAATGAAAGATAAAAAAAGTTCTTAAAAAACCAAGCAAGATGACAAATTAGAGGGCATTTTGAAACTGGCCTCCATCTTTGCTTTTTTGTCTTGCAAATAATTAAAAAGTAAGATGAATAATGTCAAGAAGCTTAATTGAATTATGAACCCAAGAGCATCTAGTTGGACTTCCATGGCAGAAGAAGGTGCACCTTGTGATAAGGGAAGCATAGAAAGCCCTTCCAAGTTAACACTGCTTGTGTCAGCATGAAGGATTGCATCATACCCAATGTTATTTGAAATATTAGCCTGATCTTGGGTAGTAAACAGGGAATTCAATAAGAATGGTTGCAAACACAAAATTCAAGAAATGAATTTCATTGATATGTCTAACATTTTAACTGATGATAAAAATCTCTATAAAATTACCGGGAGTAAAGGAACTTCCTCAATAGGAAGCTCTGCTCCAAGATCCCCTTGAGCTACCATAGCCTATAGAAGAGGAAGGAAGAGACAATTGTTAGAATACTAAACAACATACAAATACCATAAAAAAATCAATGCATGCATAACTTGAATGAGTGTGGCTAAAAATGAAGGTGGCTATGACCATTCACATGCAAGCAGTGTGTAAATGCTTGTCATAAATAAACTAAATGAAAGAAAGCATTCAATAATGTCCAAGGGACCACTAGTATATAAATATCAAAAAACCTCCAATGAAGTACTTTCATAAAACTGTAAGCTTATACAACTGTATATTGTAGGTAGTAGCAGATAGAAGAAAAGGGAATAGAAACATAGGAACAAGGATCCAAGAAATTTTTTATTCTGGAGAATCAAATGGAGCACTAGCATTCAAGATGGATGCTTCTGCAAGACAGAGACTAGGACAAAGACACAACTTATATTCACCACTATAGGTCACTTGCACAATATCTGAGTGCTCCAACCTTGTATGGCCATCAGAAATGGACACTTGCATTAAAGAATGGTGCCCTTCCCTCTGTAAATCACAAAACTAGACACATGTACTGAAGAATGGAGATCCTATAGACCGAGAACACAAACTATTTTGCAAAAACACTACTCCACGACAATTCTACACTCTGACATTAGTGTTTGGACAAATAGTGGAGCCCTGAATACTAAGAGATGCATGATCATTCATAGTTTAATCAAATTGACATTTAAACTGCTATATGGACTTTGGACATCTAGAAAGCTAAATATTTACTTGAATAGGGACAAAAGACAAGGGTGTTGTTGTTTGGGAGATTGTATTGGTCAGTCCTCTAGGTGGTATCTTTCAAACTCAACTGAGATGATTGAATATTTGGGTGTGTGAGATATGCTAGAGACTAACCAAATACTGTTAAGTGGTGTTTATGAGAGACAAAACAACAAATCTATGATACCAAGTTCAAAAGAAGGTAAAAATTAACAAAACAATAAGATCATTGTTTCTTAGCTGTTGAAATCTAACTTGTACGACAATGTTTCTTAGCTTTTAAAACCTAGCTTGTATCCTATGTATTCAAAATCTAGCATCTCATACCCAAAAAAAAGGTGACAAGATGGAATCAGAGCTAGAATGAACCTAAAGCTAACCCTAAATTCTTCTCAAGGCAACACTGACAAAAATTATGGCAAACAAAAGATCTTTTCCCATGCATGGTATGATAGCTACACAAAAATACCCATAGCCCTTGCATGCCACAACGTCTCTGATAGGAATTGGAAAAGCACATTTCCTCTCGCAGAAAAATGTTTCTTGACAATTCACGACTTCTAAGACCTTTGTTGTGAAGCTAAAAGATGGAGAGGACAAAGATAACAAAGGCATAATTTATGAGATTGAACTGATGTCAAATTTATGAATTAAAACAGTAGAATCTAAAGAGAATGCCATGTTTAAATAAATTCACTAAAATCTCATAAGCATAAGATACCAACAAGTCTTGCATGGGATTGTACCTAGTACAATCAATTATGAGAAGTTATGATGACATAGAAATGCCCATTAGAAGCAAACAGTCTCAGAATGAGGAAGATGTCAAGATTTTCACAATTGAGAGTTATGCCATTTTAACCAACTTATGTCGCATTTAGAAAAATCTCCAAAGGCTATATGGCCTCACAGATTTTACTCACACAGGAAAAAAATCACATTAATTCGTTTCATGTGAAAATTATAGCATAAAGAATATATTTATCCCTCCTTTCAAAGTGTCAATTTAGATATTATTGTCCATGTTTAAATTTTTCTCTCTCGTTTCTTGACAAAACCATCTTGAGCTCTATGAGGAAACTACAATCTAAAAACTCAATAGCTAGGAATCAGTCAAGTAGCTAAATGATGGTCTCATTCTAGTTAACTTCACTGAATGATAGACAATCAAAAAAAATGATTTAAAAACATCTTTACTGAAGCTCATAGTCCTTGACAACAATTTAAAGAAGATTATAACATATTCACAAGTAAAGCTTTTATATTTTGTATTTTACATCAAAGTCGTACAAAAACCATCAAAAACCAACAATGGAAAAGCACCAACATCCAAACAAATAAATGCATCTCTAAATAGTAAACAAAGTAACATGTACATTTAACTTTCTATATAATGCTTAACAAGCATGACTTCACATAATTTATTAACCCCATTCAAAGCAATATCACCAATCATAAAGCAACAACTTATCCAACTAAAACCTCTGATCTAGGGAAATTGTACTTACTTGATCTGATACAGAAAGAATTGAATGAAGATTTGGTATTGAATTAGCACTTTCAATCTTCATAGTCACATGGATATCCACACCACAACCTTCACATAATTACAAATAAAAATGCATTGATATTTTATCACATTTTAAATTTTGATTTAAAATATAAATTAAGGGAACATGCTAAATCAAGCCCAATACTATCTGCAAAGGATTATATTACACTAGAAAGTTAAAATTTTGCTTTAGAGGTTTACTTTTAAGGTAATCTTTCAACTCATGCACCACCTTAGCATCTTTAACTAAGGAAACAACATAATAGTCTATGCCATCCTCAACTCCAAATTTAATATCATCCCAATCTTTATCTGTGAAAAAAAAAAAGACAAGAAATAGATTTTATCAAATACCAAATTAAGCTATCTCAGATGTTGTGTTGGTCAAAACAACTCATCACATATACAAGTAACAACAAAATACAAATATTACACATATTTCAAGACTGATAAACATATCATTCAATTATATTCTAGGTAACTTCAATCAATCAATATTAGGTACAAAAAAGGGAAATCACAATAAAATCAAAGTCCCTAAGAAAGAAGCAAATTGAGATGTACATGTCAATAAGAAACAAAAATATAATTTTCTATGCATGCCTAAGAGTTGATAAAATGGTCTTAACCTATAATGGAAGGCAAGGTAGCACTTTTTCCATGCACATTTAAGTGTCATCGTGATTTAAGCTCTCCTCCATCGATTACTTCACAAATTATAGAATCTGATGTTTTTGACTTCACTTGCAGTGACATCATCCCCCCAGAGAAATTCAAATAATGATAAGAAGTAGAAAGCTATGAAAACGTTGTGAATAACATTAGTAACTCTGTTCTTTTCAGCTAATAAATGAATTTTCAAGCTAGCACAAGAGAGCATACCATCAACAAGTAGTGTGTCTCCTTTCTCCACATCATTCACAAAATCATCATAATTCATGCTTACACAATCTTTAGAGCCCACTCCTCTTTTGATTGTGAAAGTAAACTCTTGGCCCTTTGTGAGCATTATAGGCTATGGTAGATCTCCACTTCTGACTTTAGGGCCCTACAATAAAATGATATTTTAATTTATTATTTGAGCAAAGGATTAACTCAAAAGACATATCAAAAAGGGGGTTATCTGATAAATTGCACCTAAAACACAAAAAATGACTATTAATAATGTAGATGTATTTTAATTTAGGATGAAAAAAAAGTGAAACAGATTTCAAATCTACATATTTTCTGATTGGCTAACAGTGTTACAATATGAAAATAACCTACATTATGATGTTTTCAAACACTTAGTTCCAGCAACAACCTATATATAACAAAAGAGTTTGAACACCTATGCAACTCTAGATGAAAGCAAATCTTGTATGATCTTAAAGATTTCATGCATATTGATAATATTCTCCTATTATAAGATTTCATGCATATTGATAATAATAAACTTAGATATCATTTATAAAACAAAATCTTAGACATTAGCAGTAGAAAATGCTTCCTATTTAAATTACTTGCCAACAAAATAAGCATCTTAAAGCCCAGAAATAGTTATAGCAAATGCATAGAAACATATCTGAGCCTAGATCATGATAGCTCAAGTCCATATGAAATGTCTCAATGATTGAGTTTCTATATATAGTTATCTTATTTTAGGGCACCAAAATGGGTTTGATCTCCTCACACAAGTAAATGATCTAATAAAATATCCTAGATTTTTAATTATAAAGCTTTGCTTTGAACAAAATGCCACAATCAAATTGTGAACTACAGAATAGTGGAAGGCCATATAGGCAATTACTTCCCACAAATACTATGATAAGAAAAGATAATGCTCACACACTACTTGAGATCTAAAATAGAACAAGCTTCAGCAATACATTGACATATATATATATATATATATATATATATATATATATATATATATATATATATATATATATATATATGGATCTTTTGGCACTGTTACTAAAATCATTTACCTTCTAGGTAAGAACATAAGTTTGTTTCAATATACAAATCTTCAAAAGGAATTTCATATCAGAAAAAAAAAAAGTAACAAGAAATAAATTAAATTGTAGTGCACTGGGAATAATATAACACATAATGAATACTAAACCTCAATTGAACAAAAGACTATATAGTGGCTTCAATAAAACTGATGCTACACCTAAACCATCACTTGTAGCAAGCTACTTGAAGATATGTAGTACAAACCATCCTAGAGAACAGCCTCTAATTTTTAAAAACTTTCACTTTTACTGGGTGAAGTTTTAATTTTTGCCTTGGCAAAGTCAACCAGGTCTTCAAACAACTTATCTTCATGTTTAACTTGTTTGTTGGAAGTTAAATATTGTTGTGGATATGCATCATTGTAAGTTCCATCATGAATGGAGATGAAAGCCAATTTGCTTGACTAGATTCTTATAATGAATATATGAGAACACTTCAATTTCATTTTTGAATTCTACTGCAACATGCACTTGTAGAGATCCTTTCTTGTTCCTCTTTGTGCCCACCACTTAGCCCACATTATTGAGTGTCCTATAAAAGAAAGTCTTATAGCAAGCAATTTACCCAAGATTCTTGGAGTTGGTCCACTATAAGATATGATAAAATCATGAACTAATTGCCTATTATTTAAGAAAATGAGAAACACTATAAGACACTTTGTAGTGCTGCAATAATAGCCAAATCACCAAAGTAGGCATGCTTTTTGGATAATATTCTCTCTCAGACACAGATGTAACATGCATTTTGGTTGCAGGTGATTTCTAGGAGCTTGGGGTTCACTATTAATTCCAACACCTTCGACTAAATTTTTTGAACAAGTCAAAAATTGTTCCACTACAATGATTAATAATAAACTTTATCATTGTTCAAGTCAAAAGTTTATCATTAGCAAAAATGGTAGATAATTTTGTTGATGGTCTCAAGGAAAACAAAGACTGCTTGACAATAGCAAGAAACAACACAGATGACTTATAAATAGTCTATCACAATGAAAGACATATTTTACCCATCATAACACTAGCAGTGCTCTACTGTCTCATTTTTGGTAACAGAGACACCCCCAAAACATGAAGGATTCACCCCCCAAACATCTTCAAACATGAAATGATCCACTATCTATTAGATTGGTGTCTAATCTAGGCTAAACCTCCATTAGCAATTACCATCCAACACTGCACTGACACCAAGTTTTACCACTCTCCTGCATTTGGTTAATATAGTACAAATAAATTATCACAACCTCATTGTCTCCCACCAATAACAATGACTGCAGGTGGTAGGAGAGAATCTACATTGGAAACTTCAAAAAAAGTATAGTTAATTGTGCCTAACCAGTCACTGGTTTGAATGCACCAGTCTATTATTCCTTACTCAACTCGCAATGAAAATTAAAAGAATGCATGGACAAGATAATAAAAATAATAAAATGTTCTCACATTAAATATTAGTCAAAATGCATTTGATACATCATAGGAACTCACTGTTCCATGGGACAGAGACTGAATTTCAAAGAACAAGATTATTTTATTGATTAAATTTTTTTCACAATGCCTTGTCTCACCACCCCAACTCTACTTCTCCCCCAAACACTTGACAAATCCCTTCTAAATAACCAAACAACAGTAAACAACCACTGTTGTCTAACTATCTGATTGTTACCAGTTAGTTATAAATTGAAATTTGTTGTCTAAGTTGACACAAAGTGTCAACGTTGACAACTTACAATCATATATGCTTTTAATATATTTCACTAACCTTTTCAAAGGTTTTATAACTTCACTAACCCTTCCAAAGACACCTAAAACCTTTACAAGCTTTTCTTTGCATTTTTTCTACATTTGATACTTTTCTTATAGGTGGACATGTCTATCACAAACATCCAACATGTCTGTCCTTAGACTTCATGGCAAAAACCCTACAAACAACACACAAAAAAATAAGGACATGAACCATCCAAACATCTCTAATAGCTTGTGGATATCCCAAAGATGCATAAGTGCATGACTTGTGAAAAACAAAAAGATAAGACTAACTTGTATAACAAGTGAATAACCAAAATGATTTTATGTCTGTGTTATGTTTGACAATGATAATGATATTTGGATTCAAGTATGAGGAAACTTGTATCAATCGATTCATTAAATATCATTTGAATACAAAGAAGATTTTAAGAGATTCAAGAGCATAATTATAAGCCAAATTTTTGGAAGACCTAAATCAGACCTAAGTGAACAAAAATGTGAAGGCTTATTTTGAATATGATGAGCAGATCTAAGGTAGAATTTTTATGAAGGTATATTCCAAGTTTAGAGCATTTATTGAAAAACACTATTTCAAATCTTGGTGGATTATTCATAAGTACAAGGCAGATTTTTTGAAGACCTCAAAGGAGATCTAAGGCAAATCTACCTACATTATAAACACTTTTCATTTCAAAGGTTAGTTCCTTCTGCATTGCAGGATTTAAGGTTGGTGTATCTTGCTAATTGAGTCTACACATTTGTTTGAAGTTATATACATACATACATATGTGTGTGTGTGTGTGTACATACACACACAATTCACCTACAAGGATTTCCATGCTAAATAGTATATGCATCTTGTCTTCTTTTGTTAGACATCAACTATGTGAATGCTTTCTACATTGCTTTCAGTTGACTAAATATATATAATAAAATATGCAGGTTTCTATGCCAAACTAACTTCAATGTGGAGAAATATCTAATAATTGGGATTTAAACTAAGCAAGAACTATATGTTCAAGGAACCAAAAGATGACTGCAATGAGACTATTACAAGCGAAAAAACTTCAGTCTCATTAAAGAGTATTAGGATGAGTGTTTGAAGACTTAACAAATTTGAGCTTCACTTGGTTTCAAGAATACTATAATATTCTCTACTTAACAAGGCCAACCATGTGAAGGTGGAAGCTCATATGGCCTCACCCCCCTCCCCCTAACACCAATCTAGAATACCCATTATCATTTAATTACATACTTCATTCATTCATCCATCCATTTATGAACTATAACATTCAGTCAATACAATCACATAACATTCATTAATATGATATAAAATTCATTAATACACAATACTAATCAAAACTTCATTAGCACATAACAATATTCATTAACATAAACTAAAAATTGCTATTAATACACATCATTCATACAAAATTACTTAAAACAAAGTTCTTTCATTATCCAACAAGGTTTATCAAAGAAGATTTTTACAACATCATTTCTTTTTTCTATTTTTCTGAGCTCTCTTAAGAAAAGCACTCATAGGAGCATACATATCTACTTCATTCTCCTCCTCTTCTAGAACGTGTAATGTCAAATTACAATGGCTCCTTCTTTTTGGAGGAGCAGGAGGTTGCCGCACTAAAGGGGGCTCTGTTGCAAGAACAAGTGAATGCGATAAACTGGCATACTCTTTTTCTTTTTCTAACTATTCCAAGTTTGTAATTAAGTATGAGTACAACATAAAATGCATTTTTCTTACCTGAAAATGCCACATCATCTACATTAACATTTTGATCTGCCACCGTGTCACCATGTTGAACACTTGGAACATGGTCCACTGCTTCAGAATGATGTTCACCATGCTCTCAAATATTTTTAAAAAGGATACATGTCAAATTCCAATTGAAGATGTTAAATTGTATTCATAATTGCATAATTAATTTCCAATAGCAAATTAATATCTCCACCACTATAATGCACATCATGGCCTTCGTCAAGAGCAGGTTTTGTTGTAGGATATGAAGGCTGCAGTAAAATGTTATGCACATTGTTATGTAGTCAATTTACATTTAAAACTAATACCAAAAAAGAATCTTCTCAACTATTTAATTTCATTTACTTTTCATCTGACCAATTTACCTGTAAGATATCATTTGGCACACTGGATTCTTGGGCAAGGCTTACAGATTCTTCACATAGGCATACAACCACAACTTTATAGCCTTCCTTGAAGGCAATTTTTCTATCTTCATCTGTGACCTCCACATTGAAATTTATGCCCTATGTGTTTTGCTTGATAATATCAATTTTCCATGTATGGTTTCATTAAACAAAACTATTTGCAACATTATATTAAAAAAAATACAAAATTCATTGCTCTACTTACAAGTCGAGACTGCAGATTCATATAGCCACCAGAGCCCAGTTTGTGTTGGCCAACCTTTTCTATTCTCACTTTTGTAGCCACGAATGTGTCCTGCAATCTATGAACAATTTCAAACATCTTAGATTATATATTTACAAATATTAATAATTAGTGCATGATTAAAATGAACTTAATACTATAATGACATACCTCTTTTTGCCATGTGCTGCTTCATTATCTCTATCTTCACATAGCCTTTTCTCCTTTACATCTTCTATTATTTCATTCCACTCCATCAGTGTAATCATAGGAGAATGGTCGTACTTTGGGTTATCCTTTAGAGCCCTTCTATATTGATCCCTCATAGTCTTTATATGCTTTTCTGCTCTTTTCAGAAGTAGGCTAGTGTCAAAAATGTTTTTCCCAAATTTCTCCTCAATGGATGCAATTAGCTGATTTTTTAATTCCACAGCTTGTAAATTCCACCTTTTTAAAAACAAATAGATTGTTAGATTAATAATTTTAATATATTACAATAAATAAAAGAAAACAAAAATTATGTAGCAATGATATGAAACTACATACCTTTTACGTATGGTGGGTCCAAATAGTCTCAATGTCATATGAAAAAGATGTTCAAAGAAAGCATTATTACCTACAAAAAAATAAAGGATTTATCAGTCCAAAATGAGTAATGTAAAAGTAAACTAAATTTACACTTTAAATAATATCAATTTTAAAGCACCTGGAAGCTTTCGTTCTCTTAATCGAAACATAGTTTTCTTATTCAGCAACAATGTCCCTCCATACGAACTAGTACTAATCACACGAACTGCTCCAGGAAATGGATCAGCTTCAGTAGTACTGCTCTTTGTTGCTCTATCAATTGAAATATCATACAATTAAATGACAATTTTAGTACTACTCTCTGTTGGTCTACCTGCCTACCTATGTCCATGTCTCTCTATGTGTGGCTATATATATGTATGTGTGGTGTGTGTATGCAAGCTTCTGTAGACATCATTTAAGCATGAATATGCTACTTTGTTGTTCATCAACTTGTAGGAAGACATTATAAAATATAACACATTACAAAATTATAGCAAAACAAGTTTTGACCAGTTCTACTGGGCATAGATGATGATGTTTGCATGGTCCTTGTTGCCGACAATGCAATAGACAATAGTGGACCACCAACTGAAGGAGGAGTTTGCACTTCATCATGAGATAAAGAATAGAATATTGTTAGCAAAGACATTTGCAATGAATAAATATCAAATGGGATACTAGCGAGAAACATCCAGAAAAAAAAAAGGGTAAATGTTATAATGTTAATCAAAATAAACAAAGTGTTACTTACACGAAGGTACTGCGCAACAATCTTGACCATATTCACCATGTGACCTTGCAACTGGCACATATGTCTATACAAGAACACATAAAATTAGAGATCATGATCCATAAGATACTATAAAAGATTAATATCTATTGAACTTCTATTACTGCTTACTTTCAAAGATTGGATTCTACGGTCCAATTCTATTCTCAGTGCCTCTTTCTCCTCATTTCTATCACCCTTGATGATAATTTTAACAAGCTCATCAATGTATCTTTGCATAATTTGCTAGGTGATGAATATAGGGTCGTAATAAGGCCAATTTCATGTAGATATGATGCTTGTATTTTAGATTGCATTTGATCAGCGATCATTGTAGCTTTTTCCTATCATTTGTGACATCAAATATTCATATAATTTCATCAAAATAACTCCAAATCCATAAAGAAAAGAACATAATAATAGGACTCTTTTTCTATATTAACATTAAAATTTACAATAATTAATGTTTACCTCTATTGAAGGTTTCTGAGATGGTGCATCCATATCGCCCTGTGAAAAAAACTAGTAAGTCTTAGAAATCAGCAGCGAAATTAAAGTAATAGACTTACCAGAAAAAATATTAATAATAGAGTAGATTGTATATGTAAATCATTTGTCTTAAGTTAGAAATTTAACGTAACTAATGTTTATATCTAAAAATATATTTGACATGTTCTACTTAATGTTTATATGTGCACATATGGTTTGGAAAGAAATATTTGGTCATACAAGACCCTATCATAGTTGACATTGATCGTATTTGAAGATTTCATTGATCATCATGATCTTCATCCATGTCATCATCATCATAATTGAACTTGTCACTTTGATCATCATCATCACCACCACCATCTTCATCACCATTATCATCCTCTTGATCACTATCATCATCATGACAATCATCGCCATGATCATCACCATCTTCTTCACCATGATCATGATCATCATCAACATCATCATCATCATTATCACCATTATCGTTAGCATGAACAAAATCATCACCATCTTCTTCTTCTTCATCACTAGGTAACTGTCATTCCTGATAATCATTTACTTCCTCTTGTGCTTCTTCAATATCTTCTTCTTCAATCACATTATACTTTACTGGCCTTCCTCTTGGGTAATGTCTAACAACAAATGACCAACCTAGTTTGTTTGAACACCCAAGTAAAACTCTTGCTTGCATTGACTTGGAAGAACATAGGGCTCATCTCTGACTGGCTCAAATGACCTTGTATTAATCATAGTAAATCCATTGTCGTGTTCAATAATAGTCCTATTGAGATCATTTCAATTTAGTCATAACCTAAACCATTTGATGAAAAATAAAACTATTTTTAATGAATCAAAGTCGCACTCAAGTATATCATCCAAAATGCCATAGTATCGATTTTCAAATTGTTGAGGATGTATGTTAGTTCTAGATGAAATATTAGTTACTAAAAAGACAACACTTATCCTGGAATCACACATTTTCTTCATTTCATCTAACTTTTTTGTGCAAAATTTGTAGCCATGGTAGTACATAACTTTGTGGTTTTTGACCTAAAATTATTCAAACATGTCAAGAATCTTCTCATTGATCTATGAGTTGATATTAACCTTATGTCTCATGATTAGTAATCTTATGCATACTTTTGTATCTCTTAAGCCATATATTAGATCAAGTACCATTGGCATAACATTGGGATCTCCATTACAATGAGCTTCTTTAACCAACAATGCAACACCATCCCATGTTAATGAGTGACCATTTTCTTGAGACCGTTCACTCCACACTGTCATCCAATCAAGATTGTTTGCAATGTACAAGTGTAGTGCATCACACTCACGACCAACTATAAAGAAGACAATTACACCAGTTAGAAAAAACTTATATATATTGATGATGGATAAGAATTATTAAATTACAAAAAAAAAAACTTATAATTACCTCTCACCCTCCTCAATCTACCTTTCCCTGTTAGGTACTCCCTTTTGAATTTGTCATTACAGTTGGGATCCCAAATGCAATCTACATGGATACTTGCTGCAAACTTTGGAAGATATTCACTGATATACACCATGGTCTGGTATATCATATATCCCTCTATCATAGAACCCTCAGGACGTGCTCTTTATCGAACCAAGCCCTTCATAAATTTCAAGTGCCTCTCAACCATCCACATTGATCTAGCTTGTACAGGTTCACACAATTCAATCTCCTCAACTTGATGTATGAGGTAGTGTTCTTGAGCATTGAAAAATGTTGGAGGTAAACACTTTTGAATTTAACACATAAGCTGTGAAATTTTTCTCTTCCAATATTTAATATCTTTTTTATCAGTTTCTTTAGATGATAACCACCTAAAAGAGATTCAACATGCAAAAACACATAGAGGAGATTTCAAATAAAAGTATACAATAGATTTCAAATAAAAAGCTACAAATCTAAGAAAAAACACTCTTCTAACCTCATGTATTTTCCAAAATCATATATAACTTGTTTAATACTATTGTCAAAGTGTTGAAGGGATAGAGGTAGGACAAACTGCAATCATTAAAAAATGATCATTTCAATATATTATTAAATAATGCAACTGGTACTATATTCAATCTTACAAATATACTATAAATAGAAAACATGACTTACCTTGAGGAAGGTATGCCAATCACGTGTCTTCAACCCTGGCCCAAAATCACCTTTCTTTGATAGAAGGGTACTTATATTTGTAGCAAATCCTGTTAGAATTTTTTTTCTTTTTATGACTTCTTTTAATGCATCACTTTGTTGCTCCCTTAATAACCAAGGAAGGGCACTTGTATTTATGAGGTATTCATTCCTATTTGATTCAATGAAAACTTTTAGTGCATGATTAGATTCATAAATGTCAGTACAAATTTTAGCAATTTGTTCTCTATCATGCCTTCCATCCAACATTTTCCAGTGTCTCTATTACATTCTTTCCAATATGCATAGCATCAAACAAATGCACGATTGGGAGATCCTTGTAGTATGGTAACCTACTAAATTGAGTAGGATAACTTTTCATTCCTCTAAGAAGTTGGTCATTGATGCCTTGATGACCTTCATGAGCATCAGTTAGAGCATTAGCAAATATAAGACAATATTGAAATACAAATTGTAAACTTTGGACGTAAAATTGGACATTACCTCAATGATTTAGTCGATCGTATTCCAACTTTCATAAATGAGGTGTCATTCTTCATGGCCTTGATGATGTCTCTTCTTTCCCATTGAAAAGATGTTTTTCAAAAATTTGATACTTATGATTATGGTGGAGAAAGTGTCTAAACTCATTAAACACCTACTTTCCTAAACTTCTTGAATGACAACATTTCGTCTTCAGACCACAAACTAGACATGCAAATTTTCTTTTTGTCTGAAGATCTAAAAGATCATGTATAATTGGATCATGTACAATGATCATGCGTAACTTAAGCATTTGATAGTAATGTGTAAGCACTATAACATACCAAAAATATGTAATCTTAACAATATAACATACCGCAAAAATGAGTTAGCCCAAGGGCATCATGTATTGTCCATACAAGCATTGCATGGAATTGAAATTGTCGATGTCCTATCGGTCTAGAGATGTCATACATAGTGATGCCATTCCATAACTTCAACAACTCATCAATTAGGGGCTCAATATACATGTGCATATCTTTAACTTGGTATTTACCTAGAAATTGAATGAACATAAACATTACATAATTATTATAACCATTTTCATGCACTATTTATAAATTAATTTAGATAACTATAAAATAAAAAAATACTTTGCACAATCATTGACAACATTATGTGCTACCTCTTTATGGACATCCAAGGAGGAATGTTATTGTTAATAACAAAAATAGGCCATACTGAGTAAACAAATCTCATATCTCCATATGGATTGACACCGTCCACCACCAATGAAAGTTTCAGATTACGAGGTTCTTCTTTAAAGTGTGACCATGTTTCTTCTATCTCTTTAAATTTAGAACCATCGGCAAGCATTTTCATAATGTCATGCTAACTTCTATTGCATGCATGGTAATCTATATATTGTGCCAAGCTAGTGCACCTGAATAACCGTTCAAGATGTGGAATAATGGGAATGTACCGAAGAACTTTGTGAGGTAATTTTTTTATTATTTGATTTGATCGATATCTACTAACATGACAATCAGGGCATTCTATTGCAAATTCATGTTGTTTATGATATAGAATGTGATCATTGGGACATGCATGTATTGTCTGATACTTCATTCCAATCTGATCCATAATGTTAGATAATTCTCGATATGAAAGAGGCAAAATGTTTGATGGTGGTAACAAAAACTCACCAATCAACCTAGAACAACAAATATGCATTGTTAATATAATGAATAGTAATTGTATGCTAACATTGAAGATGACATAAATGACATACCTTAGCATACGTGACATTGCTACATTGGATATACTATTCATAACTTTTAAGTTCACCAACAACACTATAGCCGACAATAGAGTTGTTTGGGAGCCTTCGTATAAGGGCTCATGTGCCTTCTCAAGTAAAGGTATATCAAGACCATCTTCATCACTATTATTAGATTCACTAGTACCATCATTGTGAGCCTCTTCATCACTTGCCTCAATACCATCTTCTTCAATCATGTCCTTTGGCACATTATCATCTTCTTCCATGGGAGTGTTATCCTTAGTTTGGATATTCACACCTCCATGTTCCTCCAGTAGGAAATCCAAATTCAGCAATGGAAAAAAATTGTGGCCCCCTTCAACATGACCATATTGCCTACAATGACTCTGGGCTATTATGATTAGAATTCTTCGATTCTTTAATCCCTTACACTTTTTGCAAGGACAATAACATTTATTAGGTTTTCTTCAAAATTGAGCCCACAATGCAGCCATTGTCTCATTATTATTTTCTAGGTTCATATCGTCAGGTATGGTCTTTCTTCACAAGAAAATATACCTACAAATAAATTGGACATGTTGTGATTAATGTTTATATCTGCACATATGGTTTTTGTTAATTAATGTTTTCAAATGTAACTAAAATGATTACAAACATATCAAAAAGGACTTTCACAGGGTCTTATTACATCAACTATTCTAACATGGTCATGTTGGTTATCTTGAGACCTTAATTTCTTCTCATGCCTTCAACCTTGACCTTGATGCTCCTACATCATTCTCCCAAGGATCAAGGAAAGTTGGATCATCATGGAATTGAGTAGGCAAACCTTCTAGGAAGTTGCAATACTTCAACCTTATAAGTGTCATGTCAATGCAATGGGTACTAAACAAACAATTTAAGTTGATGAGAAATAGTTGTTATGAATTCAAATCGTAAGCATCACCTCAATGCATTGGGTATTAAACAAACAATTCAAGCTGATGAGTATGGGTTATTATGAACCACAACTCATGAAATATGCATTAAGTCCATACCTGTTGTTTACAATGAGTATGGGTTTTTTTTCTAAGAACATACCTATTGTTTACAGTCAATAAGTTTCTATATCCTCTAAGAAATTTGAAGCAATGAGCCAAAGTCACAAGGTTGAAGATGATCATTGTCCCCTCAAAGCGCCATCATTTGATAAATTGTTGCATTGAAATATGATCTAGAAAGGGCATTTCCACATAGTATGTTGGCACTATTTGGAAATCATCGATCATGTGGTTATTGCAAAGAGGCTAAGGACCAAACATGGAATCATGGAGATAGTGCATGGATGTACAAGGAAAATTTATTGCTCTTTAGCTATTAATCTTGCTTTGTGCTTGTCAATTAAAACATTATTTTTAAACTTGATCTTAATACTTTTTATAATAAATGGCTTTCTTTCCAATGTCTATCTCTCAACTCAACACATTTTTTCATTTTTCTTTCCTTCTTGTTTCATCATAAATACTTGGTTCACAAGTGCTTATGGTGTTCTTCTTGCTAAGATTATGAAGTGGACAATGACTTTCAATCTAGATAATCAAAAGTTTGGCTCAACTTTTTTGGGTAAGTGTGATGATATGTAGTGCACTATAAATTTTCTCTTCAATGAAAGGATTAGCACCTCTAATTTTCAAATGGCAATCAATCAGAACTAGCTGACAATCTAACATTAAAAATACATTTTATGCCAAATTCCAATCATAGTTAAAGACATTTAGCTATTGGAAAATGGCAAGATTATGTCTTATTTCAGATATGAAATAAAATGGGCAAGAAATGTGGAAAAACGTTAAGTTTTTATCCACCAAAACATGAGTAAAATTGTATAAATTGAATGTATTTTTAAAACTAATGTCAATTCCCTTCAAAAGAAATATTTTGCATGCAACTTACTTTCTGAAGATATTTCAAGTTCAGCAACTCTTTAATCATAGGATCCACAATAGTTGGAAGCTTTGACCTGTCTGTCAACTATGGCTTGGCTTGCAGCAACTAAAATTCTTAGTATATGCATCTCAACATTTAAAAAATACATCAAGCAATTTAGGTTAGTTCCAGTCTGTAAATTAACTGGCATTTGTTTCTTCTTTAACATATTCAACAATCAAGTACAATTAATAGGAATACAAGAGAAAAACTTGGAATTCTACTAATGTCACCAATGTTAATCTTGGGTACTAGTACAAAGCCAGTAAGAAATTTATAGTTGTACCAACCAAAATATTTACAAGACTTGATCACAAAAGGTTCATTTAGCACAAAACAACTTCAAAAATATTGTACATATACACTCTTTGATGCTGTCAAAGGGAACAATTATTTTAATGATGTTTTACGTAAGAATTGCTAGAGAAAATGATAAGCATGATCTCTTTGTTTGGTAGAATCCACCATTAAATTCCCTTGTGATTCACTCTCATTATGTCTCCCTTTCCACCTAGGATGATTTTCTAGATGTACTTCTAATTTATCAGTATGACAAGTCTTGTTGGAGCTGCAAGCTTCACTACCATGAACATGTTTGATTGGAGATCTCAATTCAACATCTTAATCATGCTTATGTGAGAAATTGAATGGGAGTTCATACATCACCACGTCATTTGAAATGGTTTTAATAACTACCTACTCTTATCCACTCCTAATGTTAATAGTAGAAAATTCATTTGAGCATGTATTATCTAGATTGGTATCATCTGTAATTAGCTTCAATGATCTACTTGTGCGAGAGATGTCTAAACTTGTCAACAAAAGTCATAGATTATGACAATTTGAAGTAATATGTTGCTGAGGATAAATTATTTATTTCAATAATTATTGGTGTCTCAAAACTAACAAAATACACCCTTTGAAAATGCATCTTGCATTTTCTTGAATCCATAAGTGACCTTATATGAGGGAGAAATTATACTAGAATGTACAAGGCCTCTATATACACAATATTCTTGAACTGGGTCATCAAGCATTCACATGTTCAGCTTCATTTGGCTAAGTTCATTCTATGAGAAGAAATACACAAGAAAATAAATTAATTCAAAAAACCTATGACAACTTATCATGATAGAGAAAATGGAGATGATACCTTCTATTTGGAAAATAAGTAAATATCCCCAAGGAAATACCAAATTAAAACTCATGCTCAGGTTGCATGTGTCAACATTCCCCATCGACCTTAGTCACAAGGCTAACTAACTTATCAAGAGTGTGTATCCCACAAATGAAATTGGTATAAATGTTACAACCACCAAATTTGGAGGGCATGGAAATTTAGTCATTACTATCCTATGTAGTACACTTAATTTCATATGTTGGAATCATTTTGTGACTTGTACACATGATACTCCAATTGTTTTTAATGTCATCTTCATCACAATCTTTCTATGATAGTCTAATAGTTGCAGGTGGCATCTTCATCACAATTTTTACATGATAGTTTTTTATTCATCCAAATGGAAACCCTTGTAGGGAAGACCTAATTTCAATGCAAAAATTAAATGTAATGTTGAAATATAGGAGAGAGATTCTTTTGGTTGAACTAGAAGATAAATCATCTTCTAAAAAAATGACAGAGACTTTCGGTGAAGGATCCAAAGTAAATCAATTCAATTATAGTCTAGTAAATTTAGGTGCCATATTCTTCATAAGTTTTTGAAGATAGTCAAGTATTTGTAGGTGTCATCTTCATCAAAAAAATTCCATGATAGTCTATTAGTTTGAGGAGTCATCTCCATCACAAGTTTTCCATGGCATACATGTAGTTAGAGGTGCATTGACGACCCTTTGTCACTACATGAGCTAGTAGTAGATGGTGATTATTCATTATCATCATCATCATCTAACATAGAATCACATGAATATCATGTTTTATAGCCCACATGGCCTAGGTATTGAGGGTACAACTCCAAGCACTAAACACAACAGATTTCAAATTATTATCTTTATTTGTTGATGTTTAAGTTGAATGTTCTAGAGTTGAAGAGAGAAACACAGTCAATTTTTTTTTTCTTTTTGTTTTTTTTTTTAATATGAAACTATTGTCTAAATGATACAATATAATTATGTATTATTAAAACAAAAATACAAGAAAAATATGATACCAACAAAACTATATTTATAAAACAAAAAAAAAATCATTATTATTTCTTCTAAGATCTTACAACTACAGCTTCTGCATATACATTTCCTTTCTTTTCTTTCATTACTATAAAAAAAAATATAATAGTTGTTACAATAGACCAACATTCCAAATGATAAATCTGCATCTACGCAGTTTCAATAAAATGAAACAACAAGTACATTACATTCTTTTTGCAACTAGACTCTTTTTAACAGTTATCATCAAAACATCACTGAGAAAAAACACTTGAGCGGAGACTCTCCCATTTATATTACACAACAATGGCTGAACTTTGGCATAAAAAATAATAATGATAGTAATATTATTCACTTCCATCTTCAATATTATCATAAAAACCTACAACAACAATACACATGTACCTATGGAAATATGCTCGAAGAGAAATCCTTCTCCTCGACCATTGGAGATGTAGGTGTGATTGGAGGTCATGAATGGAAGAACTTTTGAAGTCAAGCACAGCAGGAAGAATGAAAGAAAGACAATATCAAGAGTTTCGAACTACTATTACGCCCCCCCTATATTGATGCAAATGTAGGGCCGCCTTTTATATTATTCCTAGGGCTAGCAGGCGTCATTAATCAAGTGGGTGGAGAAAACCTGAAATGAAACTGGGCTCAAAGAAAACCATGTGAAAATGCAGAGATAACCATGCAAAAATGCTCCAAAACGTCAAATGAAACCAAGCACAAAAGATGTAAAAGGGCAAATGGTTTTTTAACTTTGCAGATGTATAAGCCCTATGTTGGTCAAAATTTTGACCAACACGGGTCTTAGATGTAAAAAAAACAAAAATTTTGCCTTTACATTTCAACCACCCTAAATTTATTTAGTTGATGGTCAAAATTTTTGGTCGAAAAATGATGTTAAATGTAGTAGTGAAGGGCTGCAAAAACAACCAAAGCTACAATTTTAAAAAAACTATGAGGAGGTACAAATTCATGATTTTCAACAAGTTTGGTGATGATAATAGTACATGTAAGAAAAAGGCACAAAATGAAGTTTGTGATTGCCCATAATAATTTAGGGCTAGTCCTGCGAGCCATAGTTTCTATCATCAAATAAGTTGCTCCTAGCATTATTGAATTTAGCATTAGCCCAAATAATCCTAATCTGACACCTTCATCATATAAAATTGGAAGAGGTTCAAGACCAAAAGGCTTTCCCTTATAAACTTCTTGACCCATCCAATCTATTTCAAAGAGTAAGAAGGGGAACCACGCAAGCCATGTCAGTGCAATTACAATAAGTAAATACAACATTGGAGAAGGGAGATCTCTGAAAGCACTAAATAGCTCCCATATGAATGTCTCCTGGGTTGTTTCATCAGCTTCTTGCTCCTCATCATCTTCATCATTTTCATCAACTAGATTATGAATTTTACCTCCCACTGCCTTTGCCCTCGCTTTTGCTTCTACTTGAGCCTTTGACCATCTTTTTTCAGGGGTGGCTGTTACACTGAGAATGGTAGCAGCCACTAAGAGGATCATTTCTATAAAAAATGCAAACTTTAGATTAGCACAGTTGACACCACAACCCTTTGTTCTTGTAAATGGAAGAATTTTATACCATTTACTGTAAGAACCACTCGCAAATCCTAACGCATTCCCTACTACCATAAATAGTGAGAAAAAGGCATTGACACTCCTAGTTCATCTCTGGTTTTTTCCTGCCAGAGGAAAAGCATTTAGAAATACATATGGGTGGAGCTTCAAGAGGTGCTAGAATTTAGTGAAATATTTCATTCATCAAATTAAAGTCCTTCATTTAGCAAGAGAATACAATCTAGAGTTCATTTATGGTTGCCTAGTTTTAATTTCTTGTGGCTATTTGTGAAGAGCAAAATTTTCTCATGGAAACACTATATTGCATCCTTGAATGATAGGGAGATTCATAATTCTTCCCTCAAAATTTGCACTACTTAGCCCATTAAAATGAACAACTTTTTCCTTGGAATGAAATTCCCTATGGACAATGTCCATCTCCAAGGAATGCGAAGAAATCAGACCTTTCTGGGATGCAGTCAATGAAATATAAACCAAGTATGGATTTTATTTTTGGCAAGTCTCTCCATTGAGAAAAGAAACTGCATTTGAAGTAGAGGAGTCTTTAATGGGTACACACTAGAATATAAAAAATCCAAACCTATCTAACATTGCCTTTGATGAAATATACACTCCTAATAGGAAATGCTCGACATAAGATAATGGGATATAGCCTTTGATGAGCATAATTATTCAAATTACAACCATCAAGAGCTAAATTTTAAAACTCTATAACCATTAATGAAATCTAATGATAAACCATAGGAAATTATTGGCTTCAACCAAAGCCTCTTTAAATGTGGTATGGAAACAATTTGAAAGACCTATGATGAACTATGGTAACGAAATATTTTTCTTGACAAAATTTTTGAAAGCAAAAATAATTGGTACATCCCTTTTGTAAATGGTAAATAAAAAATATTCCATAGGTAAAACTTTCTCTAAAGGGAATAAATATAGTTGATTGTGGATTAATGCAGTAATAGTTTCATGAATCTAAACATTAGTCTCCGTAGATTAAAAATTAATCACCTCACCATCCTATAATGGCTGATCTTAACAGAGACATTCTGTAAACATATACTTCCTTCAAGGTCTATTTTCTACATGGCTAAGCTAAGGAGGTTTTCCCAAACAACCTTTCATGGAAAAGTTTTGAACATTGGGCATTGAAAATTGAAAACCTCAAGAGGTGGGAAATGTCAAAGTTTTGCATTAATCAAAAAGGTTTCTTTCTCTAAACATTTGAGTTGTTTTATACATGGTACTTTTTGTTGGAAATTTTCTATAAATGATCATGTTCAAGCGAGATTGGAGCTAACACCAACATAGGACAAATGTCTACAAGTTGATCATTACCTTGAACAATACTACAAGATGACATTGAAAAAAAGAGAGGGGAAAAATAAATGTAGCTCAAAAAGGCTATAAGTAAGGCCTTAACCATCATCTTAAACATAAACTTTCTAGATGCCATTGCAAAAAATAGCAAAACAATATAAGCATGACATACCTAATAAATTTGTGAGGATTACCCTGCAAGGCCCTTGAAGCATATTCTTGGCAAGATCAAGGAGCCAAAACCCCAAAAAAAAAATAGTAATAACTCTTGGCCTATATGAGATTGAATCACCAAACATACATCCCAAATCTGCTGAAAATCCAATGAGCATAATTGCCATTACCACAATGCATGCTCCCATAACTATAAATGGCCTCCTTCTTCCTCGGGAGCACTCAAATCTATCACTATAATACCCCACTATTGGTTGCACAAACATGCTAGAAATAGGGCCACACAGCCATATATAACTAGCCCATGTATGAGGAATACCTAAATCCTACAAATATGGCATCAATAAGGAGAGTTGCAAAGCCCATCCAAATTGCATCCCTGGTACCACTGATGCAACCTTGCTAGAGTTCTCAGAGGAACTCCATTCTTCACTTTTCTTCCAACATGAAAATTTCTATTCATAATTAAACCAATCCCACCAACTCCAAAAAATTGGTATTTGTATGACAAATAATAGCAATTTTTCAATGAAATTCATAGTCAATTACTATGGTGATAAAAGAGGTTTCAAATGATGGATATGCCGATAACATTAACTATTGCATGAACCTAATGATTCCAGATTATATATATATGATATCTTGTGATTCACATGTGAGCAGGTCACTATAGTCTTTGTGATGTATATTGGAGCTACTTACTATGTATGTGATGTATGGAAAGCTAATTAACTTGTGTACCTATGATGTGTATGAGCAAGTTTTTGTATATGAGATAGGTGTTCATTATAATCACGATGTGTGTGATTTGTGATATGATCCTTATGAATATGTGTAAGTTGCTACAAATAATGATAGGTGATGGTAGAGATGGAAACATCACCTGAATACAATGAGTATCTTTATTTTTGATGGGAATAAGTTCACACTTAATTAATAATAATATTGGATGGTTGGTAATGTGTTGTTGTAGCATTCTTTTAGATTATTGGGTTTTTATTGCCCAATCTTGAATAATTTTCAAAAAAACACAAAAATTAAATCTGAGATGTGTGGCAAGATTATCCAACACAATCTCAAATCTAGCTTAAACACATTTGATTTTGACAATCTCTAGTATTTAATGAGGAATAGCAAGCTCGAAAGACGATACATCAGATTTGAATACACAAAAATTGATTCTTGGAGCCAATAACATAGCAGAAGCTAAGGTTGTGCTCGGGTCTAGTTACCAATGTCAATCACAATTGTAAAATTGCATTTGGAAGGACATTTTATTATCATGACAAATGTTTTCCTAGGGGAGATTGTATTACTGGAGAATTAACAAAGTGATGGAGATCCTCTCAAGTCTACTTGCAACATTCTAAAGTTTGAAAATATTACGGTAAAAAAAGAGGGAAGCATGGATGCAACCCAACTTTCTAATGTGGCCATCGAGTCAAAGGATTGCATGCATGCAATGACCTTCATGGACCTAAGGAAAATTAGTTCCAAGGATTGGTGAGAAGATAGGCAAGTACACAAGTCAAATACAAACTCAAAAATGCATCGCTCATAATCCTTTACAGAGTGGTAGATATCTTGTGTGGAAGAAATTGTGATCTCAAAAGGGATACCACATTCAAAGGTGCTTTTGGATGCTTGGAGGTGGCTAGTGAATACCACCTTTCCACTAACAATGTTGGCAAATTTCTCTCTTCTAGCTACAAAAGCAATGATTTTATTTTTGGGGAAATTTTCCTAGAATAGATTGAAAAAAATGAAATTCAAAACAAATGAAATCGTGCATAAAGTGTCCATTATGTTGGGGGATGACTATCTTATGGAAAAAGGAAAATACTTCTCAAATGTGGAAATTACATCATTGTTTATGGGGCAGTGCTTGGAATTAGATACAACTACAAACATGAGAAGGGTCATTGAACTTGGAAGCAATAGCTAGAAACTATTTACTATTCCCAAGCTATTGTCTATTTGCAATTCTATATTAAAACAACAAATAAAACTAAGGCCTCACAATGTTACAATGCACTACCTTGCTGTAAATTAACTTTCTAGAATGATGACATGGTGAGTAGACCCAAGTGGGGGTAGATAGTTTACAGATTAAAATGTCCATAACTATCCAAGCTACTATTACAAATTCAAGTAACAGTATGAAAGAACCATTTCTACAAATGCAGGAATGAAGTATGAAAAAGGGCTAGACCTAAACCAGTGCATTCTTCAAAATTCATCATGTCAATAGGAAAAAGATCATATAATGTATATCACTAAACAGATAAGAATGCAAGCCTAAAACCCAGACATCAAAAAGCTTTGGCTTAGCTTAAAAAGTTATAGCACAAGAACAATAAGTAAACAAGAATTTTCCCGGAGGACTAGAAGTGATACAAGAGTTATGTGAAAATTTGACAAAAAATAGTTGAAGAGTTGGAAATCAAGAAATGACCTAGATCTGTGCTCGAAAGAATTCTTGATCCCACTAATCTAGGTAGTAAAATTATTAATTTTGTACTACTTAATAGTTAGAAGGTTTCTAATGCAAAAGTAAAGATCTATAGTATGTTAGTTCCCAGAAGCAATAAATACGCCAGCCCATAATAAGAATCTATTTATTTTCATGTCTTACATATCAATAGTGACTCACTGACTTATCAGTAGAACATATCAAGGACTACTTAAGTCGATGGCACTAAGTTTGAAAATTTAAACATAATACCCATAGCTATGCATATAAAAAACTTACAAAGATTGTGTGGATATATCCATGGAGTTGTTGGTTTCTCAGGTTAACAATGTTGGATTGTAAAAATGTTTTCTAGAATTTTTTTCACAAGTTTGAATCTGTCAGAACTAGCAACCACTAATTTATTATGTCAAATCAATGTACCCAACATTTAGCAGATAAATGTGCAATACAATTTGTGTGCTATTCACATTAAATTGTACAAAAATGATCCCTCAATTGAGGACAAAGTATCTTTTAATGAGTACATCAGATATGTTGGTCTGATTTTTTTGCGAATCAAATTTTCTTAGGATCATAAAAAAAATCAAATGAGAAGTTTTTGATAAGTCATAGGGCTTTAGGTTTTGGCATAGTATATATCGATACCTTTGAAAAATCTGTGAAAAGCCTTAGGTTTGTCCTTTTAAGTTTTTCTTGGCGCAAAAATTTAAAACAAAAAAAAAACAACAACAACAAGGAGCGAATATTCTTTTCCCGCCTGCTTGATCACCATTTTAAAGTCTTTTGAAAAAGGGTTTTTAATCTTGCCATCTGATCTAATTTGAATCTACAGTTGTTGCATGTTCACTATGGCAAGATGTTTGTATGTTACGCATAGCGACGTAGTGACAATCAGAGAATTATGTGTGATACTAAAAAGTGGAGTCTAATGCTACAAAATGTGTTGGTGGGAAGATCTATTGACCATGTACTATGTCCCAGACCAGTCAGTTTCAAGAAGAAAGGCATGTGGAAATATTTTCAAGTGGTGTCACCAGAGTTTAATTTTATCCAACAATTCGCCAAGTCGCTAACTAAAAACACTTGCGACTTGCCAATGGCGATATAGCAAATGCCCAAATTTGCCAAAGACAACATCTTTCTAAGATTAGAAGTAATTTTGAGGATCCCAAGGAAGATATGGTGCATGTTTCACTTTTGTCCCTCTGGAGGTTATTGTCTTTTGTAGTTTCTCTTTTCGGGTGTTATTTTTAAAGTGCTTACCAGAACTTGCCATATCGCTAGCCAAATTTGTGGTTTTTATGCTAGTAGTGATGTAGCCATTGCTTGGAAAATGGTAATGTAACTAAAAAATCCTCAAAGGTGGGCCCCAAATGAATGACGTGATAAGGCCGAGCTGTGCAAATCAAATTACATGGTGGTGTCCTATTGAAAAATCTTTGAGTCAAAAAACTTTGATTTGTTGGAGCTCGCCATGTCGCTAGCTGGATTGTTAGTTTTTTTTTGGTAGTGACATAATGACCCACCTGAAAGTCATAAAAATAGCGAGGCCCAAGACATGTGATGTCATCAAGAGATTTAAAAATATATATATGTGCCAACATGTTGAGCCAGCTCAGCGATAGCGGTATCATGAACCCACTTTTGGTGTATAAAGTACAAAGATTTCTGATCATGAGATCGAGCCAAGATCAAAGGCCATTGTTAGCTCGCTATGAAGAAGTGCTTGGAACTTATGTATAGCGAGTTGGTGAGTGGTGGCCCACCACTATTGCAGTAAATTGCTGACCGCAACATCAAATCTAGATCGATGACGCTCATTAACTCGCTATAAGGAGATGTGCGATAAATAAGTATAGCAAGTTAATGAGCAAGGGACCCACCATTGTGTTCTTAAAGCTTGTTTCAATTATTTTCCACACGATTAAAATAAGATCAGTGGTTATTGCTAGCTCGCTGTGGAAAGGTGCTCGAGAGTTATGTATAACAAGTTAGCGAGTTGATGACACATGTTCGTTGTCATCCGTGGGCCCAGCTTGAAGTACCATCCTTGAAGGAAAGGTACAGATGGATGTATTTCATTGGTTTGACTACCAATGTGTTAAGAAGAAAGCTGAGTCAGCCTAATTGTCATTCCCAGTTCATAGGATTTTTCATGGATCAATGGCGCAAGTTTAAAAAAGAAAATGCGATGCCACTCTATTTTTCTGTCTTGCACATTTATGATAAATGAAAGCTTCATGTGTGAAAAAAATAGGGTATAATATAGGAGATTTTCATTAATTCCAATCCCACACAAACAAAGATTGCAAATTTTTTGAGCACAAGAGCCTACTGATTTTGTCGTGTTAAGCTTGGTAAGAACGTGAAAACTATTACTCAGTTGTTCAAGATCAATTATAGAGGTTCAAAGAAGAACAAGTTCAGCAAGTCAAGTAAGTACTCATACTATAACCTCTGTGGCATTCTAGTTCTCTCAATACTATTAAAATGCCTCCTAAGAAGCCATTTTCTGGGCAAATTAACTATATGGATAGGAATGTCCATGATGATTTATTAGAATTACTCCCAGAGTCTACTGTAGAGCCTACACAAGTTAAAAATTTGATTTCCTTAAACCCTAGGCTTAAAATTGTGGATGGCCTATATGACAAGGGGAATTGGGTAAGGGATGCAACAACTACTCAAACTGGTCTTATCCTATTTAAAAAGTGGTTTTCAGAAAGGAAGTTGTTTGCTCCGCATGCTAATGTCTAGAATTTTGATTTGGGAAAGTTAGTAGTCCCAAGTGTTTTCCTGGATTATGATTTTCTTGAAGCCATTGCTAAGAATTATGACTAAGCCATTAGGGTTGTAAGAAGAAAGGATGGTGTGCCTTTGGTCTCGATTACTCCTGAAGAAATTAGAGAGGTTTTTCACCTGGAACCATTATCAGATTATCATGTGTAAATCAATCTGCTAGAATTAGAGAATGAATATAAAGCAAAGAAGGATGTAATCAGGGGAGGTGCACTAAAGGCACATATTGGTACAATAGGAACTTTTCCAGTAATTACTGCAGCCTCTAGAGAGCCTTTTAAGAAGAGTCTTTTTACTTCCCGGGCTGTAGAGATATATAGGACCTTATGCCGAGTTTTTGGTGAAGATGAGCAAGAACTTATGCCCATTGGTTTCATGTACATGATGGTTTAGATTGCTTCCTTTGATGTAGATGTTATTTTTAATTTTGTTTCCTTTTTGGCTAAAGAAATTCACACTGGTTTAGTTGGGATTGCGAAGGGCAAGGTGGAAAAAACTTTTGGTCACTACTCTCTATTAATGCATATGTTTTTGTTCAAAGGAGTGACATATTTTGGTAATGAGATGGAACTAAATAGAGAGGAGAATGGGGAAATACTACCAGTCTAGTTGTGGAGTGCAGATGTTGATCTGGGATGCAAGTAATGCTAGTTTTGTCAGATTTGATAGATATTTTGCTTCTAAGTTGAGGTGCCTTATATTGAGTGACAATCCCAGAATCCCTAAAGCACTAATGAGTCTCATTAGGCCTATGGATAACCCCCATGAATTGAAAGTTTCACATAATTGGGGAGATATCATCCCTTACTCTATTTCTACTATTTTCAGAATATATGGTTTTAAAGGGAGTCCTCATGTTTTGCCTTACCAATTACCTTTGAAGGTAGGAGTGGCTGAAGTTTTGTGGCAGTTAGGGGGAGTTGAAGAAATGTTTTTTATTGAAAAGGAAATTAGGGTCAATTTTCCCTACCTACAATGTGGCCCATCAGTTTGCGATTACAAAAGGGGGATGGCTCTTTTTGCATAAAATTTTAGAATACTACATGATGGCTATGTCTCATCCCCATTTTTTTGATTCTAAGGGATTTTTCAATCGAATGTTGAGGCATAGAATTATGTTGGGGCCGGTCAAGCACAATTCTTATTATCTAGAGGACACTATAAGGAATGAATTGTCATTGCAAGAGTAGGAAACTAAAAAGGAAAAGTGGAGAGTTTATTCCTGGGTCTTAGAATTCATTCATTGTTTTGATAATAAATATGATACTTTAGATAATGTTGTTATAGAGGCTGAAAAAATAAGTAAACTCATGAATACCTTCCCTGAAATAATGGAAGTCATGAATGAAAAGAAACAATTTTTTATTGATTCCTATCCTGATAAGGCCAGAGAAGTCATAAGGAGATTGGTTTTCACCCCAAATGTGGGAGCTGGTAAAATAATTGTACAAAAGAGGCCTGGGTATACTATAATTCAGAATAAAAGGGTCCTATAGATAAGGGCAAACAAATAAAAGGATCCACTAGTATAGCTCAAGAGGAGAGACCTGATGAGCCTAGTCTTAAGAGGTAGAAGGTAATAATAGAAGAAAGGCCTCAAGTTGAGGAATATTTGACCACTCAGTCCCCTCTAAGGATTGGATAAGAACATCTCACTGGTGAACAAATTGAACAGATGGGATCACAAGGAGGTATTTTTATTACTCAAGCAGAATTAGATGAGGGTAACCCTCCAGAACCTTGCCTCCCAAGTTTGGATCTAACTGTAGCAGATTATAGTGGCAGGGAATTGGACCCTGTGTTAGATCAGGCAAGTCATAAATTTTTGACTGATGATAGTTTTGTTAAATCTAGGGCTTTTCAACAGTTTGCATGGAGGGAAAACATGAACATTTTTGAGGAGAAATGTTAAAAGATGAAAATAGAGCATCCATAAATGGATGAAACTTCCATTCAAAACCAAACTAAAGAAGAAATGATAAAATAATTATAAAATATAAGCCCTGAGGAAGGGAGGAAAATGGTCAAGGCATCTAACATTTTATTGTTGCCAAATTGGGATATTGGTGATGCTTTGGTTTTTAGTTCTGTTTCAAATAAATTGACTTTGCAAGACTAGAATAAAGAGAACTTTCAAGGCACTGCATTCATTGAAGATCAAGTTGCATTGGTCAGTTGGTCACTGAGAAGAGGATCTAGACCCACATCATCACAGTCATATGACTCTAGCTTGATGGGAAGCTTAATTGTGAGAAGAGTTGCTGATACCTCACATGTGCAGGCAACATCTTGGAATGTGGAATCTTCCAAGTTTCTTTTGGATACTGCAAAGAAGGAGGAACAGGCCATGTTTGAGTTATAGGGTAAATATGAAACACTTCTTGAGGCCTATAATAGGGAGGTAAAAAGGAGAATTGAACTTGAAAAAAGGGTAATGGGGAAGTCCATGAGGCCAAGAATAACATACCCTCATCCTCTAGTGGAACCTTTTAAATCCACCCCCTTGTAGAACTACCAGACACGCCTCAAAGGCCAGAATATTATACAACTGAGGATTTTGAAGAAGAAAAAAATAAGCTATGGGCTTTACATGTAGAGTTAAATACACAATATGAGGATAAGCTTAGAAAGGCCCTAATGTATTTGGTAGATAAGATTGAATGGCCCTTGCTTTTTGATCAGTTGGCAAGAGTAATAAGTATATGGGAGCAACTAAAAACCCATGATGAAATCCTCAAGCCTATTGTTAACAAGTGGGGAAAAAGGGAAAAAGAAATCACCCTTTTATGTTATTCAGTTATAAGGTCTTCAAATGACCATATTGAAAAATTATATGACATTGCTAATGACTTGACAGATTTTGATAATAGGAGAGTTGCTTTGCAACTGAAAATTGTTTCTTATTTGAATAAATGCAAGAATAAAAAATTTGATCTATTTCCTTGTGCTTTGGATAGAAAGAACCAATTGAAAAATAAGGATGAATGGAGTAAAGAACTAGATGACCATTTCTGCATAAGGATAAATAAATTTGTTAATGAAAAGGTGCATGCCTGGTGGGTCTCCACGACAAAGGAATTGGTTAAAGTCCAATTTTTTTTATTCTTTGGGGCAAGAATTTGTTGGTTTTGAAAAGGAGGTTGATTATATATTAAAGAAACAAGAAGATATCCTACGGTTCAGCTGGCCAGATGACATACAGTTTAACACATGGATGGTAGATATTCCTTCGGACTAGTAGTTGGAGGAAGGTAGTTCAGATAATGAAAGGGAACAGGAAGATGAGGTGCAAGTCATTGACATATCAGCACCGGAATTGAAGGAAGAAGAAAGTGAAAAGGAAATAGTGCCTGTTGAAGGTGAAAGTAGTGAAACCCATAGGAACAAACTGATCTGAAGGCATCACAAGATCACCCCTCATTGGCTAGCTTGGCAGCCATGTATTATGAGGATCTGAAACAATGAGAGACAAATCAAAAGTTGATAAATACAATATTAACAGGAATGGGCCTACCTAAAAGAATATTTGATATGTCTGGCATTCTATTGTGACCTTTTTGTCTTTTGTGTAATGTTTTGTTCCTTGGACACCTATCAATCACATTTTCCCTTTGCTTGTTGCAACTCATATCTATATAAATGATTTTTCAAGGCATTGTGATGGTCTGAGACTTGTGTAATTTTTTGTTTTCTTTCAAGAAGAATACATATATAGTTGGTCCAATAGTATGTAGGGGTTTTGAGTTTGCTTCCATTGTACTTTTTGATAAGAAAATTGAAATGACAAAAATGGTAATCTATTCTGGGAATTCAATTGGTTTTCTATTGGTTATTGTATTAGTCATATGAAAAGGATAATACAACAGGGTATTTACACTATATCTGTGTCATCAATTTATGTCTCCAATTTATGGGTTTGTTTACTTTGAAGTCATTTAAATAAGGTTTATTTGGCTGAATGCAATCTAGATGGGTTGTATGTTGGTTTTATTGTTGCTTTTAATTCAAGCAATTATATAAATGCTTCAGTAAATTAGTAGGGTTTATGAGTTCATAAAAGGGATATTGCATAAGAATGGAGATGGGTGATTGCAGTTGATTAATTCTTATACAAGTTATTTGAATTAGATCTCCTGCCAATAGTCAATTTCTTGCCCAATGGATAAGGCACTGGTCCTATAAATTAGAAGTAAACAAGGATGAATTCTGCTGATGCATATCAAGTCATCTTATAAAATCAAAATTATTTCAATCATGTTCAAGAATTATAAATGTTGGTCTCAACTCATTTATATCTAATTCCTGAGTCTTAGGTAGCTGTTATTTCTAGGAATATTTGTAAATTTTAGGAGAATTATGACCAAATCTATTGATAAGGGATGTGTATAAGTTTGAGAGAATTGAAGAATTGAAGTGAGTTGTGTATGTATGTGAAGGTAACAAATGAGAATCAAAATGAAAGTAAGATAATTTCATACATAGTTGCATTAGAATTATCCCTAGGTATACCTGCCTTGGTTTAGCAGAGCTAGAAGAGTAGGAAACCATCATTTGGTTTTGTTGAAGTTGGGTTATATGATTCATTCATATAGTTGATATTGGGAATTGGCTAATCCCTAGATTGTGTGAGTCATTTCACTATGATATTAAGCATTTTGTTGCTTGATAGTTTCAGCAGTTTGAAACACCAACAAGATACACGCTACTCCTAATCATTCAAAGCATAAGCATGAGGGAGAAAATGAATAATTATTTATAGCAAGACTATCTATGAGAGAATATAACATAGCTTCAAGAGTATGAGCTGCGTCTTTAGCCAGAGATGATAAAGCAAATTGCTTCTTTTCTTCTTCTTTTTTCTCCCACACAAGCATACCCATCTGTACATCATCTGCTAGAATCACTACATTACATTTTTTATTTTGGAGAAATAGTTCCTTAAAATGGTACTTCTAGATTGCACCAGGAAAGCTTGTATAACTTATAACAATGCATCTTGTATAGTTTCCTCATAGTATTTACATTGCTGGGGCTCCAAACTCTACAATGAAGTTCTTTTGAAAACTTGCAAGGTAAGCTTCCTTTCTTCTTTAAATAAAGTAGTGAAAAAGACTCCTAACTCAACAAGTTCATGTTGTGGATGCAAGCCATACAGAAAGATGAAAATAAACTACTGGAATGAAGAGGAAAGGAATGCAGATACAGATGTTCTACAATATATCAATCCTCCCAAAGATTGAGTTCTTGTTTAATGTCTTGCAAAGCAATCTACAGTAAAATGGCCACAAACCTGTGTGAATGGGTTTGGATCAAATTATGTTAGAGGTAATGCTGCTAATTTGAGTGAAAAAGCAAATGGGAGCAGCTATGGCATATTATATTCTTTGTTTCCAATCCAGAGTTTTCCAACACCAATACATCTTGAGATTCCCTGCATGCAAAAGAAATACAAAAAATGAATAGTGCATTATAGCAGAAATATAAATTTTCCATAGCTTTATCCTTGCACTTAAATATATGCTAACCTTAAACCTAAACATCATCTATAAAACAACTTTGTGACCTGAAAGAATTAATAGTGGCTCTATTTTTTAAATTGTGATGAGTAGAAGAGAAAGAGAAAATGTAAAAGCATTGAATAACTTTGGAATATGCCTCTGCAACTTTCTAATAGATAACAAACTTGGAATGATATCTAATGACCAAATTCTTACCTCCTTTCTCCTCTCCTATTGACCCTGCACCAAACTCTTGCCCATTGCAGTCATGGTGCACCCCAAAATAAAATTAACACTGTCGTGACCTTTTTTCTTATGTTCTAAAGGTCAAAATTTAAACAATTTTACCATAGTCAAAATTTGGTCAAAATTTTGACCATATCGGGCCCATCTTTTCAAAAAAAATGAATTTAACAACCCGAATAGGCCTTTGGTCAAAAATTTTGGTCGAAAATGGGTGCCTAATGTACTAGTGGTAAGTGATAACATAGAGAAGCCCAATCTTTATACAGTAGTGGCAATGAATACTTGATACAAGGGAATGGATCAAGGAAGACTCAAACACATTTAGCAACTAATAAGACATAGAAAGCCCAACCCACCTATACTGAGGAGTGTACAGAACATGAGTTCATGTGTCAACTTGGATTCAAATATCTAGTAATCGACAAAGTCAGGGCACCTTTCCATCACCTGCAATTTTATCATCAAGGAACCCAAGGGTGATATATAATATAAGACTGATTACTTGATAGCATGCTCCATAGAAGCAACTCTTAACTTCAAGTCTATGTAAATGAACTGAAAGTCATGGATGAATATGTATGATCCTCACTCAAAGAATATAATTCCTAACCACATAAATATTTTCATCCAAATGATGAAAGAAGAAAATATCCAATACATCCTTTGAGAACAATCCCAAGATGGTGAATGATATTCACAATCTTAAGAAAGAGTGGGCATACATGTGAATCGGTTGGTTAATGATCAAATTCATGTGTTAAGTCATGGATTGAACACATGTTAAGAATGTAAAAGAAAAGCCACGTCCAAGCTTTGGGATTGGCAACAACAGCTGTAGTGGAGAAATTTGACCATAATCAAATCAAAGGCATAGCATCAACTATTTCACACTCATATGATCAAAATAGAGATGCTTGTTTCCAGAATGACAACAAGATGGAGGCCCGATTAATATACTCTACACACTATATTAATTAAAGAGCATATTTTTCACTTTTCAAGGCTACAAGTCATGGATTATTATTAAATTAAGTTATTTCCATATGTCTAGTGTGGATACCTTTAAAATTCTAAGATTGGAAGAAGTTATTAGAATATTCTTATAACTAAGGAAAAAAAGCTTCCACTTATCAGCATGTAAGGGAAAGTGCTATAATATTTTTGGAGATAATTCAATTAAGAGGAAGAGATTAAATAATAATTAGTTTGATTCACCTATAAATATTAATCATACTCAAACAGAAGACACAAACAACATTATAATGTTTTATTTTAAACATTGTGATCATCATCACCCGTGATATTTTGTCATCCCTCATTTAATAGGATATGTAATATTCTTTTAGAAATAATATGAGGAAAAGAAAATAAGAGCATCTCCAAGAATTAGTTATGTAACTAAAAAGCTATGGGAAAAGAGAAGATGATAAATAACTCAGTAGCAGCAAGGCAAGGGGTTCCACTTTTTCTTCTCGAGATTGCAAATTGTGTGCTAGGGCAAGAGGGAAAAGAATTGTTCTAGATTATTTTCATTTCTTGTGAGGGAGGGAAAATGGATCTTATTTCTAAACTATGTGTTAGAGGAAAGGATAAATTTTGATTTTTTTAACATAATGCAAGGGAAGAGTTTTAGTTTTCTTTAGATAGTGACTTTGACTGTAAATGTGTAAGAGGATCTTTGTTGTCTTTTACAATTTAGACAAGGGAGACAGGAGGATAATTGCATCAAAACTTTGATTATGAGGTAGTTTCCTTCCACTGATAATGATCTTTGTATTGTTTTCAATTTTCTCTATAATACATTTTAATGTCATTATTTTTTTGATTACGTTATCATTTCAAGATATCTTTAAAAGCTCTAATTTTTCATTTTCTCAAGAGGATGGAACATACATTCTTTTTTTTTCTCCTTTGTAATGTAGCATCCAAGAAAATAGACTTTGTGTTATTTGTTGTTCTTTTCCTTTCAGTCACTTAGTTTCTACATCTATTTTGTGTTTACGAATAGATGTTTGTAAACCTTTTGTGCTTTCTAGTTAAAAGCATGCATATTTAAATTTATTGTAAATCATGTACAGGGAGCTGTACCTGATAAAATTTAGAGGAAGGTTATCAATCCAATGATAACCTATCCAACTATTAATGTTGATTCAATCTTCCTATCTAGGCATTTAGAGTTAATTTGTATTTATTTCTTCAGAGGATAATATGTTCACTAACAAAATTTTGGCAACTCTGCTGGGCAATTAGAAATGATAGATCAGTGTTTTTCTTGCCTCAATTAAATTTGTTATCTCTGTAAGTAGAGATTGGTGACTCTATTATAAACTTTCAAAAAAATTAGTTGAAGAGTCTAGTGTTTTCATTTTCTAAATTTGAGGTACCTCCCCAAGAATGGAGGTTGACAACTCTATTGAAGAAAGATACCCAATAGCCTTTGTTATCCATAAAGAGATCTTAAAAGATTGGATTCCAGCAAGAGATGAAGATACCTCCAACATCTTTATCTTTATCCCATCATTCAAGGATAGTCCTATTAGAGAGGCTACTGAAGAAGTTGCAAAACAAGTAGGTTGGCATAAATCTTTTTACAATGCCATCCTCATATAGAAGAGACCCAAGGTGCAATATCTAGAAGAAGAAGGACATGCATGTAAGAAAGAAGAAATGGCTGAAGTGGAATACAAGCAGGAGAAATATCTTGGAGAAGAAGAAAGTGGAAGCGGACAAGATGATGAATATCTAGATGCCTTTTAGCTGCACATGATTCTCATCTACACATCACCTCTAGTAAGTCCTAAAGTTGAGGTAAAGGCTTTAGATTGCTCATCATTATTTTCACCTGATGAAAATTTTGAGTGTATTCAGAAAGAGGATGGTGTCTCTTTTCAATTGGCTTCTATGACTATGGAGACTTGTTTAAAATATTTGCCTATGATTTCATGCCATGAGGATAGTTCATCTTTTGATACCCAAGAAGTGAGTAAAAGGTCTGATTTCCCTCTTATGTACCAAAATGAAAATGTGGACAACATTATAGTGGTAGGGAGTCAATTATAGGATGTAAATGATGAGTGTATGTAGGACAAAAAAAGTATATTATGCTCACCTGTAGAAATCATGGAAGATTCCAGCAAGGAACTATGTTCAAAGAATGACAGTCCATTAAAACCTTCCCTTATAAATGACACTCAGCTATTCAAGGAAATTGAAGAAAGGAGGGTTAGTGATTTTCAAAAGACTATAAAGATAAATAATGAAAACCATACAAGTGTAGTTGAGGTAAAACATAGTTTCAATTTAGTACCTTTGATTTCTGCAACTAGTGATGTAGATATCTACTTTGTTGATCCTAAAGTTGGTCATAATATGTTGATTGATGAGTTAGAAACCAGGCTTCATGCATTCTATGAAAAATATAGAATAGATGTTCCTATGCAAGTATCATACACTCAATTTTATGGTTTTGAAGTATTTATGTTTGATGATGAAAATGGGTTGATTGAAAGTGATCCTATGCTGAAAACCTTTTGATTAGAAACAGATGTGAACTATGACTTCTCAGAACGTGGATTTTTAAAAAAAGAGAAAATTAGATTTCAATAAGAGCTGGCCTACACAAGGAGTTTTTGATATTCTTTATCCAAGATTCTATTATGCTAGTGTTTTTCTTGATCTTGATCTATCACCCTTGAAGTTCCCTAAAAATGTAACTGATGGGTTTCTCTTTGCAACAGTCATACTCTATTTATTTAGACTGGTTACACTTACATATCAGCCACTTTTTTGAGTTGGAAGATATTTTTCACAGTTTGTTAATGGATTTGCATGAGTGGATGGACATGTTCTCAAAGCTATAGGTTTTTGGCCTATCTTTTTGTAAATAAGTTTTTATGGTGAGTAGTTTAGTTTTTCTTGTTTTAGCTTGTTGCTACTTTGTTTTTAGTTTAGGTGTTTTGGTTAGTTGGCTTTGCCCTACTCCCCTCCACCCTCTCTACAAGAAACTCCTAATTTTCTCCTCTTGGTGACTCTATTCACCCAATGTATAAGGCACTTGCCTTTTGCCAAATATTCCTAGAGTTCTCTAATCTTGTATCAAAATTAGTCCCACAGTTAGAGCCCCTGTTGGTACTCAATATGGATAAAGTTTGAAAAAATTTAGTGTGGAGTTCCAAACATCTTTGAACTAAGATTATGAGTAGTTTGAAGTAATTCAAGGTGGTTCAAAATAGTTTGAAGTAGTTCAAGGTGGTTCAAAATAGTTCAAAGTGGTACAACTTGATTAGAACAGGTTCAATATTTCTTTGTTTCAAAAGGGTCCATCTCGCAGGTTCATCTAGTTATCAATATGGAAGTTAAACTTCTAGTTTCCAATCTGAGTTCAAGTTTAATGGGTTGAAGACTCTATTTCTATAGATTTAATTTGTAAATTTAGGGATTCAAAGATTATAGTGTGATCAATCAAAAGTTCTAAAGCATGATTCAAACATTCAATGGTTCAAAATATCTTGGGAAAGACTCATATGTCTAGTTCATAAGTTCAATATGGTGAGACCTCTAAGTGTTGCCTTAAGATGGTAGGATGTTATCCAGTGTGGCAACCTATGACAAGGTACTTCTTAACTATAAAATCCCATCATTATGAACCAAGTTGCAATGTTTTGAAATAAGCTATTGAGAACTCATCTCATCGCATAGCTAGATGAAAATTAGTCAATAAATTATGGTGTGTAGATTATTCAAGTGCATTGACACATGAAATTAATTTGAAGGGATGAGCCTACATGATGACATTGGGATAAGTTTGAATGATGCAATTATGTTCCAAGTTATTTAGTAAATTGAATGTGAATTCTCAGAGATGTGAGAAACAATCCCTTCAACTCATCCATGATTCCTTCTCGGCTAACTGACAAGAAAAATGTTACCACCATAATAATGGAAAATTGCAGCATAGTAGACAGATTTCATCAACAATCTTTAGTCTGTTGGTACTTGAAATAGTGCACAAGTGATAACGCGGAGAAGCTTGATCTCTATACAGCAGGGGTAATGAATACCTAATTTGAGGGAATGGGTCGAGGAAGTCTCAAATACATTTAGAAATTAATAAGACATAGAAAGCCAAGCCCACCTATAGGGGGGAGTGTATAGAACACAAGTTTGAAATGTGTCAACTTGGATTCAAATATTTAGTAATTGACAAATTCAGGGCACCTTTCCATCACCTGGGGTTTTATCATCAAGGAACCCAAGGGTGATATATAATATAATACCAATTACTTGATAACATGCTACATAGAAGAAATTCTTAACCTTGAGTCTATGTAAATGAACTAAAAGCCATGGATGAATATGGACAGTCCTCACTCAGAGAATATAATTCCCAAGCATGTGAAGGTTTTTATCAAAATGATGAAACAAGAAAATATCTAATACTGTACACTTGATTTGTGTCACACTCTAAACCCTTCTATCCAAACGATTCCATGAGTTGGAATGTTCGGATGCCGGCTTAGAGCTCCCTATCCACAAATTGCAAGAGAGTATATTTCAAGAATAAAAAGGCTCTTAGATGAGCTTTAGAGATACTCTTCTTGCTAGTAAACCATGCAATGGGAGGTTCCAAAGACAAGATGCAAGAATGCAATGCAACTAAAGATTAAACTAGAATGAATATGAAAAGTGCAGCTATTCTAAGCATGGATGAGAGTGTTACAATCCAAATATTAAGCTATGTGAGATTAAGCTACATGTAAAAATGAAAGATAAGCTAAGCTAGAATGCCATGATGCCATGGATGAGAGAATGTAGACAAGAAATAGAAGTTCTCCACAAAGCTCCAAAGAAACCTGTTAGAAAACCTGTAGCATAACAATATTCAAAATGAGGATTGATCCTTTGAGGGGGAAAGCTCTCTCCCTTTTAAAGTCATACAGACGGTAGAGATCAAGATGAAGATGGTGGATGATCAACGGTGGAATTCAAAAATAGGTGTGATCCATGTGCACACACAAGTCAACCAATAGAATATAAGTTGACTTGTCATATAAGACAAAACTCTCACAAGCCTTTTCTTTACATTGTAAAATAGAAAAAGGACTTTATGTGTGCACTTTAAGTGGGTTAGAAGAATGGGGTCTTTTATTTAATTAAAAGGGGATATGTTCTTTTAATCAAATAATCAACTTAGGATAGCATAGTCAAACTATAGGTTATAATCAAATAAATTCATTATTAGCAATTTGGTCTAGGTAAATGATTAAATTTAAATTAGCCAAAATGTTGAAAAGGGGGCTAATAGTCTAGATGACCATTTTTAGGTGATTACATTTTCTCCTCTTTGACTAATGTGTGATCAATCTGGGAGCACATTATGTCAAAGAAAATAGAAGCCAAGTAGGCAGCAATAGAAATAGATATTTGATTCCAAAGAACAAAATGTAGAAAGTGATAGTGAGTCCTAAATGTAAAGCCTGATAGCGATAGTACTGAACACTAGGAAGAGATGATGTTAGAATTCAAGAAGAATGCTAACACTTAGCAAAGTAGATAGATCAAGAACAAGTGAGAAGATCAAACAAATGCTCCTAAGAAATAGATAGTTGTAGCAATCAGCAATAGAGTATTTCTGCCCCCTCAGGATCAAAATCGAAATGAGGTAAGGGGACATAGAAACAAGCTAGATATGAGAAAATCGAGAATACAGTAATGTCCAAGATGAAAGATAGATGATTAGAACCCAAGAATGACTAGAAAAAAATATGATAAAATGCCCCAATTTGACTAGAGTTGACCTTGAAGGATATAGCATAAAAATTAGGTCGAAATGAGTAGAAAGGTGATTTTAGACATGAAATAGTGAATTTAAGTAGATATGAAGTATGGAAATGATGAAGACATGAAGAAATGAAGATGCCCTAGTGATGATTCAAAGATTAGACCTCAAAAGGTTAGCTAGCTGCTCAGAAGAAAGTAGAACTTTAAAAGACAATTTAGACCATCAAGATGAACTCGAATTTGGATTTCAATCCCAAAAATGAATCTAGGGCATTGAAATTATTTAAGACGTCAAAACTTTATATAATGTGATGATAAGATAGAAATGAGATGAAGTGAAAGATTAAGAAGGTGAAAAGACATGAACAAGAAGAAAGTAAAGAAATATATGAAAGGAGTTAGCCGATATGTCCACAAAAAGATGAAGAGAGAGCTCTCCTCATATGCAAGAATATAAGATTAAGCTAGAAAATGAACCTAAAATGGAAGCTAATATGCAAAGTGGTTTACCAGCAAGAAGCGCATAACATTTAGACTCTTAATTTCATCATTGAGTATTTATTAGGGACATCATGAGATCATACAACCATCACTAGTATAACTATGAGGATATGAATATGATCGATATTAGATAGGTATGTGGAAATCCAATCTAAGAATCAGAGACATGTAAGTCAAGATAACTACATGATTAGATTCCCTAAGTTTAATTTAGCAAGATTACACCTATTTCAAGGCATAAGCGCCAAGATAAACCCTGAGTGTGGTCTTGCAAAATAGTCAAGGATGATACATTTGTAAGTCAACATGTTGAATAGGACCAGCATAAATGCTTACAATACTATAGAAAAAAAAAGTATACCCACAAACAGAAATCAAGAAAATATGTCCCATGCCCCTAGTCTTCTAGTCAATGACATCCTTGAAAGACTATTAGGGAGGGAACACATGGCAAATAAATCATCATAGACAGCACACAAAGTAGATAAAGATCAGCATAGCTCAGTCGTTTAAGTGTTAAAGTGCGTGTGTGCAAGTCACTTGGCCATTTCTTCAGGACTTGATTCTAATAGTGAGAAATATCGTGACATCGAAGACCATAGGTAAACTATCTGAAAAGTGTTGAAAAACACTTGATGTCAAGGTGGGGAAAGTGTTGAGAAACACTATTTTGTGAGTTGTCCAAGAAACCCTAATGCACAAGAATACCTCAATAGGCTAAGCAGTTGTGCCCCCAAGACGAGGACAAGAAACAATTCCAAGCTAGGAAATGTGTAGCAAAATAGGTGATTGAGACTGATAGACATAGGTGCAAGGGTCTCAAGTAGCACCTGTTTCAAGATTTTCACCACTTGACAAATTTTTTCAGGACTTTTTTCAATTTTTTGTATTTTTTCTTTTTTTGGTGATACATCAAAGCAACTATTGCTAGATTTTCACTAAGATGATCATTTTTTCAAGACATTTTCTAATTTTTAAGATTTTTTCAGCATCATATATGATTTTTTTAGGAATTTTTTAGAAGGTTTTAGATATCACTAGTTCTCAAGCAAGATCACATCATTTTCTCCCAATGTCTAGCAAGGTATAGGATATGATGGAGCAATGATCCAGTGGATAAGCAAAGATGGATGAAAAAAGAGTATGAAGCAAGTGAAAGTAATCCTCAAGGGCTGACTCCTCAAGAGTACCCAAGCTAGGGAAAGAGGTGAAATAGTCATATGAAGCATATTTTGGATAAGCAAGGGAAGTAATGAGAAAGATAGCATGTAGGATAAGCAATGAAGCCAAAAAGTGAGATAGCATGAAGTGTGTAGTCCAAAAGAGTAGCCATGTCAAGAGACCTATGAGAACCATGTTTCATTTATTATGATCAAGACCAAGGGGTCAACTAGATAGTATAGCAATGGGATAGAGCAATAAGAATAAAGTTCAAGATAGAGGCTATGAGTGAATGGGAGAGCACAATAGAAAATCTAGTGGATAAGATAGCCAATATGCAAAGATAGCTCAACATTGTCAAGATCAAAGAGAGAAGAGGGGATAGGTGGATGATGGAAGAATTACGCATGACGCCTGTTTACCAGGTTTTCATCATGGTAATTATTCAAGGTTCCACAAGAAGTAGTTTTCACCATAGGATAAATTTATTTCTCTTTACTTTTGCTACCAAGGTGCCACAAGAAGTGGTTTTCATCAAGGCACATTTTCATTTTTTTCTTTTTTTCTTTTTTTTTCTTTTTTTTTGAATTTTTAGAAAGAGCTAAAGCTATTTGAATGTAGATAATGCTCCTATAGAAAAGATAAGTCATGATAAGCCAAGACCATAGAAAGGTATGCTCAAAGATGTTGATAGGGTGATGAAAGAGAAATGGTAGTAGGAAGAGTATATGGAGGATAATAGTTCATGTATAGAAAGTTAGTGTAAGCTTTAGAGGATTTCATGAGGGTAGTTGAAATATTGTACAAGATCAACATTGACACACACCTTGAAGGGTATTGGAATGATGGAGGAATCATGGATGAAGTAGCTTGAGGTTTAGATGTATGAGGTGGTAGAAGAGATTTGGAAAAAAGTGGAGTGGAAGGCTTTGGAATAATTTTAGGAAGATTTTTGGAAGAAGATGGAATGGAAGCCTTTGGAAGCTTGAATTTTAACTTTGAAGTATTTTCAATATTCAAGTCTTCTAAAAGAGACTTGGGAATCCATATAGCTTTAGATTTTCCTTTGGATACTTCAAAATACATTTCTTCAATAATGGGTTTAGGAACCCATATTTTCTTTGATTTAGCTTTTTTAATGGTGGACCTTTGCGGTCTCTTTTGTGCATTCTCCTTCTTAGCATTCACATGTCGATTATATGGGACATAGTGATCTTCATTTTTCAATGGATTCTTATGTTTATTCTCACTTCCAAAGGACTTGGGATTTGTGGATGAATAAGGATGATATGACTGGTTTAGATGTATAGATGGGTGAAAAGTCATCAAGGATGAGTGTCTTTGTTGATCTTGAGGTAATATAAGAGAGCTAGGGAATGAGCTATGAGTGAATGTAGGATATGGAGGAACATAAGGCCCCAATATGGATGGAAGGTTTGAATGCTTTAGCTTAGATGGATAAGGACCAAGGATAGATTTAGAAGATGCAAAGGGATAGTGGGAAGGGATATCAACATCTTTAGAATGAGCAACATGGTCAAAGCCATCAATAGACTCATAAGTAACTTTGATAGGAACAACATTTTTAATAGAGGCACTTGAAGCTTGAGCACAATTTTGAAGTGGATGTGGAGAAGTAGAACATGAGGGGATCCTTTGATCTTGACAAGTAGCCTTGGATAGCATATGAAGAGAACTTTTCTCATAATTTTTAGTAAGCTCAAGGGAGATAATGGAAGTGGTATCTTCATCATACTTAGGAGGTGGACAAGTTATAGGATATGGAGGGGAAAAATCTTGAAAGAGATGGAAGGGTGCTTGATCTTGATCTTTCTTGACATTTATAGCTTTTTCTTTTTGAGAGTCCTCTTGACATGGAGCCACTTCTAAGGACAAGGGAGAATGAAGAGTGAATGGAGTAGTACTTGGATTAGGTATAGTAGTGCATGAAGGTTGAGGATGTTTAGGATTAGTAGCATGGAAAAGGTTTGCAACCAAGTGAAGGTTAGCTTTAGTTTCTTTTAGAGATAGCCCTTGAGGATACACGTAGTCAATGTGGAAAGCATTAGATTCTTTATTTGATGGAGGCATGTTGGAAAGATTTGAATTGTTGGGAGATGCATGAGTGTTGGAAGAAGTGGAAGATGTAATAGAGCTGCTACTAGACATAGGTTCATTAATGTAATCTTGCTCAAGATAAGTATCTTCACCACATGAGTCACTAGAGGTTCCAAGATCAACAATCTCATCATCAATGAGATCTTGGATTTTATGTTTCAGATCTATACAATCAAAAGTAGCATGGTCATTAGATTGATGATAAGCACAATAATTCTCCAAGAAAGGATTTCCATAGGAGCTAGACTTAGGCAACATGATGATCTTATTGCCAAGAAGTTTTTGCAAAGTGTCATCATAAGAATTTTTCAAGGGAGAAAAAGTTCTATTAGAAACATGTCTAGGATCTTCTTTTTGTTCCCCAAGTGAATATAATGAATTCATTTCTTCATAATTTTCTTGGTCAAAGATGAGTTTATCATGATATTTTAGCATAGGCTCAAAGGAGGTATCACTTGCTTGTTCTCTAAAGAGGTCTTTAGATCTAGAAGATGAAGACATTTGATGTCTTGAAGTAGAGAATGTAGACCTAGAAGAAGAGGATGACCTCAAAGAAGGTGACTTACATTCATGTAAAGACTTAAGGAAGATTCATGTAATGATGCAATCTTCTCCTCTAACCTTTTCTCAAGTTTAGACTTCATTTCTGTCATGCGCTTAGAGAGATGAAGGTAAGAAAGATCATTTGTCTCTTCTAGTTCTTTGTATTGTGCATATAGATCTTGAAACTCTGTAGCGGCATGGAGGATATCATGATCATCTAGATTTGGCCGAGATTTGATAGAACAAGCTTTGAATGCCATAGTGGTAGATAGATAATCAAGCATGAAGGAGACTAGAGGAAGCTAATAAGGTGACACAAGATAACTTGATGTCCAAACTAGAGAGGTAGATTATTCACTTTCCAATATAGTAGAGAGAGATTAAAGTGACTTGTCAAACAATATGTCCAAGAAACTTACGACATCAATGACTCAAGTCAATAGCTAGGAAAGATGCCCAAATAGCCAAATAAATAGAGCAAGCAGGGTGACAAGTGAACAACTTTCCCAACCCAAGAGTGTAGTCAAGAAATCAAGGTAACCATTTTAGCAAAAGGATAACTAGCAAGCATGCATAGACCATGAAGATAGAAAGACCAAGATCACCAAGACCAAAGAGTCACTTTAAGCATGTTCAAGAACTAGGGACATAAAAAATCAAAGTCAAATGATGAGACTCCCCTTAGCAAGCAACACAAGAAAAATGTTAAGACTTGATGCTTTGACTTGGTTGACCAAGCTTGACAATAATTGATAGCATAGCAAGTTTGATGTTCAAAAGGAATTTCTTTCCAAGCAAGATAGTGACACATGGAGTAGTCTTCAAACAATCAAGCAAGGGACAAAGCAACCTTGCATGATACAAGCATATGTGACATCTTAAAAGAAATACCTAGAACTATCATCATGTGTATGTTCAATTCGATTATCATAGGTCTAGCACATTCAAGAACACATCAAGCAATATCTACCTAAAGGACATGGTTCATTACTCAATAACTAGGCCAACACTTGATGCTCCTTCACCTCACACCAAGTGGTTTCCCACAAGAGATATTGGCTTTGTCATAGAAATGCCATAAGCATAACCAAGGGAATACAGATGGTGAGTGTAAAATATTGGGGTGATCTGAGTAGTCCACTAGGATCGATCCTTGCACCAAAAATTTGAGCAGCTAAAAAAGGTAGTTACTAACTTGGGGTGTTTAGATAGGGCTTCCGTTCATAGTGTTCCTCTTACTCCCAATCACGAGACACCTCACCTTGCGATGAGTAACCGATCTCGCGATCACAAGAGTACCTTAAGCATTCTTTCCTAGTGATCTCCCTATGGTCAAAATCCCATAAGCGATCACACTAGGCGAGATAAACACTATGTCTACCAAGGTTTTGTGTCCTTGATAGCCTTGAGTTTATAGTGGGTTGGAAGAGCTGGGTAATTTTCTTGTCCCCACTTGGGTCATTCCTCTTAGGTTGTCTAAGAGCAGGCCCTCTAAAGGATTCTAAACTACACAAAGAGTGGATCAACTTTTGGAAGTCAAGATTTCTGATTCACCACAAGGGTGAAGAGCATACTCTCCTATTCCAATCATTTTCTCCCAAACACACTAAGAAGATTCAGTTACCCCTTGCTTTTGAAACCAAATGGCAAGTCAAGATTTTTGATTCACCACAAGGGTGAAGAGCATACTCTCCTATTACCAAAATATTCCAATCACAAGTTTTATGTGCCTATGAAAAATGAACAATTAGTCAATGCCACACATGAAAACAAAAAAGCAAGAAATTTTGAGTTTTGATTCTTTGGGCAGCCCTGCAAACAATGTTAGTAGCCCTTGCGCATTTGAAGCTTTGACATGCATTCTTTTTATGCAATGTTTCAATTGTTTTCATAATGATGGCAACCTGTAATCACAACTTGTTAGCACCAAAATTTAGTTTGAAATAACATAAAAATCTGCAATAAAAAGTGGTTAGTTGCCTCAAAAATCCAATTTATTTTCCAACCAAGTGCATGCAAAGAAAGTGCAAGTTAATCACAAATGCTCTCATTTTTACTCTTTGATTTTGACCTAGTCAACAAGATTGGACTTGTTTGCTATGATTTCAGATCCAAAAAATAGAAATGAAAATTAGAGACCCCTATTAAAAATTAGAGAGATTTTGAAAAATGCAAGAAAATTTTAAAAAAGTCTCTTCATTTGCTCCCTAGAGACCGATTTTGTCAAAACAGGCCAAATTTATCAAATCAAATTTTTGATCCCTAATATGACCTCAAAAGTCAAAACACAAAGAGAGTACCCCTATTAAAATTCAAAAACCTTTTTGAAAAATGTAAGTTTTTCTTAAAAATTCCCTGATTTGCAATCAGAAATGGCTTTGTATGAAAAATAAAGAAAAAATCATAACTCCTGTAAATCATATCAAAATTTTCTTAAAATTGGACTAAGACATTTTGAACACATAAGAAACTTTTTTAAAAAATTTCAAAACCAAAATCCAAGCGGTTTAAAATATATCATCAAATCTTTAAACTGACTAGATTTTTGGCCTTCAAACCAATCTACATATGGGTTGGCCTTAAAACCCAAGTGATAATTCTACAAAAGCACTTGATTAGATCCAATATGCTGCTATAAAAAACTAGAGATGAAAAATAAAATTAAATGGAGCTAAAAACACTATTCAAGCCCCATGGTGGGCGTAAAAAATGTACACTTGATTTGTGTCACACTCTAAACCATTCTATCCAAATGATTCCATGAGTTGGAATGTTTGGATGCTAGCTTAGAGCTCCCTATCCACGGAGTGCAAGAGAGTATATTTCAAGAATAAAAAGGCTCTTAGATGAGCTTTAGAGATACTCTTCTTGCTAGTAAACCATGCAATGGGAGGTTCCAAAGACAAGATGCAAGAATGCAAATGTCCCAAGGAGTTCCTCAAGAATTCAATGCAACTAAATATTAAACTAGAATGAATATGAAAAGTGCAGCTATTCTAAGCATGGATGAGAGTGTTACAATCCAAATATTAAGCTATGTGAGATTAAGCTACATGTAAAAATGAAAGCTAAGCTAAGCTAGAATGCCATGATGCCATGGATGAGAGAATGTAGACAAGCAATAGAAGTTCTCCACAAAGCTCCAAAGAAACCTGTTAGAAAACCTACAGCATAACAATATTCAAAATGAGGATTGATCCTTTGAGGGGTAAAGCTCTCTCCCTTTTAAAGTCGTACGGACAGTGGAGATCAAGATGAAGATGGTGGATGATCAACGGTGGAATTTGAAAAGAGGAGTGATCCATGTGCACACACAAGTCAACCAATAGAATATAAGTTGACTTGTCATATAAGAAAAAAGTCACAAAGCCTGATGACGGGCCACACCACCCGTACCAACTAACAACAAAAAAGCAACAATATGGAGATAGAGAGATGACAAAAATGCTTCATAAAGCATCCATTAATTCTCGAACTTCCTTACAAGAGCTTCCATTCCTTGAAATTCTTGAACTTCATTACAAATGATAATAGGCCTTTCTTAAATAGGCACTTCTAACCCAAGACATTACAAACACAACCAATGTGGGATAAAAGGTAAATACAACTACCTTTAAATAAATATTAAATTCCCACCCAAATACAACTAAGCACCCAACAAATATTAAATACATGATTTAAGGATCTTTCCACAAACTTCTAAATTGCCACCTATACACCTTGATTAATGGAATGACAACTATTTTTATTATTTTTCTTTTTACGCCACCTATGCACCTCGAAAATAGAAATCTCCTTTTCCTTTCTTTTCTTCTTTTTATTTTTTTATTATTTCTCCTCTAATTTTCGTCACTTTCTCTCTCCTCCACAACTTTTTTTTTTTTTTTTTTTTTTTTTTTTTCCTTTTTCCTTTTTTTTTTTCCCCTCTCTTTTTTTTTTTTTTTTTTTTCTAATAATTTAATTTTCCCATGCAAGATGCTCCTGCATCAGACTCCCTTGGTAGATAGAAAAGTGTGTCCCACACTTTGATGCCAAAAGAAAGATATACATCCATCTTCATCTTTAGTAAAGGCTTCCACATTTTTTTTTTGCTGATGCATGATGCTCCTGCATCCGACTCCCATGGTAGGAAAATTTTTTGTGAATATGGAATCACAAAATGAAGTAGCCATTGTTGACATAATTTTTTTTTTCTCTTCCTCCAACACATAGCTGGAACAATTATCCAATGCTGAAATTTCTTCTTTGCAACGAACTCTATCCAAGCATAAATCTCATCCTCATTCAATCTTGTTGAATTAATCACACCTGTAATAAACCCAGCAACACCATACCAATCTTCCTTTGCATACCACACATGACTCACAAGATCCTCATGCAAACTATCATCAATATCTTTTAAACTCATATCAAAGACAACATCCCATGATTCATAAGAATTTACCTGTTTGACATCTTCATCTTTGCTTGCCTCTTTCATGTCGTCAACAATGCATGTAACTACTCCACCTGCTTGATCTCCAACGAAGGCACTATATTCTTCCTCCATTGCTGCAATCTTCAAATCATCTTGATCTACTTCAGGTTCATAAATCTTGCCATCTTCATGCTCTTCCTCTTCTCTTTCATCTTCTTCAACTTTAGGTTCGCAAATAATATCCTCTACATCCACTTGCTCTTCCACTAGATCATCTTCCTTTTCCACATCCAAGGAATTATCAACATCTCTTTGCTGGTAATGTGCTCTTCTCTTCTCCAACTCAACTTCTAATTCATTCACTTGCTTCTGCAAATCAACTAGCAATGCCTCTTGAGTTCTTGCCCTAATTTTCTCAAGTCGAGGAATCCTCAGAATCCATCCAATCACAAAAGTCATCTTCTTCTTTCTCTTCTCCATAATCAAGTTTTCAAAAGACAAATCTCGTTCAAAAAAAGAACCTCGTGCAAACTGCCTCACAGTCGGCGCTCTGTCTACACAATCAAGAACTTCTTCACAAACTTCACCCAACTCAAGGTCCTGGTGCAAACTGCCTCACGTTCGGCGATCTGTCCGCACTCTCAGGAACTCCTGCTCTGATACCACTGATGACGGGCCACACCACCCGTACCAAAATATAAGAGAGATTGCTCGCTAAGAGCTTCTACAAAAAATTACATCCGAAGAGCTTCTACTTGAAGAGCTTGTCTTGAAGAGCTTCTATTTCTCCAACTTCTTGAACTTCATTACAAATGATAATAGGCCTTTCTTAAATAGGCACTTCTAACCCAAGACATTACAAACACAACCAATGTGGGATAAAAGGTAAATACAACTACCTTTAAATAAATATTAAATTCCCACCCAAATACAACTAAGCACCCAACAAATATTAAATACATGATTTAAGGATCTTTCCACAAACTTCTAAATTGCCACCTATACACCTTGATTAATGGAATGACAACTATTTTTATTATTTTTCTTTTTACGCCACCTATGCGCCTCGAAAATAGAAATCTCCTTTTCCTTTCTTTTCTTCTTTTTATTTTTTTATTATTTCTCCTCTAATTTTCGTCACTTTCTCTCTCCTCCACAATTTTTTTTTTTTTTTTCCCCTCTCTTTTTTTTTTTTTTTTTTTCTAATAATTTAATTTTCCCATGCAAGATGCTTCTTTTAATTTAAAAATAGAAAAAGGACCTTATGTGTGCACTTTAAGTGGGTTAGAATAATGTGGTCTTTTATTTAATTATAAGGGGACACAATATATTGATTGAAGAGCATTTTTTGCACTTTTCAAGGCTACAGGTCATGGATTATTATTAAATTAAGTTATTCCCATATGTATAGTGTGGATACCTTTAAAAATCTAAGATTGGCAAAATTTATTAGAATATTCTTATAACTAAGCAAAGAAAGCTTCCACATGTCAGCATGTAAGGGAAAGTGCTATATGAGCATTATATCTATAATGTTTTTGGAGATAATTCAATTAAGAGTAAGAGATTAAATAATAATTAGTTTGATTCACCTAGAAATATTAATCATACTCAAAAGGAAGAGACAAACAACATTATAATGTTTTATTTTAAACATTGTAATCATCATCACCTATGATATTTTTTCATCCCTAATTTAATAGGATATGTAGTATTCTTTCAAAAATCATATGAGGATAGGTAGATAATAGCATCTCCAAGAATTAGTTATGTAACTAAAAATTTATAGGAAAAGAGAAGATTATAAATAAGTCGGTAGCAGGAAGGCAAGGGGTTCCACTTTTTCATCTCAAGACTGCAGACTATGTGCTACATCAGCAGGGAAAAGAATTGTTCCAGATTATTTTCATTTCTTGTGAGGTAAAGAAAACATAGCTCATTTATGAACTATGTGTTAGAAGAAAGGATAAATTTGGATTTGTTTTATGTAATGCAAGGGAAGAGTTTTAGTTTTCTTTAGATAGTGACATTGACTATAAATGTGTAGGGGTAAAAGCATATATCTGTGTCACTGTTTTGGATACCAAAACCTATTTTGGTCAAATTTCATTTCTCTATCAAAACTCAATTTTTTCAAAAACTAAAATACTTTTTTATAGATCTTAGATTCAATATCATCATTATATAAAATTTTGAGTGTTTTGATTAGTTATAATATGTTATAATTTTAAAATATTATAAGTCAATATTTTAACATTTCATAAAATGCTCCCTCAAAAAAGGAAAAAAATAGTAAATCATATCAAAAAAAAAAATTTAATGATATTTATCTCTAGAGGAGAGATTCCTCTTCATGAATATGTAATTTTTTTTTAGGAAGCTATAGATTAGATAAGGAATTTTTGACGGGAGGAAGAAATTATTTGATTCTGATAAGGTTGAGGTTGAGTACTTATAACAAAGAAAATATACATCAAAAATAATTATTTCTTTTTTTGGTCCCTAGCTATACATCTCATCTATAAGATATTTTCAAATCAGAACAAAAAAATATGATATGCATATACTTGTTTGATGGGAACTACACCCTATATCTTTTACAGTTAAAAAAGGGACTTCAAAATAAAAGAAAATGAATAAATTATTATTCAAAAAAATTATAAAAATTATAGGCATAAAATTCATCCAATTCTACACATTTCATCAGTATACATCATCTCCAAATTTTGAACACAGATACCATTTTATTTGTCATCAATGTTGAACTATTGCATTCTAATATCCCGTTTCTTTACAAAAGCTGACAAAGGTTTGTGCTTTTACCTATAAGAGGATTTTTTTGTCTTGTAATTTTTAGAGAAGGTAGACTGAAGGATAATTGCATCAAAAATTTGATTATGAGGTAGTTTCCTTCCACTGATCATGATCTTTGTATTGTTTTCATGTTTCTCTAAAATACATTTTAATGTCACTATTTGAAGATATCTTTAGAAGCTCTAATTTTTCATTTTCTGAAGAGGATGGAAGATACATTCTTCATTTTTTCTTTGTAACACAAAATTAAAGCAAATAGACTTTGTGTTATTTGTTGTTTTTTTTCTTTTTAGTCACTTAGTTTCCACATCTATTTCGTGTTTACAAATAGATGTTTGTAAACCTTTTTTGCTTTCTGATTAAAAGCATCCATATTTAAGTTCATTGTAAATCATGTATGGGGAGTTGCACCTAATAAAATTTAGAGGAAGGTTATCAATCCAATGATAACCTATCCAACTGTTAGTGTTGATTCAATCTTCCTATCTGGGCATTTAGAATTAATTTGTATTTATTTCTTCAGAGGATAATTTTTTCACTAACACTTAGCAAGTTTAATGTTTAAGTGTGTATGTTTATGTCACATGGACATTTCTTTAAGACTCACATCTAGTAGTGAGAAATATCATAGCATCCTAGAGTGTAGGTAAAGTATCCAAGAAGTGTTAAGAAACACTTGATGTCAAGGAGGGTAGTGTTGAGAAACAATGTTTTGTATGAGTTTCCAAAGAAGCTCTAATGCACAAGAAGGCCCTCATAAGCTAAGCAGTTATACCCTCGAGATGAGGATAAGAGAAAATTTAAAGCTAGGAAATGTGTTGTGAAATGAATGAGACTAATAGACATAGGTGCAAGGGTCTCAAGTAACACCCATTTCTAGGTTCTCACCACTTGGTAGATTTTTTCAAGACTTTTTTTCAATTTTTTTTTTACTTTTTGAACATTTTCATTTTTTTGGTGATACATCAGGGTGCCTTGTTGGTGTTTTTACACTATTAAGCAACACAATACTTAATACCAAGACAAAAATATCACAACAACCTAAGGATTAGCTAATTCCTATAACAGTTATATGTGTTTCAGATCTAGACCCAACTTCAATAGAATCAAAAAGATTTTCTACTCTTTAGGCTCTGCAAAACCAAGGTAGGTGCACTTGAGGGATGAAAGATTTATAACATGATACTACACACATATTTCATTCATTAGATGACATTCTATAAGAATACATATCCCTTATAGCATATTGGTCACAATTCTCTTTAGATTTATAAGTAATTTTTTGAAATAGCAACTGATTAAGACTTAGAGGTTAAATGTAAACAAGTGCTGACCAGCTTTGGCAATTCTTCAAACATGAAAGTAAAATTGATTTGATTTGGTTTTAAGCTTGATGCTTATTCATGATTTTTCCATCTATGGACTAAACTAATGGAGCAGTGCCTCATCCATTGTGTTGGTATAAATAAGTATTTACTTATTACAGTTACTTAAGTTTATTTAGGTTAATGCATTATTTTATTATTTTGCATTATTTTATTATTTATTTAGGTGAGACACTTAAGAGTTTGTGTACTCTCATGAGTTAAGCAACTCTAATTCTGTACATGGTGTCTACAACATAGGAGTTTTCTTCATTCATCGAGTTCTCATGATGACAACACAGTTATCCACACTCCTCATTTAGCACATGTTCTCTACACCACTAATTTTCCTACTACACCATTGTATGTTTATCATCACATCATCACACTTCATTCTGTGCTTAATGGAGGATAACCCATATCTAGTCGATATGTGCCTAGTTGTATGACTTATCATGTTAGTGACTTCTATGCATTCTAGAAGCTCTCCTGAGGCCTTTATATATAGGCACTCCTAGTGTACTCTCAAGTTGGCTAAGCTGGCATATTAAATGAATATTGTCATTTTGATCATACTCTCTATTTTGGTCTATTGTGTGCTTCTATTTGAGTTCTTAGTTCTTGGATGAATTCTAGACTAAGCCAAATTATTACATGGTATTAGAGCTCTAAGGGAGATTCTCTACACATAGTCATTTGAGATAGTTCATGCTTTAGCACCTCAACATGAATCCAAAGGATCTGCAGAAATTGGGAGTGTCTAGAACTAGATTTGACCTCACTATTGCATCTGAAATGTCGATTCGATGAAGATCGACTATAAATTTTCCTATGCTAGGTGAAAGTTGATTATGAGGCAAAAAAAATCCCAAATCAGAACCCGAAGGCCACGATTTGCAATTCAGGTATGATCATTTTATTGGTCTGATTATTTAATTTTTGGATCTAAAGTAATTTTATTCTCTACAATTATTGGGTATTTTCAGAATTATTTTCAAAAAAATTTCCTGGTCAAAGAAATTTTTTATTGCAAAACTGTGCTATCAAATCCCAGCTCTACAATTTCAAAATACAATTTATTTTTTAGGGAATTAAATCAGGCAATTATTCACAGTAAATCATGCATTGTACTACTAAATTCAAGAAATCTTACAGCGGTGATCACAAACTTGGCAAGCAAATCATACTCTCTGGCACTGACAAACGAACCCCCAGTAGCCCCACATCCAATAGGCTTCAAGTTACATTGAGAATTGCTGCTATTTCAATTTAAACAAGCACATGTTACACTTTCCCAACAATGTGGGACAAATAGTTTAGAAATCTGGCAGCAGGATATAAAAACTGGCACATCTAAGAATTCTAGTGACAACTCTTCAACTTCATGTGATAGAATATTCCCTATATTCTCCAGTCACAAATCAACCTACATAGACAAGCTTGCCATGTGGATTATAAACATGGATGCCACATCACTATCTATAGCACCAATCTGCACTAGACACGTTGAGAACGACACTACATTCGATACATAGTCATTAGTCCCTGTCAAGTCCAACTAAGCAATACGACAGTGCACACGTGTTAGCATAGTACTCTAGTTAGTGATCATATAGAAGGCCACATTAGTAGATCATAATATAGTTGGGGACACAATTTCTATGCAGTCCACATCAGCTAATCATACAATTTTGTATAGATGACATCATTACTGATGTCATCCCTGGCGTTGGAGTCATTAATGTCATTTGATCACAGCATAAATTTGATGACCATCTAACTATCAAAATAGGCTAAGATAGGACTACTGTAATGGTCTTTTGACTATCAAATTTAACCCTATCATTCACTGATGCAACCCCTCTCCAAATTGATTTTTGTTTTTGTAGCCTGACTTTGGGAGGCCATAACTCAGACATCCAAACTCCAAATCAAGTGCCTTTTTTTTTTAAATTGGGTAGAATTTCTTAATCTTTTTAGTGGTGTGGCTTGTTTCTAGATTTGGTTCAAGGATTGTTAAAAATTTTCATTTTTTGGTGACTATACCTACATAATCCTACATTTTTCAACTTCAAACACTTTGTATGGGTGAATCTAGAGTTGAAAACAAGTTATATTCTTTTAAAAGTGCATTATTTTTTGTCTACTTTCTAGATCTAGAATCATATTATAGTGTTGTCTGGACAAAAGTGTCACTTTTAGTAATAGGGCCTTTCTTTGCTTTCTAATGCTTCAGAATTGTAGTACATTGTAAGGTTCCAGATTTGTAATCTATTTAGAGGTTGTAACAAGAAAAATTAGATGTTTGCAAAGGCCAAAATTGGCAAGTGGCCCATTGTAATCACACTACTGATAAAGTGCCAAAAGCATCTATTTTGGGGGGGTTTCTTGATTTAGTGAAAAGGGTAGGTGTTCTTGGTGTTGTGTTCTCTCTTTTCTACACTTATTCTACATTATGGGTAACTTTAAGTTTCCTAAATTAACTCCTCATAACTATGCTATGTGGTCAACCAAAATGTGGTATCACTTAATGCATAATGGAGTTTCACAATATGTAGATGGTACTCTTCCTAAACTAGCAGGTGATAAAGTTTCAGATAGTGATATTTCAGCTTAGGTAACCATGGATAGGAAAGCCCTAGGTGATATATGTTTGGGGGCTGATGATAAGATCATGTATCAAATCAAGAAGTGTTCTACATCTAAGGAAGCCTAGGATACCCTCAAAAACCTTTATGGTAAAGTGTCTAAAGAGGATGTGTTCAAAATTGAAGATTACTCAATATAGGATTTCATCATCAAGGTGAATGAACTAAGGACAAAGCTTACTAATTGTGGGAGTTCTATCAAAGATGATAGACCAATCTATCTTATTCATAACAAGCTGCCATAAAAATATTCCACATTTATATCTTCTTTTAACACCTCAAAGAGTACCTTAGGGTCTACCTATAAGAAAGTCACTTTTGATGAATATGCTAAATTGTTAGATGATGAAGAAAAGAAGTTGAAATCAATGGGGATTCTCAAATCACCTCAGTCTAAAGCATTGGTGGCCAACAATGAGAGTTCTCAAAATTCAGCTGGACAATCTTCAAATAAAGGAAAGGGTAAAAAGAAATGGAAGAACAACTTAGAGGATGCAGAAGAGACAACACCACAATCCAATCAATAAGAGAAGTCCTCAAATTCGAACAAGAATGGGGACAACAATAAGGAGAAAAAGTGCACTTATTGCAAGAAATTGGGTCATGAAGAGCATGGGTGTTATCATAAAAAGATTGATGAGTTGACCAACATCTTGAAGAAACATAATGTTCCATTTCCTAATGCTTAAATGGAGAAAGGATCTTCCTAATGCTTAAGAGGAGAAAGGATCTTCTTTAGATTCAAAGGGCAAAGGGAAAGCACTCATGGCTAATTCAAACTCTTCAAAGGAATGGATATTTGACTCTGATGCCTCTTATCATATGGATTCTTCAAAGGAGGATTTTCTTCAATGAAGCAATCCAAGGTATTGCACATCTTCATGGGAGATGATAGAAAAATGGAAGTTGAAGGAAAAGGAAACATGGAAATGGAAAATGGAGAATTTTAAGATGTTCTCTATGTTCTAAACCTAATTTTAAATCTCCTATCAATCTACCAAATCACTCGTCTCGGAGATGGACATGGAATTGAGTTCCTTCTAGACTCAATAAAACTACATAGTCTTAAAGATGACTCATTGGTTGCAGTGGGGAAAGTGAATCATAACAAAAGTTTATACTCTTTCTCTCATTTTGTTCCCAAGTCTTCTTCAAAGGCCTTGTTATCACAATCCAATTCAAACATGCAATTATGGCATGAACAGTATGGTCATCTTGACTTCTGCTACCTTTAGCAACTTTGTGCAAAATGAATGGTCAAAGGTCTACCTCAAATCAATTTTTCTAAGGTTGAATGTATAATAGATTCAGTGAATATGCATCCAGAGAGGAAGTTATAAAGAGGGAAGTCTTCAAGAGCACCAAGTGTTCTATAGATGGTTCATATGGTATTAGCAAGTCCTTTTGCATTTAGCTAAGGTTGCTACAATATACTGACTTTCATTGATGACTTTTCAAGGTTCACTTGGGTCTATTTTCTTCATAATAAGAATGAAGTGTTGGAAACATTTATAACCTTCAAGACTCATGTAGAATGGAAATCCAGAAAGGCCATCAAGGTACTTTGATTGGATAATGGAAGTATGTATGTGAACAGAAGACTTATGGACTTTTGTAGACATGAGGGAATTGATCTTCAGACTCTAGCAACATTTTGTCCACATAAGATAGATATTGCAGCTTTGAGGATCTAGACTCTTAAGTCTATGGCAAGTTGCATGATCCATGCCAAGCCTTTAGAGACATCATTAGAAGTTGAAGGAATCTCTAGTGCCACTCACATTCTTAATCATTCTCCTCATCCAACCTTAGATGGAAACACTCCTTTTAAGGCATGGTGCAGTACTAGAAAACCTATTGTGACACACTTCAAAGTCTTTGGTTGTCCTGCATGGGCAAAGAGATCTTCTAGGGGTTGCAAGACATATTCATCTTGGCCTTGTACCTTAATTGGTTATGAAGACAATTTAAAGGCATACAGACTTCTAGATCTTGAGACACATCAGATATTTGTGGAGAAGGATGTATACTTTGAGGAAAGTTCTCCCATCTTGTCCTCTAGTCCTCTTCACACAACATGTAGTGTGGAAACTGATAGTGACACCAGCAATAGTGCTTCAATAGATTCAAACATGTGGGTTCTATTGATAGTTACAACAAGAGGTCACTTCATTAGTTTAGTTGACATGCATACATTGCCACAGTGATAGGTCCAACACAACAGGGTACATCTAGTCTTCTAGATACAGCTTCAATGACAAATTTGGGGGATAGTATTGATCATCTACCTCTTCTTCTTGATGTAGGAGCACCTTCTTCAGTTGTCATGAGGATTCCATCTAACACTCTTTTCCATTCTCTACATGATTAATCCTTACAAGGTTGAATTGATTGTGGATACTTATGATCAGTAGTTGCAGCAGGGTTCTTCATCAGTTGCAGAGATAGATAGTTATTTGGGACAAGTTCTTTAGTTGAGCAAGTTTTAGGGACATCACTCATCCATGGAATTCTTTCCATGCACAATGAAAGCATCTCATTTGTACCTTTGGCATTGTCTCTTTCTATAGGGAGGAACACCATTCTGTAGTCTTCGATTAGCTTCTTCATCAGAGCAGTCACTGTTTGGCATTCTTCTTCTTCTTCTTCTTTTGGGGGGGGGGGGGGGGGGGGGGGGTGGGGGAGCCTATCCTCTCTCTTCCTCTTGTCATCATTCTTTTATATATATATTGGATGTATGTTGTAATGGGGGGTCTTGATTACTCCATCCATCCATGCATCCCTATTTATCTCTCTTTTTGGGGGAAGGTTTTTTCCATGAGGTTTTCCCTCTTTCTTCACTTCATGAGAGATTGCATATCATTATTTACATGGGTACCTAACATGGCCTAGTAGTTGGGATCCATCATGCATTGCATCCTAGATTTTGTAAGCTTAAGGGCATTCTCCTAAGTTGCACTTAATGGGGGGTGTTGGTGTAAATAAGTATTTACTTATTACATTGATAATACCATAAAGGACAAAAGATTATGTGACAGAAAAACTTTATAACATAAACATTCTGTTGTGGGACCACCTTTCGTTACACCTTCAAATGCTACAAATTTTATGATTGCCCCTTTTGCTATTATAACTCCTTAGAATATGTAGCCATTAGTTTTGTTAGTGATGTGTCAGGATTTGATTCCTACATATGTACTTCAACTCAAGGCTCTCCATCTTCATTATCATGCACTGTTAAAGCAATAATTATACCTATGTCCTTAGTTGCCACATCATCAGTTGGGACCACTGTACTTAATGTTTGTTTGTCCTCTTTGTCTTCTTCTGTAGGAACTGATGTATTTATTGTTTGACTCTAATCCTAATCCATGTCCTCTTCTTTTATTTCCATTTTCTTTGAACGCACAAAATCATCCATCCATTTGTTGAAAATTGCATCATCAGGCCAATCAAAGCTCAAGATTTCATGCTACTTATTGACCACAAAATCGCCTATTTTACTTATTTCAAAAAATGTCTCTCTGATGGAATTATAAAATTGTTGCATTTTAACAAATTCTTCATTTGTCATAGCCCATAACAAATGCCCCTTCTCATTAACGACTTCATTCAATCTTTGACATAATAAATCATCCAATTCTTTCCCCCACTCTTTTTTTCCTTTTATCTTATCAATTTTTTTAAGTGCTCCAAGAGATAAATCAAATTTTTCACCTAAATAGCTAGAAAGGAAAATCATTATTCTTTTTTGGACTGCTACATTCTTCTCATCAAACTCGAACAAATTATTAGTTATATCAAAGGTTTTCTCTATCTGTTCATAGGATAAACTAATAATTGAGATACATATAAGGGTGATATCTTTGTCTCTTCCACTCCATTTTTGTACAATAGTCTTCAAAGTATCTTGATCACTCCTTATTTCATTCCACATGTCTAAGATTTTCATCGATTGCTCGTAAAATGTTGGCCAATCAATCTTATCTACTAGATATAAGATTATTTTTCTAAGTTTTTCTTCATATTGATTATTCAATTCAACATGTAAGGCCCATAGCTTATTCTTTTCCTCCTCAAACTACTCATCAGTATAAAACTCTGGCCTTTGAGGAGTATCAGGTAGCTCTACAATTGGAGTTGAATAATTGGCTTGACTAGGGGACGAGAGTAGACAATTCTAGGCCTGCTAGATTCTCCCACTTTCCTCTTTCCAAGTTGCTTGTCTATTAGAGATACTTGAGTCTCCAACTACTGTATCTCGTTTCCCCTTTCCTCATATGTCTTTAGTATTTCTTCAAACTTGGCATTAAGCTCTAGGAATCTACTTTTCTCTTTTCCAGCAACCACTGTCCCAAAGTCCACCATTTCTTTAGTCATTTTGCTTACCTCCTCACTATCCACTTCATCTATTCTATATATTGTAAGACTTTCTATATGCTTAGCATTTGAAATCTCTTGTAGCCTGGTTTTGTCTCTTTTCTTAATAGACCAAATTGCCAATGCTTGATAATCATTGCTATATTGTATTCCTCTATGTGCCTGTAAGATTTCTTCCTTAATTTTATATTGAACATATTTTTCTTTCCTAATAGAGTCATAGATCATAACATTAGCTATGTCCCATTTAAGTAATATTAAAACTCCTGACTCTTTCAATAACTATCTTCCCCCTTCTAGGGTCTATTGTGAAAATTTCTCCATGAAATTGGCCTTAACCTCCTCCTCAATTTTAGAGTCCAACTTACTCAATTGCTCTACTTTTATTGACTTGCACTTATTTTCAAAATTGATAATTTTCCTTCTCCACAAAAATTGTGCAAACAGTTTAGATTTCACAAAATTTTCATCATTAATGAATTTTTCAAATACTTGTGCAATTATTGGGTCTATCTCCCTACCTTGAAAATCTACAATAGTAAGATCCAAAGATGGCATAGGAGGCTCTTCAGGTATCCTCCTTGAAAATAAGAAATTGTAATCACAATCTCCCCCTCCCCTCCAATTTTTTTTAGCTATTCTCTCAAAGATGCATCATCATCAATTTTGAGTGGACTCTGGGAGGGTGAGTATTCTCCTACTTGAGAGGATGATCCTTGTTCTAAATTTTATTTCTTGGGGGCACTTGTGTCAGATCGGCTTTCTGATCTTGGCCTCTTATAAGAAGGGATATACTATACATTTTAAGCCACAATGTATCCAACTTTTCTCTACAATGTATGCTGCCCTGGAGTTACAATCATTCTACTATTTAATCTCCTCTCCACCTCAGTAGCTTTATCTAGATGTGCCTTTTCCAAAAGTCCTTTTTCTCATTCAAGGTTTGTATCATCCTAGCAAAATTATTCATCAACATGTCCATTTTGGCCCCCCAATATTTCTTATCTACTAAAGGTTTATATGTGGGCTCAAAAGAATTTATAAAGTCAAGGACTTTGTTATAAACTATCCATTTTTATTTTTTGACTTCCTATTCTCATAATGAAAACATATTTTTGATGACATCCTTGGGGAAATACACAATTTTTGTCTTAACCTTAGCTTTGCTCCTTTCTCTAAGAAGGTCATAGAATCCCTCTGGATCAATATAACGATCATGTGATAGGGCCATATGATACGTATCCAAAAAAATTCCAAGCTTCTCCACCCTTTCCTAACAAACACAAATTCATGCTCAACAATAACCATTGGGAAGAATGTACCTTTGGATTTCCCTAGTAAATCCCTTTCATCAATTGTTCAAATCTACCACAAAAATTCTATAATTCCCACCTTCAAAGGCACCTGGTAGGGAAGCACATGGGGTTTTCCTAAGAAACTATAGACTCTAAAAATAGTAGAAATAGGATATGGGATGATATCCCCCCAATTATGACTTACCAATAACCCTTTGGCATGATTCTTAGGTCTTATCCATTCTAATAAAGGCTGGGGTATTCTATGGCTATCCCCTCTTAACAACAATCTAAGCCTTGAAGCAAAATATCTATCAAATCTAACAAAACTAGCATCTGTGACCTCCCATGTCATGTTTGTGCTCCATAACTGAACTAGGAGTTTCTCTCCATCTCTTCCAATTCCAATTTCATCTCATTGGAGAAGAAAGTAAACCCTTTATATAGACATATATACATCAACAAAGAGTACCAGCAAAAAGGCCTATTAACCTTACCTTGTGTTATTCCAATTAACCCATTATGAATCTCCTTAGCTAGAAAAGAAGCAAAATCCATAATTGAACTCATTCCAAACTAAAAATTTTGAGATATGATGAGAACAATAGAACCTTAAATATGATCTTTCTCATCCATTCCAAAGATTTTACAGAGAGAAAAATATAAGGCCTATGCCTTAGGATTAAAATACATTTTTAATAAGGGTCTAGGGGTATTAAATGTGATCAGAGCCAATGATTCAATTTTAACAAAATGTTGTTGCAATGGTCCTCCCCTTAGGTATACCCTCTGTGCATCATACCTAGCATGAAATTATTCCATATCAATTTTCTCATGGATGACATGGTTAGGATTAAGCTTGAGTACTTCTCTGATCAATTTTGGTGAAACCCTAAAAAGGTTATCCCCTACATGGTTTTTTACAATTCTGGTAATTGGATCATATTTTTTAGCCATGTATGCTAGTAGATCACTATCAAAGAAAACTTCAAGGAAAATTAGTTTTCCTATATCAAATTCCCAAACATTACCCATTGGGGTATCCAAATTCCACTCTACAAACCACTTCTTAATGAGTTCTAATCCTCTAACAAAAACCTATACATGCCTCAAATAATTTTCCTTATCATAAAAGTCTTCACTATTTTTGGGAATGAATTATCTACCCTTACTCAATTCATTTACTGAGGGAGGCATCTGTTCTAGAAAGTCATCATGGACTGCTCTTTTCAAATAATCTACTTTACTATAAAAATCCATACAATGAGGCATTTTTTCAACCTATCCTAGCACAATTACAAATTTTCAATATTTCGATGTTTTAGACCACTTATCCACCTTTTTCTTGCTTATTTTCCTTTGTGAATTACTCTATAAATTGTTTAATACCCTGAAGAATTTTGTGCCCTAGCTTTGGAAACACTTGTCCTCTAATAATCTTGTAATTTTGTGGCTCAACAATGGTGAATTTTTCAAATTATATTGTAGCATTAAGGTCGCACGAAGTGGCATTGAATAACATTAATGCTTCTAACAATTTAATTTTAATGTCATGCCTCAAATTTGAATTTCCTCCGTCAATCATATAGCATTGAATGACCTATTTTGAAAATAGAAAATTTGCTTTAAAAATCTTCAAAACCTACCATGCATCAAGCAAGTGTTTCCCCACATTGACTAAAGTTCAATCATTTTCATGACACAATAAAGTGTCGATCATTGATCTTACAAATATCAATGATCATAATAGATCATTATAACTTTACAACTAAGGCTTTAAAATTGTGGCCCCACTAGTACATTCATCTTCAACCTGACAAGTACACATATTGCTTCACTAATTATTGCATTCCATTTAATCCTATCTTTGCACCCTGGCATGACTCAACAATCTTCTTTATGATAGGTCCCACATTGCCACATGGCATGTAGGCACTTCTACTCTTTAGTTAAAAACCCTCCACTTTCATATTATGGGAATGTGTCACACATTGATCTTTTCAAGATCAATGGTGTGTGAAAATCATGCTTTTTTGGATCCAGTCAGAAAAAATTAACCAATAAAAGTGTATCATTTTCTCCAACATGTCTAACAAGTGCCAACTATGCATACTACATAATTAACTTTTAAAGACTGCAGGCCCATGACATCATCACATGTTGCATGTCTTGCAGGCACTTCCCTACATTACATAAATGTCGAGCACTTTCATATTGTGGTAATACGCCTGCCATTGATCTTCCAAAGATCAATGGCTTAATGATATGACATAAAAAAAATAACCCCACTACTTGGCTTTAACCAATGACATCACTGGAAAATCAAACATGCACTGACTCTTATTGACAACTCTGGAAAAGATCTGAAAAAGTACTGACAAACTACAGTGTTTTGCAGCACAGTTAAGACCCAACATCACCAAGTGCTACATCACAACAAGATGATTTCCCACTTCTCATAAAGGTCATGCAAATTTTCATTGTGGGCATGCGCTAACCATTGATATTGGAGAGATCAATGGTTAACCAAAACAAACCATCATAATTAAATATGTTTCACTAGACACTTAAAAAGATAACCATGATTAGGGCATTCTTAAAATGAAAAAGGTTTATTTTGTGGAAAGTAATAAAATAATTTTGGAAAATGAGAACTTAGGATAAGATTATCCCACATGATTTTATTTATATATTACTTTCAACCACTTTTGAGGGTTAGGGAAAAATAAACAAGGGTTTATGAATTTTTTTTAAAAATCATCCAAGGCTTTAACCAAATTTCACAATATTTTAGAGGATAACATTGGGGTTTTTTATTGTATGGTATAACAAAATTATAAATGGTGAAAAACTAGGCCAACACGCCTATTGGTAGGTTTTCACTAAGATGATCATTTTTTTAGGACATTTTTAATTTTTTTAAGTATTTTTTCAGCATCATTTTTTTTTTTTTTTTGGATTTTTTTAGAATAATTTAGAGATCACTATTTCTTAAGAAAGATCACATCACTTTGTTCCATTTTCAAGAAAGGTGTAGGACATTATGGAGCAATGAGATGGTGGATAAGCAGAGATGAACAAGAAAGGAACATGAAGCAAGTGAAGGTGATCCTCAAGGACTGAATCCTTAAGAGTACCACGCTAGGGAAAGAGTAAAAATAGCCATATGAAGTATATTTTGGACAAGAAAATAAATCCATGAAAGGAGATAGCATGTGGGATAAGTAGTGAATCCAACAAGAAAGATGAGATAAATAGTGGAATACAATAAGAGAGATAGCATGAAAGTGTGTAGTCTAAAAGAGTAAATATGTCATGAGACCTATAAGAACCATATTTTTCCTTATGTGATCAAGACCAAGGGGTCAGCTAGATAGAATAGAAATATGATATAGAAATAAGAATGAAGATCGATATGTAAGCTATGGGTGAATGAGCATGAAAATAGGAAATTTGATGGATAAGATAGCCAATATGCAAGGATAGCTCAACATTGTCAAGATCAAAGAAAGAAGAGGGAATAGATGGATGATGAAATAATTACACATGATTCTTGTTTACTAGGTTTTCATCATGGTACTTATCCAAGGTCCCAAAAGAAGTGGTTTTCACCAAGGAACTCTTTTGGGGGGGATTTTAGAAATAGGTCAATCTATTTTAAGTTAGATAGTGCTCCTATAGGAAAGATAAGTAACGATAAGCCAAGACCATAGATAAGTAAGCCCAAATATGTTGATAGCATGAAGGAAGAGAGATGGTAGTAGGATAATTATATGGATGATAAGATTTCATGCCTTGAAAGGACTGTAGGAGTATGGATAGTAGGTAAGTGTAGCTTTCAAAAGATTGCATAAGTGTAGGTGATAAAGTGGGGAAGCTCGACATTGATACATACCTTTAAGGGTAGTAAAATGATGGAGTAAATAGGGATGAAATATCTTGAGGCTTAGATGTATGAGGTGGTAGAGTTATTTTAGAAGAAGATGGAGTGGAAGCTTTTGAGGAAGATATGTGGAAGAAAATGGAGTGGAAGCCTTTGGAAGCTTTAATGTCAACTTAGATTTATGTTCAATAGTCAAGTCTTTCAAGGGAGACTTGGGAATCCATATAGCTTTAGATTTTCCTTTGGATACTTTAGAACACATTTCTTCAATCATGGGTTTAGGAACCCATATTTTCTTTGATATCACTTTTTGAATAGTGGACCTTTCTGGTCTCTTGAATATTTGTTCTTTCTATCCATTCACATGTTGATTAGATGAGACATAGTGATATTTATTTGTAAATGGATTGTTGTTTCTATTCTTAATTTTATCATCCAAAAGGCTTCTAACTTATGGATGAATAAGGTAGATATGACTGGTTTATATGGAAAGATGAATGAATATTTATCAAGGATGAGTGTCTTTACTGATCTTGTGGTATGATAAGAGAGCTAGGAGCAAAAGTAGGAGATGGAGGAACATAAGGCCCCAATATGGAAGGAAGGTTTGAAGAATTTAGCTTAGATGGGAAAGGAACAAGGATAGACTCAAGACATGTGAACTAATAGTGGATGGGGATATCAACATTTTTAGAGTGAGAAATATGGATAAGACAATCGATAGACTAAGAGTAGAGTTGATAGGAGTAACACCTTTAGTAGGAGCATTTGAAGCTTTGACATAGTTTTGAAGTGGAAATTGAGAAGTAGAGCAAGAGTGGATACCTTGATCTTGACAAGTAGCTTTGGATAGCATAGGCATAGTGAATTTTTCTTGATCTTCAATAAGCTCAATGGAAGTATTGTAAGTGGTGTCTTCATCATACTTAGGAGGTGAGTAAGATATAGGATATGGAAGAGTGATGCCTTGAAGGAGATGAAAGGGTTATTCATATTGATCTTTCTTTGTAGCTTTAGCTTTTTGAGACTCCTCTTGACATGCAACCACTTCTAAGGACAGGGAAGAATGAAGAGGGAATTAATTAGTGCTCAAAGTAGGTATAGTAGCGCATGACAATTGCGAATCTTTTGTCTTGCTAGCATAAAAAATATTTATAGCCAAGTAAAGATTATCTTGAGTTTTTTTTAAAGGTTTCCCTTGAGGATACTCATAGCCATATGGAAAGCACTAGATTCTTTATTTGATGGATATATGTTTAATATGTTTGAAGATTTATGAAGTCTATGCATGTTGGAAGAAGTAGAGGTATCAAGGAAACCATCACTAGACATAGGTTCATTAATACGATCTTTCTTAAGATAAGTATCCTCATCACATGAGTCATTAGAGGTATTAATAATCCCATCATCAATAAGATCTTGGACTTTATGTTTCAGCTGAATGTAATATGAAGTACTATGCTCATTATATCAATGATAAGCACAAAAGATATCCAAGAATTGGTTTCCATGTGAGCTATTCTTAGGCAATGTGATGAGCTCATTAGCAAGGAGAATTTTCAAGATGGTGTCATAAGAATCTTCCAAGTTAGTAAAAGCCACCTCAAAAGTATGTTTAGGATTATTTTGTTGCTTCTCAAGTGCATAGCATGCACCCATGTCTTCATCATATTGGTCAAAGATAGGCTTGTCATGAAATTTTGGCATATGATCCAAGGAGGTTTAACTTGTTAGCTCTCTAAAGAGATCTTTAGATCTAGTAGGTGAAGACAATCGATGTCTTGAAGTATAGCATGTAGACCTAGAAGAAGAGGATGACCCTAAATAAGGTGACTAATGTGCATATAGAGGACTAGAGAGAGGATTGTATGATGATGTTATTTTCTCCTCTAATATTTTTTTAAAATCTAGAGAATATTTTTATCATGCCCTTAGTGAGACTAGTGTAAGCAAGGTCAGGGGTCTCTTCAAGTTTATTGTATTGATGTGTAGGCTTTAAAATTCCCTAAAGAGCTCAAGAAACTCAAGGTCATCTAGACCTATTTGAGATTTTTAGGTAGCACAAAATTTTAATCTTATAGTTGTAGGCAAAAATCTAAGCATGAAAGAGACTAGAAGAAGATAATAATGTGACATAAGATAACTTAATGTCAAAACTAGAGGGGTAAAGTATTCACTTGCCAAGATAGAAGAGAAATATTAAAGTGACTTGTCAAGAAAGGTGTCCATAGAACTTATTACACTAGTGACTCAAGTCAAGAGCTAGGCAAGAAGCCCAAATAGAAAAGTAGCCAAGTAGATAGATAGGTAAAGAAAAATGGATGAATCTCCCAATCAAATAGTCCAATCAAGAGATCAAGGTAGCCATTTAAAAAAAACATACTCTAACATGTAGGTTTTAGACCCAAGACATCATGGTAAACCAAGTATAGACACCCTAGACAAGCCAAGAACAAATTTGGAGTAATAAAAATCATATTTAGCAACTAGGAAAGACATCATAGTAAGCCAAGTGATAGTTTGACAACAAATAATATCATGCAATATTTATTTCTATAGTCTGACAATACTTCTTACTCATGCAATAGTTATCCTTAAGCAGTGTGATATACCTGACAAGTAGTGTGCAATAAAGTTCATAACAATGATGTGATACTTTGACATCTACAAAATATTGCATGGTATTTCTTAGAAGGTCATGCAATAAAGGGCCAGTGAACTATGAAAAATGCAGTTTAAGACTTGAAAAGTCTATGTTTCAGCTTGGTTTTTTCGAACATCTCATACTATAAAGCAATTTTGATAGTATAGGATCTCAATTTACAGCAAAAAACAACATGGCTTGAAAAAGGTAATTCACATGTATCAAATAGTTGGACAAGGGATAAAAAAACTTTTCCAACACACAATTGGGATATCAAAGAAAATTTTTACGAATGTTAATGAGATTGTTTGATGTTCATGGACATTTACACAGGTTTTTTCACATTCAAAGACACATGCCAAGAAATAATACCTAAAGGACAAGGTTCAATACTCAACAACATGGCTCATTCTTGAAGCCCCTTCACCTCACACCAAGTGGTTACCCATAAGAGATATTGGCTTTCTTATGGAGATGTCATTGGCACAACCAAGGGAACACAAGTGATGAGTGTGAAATCTTGGGATGATATGGGTAATTCATTAGGATTAGTCCTTGCACCAAAATGCCGAGTGGAAAAATAAGGTAGCTTCTAGCCTATGGTGTTTTTAAATGGATTTTGTTTGTGGCACTCCTCTTACACCCAATTATGGGACACCTTTCCTTGCAGCAAGTAATAGACCTTAAGCATTAATGCTTAGCATTTTCCTCATGGTCCCAATCCCACAAGTACTCGTACTAAGCAAAGACAAGCACTACCCTTACCATGGGTTTTTTTCCTTAATACCCTTGAGTTTATAGTGGGTTAGAATAGTCAGGTTTTTTTGTCCCCACTTGTGTCATTCCTCTTGATTTTTCAAGAGTAGGCCCTATAAGGGATTCTAAACTACACAAAATGGATCCACTTTTGGAGGTCAAGATTTCTAATTCACTACAAGGCTAAAGATAATACTCTCATATTCCAATCATTTCCCCCAAACACAGCAAGAAGCTCAACTATCCCAGTTACTTTTGAAATCTAAAGATGGGTTAAGATTTATGATTCACCACAAGGGTGAAGAGAATACTTTCCTACCACTAGAATATCCTAATTGCAATTTAATAGCTTATATTTTCACTATACTAAGATTCTAAAAATATATTGTGAAAATGTCATGAAGAGTTTTGTGAACTTAGGTTTTCTCATATATTGTTGTTAGGATTTCCATAAAAACCCTAACCTCGTAGGCTTATGCCCTAAGTCCATTTCAAAATTATATCCCTAACCTAGGATCATCCAAATGTTCTAGGACTTGTGTCCCATGTTTAATCATTAAAAAAATTCTTATTCCATGATTGGGTTGGTTTTAACCCTAGGTTTTGTATCTAGTAGGAGATTACATTTGGTCTTCAAATTTTCCTTTTCTCATAATGATCTCATGATCAATGTCATTAGTGTAGAGTCATAAGTCTTGGGTTTTTGGTCTCTCGATGTTATGAAATAAGGTTTAGTGCAAGATTGTAAGTGGTAATTCATGGGTCTCACAATGTCACAACATCTAACATAAGCATAAAGGTGTAGAATTAATCTACATGCATTTTGATCTTATGCTCATTTCAAAAGTGTAGCATCGTAAGTATTTTTATGAAGGTCAGCAGGTGTTTTGTTCTTATGATGAAAGGAGCAGTGTAGAAGCATAGATGCTTTTCTATAGAGTCCTAACCATACACATAGACTAGAAGCATGAGATCATAAGGTGAAAATTTTTAAAGTTATATGGTTTTATGATCTTATGATGTGAGGCCTAGTGCATAAGCATAGCAAAATTGAGCATATGTCAATAAAGTCTTCCAAGGATTCAAAAAATGGAATATTGTAAGATCATAAAGGTAGAATATAAAAGACTTCCACAGCTATCAGATGAGGTCAACTATAAGATCAAAGGATGAAAATAGAAGGTTCTTAATGCTATGGTAAAGGTTAAAGCATATGGTCATAAGATTAGAGTAAAGCTAATGTTAGAGCCTCTGGGATTACGGTAAGTAGTGAAAGTAATAGTTAGTGTATGGTCAAAGGGTTAAGAAAACAATTAGTGGAAAATCTCCCAAAGTTATGATGGAGGTTTTTGTAGCTATTAGTGTGAGATTATAAGGCAGCAAGAAAGAAGCCTTGATGCTACAGGTGTCACTAAAGCGTAAGATTGTAAAGGTTTGAATACACAATGTTGATGCTACATGAATAGTTGAAGGCTTCTAGGTGTAAGTTTGCAGTTTGAAAGTAACATTGTAGATAATGTTCCTAGTCTTATGATAAACTTGTGAGTGTAAAGTCATCAAGTAAGATATAAGGGCTCTCTATTGATATGAAAAAGGATGGAGCGTAAGATCTCAAGGTTAATTTTCTTGTCTACTGGGTTATGAAAGGTTTGAATTTCAAATATAAGGTGTAAGATCACAAGCCATAAATATAACATTAAAAAGTGATTTTTCTTTCTCTGAGCTGAAAATGATAGAAAGGTTTTGAACAATAAGGTTTTAAAAGTTCAAAAAAGTGCTAAGCTAGATAATCAAGTCGAGCTCCATGAGGTGGTAGAAAAACTAAGAATTAAAGCTTGTGCATACAAGAAATTAATGTAGCAAAGAAGTTGATGAAGTATGTAGGACATAAAAGACATTTTCTAGGTTAAAACAAGATACCATTTACAAACCATGAGGAATTTTAAAAGTTGCAAATCTTTTAGACTTTAGTTATAGAGATTTCAGTTTTTATTTCTAGATAGAACTTCTAGATTAACATTGTAGATAATGTTCCTGATCTTATGATAAACTTGTGAGTGTAAAGTCATCAAGTAAGATATAAGGGCTCTCTACTAATATGAAGAAGGATGGAGCATAAGATCTCAAGGTTAATTTTCTTGTCTATGGGGTTATGAAGGGTTTGAATTTCAAACATAAGGTGTAAGATCACAAGCCATAAATATAACATTAAAATTTGATTTTTCTTTCTCTAAGCTGAAAAATGATAGAAATTTTTTGAACAATAAGATTTTAAAAGTACAAAAAATTGCTAAGCTAGATAATTAAGTCGATGCTCCATGAGGTGGTAGAAAAATTGAGAACTAAAGCTTGTACATACAAGAAATTAATGTAGTAAAGAAGTTGATGAAGTATGTAGGACATAAAAAATATTTTCTAGGTTAAAACAAGATACCATTTACAAAGCATGAGGAATTTTAAATGTTGTGAACCTTTTAGACTTTAGTTATAGAGATTTCAGTTTTTATTTCCAGATAGAACTTCCAAATTTTATTTGCAAAAAAGATTTTAGAGAAGGAAATGAAAGAGATTCAAGTTGAAGGCATGGAAGTTGCAGAAAATGTCAACTTCAAAAGGAGGAAAAACTTGACAAAGAAAGCCAAATAAGTATGCAGATGAGTGGATGAAGATATTCTCAAAATTTTTGCATGTCATTTTTGCAAATGATCATAATTTTAGAGACCCATACACAGTCTGTAGAGATACAATTTTCCCTGCTGTAAATCGAGATGAATTGTTTAGATACTTTTACAACAATAGGTTTGAGAAGATCCCTATCTACAACCCATGGAGAAGAAACATGGTGAAGCTATTGTCTCCAAAGGTATATGTGGAAGTTGATTTGGTGAAAACCCTAATCAAATATTACAATCTAGCAAACAAGTCATTCCATAGACATGATGGGATTATTCTGTGTATACTAGACTGTGCTTCTTTTATTGAAACTTTTGGACTAGAAGGAAAAATGAGTGTTCAAATTGATATAGATAATCTTCAAGGAAATTTTAAAAGAAATGTGAGTACTTACACTAGATAAGTGATGTTGCATCATATCCCTATGGACCTCAAAAGGGTAGGGGATTTTCCTAATAAGGTTGAGAAAATGATGCCTCTGAGAAAGTTCAAGAATTACTTTCAGAAGACTGTGTATGGCATCCATAAGGTAGTGGGAAGTGATGGTTCTAATATGATGTATGGATCAATATACATTATAGCCCAGAATGTGCAAGATGCCTTCCATAATGTGGAGTATGATTATGTGGCTTACATCATTAAGAAGATGCAAGGACAGATTGAATCAACACAAAGAGGAGAATTGGGGAATTTTAAGTTCCACCATTATTCATTGTTGATGCATCTTATCTTATACAAAAGTGTGGGATACATCAATCTAGATTTTATTGATCAAACATTTGATGAGAATGGAGAGCTATTGGTACAACTATGGACACAAGTATGGGATAGATACCACCACTACTCTGATTCTATTTATTCTTTCAATAATTTTAGTACAATAATAATGAGATGTTAGACCCCATCTTCTTTAGGACCCCTAAAATTTTAAAAAAATTGTTAAGAACAACACTTTTTCTTGAATAGAAGAGATTAGATCACAATTGGGGTGATACCTATTAGAAATAATCAAGACTAGCTAGGTTACTGAGAGAGGAGGGGTGAATTAGTAGCCTCAAAACTTTTGAACAAATTGAGAACTTAATAACATAATCCATTTACCATTAATAGATTTAATCTATTGCATGCATGAGAAACTAAAAGCACAAAACACTTTGAACACAATATTTGGTGACCCAAAAACATTCTTAAAAAAAGTAAAATTGGGGTGGGGATGATACTGTAGATGCTTAAAATCGTCTCAAACACCATATTAATTTATTTAATATTTTTCTTGACATTATAATTATTTATTTATTAATTAATTATATTAGTCATATTCTTCTACTTATATAATTAAATTTATTTAAACAAGTTCGCTTTCCTAATGTATTTGAATTTAATTCAAATACTTACATCCCTAATGTGTTAAATTTATTTAATACATGATCCTCAATAAATCCCTGTGTTAAATAAATCCTATTTATTTAATTCCCTCCATCTCCATTTATTTCTCTAAACCCATGATTAAATTAAATCCTATTTAATTTAATCTTAAATCTAGCCTAAAGCCTAGTCTACAACCATCACTTTCATCCTTCTAAGCCTACCCACTACTTAATCTCATTTAATTACTCTAAATACCTTGCTAAACTCCATTTTAATCCTAATTATGTGCTTGCACATGTTTAAGGAACCCTCACACTTTCCACACCCCTCATGTCTTCCACACCTCTTACACCTTTGTCCCCCACTCCTTTCTTCAAGTTTTCTCCCACATGTGTGAGCAAACTTTGAATATTGACCACTTGTATGGCTTGCTTACATGTCTCCCTTGTGGAATCTATGTGGATATCACATAGATTCTACCTCACTAGGGCACCTCTCAAGCCTATAAATAGAGTCCTTGTCTCAAGCATTTGACATCTCCCTCATATGCATTGTTATCATGTTATTTTTCATTTGAGCTTTTTAGTGATTTCTGAAAATTGCATTATTACTAACCATTTGGTAATTTATAGAGTTCATCTCATTTTGCATTGCTAGATTAGTTTCTTTCTTGCATCCATCTCCATATCCTTTGAATGCTTTTAAATATGGCTGCTTCCATAGCCATTATTTGAAGTATTCTCCACTCATTTAGCATAGATTCATTCTCATATTTGCATTTTCTATCAAGAGATTCACCATAGTTGTGTTTTGGGAGAGCACACCAACATTCCTCTAATCAAAATCACACCAATAGGGCCTCTCATGGGTGCCTTTGTTGAGTTGTTTGGGGTTGCATGAGGACTTGGTCTTTTGGTTGCTTTGAGTTGCAAAATTCAAGCAAGTATTAGTGATGTTTCATTTTATTTTGAATACTTGATATATTTATTGTAGCTAGTGTTTGCTTGTTTTCTCTTGCTTCCAATAGGTAAGTTTTTTTTCATATATTTTGGCATGCCCGGTGGGACCCACATCTCTATTCTCCTTTCAAAAATCCATTAAGAAATTGTAAGTTGTCGCCAAAACTTATGCATTATCATTTGTGCAAAACGTAGTGTCATCTATGTTTTGTCGTCTCCACAAACTAGTGTTTGCACAGATTGATGTCTCTACCTTACAACTTTAAGCTCACCTATCTCACAGTAAAACCTATTTTTGATGTCTGCACAACTTAATCTATCATCTGGGTGGTCGGCATATTTGAATTTCTAAAAAACATGATTATCATCTGCATTGTATACATTGTCGTCTGTGTTGTAGGTAGACCTATACTTGCTAAAAACCTAATTGTCATATGTGTAGTTTACTTTGTCATTTGTGACCCATAGTACTATTGTCAGTGACCCATAGTTTTATCATCTACCAACCTTGTTTTGTCATCTGCATTGTGTGTTGAATTCTTTTTTCATCTGCGAGTTTTAGTTTCTACTAGCCTATTCTATCATTTATGTTTGACAAAGTTGTCATGTGCCTGCAAACCATACACCTTGTACTTTATCATCTATGTGTTTTAGTGTCTGTGTAGTTTTGTTGTCTACACCTATAGTCTTTCATCTATAATTTTTGGTAGTTTTGCTAAATTTGAAACATTTAATTCGTTGACTGGTTCTTTTGCAAGGATTTCTAACAAATTTATATTGTAGGAAACAGACCTTGGAAGGCTTTAAAAAAAAAGTCATAGTGATTTTTATCACTTTAGGATTAAAGGGTTGATGAAGTTGTATGAATAATCATTTTTCCTTGAATGTATGTTGCAAATTATCATGTAAAATCCAAACACGCTCTTGAATGCTTTAAGGGAAAAAATTACATCCAATCTTAAATGCTTTAACAAAAATATACTCACATTTCATTGGAATAGATGTCTAGGTAGAAAACAAACTCTTGAATTTCATTAAAGGAATGAATAATTTTTCATTGGAATGCATGTTTAGGATAGTCAAACTTAATCTTGAATGCCTTAAGGAAATTGACATGCTTTTCATTGGAATGAATGTTTAGGTAGCAAATACACTCTTGAATGCCTTCAGGAAATTGACATGCTTTCATTGCAATGAATGTTTAGGATAGCGAACATTTTAATTTGGTGCTTAAAATCAACTCACACAATCTTGAATGACTTAAGAGAATTCGTTTCATTTTCAGCAATTTTTTTATGTTCACAAGTGATTTACATCTTTTTGATGAATTCATGATTTTTATTTATGTTGACGACAATTTCAATCTGGAAAGAAAAATGTACGCTTAAACACGTGTGTCTTCAAGAGTAGATTACAAAACTTAAAGCATCATTTGGAAAGAATAAGTGTCTTTTAACCCAGAGGCCACTTACATATTCTCTCCTCTCATGCCTTTGGGTGATCTTGACTACACAAGAAATAAGTGGTCTTGTTTTCTTTTTTTAGGAGGCTTGATTAGGTATTTCATCACCCCTTAGGATGACCTCGACTCCAGTGTTCTGGTGGAGTATAAGAATAAGGAGGTGAATCAAAAGACACTTCTCTTGGAAGTAACATCTTTTCACTCTTGACTAAGCCCCAAACAACTTTATACCTTTGGGAAGTGAAGGTGGAGATTTGGGTTACCATCTCCTCCTAGCTATGTAGCATTATTTTCTTTCATCTACAAATTTGGGCCTCACATACCTTGTGTATATTGAGGATGCCCTTTAGATAATCCTTGTACATCCTAGTTATAGCCTTATTAGGATTTTTGGCGTGTTATGTGTACTCGATTATTTAAACATTCAAAACCAACACCAAACATCAAACAAGTGCAAAAAAGAGTGAAATTGTGAGCTAAACTTTAGTGAGAGAAACAATGGTAAGTGGGTCGTCTTGACTCACAGTTATTTTCAAGAGTTCCATATTGGTCTAGCATTTGAAATTGGTGAGTCTAGTTATAGTTTGTGTTTGAAATTGGGTTTTTTTTTGTTCTTTCCATGACTGACAAAGTCAAACCTAAGAAGGTGAAATTATCCAAACCATTTGTCTACAAGGAAAGAGAAAACCTAGCACACAGTGATAAACAATTCTAATACACTATCAAGGACATTCAGAAAGAAGAGGCTAAACAAGATTGTTATGATAGAATTGAGTACCATAAAAAACTTTGAAATTGGTCTACCTTCCCTGGAGTAAACCCAAGGTTTTTTTTCCCAGTAAGTGAGGATTGACTTAACCACTTAAGTAACCACTACACCTTCATTTTCCACATCAACCTCCATTCTTCCAAGTTTCTAGCCTTCCACTTGCAAATTTCCTCTAGAGAATTTGATCATTTGAACCTAAAAACTTTGGCATAAGAACACCTTCTGAGATCACAACACTAGACCTTTTGTCCACAAGAAAACATCTATTACTCATTTGGGATAACAAATCCATCTCCAAATAGTGAGTAGTCAATTTAGTGTCCTATCTTGCCTAAAGATCACTTGACCACCTTTGGTAGGAGAAAGATACTTTTAGCCTATAATCACACTTTGTTTGCTAAATCAAGGTCTTTTTTTTACATCTAGGTTATTGGCCCCTTTCATTGTGTAAGGTTCAACAGTTCTCTCTCACATTCCTCTCTTTCTTCCATAGTCTTCCACCCATTGGTTTGGTCACTATTGTATGGTACATACACGATCTGGTAGATTCACATTTAATCCCATCTCTTGCTTATTAGAATCATCAAGGAAAAAAGAGATGGAGAATCCTTTTCCTCCACATGCAACATCATTGGAGGAAGCATTTCCCTCTAGTTCAAACTTTGGTATGCCCATCTTAACATCCACACAAGAACCAGAAGATCCTTTCCACAACACAAACTTGGGAAATAATGATGAAGAAGTATACCAAGAGGAAGAACCTATTGACAACAACAATATCACTAATGATGTTCAAACATTCCTTGCAGATCCATACAATGTTGAAATGATGGAAAAATCTATTAGGGCAAACAAGACTGAGATCTTCCTAAACTTGGTTAAAGATGGTGTTAATGTCCCCACAAGTTTTGATGAGACCACCTTGTTTAGACAAATTATGAAGGGTGGTGCTCCTGTATTACCAAACACAACCCAAGCATCTAGCAAAGGACCCATAGTGACAACTAGTGCTACATCCACATCAAGTGCCACCACAAAACTGGCATTCCAATTAAGTGCAAAACATATATGACAAATTATTAGTGACATACCCAACACTACCATGCATGCTAGTATTCCACAGTCCACCTTAAAAGGTCCAACTATAGGATGCTTAAACATTGCGCAAGTGTCTACTCAACAGATGGAAATTCCAATGCAACCAATGTATTCCTCTTATTTGCAAATTCCAACAAGTATGGTGAAAACATTTATGCCAATTCCAATGATTGCATATCAATACATTGGCCAAATTAGAGTACTCCCACCTCCTCACAATATGTTTGGAACTCCTTATAGCTTGGGAGATGGACTTAAAAATTCTCAACAATCATAAGTGGAATCAAACCAAGATTTAGCCTAGCAATTGCATGAACTTCGAAACTTGGTATATTCCATGACCAACAAAGGGGTGAAATATTTCTCTTTTGAGGAAGTTTGTCCCTTTCCATTTGATGGATCCATTAGCATGATACCATTCCCACCAAACTTTGAGATTCCTAAATTCAACAAATACATGGGAGAAACATGTCATATCACACATCTCAAGGAATTCTCAATTTTGTGTCAAGAAGTAGCCTATAATGAGGATTATATTAAGAGGCTCTTCAAATGAAGTCTTGGAGGCCCCACACTAGAGTGGCTAATGAACTTACCCAAGGGTTTCATTACCTCTTTTAAGGATTTAACAGGGAAGTTTGTAGCACAATACACTTACAATATTGAACACCATGCCTCATTAAGTGACTTGTACAACACAAAGAAATGATATCATGAAACATTTGCTAACTTTCTACAATAGCAGAGTCATCTTGCTATCTACATGCCCTACAAAATTGAGGATTCCCACCTTGTGGATATATTTATCAAAAACTTGATACCAGAGATGTCTTTCCACCTGAAGATGGCTAGTCCTAAAGACTTCGCTACATTAGTCAAGAGAGGCAAGAGCATTGAAAATGGGCTTTTAGACAAAGGTGTCATTAAACATTATAGCTCATCATCCTCAAACAATGACACAAACAACAATAGCAAACCCAAATTTTGGTCCAAAAATAAAGGTGTCACACATAATGGTGTCACTGATGTTAAAAGTGTACAAAAACTTCAAGGAGGAAACAACAACAACTATCATAACCAAAACAACAACAATTCAAACCATGACAATCAGTAATCTCATTATCAAACACAAATTTTCCCTACAACAAAAATAATACCAACAGAAATTACAACCATGACTATGATTGAAATAGGAAGTTCACTAACTTTCGAGAACCCTTGGATACCATATTCCAAAAACTAGTGGATCACAATTTGATGGTGTTTCCCAACACATGACCCTTTGATGAAAATCAACCCAAATCAAAATGGTATATGGAAAATGAATATTGCAAATACCACTGCATCAAGGGACATGATACAAACAAGTGTATAAAACTCAAAGTCTTCATTCAAAACATTGTTGATGATGGAGAAATTGAGGTAGAAGGAGGATCACCCTCTAAAAATGCTAAGTTGAAGATATTCCAAAAGCCATTTCCTAACCACAACAATGAAAATAATAACAATGGAAACAAAAATATGAATAATGTAAATCATGCTCCCACATCAAATACACTACCATATGACTATTCTACTAACCACATATCAAGGTTTGACTCCTTGTGCGGTAAGATAGAAACCAATGATATATGTTGTTTTCACTGCATGTGTGGCTACATTGAAGAGGTAGGCACTCATGTGAATACCCTTGTCTTACAAGAAGCTGATTATGATGCAACCACTCGACGAGGAAGAATCACTTTGTAAGCCACCACTCCCAACCCCACTAATCCATCAGTTCCACATGCACCTGCTACACCATCCACCTCACAAAGGACCACTTCTCATTATGATGTGTTCTCCCAATTAGGTAAGACTCTTGCACAAATATCCATTCTAGAGCTCCTAACCACATCACCTATCCACAAAGAAATTTTGGAGAAGGCTCTTTTAGAGCCTCATGTTCATAAAAACATTAACACCTCCCAATTCACTACCATGATTGGAACCCTTGCCACATAACAACATCTTGTCCTTATAGACAAATATTTCCAAGGTCCTAATCCCCACCATAAGTTGTCGCTCCACATTGAAGTCCTTATACAATGACATAAGATTAAAAGAGTCCTTATAAATAATGGATCCAATTTGAACCTATGTACATTGAAGATGATTCATTTCTTGGGACTTCCAGAAGACCTCCTAGATGTCAATAAAAGGATAAAAATGAAAGCATATGATGAAAGAGAAAGAGAATCAAAAGGATTTGTCATGTTACCATTAAAGGTTGGACTAGCTATCATAAATATTGAATGTCACATCCTAGACTTGGATTTTCCATATAAAATTTTGCTTGGTTGACCTTGGATACATACACTAAAAGTGGTACCATCTACCTACCATCAATGCTTATGTGTTGGAAAATACCTTATGTGTTGTACAACTACCACTCTCCCCCGTTCCTTTGGAAAACCTTCACAATTACCATGTCCTACCAACAAGGATTATGCATGTTCACAAAACAACATTTGAACATTGGGGTTCACTTAGTGATCAACATATGGAATCTAATATCCTAGATTGGCTATATTTTAATGGAAAAGATGAACCTATGGAATTCCCAAAGGATAAGTATGTTAAGACCCCTCCCATTATCAAAAACATGGGATATTATGGTACTATCCTTGAACCTAAAGAAGATGGAATTAGACAAGACCTTGAGGCTAAAAGCTATCCTAGATGTGGTTCGGGCTCCATTAATCCCAAGGTGTCCTTTGTTGACAACTATTGTACGGTTGACCCTGATTCTAAGATTGAAGAGGAGGAATTCTTTGAAGTAACCTTCCAATACATTGAGGATGACCTAGATAACCATATCCATGCCATTTCCATAGCTAACCTTTCATCCACTGACCTACCTCTCACCAACCCTGACATGATAGACTAGGACCTTTAGGACACACCACTAGCTCTCAATATCTGTAACTCTGACGAAGCAGTGATGGCACTCTTTGTCCTTAAGAATCTCCAAGATTATGAACATGAGATCCAATACAATGAGGAAGCCTACTTTGGTAACCAAGTCAACTCTCTTAGTCACAAAACTAAAAAAGAAAATAAAAATGGAAAAATAAAAGAAACATCCTCTAGTGAAAACTCTTTTAGGGTGCTTTTGGATGAAAAAAAAGATAAAATAAAGGATGCATCTTCTAGTGAAAACCTCCTAGAGGCACCTAAAGAGGGAGAGATTGACTTGCCATTCGGATCTTTACCACCAAAAAAGTCATCTATCTTGAATGAGGACACTATTCCAATCAACTTGTGTACAGAGGATGATCCACAAATCACCTATATTGCAATTACCCTAAGTCTTTAAGAACAAAAGGCAATGACTAAATTCTTGAAAAAGGGTAAAATCAATTTTTCATGGACATACAGAGACATGCCTAGTTTAGACATAGATTTGGTTATGCATCACTTGACAGTAGACTCCAAGATTAAACCAGTAAAGCAAAAGTTGCACAAAATGCATCCTAAGGTAGCACTTTTAGTCAAAGAAAAATTGCAAAAAATGTTAGAGGAAAAGTTTATCCACCCTCTTGATTATCCTGAGTGGGTCTCGAACATTGTTCCTATAGGAAAAGCATCTGGGGGCATCCGCATTTGTTTAGATTTTTGAGATTTAAATCTCACATGTCCTAAGAATGATTTTCCACTTCCTAACATAGAAATCGTAGTGGACTTGATGGCTAGACATGAGATGTTGTCTTTGGTAGATGGTTTCTCTAGTTTCAACCAAATCAAAATTGTAGAAGAAGATCAACATAAAATGGCATTTACCACCACATGGGGAACCTTTTTTTATCAAGTCATGCCTTTTAGCTTAAAGAATGTTGGCACCACTTATCAATGTGCAATGACTACAATATTCCATGATCTTCTACATGTCATAATGGAGGACTAAGTCAATGGCATCCTAGGAAAATCAAAGACACGTAATAACCACATTGATGTGCTCACCACCATTTTTGAAAGGTTGGAGAAATATAAAGTGCACCTAAATCCTAAGAAATGTGTTGTTGGGGTCAAATTAGGCAAGTTATTAGGCTACATTGTGTCAAGAAGAGGTATTGAGGTAGATCCCACCAAAGTAAAACCCATCATAGAAATGCCTCCACCTACCACATTGAAACAACTCCATAGTTTTAAGGGAAACTTATAGTCCATCAAATGATTTGTGGCCCAGTTAGCAAATAAGGTCCATCCACTTCAACATTTTCTTTACAAAGACACTAATTTTTAGTGGGATTGCTTATGTCAGAAAGCATTTGAACAAATTAAGGCATACTTGGCTAGTCCTCCTGTTCTAGTCCCGCCAATTGCAAGACAACCATTGATCCTATACATTTCAGCCACTTTACTTGCCTTAGGTGCCCTTTTGGCACAACTAGATGACAATGGTAATGAGCAAGCTATATATTATCTCAGTCGAACATTAGTTGGGTATGAGTTGAATTACATTGCAATTGAGAGAGCTTGTTTGGCCGTAGTCTTTTGCACGTAGAAACTATGCCATTATATGCTTAATCATACTACACACCTCATTTCCAAAATAGATCCACTCAAATATTTGCTATCCAAAGCCTCCCTCACTAATCAAATTGCAAAATGGGTCTTGATTTTAAGTGAATACAACATTTTTTATAAGAAACGCAAGGCCATTAAGGGACAAGTAATTGCAAATCAGCTTTTTGAAGCTCCTCTTCGAGGAGACCATCCCATAGTCACAGACTTTCTAGATGACACAATTATGACTGTTACCCCTAGTACACACTAGAAGTTATTTTTTGATGGTTCCTTTACACAAAAGGGATCAAAGGCAGGAATTTTGTTTGTCACATCACAAGGAGATCTCATTCCTAAGTCTTATAAAATATCATTCCCTTACACAAACAATATAGTTGAGTATGAAGGATTAGTTATAGGGTTGTGTTAGGCTATCAGATGGAATATCAAAAACCTTCTTATCTTTCTAGACTCATAATTGGTCATTAAATAGGTTACAAATGAATACCTTACAATGGATGAAAAGTTGTTGTCATATCACAAGATAGTTGAGGATCTTAAACAAAACTTCTTAGAGATAGTCTTTTAGAAAATACCAAGGGCTAATAACAAAGCAATAGATGCTATGGCTACCATTGCTTCCATGATTTCCATGCCTGAATAGAGTCCTAAATGTGAGTTTCTTGTTGAGAATCTTTCTATTCCTGCTTATGAGAAAAATTATTTAAAGTTGGTGTGTGAGATTGTTTATCCTAAGTCTCCATGGTAGGTCAAAAAAATTTCCTACCTATGTCACAAAACCATTCCCATAGACCTCACTCTAAATCAAAGTAAGACCTTCATCCGTCACACTGTCTGCTATACGATCCTAGGTGATAAACTTTTCTAAAAATACTTTGATGGAACCCTCCTTTGATGTCTCAATTTAGATGGCAGAATGGTGTTAGAGGAGGTCCACCAAGGGATTTTTGGTGCCCATTCTAGTGGCCTTATTTCACAAAAAAGCTCCTCAGAATGGGTTACTATTAGCCTACTATGGAAGCAGATGCCTATCATTTTGTGAAGAGATGTTTTCCTTGTTAGCAGCATGGTGATTTGATACATGCCCCCACCCAAGACCTCCAACCCACCATTACCCCATGGCCCTTTTCCTATAATGGATTTGATCTTTTTGGTAAAGTATATCCAAATTTCACAAATGGCCATAAGTACATTATTTCCACCACTAAGTACTTCACAAAGTGGGTTGAGGCTATCCCATTAAAATATATCACCAAAAAATATATTTCAAAGTTCATCTTGAACTATATTATCTACCATTTTGGCATACCTCAAGACATCATGACTGATAATGGAATGCTTTTCAAAAATTAGGAAGGTTCCACATGGTGTAGGAAATTTAGAATCACCCAACATTTTTCCACCAAATACTACCCCTAAGGCAATGGCCAAGTTGAAGCTACTAATAAAACCATTTTGAAAATCCTAAAGAAAACTATTGACATAGTTGGTCATGAATGACACCTCCATCTTGCTCCCACCCTTTGGGCCTACCATACCTCCATTCGTACCCCCACAGGAGCCGCTCTATTTTCCCTTGTTTATGGTTTTCAAGTTGTCTTACCCATCAAAATTGAGCTCCCTTCCCTCAAAATCTATCTCAAGAATTTGATGTCTGAAGAAGAATACAGAGTTTCTCACTTGCAAAAGCTGCAACTCCTTGATGAGAGATGCCTCAATGCCCTAAACCACCTTTGAGTGTATCAAAATTGACTTCAGCTTCAGTATCATAAAAAAGTCAAGCCATAGGAATTTGAGGTGGGTGACTTAGATTTGCAGCATAACATGAAGAATCTCTAGAACCATGAAAAGAAATGAAAATTTGAAGCTAATTGGCTTGGTCCATTTATCATTATGGCCAAATATGGTTCTAGGGCATATCAAATTGCCACTCTAGAGGGAGATCCACTCCCTGAGCCTATAAATATCTAGCATCTTAAGTGGTTCTATGCTTGAGTTTTGTAGTTCCTGTATAGTGTTGTTATAGTCCCACAAAAATACAAAAAAATCAAAAAAATTAGAAAACAAAAAAAAAATCATAAAATTTTCCTGAAAAAGGACTAAAAAGAAGAAAAATTTTATGAAAAAAGCATTTTGATCCATTATCTATAAGGCTCATTTCGCTTCACCCCATTCCATCATTTCATCTTCCTATTTGTGCAAAGTCTTATCTAGCTTGCACTTTTCATACATCCAATAGAAAAGACCTCTTTTCTGTGAGGCTTCATTTCACTCCCATTTTTCCGAAGACCTCTAGTATATGAGGCATTTTCTCATTGAGTTCTTGTTCAAACCTCATTACACTAAGCTTTTCCCACAACAAATACTACAACAGGACTTAAACAAAATCACCTTTGAGACTTAATGATTGGGGACACTTTTTTTTTCACAGCACTTACCACCAAAAAAATTGTGATAACTAACATCAAACAAAAAAAACTTGCATAGGATGCCTCCTTCCTATATGTGGCATTACAATATTCACCTTTAGGCTTTAAGGTTCTTGGTAGGAACTGTGGACTAAATGACTACTTGGTCATGAGGTCTCTTTTTGGTTGATTTCATTTTTTGTGTTAGTGGAAGCCTTTTATGGTACACCTTGATCTTGCATATTTTGGTCGTACCATGAATTTCTCTCATTGACTACACATGTTATTTGTGGTATGATCTATTTTTGATGCTTTACTACATATGTGTCAGTTTTAGGTTATATTTATGTGTTGTGCAATGGGGGCAATGGGTTAGTACACTTTCCACCAAAAATTCCTAAAAATACTTTGGGTGTACTTAGAACTCTTCAGGGCATATATGACATTTGTTCCATCATGACTATGCAAACTACACCTGTTGTTCTAAATTCTCTAGTCCACACAAAAGAGTTGTGTCATTTATGCTTCCATAGAATATGATGCATAAACTCTTTTGCAAAATTAAAAATAAGGTGTGCTCTTTCATATAAACACAAGTGAATCTCTTGGTATCATGTAGTTAGGGTTCATATAGTATAAGGTTTCATTGAGCCCTGCTTGAGACTTGGGTCATGTTTACTTCCCCCCTCCTATGCTACGCTACTTGGTTCTTATAAGTTGGGACTTTTGACACTTGCTCATTCATTAGGTTCATTCATGTTACACTTTCATATCTACATTTTAGGTTCATTTTAATTTTCATTTATTAGTTATTGACATTTTAGGATGCATTCATTATTTATTAGGCATTTTTATTCATTATTAGATTCCATCATTAGTTCATCACATTAATTCATTACATGAATCTATTCTAAAACATCATAAAAACATCTGATAATACATATAGTGCATATATACATATAACAATAGCACAATGCAAACCAACAAACCTGCATCATACACACATTAGGCATCATATATATAAATCATATGCACTATCAAATCACTCACATCCTACATCACAAATGTTAGTATCCACATCATAGATATCATATGCATAATCATAATCATACATGTACACATAGGCCCATCGAATCATGTCATATATATATCACAAGAATAAATATATGTATAGTCCATATACAAAAGAATCATATAGTATCACCATGAATAAATGCATCATCAAAAACTCATTGCATCTACATCTCTATCAAAACTGTTCACTGTACAAAATTTAGAAACTAAGCTATGAGGGCCCAACCCCCCTATACCCCTATTGTTGTCACTAAGGTTTGCACCCTTGTCCAAAGCCTATGCATGAGGACAACCTAGTGAAACATGGAAACAATCTCCAAGCTGTGGGACTTGAACTATGAGGTTGAGTCTTCAGAGAAGGCTGGCTTCCTCTTACTATCAAGGCACACCTAACTATTCTTGGAAAGGAAAAGGGAGAAGGAGAGCATGAAAGCAAATCTACCTACTCTAATCTAAAGAAGTGATGGACCAAAATAGAGTGTTTGGACCAAACTCTGTCCATATATGCACTATTGAACTAGAATGAAACTAAGGATATACACATTCAGACACTCTTTAATCTAATAATCACATGCAAATCAGAAGACCAAGATGGATGACACAAGGAAAGAGAGATTCACTTATATTATCATTCATAGGCCAAGGAGATATAGTCATGCAGATCATAGATCTCTACAAACACCAGTGAGAGGCAAAGAGTTCTTTCACTTTCATACCAATGGCTGAAAGAGATAACACAGAAAATCATGTAGTTTAGAGGCATAGGGGAATTTACACTGAGAATTTGTAGAGAATTAACAGAGAAAATAGAGAAAGGTCGACCCTACAAAATTCATAAAATTTTGCCTTTATAGCTCAGGCATAACTGGAATGTCCTCCAACTATAATTACTTTGCAACAACCTGCCATTAAGTCCTGCAGAGAACAATCATGGAGAAAATCTGATCTGGATACAGATCCAGATGTAATGATATCCGATCTTATGTGTCAAATAATGCCTTGAGAGGATGGAAACAACACCATTGATTGTCTTGATAAGGTGGATGGATCAACTGGAGGGGCAATGGAGTGCTCTTCCTTGTCTCACATTCATTCTAGGTTGGTTGGGATTGATTACAAAGATTAAATTGCATAAAAAATCTTTACTTTCTTCATTCCTTAGCACCTGAATCAATAGGGTCAGCAAGTCAACTAAACTCTATATCCAAAAAGGGCTATGTGGACCAATAACCTCTTTCCTTTCTGCCACCTCACAAGGTCTTCCTGAGTTGACCACCCCTTTCATTACTAACTGCGCCATCTTCTCAAACTCCAACTACAACAATCACATTAACTACTAGCACATATAATCATTACTACCTCCATTAGACCCACTGGTACATGTGTCACCAAGGTGCTATACTACTATGCATATCCTTTAAGAAATTTCCCATAGCGAGATAGCGCCCACCATGAATCCAGACTGATCTGACAATCGTAAAGACTTTTCGTATTACTATGCTATCTCCTTAAAACTTCTAGGCCCATAAAACACTTGGCAACCACCTAGCACAACCTAGACTCCTCATCTTGGCGAGACCTAGCCCCACTGATCCACATGGCACAATGGTGCTATGTTACTATGGATAATATCCTTACAGCTTTCCACAGTAAGATAGTGCCCACCATTAATTTTCCTTAGATCTATGGTGATCAACAAAATTGCACAATTGCACACTGAGTTGGCTAAGTGGACCAATGAAATATCACCACTATACTATGACCCACCTGAAAAATACCACTGAGGATGAGCCATAATATTACTTTGGAGAAGGGGGGGCCCATGATGTCATCTATGCCATGCATCGTGGAGGCGCTATGTCACTATGGATAATATCCTCGCAGTTTCCCATACCGAGATAGCGCCAACCGTTGATCTTCCTCGATCTGACAATGGGGACTTGTAGGCCTGCAGAAAAATTAAAATGCATAGGGAAAGAAATATAATAAGGTTAGCATAAAGTATTATATGCCCCTTTTGAATATTTGAATATTTAAAACTTGTGAATGTTACTACATTGAATTCAAATGCGATGATTCTGGTGGGAAGGCAAAATGACCAACAAATCTAGCGACTCAGAGGGGATGCAAGCCAACTATGCATAGACTAGTGACCTCATGCATCCATTGGGCTATATAGTCAAAAATATGTGGATCCTATGTATACTATGAAACCCTAACCCTACCTCTAGGAGAAAAACCCTGAAACCCTTTTCTCTACAATTGGAACAAGAGACGAAACCTTCTTTTTGCAACCACAAAACTTCGAGAAAACTGGCTATCTGATAGAGAGATGGTTGTGCTCATGCACTTCTTGGAAAATAGGAGAGCTGAAAAAACAAAACTACTCTACTTATATACATGAAACCTTCAACCTTCATAAAAAACATGGCTTGAGATAAATCCCATTGACTGGGATGGGCAAAATTTTGCCACTAGGCCTGCTTAATTGAAAAGCATTGGCATGTTTGCAACTGATAATCAGATAGGGGCCACTCCACAATGCATCAAACCTTGAGTGTCTTCCTAGTTTTTCCCTATCTATATCCCATTTCAGAACCAAATCTCCCTCCATGAAGATTTTGACCCTAGCCTTCCTTTCAAAACTCTTTTTTACTTGTTGTTGGTGTGCCTCTAGGGTCTGCATGGCTTTACTTATCTTCTCTTCCAACTTCATCAGCTCTTCCACTCTTACTATCATGGCATCATCTTCAATCAACTCTAGCTAATGAGCTAGCTCTAGGGATGGGAACTCCAATGAAATTGGAAGCCTTGCTTCTCTACCATAGACTAGCACAAATGGTGAATTCCCTATTGACCTTTTAGGTGTTATTCTGTTAGGCCACAGTGCAGTCTTCAATTTTTTATGCCAACACCTCTGGTTATCTTCTATTGTCCTTTTCATGATCTTGATCAAGTTCTTGTTGGAGGACTTAGCCAAACCATTACCCTAAGGATAGTAATTTGAGGATGTGCTCAAATAGATATTATGATCCACTGCCCATGCACAAATCTGAGCTCCAACAAAAGACTTTACATTATCTGAAATAATGGTTGAAGGGGCACCAAACCTGGTCACAATTCCATCAAGGAACTCAACAACTGAAGATTCAGTGGCATCCTTCAATGCAACTGCCTCTGTCCATCTGGTGAAGTAATCTGTAGTAGCTAAAATCCATTTGTGACTTGAAATAGAAGGAGGATTGATAGGGCCTATGAAATCCAATCCCCATTGAGAAAAAGGCTGGTCCACTTGAATGGGATGAAGGGGAAGAGCTACAAGCTTCTACTTTCCAGAGAAAAAAAGCACATTTCTCACACTTCCTCACATACCTATGACAATCATGAAATAGGGATAGCCAATAATAACTAGCCCTCATGATCTTCGTTGTAGTTGTCCTTGCTGAGAAATGACCACCATCAGGACCATCATGAAGTTCTTATATCATTCTTTTAGCCTGGTTTGTGTCAACGCATCTTAATAGGGCTCCATTAAAATATTTTCTAAAGAGGACACCATCAACTATGACATAAGGAATTGACTATATTCTATACTATCTCCTTTTAGTTCTATCTAATCCTTGATGGTATCCATTACCCGATAAGAAATTCATCATATCATCCATCCAACTCCTTGGGTCACTATTTCTTGCCTCTTCTTGCTCTGTCAGCATCATAGCAGCTTCCTCATCAGGTTCTTGAGATGATAACATCTGTTTACACAACCCCCTCCCTCTTACCAGCTTGGTAATCTTAATTTCAATATCATATTCCATCACTTTAGTAATCCAGCCAGCTCTTTTCTCACTAATATCTTTGCTCAAAAGGAAATCCTTCACCCTGGCATGGGGTACTAATAAATGAATCTTATAATGAGATAGGATGTTTCTAAATTTCTTTAAAGCTCCAATGACTGCAAGGGCTTGATTCTCTATATAGCTATATTTATCTTCATATTCTTTAAGCCCTTCACTAAAGAAAGCTATGGGTTGCTCTTCATTATTGTCATTTGTTTGAGTCAAGACAGCAGAGATACTTGACTCACCACCTAAGGTATAAAGAATGAAGTCCTTCTCAAAGTTTGGATTAATGAGAGTAGGGGCCGAGGCTATGGCTATCTTGATTTCTTCAAAACTTTCCTTCCCTTCCTTGTTCCATGCAAAGACCATACCTTTCTTGAGCATAGCTATAAGAGGTTTCACCATGGTAGCAAGATTTGGAATAAATCTTCTCCCAAAATTTATCCTGCCTAGGAAACTTTACAGCCCTTTCTTGTGTTTAGGAAGAGGAAGGGCAGGTATTGCTTTTGTTCTCTCTAGATCAATGGTTAAGCCATCCTTAGATACAATATGTCCTAATAATTTTCCTTGGTTAGTAGAAAAGACACACTTTCTTGGGTTAAGGGAAACCCCAAACTCTCTAAATCTTAAGAATACCTATCTTAGATGATCAAAATGATCTTCTACATCCTTTGAGTACATAGTGATATCATCAAGGTAAGCTAAGACAAACTTGTTAATCAATCTTTTGAAGGCCATCTCTATTGCCTTCTAAAATGTAGCACCTATATTGGTTAGCCCAAATGGCATCTTACAATAACCATAGGTACCCCATTTAGTGGTAAATGTAGTCTTGTATCTATCAGACTCTTTAACCAACACTTGATTGTAGCTAGAAAATCCATCAAGAAATGAAAATCTCTTTGAACCACTAACCTTGGACAAAATCTGCTCCATAGAAGGGAGAGGATGGTGATCTTTCAGGGAAGCTTGGTTAAGGTCTCTAAAGTCCACACACAATCTAATTTCTTCATTCTTCTTCCTAATAGGGACAAGGTTTGCTACCCATGATGAGTGTTTGATAGGGAAAATTATGTGGGCCTCAATCAATTTGGATAGCTCCTTTCTCATTAAGGGTTCAATTTTAGGATTCACTAGTCTCTTTTTTTGTCTTATTCATTTTACATCATTAATTAAATCTATGGTATGTTGAAACAACCTTGGGTCAAAACCCTTTAAATCGTCATATGTCCAGGCAAATATATCATTAAATTGTTGACATAGATGAATAAAACTCTCCTGCTCAATTTCAGAACATACCTTACCCATGTTCAAGGATTTTCCATTAGCAACCATGACTGGAATATAATCATCTTCATCAACAGCTAGGTTCATGGCCCTGCCTCTTGCTTGGTCATCAGGATTAAAAAAACTCTCTAAGGTAATGAGACCCTTAGGAAATTTGTTCGAGCTGAGGTTAATTATTTGGTCACCATACTAATCCCACAGTCTTGACTGATTCCTACCTGAAAACTCTACTTCATTCTACAAGAAGCTTACAATTTTCTCATCAGATTCAAACACTTATCAATGGATGTTGTTATCATGGATAGCAGGCCTGACTACCACTTTGATTTGTTGCTCCTTCTTTTCTTCAAGATTCCTTGGTACATCATAAGATGCACCTATTGCTGCAAGTCTATCAACATGTCTATTTTATTTTCTAGGGATGCTTTGAATATTAAATGCATTAAAACCCTCAAGAAAATCCCATCCCCTATGTTTATAATACTTGATCAAACCATTCTTGGAAATATTATGATTTCTCACTTGATTGACCACCAACTCACTATCTCCATAAACTCTTAAAGCTTGAATTCCTCTTTTTTGAGCAAGTAGGAGACCTTGAATCAAGGATTCGTACTTGGCCACATTATTAGTGCAACTAAATTGGAGCCTAAAGGAGAAATAGTACCTTACTTGTGTAGGAGAAATTATCATCACACCAACCCCTGATCCATTTTTATTCCTTGATCCATCAAAGTACATACTCCATCTCCCAATCATATCTTCTTTAGTACCCACAAGATTGGGAACTAGAGCATCTTTCTCCAATATATAGTATGTACTGAGACCTATCTCAAGGTTTTTTGATGTAGAATCAAATTGATATACATTAGCCCACTCATCCAAGAAAAAATTAGGTATCTCTGCTAGGGAAGTGGTGGGCTCATTCACTATGTCATTCTCATTCATCTCTAGGATAGGGCAACTCATGTTGATGGGGTTGGGGGTGTAAGATTTAGTATGATGGAGGACTTGAGGCTCTACTCTAATTGAAGCTTTGGCTCCATATCTTATTCTAAAAAACATATGTGACCAATCAAAATATATGTAACTACCTATTTGGGCCGTGAAGTCCCTCAACAGATAGATGGAAAAATATGGCTTGACCTCAGCAACAGAGATATCTTGGAATACAGTACAACTAGGTCATGCATGTAAGGCCATCTCCACATTCCTAAGGATCCCTATAGTCTTTATAGTACTACCATCCAACTATAATACACCCCTAACAATGGGCTCATATTTCATTCCCAAAGCATCAGCAACACACCTAGGCATCACTGAACTGCTAGCCCCTAAATCAATCATGGAATTATGGACTAGTTTGCCCCCTATAATTAGAAAAACATACAATGGAGGAGGTCTAACATTTTTACTTTTTTCTACCTCCCTTGATGGTTGTACTAGGCTTGTGGCACTTTCCATACTAGGTGGCTAATCCTTTGGCTCAATTATTTCCAATTCTTGCTGCAGCAACCTCTTTTGCATGGGTATAGTAGCAACAACATCCCACATGGAGATATTCACATTTGTCTTCTTTATTTGCTCTACCACATTTAATGGCATTTTAGATCTTTTGGTAGAACCTTTGGGAGCTACAATTCTATGAGGTTGAGATGGAATAACCTAAGGATCACTTGCATCCTTTCTGCCATGATTTTTCCTTTGCTTCTGAAAGGTACTTGATTGATTATTTGTTGCTTTCTCATGAGATATCACATTTGAAGTTGAGGCCTGATTGGGAGGAGGAGGAGGGACAACATCTTTGATAGATCTTCTTTTTCTTCTAGTGTTATGAACAACAAATCTTGGTTTACATTACAATGCTCCTCCATCTAATGATTCATAAAAGAGCAATCGCCCTGTCTTTGCATATCTGAGGCATCTTTAAATTGGTCCTCCTTGTATGATGGTTGTATTCCAGGCTTTTGGATTGTCAAAGCCATAAAAGAGTCAGCCTTTTGACACATAAAATAGGCATATGAGTAGTTACAGGAGGGACAAAAATTTGATCTTGAGCCATATTGTTTTGAGGGACTATGGCCTTACTTTGGTTTACATTTGAGGTTGAAGCATGGCCACCTTGCCTACTCTGATCAAAAGAATCGTTCCAATGATTAGGATTGGGAGGCCTACCACTATTCAAAGTTTGATATCGCAATTGAGGAGGCTTACGACCTTGAGCTTGATGTCTTTCTAAAGTCACCACCTTGTTGGTCACTTTCTGCATCATAGAGAAATTATCCTCCAGCCTCTTTCCTTGATCTTCTAACTTCTTCCCTTGATCTTGAAATCTTTTATCAAGCTTCTTCTCTCTTTTGTCCATGTTCTTCATCAGAGATTACATCATCTCCTTGATTTCATCTATCCCATTTAATGATGTGGAAGCTTGAGGGACTGGGACAAGGGATTATGATGTCAAAGTTGTGGGAAGAGGAGCTATTGCTGGTTGATGGTTTCGAACATCAGGGAAGAAAGGCATAGGAGGCCTTGGAGCTAGCTTACCTCCTTGTATTAGGATGTTCTCTAATTTTATTGCAATTTCATAAGCATTAGGCAAGGTATCTCCTCCCATAGTTTGGATTGTAGTGGCAATATCACTATTAAAATCTCTAAGGTAATGCAAGAAGGCATTACCAAGGGTAGGCTTCACTGAAGTAGGTATTCTATCCCATGTCTTTTGAAATCTATAATTAAAATCAGTCATACATTCATGGGGGGATCTTTTTATAGTAGTCAACTGCTCTAAAAGTGAAAAATAGTCACTTTTATCCTAAAAAGTTTTGCACAATCCTACTCCTAATCCATCACAATCTATTATAGAACCATGAGCTAAACCTCTATACCATTATAGTGCTTTTACTTTCAAGGATGAGGCTAGGATCCTAACTACAACATCATCCTTTGTAATACTATGGATATTGTAGATGTTTGCAACCTCTTGAATGTGTTCTGAGGGGGAGGTAGAACTTTCACCAGTAAACTCTAGTATACTTTTGAGGGCAGCTATTGGTATGTCATGTCTTTGGGATAATAAGAGAGGGCTCCCACCATTAAAGGTGGAAAAAGTATGAGCTCTAGGCAATGCCATATAGACAAGTGATCTATTGATATGTATTGATGGCAGTCTAGGCTGAGATCTAATAGTAGGAGGAGTAGAGATAGATCTTGTAGGTGTATTTTTTACTATTGCACTCCTAACCAGTGATAAAGATATTCTAGTCCTCCTTCTTCTCGGGTTTGAAAATGAAAGCTCTTGATACTGAAACTTACCTCTAGAAGATGCCCTTGTTTCAGCTCTAGGCATGAATCACTGCAACTTTTTTCTAGAACCAGATATGTATTTGAAGCTCAGAGTCACCAAGTACTTTGAATAATGAGCCTCTTGAAGGCTTTAACATCGAAGCCAATACTATCTCCTTGGTATTGATCTTAAAATCCTCCCTTTTGACACCAGTAGGCTCTAAGTTTTCCCACCGAGAGTGCCAAAAATTGTTGTCATTGAGGTTTGCACCCTTGTCCAAAGCCTATGCATGAGGACAACCTAGTGAAACATGGAAACAACCTCCAAGATGTGGGACTTGAACTGGGAGGTTGAGTCTCCAAAGAAGGCTGACTTCCTCTTACTATCAGGGCACACCTAACTATTCTTGGAGAGGAAAAGGGAGAAGGAGAGTAGGAAAGAGAATCTACCTAATCTAACCCAAAGAGGTGATGCACCAAAATAGAGTGTTCAAACCAAACTCTGCCCATATATGCACTATTGAACCAGAATGAAACTAAGGATATACACATTCAGACTTGCTTTAATCTAATAATCACATGCAGATCAGAAGACCAAGATGAATGACACAGGGAAAGAGAGATTCACTTATATTATCATTCATAGGCCAAGGAGATACAGTCATGCAAATCATAGATCTCTACAAACACCAGTAAGAGGCAAAGAGTTCTTTCACTTTCATACCAATGGCTAAAAGAGATAAGATAGAAAATCATGTAGTTCAGAGGCACAGGGGAATTTACACTAAGAATCTGTAGAGCAATAATAGAGAAAATAGAGAAATGTCTACCCTACAAAATTCATAAAATTTTGCCTTTATAGCTCAGGCATAATTGGGATGTCCTCCAACTGTAATTACTTCGCAACAACCTGCCATTAAGTCCTGCAAAGAACAATCATGGAGAAAATTTGATCTAGTTACAGATCCAAATGCAATGATATCTGATCTTTTGTGTCAAATAATGCCTTGAGAGGATGGAAATGATGCCATTGATTGTCTTGATCAGGTAGATGGATCAATTGGGGGGGCAGTGGAGTGCTCTTCCTTGTTTTGCATTCATTTTGGGTTGGTTGGGATTGATTATAACGATTAAATCACATAAAAAAATCTTGACTTTCTTCATTCTTGAGCACCTGAATTAGTAGGGTCAGCAAGTCAACTAAGCTCTACATCCAAAACGGGCTACATGGACCAATAACCTCTTTCCTTTCTGCCACCTCACAAGGTCTTCCCAAGTTGACCACCCCTTTCATTACTAACCATGCCATCTTCTCAAACTCCAACTACGATGGTCACATTAACTGCCAGTGCATCTAACCATTACTGCCTCCACCAGACCCACTGGGACATGTGTCACTAAGGCACTATGTTGCTATGCATATCCTTCGAGCAATTTCCCATAGCGAGATAGCACCGACTGTGGATCCAAACTGATCTGATGATCGTGAAAACTTGTTGTATTACTGCACTATCTCCTTAAAACTTTTGGTCCCATGAAACACTTGGCAACCACTTGGCACAACCTACCATCCTCATCTTGGTGAGACTTGGCCCAATGAATCCAGGTGGCACAATGGCACTATGTCGCTATGGATAATATCATCACAGTTTTCCATAGCAAGATAATGCCCACCTTTCATTTTCCTTACATCTATGGTGATCATCAAAATTGCACGACTGCACCACTGAGTTGGCTGAGTGGACCAATGAAATATCACCATTGTAATATGACCCACCTAAAAACTACCATTGAGGACAAGCTGTAATATTACTTTGGAGAAGGGCGGGCCCATGATGTCATTTGTGCCATGCATCGCTGAGGCACTATGTCACTATGGATAATATCCTCATAGTTTCCCATAGCAAGATAGCACCAACCATTGATCTTCCTTGATCCGATGATGGGGACTTGTGGGCCTGTAGAAACATTAAAATGTGCAAGGAAAGAAATATAATAAGGTTAGCATAAAATATTTTGTGCCCTTTTTGAATATTTGAATATTTAAAACTTGTGAACATTACTACATTGAATTTAAATGTGGTGATTCTGGTGGGAAGGCAAAATGACCAACACCTACCTCGTGAAGCTTGATGTTGTCCTACAAACAACTCTGATTTTGTTTCTACCTTTAGTAGTCCATGAGCTTGAGGCTACCTAGAAATCTAGCTACCACTGGTCGGCAGGCACGATATCATGATATAACGACCTATAATAGGCTACCTCTTGAACTACCCATGTCTCTACTCAGTGAGCTACCATCGCCTCCTACATAACCACCATCACTACCCTAGGTTACACTAGCTACCTAGCTATGTCCCACTATCAGTGATACTCATCTAGCTGAGCTTGATGGGTATCCCACTCTACCTATAATGTCGCTACCTCTCATTAGAGGGCCTTTATCTCTGTGTGGTCCTCTACATCCTCCACCATCTAAAAATTGGCAAACTCCCTAGCATTAACATGTGCCTATAGGGCTACCAAAGCCTCCTATGCACTGTCTACCCTAGGCCTCTACGCTTGTACCTCTACGTGTAATGCCACCAAGGCCTGTTGTGCACTGTTGACTTATTTTTGCTCTACCTGTACCTCCCCATGGAGTTAGGAAATGTTTATATGGAGATTATCCTACTTTTCCCTCATCATGTCTGCATCCTTTGGCCCTGGTAGCTGCTACACCTTTGGTGTTGGTGGAACCTATACTTGTGTCCCTAAAGGCATCTGTACCTATGGCTCCTATGTTGGCCCCTATGCTGGTACCCTCCTCACATGAGCTCTGCACCCCCACGATCCCTCCTATGCCTCGTATGCTGGAAATGGCATCATAGTTACTTAACCCTCATCTCCTACACTATCACCATCTCCCTATGCCTACTTAGCTAGTAGTGGTGCTCTTGGCACTATCAAACAGACTAGCTAGTGTGTTGTCCAGCACTAGGCATAAGTTAGTGTCATACATGCATCACCTATATCCTACCAATCAACCCAGGGCACTAGCTACATGGATCACCAAGAAATCTATGCCAATCACAAGTTGTTCCCATGACCCCATATCCTGTCATACTCTTGTGATACCACCAGATATAAGAATCTATTAGGTAAATCATCCTACACCCAACCAAACTATCTTCACACCCTAGAGGGCATATATCTCATAATAATGTGCATCAAGCACCAAATGAGCCAATAGTTTGTCTTTGTAGAAAAGAGATACCTCTAGTCCTCTAATTTGTCCTCTCCTTTAGCTACCAACATGTTTCCCCATCACTATACACCATCATATGGTGTCCACTCAAACATGATGATCTTGTTAATGCACCTATGCCAAAATCCCACCGACTCTGTAGAAGTATACTGGATGGGTGGCCTATACCTACATGTGAATGGCTCCCTAGACTACCATGTCTCCCATCTAGTAATCAACTATGTATTTTCATTGTGCTTCTAAGACCATACAATCAATAGTGTCAGCCCTATCCCCATGTTCCTCTATGCCCTATAGGTGCACATGTATAGATCATGATATAACTCTGCCAAAATAGTCTGGCCCCAGCAATAAAATGCACCATCATCTTATAAGAGGGTGTTGAGCACCCATGTCTATCTAATACAAAAACCATACCCATCATGGTCTGACACCATCCTCCAAATGAGTGATACCAAGTATATGGCCAATCGGGGTAACCTCTACTCTAGTGCCTCCCTCCATGTGAACCAAGATCTCTGACTAGAAAGTCTCTATTGTGGCCTCCTGAAGCACTCCTATAGAAAGGGATCTGTACCCTCTAGTACATACTTATGATACATCCCCCAAATGGGCACTCATAATATCCTCCACACATCCAAAAGTGTAACCATAGCCTCTCTAGTAGGTAGCTAGAAGTTGGATGTTGGGGTGTGCCATTACTGGATAAGCATTGACATCTACGCTGAATGGGCTCTTAGATCGGGCCACTCATGAACATGCTCTAATTTGCATAGTTAGACATATCCCCACTTTTCCTCTTTCAACCTCTCCTCCAACACCATGGTCAGAGGATAGTGCTCCCTTGACCAGAATACCACCATCCCTCCTATAGCACAGACGTCTAGATGGTCAGTTTCCTTTATCTTATGTCATCCTCTTATATGGGGCATCTTCCCCTATTCTCTATCAATTTGTCCCAATTTCCAAAGACACTAATTGACATAGACACCAATTTTTGTAAATGATAATTGGCATAGACAACAATCAACATAGACAATAGTCATTGGAGAAGTCATTTTGGCATCTCTAGTGGCTATGCAGATGCCAATTTACTACCTGTGGCTACTAGTTTGTCATTTGTGGAGATGACAACATGCTAACCATTGTCCCCACTTCCCTTTTTCACCCCTATTTCATCTGCACATATGACAATGTATCTTGTCATCTCTGCAAACCCCCTTTCCCCCTTTTGTTGTCTACGCAGATGATAGGATAGATCTTGTCATCTCTACAGACATCACAGTCCCTATTTTGTCATCTATGTAGACAATAGGGCAGAGACTATTATTTCTAACTTGATCGCATTTTTCCCCTATTTATTATGTAATAAATGCTACTTGGCATACCACAAGAAAAAATTAATGAAGCTGGGATAGTTGACTCACCAGTGGGCCCATCTCTGCTAGTCTTTGGTGCTCCCAGATGTGCTCACCAAGCTATAATTTCTTAGTAGGTTCCACCCTTCGCTCTGCTTCTCTGCTCTCTAGGTGTGCAAATGACCCTTCCTTGAGGCCCTTAGAGGCTTATATAGGCCCTCCAAGACCCCTTTTTGAGCTTGTGTCCCTTCTAAGCTGCATTAGTCCCTTGTTTTTACCTACAAGTCATGTAGTGTCTTCATTTATCCCATTTTCTTCTCATTTTCTTTCTTCGAAAGACCATTTTGCGAAAATTGCCCCAAAAAAAAAATTTGCCCAATTTTCATGAGGGGGCACCCTCCTCCTCTGTCATCACTTTGACACCACCCCTAGGACTCCTATCCTTTCTGGGGCAACCTATATTTTATTTTCTTTGATATAATGTCATCCTAACATCATATCAAAGAGGGGCAAAATGTAGATGCTTAAAATCATCCCAAACACCATATTAATTTATTTAATATTTCCCTTGACATTATAATTAATTATTTATTAATTAATTATATTAGTCATATTCTTCTACTTATTTAATTAAATTTATTTAAATAAGTCCACTTTCCTAATGTATTTGAATTTAATTTAAATACTTCCATCCCTAATGTGTTAAATTTATTTAATACATGATCCTCAATAAATCCCCTTGTTAAATAAATCATATTTATTTAATTCCCTCCATCTCCATTAATTTCTCTATACCCATGATTAAATTAAACCTTATTTCATTTAATTTTAAATCTAGCCTAAAGCCTAGTCTACAATCATCACTTTCATCCTTTTAAGCCTACCCACTACTTAATCCCATTTAATCACCCTAAACACCTTGCTAAACCCCCTTTTATTCCTAAGTGTGTGCTCACACATGTGTGAGGAACCCTCACACTTTCTACACCCCTCATGCCTTCTACACCTCTTACACCTTTGTCCCCCACTCCTTTCTTCAAATTTGCTCACACATGTGTGAGAAAACTTTGAATGTTGACCACTTGCATGGCTTGCTTACATGTCTCCCTTGTAGAACTTATATGGATGCCACATAGATTTCACTTCACCAAGGCCTCTCTCAAGCCTATAAATAGAGCCCTTGTCTCAAGCATTTGACATCTCCCTCATATGCATTGTTATCATGTTAGTTTGTCATTTGAGCTTTTTAGTGATTTCTTAAAATTGCATTATTACTAACCATTTGGTAGTTGATAGAGTTTATCTCATTTTGCATTGCTAGATTAGTTTCTTTCTTGCATCCATCTCCATATCCTTTGAATGCTCTCAAACATGGTTGCTTCCATAGCCATCATTTGAAGTATTCTACACTCATTTAGCATAGGTTCATTCTCATATTTGCATTTCCTATCAAGAGATTCACCATAGTTGTGTTTTGGGAGAGCACACCAACATCCCTCCAATCAAAAACACACCAAAAGGGCCTCTCATGGGTGCCTTTGTTGGGTTTTTTTAAGTTGCATGAGAATTTGGCTTTTGGTTGCTTTGAGTTGCGAAATTCAAGCAAGTGTTAGTGATGCTTCATTTTATTTTGAATACTTGATATATTTATTGTAGCTAGCATTTTCTTGTTTTCTCTTGCTTCTAATAGGCAGGTTTTCTTACATAAAGATACCCACAAAACTTCAATACTACAGCATAAAGTTGGCCTGTTAAGGCTTACAATGATCACTTCTAATGATCTTCCCTATTAGGAGCAATTAGGACTACTAGGTCCACCTTGTTAGAGGTTTTACAAACATATAATGAAGTATGCACTCAGTAAAGATATTTAAGAAAAGACTATTAAGTTGACCATATTTAAGGATTTGAACCTGATTCACCTGTTAGGATGAAATAGTATATCTTACTTACAATTGAATTTTTTATTAAGATCCTTGAAGTAGCGATCACCTCTTTTTGATAGATGTAACTTGACTGCTCCTGATTTGACCTTGCTATAAACTTAGCTTTCTTGCAGATTCACATTCACATTTTTATCATCACATTAGCATTCTCATGCATTAAAATATTATTACAATTGGGTATGATACAATACATTACATATATACCAACCCAATTCACATCATTACAAGGTTGTCCAATACACAAGTTAACACCAATATTACTGAGTCGGCCCAAATGTAGAAACTCAGGTTCTGAAAGCTAACCTGGTGAATTTTTGGTACACATTTTCCACTATCATTACTTGGCATCATCATGCACTTGGTAGAAGTAGAGGCTTAGTCCATACTAAATAGTTCAACATCGTTTCAAATTCGGTAGACACTAGAGACTTGGTAGATGCTATGTCACTCGGTAGAAACTGAATTCCACGTTTACCATGCCTACACTCCGTAAACCCTAATCATCCCATCACTTGGTTAACACTAGCTTCACAACACAAGAACTAATGACTTGGTAGAAATCGTGAATCTTGGTAACCACTAAATTTCTTAGTAAGAACTGCTAGACGTTGTACTACCTAAATTCACTTGGTAACCACTAGAATGCTCAGTGTGAACTGTGAAACTTGGTAACCACTAAATCACTTGGAAAACACTAGAGATTGATCGAAGAGCTTGGTAACCATACAAAATCTAAATAAGTGTTGTCACTAATAAAAAACATGACTTAATGCCATCAATCTCCCCCTTTGGCATTAGTGAAAAAAACACTTATTTGCCCAAACTTATATACAGTGACAGGTTGATTTTTATTTTTATTTTTCAAAATTTGTATTTGTAACTCTATTGTATATATATTTTTCATATATCTCCCCCATACAATTTACATATCATATCAGGCACAATATCATACTGAGAGTATATACAAGTATCTTTTTTCCTTATATACATGTCTCTCTCCCCCTTTTTCACAATAATGCCAAAGATTTAAAATCTACTTATATAGAGACACCAAAATGTGAGAGAAAATCATAATGCAAAATTTTGTAGGTTTGAAGTACAACTTGGACTTCTATAGAGATTTCAATCATATGATCTCCAATTGAAAAATTATTGACATAGATTAATGTTTTAGAATAAGCAATATGCTTTTTCATTGTATCCATGATAGGAAGGATCATGTTCTAGATCTCTATAAGTGTAGACCAGATCCTTGCTTACTCTCTCAATAACTTTGCCTACATGTCTGATAGGAATTTGATCCTCATGTGGTGTGCAGAGCTTGAATTGGGGTCAAGCTACAAATTTTGTGCACTGGCCTTCAGATCCTCATCAATCTTATTAAATTTTCTCTTTATTTCTTTTGTATGCTCGGTAACATCACATAACTTAGCAAAACAAGATGTTACATTTGTGTAAGAATTTTCAAGATTTTCCAAAATTGAAGAAATTTCTACTTGCTGAATAGCTATCTTCTAAGCAATGTGCTCAAGCACTTTATTGTCAAACTTCTTCTCTACTTTCTCTATTATCTTTTCCTGGCCACTAGAATCCTCACTAAATTTTTTAACTGCCTCTTTTAATTGCAACAAAATGTGTTGATAAGAATCAACATCAACACCTATAGCCTCTATTAAAATGTTTTTAGCACTCTCTATAATTTAGAATTATTTTTCTCTCTCTCTTCTCTTAGTTGCATCTATTTAGCCTTCTTTTCAAGGATCTGACTAACTAATCTCATTTACTCTATGATAGCATTGTCAAAATCTAACTTGGGAATCTCAATCTACTTATCCAGATCTATGTCTTCCTCTATTTCCTTTCCACTAATTAGAAGTTTTAGTTGTGTCTTCACTTCAACTTTTGACATTAATGCTTTAAATTTTAAAACAAAAACAATAGTGGAAACAGTAGGGCTTGCATTAAAAACTTGTATAGTGCCTACTGATGGAATACTTACTGGAGTACTAAAAGAATCCAAAATTGATGTAATTGCCAAACTTCCCAAAATTGAAGTATTTATAGGTGGAATAGTGATAGAAGTATACAATTGAAGAACTTATTAGAGCACGTAAAACTAAAGTAGTCAAAACTGAAGAATCCAAAACTATAGAACTAGAACCTCTACTTACTACTGATGATCCTAAATCAAGAGATGAAGAAGAGGAAGGTTACAGCTCAGTAGATGAAGTGGTAGAAAATTCCATTAGAGATACTTTGAGTTGAGAGGGAATGAAGAGTGATTTGAAATTTGATGTATCTACTATTTTCACAATCAAACTTGTTGAAGTTGTCTCCATACTTGATGATATTGTTGTTATTATTGGAGAGTGAGGAAGGGAGGCTATGATAACCACAACTATCCTAACTAGATCACTTTCTTCTTCTTCTTGCCTATCTTCCTCTTCAGCTTCTTCCTCTTTATCTTCTTCATTAATTCCTAATATTCTTTAGCTTCAATGGTGATAAAAGGAGTATTGTCTTCTTCATTTTCTTCATTCTTTTCACTATCATCATCATCATATTTGATCTCAATAGGATATTCACTATGTTTTTGAAGATGGAACACATTTTTCCATAAGTTTGTAACATTCTTCACAACATACTCAACATATTTCATTAGAACAAGACAAGTATTGAACTTTAGAGTCATTTTGCTTTCATTGTCTTTTAATGTTTTATTGACCTCTACATCTGTCAAGTTGGGCACCAAATATTTTAGTGTTTGAGAAAAAATGTCTTTGACAATCTGAATGGTCTTCTCCCATCTAACCTTGACCTTATCCAAAACAAATTAAGGGATTTGTGATGCAAACTAGTCAGGAGAGAATTTCCATTTGCGTAACTTATCCATGATTAGATCTTCTACCTCTTTCTATTCTATTGGAGTCCTAGTCTCATATTTTAGTGCTTTGAAGTTGTTTATTCTAGCACCTTCTCTTAATTGTTTCAATCTTTCTTGAAATGTGGGAGGAGGTCAGCTAAACACAACATCACTATCATCATTTCTCGCTTTCTTCTTAGATCTTCTTATGAATACAGTTGTAGAGGGCTTGGATGGCTTGGTTATAATCATCTTTCCTTTCTTCCTTGTAGGCTCTTCTTCCTTTTCTAATTCCTCTTCTTTCTCAAATTCTTCTTCATCTTCACCTTTTTCCCCAGTAATCATAAGAGGGGCATTTTTTGTTTTCAATTTTGATATCCTCCCCTTACCTTTATTTACTGCCTATGGAAGTTTAATCTCAAGTTCTATTCTTGCTTTAGCTTCATCATAGGTTTCAAAGAGAGGTTCCTTTAGATCTATAGGCTCATTCACCAGGGCTTCAATTATTTCTTTTGCCTCATTAATATTAACCTCATAAGGAAGAGGTTTTACCCACACTATTCTAGGCCTTACTACCTAGATGTATACCATGTGACTATCAATCGTAAAATAGACATCATCCTTATAGTCTTCAACCAATTTATGTGGTATCCAGAACTTGTTATTCATATTTTCATTGAAATCTTAAAAATAATTGTCCATTATGCTGTCAAAATTTTCACCCATTTCAGCAATAAACTCATTTATCTAATATAAGATGGGTGTGTCTTTTCTCCATACCATTGTGCCTTTAGAGGGGAAAAACTTTTGAACATAAAAGAACAAACATGTCAACAGTGAACCAAACTTGCATGGGTTATTCTTTGAATTCCTATTGCTTTCCATATTCTTGTTCAACTATTTCAACATTAAATCTACTAGGTCATATGCCAAATCCTTCGTAACAACCTTATAAGCTAGGTCAACTGCCTCACACGACACACTATTGAGTCAACTTGAGTTGTAGATCTTATGAGCAATCATATGAATGCCAAATTTGAGTTCTACATTAGTTACATTGCTAATTTTCATTCCTCTTCCATCCCACTTGGCTAGATTTTTCTTTTGAAGCTCATCTCGACCTAGGGTTTTTGTGACTTTGGCCTTGGTAAGCATAGGGTGAATAGTAATTTGATGAATCATTTTCTTTGTAATCAAAACTAGCTACTCTAACCACAATTGACCATTATGAAATCAGCTTAAGATATACCTAATCCATTTGATCTAAAAGTTTTGTAGTAGGTGAGGAATATTGGTTAAGCCTTTCTCTTCTAGGTGTTTATGCTTGGGTTTAAGAGTTACATCCACACAGAGCTCACTTAGGGCACTATCCATTTCTAGGGTTCTTATCTCCTGAACAACACACTTAAAATGAGTTCTAATATCATTAATAAGAAGTACCTTTGGTGGAATTAGTGACTGAGCTCCATTCAGGTCAAGGGATTTTGCAATCGTTGGCACCAATTTGAAATTAAGAGCTTTCCACTCAACTCCTTGCACCAACATTTCCAATCCTTTCTTTTCCTTGCTACTGCTACTATTGGATGCCATGATCACTTAGTAAACTAAGAAAATTCTTCAGAAAAATTTTGCTATAAATTATGCTCAAGATTGCTAGAATGCTCTGCAAATTGCTATGTTCTCAATATGTTGAATTCACAGTGAAAATGTAGTCAAATTCTTGCCTTTTGATAATAAAAATTCCATTAATCCTCAATATGATGAGAGCCATAATGGCATAGTGCATGATAGCCTATCATCCACTATCTACTCAAATTTCTCTTTAGAAGCTTGTAACTCAGCAACCAAACAAAACCTTGTTACTCCTAACTTTGCTTGGTATGACCCAACCTTACTTGGTGATTACTAATGTTGAACTCTTGTGATCCCTCTATATCTAGAATAATGATTTGGTTCTTTTCTTCCTTTCAATTGGAACTATTTAAAATTTTTCCTTGAAAAGATAGTTCTAGTTCTTTCTTAAGAACTTAATTGTAGATGGTGGAGTCACCCACTTCTTGAGTGACATGACCATCATCACTTGAATTAGCTTTCTCGGTAGATTTAGGAATCCACTGCTATCTCATTTGCTTCCTGATGTTATCAACTTTTGCTTTCTTTTCATCTTCAACTCTACCTATATTCATGTAATTCTTAGCTATATGACCAAGTCCAGTACATGGTAACATCTTATTGTAGTATCATTTCTTCTCATGTGATGTCTAACACAATTTATGCCAATGTGTCCATATTCTCCATAGTAATGACATCTACACCAAGTATTTTAGTCACAACCAAATATTTCCATTACAAATTGTTTAGTTGGATTGAATGGTTTAGATCTACATTTAGAAGCCTTGTGACCTTGTTTCTTTCATTTGTGACACTTGCCTTCAAACTTTGGTTTCTCCATGCATTCATTAGCTTTATGACCATGTTGACTACAATTGTAGCATTTTCCATTGAATTTTTCCTTTCCACTACTCCAACATTTGTTTGATATATGACCTATCTTACCATAGTAATTGAAAGTAGGTCTCTGATTCCTTTGAGCACCTTGTTTGGAGGATTCACCTTCTTTGTATCCAAGTCCTACTTTACCCTTTTGCCTATAAAGCTTCTACTCATTTTGCTAATTCAATTGATCCATGTCTACTTGGGATTTCATTATTCTTTCATTGAGTTGCTTCTCAAAATTTAGATAAACTTTCATCCTTTCATTGATTTTCTTTTTAGTGCTTAAATCATTCCTTAACCTTTCATTTTCAGATCTCAAACTCATGATTTCTTCATTTGCATTGGAGAGCTGATTGATAATAATTTCTTGCTGAAGGGATTGATTTTGAATTTCATTGTTCCTTACCTCCAAGTCTTCTTTTTCCTTATTTATCTATTCTAAGATTTCACACAATCTTATTGACTAGATTTCTTGTTATCTTTTCAATTTTCTTACTTCTTATAGGGATCCATTCTTTTCTAGGAGTTCTTTGTTTGCATCATTTGCTTCATCTTAACTACTTGAGGAAAAAAAACTCTTCAATCTTGTCTTCAACATACTAGTGGCCATTCATCTGATTTCCAAGTTCTTTTCTTCTTTTTAGGGATTGAGAAATATGCTCTTTTTCATTCTTGAGTTGAGCTATGGCCATCTCCAGTTCTAGCTTTTCATTGTCAATAGCTTTGTCAAGTCTAAATATCTCCATTGACCTTGATCTTTGCTCAAGTTGTCAAACTTTATCCTAAGAACCACAAAGCTCTGATACCAATTGTTGGAAATAATCAAGACTGGCTAGGTTACTGAGAGGAGAGGGGTGAATTAGTAACCTCAAAACTTTTGAACAAATTCAGCACTTAATAACATAATCAATTTACCATTAATAGATCTAATCTATTGCATGTATTAGAAACTATAAGCACAAAACACTTCAAACACAATATTTGGTGACCCAAAATCCTTCCAAATAGAAAGTAAAACTAGGGTGGGGATGATACCCACAAAGCTTCAATACTGCAACATAAAACTGGGGTGGGGATAATAGCCACAAAACTTCAATACTGCAACATAAAGTTGGCCTGTTAAGGCTTACAATGATCACTTCTGATGATCTACCCTGGTAGGAGCAATTAGGACTGCTAGGTCCACCTTGTTAGAGGTTTTACAAACATACAATGAAGTATGCACTTAGTAAAGAGATTTAAGAAAAGATTGTTAAGTCTACCCTGTTAAAGGATTTGAAGTTGATTCACCTATTAGGATGAAATAGTAGATCTAACTTACAACTAAATTGTTGATTAAGATCCTTGAAGTACTGATCACCTCTTTGTGATAGATGTAACTTGACTACTCTTGATTTGACCTTACTATACACTTAGCTCTGCTGTAGATTCACATTCGCATGCTTATAATCACATTACCATTCTCATGCATCAAAACATTATTACAATTGGGTATGATACAATCCATTACATATATACCAACCCAATTCACATAATTACAAGGTCGGTCAATACACAAGTTAACACCAATATTACTAAGTTGGACCAAATGTAGAAACTTAGGTTTTGAAAGCTAACTTGGTGAATTTCTAATACATGGCATCCACTATCATTACTCACCATCGTCATGCACTTGGTAGAAGTAGAGGCTTGGTCCATACTAATTACTTCAACATAGCTTCAAACTCGATATATAGTGGAGACTCAGTAGATACTATGTCACTTAGTAGAAATTGAATTCCATGTTTACCATCCCTGCACTCAGTAAACACTAGTCATCCCATCACTCGGTTAACACTGACTTCACATCACAAGAACTGATCACATGGTAGACTATTAGAATATTCAAATGGGAAGAATACTTCTGAGAGGGAGGGGATGAATCAGAAGTATTACACTTTATCCATTAAAAATTTTAACTGAAAGTATATTACATGCATGTAAACATATGAAATAAAAATGAAGTAAACACATGCATCAACAACACATAACACTAGATTTTGGTAACCCAGAAACCCTCTAGGAATAAGAAGGTAAAACTGGGGTGGGGATGATACCCACAAAATCACTACAACAATAATTATTTTGACCACTTCTGATGGTCTACCCTATGAAAGGCCTGCCCTGTTAAAGGTTTTACACTATATCAATAGTGACCTGGTTAAAGGATCTACAAACACTTTTCATTAAGTGTCACCCTATTAAAGGATTTAATCGTCTCTTCAAAGGATCTACAACCTAGCTGTTAAGCTAACCTATCAACATAGGATTTTCTTTCTAATACAATTGCTAGAGAGTATTAGGTATAATAAACTTGATAGCTTACAATCCTTGATTGCTGAATTTAGGCACTTGATCCGCTCTCTCTAATCTTGATTCTCTAAGATTCTATATATGTTCGTATCTCTTGCTTTGTTCTGATCAATAGAATATCTAATTGTTGTTCTTTTCCTCTAAATATTTTCACTCTTCACGCTGAATTTCACTATAGCTTCCCCATATACTTCTTTTTCATCATTTACAATGAGATTGCATCTTCCTTATAAAGACTTTCAAAGACTTAAGGTTAGGTATGGATCTACGATCCATATTGAATCTTTATTTCCTACTCATTCCTTGCACTTTTATTATTGGTTGCATGCCTTCTCCATTTTTCTTATTGGATACATGTAGATTGCATAAGAAATACAAAAGATTTGATCTTATCACTTAGATTCTTCGAGATTCATCATATGTCGGCCATAAAAATGGTTTACATCTAAGTTTGTGCCTTTTCAAACTCATATGTACATTATGTATTACTTAGCACTTTCCAATTCTTGATGCTCGGTACATAAAAGAAACTAGCTCACTCGGCTCCTGTAGTGATTCTATCCTGCCCGGCATCATCTATGACTCAGCACCTAAATATTACTCGACACTTGTATCATGCTAGGCACTTGTAGTCACTCAGCATTTGATCTTCACTCGGCACCTAAAGATCATTTGGTACCTGTCAAAATTCTGACTTGGCATACATAGTGTACTCAGCTTCAATGTAGAAGGTCGTTAAGTGTGTTGGCACTCAAATGTTAAAACCCATTCTAAGACTAATATAGACATTGTGAAGCTTGGTAACCATTGAATTTCTTGGTAAGAACTACTAGACTTTGCACTGCCTAAATTCACTTGGTAACTATTCGAATGCTCGGTATGAACTATGAAACTTGGTAACCACTAAATTGCTTGGCAAACACTAGAGACTATCAAAGAGCTTGGTAACAATACTAAATCTGAATAATTGTTGTCACTAATAACAAACATGACTTAATACCAACAGATACCTTCTTGTTTCAAAAACATTCTCTTATCAGAGTTTATGCATGTCCCCAACCACTTCATGTATTACCAAATTATATCTAATGCAATGGACAAGTGTGATGTGGTCCAACCAAATTCACAAAGTAAAAATGTGCAAGGGAAAGGCTATGTTCCCTAAACCCACAAACAAAAACTATCCACTTTACAACTCCTACACCTTCCAGTGAGAAAGATTTCAAATTTCCTCCAAGCTTTTCCAAATGACTCTTCAAAAAAATAAAATTAGATACTCATTTCAGTCTTCTTAAACATAGGTTAAACATAATAGAGGTTGTTTTGGAACAACAACCAAATCCCCAAGCTTGGCACCCCTTTTAAGCATAAAATAGGGTGATTTTACAAAGCAAGTATATGCTTCCCATACTTCGAAAGCTTCATGCTTTTAAAATTTCTCAAAAATGAACCCAATAAAAGGAAAATCAAATCAATTTGACTCCCCAACCTCTACAAATAAGAAACCCCCAATTTGGCCTCTTACAAACCCTCAAATCTAGGGCTTTCTAAAAGGGTTTCCTCCCAAGAAAATATAAAATAATTGAAGGTTTATTTACCATGTACAACATATATCTATATGATATCTACCATTAAATTCCCCTCTCCAATGGATGGATCTTTGGCTGCTACACTCCAAGCATGCATTTCATGCACCTACAACCACCAAAAACCCATTAAAAGCCTACATTGTGCAAACCCCTTCCCAAAAATTTTTAAAATGATTATTTACATTAGAATATAGGTTTATTCCATGGGAATCATATTCCTACATCTATGGAATGAAGAAATGCTCTCTAAATGCCCAAAACTTGAACAAGTTGTTGCAAAAGTTGCTTACAATCAGTATTTTTGGCCAAATGATCCTCTACTTGCCTTAATGCACTAGAAAATGGTTATATATCATTCTAGTGGATTCAAAACATCAAAAAAACAATGAGTAATCAACCCAAACAAAATATCCAATGTAAAGTGCTCAAAAATGGAGTTTTTATTGCATTCCAATTGCTAAATGTATACAATGTTGATGAATTTTGCACAATACCCTCAATCTGATGATCATATCCCTTTACCAAGCTATATAAGATGAAATAAAACTTCCCCATCCATATTCCATTGGTTGGAATCCATAAAAAATGTTAAAATGCTCAAAAATTGGTTTACCCTCCTAATCTAGTATATAGTTGTTAGGATTCAAAATTTGAATTTAAAACCTTATTAAAATGTTTTTAACTCATACTTTATTGGTTTATACCACTTAGGAATTATTCTAATACCCTCCTAGGACCTGTTTGATCCCTCTAACCAATCTAGATCCCTTATTGGCATTATTGGCCACCCTTACATCATTTTTGTGCCTAAATCCTTTATCAAGATCTTTAAGACTTTTCAAGTTAACATTAAATTGTTCATTACATTTAGCCATTATAGGCTTCAATACATTCCAATCAACCTTCAAGGATACCATGCATCCTTTTCTTTTACTTGTATCTAAGGTGTGCCTAGATGTTTTCCTAGGTGCTCATGCACCAGTATCCCTCCTAGGCTTGCAATCATTGAATTTTTATGGCAGCCAACCATGGTAAATAAGGAATACTTAGGGCCAAAATTTCCCAAAGGAACCTTTTTTGTAGATGTTTTAGCATAGGAGACTTTTCAATTAGAAAAGAATCTCTAGATCAAATTCGTGCTTTCCTTAGGCATTATAACCTATCCACTGCCCCATATAGATTGTGTGACCCAGAAAATTTTATGAGAAATACATTGAAAGAGATTAAGAGTTATGTGTTTACTATTACCAAGTTTCCTCTTAAGGATTTGATTACAAACATTTTCATTGAAGGGGACGCCACAAAAAAATAAGGAAATTTGATGACATCCAAAGGGTGGAGAATGAATTAAACAGGACATACCCAAATTTAAAGGGTTTTTACTTAGATGTCCCATACCCATATAGGCTAACAAAGATGGTGGGTAATTATAGTGATATTATGGCACAAATTCCTAAAGAGTAACTAAGAGAGGAGGGGTGAATTAGTTACAATAAAAACAAAGAGAGTAGGGGTGAATAAGTTACAAAAAAAACAAATCCAAAAGTCCCTTATGGATTTCAACACAATATAAAACAAATAAATTCATGTAACTTGGTTAACATTGAATATTATGTTGTAACTCGGTTAGCACTGAATATATTACTATCACTCAGTTAGCAAATGAATCTTAAGATATTAATGTGATTAACCTTTATTAACTTAGTTGTAGAAACATAAAGAAAATAACATAAACACAAGAGATGCCAATATTTAATGTGGAAGCCCAATTTGGGAAAACCACCAATTGCAACTAGTTACTAGTTTTCACTCTTCTAAAGTGAGCCTCATTAGGAGCCAACCATGTTAAAGGTTACAAAAAACATTGTTAAGTATGACCCTATTAGAGGATTTAATTCACCCTATTAGGAGTTTCCTTGTTAGAGGTCTTTAGATAATTCAATCTAGAAATGCCACCTTCTTAGAGGATTTACCAAATAGTTGTTGGGCTAACTCTATTAGGAGATTTGATTCACTGCTATAATTATTAGAGAGTAACAATGACTTGACCTGATTGTTGATGCAATTGTTTTTGCTTATTTTAGATCTTTTTTCTTGCTTGATTACTTGATCCTCTCTTATTAGAATTTTCTTTGTAGCTCGATCAACTTAGATACTATATCCTCTTACAGATATCCTTCTAATTTTCTTCGTTCATTCATCTTCTTCAATCCCATGCTTACTCTCTTCAATCCTCAACTTGACCTTATACTTATATGAATAATCTTGTAAAGTTGACTTGAATATACATTTAATCAAACAATTTCCATCCCTTAAGTTAGCTAGGCTAATAAATCTATTCGACTCAATATGTTGTCAGTCAGCTAATATAGAATTGATTACTTGGTCAACTTAGAGAAACTCTTTATTAATCAACCCAACTCAGTCAAAATAGGATCCATGCTAACTTTCCTTTGGTAACAAAGTGAACTCAACTAACATAGGATCTACCTTCGATGCCTAAGTGAGCTCAGAAAGAACTAACTCTAAACTTGGTTATAATTGGAATGCTTAGCATACATAGGAAACTATCTTCAATGCCTAAGTGAGCTTGGCAATCATTGACTTTCTTGATAATACTTGAGACTTTTTGTAACACCAAAGACACCATACAATTGAATAATTGTTTTCAACAATTTGCTTCTCTGACATTGATGGTAACACAACATGTCATAGTACAATGATATTTTAGAGAAAAATAGAAGTAAGGATAATATCCTTAGTTTCATTCTAATTCTCATCCATGAGAACTCCCTCTATTAGTGAGAACTCCTTCTAACATCAATCTCTTCCTTAAGAGTGATTCTCTAATTTCTCCAACTACAATATCTCCCTCTGACAACAAACTCTCCTTCTTTGCTGATAAAAAATTTTTGTACTATGGAAGAAATCTTTCCCTCTTTAATATCTTATTCCAAAGACAAAAATCAATGGATATGCCATGTACCTGATATACTAACTCATATGCAATCTTCTCTAATAATACTACATCAACTTGACTGATCTTCAAAATGTTTGGTTGATGCATCACTAAATTTTTTTTAGTGGACTTCAGATAGGGGAATGACCCCTAGCTTACCTTTTAGATACAAAAATGCATCCTTAGGTAATGGTTTGATGAAGATATCTACAATTTTTTCCTTTATATTCACATATTTCAATCTCACCTCTTTTTCTTGCACTAATTCTCTTAGAAAATGATACTCTATTGCAATGTGCTTAGTCTTAGTATGCATCACTGGATTCTTAGAAATGTTAATTGCGATGGTGTTATCATGGAAGATAACTATTGGATCCTTGATTTCTTCCTTCATGTCTAGCAACAATCTTTTGAACCAAATGATGTTGGAACAATTAACTAATGTTGCAACATATTTTACTTTTGTTGTAGATTGAAAGATGAAATTTTGTTTCTTTCTTTTCCAAGATATAAGCCTCTTTCCAAGAGAGAATGCTCCACCACCTATTCTTTTCCTATCATCAATACTTCCTACCCATTTAGCATCAGTGAAGGATTTCAATTCAAATTTTCCTATTTTTCTTATACCATAAACCATAATCTTCAGTACCTTTTAGATACCTCATAATTCTTTTATTGTTATCATATATGATTTTCCTTTGGATTAACAGAGGATCTTACCACCATACCAACTACTAATGCAATATCAAGTCTTCTATGTACCACATAATGAAGTTTTCCAATCATTGACTTGTATGTAGTCTAATATATCTCTCTAGAATAATCATTTTTAGAAAGCTTATGTCTAGTAGACATAGGTATTCCAACTGGTCTAGAATGCTTCATTCCAAATTTCTTCAATATCTCTTCTAACTATAGCTCAGCTTCTTTTGATTGAGACTCAATTAGAACTATTTATAACTTGGGTTGCACTAGCTATAACTTGGTCTCCTCTACTTGAGACTTGGTTCCCATAGTCTGTGACTCAAGTTCCTCTGTCTAAGATAGCAAACATGTAGTTTCAATGAAGTCTAGGTAAACCAAATTACCTTTTGTCTGATTTCCAATTCCAACTAGATTTCCTTTCCCATCCAATAGGTTGGCTTTTTCATCCTTGAAATATACCTTGAATCCAATGTTGTTCAAATATGCCACACTAAGTAGATTATGTTTCAATCCTTCAACCCAATAAGCATTGTCACATCTAAGTTCATCAGTCAATGTAATGCAACCTTTTCCTTTTACATAACAAGGTTCATCATTTCCAAATCTAATACTCCCACCATCATAGCATTCTAAGTGCTCAAATTTTAATTTATCACTAGGAATGTGGTGAAAACAACCAATATCAATAATCCATGTGTCATTCTTGCTAATATGAGAAATGAGAACCATCTTATCATTTTCATCATCTGATTCATCTTTAATAGCAATGTAAACTATGTGAGGCCTCACTTGATCTGCCATAGCATAGATGACATATTTACATTATGATACTTCTATTTCAATGTTCTGATACACTTTTGAGGCTACAAGGTTATGTCATTTTAATATCTACATTTTGATGATCCACACTTATGTCTGCACATTAGGACCTAATGATATATTTAATGGTCTCATTACATGTTCTAAAATATTTGAATTGCTTTAATAGAAATTGAATTGTAGAAATGCTTGAAATGTTAGGTTTAGGTACTATATTAGGATTAGGTTAAGTTAGGTTACTTCTTGCCAAACCCTAAATGACATGCCATCTCCACATGGACAACACAAGTGTCAAGTGACACATTAAAACACATCACAATTCACAATGGAATGTCTCTAATGTATTCATGAATTTAAATTTACTACACATGCAAACTCACATATACAAAATAAATACATCACAATGAGGCTTTGAATTTTCCAAAGATTCACCTTGGTTATGTTATGTTGACATGGACTTGAGCCTCAGTTCCTCATTAAACCCCATGGTCAAATTCCCACACACTAAACTTGAGCATTAGTAGTCCAAGAAAATCATGTAAGTAATAAGTAAATATGTACAATAAATCATTATCCCATCCAACAATAGGCTTTCGTATTTCATCATTCAAATTAACTTTCCCATTTTCTAATCATTTTCATGTAAAATATTAGAAACATTAAAATATCAATCCCTACATATCAATACTGATCTTTTAATTAACATGATCTGAATAACATTCTAAACAACCTTATAATCTATTTTCTATCATAGTGATGAAATACTAAATCCATGACTATTAACTCACCACTTTCTATTACAGACCAATAAAGTATTCAGAAAGAATATACCTTGGAATCTACTATATATAAAAATTAATAACATAATATGGCTAACTAAGGAATGAGACTTAAAATATCCTAAATAAATGCCTAGGAGACCAAAACACAGCTAGCACTCAAATATAATAATTCAAATAAAGTGTACTTAAAAGTTCATATGCCTAGAGGAGGGCTTTAGTCAGTCCATCCTAATATATCAAAAAAAAAAGAAATAAAAATAATATTTATAAAATTTCATATGTTATAATCCACCCATAAAAGGACCCAAGAAAAATAACAATACATATATTATAATACATGAGACCCACACCCCCCCCCCCCCCCCCCCAAGGTCGACCACCCTTGGATGCATCAACTTACACCTCTCCTCACACATGGGAGGTCTCATCCACCAAGGAAATTTCTTGGTTTTGAAACACCAAACAAGGTGAAAATATTGGAAAAGGTGGGGGGGAAGTCAACAATTCTCCCAATTAATAAATGCAAACATGACCGTTCCTTGGAACCTCAGGGGGAGCACTTTATAAGGGGCCAAGATCAAAGTTAAATACCCCCATACATATCACATGAAGCATGGAGGGCCATGTTGGGAGATGGGGGAATGGTTGGGTATGTAAGAATTTTCCTTAGGGAAAAATGATGCCAAGATCAAGAAGCTCAAGAACAAAGCACAATATGGACCAAATAATGTATGATCATAATAACAATATGAGAATGAATAATGTACAAGTAAACTATAAGTGCCTCTATATAAAGGCCTCTAAAATGACTAGGAGTTAACAAAATAATAAGCCAAACAACTAAGCAAATTTCCACCAAGAGTGGATTATATTCCATTGAGCACAGAAGTTAGTACGATGATGAAAGGATAAGCTTAGATGAGTGTGTCACATAAAATTATGTTGTAGACACCATGTGCTTAATTAGAGTGCAAACAATTGTGTTTTCTACATGAAAACTCAAATGATTATGCAAACTCTAGTGTTGTAGACACCATGTGCTAAATTAGAGTTCCTAACTCTTGTGTTGGCTAAAAGACAACTCATATGAGTATGCATACTCCTAGGTGTCGAACTAATAAATAATAAAATAATGCATTTATCCTAAGTAAACTTAATTAAAGTGTAATTACTAATTATTTAAACTAACACCCCCCCCCCCCCATTAACTACAACTTAGGGGAATGCACTTATTTCACAAAAGCTATAATGGGTCCTAGCTACTAGGCCATGTTAGGTACCCATGTATAAATAAAATGTTGTACATACAATATAATGTAAGAAAAAAAAATGAAATGCAATCTCTCTGAAAATGGAGAAAGAGGGAAAACCTCATGGGAAAAACCCTCCCCCAAAAAGAGAGATAAGTACAATAGAGAAAGATGCATGTATGGATGGAGTAATCAAGACCCCCCCCCCCCCCCCCCCGCCCCCCCATTATGACATACATCATGCATATATAATAGAGAATTCCTCCATGAAATCCCCCCTTAGTGAAGGATCTTGTAATGATGAGTGCTTGAAGACAAAATAGAATCCAATGCCTGCAAACAACATTTCTCCATTTAGGAAGAAGATGCACCAAGTATAGGTCCAAGTATGCTGCTTCCCACTATGGATAGGAAGATGGAAGAGGGATCCATATGTAGTATGTTGTGGATACTGCCTTTGAAGTCTACTCAAATGTTGACAAGTCCTTGATGAATGTAGATGCCACAATCCAATTTGGTGGATGCCCAAAAGAAGGTGAAAAACAAGGTAGCATGTCCATATGAAATTGAATCAAACTCCAAAGATAAGGAATCATCCTTATAGGAAGATATGGGAAGAGAAGCAATGTGGCCTTTTCTCAATGATGAATGCACACCCATGAAAGAAGCTCCTTGATGACTAAAGTAGCTACACCATGAAATTTGAATGAAATTCCTCCTTGTGGGAAGAAGTGATGCCATAGGTGTAGTAGAGAATGCTCCTCAACTAGTAGGAAGAATCCCCAAAAGATATGATGTCTGAGAAAATTGAAATACAATCTCCAAAGACTAATTTCTAAAGTAAAAGAGTCCTTCTCCATCTACTAAAAAGAAGTGTCCACAATCATGTTAGTCTCAAAAGAAAGATCAAGTGGTTGAGGGTTAGAGTGTTCCCTTGCAACAAGTGAAGAAGAATTTTTCTCAACAAAGAGAAGATGGATGTCATCAATCATGTCTCCCACATATTCAATGTAAGACTCCACAAACAACAGTGCAATTTATGGAAGGAAGTTATCCCATGAAACTAAAATAGGAAGACATGGTGTTTCCTACTATATTGAATTAGGAGCATCTATGGCTAGAACTAGATCAGTAGAAGAAATAGGAGCATCAGGAGGTAGAATTTCAACTTGAGTTGTAGGTACCATAACTGGAGTGACTGGAGGTAGAATGTCCTCTAGGAATGGAGGAAGTATTGGATCTCCATATGCTTTCCAAAGAGCCATCCAAATATCATAAGGGTCAATGAGCTTTCCAATGACATCAAAGCAATAAGCATTGATACTGAAAAAAATGATAGACCCAATTATGTGAGTAGGTGTTAGATCAATGTAAGAGGGTAGTTCTTTGGAACATATAAAAGGTTTTATGTCCTTATGCACTCTTAGATGATCAGTCACTAAAGCACTCCATTTGTGATAGTTTCTCTTTGTCAACCTTGGTCTTATACCAAATTGACATGTGAAACAAGACTCCATGAGATCAATAAATGTATGCACCCCCCAAAATACAAAAATAATCAATGAACCCCACTAATGTCTGATTTGGAACTTTATATTTAGTGTGATTACAATGGGCCACTTGCCAATTTAGGACCTAAGTGGGCTTCTAATTATGTTGTTTACAACCTCCTCTTGGTGTTCAAATCTAGTACTTAGCAATATAGCTTAGACATACAACAATATTGAAGTTTGACCAAAGCAATACAATGAAAAAGAGGAGCTATTTCTAAAAGTGGTATTTCTATCCACCAAGCCTATAATCTGATTACAAATCTAGAAAGTAGACAAAAACTTATGCACTTTCAAAAAAATAGAAACTAATTATGTGTCCAAATGAGCTCATATTAAACCTTTGAGGTTGCAAAAGTTGGGATTTGTGATTTGCAAAAAAATTCAGGAACAGAGATCTCAAACATCCTGCAACAATGTGTAGGTCATGAAATTCTACCCCAAAACAAAAAAAATTGCTTGAAAAAAAGGAGTCTATATGATGGAGATATCGTGCTTTGAAAATCACTTATGTAATTATTTTTCTTGAATCATCGTTGTCACACCTCCAAAAACCAAATGACTCTAGATTTCACCTCAGATGTTCAATTTTGATGAAACAAAAGTTGATTTGGGGGTTTTTTGACCTTCTAAATATGATGCCAATATCTAATTTGCACCAGCAAGCTCCAATCTTCACCTAAAAAAAATCTCTCCTATTGGCCTAATGGCTAAAAGTTTTCTAGAAAATAATGCATATCCAAAAAAATAGTAGAGATGCAAATAAAAATGCAAATCTAAAAATTAATTCCAAAGATCTGATGAGATCATACCAATTTCGCAAATCAGGCCTTCAAGAGTTAGTTTGCAAAAAAATTTGCATCAAATTTGACTATGGCCTAGGGTAGGTAAATTTATAGTCAAAATTTATTGAATCGATGCTTTGAACACAATGGTGAGGTTCGCTTTGGCTCTAGACACTCCCAATAGCTGCAAATACTCTAGAACTAAATCAAGGTCCTTCGAGAGGTGAAGTAAGAATGGTCTCTAAAGGTGAAGTAAGAATGGTCTCTAATGGCTATGAAATGATGCTCCTATGGCTTTGATACCATGTAAGAATTAGCCTTAGGAAAAAATGAAGCCAAGATCAAGAAGCTCAAGAACAAAGCATAATATGAACCAAATGATTATGATCATAATAACAAAAAGATAATGAATAATATACAAGTACACTAGAAGTGTCTGTATATAAAGGCCTCTAGAATGACTAGGAGTTAGCAAAATGATAAGCCTCATAACTAAGCACATGTCCACCAAGAGTGGATTATTCTCCATTGATCATAGAAGTTAGTGTGATGATGAGAGGATAAGCTTACATAGGTGTGTCACGTAAACTTATGTTGTAGACACCATGTGCTTAATTAGAGTGTGAAAAATTGTGTTGTCTACATGACAACTCAATTGATTATACAAACTCCAGTGTTGTAGACACCATGTGCTAAATTAGAGTTTCTAACTCTTGTTTTGTTTACAAGAAAACTCATATGAGTACGCATACTCCTAGGTGTCTAACTAATCAATAATAAAATAATGTGTTATCCTAAGTAAACTTAAGTAAAATGTAAATAATAATAATTTACACTAACATGGTAGGTTAGTAGAAATGTGAGAAATTTTTTGTTAGAAGAATGGGGTGGTTAGTATAGGTTGCTAGTAAATATTTATGTTATGGATAAAGTGTTAGAGATTTGAGTTGGGGGGGCGGGGTGGGGTGTTGTGGTAAGTATAGATTAATTAGTAATTAAATTATTTGTTTGTAAGCTTAGTTAGTTCAGTATTAGGATTATTAAATTTAAATATTAATTGATGATAAAAGATTAGTAAAGGGTAGTAGTTTTGTGAATAAATAATTAAGAATTGATTTAATAATCTAGATAGTAGTACCTAGTTAGTAGAATATTATATGGTTGAAGTTAATTTAAGAATAAAATGTATGGAATTCATTAAAATAGGTATACCTATATAAAAATAAAATAAAATGGAATAGAATGGACATGGAATGTAATAAATTAAGGTTATATATATATATATAGTAATACAATTTGTAATCAAAATAGTTAGGACAAATATACATATCTGTACATTTGCAAATTAGAAAATTGTTAAGTTCTTGCAACTATATTGATGAAGAATTTGTGCTTCACTTTTATATGTGCCAAAGTTTTGGATGGGGAATCAAAATGATAGCATCACCTAGTTCTTATGTTATAGCTTAAAACAAAGGTAAGCATTGCAGAAACTTATGAATGGCATATCTCCCTTGATCTTGGCTACTAGAGTTCCGTACAGAATAAATCCTCCTACAAGTGTCACCAATTAGAATTATACATATCTAATCAATCATATCTCAGAATTCTATCATTCTACCCATGAGAACTAAAACTTGATCATAATGACAATGCTTCCTAAGTGTTGTTAAACCTTACCTTCAATTTAATGATTGTATTAGTATTACCCTAGTGTACTTAGTTGAACCTCCAAAAATTATGAGTTAATATACTTCAAATACCTTTTCATTCAATAGAGTATTCATAATAACCATATTGTTATGCATTTTTTCCATAGTTGCCTTTTTTTAAAAAAAATTGGTTGTGTTTTCCCTTGTAAAATTTGGGCATGACAAACCATTTCATCTTCCTCACTACTATTCGAGTCTTTAGCCATGTAATAAGATTTCTTACCTTTATCCATGTAGTCTTTATAGCTTTTGAAATATTTCTTGCCTTTGTACTTGTCATGCTTCTTTTCTTGTTTTCCTTCTTTGTTTGGACACCTTAAAATAATGTCACCAACTTGTTCACAAGAAAAATAGATTAGAGGTATTTTACATTTGTAATTTCCTTTTCCTTTAGGGAATATTCTTGCAAGAAGGGCTTTAATGACTTGAAATTCATCATTAGAATTGTCTTCATCTTCGCTCTCAAACCTTTTGCTTTTAGATTTTTCATTGTTCTTCTTGAGTGATAGTTTATCTTGAAATGTAGACTCAATGCCACTAGAGTTAGGAACATCATTATCAAAGTTATCTAACTCAAAGGTTGTCAAAATTCCCACTAGTGCATCCAAAGTTATATCATTTCTAGGATCACATCTCATCTCTTGAATATCTAACACTCTAATTGCATAAACAAGAAGAAGAGTTTTGAGTACTTGCCAACAACTGTCACATCATCTATTTTCCCTTTTGAGGCTCTGATTGTACTTACACTTGCTTTGATTATTTCAGTGTATTGTGCAATGTTTTCATCTTCTCTCATCTTCATCTAATCAAATTGACCTCTTAGACTTTCTTCCTTATCTCTCCTCACATTTTCATCTCCTCCATAGATATATTTTAGCTTTTTCCACATTTTATGAGTAGTAGGACAATCTTTGACTTCATCAAATTCAACATAATTTAGAGTAGAGGCAATTTCAATCATCATTATGTTTTGATTCTTCTTTTCTACAATTTGATCCACAAATAAAGGCCCAACGGGTGCCACATATTTTTATCCATATATTTCAATCTTGTTTCTCCAATGGTTACCAAATGTAGCTTCATGAGTTCCTACCATGCTTGGAAGTTATCTCTATTCAATTTAGGAATTTCCCTTCTATAAGACATCTTGATCTTTAGCTTAGGCCCTTGAAACCTTATCTAAAAGAACCAATAGCTCTAATACCAATTTTTGGAAATGTAAAGGAGTAACTAAGAGGGGAGATGTGAATTAGTTACAACAAAAACAAATCCAAAAGTCCCTCAAAGATGTCAACACAATATAAAACTAATAACTTGATGTAACTTGGTTAACACTAAATATTATGTTGCAACTTAGTTAACACTAAATATATTTTTGTCACTTAGTTATCATAGAGATCTTAATATATTAAAGTGATTAACCTTTATGAACTTAGTTGCAAAAACATAAAGAAAATAACATGAACACAAGAGACATCAAAATTTAATGAGGAAACCTAATTTGGGAAAACCACCAATTGCAACTAGTTATTATTTTTCACTCTTTTTAAGTAAGCCCTATTAGGAGCCAACCATGTTAAAAGTTACAAAACACATTGTTAGGAGGATTTAATTCACCCTGTTAGGAGTGGCCTTGTTAAGGGTTTTTAGACAATTCAATCTAGAAATTCCACCTTGTTAGAGGATTTACCAAATATTTGTTAGGTTAACTCTATTAGGAGATTTGATTCACTGCTGCAACTATTAGAGAGTAACAATGACTTAACCTAAATATTGATGCAACTATCTTTGTTGATTTCAAATCTTTATTCTAGCTTGATTACTTGATCCTCTTTGATCAAAATGTTCTTTGTGGCTCAGTCAATTCAGATACTCTAGACCCTCTTGCAGATATCCTTCTAATTCACTTCCTTAATTCATCTTCTTCAATCCCATGCTTACTCTATTCAATCCTCAACTTGACTTTTTTTTATCTCAGATTGGTTTTGACAAGTGAGTGTCAACACACTTAAGCCATTTACTTAGTTAATGCCAAACTACTAATATATGCCAAGCACAACATGTAATTATTAGATCATGTCAAGTTCTAATGAGTGTCAAGTCACCAATGTACCAAGTGGATAGACCATGCTAACTAACTCAATAGCCAAGTAAATAGTAGATGTAGAGTAATGTAGGTGCCGAGTCATAGAGTAATGTAGGTGCTAAGTGACAATATAAAGAACAGTGCATGCCGAGCATTAGGGACTTCATATGCCAAGTAAGATAGTTTTGATATATTTTTTTGTAATGGCACAAACAACTATGTAAACCATTTTTGAGCTAACTTAAGATTATGTTTTGATATTTTGGAGATAAGGACAAATCTCTATTTGGATTCCCTATGCAATTACATGTAGCCAATCAAAAAATGGGAAGGATTAAGTGGCAGAATGAATGAATCTCAATTGTAGATTCATACCTAACTCTAAGCCACCTGAGACTTCTTAAGGAGGAAAAAACCCTAAACTCTTTATGAATAGAGAAGTGAATGTGTAAGGAATTGGAGTAGCAAATAAGATACTTTGCATGCAGAACATTCAAGGTGACTTAGAAGTTATGAAAAAAGAGTGAATTGTAAAATTAGTTAGAGAAGAACAGAGGATAGAGAAAAGGATACAGCATTGAGACATCTAATAGTGAAGGATCAAAAGACATTGTTTAGAGGTGATCTATTATAAGGTAAGCAAGTTCCAACCATAAGATCTATGCTAAGACATTTTAACCGATGATTTTAGTTAAATTTCTTAACAGAGTAGTCCTAATAGGTTGTATGAGATCCTTTAATAAGGTGCTTACTTAGTTGTAAATTGAAGTCCTCTAACAAGGCACACTTCTAACAAGGTGTTGAAATCCTCTAACAAGGTGATACCTAATAGTCTTTGTAAGCCTTTTAATAGGATAGACCTTTCATAGGTAGATCATGTTTCATGGTCAAAACATTGTAACCTTCATTGGATACACTTTATTACTCTAGTACTTAAGATTTGTGGGTGTCATCCCACCCCAATTTTACCTTCTCACTTGGAGGGTATCTAGGTAATCATATATGGTGTTATATGTGTGAATGCTTACATGGTTATATGACTTAAATTTATATGCTTTATATGTTATTTCAGTTTACTTATTGAATGCATGTGATGGATGTGTGGTGAAAGCTTATTGGTCCAAGCTTAAACTACTAATTCACCCCCCCCCCCCACCAAAGAAGTTTACATTTCATATCGTAATTCCAACAATTGGTATCAGAGCCTTGTTCTCCAAAAGAGAAGCTTTGTAGCTTTGAGGAAAGATCTTTAAATGGAATTCTACAAGTTAGGAAAGATTATTGAAAACTAGTAGATTGAAATACATCTTATACTACATCAACTAAATGATGCAAGAGAGAAAATAAAGAAATCCTTGAAGAGAAGGAAAGAGATTGATATTACGAAGAATGACACACTATACAACGAGATAGACACTACTAAGTTATTTGCTAATGGTGACTCCAATGAGTTTGATGCAGTAATTTTAGATCTAATGAAAAAGAATAGAGTCCAAGCTAAGGAAATAAAGAATCTCAAGTTAGAGAAATCATCACAAGCTATACTACTATGAAGTGACTAAAAAAAAGAAGAAAGCTATAGAAGACAAATACATGATTGAAGAAGAGAAAAGAATTCTGGTCAATAGATTGGAAGAGAAGTCAAAAGAGCTAACCAATATTTCCAACATGCAATTGGATGCTCTAAGTCAAATGATGAATGCCAACTATGAATTGAATGTCAAGGACATTGAGATAACTACATTTAAGTTACAGAATGAATAGTTGCAAAGTGAGCTAAAGAAAGAAAAGGAATTTGTTGAAAGTTTCAACAAGCCAAATGAAGTTTTCAAATACTTTAAGAAATTATTGAGATCTCCTAGATCCAAGAATGATACATTAGGACTAGGCTACACAAGCACTAAAGAAGGAGAATCATCCAAAAGTGCAGAAGAAAGGAACAATAAAGGTAAGAACTCCAAACCTACTTGTCATAATTGTAAAAAGAAAGGACATACTACTAATTTGTGTAAGAGAAAGTCCAAAAATTAGAATTTCAAGCCTAAGATCATGATTCATTATTAGAAGTGCAACAAGCAAGGTCATCAGGCACATAAATGCAGAGCCAGGACCATGCATACACAAAGATTTGAAGGATATTGCTACAATTGTCAAAAGTATGGACATAGAGCTTTTGAATGCACATCCAAACCGATGTGGTCATTAAATAAGAAAAAGACGGTAAGGAATAATGACAACTCTTATAATTGGAATTATAATACAAGATATAGTTTTTATTATTGTCAAGAATATGGAGATGTTCCTGAGAATTGTATGAAGACACACTTCAAAGGTAACTACCAAAGATGGTTAAGTCAAACTACATGTTTTATTTGTTTGAATACTGGTCACATTAGTAAATATTATCCAACTAGGTCAAAGGAACCAAGTTGTGAATTTGATAATGGTAAATGCAAGGCAGATGTTGAACACATCAAAGATGAGATGAACAAGACATGGAAAAAGAATGATGTTTGGAGCACATTAAATGGAGAAGGGATCACTTCACCCAATGGGTTAGGTGATCACAACTCATCAAACTAATCAAACAAGAGGTATGTGGGACTGATATTTAAAGGTTATATCATTCATTAGTTCCAAAAAGGAGACAGTACTAAAAAGACTACATTAGCATGAATAAAGATGCAAGATGTTGTTAGAAATTAAAGACAAATCTTTAATTTTTTCATGTTCTTGAAGAGTATGAAAGTTTACTATATGTGTCAAGTGGAATGTTAGTTGATGTCAAGCTCATAGTAGCTACCAAGTAATGGAAATATCGATGGATGCTAAATGAACCCAAAATTGGTTATTGTCAAGCTTGTAGTTGTGTAAGTACTCAGCATTAAATGCAAGGTTTTTCAAATGGTATATGATCGATTTGAGCTCATTTTTCATCATTTTGAAATCAAGAAAGAGCAAGAAGAGTGAGAGGTGATGTAGAAATTCTTTAGAAGTGATTGCAAAATATTTATGTAGTGATTCATCACCATTTCATCTGATCTCGTAAGGTATTTATCAAGAGTCAAGCTATGCAATTTAAATTTTCAATAACTCTAACTTGTCACGATGGCATCAAGTTAAAAAAATGTTGAAGGAAAGGAAATTTTAAATGTTCAGCTAGTAAGTAATGAAGTTAAGTAGCATTTATTTAAAGTCATTCCTGACATCACTTATAAACAGGACCCTTCTGGCGCATTGTCTATGATCCTACCAAATGTGATAATGATACAAGATGTGAGAAAATGTTACAATTGTAAGATAGGAAGCATTGGTGATATGGAAATAAGAGATGCATACAAAAAACTTTGTGAAAATGGTGTTTTGAAGGAAGAATATTAAATTTTTGAGAAAAAATATTTAACATGAGCCCTAGATCTTCCTAATGTTTTAAAAATGTAGTGGATAAGAATTGTGCTAAGCTAAAGTCATGATGATTCCTTGTGGATGGGAGGAGGACCAATCAAAATAACTAAGAAAATAATCCATAGGGTTACTAGCTACCCAACCCTAGATCGGCCTAAGGCACTCAGAAGTGATTTCATGAAAGTAATTGAAAAGAATATTGGAGCAATCTGGAATAAGAGAGGTATGATTATAGATACAATCACAAATCCTCTTATAAATTTTGTTGTAAGGGTAAATTCTATCAATCTAGTAGATTGAATAGTGTACCTTGCATAACTGTGGATGTTGGTTATAAAATTGTTAAGAAAGATCATACATATTATCTAGTAGAACTTCAATTACAAAAACTAATACAAAACCTTGGAGCAATAAGGAAAACCAAGAGTGCACAATGCAAGTTTGGTTCTATACTAGTTTGTATATTATTTTATGTACAAAACACATTTCCCTCATTTAGAATAGTAGGATGGAAGACTCATAGATTAGTTGCAGTATAGATTAGAGAATACATTGAGCAACTAGGAGAAAACTTTGAATCTTTAATGACTAGTTACTTTGTAGATTTCAAAAGGTCAATGACGGAGAGACTTGGAATACCAGTTTCCTTAGTTGAGAAACATTATAATGATGTATTTTTTCTTGTTGATACTAACTACACATTTTTGCAAGTTGTCACAGTATGGGTAAGATGGTTGAGACCTTAGAATATGAGGTCAATGTAGATGGAGCCTTAGTAGCCATAAGAGCTCTACTAGTAGAAGAAGTAGACAAGACTACAAAATTTTTTGGAAACTACGAGATGGTAAAGTCCAAAATTACCATGGATTTAAAGATTGCCTCAATTATGAAGAAGAAGGAAAAGATAGTGAAGAAATTGAAAGAAAAATTTGGAGAGGATGCCAAGGAGGAAAAAGAGGAAGAAGAGGAGAGGATGAAGAAGAAGAATAAACACAAGCTCAAGAACCTCTAGCTTTAAATCAAGACATGGTAGAAGACAAAGAAGAGGAGGAGACTAAAGGTGTTGAGGGAGAAGAAGCTGATACTACTCATGTTGAGAAAAAGAAAAGAAAGGCAAAGGCACAGCCAATGGAAAGGACAAAGAAACTTGTTAAATAAGGTCAAACAAAGCCTAGTGCACCTACTATAAGGGCCACCACACATGTAACTACCCAAAAGGCTAAGGAAAAGAAAAATAAAATAGAGCAAGGAGGATAGGAGTGGAAATGACAGAGAAGGAAGTATGTGGCTCAACCAGATTCTAATGGAGAGAAGATAGAATCATATTACAATAACCAATTCAAGGTGGTAAGTCACAATACTCTCTTAGATCTTGAGAATCTATGTGAAAATGTTAAGAAAAAGGTTTTAGTCATGTTGATTTTGATAAATTGGATAAAGAAGAGAAAATTAAAGTGGAAGAAGCATTTAATGCCATGATGTCAAATTTTAAGACCACACCACTAGAATTTTCCAACCCAATACCAAAAGGTCTATATGACATAGTTGAGCAAAAATGGCATTATTATCTGAATTTGGAAAGACAAATTAGGGAGACAACACTAGCCAAAGTAATGCCAGAATTGACTAAGGGATAGATTGCTAAGGCAATAAAGAAATATGTAGTTAGGTTCACACCTAAATATAGAGCCTTTAGCATTATCCAAAATAATATTGAAGATGTTGTTAAGAAGTCAACACAAATATGGAAACTCATTTATGGGTTAAACATTGTCAAGAAAGGACAAGCTCATCCTTCAGAGGGTAGAGATGATGATAAAGATGATAAAAAAGATGATGATAAGGAAGATGATGAAAAAGACAATATAGTTGGAGGAGAGATAGAAAAGAAAGAAGATGACAAGGCAATAGTTGAGCAGCAACAAGAAGAACAAAGTGTGCATAACAATAAATTGTCAAGTGCTAGTCCTCCTCATGATACAACTATAACTACTAAAACTATAATTTTCAAGGATGTTTATGATCCATTAGCTTAGAAAATCAATCCTCTTACTACAAAATATTTAAAGGAGATCTTAGATCAATCTACTTTGCAAGCCAAACTATGTGGAAATCTAGTTTTGGTTAGTGTAGAAGAACTATAAAAGGTAGTAATTGATGTCACAAGGGAAAAGGTGAATCCACAAGAAGCACCTTCCATCATGCCTTCAATTATTTGTGTACAACTATTGATCCAAATGATAGTAGATACATTGAAAAAGGTTGATACAATTGAGAAGAAAATAGTAGAAGAGAAAGACACTACTATCAAACTACATTAGGAAATAGGATAGATAGATTCATCTATACCTACAGCACAAGAAAAAGGTACAAGCCAAGTCATAGTGATAGAATAGGGCAAGCCTAAAGAGATAGAACCAAAAGTGAAGGAACAAGTGGCCATCCAAGCACTGGTAGCTTTACCAACATCTGGCACTCCTTCTACACAAACTCTTCAGAAGCTGAGCATAGATGCTACTCCATTGCAGATCTCAGTGCCAAGCCCAATCTCATCAAAGATTGAAAAGGTAATACATTATGGAGATATAAGCCTTGATGAAGAAATTTTTATTCCAAAGTATGATTATGACACTATAACATTGGAACAAAAAAGCATTTTACAATAAGCCTTATAATGGAAAAAGCATCAAGAAATTCTTAGGAGAGAACATAGGTAGAAACAAGCACTTTAAGATATTAAGGACATCTTTCTCGATGCATTTAGTCTGCCAACTCCTAAAGAGACCAAGCCACTAATAGGAAAATTGTTAGATATAGTGGAAAAGGTTAATAATGAAGACCTTGATACAAATGCAAAACTCTTAGAATGGTCAGAAAAGAAGTTCCAAACTAGATTAAATGAGAAAATATCTAGTGAGATAGCACTACAACAAGTTGCATTGGCAACCAAGGTGTAGGATGTGAAGAAGGTACTTAAGAATATATTCTCATTTTACATAAAACTATGCAATCTTACTCTCTTTACCCAAGAGACCAGAAGTCACATTCTGAGTCTAGAAAGTCAAATATTTGCATTAGGTGCAAGATTACCTACAAATCTAGCTCAGAGTCAGAAGTATTTTAGGACATTAATTTATACATAAATTTAGTTAGCTATCTTAATAGCAAATGAGGCTAACATAAGAGCCAAATTAACAAGCATACAAGCTACCCTCACCCCGCACATGGAGATATTGCACTAGGAACTAAGATATGTTGAAACTCTATTAAAGAAAGACCCCAATCTTTCTACGTTAGATGGTCTAGTACACCTTGATACCAAGCTCACAATCCAAATAAAGTCATTGGATGTTGCATGTGATAACTAGGATGTAGACCTAAAGATTAAATGGATGTCCATAAATCTTTTCTAGACAAACACACCATAGGTGTATAGCCCATTTGACATAAGTGTCAAAAAGGGGGAGAAATATAATATGGGGGAAATAAGAACAAAGGGGGAGATATATATTTTGGGGAAAGAAAGCAGCAAAAAATGAGAGATATCAGCTAAGGGAGCATATCAATTGAAAGAGTATCAGTAACAAAGTGCATTGAAGTCAAAGTGTATCAACAAAGACACATCTACTCAAAGGGAGCATAGAATTTTGGATACAAAATAGACATATTAACTCAGGTGGAGTTATCAAATTTTGAGGTATCCAAGTTATTTTGTATATAAGCTAAGTCATGAATATGATATGCTCAAAAGATTAAGGATAATATTGTACATTCAAGTATTTTTGACACTCATGTCAAAGGGGGAGATTGTTAATCTCAAATTGGTTTTGACAAGTGAGTATCAACACACTTAAGGCATTTACTTAGTTCATGTTGAACTACTAATACATGCTAAGCACAACATGTAAATATTAGATCATGCTGAGTTGCAATGAGTGTTGAGTCTCTAATGTGCTGAGCAGATAGATCATGTCGAGTGATTCAGGAGCCAAGCAAATAGTGGATGTTGAGTAATGCAAGTCCCAAGTCACAGTATAAAAAATAGTGCATGTCAAGCATTAGGAACTTCATATGCTGAGTAAGATAGTTTTGACACATTTTTAATGGCACAAACAACTATTTAAACCATTTTTGAAATGACTTAAGATTATATTTTGATATTTTGGAGATAAAGACAAATCTATATTTAGATTCCCTATAAAATTACATATAGCCAATAAAAAAATGGGAAGGATTAAGTGGAAAAATGGATGAACTTAGCTGTAGATTCATACCTAACCCTAAGCCACTTGAATCTTCTTAAGGAGGATGAAGCCCTAAACTTTTTATGGATAGAGAAGTGAATGTGTAAGGAATCAAAGTATTGAACAAGATAATTTGCATCTAGAGCATTCAAGGTGACTTAGAAGTTATGAAGAAAGAGTAAATTGCAAAATTAGTTAGAGAAGAACAAAGGATAGAGAAAAGGATACAACATTGAGACATATGATCATGAAGGATCAAAAGACATTGTTTAGAGATGATATGTTATCAAGCAAGCAAGTGCTAATCGCAGGATCCATGCTAAGGCATTTTAACAAGTGATTTTAGTTAAATCTCTTAACAGAGTAGTCCTACCATGCTATATGAAATCCTTTAATAGGGTGCTTACTTAGTTGTAAATTGAAGTCCTCTAACTAGAAAAACTTCTAACAGGGTGTTGAAATCCTCTAACAAGGTGAGACCTAGTAGTCTTTGTAATCCTTTAACAAGGAAGACCTTTCACAGGGTAGATCATGTTTCATGGTTAAAAAATTGTAACTTTCATTAGACACACTATATTACTATAGTAGTGAAGATTTGTGGGTGTCATCCCCACCCCAGTTTTACCTTCTCACTTGGAGGGTTTTTGGGTAATCATATATGGTGTTATATGTGTGAATGCTTATATGGTTATATGATTTAAATGTATTTTCTTTACATGCTATTTCAGTTTACTCATTGAATGCATGCGATGGATGTGTGGTGAAAGTTTTATAGGTCCAAAGTTAAACTATTGACTCACAACCCCCCCCCCCCCCCCCCCATATTGTAATTGCAAAAGACCTTATAATTATATGAATAATATATTGTCAAGTTGGCTTGAATATACGTTTGGCATAATAGAGTTATAGTGATTACCAATGAGCTTTTGTCTATCATTATGTGTTACAAATAAAGGGTAAATCTTGTATCAATGATTAAAGTTCTTGATCGCATACCTAATAGCAAAAACATCCATCAGAGATTGTAGACAGAGGACTTTCAATTTGGTGATGAGTGATTGGGTTATCACCATTTCCATAGCGATAAATATAAAAATGGGAATAGTTTGTTATTTTTAGGATTCAGATATAGTGATAAAAGACATACTTGTGTTTTTTGCTAAAAGTTACAATGATCAAAATTTTGAATATATTTTATAAGGTGTGGAAGTAATTACACAAAGTGACTTCTCACAATTAGTACAGCATTACAATGATCAAAAAATCTTTATGATTTTAATTCATGTGGGTGAGTAAATGCATGAGTGCTAAGTGTTATGTACTAAAAATTTAATTATTCCTCATTCTTTACACTAAATTGCAAAAGAAATTATAAGATTTTTCATTCACATACAGAATTTTGCAAAGAATCCTTGTAGGGAGAATCTCAAAGTGAAACATGAAGAGTTCCAGTTCAATACAAAAGAGAAAACTTGAGAAGGTGAAAAAGGGTAAAGTAGAAAAGAAGAAAAAGTTAGAGGATGAAGTGTCGCCCAAAAAGATGAACGAAGATTTAATCGAGCAAATTGATATTGTCTGGCCAAATTCTAGAAGAAGCAAGTTTTCTTGTCCAGACAAAGTAAAAGACAAATACAATGAAGTTGGAGATATCTAAACGAGGACTAGGGGATATGATCTTTTCATTTATCACTATGTCAAAAGAAATCATAAAGCACCTCTCTATCATCCCTGGTAGATGAATTTAGGGAAGTTGACAGTAGCTAATATATTTGTGAATGTAGAATTGCTTAAGGTCATTATCAAAAAATGTAATGCTATTGAAGACTTATATATGATAATACTAGGGAGAAATTCATGGATATATCAATTGATTCTTGAATGAAGTTTTTATATTAACAGATGGTCTCACTAAGGGGTTATTATTGACCCAATTGAGGAATGAATATGAGAGACTAGATATCTCATATATGTAGTGGAAGCTAATATTGCACAAAATAGTTAGAGAGACCTTAACTATAGTAGATGAACATCCATTCAACAACAACATGTTCAAAACATACTTAGACATGACCTATCAATCTTGTGGACAATAGGAGGAAGGGAAATTCCTAGCTTAATGGAGATTGGATGTATGGTGTTAGCATCTGACCTTCAAATGTTGGAGCCTAGACCTTATAATTATGTAGAGTATGTGGTTGATAACATTCATACTTTTTTTGTCAATTTTAATCATGCTAAATATCTAAATTTTGGGCATTATTCTGTATTTATTCATATGATTTTGTACTATGGTCAACTGAGAGGATTATGGAGTGAGAGTTTGAAATCAAATTTGAGGGAAACTTATGGAGAAGAGAGGCTAGTTCAAATGTGGATATTAGTATGGGCTTATAGATACAGTGCCTCCTATTACCTCACTTTTGAGGATCACTATTTTTTAGCCTCTTTACACTTTATTTGGACATCAATAATTTCCATCCCTTAGCCCTAATATTAAGAGATTATTGAGACCTAAGGACAATGGGCTAAGAGAGAAAATTATGTTGGAATACTTTAGAATAACTAAGAGGGGGGTGAATCAGCTATCTAAGGTCTAAATGTATAAATAAAACTTTACATAGCTCTATTCAACCCATAAAACATTTATACTCATGCATGCATCCATAACATTATGCAATCACTAAAACTTTTAGGTTACTATCAAATCAACTTGCAAAAATGTAAAGCATGAAACATAACAGATTCATCAACACACTTGACACAATGATATACATGGAAACTTAATTTGGGAAAAACCATCAGTAACATGCTACTCTTTTCACTCTTTTAAAGTGATTCCCTATGAAAGGTGAACCATGTTAAAGGTTACAATACACACTGTTAAATGTGACCCTATTAAAGGAAATCAATCACCTTGTTAGGAGTGAGCCTTATTAGAGGACTTTAGGCCATTCACTTGGAATGCCACCCCGTTAAAGGATTTATAAATGACTGTTAGGTCAACCTTAATCCAATAGGTTTACCCTAGACTGATACAATTGTTAGAGAGTAATAGTAAGGCTTTGATCTAATACAACTTACAACTTCACTTACAGATTATAGATCTATGTTCAGTCCTCAATTCTACTTGGCCTTCATACTTTGTAGCTCTAATAACTTGTTCACCCTTTAAGAATTTATCTCCTTAAGCCTTCTTGCTTAACATGCCATTGCAGACTCTTCTCTTAGGTCACTAGATGAAGCAAAACTCTTGACTCCTTGTCTCTCTTAGGTTCTCGCACATGACATTTTTGCTTCATGACCAACCATTCCTATAAATAGGAAATTAATATAGTTTTTGTTCATTTTTCATCATCCAATTTAGGGTTCGTATGGAATAGGTAGGATACAATGTATCTACCCCATATCTCATATCTCTTCTAATAACTTCTCCTAGATCCCACTTTAAATTTGCCTAAAAATGGTTTACATTGAATTCTGTGCCACCAGCTCATCAATCTTATCTTCCACTTGGTTCAAAAACTTCAAGAAAATAAACTTTTTGGCTCAGATTCATCGAATCCACAATCTTTTAAATAATGTCGTAGCTTGGCATTATCAACCTTCTAATGCTCGGCACATATTACATTGCTTGACATCCACTATGAAATTACTTAGCACGAACTAAAGTTTACTGGTGCTCAACATCTACTAAACTTTACTCAACATCAACTATTATGCTTAGCATACACTAGAATGAACTTTTACTCAGTTCCAACCAATTTTCTTCTCGAGTTGTACTGACTTTGCTTAGCACCTACTATCCACTCAGTCAAGCTTAGTAGACAAACATTGTGTAAATTTTTCTTCTAATCTTTCTAAATGTAACCAGCCTTTGTAACCTTAAGTAGATCATCAATACATCATGTCATCATTGTCTTAACTAATCCTTGTACTTCATTACATAATCATAACCTTTTCCTCTAGGTGCTATAGTTACATCTTTTGATCAAATCGTCTTCATCAATCAACTAAGTGATAGTACTTGAATCTTATAAGCATTTTTCTTACTAGAAAATAGCATGTAATGCCCTACCAAGGGATCCAAAAGAATTAACACAAAGTTTTAACTAAGTTTTTCAAACATTTTTTTTTTAAGAAAGAATAACATACACATCAATCATAAATTAGCAAAAGCAATAACATACAATCTTACATAAGCAAACATAACAAATTACATTCCTTAAGGATCCCAAGATGTGAAATCATATTTAAATTAATTAATACTAATTCCAACAATTACAATATCCACATGAAAAAATAAGTGAAACTCCAAAATCCATTTAAATAATATACATTTGTTTTGAATGCCACTTGGCAATAAAATTTGGAATTGATGGGGTCAAGCCAAATAACAAAATGGACACAATAGGAAAGGGAAAAAATTTATTAACTATGTAAATATGCTAATACATTTAGTATAGAGAAAATAGACTTCAAAACATGCCCTAAGGGCTTACAATAGCATAAATTTGGAGATAAATTCTTCTCCCAGTACCTTCTCTCAAACTCCACTCCGAACTACCTTTTACAATGCCACAAATGTTCTTAAATAGACCCCGAAGGGTTAAAGATTAGGAATACATTCTAGAAAGTGCTAGTTGGCATCCACTGACCAAATCGAAGGCTCTAGAAGTCACATTAGAAGTCGGCACAAAATTACAAGAATCCAAAAATGGTAATCGATCTTTCGGAAGGCATAACTTTTGAACCATAGCTCCGATTGACGAACCGTTTACATTTTTGAAAAGCTCTCGAAGCGCTCTATAGCCCTATGGAAAAGCTTCACTCATCCCACATTTTTTGGTCCTATTTTATTTCATTTAATGCCCCTAACCTAACTTTGAAGCATTCTTAGGAGGTCTGCAAAAACTAAAAAACTGCGATAACTTTCAAACCGTGGGGCCTTTTGACCTGATTCTTTTTCTAGAATGCTCTAAATTAAAATGAAAATAATCTAACCAATTTACACCTTATAGTTCACAAAAATGATGGCTCAATTACATACTCCTATTTTTTAGCATTTACACGTATCCCAAGGTGATTAAAAACTCTAACCCAGAACACTAATAGTGGAACTGTGAAGTTGGAACCTTTATTTGACCCAAATGGGTATCTAGAAATGAAAACACATGAAATAGAAACTAAGTCTAAGTACTTTTTTTTTTGGGTGACACAGGATTCCCCTTATACCTCTGGATGCTCTTGCATTAGACACCCAGGGTAGATTGAAAAGTGACCCTCTCACTTTATGAATGGTAGAAGAAATCCCAAATGGGAAACCTCAGCTGCTGATATCCAAGTTGAGTCCTCTATCAACCATCCTTTCCACTTGACCAGATACTCTTCATACTACCTATTTCTGGTACTCCTACCCACACGACTATCCAAAATCTCCTCTATCTCCGCCTTCTTAGAAGTAGGAATTGGACATGGCTCTAACATCAGCTCCTCATCTACACCATCATCATGATAATCTGTTAAGTCTGCAATGTTGAAAATAGGAGAAATGTGAATTCCATGTAGCAACTCTACTTCATATGCATTTCCTGAGTCATGTTTCTTAAAAAATTTGCAGGGGCCAAATTTCTTCATCTTCAGCTTGTTGTAAGTACTGACTAGAAATCTTTCTTTTCTTAAGTGTACCATGACTAGATCCCCTACTTGGAACTCCTTGTCTTCTCCTTTGATCAGCCCTAGCTTTATACTATTGGTTCATCTTGGTAATGTGTGCCTAGACCTCCTCATGTAGATGCTTGATATGTTCAACAAATTCTTTAGCTTCAGCACTTGTCCTCTCCCCTTGCTCTATCTTCCTCAATTTTGGTGCAGTCCTTGGGCTACTTCCATATACAATTTGGAATGATGATCTACTAGTACTCCTGTTTATAGAGTTATTGTAAGCAAACTCTGCTTGTGGTAGAATCAAATCCCACCCCTTAGGCTTATCCCCAACTAAACATCTCAGTAAATTGCCCAGACTTCTATTTACCACTTCAGTCCATCCATTAGTCTTTGGGTGATGTGTAGAACTAATATTCGAGTCTGTTCTCAACTTCTTCCACAATGTTCTCCAAAAATACCCCACAAATTTAGTATCTCTATCAAAAACTATACTCCTTGGGAGACCATGTAGTCTTACCAACTCTCTAAAAAAACAAGTCTGCAATATGGACAGCATCATGAGTTTTGTGGCATGGAATAAAATGTGCCATTTTGGAGAACCTATCAACCACCACAAATACTGAGTCATTACCCCTTTGTGTCCTTGGCAATCCAAGAACAAAATCTATACTTATTTCCTCCCATGGCTTTGATGGAATAGGCAATGGCTGATATAGTCCAGTATTGTGACTAAATCCCTTGGCCACTTGACAAACCTGGCAATTCTGTACAAACTTCTTCACATCCTGTGACATTTGATGCCAAACATAATGTTCTTTGAGAATGGAAATGGTCTTATCTCAACCAAAATGTCCTACCATCCCTCCACTGTGTTTCTCCTTAATCAAATTTTCCCTCATGGAACTCCTTGGAATGCACAATTGACTGCCCTTGAACAACATACCATCCTGAATCAAATAGTCTAGCCACTTGGTTCTATCTACAACAACAGGCTCTTTACAAGTTTTCCATACTTCAGTAAAATTAGGATCCTCAGGGTATAGATTCTTGAGTTCATCAAACCCAACTACTTCAACCTGCATTACCGTAAGCAACAATTGTCTCCTACTTAATTCATCTACAACCTTGTTAGATTTTCCACTTCTATGCTTCAACACAAATGTATAGCTCTGCAAGAACTCTACCCACTTCATATGCCTCTAATTCAATTTATCTTGGCTATTTAGGTATTGTAATGCCTGATGATCAATATACAAAATAATTTCCTTTGGCAATAATAATGCCTCCATTTCTTTAAGGCCTGAACTATTGCATAGAACTCTTAATCATAAATGGAATACTTCTTTTTTGCATCATTCAATTTTTCACTAAAATATGCAATAGGCTTACCTTCTTGGCTTAATACAGCCCCAATAGCACTACCACTAGCATCACAATCCACCTAGAACACCTTTCTAAAATTTGGAAGAGCCAATATAGGTTGTTCTTTCACCTTCTTCTTCAGCATTTCAAAACTTCTCGCAGCTACCGCAGTCCATTTGAATTCTTTTCTATCCCCTCTTATTGTGTCAGTCAGGGGTGCACATATGCCACTGAAATTCTTAATCAATTTCATGTAAAAACTAACCAGACCATGAAATGATCTCACCTCAATAGTAGACCTTGAAGTAGGTCATTCCCAAATGGCTTTTACCTTCTCTGGATCTATTTTAAGACCTTCAGGTGATATAACAAACCCCAAGTAGACTAACTCCCTTTTTGCAAAGATACACTTCTTCAAATTAATTAACAGTTTTTTTTCCCTTAACCTTTCAAGGACACTACAAATATGCAATAAATGTTCTTCCAAAGTCTTACTAAAAATTAAAATATCATCCAAATAGACAATAACAAATTTTCCCAAGAACTTCTTAAGTACCTCATTCATAAGCCGATGAAGGTGCTTGGGGCATTTGTCAATCCAAAGGGCATAACTAACCACTCATAAAGACCCTCCTTGGTCTTGAAGGTAGTTTTCTACTCATCTCCTTCTCATATTTTTATCTAATGATAGCCACTCTTGAGATCTATCTTTGTGAAGTACTGAGCTCCACTCAAGCAGTCCATAAGATCATCCATTCTTGGCAAAGGAAACTGATCCTGTTTATAGCTTGAGAGTCTGTACACATCCTCCACTCTCCATCCTTCTTTGGTGCCAGTACTGCAGGTACTATACATGGACTCAGGCTCTCTTAGATCAACCCCTACCTCAATAGCTCCTGAACCTATCTATTTAGCTCCTCAGTTTCAGTAGGAGTCATCCTGTGAGTAGCCTTGTTAGGAGAACTAGCTCCTGGGATTAAATCTATCTGATGACTGATTTTCCTTACTGGTGGCAATCCTTTTGGAACATTATCAGAGATGATATCTCCAAACTCACCTAGTAAATTTGAAACTTCAAGTGGTATTTCACTACTACCTTCTTTATCTTTCCTAGGAATCAAAGCATAGCACATACACTGATGTTTTATGCCATCTAAAAAATTCCTTCCATCAACAAGACAAATCCTAGCACTACTACATACCTTTTCGCCTTCCTTTTCATGGGCTTCAGTTTGTGGTGAACTCCATCCTTTTTTAGAGAGTATGTTTTTGCATGACCATCATGTACTACATGCCTATCAAACTACCACAGTCTACCCAACAATAGATGGAAAACATCCATTGGAATAACATCACAGAGAACTTCATCATGGTAACTCCCAATTTTGAACTTCACTAAACATTGTTCACTTACCAAGACCTTATGATCATCTTTCACCCAAGAAATTTGATAGGGTTGGGGGTGTTTCTCCCTCTTGAGCTTTAGCTTAGAAACCATCTCCTCTAATACCAAGTTATCAGTGCTACCACCATCAATGATCACATCACAACATTTATCCTCACACTTGCACCTGGTATGGAATAAACTCCTCCTTTGTCCTAGTTCAATCTCACCACTTAGTAGGACCCTTTCATTTACTAAAGTCTCTCCTCTTTTTGCATCCTCTGAATGTGATGATTGTGCATCCTCATCCACATGAGCAACCCTAGCTTGACCCTCAGCTCTCCTATCTATCCTTCCTTTTCATTGAGGGCATTCAAAGGCACAATGACCTTCTTCATTGCAATGGAAATAGGTACCACAGAAGCCTCCTCTTCCTTGTCCGTGTCCTCTACCCCTTCCTCTCTAATTTACAATGTCTTGATCATGTGAGCAGTTGAAACCATCATTCCTCTTGTTCCTACTAGTACCCACATCTTCATTTTTCTTTTGGGTTTCATTTTGGCCTCTAGATGACCTACCACTACCCCTTTCTCTTTGACCACACCCTCTTTGTCTCCCTTCAAACCTTTTATTTAGCTTCTCTTCAACTCGTATGGCAAATTTGTATGCCTCCTCAACACTAGTCATCCTTACCAAACTTAATTCCTCCTAGATGCTAGGTCACAACCCATTGATGTAACGAGCAACCTTCTCCTTATTTGCTTTTGCATGCCCCGCTCTAATAAAAAGTCGATAAAACTCCTCTGTATATTCCTAGACTGATTTTCCTACTTGCTTTAACCCATGCATCTTCTTATACAAATCAAGCTAATAGTCAACAGGAATGAACTACTTCTTTAGTTTGTCCACCATGTGATCCCACCTTTTGATCTTCTCCTTTCCTCTTCTATTTCTTTCCAAATTGAACCTCTTGCACTAATACATTAGGGGTCAATTTGTGATGTTAATTTGTGACGGCAAGAAAAGGTAATATGGTTTTGGCTTTTTTTTTCAATTTTAGCCCGATGCCGTCGCAATTGGGATGGCAAGCGTCACAATTGCAACAGCAGCGGGATATAAGAGAAAAAAAAAAGCCAAAAACCCTCATTTGAATGAAATCAAGTGACACAAGGTTCTTCTGAAAGGAAAGGTACATGCGCGGGAGATCACTTCAGTAGCATTGAGAGGGGCATTGAGGTGAACTCGAGGCATTCAGAGGGTCGGGTAGAGACATGCATCGACAAGGTGTAAGACAAATAAACCCATTACTCCTTTGTTCTCCATGTTTTTCAAGATCAAAAGCATGCACATTCAATTCAGTGTCCAAATTTTTGAGCTCATTCAAGTCTTTTAACGACTGCAGAGAAAAAGAGGCAAACAAGAAGCCTTTTAGTAGACATTTAGGGTAAACAATTGTTCTATTAAGATATGGCATATATCTATGAATATGTATAGATGAACAAACATCAATATGCATTTCACTATCACTACCTTCACATATATGGTAACATAAACATTTTAAAACAATCCTCTAGTCATTCAGAAAACTAGTTGCGAAAGATAAGGAAAGAGCCATATTGATAGTGTCACCTAAGACCATGCTACAAGAAGAGCTTTAAACTCACAGAAACTAGAGTAGTGCTCGCATTTTGTAGCAAACTTTGAGAAACATGTCAAAAATGAAATGATAAAATTCATTTTGACAAACTCAACCATAGTGGGAGTCGAACCCACGACCTTTTGATCCGAAGTCAAATGCGCTAATCCACTACGCTATGCGGCCCTGTGATGATTGTTGTGGCCAAATTAAGTTTTTGTTACATTTTATGTTGACTATCATTTCAATGCCTATTATAATTCTATGGGACACAATTTCTCTCAACATTTTGTAGGTATATAATGAAGCTTATATAACTACTTCTCTTCAAATAATTGTGAAAAATGAAACATCAAATTCATTCCTAAGGCTGAAAATATAGAGATTAGAAGTTGGTGACTAATAATTCTCTTTAAGATGGAGGACACATTTCTGGTTACTTAGATAATGGGAATTTTACTTTGTTGGTAATTTGAGAATCTTGGAAAACCTTAGAGGTCATTAAATTCCTCCATCTTAAACACTTTTTGATTAAACAAACTAGCCCCAAATCAGTATATTTCTCAATTTATAGGCACAAAATATCTATGGTAGTAGGAATACACCTGAATTAGAAAGCAACTTACAGGCAAACAAATTTTAATTCCCATGAACAGGAGAGCAATCTAAATGCCAAAAAATTACAACTCTTCCACTGCTTTTATTTCAACAATACATGTGGTTGCACCATAATTGGATGCTTATCTTACAGTGATAGAAGATGTTGCTCCCTTATGTTTTAACTTGTCATGATCACCCCCTAGTGGACGTCGTGGTGGGTGAATGTGTTTGCACTGTGAGGAATTATCAACATATTTTGCATTCACACTCTTCATTTCAGATACTTCAACCTTGGTACACATAGAGAAGAAAGAGGCCATAAAACCAGTTCTTAATGAATCCTTTGTTTTCCTCACATCAGCAATTGGGGCTAGTGAGCTTTTGTTGTGTTTGGCGAGAGGCTCTTGCCAATGAGCTCTACGCATTCTTTTGCATGTCCTTTGCACATCCTTCTCCAGTAACATCACAAGACATTAATGTTCAGTAACATCAAGTTCCAGTTTAAACATCATAAGACATTATGGTCTTGACAACAATATGGCAATCTACATTTGACCAAAGAAAATTGCAAAATATCAACCTTTATGAGATAAATTCATTTTGGTAATTGTATTCTAGTTCACTAGGCTCAAGCTATTTGCAATTTATCTTCCCATGTCCCAAAGATGGTCATGCATTCTCATTATAATTGTTAATGTTTCTCATGAATGCCCTTTCATTTCTTGAACAAGACACTTCTTTTTAAGTGTTTCCATTGCATGTCGAGAGCTCCATGCTAATGCCTCCTGTACTTCCATGGCAGTGTGCTTGGATTTGTCAACAAAAAGACATGCAAAATCCATGAAAATATGTTGTTCCTCATAGTCCAATACATCAAAGCTTATTTTATTTTGCATAGCCTTGGGTGGTAAGATCTCACTCTCGAAGCCCATTATGGTAGGATGGTTGCAACAGATTTACGACTATATATTAAAAATTTGGGATACAAGTTGGAAAATTGTTACAAGTATCCCATTACATGAGATCAAGATTCAAGTTTAAACGTTCATATAATGAATAAAATTCAAAAATCCTTGCTCAATATTCATTAATTCAAGTATAAAAGTAATAATAGAACATTATTTTCATTGGAAATGAAAGGCCCTAAGTCCACAAAGTGGCCAGTAATAAAAAGTACATTTGGTTGCATGTATCTTACACAGAAATGTAGTGGTATTATATATCTGGCATAGTTATGAAAGTATGGCCCTCATTGCGAAGGTCTATAGTATCTACCATAGTTGGAAAACTCACCAAAGGCAAAAACTCACCAAGCCCCCCAAAAGTTTAATCGGGAAAAACTCGGCGATTTAAAAAAAACTCGAAAAAACTCAGGAACTTAAAAAAACCGCTGAAATTTAATTAAAAATACATTTATTTTGCAAAATTTAATGAGAAGATGCATCTAATAAGTTAATTAAAGAGAATACAAAAGAAACAAGCAGAGTTTAGATATATATAAATGCACAATGCATACAAAATTGCATTCTCATGCAGAATGCTCATGGCGGGAAGCAAAATAGTCAATAGTTCTTGGCATCAAACAATGCAACCAAATTTTAAAAAAAAAATTGTCGAGTTTTTAGTAAAAACTCACCGAGTAATCGGCAAGTTTTTTCCCAACAGCTGAGTTTTTATTCCTACAAGTTTTTTTGGGATTTACTCGCCCAACTTAAATACTCGACGAGTGTTTAAAACTCGCTGAGTAATCTGCGAGTTTTCCATCTATGGTTGAGGCATCCTCATTTTCAGCCTTACGTTGCTAAAGGTAGGACACATTTTGGCCTTGTTCACTGTCTGACCCCAGATAGGGTCTTGAGGGGTGGATACCATCTTGAATAGGAAAATATAGATGAAATCAACAACAGTTGTGATAGAGAAGGTTCCAGTAATAGTGATCTAACTTGTCCAGTAAGGACCCCTCGTGATTATGTGAATGCTAGAGATAGTGCATTGCAGGATAGCCTTTCGCATAACATTGGAAGTGAAGGTACATGGTCATACACAGGAAAGGAATTACCAAAATCTTCCAAGCAGGTTTTTTTAAATAAATATTCAGTTGTGCAGGAACCAGAGGAATCAAATTTGTGTTCAAAGGATGTTCCATTGGATAGGCATTGTGGCCATAGCTTTCTTGCAAAAAGTCCAAAAAGTCTTGTAGATAGAAATAAAGAAGTAAAGCACCCCATGGTTCATAAGAAAAGCTCTCCTACAAATGCAACAAAGTGACTTGCAAAAGAGAGTGTTGGAGTGGGAAGCCCTCAGACCCCTGATCGAGTTTTTCCCACTCCCAGAGTAAAAATAGATTCTGTAAAGAAGGCACATCTTACTCAAGGCAGGCAATCTGTAAGTTCAAAATTCTTATTATTTCTACAATTTTATTTTGTTATCTTAACTGTAATGTTAACTTGAGTCATAAATTTGACAGCTACCCTATGGAGAACCTTCACCACTAGTTGTCTTGACACCAAAATTGGATGGTAAATATTCACACACAAAACAATCTCAATGTCCATCTTGTGTACCAGGTTCAACTCCAAGTATTTCTAGTCGTAGGGCCTCCCTAACCCTACCAACAAAGCCATTAGTTTCAATGCCTACATTCATTACTAACAATCCTCAGAATGGAACACCTAAAGTAAAAGCTGTTAACAATGAATCTGTAACACCTAGGCCACAAAAATCTTCTTTAACTTCACGCTGATTAACATCTTCATTTGGAAGAATTGAAGCACTCAATGAGAGATCAAACCTTACTCTAGAAGATGCAACTACTGAGTCACCATATGTTTCTAAAGCTGCCACTTCATGGTATTCTGACAGAAAAAAATATTCAGGGCTTCGAGCTATGCAGTCTCCTGATGTATCAGTTAATGCACCCAAACTTGATCGAATTGCAGAGTTCTTCATAGCCCCTTCTGAAAATTTGTTACCCGCTGCAAAATAGCATGTTAAGGGTACTCGCTTAGACATTCCTAGAGAAGAAATTTGTCATTTGAGAGTAGAGAGTAGCCCATATGGATTGTTTTTAGAAAGGTCCACCTCATCAAGCTCAGGTTCAGATAGGGATGATACAAACTGTGATAGAACACAGGAGAAGTGCACGATCCAGATCAATGCAAAAGCTCCTGCTTCTGTTCATGTGAAACCAGCCTTCAATGATGTTATTCATGTAATTAGACACAGTTCTTTTCAAGTTGGTACAGATCAAGTTGAGTCAAAGAGAGGAACTGTGAGCAGCTTGTTGCAAGGAAGAACAGATGTGAATTCATTTTTAGATGTAGACAATAATGATCTAGATGTCCTGTCAGTTCCCATGGGGACAACTGTTACTGGCCATCATATTGCAGATCAACACCTTAAGACAACCTCAACCTCTAGCAAAGATTCTAATTATTCTCAAAAATGAGTAAAAGGAGGAATAGATCTTAAATCATATCAACAAAGAGCAAAAGCTCTTGAAGGCTTGCTAGAGCTTAGTGCACAATTACTCCAACAATAGAGACTAGAAGAACTTGGCATAGTTTTGAGGCCTTTTGGACGTGGTAAAGTCTCTCCAAGAGAAACAGCCATTTGGTTGACAAAAAGCCTAAAAGGAGCAATGAGTGATGTTCATTACATGGGTCAAGAAATATAGATATTTCAACATGGCACTTGTTTATATATCTTTTGTATCTAGTTTTTTGATGTGTAAATATTACTTGGCCCTCAATTTGGCTCCAAGTGGAACATTTCCTCTTTATATCTGACTTACACTATCTCATCTATAGCATCTTTTTGCAGATAGATGGATGATGTCTATTTGTCCATATAGGATCTGATTTTTGGGTAGTCGCTGATGGTGTTGCTATATGCTTTCCGGTCGATGGTTGGTCTGATCGCTTTCTTTAACTATGACTTTTCTTGATGGCAGCAACCAAATTGTTGAGAAAATTTGGGGGTAACCTAGTCGCTTCTTTTTTCAAGGTGATCTGAGTTGGTTATTGCTTTAGTTCACCCTGAGGAATGTTGGTAGGAGGCACAACAGCCTTGCATTGTCCTATGGATGATTCTCTTGTTGAGTTTGTATGGTTGCAATGGGTTTTATAATATAGCAAGTTTACAATTTTGTCTTGAGCTGCATGGTTATATATTTGCAATATCATTTTTTTCTACAAGAGCAGCAAAGATGCCAAAAGAATTGAAGTCAAATTCCTGAGTTGTGTGCCATAACCATAATACAGTGCAATTTTTGTAAGGGAATGTAGGCTCGCAGTATCATATTCTGTGTAATGGAATAAAATGCAACATATTCTTTTGGAAACAGTGGTCAATTTGCAATAGACCAGACTGCAAGTGCATTGTTATATCATGTAATTCCAATCAAAATTTTAATAGTCCAGCACATTGATAAAGTTAATTGTAATAGGCCAGCTCATTTCAAGAATTAATTGTAATTCTCTCTTTTTAAAAGAGCTTGTAACATTATTGATCATGGCATTAAATTTTATGTAAATGAAATTTTGTAGTGGTTTCCTACTATCTACCATAGTAGTAAAAATCTTCTTAGTAAAAAAAAGGCAAACCAAAAGATTCAAAAATTATCGAACTATCACGAATCAATTAAGAAAAAATCATATTTTCAACATACGTAAAATAAATATGAAAAAATTAACAAAACATGGTTTTATAGAATAGAGATACAAAAATAAAATAAAATGAAAGCTTATTCCATAAACTATGAGATACATTTTTTCTTATTTATGTTCATATTGTATTTGATTAAATTGTATTGCATAATACATACTACACACTGCATAAATGATAACTAATTGTTGATAGTTTTCAATTACAATTTCCTTTGTATGAAGTCAACCTAAAGACTAAGTACAAAGTTGCAAAAAATTCTATGTTCCTTTAGAGTCTTGGGAAGGGTGGGACCATGGATCTTGATTTGGGGATGGTGGTTAGCAAGGGTTGATTTGGGGACAATCGTTGGCACAAGTTTAGGGATGGAGCACCTAAAAGGGTCAAGAGGCAATGTCCCTTATAGGGATTTGGGGTTAGTACCCTCAGCAAGATTGACAAGCAACATCCCTTTTGTAATACAAGCAACATCACACTACCATTTTTCACAGTGATAGGATGAAAATTCATTGTAAATCAGAGTAGATACAATTCAAACATGTCCTTCACAATTACATAATAATGAACATTGGCAATTAGTGATTAATCAAAAAATCACATTTTTTGGCTTCATCAACACATTCCTCGCAGCATCATATGAAGTTCCTTACACAGTTGGCAAATGTGGGCTTAGAAAATACTTTGGTAAATTAAAAATTCCTTAAGTTTATTTAAAAAAAACTTTCTGTTATACATAACATTTTTTCTGCTATCCAAGATTTTACTTGATATTGTTTCTAGAAGAGATTGTATATGTTTTTTGAATCACAATGTTTCAGATCTCACTCTATGACAATCATATGGGATCTAGTTATGATCCTCTATATTCATATTAGAGGCTTTGATGTTGAAATTGTCTTAGCAAATAATCATGACGATGACCATAGGGTCTCTTGATAATTTTTTTGGTGACTAATCTATTTATGTTAAAGCGGGATGTATCAGCATTGACTGTAGCAAAAAAACAAGTTACACAGATGAAAACTTGCATTGTTGCACTTACAGCTGACATTTGACATTTGGAGTTGATATGCACGTTTCTTTGAGGTGGGTGATAACAAAGAGCTCATCAATTTTCACTGTGTTATCTTCTGGCTACAAGTCTACACCATTCTTCATTGTTTTTTATTTATACCTAATACAATTTTATTTTTCAAAATGTTTATCACTACCACATTTTTTGACAGTTGGCTTCTTTGTATTAACGCCTATAAGGAGCCATTAGATATTGGAAGATAAAGGTTATAAATCTCAATTAGTTTTTCTGTGAGATTTCTTTTGGATTCGGCTGTGTTACATGAAATGTTGAAGTAAGATGCATTGATTTCAACCCATTCTGATTGATTTGTACAGATTCTTATAACCAGTTCCATATATTTAATTACATTTAGACACTATCTTTTAATGCTTTATTTCAGTGTGCTACATATTCTATTTCATATTTGTGATATATGTTGAAAGTATTATAACATATGGAGGAACAGTCCATGAGTGGCGTGGCCAGTTGAAATGGTTTTACTTTCAATTTTACACCATTTGATACAAATAATCAGTTTACCAATTGACCCCTAGGTTCATTCCATTTGCAGTAAAATCTTCATTACATAGAAAATGTTCACAAAATCTATGTCAATGCTCACACATCTTCTTGGACTTACGTAAATCTATGTCAATCCACACACATTTTCTTGGACTTACGCAGGAACTATGTTGCCCTGCAGCTCTTGTTAAATATGTTATCAACTTGACTTTTCTATTAAAGGCTCTCATGTTGAATTGAAAGCCAGGTAAAGAAAAATATATTATACACTATTTTGTTGGTACCCTGTGTAGCACAACAAACTTGTTCTTACTATAAGAAAATTTTCTTTTCTTTTGTTTCATTGTAGGTCTTCTGCTTGCACGGAGGTCTCTCCCCATCATTGGACACACTTGATAACATTCGAGCTTTGGATCGCATACAAGAAGTGCATCTATACACATAAGTATAAACTTCTTCTTTTCTCACAACACATATAACAACAATTTTAAGTGCTTTCAAGGTATATACTTATGAATAAATATTACATCCTGATTTAAATGTATGAAAACAATTTTCATTCCTTTTAAGCTTCATTCATCTCGAGGTGCAATTCACAAACTCAAGAATAGTGGATTTTGTTCTTCAGGATACCTTTAGGGGAAGAGTATGTGAATTCCCCCTTGTGTTTAGAGTCCAGTTTAGAGGAGATGGCTATGTACACTGCTAAGGTTTGTTGAATCTAATTCTGAATAGCATTGCTTGCTATTGTTGAATCTAATCTAATGTATATTTTAACTAGACTTGTAGGTTATATGTTTTGAAAATTTTCTTAGGCCTTGTAGTTTGTATAATTTGATTGTTGGAGAGCTTCTACAGCTAAGCAAGAAGGCCGTTGCACGAGTTATAGCAGCGCACTCGGGTATGAAAATTATTATTTTTTAATTCTAATGTATATTTTAACTAGACTTTTAGCTTATATGTTTTGAAATTTCTTTTAGTGGCTTAATGTTGTAAGGTCTCTTAAAATAAGACCTTTAGGCAGTTGATCAAAGTTTTACAAATAATCTTAGGAATAAAGTCAAAGAAAGTATTTTTAAAATATTAAAGTATTTAGCTAGGTCTAAGAAGATTTGTGTACTTTCGACAGTTTTTCTTAGTTTGTGAAAGTTGTAGACCTAAGTTTTCATAGCCCAATTTTTGCTTCCTGCAAAGAACGATCATGTCAGATAATATAAGTGAAGAACAAACAAGGAGACAATCACTAGATTGTGGTCTAACTTGAAAAGAAAAGGTGATGGAAAATGTTATTGTCCTTGCAATATTTGTAAGGGCTTAAACCATAGAAGACTGCTAATCAAAATAGTTAAGAGACATTGTAGGGAGAATGGTCACATTGAAGGGGGGCATGACTATCATCCACTAGTAAGTCGTTCAATATATCATTTTAACAATTTATATACATATGAAATCACTTGATGATGAGTTGATGATCATGGTTTATTTATGTTAATCAATTTTATATAAGTTGATCTTCCTAGGGAAGTACATGATATGAACTACAGCAATCCAAAGAATATGGTTTTTGAAGTGGAGGAACATGGAGGTGCAAATATCCAAGGTGAAAATAATGATCCCATGGAAGATGACGATCATGCACCAGAAAACACAATTGAAGAGGATGGTATAAATACATTGATCTGTGACACATCTAGTCCAAGCGTATCTGATCATGATGATGATGATAGCCTCGATGTACCTCTACTTCAGAAGGCATACGAGCCCCTATAAAAAGACTCCCAAACAACTCTTCTCTCTGTTGTATTTTTGTTGTTGAACTTGAAGGTTATGAATGGTTTATCCAACATAACAATGTCACGTATGTTAAGGTATGTCATATATGTCTTTATAGTTAACAAAGGGTGAATAATGTACCACTAATATTGTTTATATTAACAACTTATATTTTTTGTTGTAGATTGATAGGCGAGCTTTTGTTACCATCATCAAATATTCTACCTCACTCATATCAAGAATTAACTATTGTTATGAAAGATATTGGAATGGAGTATGAAGCAATACATGCTTGTCCCAATGATCATATTATATATTATAAAGAACATGAATTTGCAACACAATGCCCTGTATGTCATATGAGTAGATATCAAATAGATCGACTAACAAAAAAGGTGCCTCAAAAGGTTCTTCATTACATCCCCATTACTCCATGAATGCGACAATTATTCAAGTGTAGTAGCTTGTCTCAATTTATGGATTATCATGCACACAATAGAAGTCGAGATGACATTATTTGAATCCCTACAGATGGTTCGACATTTATGCACATAGAGGAAAAGTGGCAACACTTCAAAGAAGAACCTCGTAATCTCAAGCTTTCATTGGCAGCGGACGGTGTCAATCCATTTGGAGAGATGAGATCTGTTTACTCAGTGTGGCCTATTTTTGTTATCAACAATAACATTCCTCCATGGATGTCAATAAAGAGGGAGCACATTATGTTGGCAATGATTGTTCCAGGTATCTTATCATTTGATAGTTATTAATTTACATTTACTTACAAATCTTGCAGTAAAACGGTCACAATAATTATGTAATGTTACTGTTCATTCAAGTAGGTAAATATCAAGTAAAAGATATGAATGTATATATTGAGCCTCTTATCGACGAGTTGGTGGAGTTATGGAGCAGTGTCACTATGTATGACGTGTCTAGACCAATAAGACAAAGACAATTTCAATTCCATGCAATACTTGCATGGACAATACATGATGCTCCAGGGCTAACACATTTTTCTCGTATGTTATAGTGAATTCAAGTTGCACACAATAATTTTAATTATAAAAATCAACATATTTAATAATCCAATTACATCATTATCTTGTAGGTCTTCAAACAAAGGGAAAATTTGCATGTCTAGTTTGTGGTCCAAAGATGAAATCTCGTCATTCAAAAAGTTTAGGAAAGCAGGTGTTTGATGAGTGTAGACACTTCCTCCATAGGAATCATAAGTATCGAAGTACAGAAAAACCTCTTTTCAATGGGAAAGAAGAGACTACATCAAAGCCACAAAGAATGACACCTCACCTATGGAAGTTGGAATATAGTAGAATTAATCGTCGAGGTAATGTCGTTCCACCTAATGGTTTATGTTTGTAATTTATATATTTCTATTGTGATTTTTGTTGACTAATTGTGTAATTGATGATCGTGAAGGTCATCAAGGCAATACTGACAACCTTCCAAAGGGACTAAAAAGCTATTCCAGACAATTTAATAGGTTGCCCTACTACGAGCACTTACAAACTGTGCATTTGTTTGATACTATGCATATTGGAAAGAATATAACAGAGACATTGTGGAAAATATTGGATGGAAGGCGTGACAAAGAAAAAATTGTCAAAATCTGTAATGACATACATGAATCCAATCATGCATTGAAAAATTCCATTCACTCAAATAGCAACAGAGATCATATTAATATAAGTGCCCTTCCACGGTTATTAACGGAGCAGCAAAGTGATGCCATAAAATAAGTCATACGAAAAATTCGATTTCCCACAGGATTTGCTGTGAACATAAACAATCTCATATCAAAAAAAAGTGAATTTGGGCCAGGGCTCAAAATGCATGATTGGCATACTTTCATCAAGGTAACTTATGTTCTTTTGTATTTACAATATATTCATAAACTACGTGTATTGTTCATTATGTTATGTTAGAAAACAATGAAATGATTGGTTTATAATTACTGCAGTACGTGCTTCCTCTATCTCTCCCAGAGCACTTCAATAATAACATCAAACAAGTGATATATGATCTTGGAAAATATATGAGGTAAGCAGTAATATCTGTTCAATTTGTTGTATATATTTATTATATTCAAAATTTGTTTTTCTTGCTATGTAATCTATTGTATATTATTTTGTAAAGTCTCATATCTATATATTTTTTGTGACTTGAATCTCTTAATGTAGGTGGTTGTCATCTAAATAAATCCATAAAGAAGATATAAACTATTGGAAGAGAAGAATTCCTCATTTACTATGTGAAATGCAAAAGTGTCTACCTCCAACTTTTTTCAATGCACAGGAACACTACCAGACTATGGTGTACATTACTGAATATCTTCCTAAGTTTGCATCAAATATCCATGTAGATCGCATTTGGGATCTCGAGCCTTTTAAAAAATTAGAAGGGGAGTACTTGATGGGGAAAGGTACATTGAGGAAAGTGAGAGGTAATAAATTATAAGATGTTATTGTAATAAATTATTTCTTAATCTTCAAAATAAATCGGTTGTAAATTGTCTATTTTTTTTTTGTACAGGTGCTCGAGAGTGGGATGCACTACATTTGTATATTGCAAACAATCTTGATTGGATGACGGTATGGATTGAACGATGTCAACATTTTGGTCGCACATTAACATGGGAAGGTGTATCTTCATTGGTTAAAGAAGCTCATCGTAATAGAGATTCCAATGTTACGCAAAGGGAAATAGATTTAGCACGTGGTTCAAGAGATTTCCAGGTATGTACAAATTTATTAATCACCCGTATGTTTATCAACTCATAATACAATAATTTTGATATGTTTCACTTATTATTGCAGGTTAAACACCACAAGGCTATGTTTTGTAATGGTTAGAAATTTCACATCAAATTTTTGGATGACACGAAGAAAACTTGTGATTCAGGAATAACTGTAGTCTTTCAAGTGACTAATATTTCATCTAGAAATGACTTACATCCTCAAGAGTCTGAAAATCGATACTATGGCATTTTGGATGAGATACTTAAGTGTGACTTTAGTTCCTTCAAATTAGTACTCTTCTTTGTCAAATGGTATAGGCTACGACTTAATCCAAATGATCCTGATAGAATTGTTATTGAACATGATAATGGATTTACAATGGTTAATACAAGGTCATTTGAGCCAGTTGGGGATGAGCCTTATGTTCTTCCAAGCCAATGAGAGCAGGTATTTTACTCACAGGTTCCACATAAACTGGGTTGGTCATTTTTTGTTAGACATGAACTGAGAGGAAGGCCAATAAAGTATAATGCGATGGAAGAAGAAGATACCGAAGAAGTAGAAGATGATGTAGATGGTGATCACGATCGACAGTTATTGGATGATGTTCCTGACACAAATTTTCGTGAAGAAGAAGAAGATGATGATGACGATGATGCTGCTACTGATGATGATGATGAAGATGATGTTGATGTTGATGATGATGTTCATGATGACGACGACAACGATGATGGTGAGGATGATGATAATGACGACGATGATGATGATGACGAGGACGATGATGATGATGATGATGATGATGATGAGGATGATGATGATGATGGAATTTAGAGGTATGTCATTAATCCTTAATCTATTTAATATTCATTTCTTGATAGAAATATATTTGTCTTATATATATGGTTACATAGTTTATTCATTATCTATTTAAAAGCTACAAGTTTCAACTCCAAATAGAATACTGCTAATCTAAATTAATTAAATAAAACTATTTAAAACACATATTGATGCGTGAATGTATTGAGCCTTATTTTCTTTCAGGTCAAAAGCATTTGTAAGTGTTTAGTTTAGAAAAGGGAATTCATTAAATATCTATAAAAGGGAGTTGTACCTAGAATAAAATTCATAGGGAAAACATAATATAAGTGCCTACCCAATTTTTTGGTTAATAATTTTGCCTCCATAGGTGATGCAGAGACCCTAAGTGGTCTTGCAATCATTCATAACAAGAGGGACTTCCATAGTGTTCTCACAACACCAACCAAGCATCTTCATAAGATCCCTCTCCTTGATCCAAGCCAACTCCATAACCTATCAGAGTGCACACCAAATCCTTATGCCACCTTAGGTTCTACATCTTTGGAATAATCCCATGAATGTCCCTCAATCCATCCAATAGATTCATCCAAGCAATCTAATCAACAAACTATCAAATGCTCACAATGCCTCAATAGGTGCCAAACTTGACTTCACCTTAACTAGGTGTTTCCTCCACCTCCACACACATCAAACAACTTCAAATAGCATGTCCCCAAGGTGACTAAGCCCTCAACTCATCAGCTGATACAAAAACCCAGTTTTAGCCCTTCACTAAGCCTACTTCCCTAGTAGGCTTATAATGTGAGCCTGATTTAAGTGTTTTATTGTGTACCTTTTAATGTTTTTAATTTTATGTGATGCTGATGATGGATGTGATTATGATTATGATGTGATTATGCTCATGATAACTGAATTACATTTGCAGGAAACTGAACCCCTTTCAAGAGCATCCTGCACAGTCTCATGGATTGACAAGTATAAGTCAATACTCCTTATAGACAGTCTATTTAATACACTTATCAAAAGTAAGATTTATGTCTTCTAATGTCTCTCCCATTTACAGGTACCAGCGAATAGGTATTTGTCAGAAGTGTCTTCCTCGAGTGAGGGAAATATAGGAATAGAAGAGGAAAGTGAGACATGCAATTTATCTAGAACAGGGAGATTAACTAGAGGTCAAAGGATAGAAGGAAATTCAATAAACACATGGAAATTTTCCTTGCTCAAGGGGGGTCATGTTCTTATGATGATGAGACAGAAGGCGACATTGAGGTGCCCTTGAGGTACCAACATCTACAGAAACATTGGGTACCCAAGGAACTTCCTCCAATAAACACTAATTTTTGTGTTAACAAGAGGATATATCGCATAGCACCATCATCACTACATGGTTTGGGCCTATTTTCTATGGACGGCATAAAGGTGTCTTACAACAAAGTTTCTGAATTGATAGATTATGTTGGACCATGTTATGATTACAAAAGTTGGATGCATATTGTTAAATATAAAAAAAGTATGCATAGGTATGCCCTCTCGAAAAATTATATACAATAGCAAGACAATAATCAAAGTAAAAGTGTGGCTATATACATTGATGGAAGGCCAAAAGCAATAAGGAATATTGCACATTTTATAAATAGTACATGACCTGGGTCAACTATAAAGCAACCCAATTGCATATTTGAGGTGCATGAGGTAAATCGTGTATTCATCTATGCGATAAAATCAATACGTGCAGGAGAAGAGCTTCTTATTGATTACAATTTGAACCGCATAGATACAAACGAGGCTACTATCATGGGGGTGGTACATACTATTAAACCAAGTTCAAATCAATGACTCCAACATACCATTTAGTCAATAAATTTTTGGCTAACATTTTTATACTTGATCTTTGACACAGGGGCACAATATGGAGCAACCACCTGGAGGGGATGCTGGTGATGTTCCCGACTCATCTACACACAAGCAGGTAAAACTCATTGTAATTATGCAAACTAGATAGAAGAAAAATGTTATTTTTTTAATGTTGTTTTCTTCATTTTTTTGGAGTAATTTTGATAATACTAATACTATTGTTGTCACAAAGGGTCAGTGGTCGGAGGGAGGGAAAGGAACCTGCAGTCCCTGATCAGCAGCCCCCTCCTGAGAGGGACCCTTTTTATATTGACTTAGCAGACATCGATGACCCGATCGGTTTGACTAAAAAGTTGCTAAAGAAAATTGGCAGAGAAATTTTACATTTGGCAACCATAAAGCCTACTACTTAGGAAATAAGAGAAAGGGGAGCTGAATTGATGCACACCTTTGAAACCTTAAAAGTAAGTATTAATGAAATTTTTAATTATAACAAGAGTTCAATAATGGTTTTTATGTTATGCTCTTTTATGGCATTAATTGAAATATGGATGCATTGTCTTTATAGAGTTTTTTACGTGATTTTGAGCCCTATTCCCATGATGAGGGTGTTGCAGGTGGTTCAAGTAGATCGCATGTTCCATTCCCCACTTCTGTTTTCCACTGAATATATATAGGAATGATCATAATCATTGAGAATACATGCTCGAAAAATCCTTTTTTTAATGCTCTAACAATCTTGTCCAGGCTAGTCCACGCATTCTATATTTATGCATGCTCTAACAATTTTATTCTTCAGCTTCACATCAATTCAATCCTATGATGATGTCGCCTCCATCCAGGACAACCAAAAATCTCTTTCTGACTGCTAAGTCAGCAACATGCAGCTTATAGGCATCGACTGTTGCACCATCTGCTGGTACACAAATCCCTCTTTTTCTCTCTTATGACAGCAACAAACAAATTTTTTTTTACAACTTTTTAACATCAATTATCATTTGTTCTTTTATACTTCGTGACAAAGACTTATGAAACTTATGAAACTTTTTGCAATAGGAGTTGCAGCATCATTTCCTGGATGTTCCTATGTTCCTAGTACGGGAATGGTGAAGGATGTCACATTGATCATCAGCGACGATGAAGGCATTCCATTAAAAGTAGCCAAAGTTCCAGGTACTTTAAAGTTATTATTATTCTATAGTGATATAATAGTAATTTAGTTCTTGATCACTCTTCATCGACTAATGATCCCATGATTGTTTTGTAGGAAATGATCTTTTTTGGAGAAAACTTGGTGATGAGTGTTTGCGAATATTCGAGCCCACCATGCATACCTGGTGGAACATCATGTCCTAACTAAAACCCCAAACCACTATTTTGATTTCATATCATTGCTATAATAGTTTTCCTTTTCATCCATTTCTTGAACTATATTAAAGGTAGCTTCAATTCATTTATGAGTCTAATATTTTTTTTTTTACTTAAAAGGTGGAATAACCAACACAAACCGTTGAAGGATGATCTTATAGAGAGCATGACCCAACTCTTTGGACCTCGTGCATTCGAGAGAAACAAGCTCCTTGAAAAAGCTAGTTTATGTTTGAAGTATATTAGGGACTAGTGCAGAAAAAATTTACGGGATAACCCCAGGTATGAGCGTATGCCCTATGTTCCTAAGGCTGAGTGGCAGGCTCTAATTTTGGATGGAAAGTATAAAGCTGACAAGAAAAATAATATTACACCAGTGGAGAGTACAACAAGGTATGTGATACTGTTGAGAATCTAATTATGTACTAATTAACCTCTATATTTATACTATCTAACATATTTCAAGCTTTTCATAGATTGCCTGACACATCAAAGGCAACAAAGGCAAGACTAGAAAAGCACGGGACACACAAGCTCGACTCTGGTGGTTTTTTGAAACTTCAAGCAAGAGTTGTAAGTATAAGTAAATGAAAATTTGTATCAAATTTTTTATATAATGTGATGGGAAATGCTAGGACTCCCTTATTTAGCTCATCAATTATAAATAGGTCAATAGAATATAATAACAGTAGTGGATTTTCATATTCAATATAAACAATTCAACAATTGAAGTCAGACTCTGCAATCTAGATTAGTGAAGATTCCTTCATTTACTAATATGACATTATTTAAAATCTCACCCTTGATGTTTCCATCTCCATAGATTTCAAACTAATCTTGGGGAGGAGCAAGCTCAAAGGGATGGGTATGATAAAAGTAAGGCCACCTAGCAATATAATTACAACAGATGTAAGTGTATGGAATGTTGGATGCCTCAATTGCCCTCCTAACAACTCTCTTTTCTTTGTAAAAGCTTAGCCCTGGTTCTACTGGATTGGCTCTGTCTATATCATGCCCAAATTTTGAAGGAAGAAACCTCTGCATCAAAGTTCAACAATATCAATGCCTTGCATGGCCTTCACCATTGAATTATGATCACTTAAATCTCCCTACAGAACACCCATTATAATATACATGCACATTAATAAGACCCATTACAGAACATGTAGACATTAATAAAACCCATTACAACACAAATTTTTACAACTATAATATAGCTCATGATCCCAACCAAATTAGACTCATTGATAAGGAGATCACTGACCAAACACCCCTTCTTAGCATAATTTCTAAATACCCAACTTCACAACAAGACAATCAAACATGATTATTTGTGAGATGACCGCTATCTAACAATTTAGCAAACAGTTGCAATAGTAGTTACCATGAACAAACAAGCAAAGCTTAATCATATATTCTAAACCTATATGACCAATCAAAACAATCTACAGTCTGTAAAATCAATATTTTAAAAAATTACACACACTTTACAACTATGCCATACATATCTACCACAAAATATTAGTTATGAATAGAGCCAGTGACATACATAGACAATGTTAACACCAAAATCTTTCAATTCATGGAGGCACTTTTCTTTGGCAAAATCATGGGCAGTGATGGGTTTAATGAGAGCATAGGTAGAATGGCCTACATTTACAGCTGCAAGAGCAACAAAGTGACCAATATAACCAGTGGCTCCAATCACTAATATTTTACTTTTCTCTTCATCACAAAATCCTCATATGAAGAAATCTCACAAATGGAGGCCATGGTTGAGACTGAATTTTTCTCCAATAGTTGAGAATAAAGGCAGTGATGAATGAGGGAATGCAGCAGCACTTGCAGCCATTTTTATTTCCAAAGAGCTGAACTAACTCTTACCCAACTTAAAAATTTGGAGAAAATATGTTGGTACAAGCAAAGCATACAAACATGCAATATTTATATAGTAGATTTCTCCATCAAAATTGCTCGATTTTTCTCCTATTATATTGTGATGGATATAGATGATTTGATGTTGATATTTTAACTACCCTCCATTGGTTGATGAAAAAATGCAATTAAAATTCACCATACCACACAAAAATGCAGGACTCAGAGTTCAAGAGATGCCTCACAGAAGAGGATAAGAGAATTGGCTTCCAACAAGGCTATAGAGCTGTGGCTGAACGGCTACGAGCTAAAATTAGTGTGGAAGGTTCTAATAATGATGCATCTGAGCCATAGGTAAATAAGCTAAATGAAATTTATTTCAAATTGAATACTTTACCAATTAGTCTATTTGATGTTAAGTTCCAATATAAAGTGAGTATATCTATTTTAAGCAAGCAATGATAAAAATGTGTAGGATGTCAGAATGCAGCCTAACAATCCTTCTACACAATCTATGGATGTCGAAGGTTCGCATGATGTGCATCCCAGTGGTGGAGGTATACATTTGCTATTAAATTTTTTATATGTAATTGCAATTGGTGTTTGGATTAAAGTAACATTTTGTATAGCAACTGTAGAGGATCGAGGGGTCGATGTTCATGACCGTGTTGACGTTGAGTCTAGACAAAATGATGTGGTCAGATCAGGTAAAGAGTGCCACAGTTATGTTATTTAAAATAATTAAATACTTGTAACAATTATAATAAATTATTTTTAATTTAACTCTTTTATTTGTTATTGCAGAGGACCCCCCTTTGCAACAGCATAGGAATTTGAGATCATCAAGAACAGAGAATAGAACAACTGATGAGGGGGGAATTGATGATGACATTGATGCTCCTCTTAGAGCTTACATAGAAAAAATAAATAGAAAGAAAAAAAAGAAATGATTGTCATCTACATACCTTAATTGATAATGACTGAATTTAATGTCTCAATGAATTTAATTATGTGCTAATGAATGTTCATTAATTATGTGTTAATGCAGAATATTGATGAATGTTGCATGTTAACGAATCTAATGTGTTAATGAATGTTATCATGTGATATTGATTGAATGTTATCATGTGATATTGATTGAATGTTACATTTTATTAATGATTGAAAGAATGAATGAATGTTAGATGTTAACGAGGAATGTAGAGTGATGTTAGGGGGAGGGGAGTGGGGCCAAATGAGCTTCCACCTTCACGTGGTTGGCCCTATTTAGTAGAGAATATTAAACTATTCTTGAAACAAAGTGAAGCTCAATAAGATACTAACAATAGGTAGAAACAAGAAGCAAAAACAAGCTCCTTCTAGAACATAACTCTTCCCAATTATTGCTATCTTCCCCACACTAGGAATCTCCATCATATTCTCATATGCCTACAACAAAATTAGAATAACTAACCAAAAATAAATCATATTTTTATACTTCTCCATGCTTGGAATATAATCACCTTGTTTAGCCTTCCCTTGGCTCTTCATCTCCATTGTCTTCTCATCCTTCTCTTTGAACCTTGAGACCTCTACTACTGTCTAACACATGTCTTCACACCCTTTTCATTTGCCTTGGTATACCAACTCCTAGTTGGTGGTTGTTCTATCCGATTCAGTCATCATTATTTTTGTGAATTTTCTTTGTCCAACTTTCAATGGACACCATATAGAACAAATCAATATCATATATGCTTCTCCAAGCCTTGTTTCTTTGCTATTTACATCAACATTTGTACTTTTCATCTTTGTTCCAATCATCTCCTTTCCCTCAAGCCCTTCAAGACCTAATCTTTTTCTATCTTCATTAGCATCCTTTCTCTTTACCTCTGCTACAACCTTTTGAACCTTTTTGGTGTTAGGTTCTCCTTGCTCTTCAACACTTGATTGCTGCTCATTTTTTATTTGTCCTTCAAATGGACAACTTGTCTTCATATAATCCTTTTCTAGGTTCTTTTCCTCAACCTCATTCTCATTAGCTATTTGCTTTAAAGCGTCATCCTTTTTTATCAAAACATCTTCCATTGCTTCACCATGTTCCTCTTTTCTTAGGAACCTTTCCCTCTCAAATATAGTGGTAACAAGATACAAGGAGAGAAAATAGTTTTTGACACTTGGAAGGAATAGAAGCAGTTAATTTTTTGAGTCCTCCTTCTATCACAAATGAAATGATTACATGGATTGATGATGATTATGAGATTGTTCTTACTGCATCTCAACATCATACATTGAGGGTGACATAGTAGGGATTGAATCTAGGGGTCATCATTCAGATTATGTGAAGCTACTTGGAGATAAGGATGTTGATCAAAATTATCCTTCACCTTTTAAAAAGTACATGACATTGACTAGCATGTCAGTGTTTGTGCATGAGAAGAGTAATATTTCTAATGTTAGTCAATCAAAAAATACATTGTGTGTCAAATCTAATCACCTTGAGGAAGATAGACAAAGAGATGTGATAGTAAAGGATAGGAACAAGTAGGTGAGAAAATGTTTTGATGAAACTATGGCAAGTGAAGAACTAGGGAAATTAAGGGATCATGCTAAAGATGTTGAAAGAGCTCTATGATATCTAAGCATGCCAAGACGATAGCTTCACAAGAAAGAGAGAAGTTGCAAAAAATTAAATAGGAGAGATTGTTCAGACTAAGTATTGTAATTCAAATATTGCTTCAAGAACTTCACTCACATTTACCTTGTCAAAAATCTCAACATATAGCATTGAAGTCCTTTAAGGATGAGGTAACAAGACAGTAGGCAAGAATAGATTAACAGCTATGTATCGTAGGACCTTGGATTGATATAAGCAAAAAAATGATAAGTTGATAGATGTTCATTAAAACATAAAAAACAAAAAATCAAGGTGTAGGAACAAAACACTTCAAGGAACCAAAAGACAAAGGAAGAAATGATAAAGTGGACAACCTAGCTGAGACCTATGACCTGAAACGTTGTCCAGAGAAATCAGACAAGGAAAGTTTGGAAGAAGAGAGATTTGACTTCAAAAACAAGGATAACTTTCAGCTTGTTAATAATCCCTTATTTGAGGTTAGAGCTAATGTTTGATGTTCCCTTATATGACTCCTAAGGGTCTGTGACTAAATCCTTATATTTTAAATCACAATAAACTTCTTTCTATTATTACTTATACTCAATTCTTTATTTTGCCACAAATAAATGTTAGGTATTAATAACAATATTTTTTTGGGGTAGATATATCAATGCAATTCTGCATGTATCTTGATGTTATGTACAAGTAATATCACCCATGCTTCTGATATATTCTTTAATTCATTGCTAGAGAGATGCAACTAATCTTTGGTAAAGAATATAGATGAACAATATGCAAATGTCTTTTTAAGTAGTTCTGATATCTTCAATCAAACTTTGATAACCAAAAACACTTCCAATAATGATGGAAATGACTTTGTGAAAATTCCCAATCAAATGAATATCAAAGACTAAACAAGGATTATATATATTGAAGTTGGAAGTATAGTGATAGTCAACTAAATGACCTAATGTCATAGATCTTGACGATCTAATGTTGATTACTGATCTGCAATAAGCATTTTTATAATTTTTGTAGAGCAATTTGCAAGACCAAGTAATCACTGTTACAGATTTATCATAATGTAAAAGTGATATGTACCATACTAGTCTGAAGTTATTCACTGTATCTGATATCTGCCTTATTGAAATGTGATATGATTGATTCTGTTTGGTTTGTAAAGACGTTGGATATTTATTTGATCTCTGTCTGATATAATATCTTTGTAATGGTGATGACCCAATGATGGTTGATCTATACTATTGCAATTTCTAATGTAACTCTTGTTACTTATGTGATATATATGTCACTATTCCTGATCTTAATCATTGTACTCATGGGATTTGGCTTTCTGATGTCTAGTGGATTACTACCACTTATGTATGTATAGAATATAAAGTAATCTTGTGTCTGAATAATGTCCTTGGACTGGTTATTGATGCCTTTTTAATATCATTTGAAGAATTGCAACTCTTCATTGCATCTTTTAGTATTTGGCTCCTCTGTCATTATTACACCCTTTTGGATAACTAATCTATGATTAGTATTTGTGATCAGCATGATATAATTTAAAGAGAAAACACTTACATTTTAGTATCAAGCTTGTTTTATGAATGAATGGAGAAAAACTAGTGACATATCCATTTCAGCTTTGTGTTTTTTACTGTTACTATTTGATTATTAGAACATAACTATACATCCTTGTGAATTGGAGTTTCAGCAAAGATTTAATATTATTTGGATTTCTTTCTTATTGTAGCAAAGGTTATGGAGGCCCTGAAGATTCCAAGAGGTGTCCGGCGTGTGCTTTTTTGAACACCTAATACTGACAGGTATTTTAAGTTTTAATAATATGGATCTGTATAATTCTAGTTTTAATACAATCTTATTGCAGGTTGATAGATTTTCTTAACAAGTTTTCAAAGTGTTTTCTGTAAAGTCATTGTTCACTCCAGTTCGATTATCCTGACTTTTAGCTGTAGGTGCCTTGCCTTTGGTCAAGCATAAAGCTTTCCTTAGGCCCATGTAATATGGTGGGTAATTTGTTGGGTTTCTCCTTACCAATGAAAACTTTGATGTGACCCTTACTATATGCTTTTGCCATGCATAACATGAATAAAAAACTAGCAATACTACATTGATGTGCAATGGGTACACAATGGGTAAAAAGATGTTAAAAAATAATTGATTATGGTGTTCTTGTTCATGATGGCGGGAGCACACATTCTGGTCATTATTTCTTCTTTTTTGAGTCACTTAAACCTTTCCAAATTATTTTTATGTTGGGAACTCTAGGTTATAGTCTTAGAAAAGTATTTTATTCATTAACAATTGCTTTAATATGGCTTGTAGGTGAAGTGCACACAATATTCTTATTGCTCAAATAAATTTTATCATTTCTTAGATTTGAGCCTAGAGATCATTCGAGCAGATTCCTTGTTGAAAGCATTATCCCATTACACGGCAATGGAGCAGTTAGATGAGGGTGTGAAAAGAGATCAATGTGAATGATGCAAAGTAAAAGTGAAGGCTCTAGAACAACTCAAAATTGATAAAGCACCACATGTTCTTGCAATTCATCTCAAGCACTTTAGTGTAGTTGGATCTGGAGGAAAAATTGACAAAAAAGTAGACTTTGGTTGTATGTTGGATCTCAAACCATTTATTAGCAGTTCACATGTAAGTAGCCCTTACAATATTATTTGCCAGTGGATCACATTTTTAGTGCAATCTAATAATATGTTTTTTGTAATATCTACTGGTTTTTTAATAAATATTGCACATTTGAATGATATTCTAGTTTCTCTGTATATTGATCAATCACAGGAGGGCAATTTTAAGAACACTTTTTATGGTGTTCTTGTTCATGATGGTTGGAGCACACATTTTGGTCATTATTTCTAATTTATTCATTCATCCATAGGCATCTAGCATGCTTTAGATGATAATCGAGTATACATTTTCTATAGTTGTGAAGACATGTTTAATTTTGTGGAGCAAGCTCATTATAATTTGTGTATAATAGGATACACAAAAGAACTACAATTTTATGTAGAACCTTTTCTTTATATGGCAACACTAATTATACTGAAGTTGCTTAGATTGATTGAAGTTATTCTTATGACATTATGTACTCTACGTCTATTCAGTCAGTGAGAAAAGTGTGCTTTCCTAGAAAGCTTACATGCTATTCTATATACGAGATAAGAAAACTAGCATTCAAACAGCAGGTGGGTCTGAATCTCAGTATAATGGCTCTAAACTAAAGAAGAGGGTGTCATTGAACATTGGACATCCAAAGGAAAACCACTTACAAGATTCATATGCCCCCCAGGTGACAGAAAACATGTATTCTTTCCAAATGATAGCAATCTCTTTTAGTGTTGCAAGTGTAAACAAGATATCCCAACAGGTAGAAAATTTGTCAAATGTCAATTTCATTTCAGAAAGTCTAGAAAAGAACACAAGTTCTGGCCAGTCATGTAGTAAATTCAGATCATCAGCAAATCATGATGCATCATGCTTGCGACGGGGCCGCTGTGGTGTTAACGCGAGCAGCCTCATCGCAAGCATGATGCACCATGATCTGCTGATGATCTGGATTTACTGTATGACTGACTAGAACTTATGTTCTTTTCTAGACTTTCTGAAATGAAATTGACATTTGACAAATTTTCTACCTATTGGGATATCTTGTTTACACCTGCAACACTAAAAGAGATTGATGTCGTTTGGAAAGAATGCATGTTTTCTGTCACCTGGGGGGCATATGAATTCATATGCCCCATGATGCATCATGCTTGTGGCGGGGCCGCTATGGCGGCAACGGCAGTTGGTGTTGCGGCCACGGGGGCCCTACCATATTGCCAACCGTGAACGTCGCAATTGCAACATCCGCCCACGCATTGTGATGAAATGTGCATAGCATGCATAGTGACATCGTCGCAATTCTTGACTTTGTGTCACAATTGCGACACATTTAGAAACATTGTGACAGTAGGCGACATCGACACCTGTGCTACCACGCCGCTAGCACCGTCGCATCCCCGTCGTAATTTACCAAGGTCATCGCAAGTGCGACGCCCACGAAAGAACTGGAAAGGCTCTCACATCAGTGAACCCGTGGGCAGATGTCAACGCCACCCCGTCGCAATGCATGGGGAAGACGTCGAAATTGTGACGGGATTCGTATGCATTGCGATGGGAGCCGTGTTTGGTTAGAATGGTGAAATTGTGACAGATAGACGTCAAAATTGCGACGTCTAAGCATAGACGTCGTAATTTGCAACTAAAAAACAACGACGTCTACTACCGTCGCAGTGGCGACACATTACCATCGCAATTGTGACACTTAGCTATCGCAAATTGATGCCAAATGTATTAGTGTCCCAACCAAATTTTGGCATGTCCTTTTAGTTTGGCCTTTGCAAACTTAACCCTATCTAGATCCCTAATATCCTCATACTCAAAGTACTCTTCTATTTCATTGATACAGTCGATCAACTCATCTAGTTTTAGATTTCCTGAAAATAGACCCACATCAATTGTAGGTCTTTTCCCAAACTTAGTAATGGCCCTAAAAAGCCTCTCCTCTACCTGATTCAGAACTTCCCCATCAACTTCCCCTTCTAGTCAAACTTCTTCTTCTTTATTATTGTCCTCACTTTCGTCACCTGCAGTAACATTTGTTCCTCTATAGAGCTCCTCCTGCAACACTTGTACCTACCTTTAGAGGGCTCTAACCTCCTTATGATTAATAGCTCTGGCCCTTCCACCACACTCTCTTTGTGGATGCATCTTCTTAATTCAAACCCATAACCACACAGTCGATGCTCTGTCTACACACTTAGGAAAACCCGCTCTAATACCACTTGATGAGGTCAAGCCAGATAAGAAAATGGACACAAAAAGAAAGGGGAAAATTTTATTAACTATGTAAATATGATTATACATTTAGTACAGAGAAAATAGACTTCAAAACATGCCCTAAGGGCTTATAGTAGCATAAATTTGGAGATAAATTCTTCTCCCAGTACCTTCTCTCAAACTCCACTCCAAACTGCCTTTTGAAATGCCAAAAAAGTTCTTAAATAGTCCCCAAAGTGTTAAGGATTAGGAATACATTCTAGAAAGTGCTAGTTGGCATCCACCAACGAAATAGAAGGCTCTAGAAGTCGCATTAGAAGTCGGCACAAAATTAGAAGAATCCAAAAATGGTAACCGAACTTTCGAAAGGCATAACTTTTGAACTGTAGCTTCGATTGACAAACCGTTTACATTTTTGAAAAGATCTCGAAGCGTTCTATAGCCCTATGGATAGAAGCATTCTTAGGAGGTCTCTAGAAATTGAAAAACTGTGATAACTTTCAAATCGTGGGGCCTTTTGACCTTTTTTTTTTTTTTGGAATGCTCTAAATTACAATGACAATCATCCAACCAATTTACACCTTCTAGTTCACCAAAATGATGGCTCAATTACATACTCCTATTTTTCTAGCATTTACATGTATCCCAAGGTGATTAAAAACTCTAACCCATAACACTAATAGTGGAACTATGAGAATTGGAACCTTTATTTGACCCAAATGGGTATCCGAAAATGAAAACACATGAAATAGAAACTAAGTCTAAGTACATTTTTTTTGGGTGACACAGGATTGCCCTTATACCTCTGGATGCTCCTGCATCAGGAATGCTCAATTATCCACTGTACATGTTACAGGGTATGAATGGCTAAAAGAATGTACATTTATAAAAATAGATTACATCACCCTTTTTAGATCCATGAAATAAAGTACAATACAATAAATGAAACCATCCATCATAAAGATATAACCATCCATCATAATATACAAGAATAGAGTAAGATGCACTACCACTCAACTGTGTGGTAACCCAAAAAGGCCCACTCCCACTATGCTAAGGAGATAGTCTCAAGTCCCAAACAAGATATCAACCCAAATATCAAAAGTATTCTCAAAGTCCAAGAAACCCTAAAAGTAATCTAACTCAAAGGATCCAAGATAAATTGACATCTAGACCTAGAGACACACAAGACATGTAAGAAACCTACTATGTAAGAGGGCAAGTTTCATTGCACAAATCTATGCTAGAGTTACCCTAGCAGTCTAACTTGACCCTGGCCCCCTATTGACTCTGTGCAACACTAGTATCCTTTCGTACTGACAAGGCATACTAACGATGCATGGTCGCAACTAAGCGTTCTCTCTACTCTCATCCTAATTTGTATTAGCATTTAAGGCATGGGCAAGAACATGCGAAGACTCTTATTAGGTTCATTTTAGTCTCATTTAGTGTAGTGTTTTCACTTATTAAGCAACTTACAATGGGTTATCTTGTAGACAGTTAGGGCCCCGACCTCCATTGCAAGCCACTTCTCGACATTACATATAGATAACCTACCCTAAGCTCATGAAATTAAAAATCAAATAATCATATAATATCATTTTAGTCCTATACAAGTGATTGGAAAGCATCAAAAGATAAATCACAATAACAAGCAATTGGAAAGTATCCCAAAAATACCAATCAGAGACTAAAAATGGTTAAGTCAAATATATCATAGCATTCATCTCGTTATCCCACAATGAAAATGAAAGCAATAACCAACAATATAATCAAACTCATCATAGAGCATACCAACACTTCACTATGGTTCAATTTAAAAGATCAAGATCAATTCAGCATAATACCACAATCACAAAACTCCCAATCCTCTAGTAGATGTCCTAAAACTGGTCAACACTCTAATCAACCCAAACCCAAAACATAGACAACATAAAGATAACATGGTAGTTTCATAGTTTGGTTTGATTTTAAAAACATATTGTTGAGTTAACAGTAAGCTTTCAGTTTTAATTTTAATGTATGTTTCAAGTAGATGAGATTCACAGTTTTACCGTTACCAATTAACCCATTCTTACATTTGAATAAAATATAGAATTACCCCCTACTTGATTTTAAGTCAATTTCCTAAAATAATCTAAGGGTAATTATTTATTTAAAATATTAAAATAATAACTATTGATCTTCCAATAAAATAATTTTAGTTGTATTAAAACCAATATCATTATTATTAAAATAAACCTAAAATCCATCAAATACTTCCATTTATTAATTAAGCTTAATCGAATTACATTCAATTAACTTAATTAATAATTATATAAAACAATATCTATATTAATATTTTTATTATTTAATAATAACTAACAAAATTATTAATGATTTACTATATTTAAATATATTAATAATTTATTAATAATAAAATTAACAATTAATAAAAATGTTTTAAATAAAATTAATAATTAATATTAATTAATAATAATAAATTATAAAATAAAACTTATTAAAATGATTGCCAACCATCCCATAAAGGGAGACTGTTGAGCAACATCCCTGCTGCCATAGGGCCTGCGATCGTAGTGGTACATTGTACCACTACTGTCATAGTACCTATGACAGCAGCCTTTCGGCTGCCAGCAAGTATAAAGGGGGGGTGTGGGGATTTCCCATCCCTTCCCACAAATTAAATATTTTTTTTTTAAAAAATTAATTTTTAATTATTTTGTTTTGTAAAAGAATTTCATATAAATTTTAAGAAACCAAACCCTCCCAACATTAATTAATGTTTTTTTTTTTTTATAAATAGTTCTAGCATTAATCTAATAGGGAAAATATGACTAACTAATTGAATTTTCTCTTTTAATTTTTCTTTTTAATTTCAAAACCCTTCCCGGTTTAAATTCTAATTTGCGAAATTACTGAACGAAGATTCAAGGATATTTTAATCTCTACATATGCAAAAGAAATTAGCATGCATACCAGAAATTCCAAATTGAAATATTTGTCACAAAGAAGATTAGATAAACAAATCATAGTCACAAAGAAGACAAGAATAAGGAAATAATGTAATTAACTATGTGAATCAAAACATAAGAATCTACTTGGATTCTGATGCTAAAATCGCACACACCAAAAAGATTTGTGAGAGAAATTTTCTTCTCTCAAAACCTTCTCTCTTTAAAAATTCCTTCTCCAAAATTCACGGTCCTCAAAAAGTGAACCCTCAATTGTTGATAATGAGTTCTCTCCTAAATTTGGGGCACTAATTATGTGATCACCCAAGAGGACTCCTTGCTTACCACTCTTTAACTCTTTATTATCTTTCTTTTAATGTTTTCATGCACCTTTTTTGTGGTCAATAATAAGTCTTTTTTTAAATTTATATGGTAATAAAATATCAACATTATATAAATACAGTGATGTTGGGTCTTCTCCTTCTCCCATTGGTAGACATTCGAATCAAATTATAAGAACAATGGAGGCTATTAAGAACATTGCAGATGGTAATCAGAGAACTATCCTTGACTCCAAAGATTTTGTTAAATTATGAAGATCATTTCACGGAATATAAGAGGTTAAATAATCCTCACAAACAGGATGTTTTAAGAAACATGTTTAGGGATAATAGACTTGACATTTTTGTTATCCAGGAAACTAACATGCTAAAGGAGAAGGTGGAAGGTCTTTCTATTTTTAAGGGGGGAAAGATTGTTGGCAGTGATTCTAACAGAGCTTCTGGAGGCTTGGCTGTATTTTGGATTAATAAATGGATTCAAGGGGTTCTCATCTATCATAGTAGAAATATGATGAATGTGCATTTTGTTAATACAAAAGACAACTTTAGTTGGGTTCTGACTAATGTTTACACCCCCAATACCAAATGGGGAAGGAAGGCTTTGTGGGAAGAAATTTCTTATCAAAGAAATTTTTTTGCTAAGGATAAGTGGCTGGTGATTGGAGATTTTAATACCCCCTTAAAGGATTCTAAAAAATGGGGAGGTAATCAAATTGTTGGCCTGAATTTTTGTATAATAGGTTTCGTCTTGCCCAAGTAAAATTTTAGGTTGTGATCCTTTAGTGGTGATTAGGTTTTCGACTAAGTTTGTGTTTTTCTTGGGCTAGTCCCTTTTTCCTTTTAAATTTTCCTTGGTGCAAAAATTTTTAAAAAGGGGGGAAGGAAGTTACGCAGATGTTTTTTTTTTAATTCACCTATGTTGAATTTGTTGTTTTAATCCTTGTGAAAGTGTTCTACCTCACCGTCGAATTTTTTTAAAATCTACGGTTGTCGTTGACTCGCTAAAGAAAAGTGCTCAGAAGCAAAGCATAGCGAGTTAGCAACGTGATGACACGTGTCAATGGTCATCAAGAATAATAAACTTGGCATCCAAATTACTTCAGCAAGTCGCTAAGTTGCTATCAGAATATACAAGCGATTTGCCGGTAGCGACATGGCGAGGACGAAATCATCGCTAAAGGAAGCCTTCTTTTATGACGAGAAATGATTTGAAAAGTCTCAGAAAAATTCTTTGCAAGCTGTGCTATTTTTCTCGGTGCTTGTTTTTCGGTGGGTTGTTGCATCGCTAGCTGAATATTGTTGTGTTTTGTTGGTAGCAACATAACAACTGACCCAAAAGTCAAAAACATGGCAGAACCTAAGATAAAGGATGATTAAAATATATATGTGTATGTCAACACATTATACCAACTCAGCAACAGTGGTACCATGGACCCACTTCCCAGGAATGTAATACAAGGTTTTCTGACCATGAGATTGGGCCAAGATCAAGGGTTGTCATTAGCTCGCTATGAAGAAGTGCTTAGAAGTTAATCATAGTGAGTTAGCGAATGATGGCCCACCATTGATTCCTTGAAAAGTCATTTGAAATGTATGCCACATGATTGACATAAGATCAAAGGTTATCGCTAGCTCATCATGGAAAGATGCTCGAGGTATAAATATAGTGAGTTAGCGATGTGATGACATGTGTCCGTGGTCATCCGTGGGCCCAATCTAAATCACCAGCATTGAAGGAAAGGTGCACGTGGAGCTATTCTATTGGTTTGATTGCAAATATGTTAGTAAGGAAATGAGCCAGCTTAGTTGTCATTACTAGATCGCAAGTTTTTCCAAGAATTGACGGTGCAAGTTTTAAAAAAAAAGGGGGAAGTGTGGTGACATTCTGTCCCACACATTTATGATGAACAGAGACTTCATGTGTCAGAAAAAAGTAGAGTATAATCTGTAAGATTTTCTTTTATTATTCATTACGGTCCACTCCAGCAAAGATTTCATTTTCTCTGAGCATAGGCACCCGTCGATCACGTTGTGATTAAGCATTGGTGAAGATGAAAAAATAGTTTCATATCTATTTGAAAGCAGTTGCAAAAGTTCAAAAGAGGATAATTTTGGTGAAATCAAGTAAGTACTCGATCATAACCTCTGTAACATTCCAATTCCCATTGTTACAATCAAGATGCATCCTAAGAAATCATTCTCTGGCCAAGTTAATTATATGAATACGAATATCCACGATGATTTCCTAGAGTTACTCCCAAGATCCACTACAGAGTCTGCACAGGTCAAAAGATTAATTTCATTAAGTCCTAGGCTTAAAATTGTTGATGGCTTGTATGACAAGGGGAACTGGGTAAGGGATGCAGTAACCAATCAGACTGGGCTTGTTTTTTTAAAAAAGTGGTTTTCAGAGAGGAATCTGTTTGCCCCTCACGCTAATATATGGAATTTTGACTTGGGAAAGTTAGTAGTTCCTAGTGTTTTCATGGACTATGACTTGCTAGAAGATATTTTCAAAAACTATGACCAAGCCATTAGGGTTTTGAGAAGAAATGATGGTGTGCCTCTAGTGTCAATTAGCCCTGAAGAAATTAGAGAGGTTTCTCACTTAGAACCATTATCAGATTTCCACGTGCCAATCAATTTGCTAGAATTAGAAAAGGAATACAAAGCAAAAAGAGATATAATTAGGGGAGGTACATTGAGGGCACACATTGGTACCATAGGAACTCTGCCAGTAATAACTGTAGCCTCTAAAGAACCTTTTAAGAAGAGCCTTTTCACTTCCCGGGCTGTAGAGATATACAGGACCCTGTGCCATGTTCTTGATGAGGATGAGCAGGATTTCATGCCCATTGACCTTATGTATATGATGATTCAAATTGCCTCTTTCGGTGTAGATGTCATTTTTTATTTTGCCTCCTTTCTAGTTGAATAAATTCACATTGTTTTGGTTGGAATTGAAAGAGGTAAGGTGGAGAAAACTTTTGGCCACTATTCCTTATTAATGCATATGTTCTTGTTCAAAGGGGTAACATAGTTTGGTAATGAGATGAAATTGAACAGAGAAGAAAATGGGGAAACATTGCCAGTCCAGTTGTGGAGTGCAGATATGACTTGGGATGCAAATAAAGCCAGTTTTGTCAGATTTGATAGATATTTTGCCTCTAAATTGAGATGTCTATTTTTGAGTGATAATCCCAGGATCCCTAAAGTATTAATGAATCTCATAAGACCTATGGATAGCCCCCATAATTTGAAAGTTTCACACAATTGGGGAGATATTATTCCATACCTTGTTTCTACAGTTTTCAGAATTTATGGTTTTAAAGGGAGCCCTCATGTCTTGCCTTACCAAGTGCCCCTAAAGATAGGGATGGCAGAAGTCTTATGGCAACTAGGAGGAGTAGATGAAATGTTCTTGTCAAAGGGGCAACTAGAGTCAATTTTCCCTACCTGCACAGTGGCCCATCAGTTTGTGATTACTAAAGGAGGATGGCTCTTTTTGTACAAAATTTTGGATCAGTATATGATGGCTATCTCCCACCCCCATTTTTGTGATTCTGAGGGATTTTTCAATTAGACTCTAAGGCATAGGATCAAGCTAGGACCGGTAAAGCATGATTCATATTACCTAGAAGACATTATAAGAAATGAATTTTCTTTACAAGAACAAGAAACTAAAAAAGAAAAGTGGAGAGTTTACTCCCAGGTCCTAAAATTTATTCATTGTTTTGATCAAAATTATAGTCCTTTGGATAATGCTAATACAGAGGCTGACAGAATAAATAAGCTTATAAATAACTTCCTTGCACTAATGGAAACCATGAATGAGAAGAAACATTTTTTTATTAATTATTCTCCTGATAAGGCCAGAGAATCCATGAAGAGGTTAGCCTTTACTCCTAATATTGGGGTTGGTCAAATAATTGTACAGAAAAAACCTAGTTACACTATAATTCAGAATTAAAAGGCTCCTATAGATAAGGGCAAACAAATAATGGGATCCACCAGTATAGTTTTGGAGGAGAGACCTGATGAGCCTAGCCCAAAGAGGCAGGAGGTAATAAGAGAAGGGAGATCTCAAGCTAAGGAATACTCACCCACACAATCTCCTTTGAGAATTGGAGAAGATCAGCTCACAAGTGAGCAAGTTGAAGAGATTGGATCACAAGGAGGTGTTTTTATTACCCAAGAAAAATTGGATGAAGGTAACCCTCTAGATCCTCCTCTCCCAAGTTTGGATCTAACAAGAGCTGATTATAGAGGCAGGGAATTGGACCCTGTATTAGAACAAGCAAGTCATCAATTTTTGACTAATGACAATTTTGTAAAATCAAGAGCTTTTCAGCAATTTGCATGGAGAACAAACATGAACATCTTTGAAGAGAAATGTAAAAGGATGAAGACAGAGCATCTAGGAATGGATGAAACTTCCATACAAAACCAGATTAAAGAAGAAATGATGAAGGAATTCCAGAACATTACTCCTGAAGAAGGAAGGCAAATGGTAAAAACCTTTAACATATTATTGTTGCCAAATTGGGACATTGCAGATGCCTTAATTTTCAATTTTGTTTCAAGTAAATTGGAATTCCAAGACCCAAATAAAAAGGATTTCCAAGGAACTACATTCATTGAGGATCAAGCTGTTTTGATCAGTTGGTCATTGAAAAAAGGATCTAGAGCCACATCATTGCAACCAAATGAGTCTAGACTGACAGGCAACATACTTGTAAGAAGGGTTGCTGACACCTCCCATGTACAAGCAGCCTATTGGAATGTGGAGTCTTCCCAATTTCTTTTGGCTACTACTAAGAAGGAGGAACAGATTATGTTTGAGTTACAAGGCAAGTATGAGATAGTGGTGGATGCATACAACAAAGAGGTAAAGAGGAGGATTGAGCTTGAAAATAAGCTATTGGAACAATCCACTAGGCCTAGAATAACCTACCCTCATCCCCCTATAGAACCTTTTAAGTCTACCCCCCTCATTGAAATGCCAAATACACCCCAGGGGCCATGATATTACACTACTGAGGAATTTGAAGAAGAGAAGGCTAAACTATGGGCCTTACATATAGAGTTGGAATCTGAGTATGAAGATAAACTAAGAAAATCTCTTACATATCTGGGAGATAAAGTTGAATGGCCATTAATCCATCATCAATTGGTTAGGGTGATTAACATTTGGGAGGAATTAAAAGGAAATGATGAGGCTCTAAAGCCTATTGTGGATAAGTGGGTAAGAAGGGAAAAAGTAGTAACCTTTTTGTGTTTATCTATTATAGATAATTCCCATGATCAGATTGAAAAAATCTTTGATATTTTTTCTGACCTTGCTGACTTTGATAATAAAAGAACACATTTACAGAAGATAACAATAAATCACTTAGACAAATATAGGGGTCAAAATTACAAATTATTTCCTCATACCCTGGATAAGAAAAATAATTTAAAAAGCAAAGAGGAATGGACGAAAGAACTTGATGATGCATTATGTTTAAGAATGAATCAAGTAGTAAATGAAACTGGGCATGCATGGTGGGCCACCACAATAGAGGAGATGGTGAAAGCCAAAATATTCTTTGATTCTTTAAAATAGGATTTCATTGATATTAATAATGTGGCTGATTATGTAATAAAAAATAGAAGGACATTTTGCAATTCAACTGGCTAGATGATGCACTATTTGACAGGTGGATGGCAGAAATGGCTTCTAGTGAACAGTTGGATGCAGATGAAACTAACAGTGATAACTTGCAGGATGAGGAATTCCAAACTACTGATACAATCATTTCTCAAACCCAATCAGAAGAAGAAGACAAGAGAAACCTATCATTTTCAGTTACAAACCTGGGACCACAGGATGCTGATAAGGCTAGAGAAGAGGACGAGATAGAAGTTGTTCTTGCCACCCGAGATAAAGACGAAGAAAGCCTACAGGTGGGAGTTAATATGCCATCATCAAAAAAAGCTTCACCATTGCCTAATTTGGAAGTTACTTATACAAAGAAAAGAGATCAATAACCAATCAGCAACACAAAATCGTATAACAAAAGCTGACTCACTTAAAAGAATGTTTTGATCTTGACATCTTCTGTTACCCGCATTTTGTCTTTTTGTGGTAGGTGTATGTAAATATTCTTGGTAAAGGACACCTGTCATTTATTGTTAGCCTGAAGCTTGTTGCATCTCACACTATTTAAATGAGATTCCAAGGCTAAAGATGGTTCCGAATTCTATTTTTCTAAGTAATATGCTTAGTCTGTTTTTGGTACAAATATTGAAAGCAAGTTTATGATGTATTTTATTTGTCAATTCTCTAAGAATACATGAATATAGAATGAGCTGTGTTTCTTTCTGAAGGTCATTCTGAGTCTATTGTAAATGATATACCATTTTCAAAGAAGATGAATACAAATTGTGAATTGTCCCCATATTATTCTTTTCTAAATCTTGTCTCCTTCCAATTACTTGGTTGTCTTGATATTGTATAAGTAAAGGCTTGTGCAATTGAATGCAATCTAGTTAGGTTGTATATCTATTTATCATTGATGTTAATTCAATGGATTAAATAAAAGCTTTGATGAATGTGATAAGGTTTCTTTAGTAGTGGGAAGGATTTTGAATGATGAATTTTGATAAGAATTGCTGATAGAATTTGTTGTAAGGCAACAAACTAGATCTGAGAACTTGCTATAGACTTTGAATCCTAATGGATTAGGCACTAATCAAATTGATTTAGCTGAAGGAGAAATAGATCATAAATGATTATCAAAATGCAGCATCAAATCAAATTTTACTTTTATTTCCTGTAGATCTTCAAAGTTGGTCAGCACTTGTTTGCATGGAATGTTTTAGCTTCAGTTAGCCACTATTGTTAAGAACATCTACAGATCTATAGAAGAATTCTTGGCCATATCTATTTTATGGGATGTGTTTATCAAGTTAGTAAGAATTATGTATATGTTTGAGGATTTTGAAATGAGAATCAGAATGAAACTAAGAATAATCCTCATACAGTTGTTCCAGTTTTGAATCATCCCTAGGTATACCCACCTTGGTTTTGCAGAGCCAAAAGAGTAGAAAACCACCTTTGGTTTTGTAGAAGTTGGATCCAAATGTTTTACACATGCAATTGTTAACAAGAATTGGCTGATCTTTAGATTGTATGAGTATTATCATCTTGGTATTAAGCATTTTGTTGCTTAGTAGTTTTAGTGCATTTTAAAACACCAACACAAACCAATCTAGATAATAGATTAGATCTTATGCAATATATTGACTCTCATATGCTTCATAACATTGAGTTACATGGGATTGAGTACACCTGGATGAATAGGAGAATATGTAAGGATCTTATTCAGGTTAGATTGGATCGGGCTCTTATTAGCAATGAGTGGATTTTGAATTATAAATGTTCCCTTAGTGCCCAAGTTAGGGTTGGGTCAAATCATTATCCTATTTTCTTCTCTGCTGACCAATGCTTCTTCAAGAAGAATTTCCCCTTCAAATTTGAAAAAATGTAGACCCTACATCCCAATTTGGAGAGTCTCATTTAGGAGTGGTGGAACATTAATTTTGAGGGCACTGCTTTGTTTAGAGTGGTGGCTAAATTGAAAAATGTTAAGAAAAACATCAAAATCTAGAATAAAACCACCTTTGGTAACATTTTTGAGAACAAAAACAAGATTGTGGAGGAACTCAAAGACATTCAAGACAAGATTCAAGCTGATGGTTTTGAGTTGGTATCTAGGGAAGAGGAGAGCGATAAGTTGGTTGAACTTCATGATATTATTACTAAGGAGGAAATGTTCTAGAGACAGCAATCCCGAAAGGTTTTTCTTAAAGAAGGTGACAAGAATACCAAGTTCTTTCATATGACTACCCTCAAGCATAGGATGGCTAATAGAATTTCCAAAATTACGATGGATGATGGAATGACTGATAATGAAGATGTTATTAAAAGGGAGGCCATGTTGTTCTTTTCCAGCTTGCTGCAATGTGACCCTATCCTCAATGCTAAGAAGCAAAATTTGTTCCTAGATTGTATTCCTTCGTGCATCTCTGAAGCCCAAGATTCTTTTCTTTCATCCATACCTTCTATGGAAGAGATTTCTAAAGCTATTTTCTCTTTTGAAGGCGATAAGGCCCCAGGTCCTTATGGGTTTCCTCTCTTGGTTTTTCATAAATTTTGACATATTATTGGTTCTGATGTTTGTAATGGGGTTAAGGAATTTTTTGGCTCAAGAAACCTCCTTAGAGAGCTTAATGGTACTTTTATTGCTCTTATTCCTAAGAAGCCGGGTTTTGATTATATGGATCAGTTTAGGCCTCTCAGTTTATGTAATTCTTTTTATAAGATCATCTCCAAAGTTTTGACACTTAGAATTCTCTCTATTCTTCTAGTTATTAATTCTAGATAGCAAAATGGTTTTGTTTTGGGCAGACAAATTTTGGATTCCATTATATTCATTCATGAAAACATTCATTCTCTTGTGGTTTCTAAGAAGGAAGGGTTTCTTCTTAAGCTTGACCTGTCTAAAGCATATGATAGAGTTGATTGGAACTTCCTTCTAAGGGGGTTGGAAGCTTTTGGTTTAATAAGAGATTCAGGGATCTTATTTTTATGTTAATTTATTTGGCTTCCTTCTCTATGCTTTTTAATGGCTCCCCTTCCCCCTTTTTTAAGGCTTCTAGGGGCCTTAGACAGGGAGACCCTATTTCTCCTATTCTTTTTATTATCTTGGCTGAGTGCTTGGGAAGATATGTTAATAATATGGTTGTCAAAGTAGACTTTGTAGGTCTTAGTCTGTCTTCCTCACCTCTTGTTTGATCACATCAACAATTTGTGCATGATTCTATTGTCATGGGGGAGGCCTCAGTGAGTAATGCAAGGAATATTAAGAGGGCTTTGACTGACTATGGAGATGCTACTAGCTAGATCATTAATTGGAACAAAAGTGTGATTTACTTTATCAATGTTAGTGAAGCTAGACAATTAAAGATTAAGAGTGGTTCTTTGCCAGGCACTTATCTGGGGTTACAAATGGGTTTATCCCCTCCTAAAAGATTTTGGAATTCTTTGATTGATAAGATTCATGTCAAACTTGCTGGCTAGAAGGGTTATCTCCTCAGTCAAGCTAGGAAAGTGATTGTTTTGAAATCTATTCTTCAAAGTGCTCCACTTTATGCTTTGAGTGTCTTTAAGATTCCAAGAAAGTTTTCTCTTGCTATTGAGAAAATTTAGAAGACCTTTTTGTGGACTTGTACAGAGTCTAAAAAGAGACTCCCTCTTATTTCTTGGGAGAATGTTTGTATTCCTGAGGGGAAAGGTGGGCTTGGGCTACAAAGGATTTCTACTATGAACGAACTTTTACTGGCTAAACTTCTTTGGAGATGGCATAAGGAAGAGGGGGAATGGAGGAACATTTGGGTGGATAAATACAATTTAGATAACTTTGATTTTTAGCATTTCCTTTTCTCTGATGTTGATCAAGGGGGATCTCAACTATGGAAGAATGCTAAAAATTTAAACATATATTAAGGAAAGGAGTTAAATGGAAGGTTGGTAACGGATTGAAAGTCCTTTTTTGGGAAGACATTTGGATTTTGGATCACCCCCTTTTTGATGACCCTAGATGGAATGGGTTTATGGTGCAGTGCAAGAATCAAATTGGTACTTTGGTTAGTGATTACTAGAAAAATGATATGTGGGTCAATCTTCTTAGGGTGGACCTAAATCTGGTGGAGCTTTCTAAATGCCTAAATTCTTGTTTGAATCATGAAGAGGATGTTTTGATTTGGAAAGATGATCCTAGTGGAGAATACTCCATTTTGTCTGCCTACACAATTTCTTTTGAGGATCGTGATGTACCTTGCTGTGAAAGGTATGACTCCTAAAGTTTTTTTTTTTTTTGGATTCTTTTGAAAAACAAAATTTTAACTCTTGAAAATCTTATTAAGAGGGGGTTTTTCATTGTCAATTGATGTGTCCTCTGCAAAAATGATGGGGAGTCAGTGGACCATATTATGCTCCATTGCTCCTTTACTAAGTAGGTGTGGGATTTTATTTGGAGTTTGATGAACATGGACTAGGCATCCCATGCTACCATCCAGCTATTATTTTCTTCTTGGAGAGCTCCTTCCAAGAATACTTTAATTATCAAATTGTGGGAACTTATTCTTCCTTATCTTTGTTGGGGTATATGGAAGGAACGTAATGACAGAATCTTTAGAGGGGTGGAATCCAATCCTACTCAGGTTTTCCATAAAATCAAGGTCCTTTTGCATGAAAATATCAAAAATTGTGGTAAGGGATAGCAACCTTTTAATGAATGGGATGCTAGGGTGATGAATAACTGGAATATCAGGAATATGATTTTGAATACTAAAGATCCCAACCCTAGGGAAAGTGTTAGATGGGACTGCCCTCTGACTAATTGGTTAAAAATTAACTTTGATGAGGCCTCGAAAGGGAACCCAAGCATTGCTAGTTGTGGAGTGATGATTAGAAATTCTAATGGGGACATTGTTGGTGGTATGGCAATACCTTTGGGTCATCAAACCAATCATGTTGTTGAAACCTCTGCTGCACTTTATGGTCTTATTAATGCTAAAGATCTAAACTTGAAGAACATTTAGATTGAAGGTGATTCCCTCAATATTATAAACTACTTAAAATAAATTTATCCACCTTCATGGACCATTAGTAATATTATGTCTAAGGCTGGTTATATTATTAACTCCTTTCAAAATTGCATTATATCCCATAATTATAGGGAGGCTAATGGTTTAGCTAATTGGGCTTTGAATGTGGCATGTTGTAATGATCAAAAAATCATATGGGATTCATATGACACTTTACCTGTTGATGGTCGCGATCATGTTAAGCAAGACAAATGGAAATCCCAGCAAAAATTCTTTAATTATGTTGTTGTCAGAGAATTATGATTTTAACTCCTTTGGAGTGAGGTGGGCAATTATTTTTAGAAATGTGGGTAGAACGCATTGTTTATGGGTTGCCTCTTTCTATCTGTGCTCAGGAAGTGGTATTCATAGAGTTTTTGGGGGCTTTCAGTGCATGCAAACTAGTGCTTTTGTTGCAAAGATCATGGAAGGTAAGAGGAAATGGGTTGAACCACCTAGCTGCGTGGATTGGAAGAAGAAAACATAGGTGTGGAATATCCTTAGGCATGGCAATTTTACTAGTTACATGGAGAGACTCAAAGGTAACAACCCAGCTATTATGCACCAATTTGTGAAATCTTGGAAGGATCATTCTGTTATGGTCGAGAACCAAAGGCTGGAGGTTATGGAAGAAATCATTGTAGAGGCTTAGGTTTGGAGTTGGGTGGGAAGAATTTATATAGGGAAAGGAAGTTCTTGGATAACGTGATTGATGACTTTGCCAAGACCGAATAGCAAAGAAACTGACTAGTTAAAATAGGTACTTCTTATTTCAACCCAGCTTCTGTGTCTCATCCATGGTAATTTGTGTTCTATGTTATTATGGAATATCTGACTTTGGATGGAAGATATACAAAACTGTATGGTTACCATTTTGTGTTGGCAAATCATTTTCATCATGACATTAGGATAAATTTTCCTTCATACCTATTGCAATCTCTCTCCAATTCTACCCTAGCTATTCAGCATGACCCGATTGGTGAACATGTTTGTCATGAAGGATTAATGGTTTTGATTACGAATGTGTTGAAATCTAAAAAAATCTTGAAACCTAGAATTTTTAAAGGGGAAGATCAAGATACTGAAGGAAGTATTCAAGCAAAGGGCTAATACTCTAAGACACAAGATGAGGTGGAAGGGGGTCTGGTTAGTCCTAAAAGAGGTTTGGGTGGTAGCACTAAAAAGGAAAAATAGAGTGTTGAGAAGGATGATTCTGATCGGGAGAGGGAAAGTGATTTTGTTGATGAAATTATTAAATAACATGCAAAAAATAAGGGATGTAGTAAAGGGAAGGGCAAAGGCCATATTGATGAGAGGGCTTCTCCTCTATCGGATGATGAGCCCCTTGCTAAACGTTTGGAAAGAAAAAGGAAGTCTTTACAGCGATAGGAAAACAAAAATGTGAAAACAAGGATTGAGGCTTCCAACTTTACTGATGATGGTGAATAGGGGTCCAAATCTGATGGAGGTGATTGTGTTGGTGGTGGAATCAGGCCCTCTAAAGGCTTATTTGGTAACCTTGGTTCTATAAAGAAGGACATTGATATTCTTAAACATAAAATGGTGCTATTGAACAAAGAAATGGAGCATCTTAGCAAGATGGCTAGAGGGGAAAGAACATTAGGTCAGCATATTGACAAGCTCTCGAAGGTCATAGGTAATGCAGAAGAAGTGAATTCAAATCTGATGCATAAGATCCTTATGTTGGATGCCAAGCAGAAGGTGATGGACAAGGACATTAGCAATATCCAGGGGAATGTGTCTAAATTTGAAACCAGGCTAGGTAACATAGATAAACAACTCAGACAATTGGGGGATAACATGACCAGCTTCTTGAAAAAGAATGAGGCAAATAAAGGTCAAGTTTCTCCCCCTGGGGCAAACTCTCAATGTCCTAGCAAGTGTACTCAAGCCAATTCAAAGAAGATGGAGGAAACCACTAAGAAGGACAAGGTGAATGTTGTTGCTCAGACTATGCATTCTCTGGTGGACTAGGCTATTCATCTGATTAATACTCCTTAGCTGGTCAGTTGCTATTCCTTTGCTAGTCTTTTGCTGTCTTTTCCAACAATGTTGTCTGTGACCTCTTTTTGTTTTCTGAGGTCTATTTCATGTTGTTTGTTTGTTCTCTTTTCATGATACTTTCTTAATACTCTGTTGATGTAAGGTTTTGGGTCCTTTAAAACCTATTTTTACATAATCAAAACATTACATAAATACTTCCAAGTTTCTTTAAAGTTATCCTCTTTACATACTACTACCTGGTAAGGTCCTTATATATATATATTCTATGCTCACCACCCTATATCCCTCAACTCCTAAACATAATACACCCATCCTAAAAACATCTTAGCCTTTCATAATTTGGCTTTTTCAATACATCAATAAGATACAAAAAGATACCCAAACCAAAAAAATCATCATTGATGTTCCAAAATTACACTTTTTTCTTTATTGACTGATCCTCTCTTTCATGGCCCTCATCTATAGACATTTTGTTCTTCCTTCTCTAGCCAACACTGAATTGCCATCGGCTTTTTCTACTCCTCCTTGTTGGTCATCTTCAATTTCTTGCTCCCTCGCCCTTGACATAAAATTAAAATCCTTCACCTTTAGACACATCCGTCAATTCATCATCACAAATTTAGACAAAATTGGCATGCCTCCTCTTCTACTTCCTTAGTCTTCCACCCTCACTAGGAATTTCTCCTTAACCATCCCCCTTATCCTCCTTGCACCAGACTCCTCCTCTTCTTAGGGTGGTTTATAAAGAAACCTTTAACCCTCTACCCACTTTCCTCCATGAAGCTCTCAATTTCCATCTTCAAATTTTTCCATGTCTATTTTGCTTTCTCTTTATATAATTCTTTATCCACTCCTATCTGCCACCAAAGGAAGCCCACTCTTCTTTTTCTCAAACCTTCCTCATATTTTTCATAGTACTCACTATAATCAAATCCTTTTCCTGGCTAAGCCCACTCTAAAAGGGACTCTATCCCCCCATAAATCATCATGGAACAAATTTTTGACCACCCACTCCACTTCTTCAATCAGATACGCAATTTCTAGTCCCCACGCCATTATAATGGCCACAATATCCATGTTGAACTTCTAGTGATGCATGGAGGTTTGGAAAAGTTCACCAACTATGTCTTTCACAATCGCTATAACTCCCAACATTGGTCACTTTGCCAGTTGTTTTAGTTGTTTATCCTACACTAGTCCATAGAGGGCTTTTTGTTGTCACTTTGTTTGAAAGGTGAATGTTGCCTTCATCTTCTATCAAATCTATCACTTTCACTGCTATTGTTTACTATTTTATATAGGTTTATTTCCTTCATACAAGAATTTATTAAGTTTTCTGACTGCCTTGCTCTTTAAGCCACTATCCCATTATTTCACCAAAAACTTCAAACTGGCCAATTACCATCTTTTCTCATTATGATAGTCATAATTAGTGATCTGCACAATCTCTCCCTCACCTTTACTAAATGTCCTTTATATCCTACTGACGTTAGTCATCACTCCTTCCTTACTCATAAAATTTGATCTTTTCTTAAAAAGATTACATTTAAACCCCATTAACTTCACCAACCTCCAAAAAATCCCAACAGCTACATACTTCATAAATTGGTCTTCCATTCTCTATTAAACTTACCACCCACTTTGATAAAGTGCCTACCTCCCTATTTGCTTCCCTATAAACATGACAAACTTTAAACTCCTCAAAATCCTTTAATTCCTCCATTATAGATTCTAAAAAATTTCTAAGGTGCCATGCATGGATTGAATTTTTACTAACTGCCTACACCACCACCATTGAGTCTCCTTCCAAGATAATTTTCCTCCCTCCATACCTTTTAATACATTTCAAAGCAAACAAAGTAGCTTGAAACTCTACCGCATTATTTGTTTCATCTTTCAATTTTAGTGCTCAATAAGCCACTATATTCCTTGCATTATCTTTACAATGTAACCCACTCCTGAGCTCCCCAGATTTTCTTTAGAGGCTCTATCAAAATTTACTTTTAACCAACCTATATTGGGGGCTTCCCATGTCACCTCCTCCCTTATCCTAGCTCTAGACTTAGCCTTTTCCATATCTCTAGCCTTTCCCAACTTAATCCCTAACCATCTTTTCTAAATTATCATATCCACTTTCATGAGTGCATAATTTGATAGGTTTTTCCTAAAGACTGTTGCATTCATCACTTCTTAAATGGAATGGTCAATTTAGTCTAAAATCTACTTTAAAGTCTTTGATCTATCTTGAAAAATCCTCCTATTATGTTCTTTCCAAACCTCCCATATCGCAATTGATGGGCCAATTCTCCATATACATTCTAAATAATTCATTTTTCCTCCCCTTGGCCATGAAATGAAAAAAGCCTTAAGAGAGGGACTCCATGGGCCTTCCCAACCAAGTTTTCCTGAATGTGCCTCCAACAATTTGTTGCTACCTCACAATTAAGCAATAAGTGATCCACATTTTCCTCATCCTTTCCACACATAAGACATTTCATAGGACCCTAAAAACCAAATTTGTGTCTTCTCTACCCTATTAAAATTCTTCCTTGAATTGCTAGCCATGCAAACGTACTTGCCTTTGGGAGAATCTCCTTACTTCAGCACAAATCCTTTGCCTCAAAATACTCATCCATCCTCAAATTCAAAATTTCATATCCCAACTTAACTGAGTATTTCCCTAAGGCTATTATGCACCAACTAATCTTGTCCTCTTTATTTAATATGTACACCTCTCTACCCTTAAATATTTCCTTAAGAGTGTGTTGATGTCTTTCCAATGGACCCTCCACTCTCCAATCTTTCCATTGCCAGCTTTTTCCCACAACCCCTTCAGATTCTACTAAATAGTTTCTTACATTCTTGCCCCATCTTTCATATGAGGATTTTTTCAGATCTTCATCACCATATTCCTCTTCTAATGATTTATTTCCATTCCATGAATCCTCCCAAAAATTTTCCCTATTGCCATTTCCTATGACCCAAGAGATATGGTCAGTAATGACATGTCTACAAGATAGAATAAAATTCCATATTGCTGAGCTTCTTATCGGATTTTGGATATTAAAATCATTAAATTCTCAGTAGTATCCAAATATTTAACCTTTAGAATCCTCATACATAATTTCTCATCATCATTTGCCAACTGCCACACCAATTTAACCCCTAAGGCTATATTCATTGTATTCCAGTCTCTAATTCTAGCCCCACCAAAATTCTTAGGCCTACATATTTTCTCCCATTTTAGTAAAGGCCAATTTTTTTCCTCACCTGCCCCACTCCAAAAAAATCTCTTCATTTTCCTTTCTACTAAATCCATCACCTTCTTAGGAATTTTTAAACACATCATTCAAAAAATTAGTACTACTGAAACCATAGATTTTAACATCAGCATCCGACCAACTAAAGTTAACCACTTACCTTTCCAGCCTTCAATTCTTCTGAGGCATTTCTCCACTAATCCCTTCCAAACTTCTCTTTTGTTATGTCCTTGGAATAAGGGGATTCCTAAATATTTAATTGGGAAAGCTCCCTACCTTATACCTAAAATTCTTCCTATAGCTCTTCTCTTTGGGAGGGGGGTATTAAAGAAAAAACTTTCAGAGTTTACCCAACTTATTTTTTGTCCTAACACCTTCCCATAAATTTCCAGAGCTTTTTTCATAACTCTAGCTTCCCTCTCAAAAGCTTCTCCTATAAGGAAAGTATCATCTACAAATTGTAAATGTGAAATAGGGTCCACACCCCTTGCAACTTTAACCCCTTTCTATTGGCCCTTATCCCTCCTATTTGTAATCAATCTTCCCAACACTTTAGCCAAAATTATAAATAGATAAGGGGACAAAGGATCACCTTGTCTTATTCCTTTGTCTAATTCAAAAAAACCTTGGGGGCTTGCATTAACCAAAACTAAGAACCTTACTAAATTTTGACAACCTTTAACCCATCTAATCTAGTCCTTATTAAACCCATTTTTTTTCAAAACTTTAAATAAAAAGACTCTATTAATCTCATCATAGGTTGGCTTTATATACATCTTAGCCATTATTTTGCTTATTTTATTTGTTCTAACAGAGTCATTCATTTCATGTGCAATTATCACCCCTTAAAAAATTGATCTTCTAGGTGCAAATCCACTCTGCTCTTCTAATATTACATTGTTTAACACCTCTTTAAGTCTATTCACCACCACCTTTGATATTATTTTATAAACAATATTACATAAAGATAACGATCTAAAATCACAAAAAGAGTTACATTCCTTCTTTTTAGGAACCAAAGCAATAAAGGTGTTATTTAAATCATTAAGAACAAATCCCCCTCTTCTTGACTCCTCCACCATTTCCCAGATTTCATCTTCAATACACTCCCAAATAAGTCTAAAGAAACTCCCTGTGAAACCATTAGGTCCTGGGCTCTTATCTTTCCCTAAGCCCCATAGTGCTCTTTTAACTTCTTTCGAAATTGCAACATTTAACTTTGCATTTTGCTCATCCATAATGCACTTCTAAATACTTTCCAGCACCTCCTCATCTAAATCCTCCCCCCCATCCTCAATCTAACCTCTATCCTTGAAGAAATTAATTGCTTCCTTTTTTATTAGGGTTGGATCATTTATGATCTCACCAGCACCATTTTTTATTGAGAAGATTTTGTTATGAACCCTTCTAATTTTAATTGAATTATGAAAAAACTTTGTATTCCTATCTCCCTCTTTCAACCACATTTCCCTAGATTTTTGCCTTCAAAACAATTCTTCTCTTAACAAGGTCTCATCATACTCTTTTTTAAGCCTCTTTTCCTTTTTAAAATCTTCCTCATTCATTCCTCCTTGAATTATCTTATCATTTAAGATTTTAAATTTTGCTTCCAAGTCTTCTTTCCTTTTAAAAATGTTTTGAAAAGATTCCCTAATCCACACCTTCAATTTTCCTTTGATGAACTAAAGATTTTAAAAAATTTAAAATTCATATTACCTTCCCTCTTTAGAGCTTCCCACCACCAACTTTCCACCATTTCATTAAAACTATTTGCCTTCATCCACATTGCTTCAAATTTAAAAGGGCAACGGTCTAGAGTTAGCTCCTCCTATAATCTCACACTATTGGGAAAGTGGTCAGATCCATGAATAGGCAACACTCAGCAACCATCAATCAATCCACTTTGGTTCAATCCCCCCCTAACAGAAGCCTATCCAATTTTTCAACAATATTGACATAACCTTGCCTCCTATTATTCCATGTGAAGTCACCCTATTTAAACGGCATATTAATTAGCCCATTATCCATAACAAAGGAGGAAAAGTCTTCCTGTGAGGTAGACCTCCATCCCTTATCCCATTTTTTTTCCTCTACGTATAAGATTACATTGAAGTCTCCCCCAATAATATTTATCTACTCATGTAAAATTTCTAGTAAATCTATAAGTTTTTTCCACAACTCTTTTTTTCTCTACTCTGAGTTGGGCCATAAATATTAATGACATTTAAGTTATATCTCAATTGTTTTGAGGAAATCTTTAACCACTGCCAATTCTCTCCTAACTACATTTGAACTCCCTTTATTATTTATTTATTCCATAGGACACCAAAACCCCTGAAGCTCCTTCAGCTACTTTCCATATGCTCTCCCATCTACAAAACTTACTTCTTAGTCTTCCCACATCTTCCAACTTTACCTTCATTTCTTGCATGAACATTATATTAGGCTTTGCTTGGTCTCGGCCTCTCCTGACCAAGAAAATTTTGTCAAGGGCATTGCATCTCCTGACATTCCAAGATAGGATCTTCATCCCTTCTGAGAGGGGTTCTTACCCCTTCCCAATTTTAGTTTCCTCTAACCTCTCTCACTTAATGCTATCTAAATAAAAGCATTTATTGTTCTTCTACCTCTCTTCTGACTCTCCCAAAAGGAATTTTTATGCTTTTTTCTCTTTGTCTTCTCAATGGTTCTATTTTCTTCCAGGATCAGGTTTTCCTCCAATCCAAAAAATTCTTCATCCTCTACATCCTCCCCTTCTTCCTCCATCTCATTAATACTCTCCTCAAAGATTGATTTGCCTTTCAAATTCCTTATTAGGGAAATTTCAATATCCTTAAACACCTCCTTGATCCCCCCTTCCATATCCCCATCCTACCCTATTAAATAACCTTCATTTTCCTCCCATTCTCTAGTTGCTTTTCCATATTTCTTTGTCCTCAATTCACTATGGCACTTCCTCTCCTGAAGTTCTTGATTAACTACCTCATCCCTATTAATCCCACTTACATTTCTATCTACACCCCCCCTGACAACTTCTCTTCTCCCACTAACCTATTCCAATCATTCATTCCAATGTCATCATTCACCTATCTTGACCCTCCTTGCTTTGCCACCTCAACTACCTATTTTCCCTACTTTTCATTTTTGCTTCCTTCCAAGTTTCCCATCCCCACATCTAAAACCTAAACATCTTTTAAAAACTTATTTTTCCTCTGACCATCTTCTCGATAGTTGTTTGCTCTCAGTTGTTCCATCATTCCATCTGCTATCATTCCCATCCTTTTGCCTCTTCAAATTCCTTGCTATCTCTGTTGCCCTTCTAAGAAGCTTTTCCTCTTCCTTATCTTTATTATGCCCCTCTTGTTTGCATTCTTTAGAGTTATTTTTCTCATAAAGATAGAACTCGCATACCTTTAATCCTTCCTCTATTGACACCAATTGTCTCCATACATCCCCATCAATAAAGATTTCAATCAATTCTGGGATTCAATGATAGTCCTTCCACATTATGCACACCCTAGGAAACATTTTCAAAGTTACATTGTCTACCATTTCTACTACTTTTATATATGTTCCTAGTTTATTACCTATCTCTTTATAACATTTCTCATACCAATATTCCTGGGGCAAGTTCCTTAACCCTATCCATATAGGGATCTCCTTTATTACCTCCTTTGTTGGGTCAAAAAAATTTGTCCATTTCTTTAAATAGAACCCATATCTATCCATAAAATAAGGGCCACTATTTCAAATCCAATCTCTATCTTGTGTTATGTCCACTATCACCATATAGAAGAAATCCTTCACTTCCCCCCACTTCTTATCGGACCAATCTTTCACCTTCTCTAATTCAAAAATTGGTCCTCCCTACTTTAGAAATAAGGCATTTCATTCCAAAAAATCACATCTCTTCTTCACCACACATCTTTCTATCACTACCTTCTCCACTATGTAGCACGTCTACTTTTGATCCATAACTCTTTGTTGCTCTAGATTTACCACTGCTTGTGGTTTTCTCATTTTTGTTGCTATATTTTCAAAATTCTCCTTCCTACCCAAATTCATCGATGTAAATCTTTGCACTGGGTATATTCTTCCTCCATATTCATTTTGTTTAGCTCGCTCATTTTTCCATTTGTCTTCATTATTTTGGCCCACTTTCTTCCATTGAAAACTGTCATTGAGATTTCTATGCCCACTCTACCATCTTCCATTCCTATTACCCCAATAAAACCTTCCCTCATGCTTCCTAAATGGTTCCCAACCCTTATTAGTCCTTCCAAACTAGCTAGAGTTTCTTCTATTATCCCAAAACCCTCTCTGGTATCCTCTCTGCCATTGCTTCACCATGTATTGTTACCACCTACTTCTATGTTAATTCCTTGTGCTTGCCAAGATAAAAAAAATTTATGCCGGCTAACTTGATCTATATATTCAAGTGACGATAGGGTGTTTTCATGCACCTTCACTGCAATATAAAATATCTTAATTAAATTCACTTGACTTCTCTTTTTAATTAATTTATAATATTTTATTCTCATGCATACTTTATGCAATCTTAAAAATATTTAATAAATTAATATGTTTTCCATGTTTTAATTTATTTTTGAAATGTTAATTGATAAAATATTTATTAACTTAAAGTAATAATAATATTTAGCATTTATTTAAAAATGGACTCCTAAATATATTATTATTAAATTAAATAAATATTATCATGTTCTAAAATTAAACTTATAATTTTATCTTTAAATTTAATTCTTTTTATTTAATTAATTTCCAAATTAATTAAATGTAATTAAATATCATAACAATTTTCTATTAAATTAAATCATTAATATAATCATTTAATTTGACTTTATTAATAGAAAAAATACCAAGACTTATAGGATGAACTACGAAAACCCATCATAGAAAAAAAACATACAAGATCAAGCTAAAGGGTTATAATCATAAATTTATGTCATACGACACATTCAGAAGGTAAACAACTTAGATACATGTCCTAATTTTCTAGGACAAATGCTTTAAAGGTTAGGATTTGGACTTAATAATTTATCTCCCCTCTCTTACCATTGAGATAATGTGATAGGGTATGCTCATCCTGGCAATTTAGGGAAGTCAATACCTAGTACCTACAATCTGCATAAAATCCACACATGTATAAACACATATATATTAAGCTAAATAGGAAATGGCAGGAAGTGGTGCATCATGTAGATCTTGACTAGCACGTGATTATGACTCCCTTCCTTAACCACATTACAACCGTTATACATAAAGAAAATATACACGCACACCATACACATGCAATATAGGGTAAGTATCCATAAGAAAACACATATGATAATCCATCTAACTAATCATCATCAATAACTAAAATCACTGTAATGATCATCATGCATACATGAAGTATAGAGTACCAAGTAATCTCATCATAAAATCAATTAAATATGAAACAATATCTAAAAATCTCAAAACTAATGCTACTAATCATCATGTATCAAACTGGCCTAAAAGAGTTCAACAATAATAATAGAAATGTAAACTAGGGGCAAGCACTACATAGCAAGTTTGACATCAGTGAAAAAATAATGATTGAAACACATAGTTTTCTTCAATAGTCTCCCTCTTTCAATAATCTCTCTCAACAATGATCTTTTCAATCTATTTTCAATAAATCAAGCATAATTGGGAAGATTGGTATGCCTATGATTACTTCACTTATTTTAGAGTTTTTAGTTTCAAGGAAAACCATATAGATTGCCAACATTAGTGCCTGATAGAATTTGCATATTTGGAGATAGTGAGGCAAATGTCTAAGTCTAGTAAACAACATTTTAGAGGGAAGAAAAGAAAAAAACTTTTCTCTTAGTCACTCTCTCTTTTGGAAACTTTATTATCTCTGCCACCAAATCTTATGACAAGATTGGAGTAGAGTTGCAAAATGAGTATCACATGTATACTATAGATCCATGGAGTCATTATGATCTAAAGGGATACATTCATGCATGTATAAAATCATAGAAATTGGATTATTACATTCATCAAGGCATTGAATATGAAGAAAGATTTAAGATCATGGAATAGTTGGAAGTACAAAAAAAGACACAAGATCAAAATAAAGAGCTGGAAGAGAAAAGGTTGCAAGCTAAGGAAAAAATTTAAGAGGGTACTCAAAGTATACCAGAGTTCCATGTTCCAATAACAAGGATTGTGGATAGGCTAGTACTACAAGCCTTGGTACATGATGTTCAAGTGCTTGATAGAGTAAATGTTGAAAAGGATGAGATAATTCTTGAATCTAGTAAATTTGTGAGTGATGATGACTTCATTAAATATAAGGAATTCATTATTTTTCTATGTAACTATAGAGGAAAAATATTCAGGAAGAATATCCAAAATATCTCTCCAAAAAATGTATAGGAGTTGATGGCTAATTTGAAGGAGGATATTATGAGGGAAGTAGAACACATGACTCCAGGTAGAGGGAGACAATTGTTAAATGAAATAGGGATTGTAGTTTTTCCTAGTTGGGATTTGATTAACTTTTACATTTCTGATAGCCTGATCAAATCTAGGAAACAAGACATGAATTTAGATGTGCAAGGGGTTAAAGATGTGATTATCAATTCTAGGTTTACAGAAGATAAAAGATCAATTTTGTTGTGGGCTTTATATCCTCCATAGAAAAGGTCATAGATTATCGATGTAGATCAAGATTTTGGACATCTGATGACACTAAAAGGAGGGGTGATAGATCCTAATAAGGCAACAGGGATGCAAGTGGATATGGGTTTATTTAACCAATTCCAAATGAAACAAACGACATTTGAAAGGGACAATTAGAGAGCAATGTATGAAAACATGCTCAAAGAAGGAGAATCATAGGTATAGCCTATAATACAATCATCAAATGATGCTTTGAGGGCTGAATTGAAATGTATATAAGAGGAAAACACAAAATTGAAGGATGCGTCTATGATTTGGAGTGAAATATTTGGCACAATATTGAGAAACCATTTTATAATGTTGCTAGTCAAATTAGAGAAAGTTTGGGATCTATGTAATGCATATAAGCCTATGGACTTATAGCATAATGAAGTATACAAGAAATTGGTTGAGCAAAAAAACAATCTTGTAGAGGATGAGGACATTTAGGAAGCAAAAAAATTGACTAATGATCACATTGTATATTCACAAGAATTCAAAGCCACTTTTTGATTGTTTCCAGAATTGATGACAGAGCATGGAGTTTTATCTTGGCATGATGTAGATGGAAATATGATTGATTGGAAGATCTGGATGGGGATGTTCCATGTAATGTAGCACCAAACCCTAGGAGTAGCACAAAATGATGATCTAGAAATGACAAAGACAAACGAGTAGATGGAGCAATTTTTTGAGATTAAAGTCAAAGCCTGAGAGGTGATCAGCGATGCAAATTTTCTTTTAGATGATAAATATCGTGAATGCATTAAACAATGCAACAATTTCACTAAGGAATCATCATCAAATTCAAAATAATGAATCTCTCTTTTATAAACTTGTTTTGTTTACCTGACAGTTGATTATTAGTTAGTTGATTAGTTCAAATTTTGTAAATAAAGGGTCATACCCTTTTATTTTGTATCCAATTTGATGTTTATAATTATAAGGACCAAATTTGGAAAAGATATAATTCAATACTAGATATTGTTTATACAATTTTATAGAGAGAAGTCAATTCTATTTTCCACTCTAGATTTTGTTATCTATATGCACCAGCAACACATGTAATTTGTGGTGAAAGCATTTCAAGTTCAATACAAGGATTCATGTGCTCAATTGATCTTTTGGTGATATCATTTTTGTCTCTTTTATTTTGTTTCCTTTGATCAAATTTACAAATTTTCTTTAATTGACTATCCAATAGATTGAATGCATTAAATAATTTCAGTGTTTGGGAAATAGTGATATTGTATTGGCAAATTAATTTATATTGTTGTCTTATTGGGCTCTTTAGGGAAGTTAAATTCAATAAGACTAAATATTGAAATTTATTTAAGCTTTTAAATAGTTCATACATCATTAAGGTGACAACAATTTATCTCAAAGGGATTTATTATTTGTCTCTGAGGGTTAGTTTAAAAATTGTGAATGATTGATAGAAAAATGATAAAGAATCCATCGGTTAAGGCACTAGTCTATTGGTTATTGATTTTAGTCTTCATGTTGATTGTATAAAGGACATACATCCAAGTAATAAAGGTTGAAAAATTTATTATACATTTATATTTATTACACCCACAAACATTTACCAACTTTCAAAATCTCTTTAAACACCCAAGTCCCCCAAGTTATCTTCTCTAAAACACCAATAGGGTGTGAGGTATAAGCCTACTAGCCTTGGTTCTGACTAGCCATAATTGAAGAGATTCACATTCATTTGGAGTGGAACTTATCAGTTCAAAAATTGCTATTATGAATTCCCATAATTGGATCATCATTTCATAGGAAACCTAATCTGCTAATTTGGACACTGACAAATTGGTTACTCTATTGGGGAGTTGTCTACACAATCAAGGATTTTGAAGTAACTCGGAAGTTATTGGTTCCTCAAGATCAGAGATATAGAGAAAGGAATTTTTGTTCACTCTAATGGAGAGAGAGAACTAAGAAGAACAAATCTTAATTTTTCCTTTATAATAGAGGTGGCAGTTCTACAATTAAAAGCTATATGAATAATCAACTAGTGGTAGTTAGAAAATAGGATACTTTCAAAAGAGTTTCATTAAGGTTTATGTGGGGAAAATGATCTACAAATACCAATGAACACCAAGAGTATACTCCTAAAAAGCATAATAGAAGAGTAGTGATTGTATCAAACATGATATTGGAAAGTTATGGGAAAGTGGATGAGAAATTGAGAGACCTTTAGTGTTAATGGGACTTAGGTCCAAGAAGAAAATAATCTCAAGAATGAAACCCAATTTCAAGAACATATTCCTTTTCAAAGAAGGACTAATTTCTTTCAATAGAATCATGAAAATCCCTTAGAGAATCAGTCCTTATGTGATGAATTTGAAGATGATGAAGAGGGTGATGTTAGAGAAGGAAAAATGATTAAAGAATTTGTAAAGTTCATGATGGTGTTCGTACATTCCTTGACAATCAACCTAGATAGAGAATAGAAAATGATGTGGATAATAGAGTAGATGACCATCCACATATGGTTGAAAGAAGAAGAGATATTTATAGAGATCCAAGATAGCCTATGAATAATCAAAACAACAACAATGCATATAATAGTAATAATGCATATAATTGCAATAATATGCAAAATAATAGGCATCCTAGAGGAAGAAATATGAACTATAATCAAAATGTGCAAAGAAATTATAGATAGCAAAATAATAGGTTCAATTAGAATGTTAGGGCTCTTGTCCCATTAAAGCAATGTAAACAATTAGATTTATATGGTATATTTGGATTTCCAAATCTCGTATCAAATTATTTAAGAACTACAATCCCCAAGTATTCTGGGAATGGGGCTACATTAGTAGAGACTCATTGTGTAAATTTCAAGGAAGTAATTGAGGAAATGAGTGAAGCTCATGAGGATGTCCTAATGAAGTTATTTGTTTAATCTTTAACTAAAGATGCAATAGAATGGTACATAATTTTACCCAATGGGTCTTTGGAAAGTTGGCAAGAATGTGTTGGCCAACTCATTAAACATTTTGGTGACCATAATGATCCTTCTTTTTCTTCACATGAATTAACCAATATCAAGAAAAATTAGACTATACTTAAATTTAATAGGAGATTCAATAAACTGTTAATAAGGTACCAAGAGACATTAGGAAACTTGGCATGTTAAGATGCTCTAGATCACAAAATGAACTGTGAGATTGAGAAAGAAAATCTTGCCATCCTATAAAAAGCGTTCAAGATTGCATTGACCTTGGAAAACATTAGAAAAGTAGCAAATGAATGATTGAAAAGGGATGATCTAAAGTTGTTCAATCTTAAAGCTGCTAAGAAAAATAAGGAATAAGATAAGATTGAAAAAATTCTTAACATGATGAAAGAAATAAATATGTGAAGTGGGAGGAATAATTTCCCTCTAAAAAGAAACAATCACCCTTTTATCAAGAAAAATAGATATAGGTTACAAGACATGCCCTATAACACTAATTGGAAAGATGGTAAACTAGTGGATACCAAGGAGACTCTAGATCCTCTCAAAAGAACTAATCACTTTGATAATAACAAACCTTGGTGTGATTTTTGTTTACTACCTCATATGGTAGATCAATGTGTCATTGCTTAATGAAAAGCCTAGATGTAATGTAGTATCTAGTGGAATATGTTGGGATGAGGAATCATCAAAGGATGACTATACAGAAAATTATATAGACAGAAGATGTCAAATGAGTCAAGAAGTGTTTTCAAACAATCAAGAATTCCCATGAATCAAAAAATTATATGAGGAAGAAAAGGAAGCTTATACAATTGTAGCAATGGAGTAGGTGAGAAGTAACTACAAGATGAGGAACCAAGAGGTAAATGAAGAATAGAGAAAAGGGGCGGGGATGTTTTCTAAGATGGGAGCTAAATAGGTCAAAGATAAGGATCAAAATATTAATAAGAAGGAAGAGCAACCAAAGTTTACAAAGACAATAAATGACAATAAGCCCATTGGTAAGAATTTTGTTGACTATAACTCCATAGCTCAAGCTTTATCTCCAAAAAAATTTGTTGTTCCCATAATGAAAATTATGAAATTCCCACACTACAGGAAAGAAGCTTTAAAATTTGATATTTGAAGTAGAATTTCATAAAGAAGAAAAAGAAGATGCTCAAAAGATACTTGAAATATATCTACGAATTGTTATTAATAAAGATCCTATTCAAGTCAATCCATTTCATTTAACTCTTCTCATAAATGGTAAATTAGTAAAATATTGCATGATTGATTCAGGAGAAGTTGTGAATATTATGCCTATTGATGTGATGAAAAGTTTAAATCTAGATTTAGATATTCCTTATGGTAAATTTTATGACATGGATATTAGATCTATCCCTATTGTGCGAGTTATAAAAGATATTGATTTTAGATTTCCTTCTTGTCCTAAAAAGGTTTATAAAACTGATATTATAGTAGTAGAGGTTCTTGCTATGTATGCCATTCTTTTGTATAGACAATGGTCTAATTTAATAGGAGGAAATATTCAATTAGATTTATCTTATGCAACTACCCCAATGAATGGTAGGAATATTATGATAGACAGGGAACCCAGGTCAACATATTTGGTTGAAGAAATCAATCCAGATTAAATGACTTGTTTTTTCCATACAGACATAGAAAATTCTCAAGTGAGTATCACTAAGGAAACTTTACAAAAGGTGGATCTCATTTATGAATGCATTTCCATAGATCATGAGAAAGTATGATGAATAAATTTTGATGGCTCATGTTCCAAAGAAGGAAATGGTGTAGGTATAGTATTTATTTCTCCTAAAGGTAAAACATTCAAGTATTCAATATTGTTATCTTTCAAGTGTACTAACACCATAGTTGAATATGAAGCCTTGTTGTTAGGATTGAGGATAGCAAATAAATATTGTATTAAAATCTTGAATGTCTTCGATGATTCTGACCTAATTATGTCTCAAGTTAGAAATGAATTTGCTACAAAAAAGGACGAGATTAAACAATACAAGAATGAGGTATGGGATACTATTGAACTTTTTGATGCATTTAATATAACTTGGATAAATAGATCTAAGAATGTTTTGGCAGATTTTTTGGCTAATTTGGCAGTCACACAAGGTAGTATTCCTTACACAAATATCACATACATAGAAGTAAAGAATAGGGTAGAAATTCCTGATAATGTGCATGATTGGAAAGTTTTTGAGGATGGTAGGAACATTATTAATTTTCTTGCATGTGAAGGAAGTTATGAAAAAAAATTATAGACTTCAATAATCTTGTAGGAGAGGTTGATGGGAAAGAGAGATTGTTTTGTAATGGAGTCATTCAGTTAAAAACCAACAAAATTCCTAAAGGATTTGTAGCATTGGAAAGAGTATTTGACAACAAAGATGCTAAAGAAAAGGATAAGATTATTGTTGTGGATGAAAAGGATGTTGAAAGAATAAATCTAAGGATTGAATGCTCCCCTAAGGAAGTGTTTATAGGGAAGAAATTGACCTCTAAAATTGGGCAAGATATCATTAGTTTATTGAGAAAGTATAGACATGTGTTTGCATGGTCATATGATGACCTCAAATCTTATAGAAAAGACCTCTTCCAACATGAAGTACCATTGAAATTTGATGCTAAGCCTTTTAGGCAAAGATAGAGGCCTATAAATCTTACTCTTTCTTCCAAAGTGAAGGAGGAGCTAATCAAAATGAGGGATATTGGGATAATTAAACCAATTAGACACTCAACATGGGTTTCTAATTTGGTCCAAGTAAGAAAATAGAATGGGGATATCAGATTGTGTGTGGATTTTAGAAACCTAAATATCTCATCTATCAATGATAACTATGCATTCCCCAATATGGAAGAATTATTGTAGGAGGTTACAAGACATGAAATGCTATACATAATGGATGGGTTTTCATGATATATCAGGTCTAGGTGAAGAAGGGGGAACAATACAAGATAGTATTTACTACACCATCGGGAACTTATGTGTATGCAAGAATGCCTTTTGGATTAGCAAATGTAGGGGCTACTTTCCAAAGAGCTATGGTTGTAGCTTTTGATGATTTGACTCATTTTATCATGGTAGTATACCAAGATGATCTCACAACCTTTTCTAACAAAGCAAAGGATCATTGTAAACATTTGGAAGAAAATCCTTAAAAGATCTTTGGAATATGGAGTGTCTCTGAACCCTAAAAATGTCATTTTATTTTTACATAAGGAAAGTTGCTTGGTCATATTGTATCTAAAGAAGGGGTAACAATTTGATAGGAGAGAGTTGCTGCCATAGATAAGATACAAGTTCCAAAAAATCTAAAGGCAATTCGATCATTCTTTGGACTAATTAATTTTGTTAGAAGATTTGTTTCAATTTTTTTAGAATTAGTCAAGCATATTTCTAAAATGATGAAGAAAAATGAAAAGATTTCCTAGAATGATAAAACCTTAAAAGAATTTGGAGATATAAAAGGGGATATTAAAGAGGCTTCTATGTTAAAGTCTCCTAATTTTTCTAAACCATTCCAACTATTTTCCTTTGCATCATTTCATACTATAGAAGTCATTTTATTTCAAAAAAAAAGAGGATAGTCATGAGAAGCCCATTCCATTTTTTAGAAAAAGTTTACAAGCATTTGAGCTAAACTATGATATTACTGAAAAACAAGGTTATGCCCTAGTAAAGGTTGTTAAGTCTTTAAGACCACACTTGGTAGGTGCACAAATAGTAGCATATGTTCCTAATGTTTTTGTTAAAGACATTTTTAAGAAATCAAAAGTTACTGCTAGGATATGCAGATGGATTAACCAAGTGCAAGAATTTAATATAGACATACAAATTACTAAACTAGTTAAAGGATAGTGACTAGCTAGACTAATGGTAGAATCAAACTTGAAGCTAATCAAGTGAATCAAGTAGAAGTAGATCATAGTGAAATAAGTATTGAAAGATTTCCTTGGTAAACTGATGTTGTTTTCTTCCTAAGAACTCATGTTTTTAAAGAGGGAAAGATAGACAAAAAAGAACTATAATATTGTAGTTTGAAAAAATATGTTCTTATTATGGGTGATTGATGAGGCATATTAATATCTCAAATTTGATATAGTTTTTATATAGTTTGAACTTACTCTTTGAGCCTTGTGAAAAACATTTCCAATAAAAAATTTTAAATATCTTGTGAACTTATGTCAGGTATGGTTGGAACCTATTAAACTTATGGATAATGGATATGACATACCTTTCTTAATATTATACATAATGTTCAATATTTCATACAAATATTCTAAGCTATGTTCTAATATTTGAATAAGATTAGAAATGTTATTGTGCATATGTTCTGAATGTTTCTAATTTTCAAAAAATGGAGAAGTGGCACAAAGAGTGGTGATTATCGTATTAAAGGAGGAAGTAATGAAGACTATTCATGGCAAAAGAAGTGCAGATCAGTTCTAAATGATAAGCCATGTCTACAAGGAGAGTAATTTTTTTCGAAAAATTAGGAAGATCTGACTTGCTTTATTTCCTACGAGCTATTATTCTATTGCTTAATCAATGTTTTATGTCATGGTTGACATTTCACCTTCTTTTTTGGTGATATTTGTTTGCAGCTTTTATGTTATGTTTGTAATAAGTATCCAATCCTCTATATATAATGAGGAAGGGATCATCTTGGGGGGAGAGGAAAAAACTTAATGAAACATTACTAGTTTGAGATTTAGAAGTTTCTCTTTTCTATTTTTCATGAATTATTTAGTCATGTAATCAAAGAAGAATTCTAATGAGAGAGTGATTTTAGAATACATGTTGTGTTCTTAGTTAGTTGAAGCCAACCAAGGGGGTTTAGTTGGGAGGTGGAATAGATTTAGGTAGAGTAGATTCAGTTCTTGCAATCTCCTATTTTAAGATAGATTTACTATATTGGTCATGCAACATAGTTACTGTGGAAGTTCCTCCAACACTTGTAGAAAATGATCATAGTGGATGTTTGAATTGTTAGCTAGTTTAGAATTCCTTTTCCAAAGTTTTTACAGTTATCTATTGTAATTCTAAGTGTGTTTACTATTTTTTATTAGTTGTATAGATCCATTTCATGCATTTTACTTTCCTGTAGCATAGGTGTTGAGACTCTTTAAGGAACTTAGTGCACATATCGTCCTGACCCATTTCAAGTCATACATCCCTGGGTTGAAAATTCAAGTGTATTTTTCATGATGGAATAGATAGTTCTCAAGAATGGACATAGTATCCTTGAGAGAGGAATAATGGTGTGATTTATCTTGACTATTATGGAACTGTGCATTTTTGGCATCATTGTTGGGGATGGTGTCAAACTAGGAACCTTTATGAGTCCTTTATTTTTAAATTAGTGTGCTAGTTAGAAACCACAAAACTATGGGCTTGATTAACAAGTCACCAATTCAGCATCAAAGAGGGAGACAACAAGGTGAATATGGGAGATTTCTTCCATGGGAGTCTATTAATCTGAACAAAGAAATTGAAGAATAATTTGAGTTACCTTTTTCAAATGCAAGCCCTATTTTTCCTATAGAATCATCCTCAAGAGCAGAACCTCTAGATACAAGTGGTCTTCAACCTTTTGCTAAAATTTTGGCCAGTTTCCATGATAGTGTTGCTCCAACTCTACCAGTTTTTAACAATATAGTACCCAATCCTCCTTTTCAATAGCAACCCCATAATCAAATACCTCTAGTAATGGCACAACCTACTTTTCCATTTCCTCTCCCAAGCCTCGTAACCAATGCTAATCTCAAAAATATACCTCCAAATACTCTTCCAAAGTTTTATGGCCTTGCAACTAAATATCGTGATACTTTCTTGTTTGAGTTTGACATACTCTATTGTATCTTTGACTACAACACTAATGCCCATAAGCTCAAGTTGTTTCCAGCAACACTAAAAGAATCAGTTTTATGGTGGTTCATGGGCTTAGGAGTCAATGCAGCAGGTACTTGGGATAACATGTAAAATTTGTTTCTGGACAAATACAAAGAGTATTGCATATCAAATTATTCTAGAGGAGATGATATCTTTAGAATATCACAAAAGGAGGATGAAACTTTGGAAGACTATGTTTCATAGTTCTTGTATACAATGTAGAAGAACCCTTAGCATGTACCTATTAGAGGATTCACAAAAGCTAGTCTTCTTGAGAGGGGTGAATGATAATTTTCTAGAGGCACTAAACCTGATGGTTGGTGGTGATGTATATCAATCTTCTTTGGATGACCTTAAGAAAATTTGTCTTAACTACTCAAGGTTAACTATGAAGAAAGGAAGGGGACACTAGACTACAACTACTAAAGGAAACGGTTAGGGTATTTCAAAGCTTGAGATATATAATCTTCTCTAAAATTTTAAGCAATATATCATAAATGATGTCACCACACATCTCAACATAATGACTACAAAGAAGAAGCATGTAGAAGCTAAGGTGCAATTAGCTAAGTACTGCCCACATTGCTGGAAGCAGAAGAAAAATTGCCAATGCAAATTGGTCGCTAACATGGAAAACCAATATCTTCCAATTGAGTACATTAAGATAGATGGAGAGGATGAGGAAGTATTCTTCATTGCTCAATGTTGTCCATGGGCCTAACACCAAGGTATGCCTTACAACCCTTTACAAAATTCAAATCTATATTGAAATCAATGGAAAAATCGTAGTACCCAAGGTCCTCCACAATATAGTCAACCTAATTGGAATAATACTTGGTAAAATAATCCACAATAGCCTCAATGGCCCCAATATTCCCAACCTTTCTAGCCAACCTAGCAAAATAATCAATGGTAGAACTAGTAGAACCAATGGCAACCACCCCAAGGGAATTGGCAGTCTATAAACCAATGGAGAGGACCTCAGCAATGGCCTAACCAAAATACTGGTAATCCAAAATTTCCACAATTACCACCTCTAGTCCAACAACCTACATTAATGCCACCATCTGCAAGTCTTGGACCTCAAAAGAAGAACTAACTACCTACATAACCTCAACCAAATCCAAATAGCCAGTAGCCACAACAACCCATGTATTCTATTGATGCTTAGCAATACCTTGCTTATGCTCTAAATGTTGCAGATATACATTTGAGATCTAGTACAACCCTACCATTGCCTAAACAACATCTCATAAATGAAATACTAGATACTCATGTAGCATTAGAACTTGTAACTTCTAAGCCACAAGTGGTTGACCCAACCAATATAACTAGCTCAGTTCAAACTCAAACAGTAGTCGAACCTCCTTTTCTAGGAAAAGTCATACAAAGTAAACCTACACAAATAGATGAAGAATTAAACCCTATAGCTCAACTTATGATGTTACATAGACAGTCTTTTTTGAAGTTGCAGGAAGAGGATTCAGTAATTTAGAGTATTCTTAATAACACTTGTGTGGTAGACAAAGATGTACTTGATAGTTCTATCTTAGAATTAACTACATATGAGAAGTGTAATGAGAGTTGTTTTCTACTCAAGGAGCCAGACATTATCCATTAGCTCTTACCATGTGAACTAGATACAAGACCAATCTTTGAAGCTATTATAGTTGATCTTACAACAATTGTTGAGTTGTCAAAAGGTCATAATCTCCATGTCAATCCCAAATTATCTTCCACATAGATGAAATAGTAAACATAGCTTCTTCAAAAACATGAAAAGGCTTTTGCATGGGACTATGGGGATATGAAAAGGTTGAGTCCTACATTATGCACTCATAGAATATACATTAATGAAAGGTACTTGTCACTCCGTCAACCCCAGAGAAGGATTAATCCAGCCCTTAGAGAAATATTTAAAACTAAATTACAAAAATTCCTTGATGCTAGTTGTATATATCCTATATCTAATGGTAGATGAGTTTCACCTTTGGTCATAATGCCTAAAAAGTGAGAAAAATGTTGGATTTGTTTAGATTACAGAGAATTGAATAAAGCAACCAAAAAGGATCACTTTCCTTTACCATCTATTGATCAAGTTCTGGACACACTGACTGGTAAGAAATACTTTTCTTTTCTAGATGGGTATATTGGTTATAATCAAATAAGTATAGCTCCTAAAGATCAAGATAAAACCATATTTACATGCCCATGGGGTATTTTTGCATATTCAACCTTACCATTTGGCCTATGTAATGCCCCTATAACATTTCAACAAGTTGTGATCAGCATTTTTACTAATATATCACATGATTGCATGGAAATATACATGTATGATTTCACAACATTTGGAGTCACCTTTGAAGAAGCCTTGACAAATCTTAAAAAGGTTCTTGTTCGATGCAAAGAACATAATCTATCACTCAAGAGTGAGAAATATTTCATGCTCATGCAGGAAGGAGTGGTGCTTGGTCATTTTATATCAGCTATAGGAATACAAGTGGATCTAGCTAAGATAAAGGTAATTCTAACATTGCCCATACCTACAAAACCAAAGAATGTAAGATCTTTTTTAGGTCATGTTGGATATTATAGGCATTTCATAAAATATTTTAGTAAAATAGCTAGTCCTTTGTATACACTATTGACTAAGGAAGTTGAATTCATTTGGACACTCAAATGTAATGAAGCCTTCCTGCAACTTAAGAAACTCCTCACCTCAATTCCATTTCATATCCATATAGATGCATCAGACTATGTCTCAGGAGATGTATTAGGACAAAAGCCTGCTAATCTTGAAAATGCCATCTACTATATTAGTAAAAGCCTTCATGGACCTAAACTAAATTACATAGTAACCAAAACAGAAATTTTAGCTATAGTATATGCATTGAATTAATTCAGACATTATGTAACTAGATATCCTATTTTTGTTCATACTGATCACTCAACTATAAGGTACTTAATGAAAAAACTAGTTGTAACTAGTAGACTAGCAAGATGGCTCTTGTTGTTACAAGAGTTTGATATTACTATTATTGATAAGCCAAGAAAATCCAACATAGTTGTCGATTATTTGTCTAGATTGGACATTACTGATGAAGATCCAACTCCAACTAAAGATAACTTTCCAGATGAGCACTTGTTCCACATAGCAACTCATACACCATGGTATGCAAATATAGAAAATTATCTTGTTCCAAATAGAATGACCCCACACTTCTCTCACAAAGAAAGGAGGAAGTTAGCAAAGAAATTTTTTTAGTATTCTTGGATAGATAACAATCTCTTCTATGTTGGACCAGATCAGGTCATGAGGAGATGTGTCAGGGAAGATGACATATATGATATACTGAATGCTTATCATGATGAACCATGTGGATTCCATTTTTCAAGAAAAAGAACCTCAATAAAGGTACTTACAACCAAATATAATTGGCCAACCTTACATAAGGATGCAATAACTTATACAGCCAACTGTTACAAATTCTAGAGGATGGGCCAACCAACCAAAACTAATAAAATGCCACTCAATCCACAAATTGTAGTAACACCTTTTGACAAGTGGAGTATGGACTTCATAGGTGCAATTGACCCACCATCAAATGGAAAATTCTACATCTTAGTATGTACAAATAATGTAACCAAATGGGTGGAAGTTAGAGAAATGAAAAATGGAAGAGATGAGAAAGTAGAAAATTTTCTATATGAAGAAATATTCACCCATTATATAGTCCCCAAAGAACTTGTTACAGATCAAGGAGCCCAATTCACATCAAACTTGATCATTGAGGTTAGAAAGAACACAACCTAAGGCACCATAAATCTAATCCCTATCACCCTCAAGAAAATGGGCAAGCAGAGGTCACCAATAGAGAAATTGAAGTCATTATGACTAAGACAGTGCACATACACAAGAAGGATTGGGCCAACAAATTAATTGAGTTGTTTGGGCATGCAGGACCACATGGAAGACAACAACTAGATTCGCTCCATATGAGCTTATTTATGGTAAAGCAACCATGTTGCCTATTGAATTTGAGCACAAAACATTGTGCACTACTTTGAAGTTGCACAATAGACTTCCTGTAGCACAAGAAGAGAGACTTCTCCACTTGAACTCGCTAGATGAAATAAGAAAGATAGATTTGGAAAGAACGAAATGTATTCAACAACAAGGAAAGAAATGGCATGATGCATATATCCATAATAAATAATTCAAAGTAGGAGATCGGGCTCTCCTATACAATTCTCACTTCAAAGAGAATCCAAAGAAGCTACAGACTTGATGGTTAGGGCCTTATGAAATTCAATATGTGTTCAACAATGGAGCAGTGCAACTGACAACAATTGATCTTGTCCAGGTAAATGGCCATAGGTTGTGCCTCTATCATAAACCATAGATCAAAGATGAGCTCTTGCAATAGTTCTAACCAACTATTTTACCAACTCTTACAAACATAATTCCTACAAAAAAAGGTGATAACCTTATTCCTGCAGCCATTCCATGAAAAACTTTCATGAAACCCTCATAATAAAACCTCATTTAATATAAGGTCCATTCATTCATTCACTTTTCTCTTTCTTCATATCAACCTATCTCATTCTCTATCTACCATCCACTCACACTCCATGTCACCTACAAATTCTACTTTGACTATTATCAATAAACTATATTGTCAGCACCTTTTCTGCAGTCATCAAACTTCACCACCTCATCAATCTGGATGTGGATGTACACTCTCAAATTTTCAGGTATAACAATTTCTTTACTCTTTATTCATTTTTAGTATATAGGTTTTGATATTTATATCTAATACTACATTATATGTATCATATAAGTCTTAAGCCAATTTCTCATTCCTATATCAAAATTTTTAAAGTGTGGACACTTGTCAAATTTTAGTGGGGGACCGAGAAAGTGTATTAATTTCCAAATGTCATCTCCACATTATCTTAATTCATGTCCATGTTATAGATTTTACTTTGGTGGTAGTCTAATATTTTTCATTAATTTTTAAAATATTTTTGTATCTGTTGTACCTTTTCATTGCAATTTTTGGGAAGATCACCTATCTTAGGCGTGATCGAAAGGACTACGAGTTATTATGAAAAAACATTCAATTAAACCTTGATGTCCTTCATAATTAATGTATCATTATTTTACATGTCGAACATAATGGAGCCTTATTAAGAGAAGTGATAACAGCATTTTTCATAAAGATCAATTTGAAATTCAGAGAAGAGGGAATTTGCAGATGTAAAAAGTGGAAAAACCTATCAGAGTGGTGAGAGTAGAGGAAATCAAAGCTAGAAATTTTGAGATGTGGGGACAACTAAAGAGGTATGAGTCAAGCATTCATAATATTTTACTCGTAGACATTGAATCAGTCTGGTGATTTCATGCTTTTGGATGGCTTGGCTATTTCTTATAATTAACCAAGTACAATGAAGAAGGGGCAATGGATATTATGACTAAATTTGATAAAGGGGAAGCCACTGTATGGGGACTAAGAATGATTGTTAATGAGGAGAGATTGAAAAAGTCATAGGACTACCAATAGTTGGGGAGCATTATCCAAATGAACATGATGCCAAGTCCTCATGGGCATAGTTCACTCAGCCGAGTGACCCTCAACTAGACATTACAAAGCAAGGGTGTAAAAGACTTTCTCTTCCAGCTCCATATCTAGAATTGGCAACCCACATTATTAGGTATTTGACCTATGAAGGCGGGTTCTCAAACTTTTATGCTCATCATTTTAAATTGCTCAATTGCATAAGACATAACATGCAAGTTAATTTCCCCAGTTTCCTTTATAATATGTTGTGTATTAGTGCTAAAGAAACTCAAAAAGGAAAGGCAAATTTTGTTTCCCATCATGCCCTCATTAAAATTCTAGTTGAAAGATCTCATAGGGATTTTTCCCCTATTTCATGGGTAGAATTTGTTGAATTCAAGACCTTACAACCCCAAGCCAACCCTCTTCCTCAAAATTAAGGAAATGAGGAAGAAATCATAGAGCTGAGTCAAAATCCAACTGAAATGGAAAAAGAATCCTCTCTTGATAAGCCTGTTGAACCTATTTTAGAGGATGTTATTCCAAGTTTTTCTACAGATAAGGGAAAGTGTAAGATTGGTAAAGAAAGCCCTAACCTTGAAAAGGAAACCCAAAACCCCTTTGTTAAAGTAACAAAAAGAAAAAGTTTTATTCTTTTAGCATCTACTCTAGTCACATCTAAACCAAAGTAGACCTACAAAACGGGTGAAACTAAAGCATAGAAGCCCTTGTATGCAAGGTTAAGCATCCCTAGTTTTCATTGAAAATCCAAATGCCCCAATTTCAAAGTCTCACACAAAACTACTAGTTGAAAATATCCCAACTGATTCTCCTGTGCAATTAGAACCCCAAAATGTGGAAACACATGAAAATGAGCTTGTTAATGAGATACCACAAGAGAATCAAGAAATGTGTAAATCAAACCTTACTGTTGTTCCAGGAAAAGCCCCTCACAATGATCAACTAACCATGCTACTAGTCCTTGAATATTCAAATATTTCTCTTATACCCTACAAATCTTCCTAATACACTCAATATTTCTAGCAAGTTGTCAAAACAAAAAAGATAAAATCTAGGGCTCAAGAATTTCTATCATCTACAATTCAGTCAATATTGTTTGGTCTATACAATCATTTTATTTTTCAAAAGGCCTTGTGGAGGCCAGAAAGAGACCAAATGTAGAAGGTAATATTTGATAGAGATGAAGAAATTGAATCATTGAAGAAACAACTTGAAAAATAGAAACAATAGATGAATAAAGCTATAAAGCTAGTTGATCAGGTAATGGCCTATAGACCACCCCCAAGTGTGTATGCTATTTGTTTGAAGAAATAGTTTTTGTTATTTTAGTTGATGATGACAATGAGAGATATTGATTATGAATTTAAAAATGCTTGAGAATTTTATAATGTGTATCAAACTTTGCCTTCACAGAAAAAGAATTTGTTGTGTGAACTCTATTTGCATAATTTCATAATTCCACATGAGACAGAGTCAAATCCTCTACTTTACATAGGGGATGTTCACCTAAGAGCTCTAATGTCATGGATGCACAATGAAACAAATTATGATAGGTAGTTGGTGTTAGGATTAAACCATAGACAAAAATAACAATTACATGCAAATATAACCAATATCAAAAAATAATAGATCACACAAAAAAGAACACAAGACATCAAGATTTAACATGGTTCACACAAACCCTGTGCTATGTCCACCAAATAACAACTCCAATATTTTACAATCTAGTGATTACAACCTGATTATAATCTGTAATCCCTTATAGTTCAATACCGCCACAAGAACCAATTTTTGCATCACCTTATGAAACAATCCCTAATCCTAAGCCCTTTTATACAAGTATTTTTACTACTTTAGGGTTATAATTAATAATTACATGTTGGCCCAAAATCCTGATAAAATAGGGCCCCAAAAAAAATTTCAGCCCCAAAGAATTTATGAAGTATGTACAGTACTTTCCTTATCAGTCACCACAAACTAACAATATCCCACTTGGGGACTGATCAGGCTCCACACTAAATAACAATCTCCCACTTAGAGATTGATCCTATAGCTATGCTGCTACTCCATGAGGCTCCATTGGATCAAACCACCCTGGACTCTATTGTTCTTTTATTCATGATCAGTCTAGAAGACCAATCAAAGCTAAAGAGGAGATCAACTTTTCCCTTGTTACTACCTTTGTCAACGTATCTATTATATTTTCATCTATATGTATCTTATCCAACTTTAATTTTTCATCCTCCAAAACTGACCAAATGAAATGGTACTGCAATTGTATGTGTTTGGTCTTTGAATGTAGAGTTGAATTCTTAGCAAGATGAATGGCACTTCGACTATTTGTAAACAAATAATTATCCTTCTGAGGGTCTCCCAATTCTTCCAAGAAGAACTAAAGCCATATCATCTCCTTGGCTACCTCTATAGCAGGTACATACTCTACCTCTGTAGTGGATAAAACATTAACCTTTTGTAATCTAGAAACCCTACTCACAGCTGCCCCACCAATAGTAAAGACATAACCTATAGTACTCCACCAGGTATCAATATCCCCTGCCAAATTTGAGTCAACATAGCCCTATAAATTATCATAGAGCCCCCAAAGTATAAACACTTATTGGATGTTCCCCTCAGATATCTAAGAATCCATTTAACTGCATTCCAATGCTCAATTCCTAGATGACTCATATACCTACTAACAACTCCCATTGCATGTGCAATATCTGGCCTTACACATACCATAGCATACATCAAGCTTCCTATTGCTGAAGCATAGGGTACCTTGGACATCTTATCATCCTCTTCTTGTGTCTTGGGATACATCTCCTTAGTAAACTTCAAATGACTAGGTAAAGGTGTGGTGACAGGTTTAGAATTCTCCATAGAGAAATGTTCCAACACCTTCTCAACATAATCAACCTAAGATAGCAACAATTTTTTGTTCTTCCTATCTCTACAAATCTTCATACCAAGGATTTTCTTTGCTATCCCCAAATCCTTCATACCAAATGCATGTGCTAACTGGAATTTCAACCCCTTAATATGATCCATGCTAGATCCAGCTACAAGCATATCATCAAAATTTAAACATAAAATAATGTAGTTGTCATCATCCAACCTCTTTAAATAAACACAATGATCTAAATGACACCTATTGTATCCATGCTCATGCATAAAACTGTAAAATTTTAGATACCATTGCTGAGGTGCTTGCTTTAAGCCATATAAACTTTTCTTCAATTTGAAAACTAAGTTTTGCTTACCTTTGACCTCAAATCCCTATGGATGAGCCATATATATCTCTAGTTCATCCAAATCACCATCAAGGAAGGTTGTTTTAACATCAAGCTACTCTAAATGCAAATATTCAGTAGCCACAAGACTTAAAATAGTACAAATAAAAGTCATCTTAACAACAAGAGAAAATATCTCATCAAAATCAATGATCTTTTTCTATGCAAGTCCTTTCACAACTAACCTGGATTTAAATCTTTTCTTACCTCCATCCTCTTCTTTTAACCTATAAACCCACTTATTCTATAAAGCTCTTTTACCTATAGGCAACTTGCAAAAATCCCATGTCTTATTCTTTAGCAAAAATTTCATTTCATTTTTCATTAGAGACTCTCACTAAATCTTAGTATCCACCTACACAGCTTCACCATAACATTCATGTTCACTAGCATTAGTAAGTAAACTAGAATATAAAGAGGAACAAAATCTTTATGGAGGTCTAATTTGCCTTGTTGATCATCTAACATTCATTGGTGTGTGTGGTATTTTTTGTTGTGGTTGTTGTACATCATGAGGAATGGCTGGAACATCATCTTTTGGAGTATCATCGAACACTACATAATCATCTTCTTTCTTCTCATGTTATTGCAACAAATCATTGTACAACACTTTCTCATTGAATATGGCATTCCTGCTTCTTTCAATTTTATTATTTTCAAAATCCAAAAGCCTTTAACCAATTTCATTAATGCCATATCCAACAAATACACATTTCTTTGACTTAGCTTCCAACTTGGTTCTATTTTCAGAATCTATGTGAGAAAATGCTTCACAACTAAAGGTCTTGAGAAAAGAATAACTCACCTTCTTACCAAACCATGCTTCCTCTAGAGTACCACAACCCAAAGGAGTAAAGGGACCTCTATTAATCAAATATGTAGCAGTATTGACAACCTCTATTGACATGTGTAATGGCAACCAAGCATGCAACCTCATGCTCCTTGCATGCTCCATTATAGTCCTGTTCATGCATTCAGCCACTCTGTTTTCCTATGGAGTCCTTGAAATTTTTTTTTGTCTACAAATACCATTAGTGGAGAAATAATCTTCAAATTCATGACTACAATACTCACAACCATTATTAGATCTGAGATATTTTAATTTCTTACCAATCTCATTTTCAACCAAGCATTTCCATTTCTTAAAAGTTTGAAATACACTAGATTTTTGTCTAAGAAAATAAATCCATACCTTTCTAGTTGCATCACCAATAAATGTAACATAATAACAAGAACCACCAAGGGAAGATACCTAAGATGGTCCCCATACATCGGTATGCACAAGCTCTAATTTCTCCTTTTTGTTTTCCTTCCTAGTCTTCACAAAACTCACTCTTTGTTGTTTTCCATACACACAACTTTCATAGAAATCCATATTAACACATTTTAGACCTGGTAAAACTTTCTTCGAATGAAGTACTTTTATACCTTTTTCACTCATGTGCCCAAGTCTATTGTGCCACAGCATTGTATCAGAATTTACAGTAGCTATTTGTTCTCCCTGCTCAACCATAGCAACTATTCCTAAACATTCATTTTTTCTTGAAACAATTAAAGTAGAAGGAACAATATGACTTGTACAAAGATATAAGGTGCCTACTTTCGCACCTTTTTCTACTATAAGGGAATCTTTTGAAACCTTCCAATTTTTATAATTAAAAGTAACTACACAACCCTCATCACTGAGTTGCCCTACTAAAATTAAATTTCTACTCAGCCTTGGAACATGTCTTACCTAATGTAGTAGCCAACATTATCCCCCAAATAAACAAGTCCAAAATCCCCTTGGGCATAATCAATGAAATAACCTCTATGAGGTGTACCATGGAATGAAGCACTAGAATCTAAAACCCATGAATCATCAACACTTTCTAAAGATAGAAGCAAAGCATCCTCTTCAAATTATTTACTTACCACATTTGCCTCCTTGTCTCCATCTAGTTTATATCCTTCATTTTTCTTTTGATTCAAACAATCTTTATTTTTGTGCCCTAGTTTCCTACAGTACCAGTAGTCATTCAATCCTCTCAATTGAGACCTCCTCCCCTTTGACTTCCTCTTGATTTTCCACGATTTCTAGAATTAATTCCTCTCTCACTTGTTATGCCTCTACTTTGTGCATTCAGAGCACTTCCTAATGTAGATCCACCTAAGGTTTTCCTATGATTTTCCTCACTCAAAATAACACCGATCACATCATCATATTTTAGGGTACTAGATCTAGGAACAAAATTACTTACAGCCATTACCAAGCCATTCCAACTTTCAAGAAAAGAACACAAAATCAAGAGAGCCCTAATTTCTTCATCAAAATTGATACCCACAGAAGATACCTGACTAGTACTAGTATTAAACTCATTTAAATGATTCACAATAGATCCACCTTCTGCCATTTTCATATTATATAAACGCTTCATGAGAAATACCTTGTTTGAAGCAGAGGGGTTTTCATACAGCTTCGCTAGGGTTTACATCAACTCTTCTATTGTCTTTTTTTTTGTAATATTAAATGCCACTAATGGTACCAAGCATATTTGAATTCTTCCAAGTGCCTTTCTATCCAAAAGATCCCATTCGTCATTTGACATAGATCCCTAATTCTTGGTTTTTCCTTCCAACTGCTTTCATAAATCCTTCTGATACAGATAATCTTCCATTTGCATCTTCCATAACTGAAAGTTCTACCCATCAAACCTATCAATGCTCAGCTTACCTTTGTCTTCCATTGCTCCCACTCAACTGTGAGACTTTCTTGTAGAGAATAACTGAAAAAAAACCTTGCTTTAATACCACCTGTTAGGATTAAACCATAGATAGAAATAAAAATTGCATGCAAATATAACCAATATTAGAAAATAATAGATCACATAAAAAAGAACACAAGACACCAAGATTTAACGTGGCTCACCAAAACCTTGGGCTACATCCACTAAATAACAAGTCCAATATTTTATGATCTAGTGATTACAACTTGATTAGAATCTATAATCCCTTATAGCTCAATACCACCGCAAGAACCAATTTTTGCATCACCTTAAAAAATAATCCCTAACCCTAAGCCCTTTTATACATGTATTTTTACCAGTTTAGGGTTATAATTAATAATTACATGTAGGCTAAAAATCCTGATAAAATAGGGCCCAAAAAAAAAATTAGGCCAATGCCCCTAGCCCCAAAGAATTTATTAAGTATGTATAGTACTTTCCTGATCAATCACCACAAACTAACAGCTGGATACTTAGAGAGATCTTGAAAAGTATGAACCATTACCACTCCAAGATAAATCCCATAAGCCTTATGACCTTTTGAGAGATTGGTTTAGATTAACTTGTGGGAGACCAAAACCAAAAATTAGAGAGAAAGTGTTTGAAGAAAGGGAAAAATTTTATAGAGAATACCAAACACTTCCAAATTTCACATATCAAAGAGCAACTGCAGGGCTTAGAAATTGATGGATTCAACTACCAAAACCTTTCAAAAAAGTTGAATGCATGGCCCTATCAATTTTGAGGTAGCAATTAATAGAGTGGCTTAATATATGCAACCAAGAAGACAAATCAGAAAAGAGCTATGAATGCCACTAAATTTTTAGCCTCATACCCTTCTCTGGCCTCTGTATGAAAATAATACTACTAGATTAGACCCATTGGTTGAAGAAAACTTGGGTGAGCATTGGAGATGAACTAGAGGATATTTCTACACCTTTAGAAGTGGGAAAAAAGGGAAGACTACAGTGGGAGATTTTAGAGCCATAGCAAAGAAGTGTAGAGGACAAGCATCTGCATAGTGGGGGGCAAATGATGAGGCATATTAATGTCTCAAATTTGATATAGTTTTTTTATTGTTTGAACTTACTCTTTGAGCCTTCTGAAAAATATTTCCAACACATGTATCTTAAATATCTTGTGAACTTATGCCAGGTACAGCTGGAACCTATTAAACTTCTGGATAGTGGATATGATATACCTTGCTTAATATTATACATAATGTGTAGTATTTAATACAAATATTTTAAGCTATGTTCTATTATTTGGATAAGAGTAGAAATATTGTTGTGCATATGTTCTAAATGTTTCTAATTTTTAGGAAATAGAGAAGTGGTGCAAAGAGTGGTGATTATCATATTAAAGGAGGAAGTAATGAAGACCATTCATGGAAAAAGAAGCATAGATTAGTTTTGAATGATAAGTTGTGTCTACAAGGAGAGTAATTGTTTTAGAAAAACTAGGAAGACCCAACTTGGTATATTTCTTGCGATTTGTTATTATATTGCTTAATCAATGTTTTATGTCATGGTTGACATTTTACTGTCTTTTTTGGCGATGTTTGTTCATAACTTTTATGTTATATTTGTAATAAGTATCCAATCCTCTATATAATGAGGAAGGGATCTTCTTGGGGAGAGAGGATAAAATTAATGAAACATTAATAGTTTGAGATTTGGAAGTTTCTTTTTTCTATTTTTCATAAATTATTTAGTCATGTAATCAAAGAAGAATTCTAATGAGAGAGTGATTTTGGAATACCTATTGTGTTCTTAGTTAGTTGAAGCCAACCAAGGGGGCTCACTTAGGAGGTGAAATAGATTTAGGTAGAGTAGATTCATTTCTTGCAATCTTCTATTTTAAGATAGATTTACTATATTGGTCCTATAGCATAGTTACTATGAAAGTTCCTACAGCACTTGTGGAAAATGATCATAGTGGATGTTTGAATTGCTAGCTAGTTTGGAATTCCTTTTCTGAAATTCTTTTTTTATTCTAATTGTGTTTACTATTTTGTATCAATCATATAGATCCCTTTCATGCATTTTACTTTCCTGCAACATAGGTGTTAAGACTCTTTAAGGAACTTAGTGCACATATCATGCTGACCCATTTCAAGTCCTACATCCATGGGTTGACAATTCAAGTGTATTTTTCATGATGGAATATATAGTTCTCAAGAATGGACATAGTATCTTTGAGAGAGGAATAATGGTGTGATTATCTTGATCTATTATGGAACTGTGTAGTGACCTCTACTAGAAAAATAGAGATGGTATATTACTTTCTTGCGTGGATCCCTATCAGTCAAAAAAATATTGTTAGAGATGCATAAAGGAGTATGTGGAGGCCATTTCTCTGTTAAAATTATTGCACATAAAATTCTAAGGGCTAGTTACTTTTGGCTAGAGGTTTTTAAAAATAGTTATGATTTTGTCAAAAGATGTGAGGAATGTCATAAGTTCTCGGGCATGTTGAAGTTTAATGGTGTCTTATCCATAAAACTAATGCAATCAGAAGAACCATTTCAAATAAGGGGAATCAATTTCATAGGTAAAATTACAGAAAAGTCAAGTGGAGGACATAGATGGGTTTTAGTTGCAATAGATTTTTTTTCAAAATGGGTTGAAGCTATTCTAGTAAGATAGTCTACTCATAAGGTAGTAATGAAATTTTTGATGAAAAATATTATTTGTAGGTTTGGATTACCTCATAAAATTATTTGTGACAATGTTGTGTGTTTTAGAGCAACAGAACTTACTAAGTTCTATAAAACCTATGGTATTACTATATCTTACTCTAGCCCTTATCATTCACAAGGGAATGGGAAGGAAGAATCTAGCAATGAAAATATACTTAAAATTGTCAAGAGACTTTTAGATAGGAACAAAAAAATCATGGAACTCCAAGTTAAATTTGGCTATATGGGTAGACAAAATAATCGTTAAGAGATCTACTAGTTTTTCTCCTTTTGTATTGTCGTATGGAAAACAAGCAAGAATGCTAATACATAACCTACTACTAATTTAAAATTTCATAAATCAAGAAGGTTTGAAATAATTAGATCCATTAGATGATAGGTTGAATACATCAGTTGAACTTGAAGAGAATAGGAGAACAGCAAGTGAGCAAAATATGAGGTAGCAGCAGAAAGTGAAGATATTACATGACAAAAGAGAAGAATGCATAAAGTTTCAAGAAGGGGATTGGGTCTTAAAATAGAATGCAAAAGACCAAGACAAGGGAAAACATGGAAATTTTGAGGCCTTGTGGCTTGGGCCATATGTTATCACTGGTAAGAATGGTGAGGATCCTTATTACTTATAGGATACTTATGGATATGGTGAAGAATTATCTATTCATGGTCAATACTTAAAATGTTTCTTTTTTCAAATTTGAAAATTAGTGGTACTCCTAAACCTTTCTCTTTTTTCTTGATTTTTTTTGTTTATGTTTGTTTTTTTTCCTCTCTTATTCTGACTATTAGTTTTCTTATTCCAGAGATAACTGAATTCTCACTACACCCACAAGGGGTGCATGTCCCCAATTAGAGCCACTTATGGAACTCAATATTTTACAAATATTTATTCACCTTTTATTTTCTTTGATCATTATTAATTTAGCATTAATTACTTACACTTTCCTACCTTAGGTTGATTGTATGGTTGTGATCAAATAAAATAATGACTTACTACATTTCTTTGTGTTGGTGGAAAATTACAATTTACCATCTAAAGTCAAAGGCTCCTATTTCAAATTATAGTCCCAAGAATTACTCATCACATGGAAAACCCTATCAATCAATCTTGGTTTTAATCTTATTATAATTTTGAGAGATATCCTCATGTTTGTAAATATTGCTATGACTACAGTGATGGACCATCTAGCATCACTATAGCAATAACAACAGGGTTAATTTCAAAAGCTGGTTGAAGCGTCACTATATCATATAGCAATCCAAGTTCATCACTATGTATGGAATACATAATGTGGATATAGTAATGAGCAATTAAAGAAGGATATCACTATGACTTTCAGTGATATCAATAATTGAAGTGATAAGGTTTTAGTCCTAACAATTAATGATGAGATGAAGGTATTGCAATAGAATATAGTGATCGGTGTTTTTATTATCGAAGAAAGAAAACTTATGCTATGATAATGAGTGATAAAGTTAAGTGATCACTATATTCTACAATGATAAGAAGATAAAATGTTTAGAAGGTATCACTATGTATTATAGCAATAGGTCAAGAATGATCATGGATCGCATTTGGCATAATAGAGATATAACAATTACCAATGAGCTTTTGTGTATCATTGTGTGTTATAGAGAAAGGGTAAAATTTGTATCAATGATTAAAGTTTTTGATCGCCATACCTAATAGCAAAAATATCATCAAAGATTATAGACAGAGGACTTTCAGTATGGTGATGAGTGATAGGTTTATCACCATTTCTATAGCAATAAATATAAAAATGAGAATAGTTTGCTATTTTCAAGATTGAGATATAGTGATCAAAGACATGCATGTGTTTTTCACTAAAAGTTACAATGATCAAATGTTTGAATACATTTTATACAACATGAAAGTAATTACACGAAGTGACTTCTGACCATCAATATAGTGTTACAATGATCAAAAAAGCTTTATGATTTTGATTTGTGTGGGAGAGTAAATGCACGAGTGTTGAGTATTATGTAATAAAAAGGTAACCTTTTTTGGTTCTATACACAAAACTGTAGACGAAATTCTAAGATTTTTTGTTAACATACAGACTTTTGTAGAGAATCATTGCATGGAGAATCTCAAAGTGAAACATGGAGAGTTCTAGTTCAACACAAAAGAGGAAAGTTGTGAAGGTGAAAAGAGGTAAAGTAGAAAAGAAGAAAAAGTCAAAGGATGAAGTCCTACCTAGAAAGATGACTAAAGATTTAATTAAGAAAAAGAATTTTGTTGGGTCGAAGTCCAAAAGAAAAAAATTTGCTTCTCCATACAAAGTAGAAGACAAATACAGTAAATTTGGAGATATCTAGATGAGGACTAGGGAATATGAGCATTTCCTTTATGACTATGTTATAAGAAATTATAAAGCACCTATCTATCATCACTGGGAGATGAGTTAAGGAAGGTGATAGTAGCTAATGTATTTGTGAATGCAGAATTGCTTAAGGTCATTATCAAAAAATACAATACTAATGACATATGTATATATGATAATACCAAGGAGAAATTCATGGATATATCAATTGATTCTTTGAACGAAGTTTTTAGATTAACAGATGATCTCACTAAGAGGTTATCATTCACAAAATTGAAGAATGAATATGAGAGATTAGATATCTCATATATGCAGTGGAAGCTAATGTTGCACAAAATACCCAGAGTCCATTAACTGTAGTAGATGGACCTACATACAATATCAATATGTTCAAAACATACTTAGACATGACCTATCAATCTTATGGACAAGTAGGAGGAATGGGAGTTCCTTACTTGATGGAGACTGGACCTATGGTGTTAGCATCTGATATTCAAATGTTGGAGCTTGAATCTTATGATTATGCAAAGTATGTGGTTGATAACATTTATAATTATTTTGTCAATTTTAATGATGTTGAATATCCAACTTTTAGGCATTATTCTTTATTTATGAATATGATTTTTTACTATAGTCAATTGAGAGGATTATGGAGTGAGAGTTTGAAATTAAATCTTAGGGAAACTAATGCAGAAGAGAGGCCAATTCAAATGTGGATATTAGTATGGGATTGCAAATACAATGCCTCATGTTACCTTCCTTCTAAGTATCACTTTGTTCATCCTCTTTACACTTTATTTGAACATTAATCATTTCCATCCCCCTGATATTAAGAGATTCCTAAGACCTAAGGAAAATGGGTTGGGAGAGAAAATTATGCATAATTAGGGAGATTCTTATACCTATTATTACTTTACTTGTTTTAGAGTTTTTGGTTTTGAAGGGAAACCATACAAATTACCAGCATTAGTGCCTGACAAAATTTGCATATTTTGAGATAGTGAGGTAGATATCTAAGTCCAATAAAGATAATTTTAGAGGTAAGCAAAGAAAACAAACTTTTCTCCCAACCACTCTATGTTTTGGAGACTTTACTATTTGTGCCACCAAATCTTATAATAACATTGGAGAAAAGTTTCAAAATGAGTATCACATCTATACTACGGATCCATGGAGTCATTATGGTCGAGAGGGATACATTCATGCATGTAGAAAATCATAGAACTTGGGGGGATTGCATTCATCAGGCATTGAATATTAAGAAAGATTTAAGAACATGAAATGGTCAAAAGTATAGAAAAAGTTACAAGATCAAAATAAAGAGTCAGAAGAGAAAAGACAGCAAGTAAAGGAATATTTTTAAGAGGATATCTAGAGTATACTAGTCTCCCCTACTCTAATAACAAGGACTATGGATAGGCTAGTACTTCAAGCCTTGGAACATGATGTTCAAGTGCTTGATAGAGTAAATGTTGAAAAGGATGAGAGAATCCTTGAATCTATTAAATTTTTGATTGATGATGCCTTCATCAAATCCAAGGAATTCATCATTGTTCTATATAATTATAGAGGAAAAATATTGAATCAAAGTATCTAAAATGTCTCTCTAGAAAATGAACAGGAGTTAATGGCTAATTTGAAGGAGGATATTAAAAGGGAAGTAGAGCACATGACTCTAGATAGAGGGAGACAATTGTTAAATGAAATAGGGATCATGGTTTTTCCTGCTTGGGATTTGAGTGCCTCTTACATTTTTGATAGCCTAATCAAATTTGGGAAACAAGACATGAATTTAGATGTGCAAGGGGTCAAATATGTGATTATTGGCTCTAGGTTTGTAGAAGATGAAAGATCAATATTGTTGTGGGTTTTATATCCTCCACACAAAAGGCCACAAATTATCAATGTAGATCAAGCTTTTGGACATCTAATGTCATTAAAAGTAGGGGTGACAGACCCTAATAAGGAAACAAGGATGCAAGTGGACAAGGGTTTATTTAACTAAGCCCAAATGAAACAAATGACATTTGAAAGTGATAATTGGAGAGAAATGTATGAAAACATGTTCAAAGTAGTAGAATCATAGGTATAGCCTACAATCCAATCATCAAATGATGCTTTGAGAAATAAATTGAAAAGGCTACAAGAGGATAACACAAAATTGAAGGATGTGTCTATGATTCAAAGAGAAATATCTTGCACAATACTGAGAAACCATTTTAGAATGTTGCTAGTCAAATTAGGGTAGGTTTGGGATCTATATAATGCATATAAACCTATGGCCTTATATCATAATTAGGTATACAAGAAATTGGTTGAGGAAAAGAATAATCTTGTAAAGGATGAGGACATTCAAGAAGCAGAAAAATTTGATTAATGATCACATTGTATATTCACAAGAGTTCAAAGCCACTTTTTCGTTCTTTAAAGAATTGGTAACAATGCATGGGGTTTTATCTTAGCATGATCCATATGGAAATACAATTGACCAAAATTTTTGGATTGGGATGTACCATGTAATGCAGCACCAAGCCCTAGGAGTAGTACAAAATTATGATCTAGAAATGACAAAGACAAGTGAGCAGATGGAGGCAATGTTTGAGATTGAAGTCAAAGCCCAAGAGGTGGTTAGTGATGCAGATTTTCTTGAAGATGATAATTATCATGAACACATTAAATAGTGTAATGATTTCACTAAGGAATCATCATCAGATTCAACACAATGAATCTTTCCTTTATAAACTTGTTTTTTCTACCCAACAATTAATTATTAGTTAGTCGATTAGTTCAAATTTTGTAAAAAATGGGTCATACCCTTTCATTTTGTAACCAATTTGATGTCTGTCATTATAAGGACCGAATTTGGAAAAGATATAATTCAATACTAGACATAGTTTATATAGTTTTATAGAGAGAAGTCGATTCTATTGTCCACTCTAGATTTTGTTATATGTATGCACTAGTAACACATGTAATTTATGGTGAAAGCATTTCAAGTTCAATACAAGGATTCATGTGCTTGATTGATCTTTTGGTGATATCATTTCTATCTCTTTCATTTTGTTTCCTTTGATCAAATTTACAAATTTTATTTAATTGACTACCCAATTGATTGAATGCATTAAATAATTTTAGTATTTTGAAAATGGTGATATTGTATTGGCAAACCAATTTCTTTTTTTTCCTTTTTTTGGATCTTTAGGGGAGTGAAATTCAATAAGACTAAATATTGAAATTCATTTAAGCTTTTCAATAGTTATACATCATTAAGGTGAAAACAATTTATCTCAAAGGGATTTATTGTGTCTCTAAGGGTTGCTTTGAAAATTTTGAATGATTGATAGAAAAATGATAGAGAGTCCATCGGTTAAGGTACTTATCTATTGGTTATTGATTTGAGTCTCCATGTTGATTGTAGAAAGGACATACATCCAAGTAACAAAGGTCAACAAATTTATTATACATTTATATATATTACACCCACAAACATTTACCAACTTTCAAAATCCTTTAAAACACCCAATTTCCCCAATTTATTTTCTCTAAAAAGCCTCCAGGGTGTGAAGTATAGGCCTACTAGTGTTGGTTCTATAGAGCTGAAACTGTGGAGGTTTGCATTCAGTTGGAATTGAACCTGTTAGTTGGAAAATTTCTATTAGGAATTTCCATAATTAGATCATCATTCCGTAAGAAACCTAATCTACTAATTTGGGTACCAAGATAATCCATCCTTGAACACATTACCTCAATCTTTGTTTCATTACCTTGTTCCTTACATTATGCGTTAGCCTTCTAGTTTTCTAATAATTAAAAATTTACAAGAATGTCCTGACTCTTTATCAACCATTATGTGTTCAATGATAAGTCTTTCCTATTTTCCAATTATTGTATCCTTTATTCTGATAAGTTTCTTTGTTCCAATAACTTCACTCATCCTTTACTCTGATAAGGACTTGGTTTATTGATAATAAAATATTCTTACCTATAAGCCTATCAAATTTACTTATAACCTCTTATATCTTCCAACTAATTAAATCATTATCCTGTATACTCATTATAGAATTTTGTCTTAACTAAATCATCTCAACATCTTCATAAGGCATATCCAATAATAAAATCAACAATTCCTTCATAGATTTTACAAACTATTCAAATCATTCAACCATTCTCATTGTCCAATTGTTACCTTGTTTAATTCTTGTCTTTATAATTCTTCACAAACCTTTATATAACATCTCTATACTATAACTTATCTTGTAACTTACTCTTTCTCCCTATAGATATATGGTAACAAGTCAAAAAAACATGCCAAACAATTTGACATCAATGACAACAATACAATTGATTATCCTAATAATACCAAACAATCTTCCTATATCCAATTAGCATCTCAATCAGCTTATGAATGATTTATGCCAATACTTACCTCTATTACCTTTGATAAAAGTAACAATATCTTTGATCCTTTGGCTATATTTCTCAATATTCTTATTATCCATCATCCTCATTTCATCTAGCTTACCTTTCAAATAGTCTACCTTATCCTTCTACACATGTAAATCTCTAGTATTGATTCTCTCTAGTTTCTACCACATGTCATAAGAGGTCTCTAGGTCTTTTATATTGATGTATTCTATATCAAAGAGGGTTCTAGTTATGTCATCTATAGTAGCAGTATGCTCCTGTTATATCATCAATTGATCTACATCAAGAGTTCCAGTAGGAAAAACATATCTTATAACTACATGATTCCAATATTTCTCACATATACCTCTAAGATAGAGCTTCATCATTCCACACCACACTAGGTAGTTATCGCTTGCAAACATAGGACCTTCCTCCCTCATCATCTTGGATATTTACCTCAATATATAATAGCTTCACTAGAATAGATAACCAAGGCTCTTATACTAATTATTAAAGGGATCATATTATTGGGAAGGGGGGTGAATGAGAAATCAACCAAATAATCAATTTTTTGACCTTTTAAACCTTTGATTGATAAACAACTTAATAGGAGAAAATAAAAGCATCATCACATGAAAACATCCATATATTTAACACACAATTCTTGGTATCGTAGAAACCCAACTTGGATCAAAACTTTCATGGGGATTAGTACCCACAAATTATGTATTGTTCTAAAGTACACCCCATTAGGAGTTACAAAGACACTGTTAGGTACCACTATATTAGGGAATTTACCTCTAGCTCTATTAGGAGCTTTACCCTATTAGGGGTTACCTTTTTAAAGGACTTTGAACACTAGCTAAAGTGTCACTTTGTTAAAGGATTTACAACAAGGACCTATTACGATCACCCAGTTAAGGGATTTTGACTGTTGTGACTATTAGAGAACAATAGAAATAATGATTTGTGTAATAGCACTACCTCTTCCTAATAAAATACACTAAATCTCAAGCTCACTTCTCAACACTCTTAACCTCTTCCTTACTAGGTCACACCTTGCATTTCTTTACAATACTTGCTCAACCATAATAAATAACACAAATTATTCATCTTTCACCTTTATATATTGATTTTCCAACTTCAACACCTTAATCAAACCCTAAACATGTTACTAATATGAAATTTAAATATCCAACTCATATCCATCTACAATAAGGCAATATATTATTGTCTACAACACTTTAATTTTGTGCTAGAGGTGAAACACATTTTGACCAAGTACTTGCTTCCTCTAGAATCTTCTCCAAGCATTATTTTTTTTATTAATGTGATGCTAGATCATCACCTTCAAATTTTCATCCATATTACTAGATCACTTCTAACTCATCAAAAGTTACTTCAAGCTTTTCATTCATCACTAATCATCAACTAAGTGACCATTACTCAAGAATTCGTTCTTCATTAAATTGTTTATCAAACCTATCACCACTTTGTCGATCATCTTTACATCCTAAAGATACTTTACCTATAATGATAATGAGTTACTATCTTAACCATATAAATTTCATTAAGTTCTTCACATTATCTTGTGACCACTCCACTCCATTCAGCATAGATTTGAAAAACCAATCAAATCACCTATTACTTGTCACTAACTATTCTAGTAGTTTTACTATGAATTCATCAATCAACTTACTCTTCTCTTTAGTAGTAGTGATCACCGTATACACTTCAAGAGACATCCCAAATTATCTCTTGATGATCAAACACACTAATCCTAACTATAACACTCTATTTATCATAATTATTTTTGGAAACATACTAAGAACACTAAGTCACTAGTTAACATCAATGACAACACAATAATTGATCATCATGCATTCAAATCGGTATTATGACATAAATATCATTACCAGTCATCACACCATCAATTATATCAATTATGCCAACATTAATAATGGTTCAAGTCTAGTAGGGATAAAATCCACTCCCAATTTACCCTCGCTAGAGTTACACATAAAGGCCAATTGATATAGGGAAAACCACAATAAATTATAGAGATATCAATGTAGATATGATGAGGCAATCTTTATTCAACATGCCAAGCATTAGGCCTACTTGGTTACATTAATATACATTTAAAATACAATATATGACCTTAAGATAGTCAAAGCCAAATCTTAGTATTTTCCTTCTATCTAACACCATTGCACTTTTCTTAATCCTAGATCTCTAATCATATAGCCATCAAGACCACAAGTTGGCCTGTCAAGTATATTATTACAAAATATAGGTCTTACCCAAAAGGAGAAATCAATGACCTCACAAATTAGAAAATTAAAATCTATGGGGAAAAATATAGTTTTATAGGTGATCTAAGAAGAGATTCCCAAGGCTATAGAAAGGCTTGATGCTAGAAAAACCTCGCCAAAACCAAACCTGCATTTTACTCGAGCTGCCAACAAACAAGCATACCTCAAACAAAGAGAAGGATAATTATTATAAATGATTGAAATAGTTTATGTGAGCTTAGGTGCATCATCCATGATAGGTCCTCTTTAAGGATCTAACTGTGCATTAAGAGAAAACTTGAATAACAATGACTATTCCTCAAAAATTAGACAGGAATAATAAAAGGAAATTTTTTGGTTGATGCAAGATTTCCAAAGTACCCAAGGTTCTCTTGAATTAGAAACCTAAGATAGATGTCGACATTAGGAATCTCAGATGATCTAAGTAGTGTCATAAAGATCCAACTCAACATCTAATATCCAAGAACTACCTTCAATAGGTTTATTCTACCACAAAACCAAGTACTCTTTGTAAGCCTTTCCTCAGGTACTTTTACTTATTTTGATATCCAAAATATTATCAATTCCCCTCTTCTTCTTCTTAGGATAATTAGGATTATCAACTATCTCCCCATCATATTCATGATACTCAAAGATATCTAAAATTTTGAGTATAGCTGAAATATCCATATCCTCAGAGAATTCATCTTCAAAAGAATTATCATTGGCATTTTTCCTCAAGATTCAACTTACTATATGTACTACCACTTTTAGCATCATCCTAAAATTGGCATACATGTACAAGATTTATATCTGATTTGGATTGGTATAATTCAAAAAATTTAATGTGATGTTCATTGTGCTTCATTTTGAGTTAAATATTCAATACACGATGAAGTATACAAAGTGTGCAGTAAAAAAAACTTGAAAAATCATATATAAAAAAGTAATTAATATTCATATTCAAAGAGATTAAAAAAAAATTGTATTTACAAATGAATTCCTTGAATACAAATTTTTGATAACTATCACTACATTTACAAATGAAAGTATGGCTAAAAAATTACACAGGCTATGGACAAGCTATTAAGACAATACAACTAAAATACATGAACATAGAGATCAAGGTAGGAAGGTAAGGAAAGGTCCTCCATTGTCTACTTAGAGGTTATACTGGGGTTGTAAATGAATTATCTGATAGAAGAAGAGTCCATTCACCTTTACGAACGTGTACCTACAAAATGTTAAAGAATGGGGTCAATCAAACTAACTGAGTAATGAAGAATTTTTCCCTATCTTACTAGCTAGTAACCATGTTCACATATCTCAATCAAATTATCCTATAGTATATCCAATAAATATGATTCAAAAATGATGGAAATTTAAAACAATCTAATGAAGAGAGGGAGAGGGAGAGGGAGAGGTCGGGGGAGCGGACAAGCAGCATCTGTTCAAAATTCAAACCTGGTTTCGAGCAACAGTCCTTAGGGAGGAGGATCTCAGAAACCAAGTACGAAGGAGGGTTTTCAGGCAAAGTTTGGAGTGGTAGAAAATGGGGATGGGGACCCATGTGCTAATGGTGAAGTCCACATCAAGCCAAAAATGCAACTCAATGTGGTTAGGCCAGGGAATCTTCTAGCAAAATGGGCCTCGATCTTTGGTGTCAAACCATCTAGTAAGTCATCTTTCCCTCTAGTTAAGATTGTATCAAGTCTAGAAAAGGGATCATGCATGATTGTTATTCGAGATGAATTAGTTGATCAGATCATAGCTTCAATGCCATCCATGCTGGTTGGAAATTTTATTGGTCAGAGACCAAACATTGATGTGGTGTGGTCTTTCACCTTGAAGAAATGGCATCTTAAAGGTTAGGTCAACATTATTGCGATGGCAAAGGGGTTTATCTCTTTTGACTTTACTTTTAATGAGGACATGGCTAATATTCTATGTGAAGGGCCCTGGAGTATAGGGCGGGCAACTCTAGTGTTGTAGAATTGGTCTTCAAAATTAGATTTAAATGAATCTTTTTCTCAGCAAGCTCCAGTATGGGTTAGACTCCCTGAGCTGCCCTTGGAATTCTAGAACGAGGATGTTTTTATGGGTGTGGCTAGTTCCTTTGGAGAACTATTATCAATTGATCCTATTAGTGCTTCTAAGAGTAGACTTACCTATGGGAGGATATGCATAGGGGTAAGGGAAGGGGATGATATGTCGAAAGTGGTGTGCTTTGAGTCTAAGCTCGGCACTCACATATAGCAGATGGACTATGAGAGCATATATTTTGGTTGCTATCATTGTTTTAAGACTAGACATAAGGCTTTCAATGTTTGAAAGTGAAGATGGAAAAGAAGAAGAAGTCTCTCCCTTCCTCTTATCTCAATAGGGACAAGAAAAATTGGAAGAGGAAGACCACTAGCATAGGCCACAAAGCTGATCCTATTATGGTTGGTCAGAAGGCTGGAGAAGTTAAGAAGGATGTTACACATAAGCCAACACCTTCTGTTGCAATAGCTTGGACCAAAGATAAGAAGGATTTTCCCCATTCTAAAGAGCATGCCCAGAAAACTTCAAATGGTGAAGTATATGCAAATCTAAAGGGAAAGCCAGAGGCAAATTCCCTAGAAGGAAACCAAGTTGACTTTCATGAGTTAGAAGTCTCTTAGATTGTGGAAGGGGCAAAAAATTTGCAATAGGTAAAGCCTATGGTTAAAGATTGCAAGGGAGCTCCTTAGCAAATTATGAAGGAAGCAAATCTAGAAGGGATCCCTAAGTCTGAAGGGAGAAGTGTTTTGGCTGCCAAAGACAAAAAGGATAGAGTTAATAAGGATATAATTATCTATCAAGGCCTAGAGGATAATTTTGTTTCCTCTAGAGTAGGAGCTGAAAGTGTTGTGGAGAATGAGAATGAAGTTTTGGTGAGGGTGCTTGATGATTGGGAGGATCCTCCTAGAACTCCAAAGAAAGCTCAAATAGTATCTAGGTCTTTGGACTCTATTTTGGAAAGAGAAGCATTTGTTTCCCCTAAGCCTAGGAAGAAAAATTTTAGGGAACCCTCTTTGGCCTCTCCGGTGGAGACTAGAAGCAGCTACAAACTGGATGTGGGAACAGTGGCTAGAAAAGGTAGAAAAATAGAGAAGCAAACCAAAGAGGATGAGACCAAAAGATACTTGGTGAATGGGCACCAGAGAACTCTTTAGGAGTGTTCCAAGAATGGAAAATGAAGATCATATCATGGAATATAAGGAGCTTAAATGGAGCCCACAAATAGGAAATTATAAGGAATATGATCAGAGATCAAAGACCTCATATTTTGATGATCCAAGAAACTAAAATGAAAAAGGAATCTCTAAGGAAAATTAAGTTTAGTAGCATGATGAGTGGGGAGGCTTCGAATGTAGAGGGTGCCTCTAGTGGTCTGCTAACCCTGTTTAATACCAAGCATTTCAAAGTTGAAGCAGTGTTTAATGAGGGTAATATTCTTCTCTATCATGTTCATCATATTCAATCCAATGAAAATTGGTTTTTGCTTAATTTATATGATCCTAACAATAAAAGAGATAGAAAAAATCATTGGACTAAAGTAGGAAACCTAGTGCAAAGTAGTAATTTAAAGAAAGGTATCATTATGGGAGATTTCAACACTCCTCTTGTGGATGGGGAAAATATGGGTGGTCTGATCCTAGACTGGGAAAGTAAACAAGACCTCTCTAGCGTCATCAATGGTTTGGCTTTCTGGATCAGGATATTATGGTAGGTGCCTTTACTTGGTCAAAAAAATGCTTGGGGTAGGACTGCATCCAGGTCAGATTGGACAGAGCTTTAATCTCCCCTGATTGGTTGAAGTCTTTCTCTTGTAGGTTAGCTCTCCTGCCTAGAGTGGGATCTAATCATTCTCCTATCTCCCTCTCGATTGCTCCTATAGAACCTAGAAGGAACCCCCCCTTCAGATTTGAAAAAATGTGAACTTCTCATCCTAATATTTTGGATAAAGTCAAATTTTGGTGGGGTTTAGAAGTGGAAGGCACTACTATGTTTAGAGTTGCCAAGAAACTGAGTAATGTTAAGAGAATAGTTAAAGTTTGGAATAAGACTAATTTTGGCCATATCTTTCATGAGAAAGATGTCTTGTCTGACAAACTTATTTCTGTTCAAGCCTCTATTCAGCAAGATGGGTATGATGAGCTTAATAGGGAAGTTGAGTTGTCTATTCTTATAGACTTACATAATATCATCAGCAAATAGGAGAAGTTCTGGAGGCAAAGATCTAGGGTCAACTGCCTTAAAGATGGTGATCAGAATTCAAAGTTCTTTCATCTAACCACCCTCAAGCATAGAGCTAATAATAGAATTGTTGGCATCATGAAAGGGTAGGATCTACTAACTAAGGAGAAGGAAATATCAGCTGAAGTTGTTTCCTTCTTCTCTTCTCTCTTGTCTTGGGTTCCTCTTCTGTCAAAAGTGGACCAGGAAGACTTGGTTATTTCTATTCCTCAAATAATCCAACCTCATCATAACTTAATGCTTCGAGCCATTCCTTCTACTGTTGAATTTTGTGAAGCTCTCTTTTCCTTGTTTGCAGATAAATCTCCTGGCCCTGATGGCTTCCCTACCTTCTTTTTTTAGATGTATTTGTAGGTGTTGATGGATGATGTGGTGAAGGCAGTTCAGGAATTCTTTGGAGCCAGGAGCATTCTTAAGGAGATTAACTCCAAATTTTTGGTCCTCATCCCTAAGGTGTTGGGGCTAACTCTTTGGAAAAGTTCAAACCTATTAGCTTGTGCAATTCCTTTTACAAGATCAGCTCAAAGGTTCTTACCTCTAGGTTGCTCAAACTCCTCCCTTTGATTATATCATAGCAACAAATGGGTTTTGTCCCAAGAAGACAGATTTTAGACTCAGTCATGATTGTGCACAAAGTGATCCACTCTATGGAAGCTGGCAAACAAGAAGGGATGCTACTTAAACTAGACCTATCTAAAGCCTATGACTGAGTTGACTAGACTTTTCTTGATATGCTGCTCAAGGCTTTTGGGTTTGATTTAAAAGTTTATAAACTGATATCTCAGCTTGTCTCTACTTCCTCTCTTGCTATGTTGGTTAATGGAGCTCCTTCATATTTTTTCAAACCCTCAAGGGGACTCTAGTAGGGGGATCCTCTCTCGCCAATACTCTTCATTATCCTAGTTGAATGTATGGGAAGGCTTATTGAGAGAAAGAAGAAAGAAGGCAGAATCAAAGGGATAAAACCTTCCTCTAAAAGTGATCCTTTCTCATATCAGCATTTTGTTGATGATAGGAAAAAGCCATGAAGGATGTCCTAGATATCTACTCCAAAGGTTCAGGCCAATTAATTAACTAGGAAAAGAGCTCTTTATATTTTATTAATACCCCAGATGACCGACAGAGGAAAATTTCTAAGATTTTAGGTTGCAATGTGGGAAAGTTTCCCTCTACCTACCTTGGGCTTCCTTTGGGTCCGATTCCTCCTGACTCCTTCTGGAATGGTATTATGGACAAGTTTAGCAAAAATCTTGTTGGCTAGAAAGGAGCTATTCTCAGTCAAGCTAGCAAATTGCAGCTAGTTAAATCCACCCTTTAGAATTTCCCGTTGTATGCTTTAAGCCTCTTTATGATTCCAGTTAAATTTGTGGAGAGGATGGAGAAAATTTAGAGGGATTTCTTATGGACAGGAGTTGAAAGGAAAAAAAATGCCCACTAGTTGCCTGGGACAAAGTCTGTCTCCCTAAGAATTATGGAGGTCTTGGCATAAGGAAACTTACTCATCTTAATAAGGCTCTTTTGGCAAAGCAATTATGGCATATCTTCAACAGCATTGGGGAATGAAGAGACATCTTGGTCAACAAGTACATTAAGAGGCCTTCTATTCAGTTCACCCTTTTTAGTGAGGACATTCCTAGAGGATCAGCTATCTGGAATGGTTTTCTAAAAGCCAAGGACCTGGAAAAGGCAAAAGTATTTTGGAAATTGGGGAACGGGGAGGATATCCAATTCTTGTCTGATAGTTGGCTTATTCACGACCCCCTAATGAACAATCCTGTCTATGGTGTTTGGGAAAACCATTGTATTCAACTTTTTGGGCTGAAAGTCTACAACTATAGGAATGACCAATGTTGGATAGATCTATCTATAATCTCTGATGATCTAAATCCAATCAGGTTAATGTTAAATTCAATGGCTCTCAGCAACAAGAGGGATGAAATGATCTGGGGGGACAACTCTAGTGGAAACTACTCTATTGCTTTTGGGTATATGGCTCTTTGGAGCTTAAAAGAGAAGCCTCCTTGGTCAAAAGCTTGGATCCCAGGCCTCACTCCTAAAATCAATATATTTTATTGGCTAGCCTTACAGAACAAAATTCTCACTTAGGATAACCTTATAAAAAGAGGATAGATTCTGCCAAGTAGATGTAGTTTATGTAATAACTAGCTGGAAACAGGCAACGACTTGTTCATTCACTGTTCCTTCTCTAGGGAGGTCTAGGACTTCCTCACCCAAGACTTAGGGATTAGTTGGTGCATGCCAGATAATCTCCTGGATTTTTTCTGCCAATGGAAATCCTTGTTCAAAACTCTTATTTTGTAGGAATTAGGAACCTGGATCTTACCCCACTATTGCTAGAGCATATGGAAGGAGAAAAATAATAGAATCTTCAGAGATAGAGAGGAGCCAGCCATTGTTCTTGGGAAGAATATTCACAAAAATATAAAGGAAAACTACCTAGTAAAGAAGGGGGGAGATATCGAAGTGGACGGTAGGAAAATGGAAAAGGAAAAAGAAAGAATGTTAAAAAGACAGGAAGCCAAGTGGCTTCTCCCCCCATAAGGATGGCATAAAGCCAATTTTGATGGGGCCTCTAAGGGAAATCCTAGCTCCTCTAGATGTGGAGGCATAATTAGGAATGAATTCGGGGATAGAGTAGCAGCCTTCTCTCTCCTGCTAGGATTTCAAACTAATCACTTTGCAGAAGTAAGTGCGGCTTGCCATGTGGTGAAACTAGCTTTTGAAGTTGGAGTTACTAATCTATGGCTTGAAGGGGACTTGAATAACATTATTAAATGTTTAAATGGAAAATCTCATTATTCATGGTCGATAGCAAATCTTATTGATGAGGCATGTGAGACTCTTGCTAAATTTGATAGAGTCCATGTCACTCACATTTTCTGGGAAGCAAACCTGGTGGCAGATTGATTCACAAATAATGGTGTCCAATCTGACCAAAAACTAACCTAGCAACTGGGAAAGAGTTTTTCGATGGATCTTAAGAGCTTAATCAAGCTAGATAAGATCCAAGGGAGCACACAGGAGATCAATCTGCAATTATGAATAGGAAAGGCTTATGGGGAAAGGGTGTGACTCTTAAAGGTTGTATTGGTAAATGCAAGAAGTGGGAATTATTACAGTTTATTCGGCATGCTTTATAGGTCATTTTTTGGATTTGTAACCTGAGCAATGACAAGGCTTATTTCTTCAATCTCTCTCTAAAACACAAAGAACCCTATCAGGTGGTGAGGTTTCAGAGGGTTGTGCTTATGAGAATTGTGGGAGAGAAAACTGTCGATATGGTGGGTGAAAGGTGCAGAAAAGAACCGGTGGGAAAAATGGAGAAATGGAGAAGCAAGGAGAAAGTGTGGGAGAAGCTAGTTTATGATCTGGATTCTATAATGAAGATTTGGAGGTATGTTTTGCGTGTCGTCATTGAGTACATTACTCTTGACCCTAGGTTTGATCATGTTTGCACCCACCATTTCATTCTTTTGAATCATTTTTGGCATGATAGCAAAGTTTCTTTCCCTGTCTATTTGTTTAACTCTATGAGCAAGGCAATTTCAAGCTTCAAAAAGAAACCCTATGCTAACCCTTCTTTGCACGAGGGGTTGTTACTACCCATCTATGAGCACTTCAAGGCTCAAACAATAAGTAACATCCCTTCACAAGCTGGGAATGAGGAAATCGAAAGCTCTAGCTACTCCTCTGTCTCAGATGATATATAGAGCATTAGTTCTAAGGAAAGGGGGCTTACTTTCTTTGGTAAAAAAAAATGCCAAATGTAAAGAAGTCGCCCTCCCCCATTACCCCTAGATCATGGTTAGAAGAAGCTTGGGAATGAGGAGCAGGACAACTGTGATGAAGAGGAGGCTATGGAGTCTGAAGATGAGGCAAAGAAGAGGCTAGAGGAAAAAAAGGAAACTCATGGTGGGAAGAAATGTAAGAGGGTGGGCACGAAGGATGAGAGGTTGCAGCAGGACCCAGACTCTTCTTCACTCCCTCTCTCCCCTGTCCATCCCCAAGCCCACCCAGAGGAGAAGATAAAGGATAGTTTTGGAGCTGGGGGGGGAGGTGCTAGCCAAAGATAGGAGGAAAGCCTGGAGAAATTTTAATCTAAGGACTTTGAAAATGGGTATTTTCAGAGAAGTGATGAACCCCCAAATCCTAGTGGATAGCCAGGAGGAACCGCATCTTGAAGAGCTCATTAACCCTACGATTATGACAATCTCTGATAATGCCAGGGAATCTAGGATGAACCTCTTGAACAATGACTGTAACAGCATGATAGAAAATTATAGGTCAATCAAGTGGCTTTTTCATGAGTTGGAGGAGGTTAAGGAGAAGGTGGGTCAAATGGAAGGAGCCAAGAATCTAAAGGGCCTCAAGAAAGGGACAGATTATGATGATAGGCATAGCCTGGTGGAAAGGAGGATCCACAACCTGGAAAATTACAATCACAATCTGTCGAGCCAGATGATCTCACTGCTCAACTCGATTAATAACAACATTCTATCTTTAACTGATTGGCTTAAAGATAGAGGCATGCAAGGGGATGTGGATGGAAAAGATAGGGGTAAAGCTAGATCTGATGATGATAATACCACTGGTATCACTTTTTCTACTCTAGACTAGGAAGAACACAAGACTCACCAACAGGAGGCCAAGGAGAACCAGATGGCCCAAGAGGTTGCCCAAGTCATGCAGGAACTGGAAAAAAAGATCGAGGATTAGTTCTTGTCTTTTTCCTTTTTGGTTGCTTTTTTGTTTTGGCTTTTGACTATTTTGTTTGTCTTGTCTTTTCTATTTGGCCTTTTCTTTGGCCTTTTTTTATTTGGCTAGGCCTAGTGCTTATTATAAGCCTTTAGACTTGTTACTTTTGTGGCTAGGCTTCTAATGCTTATTTTAGCCTATTATGTTTTAACTCTCAAGTTTTAGGATCCCTATAAAACCTATTTATCTAATCAAAAACTATGATTCAAAAAGAAAATCTAAACTAAATGCAAAAAAAATAAAAGAACATTTCAAAAAAGAAAAGATATTTAAGAAAAGGATGATCAAAACTACCCCTTTTTTTTATCTAACAAGTTTGTTTATATGTGCAACTACAGGAGGGAAAAAAATCAATGTGACTATTTTTTAGTTTTAGTACTAAAGAAGCATTAACTTTTAGAGATGTTTTTTACAACTACATGATAAAAGTTAAGTCAACAAAAGAATAAAAGTCATTTCAATCATGAAGGATATTCATCAATGCAAATAATTTTTTATGTTTTTATGAAAAATAATATGATTGTCATGGAAAAAGGATGGAGTGAATAAACAGAAGCTTTAGGAAGCACACATTGATAGCTTATCGAAATTCGATGACTATCAAAACCCAGTGAATGCATATGGGAGATAGACTTTAACTATTCAGCAACTTGTGACAAAACTATGAGTATGGATTAAATATATATGAAATTAAATGATTCTCATCTATGTGCACATGGAAGGAAAATGAAAAACATAATCAACCTAAAAAAGTATACACATATTTGAAAATACTTATGAGGGGTGTCAAAAGGTTGGGAGTTGTAGCCATGAAAGATGCAGCAATGAATAATGAACAAAACAATGGAATTTTTAAAAAAATAGAGTATTGTCAGTCCAAAATACCAAACCAACATAGGAACTAGCTACACAAGTAACATTTATTTAGTAGTAAAAGCCCTTATTTCTCAGCTCAATGAAGCAAAATGAGAGATGGCTTTAAGACTATGAGGATACTAAACATGAATAAAGATCTAGGATAAATACAAAGCCTAAGAGCCATCCAAAGTTACACAAAAAAGTTCATTTTTATTATGGTCAAACCCTCACAAATAGATAGTACCCCAACATAGTAGTAAGAATGCCCAGAAAATGTTATCTTGCTGACAAATAGGGAAATAGGGAGTTTATTTGTTAGACTTCATAGATTAAAATGCCAAAAAATCAAGCAGTCATTTCCAGATAGTATAACTCATGGTATCATAGAAGAAAGCTCTCATTATCTATTTCAAGAAAAATATTTTGAAAGGAAAAATGGAGGGAATAAATGTTTTACCTGACAGAGAATTCGTATAAAAATAACATTGAAAACCGATAAAAATCAAGTCGACATTTTTTAGAATGTTATTACATTTATCAATTTCTTGCAAAGAAATATTTAATCAAAGAATACCAAACCCCAACTGAAAGATGAATGGCACTCACAAAGAAAATTGTGGTTAGAACAATAACCTTTCATTTTATTATTTTCCAAAGCCAAACCCTCAAATCTCCATCTACTCATACGTGTGAATAAATGTGTAGCCTCTATAATGAAGATTGCAAATGCTTTAAATCTCTATTTTCATATCCAAATCATAGAGACCCTAGGTCAGCAACCAAGAAAAAAAATTCTAAGATTTTTCCAAAAGGTGAAGAAAGATATAATGAATTTAAGATGTTCAAAGGACCTTTTAGTAAGTGGATTTTAGAATCTATTAAATTTGACTTAGAGGAGCTCATGTTAGAGGTCCCATATGCTAATTGTGATTTTCTTTTAAAAATTATATATTTAGTAAGTGAGTTCTATTGGAAATATAGATGGAGTAACTGAGAGGGGGGGAATCAGTTACTACAAAAAAAATCCAAAGATCCCTTAGATTTCTTATAAAAGTAGTTACTATTGTCACTTGGTAACCATAAAAAAAATGTTGTAACTCAGTAGATGTAGTGTATGTTTATCTTTAATAGAACTTAAACATTTATAGTGATTAACATGCAACCATAAAAGAAATAACATGAATACATCAGACACCAGTTTTAACGTGGAAACCCAATATGGGAAAAACCACCAAGTAACTAGCTACTATTTTTCACTCTTCAAAATTGAGCCCTGTTAGGAGCCAACCCTATTAAAGGTTACAAAACACACTATTAGGTGTGACCCTGTTAGAGGATTTAATCACCCTCTTAGGAGTGGCCTTGCTAGAGGAATTTAGAATAATTCAATAGAACTATCACCTTGTTAGAGGATTTACAAAATGGTTGTTAAACCAACTCTATTTAGAGATTTAGGAATCACTGGTACAATGGTGAGAAATTAACAATGAATTGACCTGAATGAGATGCAACTAAATTCCTAATACAGATCTCTTTTATGCTTCACTAGATCCTCTCTGATCGAATACAACTTTGTTGCTCCATAAGGATATCTGATCCTTCTTCAAAATTTTCTCACACTTTCCTCTTCACACAATCAACACACTTGCATACTCGCTTATTACACTTTAGAATTCATAACTTGAACTTTTATTTATACCTTACAAATTGTCAAGTCGGCTCATTTACAACTTACAATTACCAATAATCATTACATTAGTTAGCTACAATTATTACATAAAATAGTTAAGCTTTGTTTCCCAAAACAATGAAATCCTTCATTGGCCGACCCTACTCAGTAAACACTGCTCCAAAAATGATTTCTAGTGTTAACTAATAGAAGCTCGGTGAACACTACAAAATCTGCAAAATCCTTTGGAGACCAAGTGAACTTGGTAAACACTAACTTTCCTTTGCTAACCTTGTGAGCTCGATTACCACTGACTTCTGTCACAAAATCCTTCAACACCCAAGTGAGCTTGGTAGAAATTGTCTATGCAGAGTAACTTCTAGGAATGCTTGATAGACTCTGTAAATTGCTTTGCTGACCAATTGAGCTTAGTAGAATTTGTCTGCCAACTAATATGACATTTGTGTAACATCAAAGACAACACATAATTGAATAATTGTATCCAATAATCTCCCTCTTTGGCATTGATGGCAACACAACATGTCATAGCAGAATGAAATTTGAAAACAAGTCTTTTCTTGACAAGACATTTCTCCCTCTTAGATTCTATGCCACAAACTTCTCTAATGCAGTAATCACCCTCTAATGAAGGAATTACATAGCTTTCTTTTCTAAATAGCAAACTCTCCACAAACAAACTCAAATTTCATAAAGATAAGATAGTAAACTCTCCCTCTTTGACAACACATGCCAAACAAAAACCAAATGAGTAACAATGTACCTAAGTATTGATTCATATGCAATGTTTACATAGCTATGCTGCATCAATTGATAGATCTTCAACTTGGTTCCTATTGATGCATCACTAAAACTTAAACAAACTCAAATTTCATAAAGATAAGATAGTAAACTCTCCCTCTTTGACAACACATGCCAAACAAAAACCAAATGAGTAACAATGTACCTAAGTATTGATTCATATGCAATGTTTACATAGCTATGCTGCATCAATTGATAGATCTTCAACTTGGTTCCTATTGATGCATCACTAAAACTTTATTTTAGTGAGCCTTAGATAGGGGAATGACCCCTAACTTATCTCTTAGATACAATAATGCATCCTTAGGTAATGGCTTGGTGAATATGTCAGCAATTTTTTCTTTTGTATAGACATATTCCAATCTGATCTCCTTATCCTGCACCAATTCTTTGACAAAATGATACTTTATTGCAATGTGCTTAGTTTTGGAATGCATTACTGGATTCTTTGATTTGTTGATTGCACTTGTATTATCACAAAACATAACAGCTAGTTCTTTGATTTCAACCTTCATGCCTTCCAACAACTATTTGAAGCAAACAATATTAGAATAGTTTACTGCTGTTGCAACATACTCTGCTTCTATTGTAGATTGGAATGTACAATTTTTCTTTTTGCTTGTCCAAGATACGAACCTCTCTTTCTATCATCAATGTTTCCTACCCAATCAGTATCAGTAAACACTTTCAACTCCAAATTTCCTCCAAATTTGTACCATAATCCATAATCTTCAATGCTTTTCAAGTATCTCAAGATCCTCTTGATTGCCATCATCTGATTTTCTCTAGGTTTTGCTAAAAATCTTGCTACTATACCAACTACAAGAGAAATATCAAGCCTTGTATGAACCACATATTGTAGTTTTCCAATCATTGATCTGTATAAGGTCAGATTTACCTCTTTTGATTCATCGTCCTTGGTAAGCTTTATTCCAATACACATGGGAGTTCCAACTGGTTTTGAATCTTCCATACTGAACTTCTTAAGTATCTCCTTGATGTACTTAGATTGAGTGATGTAGATACTGTAATCACCTAAAAATGGTCATCCAAACTGTTAGCCCCCTTTTCAACACTTTGGCTAAATTAATTTAATCATTTACCTAGACCAAATTGCTAATAATCAATTTATTTGATTATAACCTATAGTTTGACTATGATATCCTAAGTTCATTATTTGATTAAAAGAACATGTCCCCTTTTAATTAAATAAAAGGCCCCATTCTTCTAACCCACTCAAAGTGCACACATAAAGTCCTTTTTCTATTTTGCAATTAAAACAAAAGGCTTTGTGATATTTGTCTTATATGACAAGTGAACTTATATTCTATTGGTTGACTTGTGTGTGCACATGGATCACTCCTCTTTGTCAATTCCACTGTTGATCATCCACCATCTTCATCTTGATCTCTATCGTTCGTACGACTTTAAAAGGGAGAGAGTTTTCCCCCTCAAAGCATCCATCTTTTGAGTATTGTTATGCTGTAAGTTTTCTAATAGGTTTCTTTGGAGCTTTGTGGAGAACTTCTATTTCTTGTCTACATTCTCTTATACCATAGCATTTTAGCTTAGATTTATGTTGCATGTTAGTTTAGCTTCTATTTTCCAATAATCTATCTCACATAGCTTAATATTTGGATTGTAACACTCTCATACATGTTTTAGCATAGCTGCATTTTGCATTCTCATCTTAGCTTAGTTTCCATACTTGCATTACATTCTTGAGGAAATCCTTGAGATATTTGCATTCTTGCATCTTGTCTTTGGAACCTCCCATTGCATGGTTTACTAGCAAGAAGAGTATTCCTAAGGCTCAGCTAAGAGCCCTTGAACTTGAAATACACTTTCTTGCACTCCATGGATATGGAGCTCTAAGTCGGCATCCAAGCATTTTAAACTCCTGGAATCATTTAGATAGAAGGGTTTAGAGTGTGACACAATTCGAGTGTACAAATACCATTCTTGCTCTTCTGAATTTGAAGACCAACAAAAAATTTGATCTGACCAAACATAGACATTTCAAATTCCTTGTTCATTTTCTCTAAAAATTCTTTGCATAGATCATCATTTCTTGTAAACAAAGTTTCATCCACAAATATTTCTACCAAAACAATCATGTTATCTGGTCCTTCCTTGATGTACAAGCTACTGTTATCATTAGTTCTCTGAAAACCAATCTAAATAAGATAGTTATGCAATCTTTCATACCATGCTCTAGGGGCTTGTTTCAGACCATACAATGCTTTGTGTAATTTGCAAATCATGTCCTTTTTTTTTGGATCAACAAAACCTTCAGGTTGCTCAATGTAGACTTCTTCATCCAGAATACCATTAAGAAATGTAGATTTGACATCCATCTGATATACCTTAAATCCTTTGTGTGCAACATATGTAAGTAAGGTCTTGACACCTTCCAGTCTTGCAACAGGAGCAAAATTCTATCCATAATCAATTCCTTTTTCTTAGGAGTAGCCTTTACATACCAATCTAGCTTTGTTTATTGATACCTTACCATCTTCATTCAACTTATTTCTGAATACCCACTTAATTCCAATCACATTTTTATATTTAGGCCTAGGTACAAAAGTCCATGTTTTGTTCTTCTCTATTTGGTCTATCTCTTCACTCATAACCTCAATCCAACTTTCATTTTCCAATGCATCTTTGACATTTCTAGGTTCAAAATCAGCAAGTAAACAAGTATGTTTTAGCTTACTTCTTGTCAGAGTATCTTCAGATTTGTCTAAAATAATCTAATTTGTTGCATGATGTCTCCTAACATACTTGGCCAATACAAGTTCCTTTCCTTTTGAATTAATTGCATTATCATCTTCTTGCACTTCAACTTTAGGTTCTAGCTACTCTAGCTCGGTAGGCATTGGCTCAATAGCATCTAAATGTGACTCGGGTTCTTACAACTCAGTTTGAACTTCTTGCAACTTGGTGACTGAAAACTTAGGAGTAGAAATCTCCTGATTGACAGATGTATATGGCATTGTATCAGGTTTAGTGAAAAAAAATCTCCTATAGTCTTCTGGTTCCTTTTTGCTTTCTTCTTCAGTCCTTTTTGCAAACTCATCAACTTTCACATGTGCACTTTATATGATTTTGTAAGTAGACAAATTCAAGCATCTATAAGCCTTACTCTTGCAAGAATATCCAAAAAATATACCTTCAACACCCTTTACATCAAATTTTCCTTTTCTAGATTCTTTCAAGATATAACATTTATTTCCAAATACTTTTAGGTAACTTACATTGGGTTAATAGCCATACCATAAGTCATAGGGGGTTTTGAATGAGTCATTCTTCAACTATACTCAGTTTAAGGTATGAACTACAGTGCTAATAGCTTCCTTCTAGTATTTGATAGCAATATTCTTTTCAATCATTAGAGTCCTTGCATAGTCCATGATAGATTTATTCCTCCTTTTAGCTATTTCATTATGTTCGAGAGTTCCCGGAGATGATACCTATCTTTTAATTCCTCTTTCAATGCAAAAGTTATTGAATTCAAGGGAAATGAACTCGCCACCTCTGTCTGATCTCAAACATTTCAGTCTTTTCCCTGTTTCCTTCTCTACTCTAGCCAAATACCATTTGAACTTCTCAAATGATTTTGACTTCTCTCTCAGATACATGAAAATCATCATTCTAGAGTAGTCATCAACAAAAAGAATGAAGAACTTTTCTCCAGTATAGCTCTCAATTCCAATAGGTCCACACAAATCACTATGCACAATTTCCAAAATTTCTTCAAACTAATATTTTTTACTTTTAAAACTAGTCTTTCCCACTTACCAATCTAACAATTCTTGCATAGACCAACATCAAGTTTCTTTATACTAGGAATGCCTCTTACTTTCCTGAATTTGCTTATTTTCACAAGGTTATCAAAATTCACATGACATAACCTTTTGTGCCATAACCAACTTTCTTCAACTTGAGCAATAAAATATGAACATTCACCAAGTTCAAGATAGAACAAGTTACCTTGTGTCTGTATGCTTGATCCAATCAGCTTACCTTTATCATCCAACAGTCTTTCCTTTCCATGCATGAATTCGAACTTGAATCCAATATTGATTAGTTGTGCCACACTCAATAGATTATGTTTTAGTCCTTCAACCTAATAGGCATTATCACATACAAGCTCTTTGGTTAGTGAGATTCTTCCTCTTCCTTTTATGCAACAAGGTTCATTATTACCAAACCTCACACTACCACCATCATAGTCTTCAAAATGTTCAAAATTTGTTTTTTCACTAGTCATATGATGAGAACAACCATTGTCTATGATCCATGTATCATTTTTGCTCACATGAGAGATAAGTGCCATCTTATCTTCCTCATCATTATCAGATTCATCCTTCATAGCAATGTAAACAATTTCATCTTCACTATTATTAGAATTCTTAGAATCCTTAGCCATGAAACATGTTTTCTTACCTTTTTCCTTGAATGATTTGAAGTCTTTCTTGCCATTGCACTTATGACCTTTCTTCTCATCCTTGTTTTGCTTGTTTGGACACCTAACAGTAATATGACCAATTTCCTCACATGAAAAATAGATTAAAGGAACTTTACCTTTGTATTTTCCTTTGCCCCTAGAATATTTTTGTGCAAGTAGAACTTCAACCACTTCAAGATCACTGTCAAAACTTTCTTCTGATTCTTCTTCACTTTTTGACTGAGAATATTTTATCTTTTTGCCCTTTTCTTTGAGTGAAAGCTTGGCTTCAAATGTTGATTCAATATTTTTGGAAGCTGGAACATAGTTGTCATAGTTATCTAGCTCATATGTAGTCAATCTTCCTACTATGGCCTCTAAATTTATCTTATGATTTGCTTCACATCTTCTTTCTTGAATTGTAGAAAATCTAATTGCATAAATGGGAAGCAATGTTCTAAGAACTTTACTTACAACTCTTTCCTCTTTGATATCTCCTTTGAAAGCCTTGATTGCACTGACGCTTGCTTTGACTCTTTCAACATATTTGGCAATGTTTTCATCCTCTCTCATCCTCATCTAATCAAATTATCCTCTTAGACTTTCTGCTTTGGCTCTTCTCACATTTTCATCACCTCCATAGATATATTTTAGCTTGTTCCACATACCAAAGGTAGTTTTGTAGTCCTTAATATCATCAAATTCTTCATAGTTTAGGGCTAATGCAATGTCTATCATCATGGTGTTATGAGTCTTCTTCTCGAAAATGTCATTAATAGATAATGTACTAGCAGGAGTTGTATATTCTTCATCAAGATATTTCAATCATGTATTTCCAATGGAAGCTAGATGGAGTCTCATGAGACTTTTCCATGCTAAAAAGTTATCCCTGTTAAGCCTTGGAATTTTGATCTTGTAACACATCCTGATCTTTAGCTTAGATCCTTAAAATCCTTCCTGCATGCACCAAAAGCTCTGATACCAATTGTTAGAAATATAGATGGACTAACTAAGGGGGGTGGGGGGGGGAATCAATTACTATAAAACAAATCCACAGATCCCTTAGATGTCTTATGAAACTAGTTACTGTTGTCACTTGGTAACCATAAAAAAAATGTTGTAACTCGGTAGATGCAGTGTATGTTTATCTTTAACAGAACTTAAACATTCACAGTGATTAACATGCAACCATAAAAGAAATAACATGAACACATGAGACACCAAAGTTAACATGGAAACCCAATATGGGAAAAACCACCAAGTAACTAGCTACTATTTTTCACTCTTTTAAAGTGAGACCTGTTAGGAGCCAACCCTATTAAAGGTTACAAAACACACTGTTATTTGTGACCTTGTTAGAGGATTTAATCACCCTATTAGGAGTAGCCTTGCTAGAGGACTTTAGAACAATTCAATAGAATTTTCACCTTGTTAGAGGATTTACAAAATGGTTGTTAAACCAACTTTGTTAAGAGATTTAGGAATCACTACTACAATGGTGAGAAAGTAACAATGAATTGACCTGAATGAGATGCAATTGAATTCCTGATACAAATCTCTTTTCTGCTTCACTAGATCCTCTCTGATTGAATAAAACTTTGCTGCTCCTTAAGGATATATGATCCTTCTTCAAAATTTGCTCACACTTTCCTTTTCACACAATCAACACACTTGCATACTCGCTTATTACACTTTAGAATTCACAACTTGATCTTTTATTTATACCCTACAAATTGTCAAGTCAACTCATTTACAACTTACAATTACCAATAATCATTACATCAGTCGGCTACAATTATTACATAAAATAGTTAAGCTTTATTTTCCAAGACAATGAAATCCTTCATTGGCTAACCCTACTCGGTAAACACTGCTCCAAAAATGATTTCCAATGTTAACCAACAAAAGCTCGGTGAACACTGTGAACTCTGTAAAGCCCTGTGGAGATTAAGTGAGCTTGGTAAATATTGATTTTCCTTCGCTAACCTTGTGAGCTTAGTTACCACTGACTTCTGTCACAAAATCCTTCAATGCTTGAGTGAGCTTGGTAGAAACTGTCTACGTAGAGTAACTTCTAGGAATGCTCATTACACTCTGTAAATTGCTTTGCTGACCAACTGAGCTTGGGAGACACTATTTGCCAATTGATATGACATTTGTGTAACATCAAAGACAACACACAATTGAACAATTGTATCCAGCAAGTTCATATCTTAATTCAATCCATATATTTTTTATTTATTACATATTATTATTTAAATAATATACTACGTTATCAATTTTGACTCATTGAATTGATATATATAGTATTATCATTTAAAATGATAATATGTAGTGAATAAAAAATAAATGGTTACTAATTTATTTTTTATATTTATTACTTTTAGAATACATTAAAATTAAAGTTAAAATAAATTATTATATATTAAATTTTAAGTTTAATAATATAATATAATCATTTCATTTTTATTTTTAAGTTGTATCTTAAATATAATAGATATAAAAATAAATTAGTAATTAATAAGCTTAACACTATTCTAAAATTAATGCCAATGAAAAATAAAAATAATGTTAAAATTATTATATTAAATTAAAGTAGGATTTATTTGTTAAAAGACTTTCTTTAAAATGAACTCACACATACGAGATATTAGAGTAAGATTATTTTTTATCAAATAGACTAAGGGAGTGTCTCACTTTCTTTTTCATGCATATGACAGTGAGGTGTTATTTCTCTACATGCACCTAGAGTTATTTTTGTAGCATTGGAGGTTATTTATTTCTCTCACTTGCATGGTGCTCTTAGAGGGGGTTATTATTTTCTTTCAATTTTAGTGAACTGTTAGAGGGGTTTTTTTTAAGTTTCTTGATAATTATGGTGTAGTTAGAGGTTAGTTTTTAGTTCCTTATCAGCTTTAGGAACAAATATCAGTTACCAATAGCCTAGCTTCTAATTTTGGGAAGTTTATCTCTACATATGAATTTCATCAGTTTTTGCATGTTTCTTGAGTTTTGGAGGCATTTTTTTAGCATCAATGCATGATTTTAAGGTGCTACTTCAATTCTACTTGGTTCTAGGGATGTTTCGAGGTGGTCAACTACATGTTGCTAGTAGTTTCACCCATCCTATCTCATGTTTTTATCTTCTATCCAACCGTAGGAGTTTTGAGGTCTATTTACTACATTTTCACCTCATTATTGAGGGTTTTGAATTTTGGTCATGATTTTGCACCTCGCAAATCATGCTTGATTGTTTGGGCATGCAGATTATAGAAAATTTCTTGATTTTTCATATACAAAGATTGATTCCTTCTCATTTTATCTTCTGTATTCAATTTTTTTTGTGAAATTTTGATTAAGTATTGTGTTTTAAACCTTTATTCAGATAATTTCCTTATAAATTTTATATGTAGATTAGATATCCCATAGCATAGATTTGTGATTCTATTTCATGTTTTAATTCTAAATTTATGAAAACACAAGTTTCCTCTTCATATATCAAGATACTAAATCTTTTTTATAGAGTTATTATTGTAGGGTTGTCTAATTGATGTGTGAATTTATGGTATTCTTTTATGAATAATATTGAGAAGTTGTAGTTACAAGTCTGCAAAAATTCATTAATATCCCCAGTAGTTTTAGTTTTAATTTTACAAGTGTATCCTTCTATCCCTTTTTCTATTTGGTGATTCATCAAGGGAAACCAACCCTTCACCTAGAGATTCACTCTCATATAGGTTCACCTATAACCCAAGAGTGTTTCCATGTTCCAATAGGATAGCTTTGCTAGAATTGGGCATTTTTTGCACCAAAAGACTGATCTATCAATGCCTAATACAACCACTCAACATATAGTACACAAGAGGAGGTTAAGCCCTTGTCATGAATCCCAAGGGGGGCATTGAACAAATTTCTAATAATCTCCCCCTCAATGTTACCCAAGGGTCTAAGGATTCAAACCTATGACCAAGCTCTGATACCACTTGTAAGAATGGAGTTGTCATTGCACCAAAAGATTGATCTATCAATGCTCAATATAACCATTCAACTTATAGTAAATAGGAGGTAGTTAAGCCCTTGCCATGAATCTTGAGGGAAGCAATGAAAAAATTTATAATAATCTCCCACTTAGTGTTACCCAAGGGTCTAAGGATTCAAACTTGTGACCAAGCATTGATACCACTTGTTAGAATGGGATTGTCATTGCACCAAAAGATTTCTCTATCAATGCTCGATAAAACCACTCAACTTATGGTACACAAGAGGTGGTTAAGCCCTTGTCATGAATCTCGAGGGAGCACTAAACAAATTTCTAATAAGCTTGACACTACATCACATTATAGGTGCAATCCTAGTTAACAATAATACCAATTGGAAATTTATTCTTCTTCAAATGTACCATTACTTCATCTCCAACTACAAAAGTATTATGTCTTCTCTACTTATTTTCTATGTCTTTTTATCCTTGATTACTTCCATGTAGATTATTCTTCACTTCTTCATGCAAGTTATTCATAAAGTCCAAAAATTCTTCTACTTCAGAACTATTCTTTACTTCAGTATCCAATTTGCTTAATCCAATAGCTCCTCTAGGACTCATGTCATTCACAATCTCGAAAGGAGTCTTATTAGTACTTGTGTTCATGGAATTATTATATGAAAATTCTTATAGTGCTAAAACCAAGTCCCAATTAGAAGGTTTATCCTCAACCAAACATCTCAAAAGGTTAACTAAACTTATGTTCACAACTTCAGTTTGTCCATCTATTAGTAGATGAAATGTATAACTCTAAATTTAAGCTCAATATTTAACTTTTTCCAAAGGGTCTTCAAAAACTAACCAATAAACTTAGTATCTTTGTCAGAAACAATAGTCTTAGGCAATCCATGAAGTTGCACAATCTCTGTAAAAAAATAAGTCTTCTAGATATATTACATCTGATGTCTTCTTACAAGTATGAAATGTCTCATTTTAGAAAATTTGTCAACTACTACAAAGGTAGAATCATTTCCTCTCTGAGTTCTAGGTAATCCTAGAATAAAATCCATTTAGATATCTTCCCAAGGTCTACAAGGAATAGGCAAAGGTGTATGCAATCTAACATTCAAACTAGTCCTTTTAGCAACTTGACATATATGCAACTTCTTGCCATCTTCTGAGAATCCTTATATATCTATAGCCAAAAGTATCTCTCTGAAATCAAATTTATTGTCTTGCCAATCCTAAAATGACCCATAAGTCCACCAATATGTTTCTATATAATGATAAATTCTCTTATACATCCTCTAGGTATACACAAGTGAATTATTTTAAACAACATATCTTCTTGAATGAAATAATCAACTCATTTATCTTGTTCATTAGTCACAAGGTTTTTACAAGCTTTCCAAGGTTCTGCTAGATTAGGGTTAATTTTATACAAGTTCTTCAAATCTTCAAATCCAAGAACTTCTACTATCATCTGTGTCAATAAGATTCTTCTTCTTATCAATTCATCTGCTACCTTATTTGACTATCCACTATTATATTTCAACACAAAATAAAAGTTCTACATTTATTCAACCCACTTCATATGTCTTTGACTTATTCTAACTCCCTTAATACTATAATGCTTTATTACTAGTGTACAACACAAATTCCCTAGGCATCAAACAATGTCTTTGTTTCTTCAAAGCTTGAATAATCGCATAAAATTCTTGATCATAGGCTGAATATTTTATCTTAGCATCATTCAATTTATCACTGTTTAAATATATAGGCTTACCTTCTTGACTCAAAATAGTATCAATGGCATTCCCACTAGTGTCATAGTCAACTTGAAAAACTTTCTTAAATTTAGGTAAAGTAAGGACAAGTAATTCTTCTTTACATTTTCCTTCAATGTTTCAAATCTTTTATTTTCTCTATCTATCCATTTGAATTCATTTTGATCACCTCTCATCGTCTATGTCATAGCATTACATACTGAACTGAAATTTCTAATACAAATCCTATAAAAACTTGACAATCCATGAAATGATCTAACTTCTCCAAAATTCTTAGGTGTAGGCTACTCAAGAATAGATGTTAAATTTTTAGGATCCATCTACAAAAATCAAAAATCCAAGATACAAAATCTCCTCTTTTATAAAAGAACATTTTTTTGTATTTGTTAACAACTTTTCCTCTTTCAACCTCTATAAAACTTGTCTGATATGTTCAAGGCATTACTCTTTAGTATTATTCTAGATCAGTATGTCATCAAGGTATACAATCAAAAACTTACCCTAAAGCTTCTTCAAAACCTCATTCATCAATCTCATAAAGTACTAGGTGAATTATTTGAATCAAAAGGCATAACCAACCACTCATACAAACCTAATAGACTTTTAAAGTAGTCATCCATTCATCCCCTTCTCTAATCCTAATATGATGATAGCCACTTCAAATCAATCTTTGTAAAGTACTTTTCTCCACTCAATATGTCCATAATGTCATCCAATTTAGGAAAATAAAACCTATACTTTATTGTTATTCTATTTATAGCTTATAATTAGTGCACATTCTTCATTATGCATTCTTCTTAGGTGCTAATACAACAACTATTGCATAACAACTCAAACTTTCTCTGATCAAACCCCTTTCAAGTAATTCTTTCACTTGTTTATTCAATTCTTCATTCTTTTTAGGTTTTGGTCTATGTAGTGCTTTATTAGGAAAACTAGCTCTATGTATCCAATCCATAATATGATTTATACTTCTCAGGGGGGTAATCCATTAGCTACATTATTAGAAATAATATCTTGAAATTTAGTCAACAAAGATATAACCTTATGAGCATGTTCAAGTTCATCTTTTTTCTCAGTCTTTCTAGGAATCAAATCAAAACAAACATTATGTGTTTTCATCTCTTTCACAAATTAACTTTATTTAACCAAAAAAACTCTAACTGTAGTACAATGATTGTCTTTAGGTTTCTCAATCGAATGAAACAATACTTGTTTCTTCCCATTAGCCCAAATAGTATACTAATTCAATCTACAATCATGTGAAAATTGCCTATCATACTATCAAGGTCTTCCCAAAAGTATATGACAACAATCGATAGACATAATATCACACAAAAGTTCATCAAAGTAGTTCCCAATATTGAATTTCATAAGGCATTGTTCACTTACTAGCAACTTATGTTCATCCTTGCTATAAACAATGTGATAAGGGTTAGGGTGCTTCAATAGTTGGAAGAATTTCAACTTAGATATCAACTCTTCATATGCCAAATTATCATTTTTACCACTATCAATTATTACTTTGCAACAATTATCTTCAATCTTGCATTTGGTCTTGAAGAGACTTTTCCTCAAAATAGGTTCATTATCCAACTATTCATTTGACAATGTTTTTCCCATCATTAGGTTCTCTCCCTTCTCAGGTTCATTAGATGCATCAATAGGTTCTTCCTATATTAAAGCATTTCTACTAGTACTTCCATCTTCTTACTAGAAAAGTTACATTAAAAGCCCTATTTCCTTTTTCAACACACTTAAACAAGTACATTTAAACCAATATCTATCTTCTCTCTTTCCACTACTAATATTCCTAGATTAAATAGTATAATTACCTCTAGTGCAGTTACCTCTTCCTTAAGTTCCACTATCTTCTTCCCATTTAGATTTTTCTTTGTCATTGGGCATGCTATCAAATCTGCCATTTTCTCCATAAGGCCTTCACTTACTTCACTAAAATATTCCACCTCTTTCCCTTTGCTTGTGCTCTTGTTTCTTTGCCAACTTTTCTTCAACCTTTAAGGCATACAAATAAACTTCTTTGACACTTTCCATCTTTAAAAAACTAATCTCATCTTGTATAGAAGTCTTTAAACCATTCAAATATCTAGCATCTTTCTCAAATTCATCATCAACATGTCCAAATCTAGTGTCCAACTTATAGAATTCCTCAATATAATCTTTTACATTCATATCTTTCAATCTCAAATTTTGAATTCTTCTCAACAAATTAACTTGATAATCAAAAGGAAGGAATTTCTTTTTCAACTTACCCACCATATATACCCAAGTGTTGATCTTTTTGTTTCCTCTTTTTTGTCTATCGATTTGCAAGTATTCTCACCAAAGAGATGCATCTTCTTTCTATACAATGAAAATGTGCACTTCTTTAAGTCTTATATTCAAGTTATCTCATAGATTGAGAGCCTCAAATGTTGACCTAGATCTCCCTAGTTATGGAGTACAAAGGAATGAAAATAGAAATGAAATGGCTCTCAGCTGATCCTTAGAAATACAACCCCTTGCAAGTACACCATGAAATAGAAGATTCAAAGACAAGATAAAGGATGCTAGTGTCCAAGAACTATCATGAAATGCTATGCAAAATATAGCTAAGCTATATGAAATGCAAGAAATGCAACTAACTAGCAAGATGAAAGAGTTACAATCCTTCTAATTAAATTAGGTGTGCTTATTCTATTGAATAAAAGAAGCTAAACTAATGCAATATGACACTAAGCTACAATGCTATGCAAGTATGAAGATGAAGCCATAAGATCTTCTAAAATTCCAAGAGTACCTATAGAAAAACTTGCAGCATAACACTAATGCAAAGAAAGTGGATCCTTAGATGAGGGGAGAGATCTCCCTTTTAAAGAAGTACAGACGGTGAAGATCATGAGACAAGAAGATCTAATCAAGGGTGGAGAGTTAAATTATGCATGATCCATGTGCAAGATTATTTCCACCAATCACAAGGAGTTGACTTTTGTATCTCCATGTGAGACAAAAGACTTTTATTTTAATTTTTTTAATGGGAAAATGCTTTTATGTGTGCAACTTAGGATAACAGGTGAAAGTGGTCTTTTATTTAATTAAAAGGGGACATGTTTCTTTTAATTAAATAAGAACTTTAAGATATAGTGGTCAAACTATAGGATATAATCAAATAAATTGATTTTTGGAGATTTGAAAAAGGTAAATGATTTAATAATTTTTGCAAAATGTTGAGAAAGGAGCTAATAGTCTAGGTGACCATTTTTGGGTAATTAAACTTTTAATTTTATAGTTTCTATCCTCACCTTATTATCATTAGTAATACTTTCATAAGCATTATACTTCTCAATCTTAGAGATCTAATCCAACAAATCATCATTGTCAAGTTCTCCATTGTAATTAGAAGTTTCAAAAGTAGGTCTTGAATTCTCTCTTGCCAAAGCATTAAAGAGTATTTCCTCATATTTTTCTTCTTCACGTTCAAGATTAGGTTTTTGGATTAAGGTAAAAATAGGTTTTGGAGGGACCTAAAACCCCATAGAAAAAAACAAAAGATCTACGAAATAGCATCCACTAGGTTTTACAAGGGCCTAGAACATATAGTAACACCAACAAAAAACTAGGTTTTACAAGGACTTGAAACCTAAATAGTAGCATACAAACATACACTAGCTAGAAAGAAAAACCACAATAAAAGACAACCAGCACAGATATATAGAGTCAGAAACCTAGACCGATGACTTGGACCAGCAAAAGAAAAATAGGGGAAAACCCTATCACTAAATCTCCTTCACAATCTTAGTCAAATCTCTAGCAATATCAAAAACCCCTTGAAGGAGATTCTCAATACTGGAAATAGGGGCAATTTCAATGGCCCTTTTACTATGTTGCCTTGTCCTTCTTCTAGAACCACCAGTCATTTGTGCATGAATAGTGTAGACACCTAAATCTGATTACATCACTTAAGTAATCCTATTTAGTCATCTCCTAAGGCATAATTTATTAAGTATTTAATATTTAATTAATTCAATGTCATCCCCTAGTTAATTAATTCAGTTAATTGACTATAGCCCAATTAATAAAATCAAAAGACAACCAAAAGTTTAGTTATCAATTAAATCTTTATTCTCCTATTAAATTAAATAAATGCATCAATATATCCCTAAATATCCCTCAATCCCTACCATTAGTTAAATCCAACCCATTCACCCGTGCTAACCCCACTTAGCTAACTAATTAACCCACCTCATAAGTGCTAGCCCACTTACATCCCTATAACATGCCAATTGCATTCTAATTCCCGTCCAAAGCCAAGCCCAATCCCCCACAAGCCTTTGCACATCTTTAAGAAAAGATTAAGAATTCCTAAACCAAAGCAAAGTCAAAGTTTTATCCTGTCCTTCTTACATTTCATCCAAATGACTTTAAGCATCTTGCATGGCTTAATGGCTCTTTAAGGCCTCTTCCATCTTCTTCCACACTCCTCCCTCATAACTCCCTTTGACCACCCATCTTGACCCTCTTCCCTCATCTAATCCCCTTGTGACATTTGTCACAAGGTTGTGGGTTTAAAGAAGCACAATCCATGTGCTTCCCTTTGCATACATCTTAGCCCTCCCTCATCCTTCCTTCATCCTTGCATCCTATCCATCCATGTCACCACCCCTTAGCCTATAAATTGGACCCTTCCCATCTCATAATACAATCAAATTTTATGTAAACTCATAATGCCCCTTTGAAGGACACGTCATTGAATCACACCATTTCCATGCAGAAATTTTCACTCACCCTACATAACATGTTTCATCCATTTGAAGGTTCTTATCCATTGAAGGCTTGAAGCACGTTTAAGCATACATCCCTATTGCTAGACACATCTACACAATCAAGGAGGCTTGTTGAGTGCTCTCCCTTCGGTTTGCATTCCCTTTTATACTTCCTTTCATCTAATCTATATGTGAGTTTCATTATTTATTTTGTGAATGTTACAATTATTGTTAATGTTCTTTGCATGCTAATTTCCATATCTCTACATTTTGGAACACACTGTGGGATCCCACAAATGGGTCATTCATTCATCCATTTCAATTGATTTCTATCTAGCTTGCTTGCATACTAATAATCTAATGTTTTTTGTCATTTGAGTGTATTGTGAGGTGTTTTTGTTGTTTGTACAATTTGAGGGACACATTTGGGAAGAAGACATCCTAAAATTGCTATTATAACTTTCTAGAAAAACCTATAGACTATTGTTTGTATTTACGCATGATATCATCTACACAAATGAACTATCATCTTATCTTGTTAAATTGTCATCTACAAAAAGTATCGTCTACACAAATTGTCCTCTACGAAAATTGTCCTTTGTGCATATTGTCATCTGTACAAATTTTTCATCTGCACAAATTGTCATCTCCATAAATTATCATCTATGTATTTCAACATCTCTGACTTTTCAGTGTCTACATTTCCTAGCATTTGCAAGTTTTAGTGTCTACATATTTTAGCATCTTCACTTTTATTTTTAGGTGGTTTGGTGTCAGCAATTTTATATTATCTTTGTGATCTACAAGGATAAGTATCAGGTATCACTTCTTTTTTCCTTTTCTGTCATTTATGATTAGTTGTCTCCATTGTTTTGTTGTTTATGATTGTATTTTGTTAACTTTGTTTATTTGGTAGATTTGTTAATTTTTAAAAGATTCTTTATATTCATGTCATCATTTACTTCATATACAAAGATTACTAATCATATTTTGTTGTAGGAAAAAGACTTTGGAGGACTATAGAATTAGGGATTGAAATGAACTTGTATGAGTTAACCACTTGTCCTTTGAATGCATGTGCTTAAATTGGATAAAATCAAACCCACTCTTGAATGACTAAAGTTAAAAGAATAAAATCAAATCTTGAATGCTTAGTAAATTGAACAAAATATTTCAGTGAATGAATAGTATTCAAACACAATCTTGAGTCCCTAATAAATCTACATGCTTTCATTGGAATTAATCTTAGCACATACTCTTGAATGCCTAAAAATCAATGAACATTGCAAATTGACATACTTCAACTTTGGGGCTTAAAAAGAATTCATCCAATCTTGAATGCTCTAAAGGAAAATTTCTCTTATTCCCATATTTTTCATAGCTTTTTAGTGAACAATTTATTATGTTGACTCATTTTGTGTTGTTGACCATCGTTGTCAAATTGGAAAGAACCTTTCTACTGATCACATGTGTTTTCAAAAATAGATAGGAAAAACTAAAAGCATCAAAATTAGAATGAACCAAGTGCCTTACATGTATTAAGATTGTCTTTTAACACATCTTTGATTTCTCCTTTTTCTTGAAAAATAGAACCATTTAAATACGTGATGCATGTACCAAAAGTTGTTAGCAAGATTATCTGCAACAACCTAGGAGTGCTTCTAGCAAGTTCATAATCCTCTAGGAAGCACGTCCCCTTTGGATAGAGGCTCAAAGTGGTAAAATCCTTTGGCTGATATATAAATTAGGAAAAGAGTGAACTTTTTTCTCCATTAGGCAAGTTTAGGTGGTATGTTTTTGGGGGTAGCCTAAGGTGGGAAAACTTTTCCATGATTTTAGCATGTCTGAAATAGATTCTTAAGTGAATCACGTACATAATAACCTATTAGCTAACTCCATAGATCTAAATTATGAACCAATTCAGCAGCTACCCTTTTAGCCTTGCATCAATTCCAAATTGACCTTAGGGATAAAGCATGCTTGAATTATCTTACTTCTGAAATGACCTCATGGAAAACCATTTTTGGACATACACATCTATCAAAGTTGGTTATCAAATGTCCTTTTTGCCAAAAAGAGATTCATTATTTATCTCCCTCAAAGTTGCTTTGTCCTTTAAGGGATTGCTTGTTCACTTGATCCAAAAACATTAGCTCAAAGTCAAACCAAGGCATACTTAGTGTAGTCACTACCTCATCAAATATTTATCCAAACTTCCAAAGGCATTGTCATCCTAATCACATCAATTCTATTATCCTCTATTGTATTCCTCTAGTATCATAATTTCTAAAGTCTTCCATCAAGTCCTCCTTTTCTCCCAATATCCTAACTAGCCAAGTTTTCTTCGTCATTTCCCACCTCATTTCCATATTCCTTGAAGTCAATCCTTCCTCCTATTATGAGCTTAATCTAAATCCCATTCTGAGCCTACTTTTTATCCTAATTGGAGATTTAGTGTTCATCCATATTCATCCTTCATCCCTATCCAAATCATCATAAAATCATGATGTTACAATTATATTATGATGAGTTTGGTCATCCCACCTATTCTCCCACTCCATCCTATTCTAATAATGATGAAGGTCTTGTTGACCATGATGGGTATATTGAAAGCCTTAGAGATATTCCTCCAAACATCATCCACAATCCAAACATTCCTCCAAACATCGTCCAAGATCCAAACATTCCTCCAAACTACTCCATCATGCCTCCATACATATCTGCTAGTATTCCTTATCATACCTTTTACAAGGGAAATCCATTATTGCACTCATCCACACCTCCTTCCTATATCGTGCCCACATATTCCCTTCATACATCAATCATGTCTCCATCTTCCTCCACCTTCATATATCAATCTCCATCCTTCTAGAACAATGCTACTAGCTACATCCCTAATCCAAGTCCACCATGTCAATATCCTCTAAACCACTTTCCAAATCCTCCAACCAATCCTAGTAATACAATGCATCACCCTAATCCTATTACTCTTTCCAATCCAACATGCATGTCTCTAAGGAGTTTTACAAAGAAACCAAAAGAAAATCCATCTCCCACACCCATCATTCCTCTTCCATCATCCCATCCCTATTTCATCCACCCCCCTTATCAATCCCCTTCCATCTCCTACCTTGCATCCCTCGAATCTCTCCAAATCCCCTCCACATCTCATCCTCCTAGCATTACCCAAATGTGGTGAACCTAATGAGTCCCTCCTCCATTGACTCATCACCATTAACTAACTTCTCACCCATCTGTCTACCTCACTTAAAGAAACCATCTATATATCTCCTACCACACCTCCCACCCCAATCCAATCCTGTCAAGATCTTGTCCAAATTCATATTGAGATATCCAATGGCACAAAATAATGTCCCTCCATCCCACTTATTCTCCTACATGATCCATTTTCATCATTCCCTCCATCCAAAGAGTAATCACCATCCCCTCCATATCTGAATTCTACCATTATACCTACTCCTTTTGAAGATCCATTTCCATCAAACCATCCAAATCAAGATTCTATCCTTCCATATCCTCTGCTTCATGATCATACATACCCTATAATCCATGGTAATAGATCTACAGAAGAAGAACTAACTATTATATCTGAAACTTCAGCTCCTTCACCTACTAATGGACTCACATCTTATGTTCTAAATAATGAAACATCATATTGAAAAAAGAAATAAAAATGTATCTCTAGATGTTGATATCCCTTCATGGTCCCAAGTCCTTCCATCTTCACCCCAAAGTTCCCATCCATCATGTTCCACATCTATTTTGGGCCCTTATCCTACTACTTTTTTTCATCACTCCATTTTGGGTCCTTATATGCCTTATCACAATCCTCCAACTTTTCACTCCATTTTGGGTCCTTATATTCCTTATCACAATCCTCCAACCTTTCCCTCCATTTTGGGTCATTATATGCCTTATCTAAATCCTCCACACGTTCCATCCATTTTGGGTCATTATATGCCTTATCTAAATCCTCCACACTTTCCATCCATTTTGTGTCCTTATATACCTAATATGAATCCTTTATCTCCTCCATCTATTTTAGGACCTACTCCTTCCTTAATTCCATCTATTCTAGGTCTTTATCCTCCATTCCCTCCATCCATTTTGAAAAATTATATGCATCCATATATTGTATTCCAATCCTTCACTCCATCCCCTCAAAACCAAAAGCTAGGTCATCAAAGGCACTCATCCTTGAATTCTTTCCAACCTTCAACCTCTATCATTCCATCCATATCCTATATGGTCTTGCTCCCATACCATGGCTAATAGAAGTAAATTGGATGCCAAAATTAAAAAGCATAAATCCAAAAATCCACAAAAAATTAAGTATCAACATGTCTTATCTAAAGTACATGTTACAGAAGAGAAACATTTGATCCAAACAACAGAAAAGGTCAAAAGGTCACAAAGGCCCAAGCTGAAAAAGTCAAAAATCATGTGGATACCTAGGATGCTCATAAAAGAAATGCATCTCTAAGAAAAATATCAATTGGCATCTATTCCCGCTACTCAAAAAACCTCATCCATTCATAACTTATCCAAATCTCCATATATACATCCTTCATCCCCCCAATTCACATTTAGTCCTTATGCTTCTTATCCTACACTTCCAAACCTCCATCTTCCAACTTTACTTTTGGTCCTTATATTTCTCCTACTCCATTTCATACTTATCTCTTCCAAAACCATTTTTCCCACTACTTCATCGCCTTTCAAGGTGTGTGCCAATGGTGATCTTTCTGAATTTCCTCATCCATTTTCCCACTAGTCTTATGTCTTCCCATCCATTATCTACCAACTCCCACCCATCCTACCAACATCTATGAGTAAAAATCCATTGAAAAAAAAAAAGTAAAGAAAAATAAGCATCCACTAGTAAAAACTTTGCAATTCAAGTGCCTTGGGCAAGTATCATGATGAAAACTTGGCAAACAAGTTTCATGAGCAATCCCTCCATCCAAATCCTCTACACACTCAGGGGCAAGTTCCAACACCCACCATCCCAACATCTTATCCATTTCACCTCCTCCCTCCTTGTTGGATCTTGATAATAAAAAAATTAAAAGTAAAGGCCACCACTAGATGCATGCTTCTGGTCACCTCTCTGACATCCATTTCCCCATCATAGTTTGTATCCACCTATCCTTTATCCACCCATCCTTTCTTTTGTATAATCCCTCCACCTTCCCTTTTTCATTCTCATCCCCAAACCATTGTTATCCCCTATCTCGCTCATTCATCTCTCCCATCCTAACTTCCATTTACCTCATCATCCTCTTATTGTCCACTTTTCCATCCTATTGCACCCCTCATAAAGACCTCCTCATGAAATGACATATAATACCTAGGGGTACTATATTCCTTGGCGATTGTGTCATTTCCATCTTTCCATCTCCCCAGTCTAGTCTCATATCCATCTAGTCATCCTAGAAACCATTCATCTCCTAATCCCTATCTTTTCACATTCCTCTACCAAAATCCTTCTATCCACCATTCCTATTTTCAACTATCCTTACACCTCCCACCACATCTCCTCTTTTTCATTACCTAGTACATCCCTTGTCATTGGTATCTAGTTCTAGGCTATCCCAATGTCATCCATTCATATCCTAAATAATCTTAGAAATCTACCATCAACTGCACCATCCCCTTGCATATCTTCCAACTTGTCCAATTGCATTCTTAAACTTCTTCCTAGCCTTGTTTCAATCCTTGGACACAATCCAATCATCATCATTAGGATGCATGCTTCCCCATCCACCATCAATCTATCTTGCCTTTTTCAAACTTGACTGGGGCACCATCATATATTTCATCCACTATCTCCTTATCCCAATCTTTCCATCTTCTATCTCCTTATCTTGAGCTTTCCATCCAACATCTCCTCATCCCAGGCTTTTCATCTGATATCTCCTTATCTTCAGATTTTCATCTACTATCTCCTTATCCCAAGATTTTCATCCATTGTCTTCTCATCCAAAGCTTTTCATCCACTATGTCCTCATCCCAATCTTTTCATTTGCTATCTCCTCATCTTGAGATTGTTTGCTATACCATCATCTTAAGCTTTTCCTCTATCTCCTCATCCTAAGCTTTTCCACTATCAACTCATCCTGAGCTTTTTCATATTGTACTATATCATATAAATTATGCTATCCTATCATATAGAGCTTTTTTATAGTGATCCTTGTAAATATCTTGTTCAGTTTGTTGTATATCCCAGAGTCCATCCTTCTCTTGGTCTCATTATATATCCCATCATTACATGTCAATTTGTGTCTAATTAGAATCTGCAATTTTCCTAGCTATGCATTTTAGAAAGTCCTCATGTGAGATCCTTTGTCATCCCAACAGTCCTAAATGTTTCCTTTTTCCTAAAATCTCATAACCACTTTGGATACCACTGATAGATCCTTGCAGGACAAAGCCTTCCTCTTGTCAGATCTTGGTTTGTGCATCTCCTGTCCTACTAATCTCTTTGGAAAAAGATTATTTTCTACGGATTTACTCTTTCTTTCGATATTGGATTTTAATTTTAGTTATTGTTTATCTTTTCCAAGCACTTTGGTTGTGTAGACACTTAAAATTGTCCTAAATACTATATTAATTAATTCAATATTTCCCTTGACATTATAATTGATTATTTATTAATTAATTATATTTTTCATATTTTTCCACTACTTTGATTAAATATGTTCACCTCCCTAAAGTATTTAAACTTAATTTAAATTCATCCCCTCTAATGTGTTATTAAAGTGTTAAATTTATTGAATACATAGTGCTCCATAAAATCCCCTTTTAAATAAATTTCAACTTATTTAATTCCCTCCACTTTATTAAATTCTATAATCCTATGATTAAGCTAAACCTTATTTAATTTAATCCTAATCCCACCTAAAACCTAGTCTACCACCCATCACTCCCATCATTCTAAACCTACCCACTAGTTAATCCCACTTAATTATCCTAAACACCTTCCTAAGCACCTTTTAGTCCCTAAGTGTTTTCTCACACATGTGTGAGTGACTCAAAATCCAAGAAAGACCTCTTTTATTAATTTATCCAAAAATCCTCTTACACCCTTACACACTTGTTCCCTTTCCTTTCTCTAAGGTTTCTCGCACATTTGTGAGCACACCTTGAGCCATCTCAATCACCAAAAAGGCTTATGTTGACCTTTGCATGACTTGTCTCCTTAGCCCATGTGTCTCCCTTGTGGCACCTATGTGGATGCCACATAGATGCCACCTCCCTAAGGCTAGATGCCACCTCCCCAAGGCCTCTCTCAAGCCTATAAATATAGCCCTTGTCTCAAGCATTCTTCATCTCCTCCATTTGCATTGTTATCATGCTAGTATAGTATTAGAATTTTTAGAGTTTTTCATGCTTAGAGCTAATCCTTGGTAGTTGTTTGCATTGTTTCAATTTCTATATTTTGCATAGTTTCATGGTAGTATATTTATTGTTAGTTTATTTCATTGCATATCATCTCCATACTTGCATCCTTGGAATCCTTTTGAGGTTCGCTTACTCATAGCCATTTCTTGAAGGCATTCCACATATATTTTAGCATAGTTTTCATACATGCATTCTTGCATTCATTCGAACAATTTAAAGGGATTCATCCATAGTTGTGTTTGAGGAGAGAACATTCACATCCCTCACTATTGAGTGCACCAACAAGGCCTCTTATGGGTGCCCTTGTTGAGTTGCTCTAAGGTTTCATGATGACTCTTTATTTTCAGTTGTATTAAGTTTTAAAATTCAAGTATAGAATTAGTTGTATTTTGATTTAATTTGAATCTTTTATATACATGTACAACTAATGTTTTCTTGTTTACGCGTGCTCCTGATAGGTTAGGTTTTTAGGTATATAGGTTGTTTCCCCTTCAAAGTTGTCATGATATTTTATATCATGGTGTGCTATGAATGGGACAATCTGAGAACAAGGTTTTGATCAGGTCTTTTTCATCTTCTTTTCTGCTTGTGAGTTAGTCAAATGCGACTCTTGCATATTTCAAACATGTGATCACTTCTTGTTACATGATGTACTTGGTATATATCATTTTCTTTTGGGTTATCCAGTATCATTTCCAGTCATATTCCTCTAGGATTCATGTGTGATGTTGGGGAAATCCTTGCATGTTTGTTTCAAGTTAGTCCTATGTAATATTGGTGCAAAGGCCTTGATGTTCTTTGTAACCTTGGCATGCCTCCAATATTACTATATCAAAACAAGTGCTCAACTACATGGTGGTGCTCCTCTTTGGAACACCACCCACTCAAGATCAAATGGATTTCTTCACCCCTCCATTCCCCAAAATCTAAAGCCATTTTCCAAACATCCTATCCAAGCATCCCATCGAATTAGTCCTACACACATGATCTAGCCATTTTATCAATCTCATAGTATCCAAAGTTCCCCACCTCCTTTCCCTCTCTCGCTTCAATCCTCTCATCCCCAACCCAAGTTCTTAACCCATGGTTACTCTTTTGTACATGGTTTTCCTTTGTCTCATCATCCCATAATGAGAGTCTGAGTCCCTATTAATCCTCTCTTAGCCAATATGTGTCCTTCCTACTTGCCTCGGACTCTTGTACTTTTTAAGAATTCATTGGGCCTCATCTTCTCTCCCCACTGCCATCTTGAGGGGCATCACAAACTATAGTCTCTCCTCTTTCTATTCGAGACTAGGGAAATTTTGTTGCTTTAAAAAATATTCTTCATATCGTCTATCTTCAAACTTCTTTGAAATAGTATTTTTCCAACACTATCTCAAAGAGGGGGAAAATGTAGACACTTAAATCTGATTACATCACTTAAGTAAACCTATATGGTCATATCCTAAGGCATAATTTATTAAGTATTTAATATATAATTAATTCAATGTCATCCCTTAGTTAATTAATTCAATTAATGACTATAGCCCAATTGATAAAATCAAAAGACAACCAATAGTCTAATTATCAATTAAATCCCTATTCTCCTATTAAATTAAATAAATTTGTAAATCTATTTAATTTTATTCCTAAAAACCTCTTTGATTTAATAAATCATTTCAAATCAATTCTCGACCTCTAACTATTCCTCAATTCCTACCTTAGCTAAATCCAACCCATTCACCCATGTTAACCCTGCTTGGCTAACTAAATAACTCACCACATAAGTGTTATCCCACTTGCATCCCTCTAACATGCAACTTGCATCCTAATTCATATACTAAGCCAAGCCTGATCCCCCCTAAGCATGTGTACAACTTTAAACAAAGATTAAGAAGTCTTAAACTAAAGTAAAGCCAAAGTTGGATCTTATCCTTCTTACATTTCTATCCAAAGGATGTTAAGCCTCTTACATGCCTAAATGGATCTTTAAGGCCTCTTCCATCTTCTTCCACACTCCTTCTCCCTCATAACTCCCTTTGACTACCCATATTGACCCTCTTCCCTCATCCAATCCCCTTGTGACACTTGTCACAAGGCTATGGATTTGAAGAAGCACAATCCATGTGCTCCCCTTTGCTTGCATCCTAGCCCTCCCTCATCCTTCCTTCATTCTTTCATCCTATCCATCCATCTCATCACCCCTTAGCCTATAAATTGAACCCTTCCCCTCTCACAATACAATCAAATTTCATGTAAACTCATAATTCCCCTTTGAAGAACACATCATTCAATCACACCATTACCATGAAGGAATTCCACTCACTCTACACATCATGTTTCATCCATTTGAAGGTTCTCATCCATTGAAGGCTTGAAGGATGTTTGAGAATACATCCCTATTGTTGGACACATATTCACAATCAAGGAGGCTTGTTGAGTTCTCTCCCTTTGGTTTTCATTCCCTTTTATACTTCCTTTCATCTAATCTATTTGTGAGTTTTGTTGTTTATTTTGTGAATTTTACAATCATTGTTAATGTTCTTTATATGCTAACTTCCATAGCTCTACACATAGGAGAAATAATTTCCTCATTGCTCCTCCAGTTCAATATTAGGTGTTGTTTCTTCTTCTTCATCATCACTAATATCTTCAATATATGTACTCCTCTTCTTTGGGTTATTTCAACAATTTCAAGTCTAGTTGTAATCTGTCTCAACATTTCCATTATGGCCTTGTTTGCATTTCCCCACCTTGAACCATTTTGATCATAGTTCCCACAAGAATCATAACCCTCTACAACTTATAGGTCAAAAACCAAGTCTCCCAACCTACAACAATCCAAATTAGGGTTCTCCATGATCCCAAACTTTGTAAAGAGAGAAACCTTCTCTTTGATACCACCTAATACAAGGCTAGTAGGGATAAAATCCACTCACAATTCACCCTTGCTAGAGTTACACACAAAATCCAAAAAATTAGAAGAAACCACAATAAATTATAGAGATGTCAATGTAGATATGATGAGACAATCTTCATTCAACATGCAAGGCATATGGTCTACCTAGTTGCAACCATATACATGCAAAATACAATCTTTGGAATTAAGAGCTTGGGCATATAGAGCCAAATCTTAGTATTTTCCTTCTATCTAACTTCATTTTACTTTTTCTAATCCTAGATCTCTCATTATATAGCTAGAAAGACCACAAGTCATTCTGCCAGGCATATTATTACAAAATATAAGTCATATCCCAAAGGATAAATCAACAACCTCACAAATTAGCAAATTAATTTTTGTGGGGATAAAGATAGGTCTACATGTGATCCAAGAAGAGATCTCGTCGAACCCAAACCTGCATATACTCGATCTACCAAGAAACAAGCATGGCTTGAACAAAGGGAAGGATAAATCCTATCAATTATGGAATTAGTTTATGTGAGCTTACATACAAGATCCATGATAGGTTCTCTTTAAGGAGATAAGTGCATGGAAAGAGAAAAATAAAATAGCAAAAACCATTCCTCAAAAAAAAGATAAGAACAACAAAAGGAAATACTTTTGGTTGATGTATTACCAAAGTACCCAAGATGCTCAAGTGCATCAAAAAATGTATCCTATGAACATAAAAATATATTTACATATGAACATCATAAATTTTGCTGGAAAGATAGAATTAAACAGTTGTATGATTTTCATTGATTAAATGAACAAGAAGGAGATATAATGCTAGAAACCCACACAAGTTGTATAGAGGGAAATAGTAGAGATAAGGGTTAGGTCCACCATTGCTTGGAGGGAATGAAAAATGTTGACATGTTGTGCTTGCAATGGATTATTTGAAGAGGAGATCCTACTCCTGGAAATGCTTGCATGATGCTAAGAGATGGTGTTAGTCTACATAAGACTAAGCAATGACAAAAATAACACCTATCTCTAATATTAACAATGATACAAATATATCACATAATAAGTTGAAAGATCAAGAAAAGAAAGGGCAGCAAAGTCAATCTATGAAATGTTTTTAATTAATAATTTTGTGCCTTGTGCAAATAATAGATATGAATATTTAAATTATTGAAGGGACATTCCATAAAGTATGAAACCTTCTAGTCCACATTACATATGTATTTGAATACTAAAAACTAATCAATAAAGGGACATTCAATTTTTTGAATAAAACCTTTTGATTAATAAACATGTTTTTGAATCTTAAGAAAGACTGTTGAAGGATCATGCCATCTAGACATGAAACCTTCATGTTTAATCATTCACAAGAGGTTGGATAGTGACAAAAGGACAAAAATAATTAGAGGCAATGGTATAATCAACATGCAGTTGCAAAAGTTTAATGTTATGGTTCAACATAAAAGTTAAAAACTATCAAAGTGATGAATTATTTTCATTTGAAACCTTTGGTTATCTTCTTAGGATTACTTATCCGTATATGCAAAGATAAAATATGCTTCAACACTATCAAAGGAGGATAAATTTTTAATAGTTTTATTAGAAGAAATAATATACTAGAGATTAAAAGCTACAAAAGTAACAAAATTAATGGTACAGGATATCAACTATAAGTATATGTGTCCATTAATGAAGTAGTTATATGTTAGTTTGTGGTGACCAATCAGGGAAGTACTATACATATTTCATAAATTCTTTGGGGTTCAAAAAGAAAAATTTGTCTATTATTTGCCAATTTATTGCCAACATGTTGTAACTAATTTTAATGCTAAAGTGGAAAAAGTACTTGTATAAAAGGGCTTTGGGTTAGGGATTGTTTCATAATGTGTGATGTGAAATTGCTTCTTGCGGTTGTATTGAGTTGTAATGGATAATAGATTGTAATTGGGTTGTAATCACTGGATTATAATAATATTGGACTTACTATTTGTTGTGCGTAGCCCAGGGTTTGGGTGAACCACGTTAAATATTGGTGTCTTGTGTTCTCTTCTATGCAATTTATTATTCTCTAATATTGTTTATATTTGCATATAATTATTATATCTGTTTGTGGTTTAATCCTAACAAGTGGTATCAAAGCAAGGTTATTTTTTAGTTATCCTCTGCAAGAAAGTCTCACAGTTAAGTAGGAGTCTCATGGTTGAGTGGGAGCAATGGCAGATGAGGGTAAGTTGAGGGTTGACAAGTTTAATGGGCTAAACTTTCATTTATGAAATATGAAAATGGAGGAATATCTTTATCGAAAGGATTTATGGAAGTTATTGGAAGGAAAAACTAAGAACCAAGGAACTATGACAAATGAGGACTGGGAGATTTTAGGTAGAAAGGCACTTGGAAGCATTTGATTATGCCTGGCACCATTGGTGACATTTAACATTACAAAAGTGAAGACAATGGAAGAGTTGATGGAAACCCTAGCAAAATTGTATGAAAAGCCCTCCACTTCAAATAAGGTATTTCTCATGAAGCATTTATTTAATATGAAGATGGCAAAAGGTGGATCTATTGTAGATCATTTAAATGAGTTTAATATACTACTAGTCAGTTATCTTCTATGGCTATTAATTTTGATGAAGAAATTAGGGCTCTCTTGATTTTGTATTCATTGCCTGAAAGATGGAATGGCTTGGTAATGGCTATGAGTAATTCTATTTCTATATATACCCTAAACTATGTTGATGTGATTGGTGTTATTTTAAGTGAGGAAACTCATAGGAAAACCTCAGGTGGATCTACATCAGGAAGTGCTTTGAACGCACAAAGCAAAGGCAAAACGACTAAGAGAGGAAACAATTTTGGAAATCATGGAAAATCAAGAGGAAATTCAAAGGGAAAGAGGTCTTCATTGAGAGGACCAAATGATTGTTGGTACTATGAGAAACCAGGGCATGAAAATAAAGATTTTTAGACTTGAAAGAAAAATGAAGGAGATAAACTAGAAGGGAACAAGGAGACAAATATGTTAAGTAACAAATTTGAAGAATATGCTTTGCTTTTGTCTTTAGAAAGTGTTGATGATTCATGTGTTTTAGATTCTAGTGCTTTATTTTATGCTACACCTCATAGAGGTTATTTTATCAATTATGTCCTAGGGGATTTCAGGCTTATTTATTTGGGGGATAATGAACCATGTCAGATTGTTGGAAAAGGAAAAGTTAAGATTAAGTTAAGGAAGGGGAATCATTGGCTACTACATGATGTAAGACATGTTCCAAGGTTGAGTAAGAATTTAATTTTAGCAAGGCAACATGATGATGAGGGTTACGTAGTTACTTTTAATGATAAAAATTGGAAGGTTTCAAAAGGTTCCCTTGTAGTAGCAAAAGGTGTGAAAGTAGGCACCTTATATCTTTGTATAAGTCATATTTTTCTTTCTACTTTAATTATTTCTAAGAAAAATGAATGTTTAGGAACAATTTCTACAATTGAGCAGGGAGAACAAATGGTTGCCTTAGATTTTGATGTAGCACTATGGCACAATAGACTTGGGCACACGAATGAGAAAGGTATGAAAGTACTTCATTCAAAGAAATTTTTACCAGGTCTAAAATGCATTAATATGGATTTCTATGAAAGTTGTGTGTATGAAAAACAAAAGAGAGTGAGTTTTGTGAAGGTTGGGAAGGAAAAGAAAAATGAGAGATTAGAGCTTGTGCATATAGATGTATGGGGACCAACTCAAATATATTCGCTTGGTGGCTCTCATTATTATGTTACATTTATTGATGATGCAATTAGAAAAGTATGGGATTATTTCCTTAGACAGAAATCTGATGTATTTCAAACTTTTAAGAAATGGAAATGCTTGGTTAAAAATGAGACTAGTAAGAAATTAAAATGTCTTAGATCTGATAATAGTGGTGAATATTATAGTCATGAATTTGAATATTATTGCTCCACTAATGGTATTGATAGACAAAAAATTGTTCCAAGGACTCCACAAGAAAATGGAGCGATTGAATGCATGAACAGGACTATAATGGAGCATGCAAGGAGCATGAGGTTGCATGCAGGGTTGCCCTTAAACATGTGGGAAGATGTTGTCAATACTGTTGTATATTTGATAAATAGAGGCTCCTCTACTTGGGTTGTGGTATTCCAAAGGAAGAATGGACTGGTAAGAAGGTGAATTATTCTTTTCTCAAAACCTTCAGTTGTGAAGCATTTTCTCATATAGATTCTAAAAATAGAATCAAGTTGGAAGCTAAGTTGAAGAAATGTGTATTTTTTGGGTATGGCATTGATGAATTTGGTTATAGGCTTTGGGATTTTTAAAATCATAAAATTGTAAGAAGTGGGGATGTCATATTCAATGAGAAAGTGTTGTACAAATTTGTTGTAGCAACATGAGAAGAAAGAAGATGATTATGTAGTGTTGGATGATACTCCAAAAGATGATGTTCCAGCAATTTCTCATGATATGCAACAACTGCAACAAAAAATACCACACACCCTAGTGAATGTTAGATGGTCAACAAGGCTAAGTAGACCTCTATAAAGATTTTCTCTATCTTTGTACTCTATTTTACTAACAGATGCTGGTGAACCTGAATGTTGTGATGAAGTTGTGCTAGTGGATACTAAGATTCAGTGGGAGTTTGCAATGAAAGATGAAATAAACTCTTGGTGAACTTGAATGTTATGATGAAGTTGTGCAAGTGGATACTAAGATTCAGTCGGAGTCTACAATGAAAGATGAAATAGATGCTTTGCTAAAAAATAAGACATGGGATTTGTGCAAGTTACCTACAGGTAAAAAGGCTTTATAGAATAAATGGGTTTACAGGTTGAAAGAAGAGGATGGAGGTAAGAAAATATTTAAAGCCAAGTTAGTTGTAAAAGGATTTGCATAGAAAAAGAGCATTGATTTTGATGAGATATTCTCTTCTGTTGTAAAAATGACTTCTATTCATACTGTTTTAAGTATTGTGGCTACTGAAGATTTGCATTTGGAGTAGTTTGATGTTAAAACAACCTTCCTTCATGGTGATTTGGATGAAGAGATATATATGGCATAGCCATAGGGATTTGAGGTCAAAAGTAAGAAGAACTTACTGTGCAGATTGAAGAAAAGTCTATATGGCTTGAAACAAGTCCCTTGGCAATGGTATCTAAAATTTGACAGTTTTATGCATGAGCATGGATATGGTAGGTGTCATTCAGATCATTGTGTTTATTTTAAGAGGTTGGATGATGAAAACTACATAATTGTATGTTTATATGTTGATGATATGATTGTAGTTGGGTCTAATATGGATAACATTAAGGGGCTAAAACACTTGTTAGCACATGCATTTTCTATGAAGGATTTGAGGGCAGCAAAACAAATTCTTGGTATGAAGATTTCTAGAGATAGGAAGAATAGGAAATTAACTTTATCTTAGGTTGATTATATTGTAAAGGTGTTGCAGCATTTCTCTATGGAAAATGCTAAAGTTTTCAGCACACCTTTACTTGGTCATTTGAAGTTGACTAAGGAGATGTGTCCAAAGACATAAGAAGAGGAGGATAATATGTCCAAGGTACCCTATGCTTCAACTATAGGAAGCTTGATGTATGCTATGGTATGTATAAGGCCGGGTATTGCCCATGCAGTGGGAGTCATTAGCAAGTATATGCGTCATCCAGGAATTGAGCATTGGAATGCAGTAAAATGGATTCTCAGATATTTGAGAGGTACATCCAATGAGTCTTTACACTTTTGGGGGCTCTACTACTGATTTATAGGAATATGTTGACTCAAATTTGGCAGGGGATATTGATACCAGGTAGAGTACTATAGGTTATGTATTTACTATTGGTGAGCAGCCGTGAGCCGGGTTTCTCGATTGCAAAAGGTTAATGCTTTATCCACTATAAAGGTAGAGCATGTTGCTACTACAAAAGCAACCAAGGATATGATATGGCTTCAATTCTTCTTAGGAGAATTGGGACACCCTCAAAGGGATGATTATTTATTTACAGATAGCCAGAGTGTCATTCATCTTGTGAAGAATTCTTCTCTGCATTCAAAGACAAAATACATACAATTGTGGTACCATTTTATTTGGTCAGTTTTGGATGATGGAAAGTTAAAGCTAGACAAGGTACATACATATGGCAATCTAGCAGATATGTTTACAAAGGTTGTGACAAGGGAGAAGTTGAACTCCTCTTTAGCTTTAGTTGGTCTTCTCAACTAAACAACATAAATGAAAAACATGGTCCAAGGTGGTTTGATCCAGTGGGAGCCTCATGTGGTAGCAGTATTCTATAGGATCAATCTCTAACTAGGAGATTGTTGTCTAGTTTGGAGTCTGATCAGCCCCCAAGTGAGAGATTGTTAGTTTGTGGTGATTTATTAGGGAAGTATTGTACATACTTCATAAATTCTTTGGGGTTCGGGGCATCACCTCAATTTTTTTTTTTGGCTATTATTTGCCAATTTATGGCCGACATGTTGTAACTAACTTTAACCCTAAAGTGGCAAAAATATTTATATAAAAGGTCTTAAGGTTAGGGATTGTTTCATAATGTGTGATGCAAAATTGCTTCTTGTGGTGGTATTGAGCTATAACGGGTTATGGATTGTAATCAGGTTGTAATCACTGGATCGTAATAATATTGGAATTGTTTCTTGGTGGACGTACCCCAAGATTTGGGTGAACTATGTTAAATCTTGGTGTCTTGTGTTCTCTTCTGTGTGATCCATCATTTTCTGATATTGTTTATATTTGCATGTAATTTTTATTTATGTCTGTGGTTTAATCCTAACATTATAACCAATGGGAGAAATGTTTAGAATAAAGTGAATAATATTTTATGAGATTGCAACCTGGCACCAATTAGAATCTATCATTAAAAAAGTGAAAGAACTTAATAAGAGTCACAAGATATATTGCATCTACATGGATACGTATACAACAAATTAAAGAATAACAAAGTCTGCTATAGAAGAGGAAAATTAGAGATATCGAAGTTTCAAATTTAAATGGATACACAAGAAATGTTTGGAACATCAAAATGACAATGTAGATAGTTACATTTATTAACTTCTAGAAATACAAAAAGTATGTCATTATTGCATTGCAATTTCTAGATAGATGTGGAGGAATTTCAAAATTCTGAGGCATGGGCTTTGTCCAAAATGGAGCTGATTAGGTTCTCCAAAGCCGAAATCTAGGAAAGAGTAAAAGGATAATATTGATTTTGAAAAGGTTTAATTTTTTAATTTATTATTACAATTATGTTTACAATAAGAATGTCAACTATTATCACTATATTTGGTCCTGATTATCAATAAAACATTGTCATAAAATATTACAACTAGAAGACCATTTCAAGAATATTTACAAAAAAAAATGTCTCAAAGTGAAAAATATATAGAGTAGAGAATAGTTGTCAAAGAAAGTGATTTAGTATATAGAAGCATGCATGACTAGATGATGATCATTATTTAATGAGCACCAAGTTTATCTAATCAAGATTATCAAGATAATCATTGATCAACCAATACATCAATAGCACAAAGATAAAAGCATCTCAAGGTACATAGAGCACTTGTACTTAGGAAACAATGTCATCAATAAAGAACATATGCTATAGGAGAAACAATGATGACAAAATGTACTAAAAAAAAAATTAAAAGAGGTTGTGTTATGTGTCATTACATGTTGGAAAGAAGAGAATTAATGATTTGTCTAATACATAAACTATAAAAGAATGTAATACAATTATCTAAGTCATGAAAACTATAAGTCATGAAGTTCTAAGTCCAAAGAAAATTTCTCTGAGTGGAGGGCACCTCATGTTGATTGAGGTTATAGTAATGAATGTTGAAGATTAATAATTTTATTTGTAGGTCTCCTTAGATATCAATCCCTCCATAAAAACTAATGAAGGAAAATAAATAAATAAATGTCATAATAAAATATAATTTAAGCAATTTAAATGATCCTACAAATATATCTAAGTAACAATGATAAAAGTAAAGATAATGGAAATGTAAAAATTATATACACACACATTAAATTTTATAAAGATCATGTAATGCCCCGCCAAGGGATCCAAAGAATTAACCTAAAGTTTCACTAAGTTTGGTAGCATTTTTTTTTTTTGAACATGAAAGTAAAACCATTTATAACATAGTACCGAAAGCAATAACAACATTTAATTGAAAGTAAGCATGGCATACATAACAGGCTACATTCTTTAAGGATCCCTTATCATTAAATCACATCTAACATAACTATTAATGATTCCATCTAATACTTCATCCACATAAAATAATAATGAAAAGTCCAATGTTCTTAATTTACATTTTTGAATGCTCAATCATCCACTGTACATGCCACAGGGTATGAAAGGCTTAAAAGAATATACATATGTGAAAATAAATTACATCATCATCCCAATTCTAATCCATGCTGCAACAAGTAAATGGAACCAAATACCATACATGATACATCATTATAGAAGATATAAACATTCATCATAAAAGTTAACCATCTATCATCAAACATAATTAACTAAGTGCACGGTTCCTCCCAACCATAAATAGCATCATTAGACCATCGTGGGCCCTAGCCATCCCTCCGTGCATAACATTCCAAATCACCAAAGAGATCATCGATATTAACATAGTAGGAATGTCACTCCGAAAACATACTACATCATATGCAGAAAAAAGAATCTAACATGCAAAGTAAAGCATAAGATAACATCATCTAACATATGCAAATCATCAATGTAAGGATATGTGTCCACCATCATAATCCATGAATAGAATGAAGATAGATGCCAACAAGAATGCATCAGCCACAGTGTCTCAAATGGATCTCAAATGGTAAGAGTGAGAAAGCACTACCACCCGACCGTATGGAACCTAAATGGTCCACTCCCACCGCACTAAGGAGATAATCTCAAGTCCCAAACAGGATATCAAATCACATAGCACAAGTACTTTCTAAGTTCAGGAATCCTAAAAGTATACTAACTCAGAGATTCCAACACAAATCAACATCTAATGCCAGAGGCACACAAGGACTAGTAAGAAACCTACTATGCAAGCGAGAAAGTGTCATCGCATGGATCACGCTAGAGTTACCCTGGTAGTCTCCCAATAGACCCCGACCCCTTAGTGATCCCTATGTGGCCACTAGTATCCTCTCATACTGACGAGGCATACTATGGAATGCAAGGTCGCAACCAAGTGTTCTCTCTACTCCCATCCTAGCCTGTACTAACACTCAAGGCATGGGCAAGAACAAAACAATTATCTTTTTAGGTTCATTAAGTCAGTATTAGGTGTGAATGTTTTCACTTATTAAGACAACTTACAATGAGTTACCCTGGCAGCCTCTTAGGGCCTCAGCCTCCATTGCAAGCCACTTCCCGACAGTACAAGTAGATAACCTACCCTAAGCTCATGGACTCATAAATCACAAAATCACCTCAGCCCTATACAAGCGACTGGAAAAATACCAAAAGATAATACACAATAAGAGCATCAAATCTCCATGAGCAACTGAAAAGCATCCATAGATAATCATGACCACATCAGTTCTCTATTGGCAACTGTAGGTATCACTAATAATCACAATAATCATTGGTTCTTAACAAGCAACCAAAAAGTATCTCAAAGTAATATTGATCGAAGACTCCAAAATGGTTGAGTCAAAACATGTCACAACATGACATCATCAAGATCAGATAACAATTCAATCCCATCAAAGTAACTAGAAAGTAATCCAAATACAATTGATCGATAACTCATAAAAAGGTTACATAAATCACAGCTTAAACAAGAAGACTGAAGACAATATCAATCGGCATGCCATCACATAACCATGGTTGAGTTTAAAAGATCGAGATCAAAAAACATCATCATGACATCACAACATAACCCTCGAGCCTTTAGTAGACGTCCTATAACTGGTCAACAATCTAGTCAACCCAAAACCCAAAACATGAAGCATAGAGAAAACACAAAATGCAAGCACAAGTTGGGTTTGTTTAAATTACTAAGTTTGGAGGTCTCAGTTTTCGTTACCAAGTTTTAGATATCGAGTGGGGAAATTGTGCATTTTACCTAACCCATATATTAGTTTAAAATTTCCCATAACCTATTTAATCTATATTTTAAGATGTTTTCTAAGAGTATATACAATAATTGAAAAGCCCCCCCATTGTGTTCCAATAGAACATATGGAAAATTCAACGGATCAATTGAAAACTCAATAAAAGCAATTACAAAATTTCCTCCAAATTACATTTGAACTAAATTTATATTAACAAACTAAAATATTATAAGATGATTAATTTAACTATATTTTAATTTAAAATCTAATTAACTTTAATATTAAAAATTTCATTAATATTTTATATACACATATATATACATATATATATATATTTATTTATTTATTTATTTATATATATATTTATATATACAATAATTATCATATAACAATCTCTTAATATTTAAAATATGAAAAACGAATTACAAAAGCCGAATCATATCGTAGCTTGACCAGCGTTCATATATTGAAAAGATGGCACATTATTTATACCCGCGACCACATAATTGATGTCATTGTTATGCGACAATGTCGTGCACTGATGACCCTTAATACATTGTGCAGTCCTGTCACAGCGGTACGAGCACCGTCGGCCACAGACATACATGTATGTATGTATGTATGTATGTATGTATACATACATGTATGTATGTATGTATACATGTATGTATGTATACATACATGTATGCATGTACATGTATGTATGTATGTATACATACATACATGTATGTATGTATACATACATACATGTATGTATGTATACATACATACATGTATGTATGTATACATACATACATGTATGTATGTATACATACATACATGTATGTATGTATGTATACATGTATGTATGTATACATACATACTGTCACAGCGGTACGAGCACCGTCGGCCATAGACCTTAAGTGAGGTGGGGTAGGGCTGGGTAAACCCCCCCTTCCCCAATACATGAGTTTTTAATTTATTTATTTTTTAAAAACAATTTAAATCAATCGTTCCCTCAAAAAAATCGTATGCGCTGCAATCGTTTTCTTCACTATGATTAATATGCCCCACTTTCATTAAACATATATATATATATATATATATATATATATATATATATATATATATATATATATATATATATATATATATATATATATATATATATATATATGTATGTATATATACATATACATATATATATATATATATATATATACATATATATATATATATGTATGTATATATACATATACATATATATATATATATATGTATGTATACATACATATATATATATATATGTATATACATATATATATATGTATGTATACATACATATATCTATATATGTATATGTATATATACATACATATATATGTATATGTATATATATATATACATGTATATATATATATATATATATGTATGTATGTATACATACATGTATGTATGTATACATACATGTATGTATACATACATGTATGTATACATACATACATACATGTATGTATACATACATACATATATGTATATATATATATGTATGTATGTATACATATATGTATGTATATATACATACATACATATATATATAGATTTATAAACACACACATTTTTAATATTTTTTTAAAGAGAACATTTACAATAATGTCTACGAATATAACATAAATAAGGCTTTTCAATTTTTATAAATTAAGAATTTTTCCTAATGATAATTCTCCAGATTTACCTATTAATCTTTCAATATGTTTGCATATAAACTTTTAAAACCCTAGTACATAGAATTTTCAGATCTACACATGTGGGGGTTTCTCATACAGCAATTTAGATATCCAGGACAAAATTGTATATAACTAAAACCATTCACGCATACAATCCTCAGAAAGCATTCAGAAGACAGGAAGTGCTAGAAGTGAAAATGACATATGCAAAAATCATGAGTGTCTACTTGGACACTGATGCTAAATCACTTCTCCTCAAAAACTGTAGAGCAAGCTCCTTCCTTCTCCAACATTCCCAGGTCCTCCAAATGCACTCCCTGAGCTTCTAGGAGTGCCCGAATATAAAGAACTCTCAAGAAGCGCCTAGAATGTCTCTAGAAACAACTAGAAGGTGTTGACAACTAAGCATGAGTCTTTTCCAACCTTCTAGATGAGTCACAAGGTTGTAGACACCATGTGCTTAATTTGTGCGCTAACTCTTGTGTTGTTGTCATATGTGCAATCAAGAGGTGTGTTTACTCCTAGGAAAGCTTATAACTTTTATTTTAATTCTTTTATCTTTTCTATTATTATTATTTATTTATTTTTATTTTTTTTATTAATTTTAATTTCTTTTATTTAATTCTTTTTTTTCAACTAATTCCCATTTAATTAATTATAATCAAAATATCTAAAGATCATGATATTATATTAATTTTTTTTCAAAATAATTAAATTATTAATTAATTCTTTTAATTTAAGACTTAATTAATAGAAAACTCAACATAGACCTCCAAGATAAAATATGAAAACCCATCATAGAACAATCCATACAAAATCAGTCTAAAGGGTTAAAAATCACGAATTATGTCATCTGACACATTCAAAAGGTAAAATATCTCGGATACTTGCCCTACCTCTCTAGGACAAATGGTTTAAGGGTTTGGGATTCGGACTTGAGAATTTATCTCCCCTCTCTTACCATTAAGACAGTGCGATAGGGTACACTCATCCTGGCAATTCAGGGAAGTCGATACCCGGTACCTACAACTTGCATAAAAACTATGCATGTACATACAATATATATATATATATGCTAAGCTAAACAGGCAATGGTAGGAAGTGGTGCATCGTGTAGACCTCGACTAGCAGGTGACTATGACTCCCTTCCTTAACCACATCAGAAATGCCATACAAATAGGAGAACAAACACACACACCATACACATGCAAGTATGGGATAAGTATCCATAAGAAAACACATTTGATAATAAACCATCTAGCTAATCATCATCAATAACTAAAAGAAATGTAATAATCATGATGCATATGTGAAATGTAGAGTCTAAATAATCTCATCATATATCAACTGAATCTGTAACACAATATATGATGGTCTCAAATCAACATAAAACTAGCCCTAAAAGAGTTCGACAATGATAACAAAATGTGAACTAGGGGCAGGCACTATAGATCAACCTGGAAGAAGGTAACTTGTACCTCAATGCAAATATTGTTCTATAATCAATAGGAAACCTAACCTGCAAAGAAATTCAAACAAACAAGTTACACTTCTTTAGTGATGATGTAATAAATCAATTAATGATTCAATAAGAAAATATAAATCCTTTATTGTAAACCTTATAAATCTATACTTGGTTACTACATGATAAATTGTTAAAGTTTTGTCACCTATTTTTAACCCATTAAGTGCATCACAACTTGGTTACTACATAATAAATTGTTAAAGTTTTGTCAACCATTTTTAACCCATTAAGTGCATCCCAAGAAATATTTGTCATAATTTGGTCCTAAAAACTTCAAAATAATCAACAAATGTAATTACACCTAAGGCATGCAAAGCAAGAAGATACTACTACATATGATGTGGAATAATTAATATAGAAGAATATGTTCAACTAAGTTCCATTTTTTTAATCCATCACCAAAAAATAGATATGTACCTAGTATACACAAAAAACATAACCTTTGGAGTTTCTAGTATCCCTGTCTTTAACAAGATTTAATTAACATCTAGAAACATAATGCAGTTAACTTCCATGTTTTAACCCATGAAAGCAAAGCAAGATTATTGCATGTCAATAAAACCCATAAATTAGAACAACCATACAAGGAGAACCTAAATCAAGAACATGCTTTAGTGTCTACCGAAGATAATTCCCTGTGTCTGTCGAGTATTCTAGAGTTTGCTTGGTTCAAAAGACACTGTCTACCAAGTTTACTCGGGCAACAAAGGAAAGTTTGCAAAAGTTGAGTGTTAATCCAGCTCACTTGGTTAATGAAGGAAATGTTGGATGGAACCATTGTTAATCGAGCTCACTTGATTACCAAAGGAACTTTGTGAATATGCAGTGTTAACTGAGTTCACTTGGTTAACATAGGAAAATAGCTTTGAGTTAGTATCTACCGAGCAAGGTTGGCTAATGAAGGATTTTTTTTGTTTTGGCATATTGAGTTCAATTGATTTGTTTGTTGGCTCTAGCCAACTGAGAAGATGAATATTAATTATTCTAAGTCGTATTGAAGCTGACTTGAAAATGTGTAAGATATAAATATAAGGTCAAGTTGAAGATTGAATTTGTGGAACATAATAGAAGATTTGATGATGCCTAGAGGAAGCGAATTAGAAGGATAAGCAAAATATCCTTGTTGAGTTGCAGAGATACATTCAATCAAGAAGGGTCAAGCATACAAACCAGAATTGAGATCTGTAATCAATAATTCAGTTGCATCAGAAATCAGGTCATCTCATTGTTACTCTCTAACTATTGTAGCAATGATCTAAATCTCTTAACTGAGTTGGCTTAATGGCTATTTGTAACTCCTCTAACAAGGTGACATTTCTAGATTGAATTGTCTAAAGACCTCCAACAAGGCCACTCTTGACAAGGTGATTAAATCATCTAACAAGATCACACCTAATAGTGTGTTTTGTAACCTATAATAGGGTTGGCTCCTAACAGGCTCACTTTAGAAGAGCGAAAATTAGTAACTAGTTGCAATTGGTGGTTTTTCTGAAATTGGGTTTCCACGTTAAATCTTGGTGTCAATTGTGTTCATGCTATTTCTTTTATGTGTATGCAACTAAGTTAAAGTAAGATTAATCCTAGACAATATCTTAAGATTTTCATGATAAGCATTTGTCGAGTTATTTCGGTGTTTACTGAGTTACAACATTTGTTAGTGTAAACTGAGCGCCTGTGTGTCTGTCGAGTATCAGCAGAATACAATTTACACATAGTTTTGATTTGCATTGACATCTAAGGGATTTGGGATTTATTTTTGGAGTAACTGATTCACCCATCCCCTCTTAGTTACTCCTCTTATATTTCCAAAAACTACTACATATGATGTAAAATAGTTAACATGGAAGAATATGTTCAACTAAATTCCATTTTTATAATCCATCGCCAAACAATAGATATATACCTGGTATACATAAAAACCATAACCTTGGAGTTTCTAGTATCGCTATCTTTAACAAGATTTAATTAACATCTAGAAACATAATGCAATTAATTTCCATGTTTTAACCCATGAAAATGAAGCAAAATTATTGCATGCCATAAAACCCATAAAATAGAACAATCATACAAGGAGAACCTAAATCAAGAACATGTTTTAGTGTCCAAAAGCTATAAAAAAAACTCAAAAGAAAGAGGTCTCCAAATAATACCAATGAACATTTTTAGTTATCTGTTGGAGATTATATAATGTTATGAGCTCTGTTGAAAAAGACACAACCATGCACTAGTCTATACAAAGTTGGGATTACACAAGAACTAAAGAGAGATAAAATCACCACTATGGTACATATAGAGATACAATCTACAAATCATAGCTATAGAAATAAAAGAAAACACCTTATAGATTTTTGATGTAAGAATATCATACAAAAACCTCACAAAATATTCAAAAGACACTACCAATTCACTAGAAATACATAAAAATCTAAGTAGAGGGTTAGAATTAAATTAACACATGTTTCTTGACCCATGCTTCAAAATTTGTGAAGGTTGCCTACAAAAAAGAATCAAAACCCTCACCATATCAACAATCAATGAAACCCCATTGTTGGAGGTTCAAGTAACTAACTAAATATTTTGTGGATGGTTTTTTGTTAATTTACAGACACAAATGAGTCATATCCAGAAAAAAACACACAAATAATGCTATGTAAATTTTAAAATGGTTGGTTTTGGAGCTAAAAAATGTGATTTGAGCTAATAAAATCTTACTACGACCAATCATTAGAAGATCTAAATATAAGAACCATATAAACCTCCATATCATCTCCATATCATAGCCAAAGTTCTCAAAAATCCCCATCCATGTTGCCGACAAAAACTTCCAGAAGAGTAGAGAAAAAATATCTAAAGGCAAAAATAATGAAATTGAGATGCTAATTAGGGTTAAAACCCTATATTTTTAGGTGCTCAAGTCATTGATGGTTTTAAATTTCCGATGAACAATAATTAGATGTATTGTCAAGTGTAACTCATTTTAAAAAAAATTTGCTCAACATTTGTTGGAATCACGACGATAATATTTTTGTCAGAACTTCGATGAAGTTCTAATCCCATAAACATGTTCATCAAAAATACCACAAACATCGACCAATTTTTTAAAACTGAAACGCATCTGACAATACATCTAATTTTGCATATTTCATCAATTTTTTTTGTGAGAAATTATAGTCATATGAGTTAGTGGCTCCACACAATACACATCATAAACTTGGAGAATTTGATAATAATGATCATTTTTACCAAGAGGTCTTATTATGTAGATATTAACATCTTAGGCTTATAACAAACCTATGGATCAAAGTTAGTCTGATCAATGAATCTCTTAGAGAGGTCAAAGATATTTTGTATTTCCTTTAGCTCTAAGCCCCAATAATTGTCAACACATATTATATTTGATTTTGGTAGCTACAATAGTCTTCTCTTGGATGAAGGAAACCTAAAACCTATTTAGTTACAATCCATAACGCTAGGCAAGCATGCACGAATACTACTAAGCACTACATGAGCTACCATAGTATACCAATCAAAATATTTAACACTAGACACAATCACAATTGATATAGGTAAGACTTGAAGACACAGCCTTACCTTTACAACACTCTCTAAAGTCAAATCCCTATAAGACTTTCACATAGAGCCTCCCTTCTCTTTGGATCGCTATTGCAAAATGCGAAATAATCTATGTAACATTATTAGAAAGAAAGAAGAGGCTCACCTGTAATTAATCTCACATAAAGCCTAGGTATGTGAAGTTACTCAAGTACACCCAAATTTTAAGTAGTACAATATCAATTATTCAATTCCTTCATTTGATGATTTTTTTTTTGGATTATCAATTTTACCAATTTTCCTTCTAAGGGTGCATACTTGCTAATTATGATTAGTAAACAACACATAATTATATTTATAAACACAACATTTTTTTAATGTCTTTGCGTGCATTTAAATGACACATTTTCTTAGGATGACTTCCAAAAAACACAACAGGACATTGTTATAGCTATGATTCATCCAAAATAAATGTTACTATGTACAATGCTACATGTTTTTATGTTATCAACATTATACACTTCCTTTTCTTATCTAAATATTCATTTATGCTTTCAAATTGAAAACCTATTGTCCTATATATTGCACCTCCTTTGGCTGCAATTACTACTTATAATCACTCTTCCTTTATTGGGTTTAAAAGTACTTGGATTGTATTGAGGATGAACTTGTCTCCTCAATTGACAACCGTTGACGATGATCTAGTCTTACCCTTGAGATTCTTGGATGAAGTTTGAACATTCTTGTGGTGGCTTGAACATGATTTAATTGTTCATGCTTATCTTGTGAATGATCTTGGAACCTTTGAATATGATCTTAATCTTCCACTTGCACACAATCATTTGATGATTGTTGTTAGTTATCATTGCTTATGCTTATTAGTTAGTATTACTCTTATAGTTGATGTCATGTCTTTATGTTTGGAAATAATTTTAAAAAAATATTGCATATTTGACCTCATGTTCTAAGGTATCCTTGATGGGGCATTACAAAATGCGTGTGAAGTGTGTGGTTATTGGAATATGTTTAGTTACTGGTGCTCTTCCCCTACCAACCTAACTCTTGCACCTCAATTAGATACAAGCGGTAATAGTGATGCGCAAATAGACCAATTATTATATGAAAAAGTTAAGAATGATCAACTAGCATTTTTTGGAACTCGTTTAATAATTAAGAGGTAAGTGTGCATGAAATTGACAACTATTAGAACGAGCTGGATTATTGACCATCTTTCCCTATCAACCTAACTCAAGATACAAACTCCTTAGGAAAATAAAATTTAGCCCATATGAAGCTTAACTTTTTACACAAGGTTCCCGTAACCTCTTGAACACCTTTACACACACATAAAACGGTAAGCAGAGTCCGTGTCTTCTTCATAGCAATTCCGCGAGGGCATACAGAAGGCGGAAATCATCTGGGCGCCATAACCAATCTCTCAGACTCATGGATGACAGATCGGATTCGGATTACTTTGGCCCATAAATAGCGGCGAAGAGGGTCCTACGCGTTTAGGAAAGCCATAAATAAAAGGGGGAAGTGGAGTTTTAGAAGAGAGAGCAACATTTACAGTTACAGTCAAGCAGAGAGCAGCAGGGGACTGGATATTGGTGTTTTGGGATTAAGAACAATCAATGGGGGAAGCTTCCAAAATGAAGAAGGCGCTGATAACGGGGATAACAGGCCAGGATGGATCATATCTCACGGAGTTTCTCCTGACAAAAGATTATGAAGTGCATGGCATAATCCGGCGATCTTCGAATTTCAATACCCAGAGACTGGATCACTTATACATCGACCCACACAACTCTAAAGCTCGCATGAAATTGTACTATGGAGATTTGACAGATGCATCGTCGTTGCGGAAGTGGGTGGATGCGATCTGCCCGGACGAGGTATATAACCTGGCTGCTCAGTCCCATGTGGGGGTTTCCTTTGAGAATCCGGATTACACCGCACATGTTGTGGCCACGGGGGCGCTGAGCCTTTTGGAGGCTGTTCGAATCCATGTGCAGACGACGGGGCGCAAGGTGAAGTATTATCAGGCGGGTTCCTCTGAAATGTATGGATCTACGCCGCCCCCTCAGAATGAGGGCACCGTTTTTCATCCAAGAAGCCCTTATGCTGCATCTAAAGTGGCCGCCCACTGGTACACCGTTAACTACAGGGAAGCTTATGGCCTATTTGCCTGCAATGGCATCCTGTTCAATCATGAGTCTCCTCGGCGTGGGGAGAATTTTGTGACCCGGAAGATCACTAGGGCTGTGGGGCGGATCAAAATTGGGCTGCAGAAGAAGCTCTTCCTGGGGAATCTTAAGGCCTCCAGGGATTGGGGCTTCTCTGGAGACTATGTGGAGGCAATGTGGCTCATGCTGCAGCAAGATGAGCCTGATGACTATGTTGTTGCCACTGATGACAGCCATACTGTTGAGGAGTTTCTCGAGGAGGCCTTTGGGTATGTGGGCTTGAACTGGAAGGATTATGTCAGCATAGATCCCAGGTATTTTCGCCCTACAGAGGTGGATAATCTTAGAGGGGATTCAAGCAAGGCAAGGGAAGTTCTTAAATGGACTCCTAAGGTCAGTTTCAAGCAATTGGTAGCCATGATGGTGGACCATGACTTGGATTTGGCCAAGAGGGAGAAAGTGCTTGTCGATGCCGGATACATCGATGCCCACCAGCAGCCTTAATTGAGTAAAATTGCATTGATTCTTTTTCTCTTTCTCTGTTTTCTTGCGGTATATATGTGTTTCTAGCAGCCGCATCTAATTGATTTCGTTAGTCCAGCCCAACATCGAGATTATAACTGGAAACCACAGTTTTAGGAGTATGTGCTACGGTATATTTGTTGAATAACTAGAATTGGTGTTGATTTGGATCCAAATCCACGTTCAGATCCAATTATTTTTATTTTGCAAATTTGATCTCATTTTTATGATGTTCAGATTTACTTTTCAATGTGTGACGTTTTCTCAACATGCATCCGATTATTCTTCTATTCGAATCTAGGTTTAGATCCAAGTATTATTATTTTGCAAATGTGATCTCAGATTACGCTAATTTTTTTATTTATTGTGCTTTTCAATTGTTATGTTTCTTAAGTATGCATTGAACTACTCTTCTATCGGATGATTTGGTGGATTGAATGTGATCTAAATGTTTAAGTTTTACTCTGGTTTTGGGATCATTCTAGTTATGAAGGGATTAGCATAAAGTTAAAATTCCAGATCTGGTTTTGATTGTTACTACTTGGGGTTAAATTGCTCGTATCAAGCCTGTAGTTGCTATTGCTTGGGTTAGATTGCTTTCACTCTATCTCTGATTATTCTTCGCTCTTCGAATTACTAGATCTTCAGTTTTTACTAGGATTGGAGTACTTATATGGAATCTCTGTTTCTTCTCGTTTCTTTGAATTACTGATCTACTTCTATCAAACCGTTGTTTCTTGTTATGTTTTTGAAATACAATGTAAAAGGTTCTTGATGCAGCATACTGCGTGATAAGTGCCTTGTGTAAAGTGATATTACAATCTTGTCTTGAAAGCAAGCAAGTGATTAGTCATTTTCCCCACATAATTAAATGAGGGTTGCAGATGCTTTTACCCCCTGACATTTTTTGGATTGCTCGTTTGGAATCTTTGTTTCTTCTCATTTCTTTGAATTACTGGACTTCTTCTACCAAACCTTTGTTTCTTGGTATCTTTTTGAATTACAATATAAAAGGTTCTTGATGCAGCATACTCTGCGATGGTGTCTTGTGTAAAGTGATATTACAATCTTGTCTTGAATGCAAGCAAGTAATTAGTGGTTTCCCCACATAATAAAATGAGGGTTGCAGATGCTTTTACTCCTTGACATTTTTACCTGCAATAATTTATGGTTTGCTCCGAAAGCATTTTGACAGTGTAGAATACTCGCAAGGAGAACTATAGGTCACAACAGTTTCAGTGACAGCCTTAGTGACATAAAGCTTACATAAAAACCTAGAACTTTATAGCAATGCTTATATATTGGTTGCTTTAAAGCACAAATAGAAAAGAAGTGAACATGCTGGTCCTGTAGGAATGTCGTTATTTCTAGCTAAGAGTACACCATTATCTTGCTGTCCAAGTGTCGTAGCAGAAGGCAATCAGAAAAATGCACTATGGGAAATTATTCTTCGGATTGTTTATTTAGACTCACATCCTTCTTACTGTTTGGGCTTTGAATTTTATTAATCCACACTTTTGCAATGTCTGTGTATTAGATTAAATGTATCAAAATTCATTCTTCTGCTGAGTTGGTTAATTTGGTGGTGCCTCACCCTATTATCTTTACTACTTTGGTCATGTGTTCATTCTATCATAATCTGCTTTGTTGAATGTTTAATATATTTACTTCAGTAATGCTGCATGCTGCATGGAAGGAATACAACATATATGTGGGGCATTTGGATGTGCATATCCTCCTACTCTTGTCTTGTTATCTCCTGATTGGGAGTAAGGCTACACGTATGCTATTCTACTAACATGTCAGGATGCCAATGATTTATTTGTTTTAGTGGTTGATTTACTAATAATGAGATATTATCTGTTTTACCCGATTGAATTGGAATTACAGCATATTTGGTTTTGGATTGGATTTTTTGAGGAATAGGCTGGCATAAGTGATTATAACATCCATCTATTATTGAACCAAACTATGAATTATTGAATTTCTGTTCAATTTGGATGTTTGGGTTTAGAGCAGAACATAATTTAAAGTTCACAGGCTCATTTGCTTCATTTTCTTGTGTAAGTGCATTTGCCATGGATGCCTACGTTGACTATTTAGAGTTTCCAGCGCTTCCACTTCCTCCCACTTCTGCTCTCAACAATTGTTTCTGACTGGAGCTTAATATTTTTTCTTTGTGGTAATTGGATAAGCAGTGAGTACCGTGACATTTGCTCGAGGACCAACTTGGTTATGAATTTTGAATTGGATGATAAAGTGATAGATATAACAAGGATAGTTTTTACCAGAATGAATGAATGAACAATTTTAATGACATCCACAAGACCACAGCAGTCTATGGGACCAGCAGAACGCACTAAGCAAATTCTGTATTTCTTTCCATTTCCAATCTTCTGATATGAATCTTAACCAAGAAATCCGCTGTTTGCTTGATCTTGTCAACTTCAAATAAACTATGCATGTTGTCCGTCTTTTAGATGAAATCATAGTAAGTTTGGATATTGGCGTAAGCTGTGCACTCGATAGGAAATGTCATTCTGTTTCAATAGCTCGTATCCTACAAAACATGCATATCCTCTCCTCCCAAGCCCCCTTGGGCCTCTTCCATCTGCCCGTCTCGCACCTGAGGTGATGGGATCCAGTCCTCAACTGAGCCAGTGAAATGAAAATTAAGACATTCTTTATCATCGTTCTGTGATCTGGCTTGTCTTAGACTTCACTTTTTTACATTGACCATATCTCTTGAGTACATGGTGTGGCAGTAGATAATTTTTCTAATATTTTATGAAGTTATCTGCAATTAGCAAGGATCATCCTTTCTTGCCATGGGCACTGGGCATTATATTTTATGCAGAACTAGAATGTCAACGAGATCTTTTTATCTTTTTGAGCTCAACACATGCACATTTTGTGAAGATTAATCAAATGGTTTAATGTGTTATCGTAGCACTTATGTCGTCCTTTTCAATTGTTAAGGGGAATCGGGCTTCTGGGATGGTTTTGAACACATGACCCTGCAATAGTGGGAGTTGAATAGGAAACATTCTTGCAAGAAGTACAGCACCAATATATTTTGCAATATTCACTATTGAACAACACTACCCATTTCAAATACCGAAATACATTTTGTACGTAATGGAATGAACAATGAACGTGCACACGTGAAACTAAAAACATTGAGTTAAAATAGAACAGAGATGAACAATTGATTTTCATAGTGCTATTAAGATCTGAGAATGAATGGTCAAGGATATATATTATATGCCATATTAGGGAATCTGAGGTTTCGAAGTTCTGACCGTCCATAATCTCATAGGCTTATGTCAGATGAAATGACCCACATTTACTTGGATTTCATGTATTGATCAAAAGTATGCGTCATTAGGTCCATTGTCTTCATCTTCATCATCACCTCTCAGGCTATCACAATTACAAAGTACATCTCAATTACAATCCAGCACTTTCATCGTATTGTCATCTTGTGCATCATGTTTGAGTCCCACATTCCGATATGTTTATTAGTCTTTTTCAATATTGTCAAATCTTTCTGTTTGGAATTTGAAGGGTATTGTGCATAGCAGCAATTTCTCTTGCTCGCCTCAGGGTAAAAGCTTGTTTAGATGTATTCACTGGCTTTTTGGAGCTAAAGTCGATTCTAATCAAAAGAAATGAGAGACTTATCAATGGTATTCAATCCTCCATTCATTTGGCATCTGATTGGGTTTACCTAGATATCCTCTTGACCGCAATGCACAAAAGTGGCTACACTGTTTGATTAAGGGCATATATAAATGATTAATCTAAACACTAAATAAGGGGAAATATTTTCAGAGATGGTAGATGGCTACAAATAGAGGTACCCCAGTATACTTACAATATCAATATGGATCAAATTCTTATATCCAGATTGGCCAGGGGGTTGAATTCTTGACGCACAGAAAGCGGCAAAAACCGTGGGTACAGACCCGCATTGCAAAAAAACCTACCGCTGCCGTTCTGACGCGGGAATAAAACCTTAAAAGGAGTCTAAGACTATCTTACCGAGGCAAAGCCGGTCAAATCCGATGGCATTTGACGTATTCGGCAGCAAACCAATGGCAGTTTAGCTGTTGTTTTTAATTCTTTTGGTATTGCGAGCGTTAAATGTGCGCAGTGTTCTTTTCTATGGCAATTCAGTCTACAATGGCGGCAGATTGGCGACATAGCAATATAAAATCTTGGCAGATATTGTATTTTAAGTCAATACTGGATCTCTTCTTGGATTTATCGATATATTTGTTTAAGAAATTTAGGTGTTAAATAAGTCCGTCTCGACCATTGCGACGGTAAAGACCAATTTAGCAACTTCCTCGAGGTACCTTAACATCAAGACTAAGGTGTTCATTTTTTTTTGGTAAATTCTGACTTTGATAATTGTATTTATTTAATTATTATTATTTATAAATGTGAAGTAATAAATGGGGCCTCTTACTTGACGATGATTGTGTCACACGTGCAATCTATGTGGAGTTCGCATCTCACTTAGTAGGTCATGGAATATATTGATAAATAGGTGATAAAAAAAAAAGGTAAGGTGGTTTTATAGTCCACGACACTATGCCATAGTTTTTGGGTTTACATATGGTGACAGTGATATGGGACTACCTCGTACTCTTTTTTCGAGAGGCGCTTGGCGCTACAAATGAGGCGTACATACCCTACCCCCCCAGTAGGATTTGAACTTGTGACCTCTCTTTCAAGAGTACAACTTCTCCACCACTAGGCCAACTCAAGGGTACCTCTAGTACTTGTGATGTTAAGACTACGAAGTCCAAGTATTTTTATGTCTTGCATCTTTGATCAGAAAATTTTGGAGTGTTGGTATTACGTTGGTTGTACTAGGTCTTATAGTTCATCGTTGATTTGCTATAGCTAGTCCTCTTGGCGTATCCTTGTTACGACCCCTTGAAGCCTCATACTTTGGCACAAGCTATTCTCCTTACAAAATGCATGCAATAGTCAAATTTTTCAAACAAAAAAAATAAAAAAATTAGGTTTGCAAATATGGAGTGATTTTATCTTAGTTTTGTAATGTTTTCTAGTATCTATCATTGAAATCAACATGAAATCACATTAAATTTTTCATAAGAATCCATTGTATTTTCATGATTGTGAGAAAAAGTTAAAGGTGCATTTTGTCTAGAGGATAATCGCATCCTCATACTTAAAGTAAAATTTTAACACATGTGCAAATTTCAAAATCCTTAGGTGATCATCCCCACCCCCATCTTGCATTAAATTTTTGATTGTAATATTGCTCCCCTGAGGATGTCGGGGTAACAATTTATATAATAACAAAGGAGGTTTTCCCTTGTTCCCTCGTGATTTCATACCCAATAGTGATGATGCACATAGGATTGTAGGATATACAAAAAGAAAGATGTTGGAGGATACCTACAGGAAGATTGAGGTTTAGGGTGCAAGATGATGGGGTAAGTGTGATAGAAGAAAGATGGAAATGTGAGGAGGAGATTACGAGGATGAATAGTGACACTAAGAATTCAACACTTCAAAATTTATTTCAATAGACTAGGAAGGAAAACAATCTATTGGGTTTAAGAAGGCTCAAGCATTGAAGGATTATGCAAGAGTTTTCTTTTGTTACATATAGTATTGATTTTGTAAGAGGAGTAAAGAAAGACAAGATAAAGGAGCAAGAAGGGTTTTTATGTCATTTAGAACAAATAGTAGATTGGAAAAACAAATTCTAAAATCAAATCGAAGAAGCCAACATAAAGATTAACTTGCCCATAAAGTTTTAGCTCACAATACCTATTAGGGGTGAACTAAGTACAAAGGGCAACTAGACTCAACCCTAATGCTAGTAGGCATGATTAGTCAAAAAGAGATGGGGAAAGCAAGGATTTGAGGCAAGTTGTCACACTTTCTTGTAATTAAATCCCCAAATACAAGGAATTTGCTAAACAAGGCACAAGGGCATAAAAGGATAACCCCAAAGAAAACATTGGCTCCTTAGGAATCCTCTAAATAATGCACATGTAAAGAGGTATAACTCTTGCCTCTAAATAATGCATGCCTGTTAGCGAAAGAGGCATAATGCATTCCAAAGCCCAACAAAGCTAATTGTGTAAAAATATATTTTGTGACATGTAAAGGGATCCTTTGAGGAAGATATCTTAAATTTAATGCATTTACCTCCAAGTACTTAAGCAAAAATAACATCTTTGAGATTAAGAGTGGAGGGAGAACAAGAATTCACCTTTAGCCCCCTTTTATTAAATTTTAAAAATATATATATTTTTTTTTAATGAAGGATGGACACACTCTAAGCCATTAAATAAAGGAGTTTGCTTTTAGTGGACACATTTTTGCAAAGAAGGGAGAGGTTAGGATCAAGGATACACACCTATTGTATAAGAGAGAATCCCCAAGCAAGAAATCAATTCAATGTAAGAAAATATATCACATTATAAACAAATGCCACTCTGCCTAGGAAAGTGGATTTTTAGAAAAAGTTTAAAAATAACTCCCTTGACCCCCAAATGTAAAGGTTAGGGAAAGGACAACACATTATATACTAAGTGAAAGATCAATTATAATATACATGCCCTCTTGAGAAAGGAAGAGATTGTAGACAAAATGAAAATCCTTTACAAAATACAATAATTTTATGTAAGAAAGAACATCATGATATAAGTGATAATGGATCCTTTAGAAGGTTGAGCAAACCCCTCACCCCCTCAGGCCCCCAACCCAAACTGGAAAGACAATGAAAGTGACCTATTAATTTTGCACGCAAGGGAAGATTAAAAAGTAAAGTATAGCACCATGCAAAATAAAGAGCCCCTAATAAAGTAAGCTACTAGAAATCATGTGGTGTGGATAAATGTAATAGGAAATGTGCTGCTAATACATAATTTTTAAATCAAGAAAGAGAAAGAGGATTGTTGTTAAACAAATAGGATGTGTCTACTAAATCTTTAACAAATTGTATAAATTCAATACCAAAAAAGAAAAAAGAAAAAAGATAATGTATATTGTTGTGAAAGAAAGAGACAATGAAAATTTTCATTATGAGATCTTTGATTTTGCGGAGCATAATTGAAAGGAAATTGAATTTTGGTGTCGTACTTAAGTCTCCTATAGATTTTATTAATTAAGGTCAAATGATTACTTAAATGAGCATTATTATGTGATGGAGTTGGTAAAAGAATTTGTAGAGGAAGTTTTGGTTTTGAGGAAGAAGGATCAATTGAATTTTAAGAAGGCAAAATGTTGGCTTGAGGTATAAATCTTATAACATTTTTAGTGACTTGGGTAGGAGGATTTATATGGATATATACTCCTTGTTCGTGAATACCATAACCTTGTCCAATATATCCTTGTTGAGACAACCTACATTGCAATTAACCTTTAGTTGAGAAGGACTTTCATCATGAGGCTTGTGGAATTGTATAGCATAAAGAGGAATATGAGGATTGGTCTCTTTAGGGAGATTAAAAGTCTTATCGTTATTCATGCCCTCTTTAAGTTGAGAGGAAGAAGAAAGTTTATCAAGATCTTCATCCTTAATATTATCTTGGGAGATAAATCATCAAGGGAATATTGAACATTAGGATTATTTAACGTACTTTGGTAACGAAAATACTTTCTAAGAGCGTTCATAAATTGGCCTACTTAAGTTCTTCCACTAAGGTAGCTTTAGGATAAGAGGATGTAGGACTCTCTAATGTGGTATCTCCTAAGGACTATATTCTATATCCTCAATAATAAAAGACACTCTAGGAGAAATGCTAAGGGTATTAATGGCAATGTCATTTACCTAAAAGGCTCTTATGCAATTAACATATCCATGCATTTCATTTTTAAAAATATGATACAATTACATTAAATATGCATAAAAGTCTTGAAAAATGATTTGTAGGAAGGAAGAATATTTTAAATTCTCGTGATAAGATATGCAAGAGTACTGTGAAGGAATGCAAACAACCTAAAATGCAAAAATGTATTATCGACTTCATGTGATTGATAAATGGAAGGAGAAATGTAAAGACATAAAATTATGATACAATTACATGAAATATGCATAAAAGTCTTGAAAAATGATTTGTAGGAAGGAAGAATATTTTAAATTCTCGTGATAAGATATGCAAGAGTACTGTGAAGGAATGCAAACAACCTAAAATGCAAAAATATATTATTGACTTCATGTGATTGATAAATGGAAGGAGAAATGTAAAGACATGAGACATAACACACCAATTGATGAAGGGTACTCCCCTTAATAATACAAACATAGAATAGAAATAGAGAAATAATAAAAAGTTGCAATAGTAGGAAATTGGCTTCTTATTATCTCCAAAAGTATGAAATTACAAATTTCAAAAATATAACATGCATACACACATGGGCATTTTCTTTACAATATTCTGTAAACCAAAACCACCATGAACATCCCCCTAAATTGTCTTAGAAAACCCTACGAGCCTCTTTAAATATACAATTTTTTGCCACCAAAGAAGCTTCTGGAAATTTTAACCCTAGATCTTGAGGCTGGTCAATGCTAAAATATTATTATTAATCATATTTTATTACATTAGAGTAGGCCCTAACAACTTTCATAACTCAAAAGAAATTTTGAATGAAATTTATTTTCGTTGCTATCAAACTAAGATAATAACTTCTATGATGCTTGCTAAATATGATCTTTATGATTCAAACTTGTATGAAGTAATGTTAATAATATAAATACTTAAATGTTTTATGTCCTTGCAAGCATTCGTGTGAGGCAAAATTTCTTAAAGGAGCATACCATATTATATTTATGTGTCCTTTAACTACAACCACACTCTACATAAATATCATACCCAAAGGGCATGTCCCTTGAAGGGACATGATCCTATCTAAGTTGGCCCATAAATGCTTTCTCATAATCGGCACCCAAACAAGGTATTGGTATGTAAACAGAATAACTAAGATTAGTTAAGGTTAACACAATCATCTCAAAGGAGATGTCAATCATGCCTAATCAAGGAGCAATGTATATCTTAGGCCTTCATAAGGCATTTTGTGAATGATAAGGTCTATGTGATCTGCACAGTAAGATCAGTATGGTGATCTGAGTTATGGATTTAACACTCTCTCTTAACTTGATAATCATACTGAGAAATAACATATCTAGCATCATCAATTACGATGATTAAGCATAGATTGATACTCTATATCTATATGAATCTTCTAAGCATGGGGTATCATTGAACACATGATATTAAGTCATATTAACATCTTGTGATATGACTTATCACTTATACTAGTGATGATAGTATTGCATGGAATGCAACACACAGGATCTGAAGAATGATTAAATTCTTCATTTATCTAAGTTGTGATGCATAGGTACTGGAAACCCTAGTATAGATTGATACTCTATATCTATATGAATCTTCTAAGCATGTTGTATCATTGAACACATGATACTATATCATATTAACATCTTGTGATATGACTTATCACTTATAGTAGTGATGACAGTATTGCATGGAATGCAACACATAGGATAAAATCTGAAGAATGATTAAATTCTTCATTTATCCAAGTTGTGACTCATAGATACTGGCAATCCTATATCACAACATGATCCTGAGTTAAGATCTACCAAAACACAGGATAAAATTTGAAGAATAAATTGTTCATTTATCTAAGTTGTGACTCATAGGCATAGAAATGTCTATGTCACAAATGACCTTGAACTCATCTAGATCTAATAGTAGTTCTTTAGTTTTTAACACATTATCTAAGAGATCGTAATATCTCTCATAATATCTTTTATACAAGTGTTCATTATCTCAGAGATCGTCACCTCTTAGATAATGAATACAAATGGTGGAGCCCATAACACTCAATAGCCTGACAATAATTTATTTATTTTAATAATAATTTAAAGAATACAAATATATTACAAATCAACCATACCAAGTCTTTTCCTAAAGTGATCTATCTTCACTCAAGATAGAGACTTGGTAAGAATATATGTTGTTTGATCTGCAGTGCAAATGTATTCTAATTTTATAGTATTCCTATCTACCATATCTCTTACATAATGGTAAGAAATTTCAATATGCTTGGACCTGTCATGAAAAATTGGATACACAGAAAGCTTGATGGAACTCTAATTATCACAATGAATAATCGTAGGATTCATGGCTTGACCAAATAGTCCCACAAGTAACTTTCTAAGCCAAACTGCTTCCCAAGAGGCCATTATTGCTGCAATGTATTCAACTTCTATGGAACTTTTTGCTACTGATGACTACTTTCTACATATCCATGATATCATCGCTGAGCCTAAACTAAAACAACATTCTAAAGTGTTTTTCCTGTCAGTAATGCTTCCAACCCAATCTGAGTCTGTGTACCCATGAAGGTCCAATTCAACTTTCTCATACTTGAGCCCAAGGTTAAGAGTGCCTTGTATCTCATGATGTGTTTGACCGCCACTAGGTGAATCTCCTTTGGCTCACACATAAATTGACTTAAGGCATTAACAACATAGAAAATATCAGGTCTTGTATTTACTAAGTACATAAGGGACCCAATCATTTGTCTGTAAAGAGTAGAATCTATGGAAGGTGATTTTGTTATTGCTTCCTTAAGTTTATGTAGATTAGTCTCCATTAGAGAAGACACAAGTCTACAGTTCCACATTCCAAATCTCTTCAAGATGTCTAATGTATACTTTCCTTCATTAAGTATGATGTCAAAATTCTGCCATACTTCCAAGTCTTAAGAAATAATGAAAGAGTCCTAAATCTTTCATCTCAAATTCTCTGATTAGATTTTTCTTGCATTGATCTATGAGATGATCATCACCTATTATTAGTAAATCATCAACATGCAATATCAAAATTATCATGTCATCTTTATCCCTTTTATAATATAGATCTGGATCAGCTTCATTCTTGAAGAATCCTAAGACGGTGATATACTTATCAATTCTTTCATACTAAGCCCATGGACTCTATTCAAGCCCATTGAGAGCTTTCTTGAGCCTGCAAACAAAAACTTTAGGGTTATGAATTTCAAATCTTTCAGGTTGCTCCAAATATACCTCTTTTGTAATCTTTCCATTCAGAAATGTTGTTTTTACATCCATCTAATGTACTTTCCATCCCTTTGATGCTGCAATAGCTAGCATTGCTCTTACATAGGTGTATCTGACAACAAGAGCAAAGGTTTCTTCATAATCAATCCCCTCTTTCTGAGAGAATTCCTTGGCTATGAACCTGGCTTTATATTTTTCAATGCTACCATCAGCAGCATGCTTGATTTTAAATATCCACTTAGAAGGAACAACGGATTTTCTTTCAGGTCTTGGAACAATTTCCCAAACATTATTCTTCATAATGGATTGGTATTCTTCCATCATGGCATCCTTCCAATTTGTATGTTTAATAGCATCTAAAACATTGGTTGGTTATGATTTAGACAAATCACTCATGTTTGTTGCATAACTAGAAAATATTTTTGGGTCTTTTGCTTTCTCTGAAGGTTCCAGATGGTGCAGCGAATTTTTGTGCTTCCTCTACTTTCTTAATGGCCCAAAGTTGTCCTTTCTTTGAATTTTGAGTTTCTTCAAGATTGAGATTTTGAATTTCATCTTCAATTTATTCAATGTTCTCCCTCTAAAACTTAGGTTTAGTAATTTCTTCAGAACTAGGCAAGGGAGAGAGATCTCCATAACTTAGGGCTCTTTTGAATGCTAAATCTTCTTCAAATATTACATCCCTACTAAGTTTAATATTTTTCTGACTAGATATGAAAATTATATATGCTTTAGATGTTTTACTATACCCAACAAAAATACCTTTCCTCCCAAAGGGTTCTAACTTAGTTCTCTTTTCTTTTGGAGCATGTATATATATTGGGCACCCAAAAATCCTAAGATGACTTATATTAGGTTTAACTTTAGTAAAGACTTCTTTAGGAGTTTTATCTCTAAGGTAGGAGTGAGGACTTATGATTTGAATATAAACAATAGTACAAGAGGCTTCTTCCCAAAGATAATATTCTAGATTTTGATCAAATATCATAGCTCTTGCAACTTCTATAATTGTTCTATTCTTCCTTTTTGCTACCCTATTTTGTTGTGGATTATAAGAAACAGTATACTCCCTCTTATTTCTTGTTTCTTTACAAAACTCTTTAAACAAATTTGAGGTATATTCCCCTCCATTATTAGTCCTAAGAGTTTTAATTTTGTGTCATAATAAGATTTTAGTTAAGGTTTTGAATTCTTTAAATATCTTAGGCCCTTTTTGGTTGCAGGAATATGAATTGAGGATTAGAATTGAAAATGAGAATGGGTATAGGAATGAGGAATGGGAATGGAAAATATGTATTCTAGTCTCGTTTGGTTCAGCTAGAATTTATTTGAGAATATGTTTGTTTGATTGTGCAAAATTAGGAGAAAGAAATGAATATTTGAACCCCAACAGATAAAACTCATGCCCTCAGACTTAGCATTGATCAAATTTGGGAGCAAAGTAGCAGCTGCAGAAACGACTATCAGCACCATCACCACCAAGAAGTAATGAAACTTTTCTATTCATTACATAAAATTGCAGGGACAGAGAAAGAGAATGGGAAAGATTTCCATACGCAGTAATAGGGGACAGGAGGAAGCGTCGTTCAAGGGAGCAACAGCCTATTTCAAATTCCACCAATTATCAGATTGTGAGGAGTCCATTCTATTTTTTTGTTTACAAAACTATTTACAAATCCACTACTCAAGATAACATGAATACAATTTAGGCGCTCTCGTCTTATACTTATTCCCAATAATCTGAATTCATTACCGAGTAGTAGAGAAATGGCGGACAGAGACCCTAGACCTGACAAAATCATAAAATTTGATTAAGTGAGAATGAGAATAGGAAGGGGCATTCCAATTACAAGTATTTTTGGGATTAGATAAAAGCTCATTTTGGGCTATAATGGGAATATGTAATCCTATTCTCTATTCCAATTCCACCAACCAAAAAAAGAATTAAAAATGTATTCTAATTTTCAAAACCTATTCCTGTGGTATTCCAGCAACCAAACGGGCCCTTAAGGATTTCTTCTAATTATTGACATTTTACAAAGTAAATCCAAGTTTTTCTAGAGAAGTCATCTATAAAAAGCATATAGTTCCAAAATCATCCAAGAGAAGGATCAAACATAGGTCCACATAAATCTAAGTGGATTAATTCTAAAATATTGTTAGTTTTCCTGATGCTATCATGAAATGGACTTTTGTTGTTCTTACCTAGAGCGCATCCTTTGTATATGCTTGAGTGATCTTTATTCGGCTTAGGTAAACTAGTAACCATCTTCTCCATAGTCGATAAGGTTTTGAAATTTAGATGTCCTAACCTTCTTATGCCATATTTCATTTAAATCAACAACTTTATGAATTAAGGCTTGGATAGGTTGACAAGGTTTTGTATTTATCTCATAGAAGTATCCCTTTCTTTGACCAATCAACTTTACTTTCTTAAATGAGGAGTTCTTAGACCAGGTCATTACTTTACCATCCATGAATGCAACATTATGTCCATCATCTTCAAGTGTTGTGACCAAGATTAGATTCTTTTTTATTTCTAGTACATAGAGTACTCCTTTGAGTTGTAGAGCACTACCTGACTTCTGTTTCAAGGTGCAATTTTCAATTCCTTTGACAAAATAAGTTGAATTATCACCGAGGTAACTTCTCCATCAACTTCTTCTGATATAGCGTTTAGTGCTTCTTTGTATCCTATAACATGTCAAGATGATCCACTATCAATCACCCATGCTTTGTTAGATACTTCATTTGATAGTGTAGAATACAATACACGATTCTCAGGATCATAGTTATCTTCTTTCCTAGTAATTTTTGTACAGTTTACTTGTTGCTTTGTATTCTCAGGGCCCAAATTTTTGCACATTTGAAGTATTTTATTTTGAATAGATCTTTCTTAAGTTTGTCATTTTTTTTATTACCCTTCTTCTTGAAGTTCTTCTTCATACCTTTATCAGAATTTGTGTTGAGAAGATGAAGTTCTTCATCTTCAGTTTTCAACTTTCCTCCTTTCTTAAGTTTTCTAGATTCCTCTTGAAGGCAATCTCCCTTAAGTCTATTGAATTTAAGAAGATTGTCTCTAGCACTTAATCCTGGTGTGAATGTTTTCCATGAATTTGGTAACCCATCTATAGCCATAAGTGTTAGTTCCTTGTCTTCAATTATGGTCCCTATACTTGCAAGATCATCTCTTAGACTAGCAACCTTAAAAAGTATGAATTCATAGGTCCTCCCTTCTTTATCTATATATGACTTGGTTGCCTTTTTAGTGCAAGGGTTCTAGTTGCATTGTTAACCTCATATGCATTTAATAATGCATTCATCATATCAAATGTTGTTTGATGTTTCATTAGCATAGGCACTATTTAATTTTTCACTCCATCTAACATGATCTACATGGCTTTCCTATTTCCTTTACTCCAGATAGTTCTACTAGGTTTAACAGCAGGTTGCTTGGATGCTGAGTCAACGAACTGTTTCACATCATTGTCTTCGAGAATCATCATGATTCTGAAATCTCTTTGGATGATGCAAGATTGCCCTTATAGCCAGGATGCTCCTGCATTAGAAACTTGAGTAATTTCAAAAGGTGCCTTCACACATCTCAAGTGTTCAAAGGAAAAGAAAGATGGTTAACCTAATTCCTTATCAACCATGATGGATCTTTAATTGGTTGTCTTTTCATTTGACCACATATTCTTTATATGTTTTATTTCTTGTGCTTCTGCCAACATGACTGTCTAAAATTCCTTCAATCTCCTCAATAGATGAAGTAGTTGCTGAGATACTCCAGTGTGCTTCTATGACCTCATCTTCAACACCTCCTTCATGATACTCCATAAAATCTAAATTATAAAACACTAGCAAAATAATCAGTTTACTACACAATTCTGCATAGGCATTTGCTAGATCATGGTTGTTCAGTATCTTGCATAGTCCAAACTTCTTCATCTTCAACTTATTATATGCTCCCATTGGAAATATCTCCTTCACTCAAATGAACCATGATTTTATCTCCAAGCTAAAATTATTTATGCCTCATTTTCATATCTGCCCTAGCCTTTCACTATACATTCATTTTGGTAATGTTCTTCACCTCCCCATTCATGTTCTTCAAGTGTTCTACAAAGTATTCATCTTCAACACTACTTGTCTCCCCTTTGTCTAACTTTCTTAAATTTGAAAGTATTTCTAGGACTACTTCCATATACTATCTGGAATGATGATTTATCAATGCTCATTTTGACATAATTATTGTATGTGAATTCTCACTATGGTAAAATCAAATTCTATCCCTTTGGTTTAAATCCAACCTAGGATGGCAACAAATTCCCCAATTTCTTTTTCATGACTTCTATTTGTCCATCAGTTTGTGGATGATGTGTTGAGTTTAACTTCAAATCTATTTTTAGTTTCTCCCATAATATTCACCAAAAGTGTCCAATAAAACTATGGTCTTTAGTAGACCATGTAGTGTCACCACTTCTCTGAAAACCAATTTTGTCACATTAACATCATTATTCTTCTTACACAAATGGAATGTGTCATCTTTGAAAACCTTTCAACCACCAAAAAAATTAAATCATGCCCTCTCTAAATCATTGGAAAACTAGGAACAAAGTCCATATTGATATCCTCACATTGCTTATCTAGTATAACCCTTTATTCTTCTTGACTCCTTTTTCCATCTAACATACTCTACAACTTTATACAAACTTCTTGACATCTTGTTGTAATGGTGGTCAAAAAATTTTCTTACTAACCAAAGCAATGGTTTTATCTCGACCAAAATGTCCATCCAACCCTCCACTATGTTTCTCTTTGATGAGATTCTCCATCATAAAATTCCTTGGAATGCACAATAGACTACCTTTGAATAGCATACCATCTTGGATGATGAAATCCAACCATCTAGTTCTAGAGTAACAAGTTCTGTACAATTTTTTCTAGATTCACCAAAACCACGATCTACTAAATGCAAATTCTTGAGTTCCTTGAACCCAATAACCTCAATCTACACATTTTTTAGGAAAACCTATCTCCTACTAAGAGCATCTACAATCCTCATAGACTTCCCACTCTTGTCTTTTCAAAAAAATTGTGTAACTCTAAAAAAACTCAACCCATTTCAGATGTCTCTGATTCAGCTTTCTTGATAGTTCAAATGTTGCAAAGATTGATGGTCAATATACAAAACAAACTCTTTAAGTAAAAAGTAATGTTTGCACTTCTTTAATACTTGAACTATAGCATAAAATTCTTGATCGTAAAATTTAGTACTTGATGAATTGGAAGAGCTTCTAAATAGGTATGATACCCATTTTGAGACTTTAGATAAGGCTGCGAGTGAGAAGATTTAGAAGGACTTTGTCACCAAAATATTTCATCTTTTAGGTTCTTTTATTACTTAATAGATAATCTTTGGATGATGAAATAGGTCATATAAAGGAGGATATCAAGGAAGGGAGTAAAGTTATATAATTGTGTATTAATTCATTTATTCATTTTATAACATAATGAAGGATGGTGAGAAATTACTGGAAGATAAAGAAAAGGCCTTTGATTCATCAAAGGGATTAACTTTTGATCGTATGAAGGACATTGTGAAGATTAATAATAAAATCTAGAGTTTGGAAGTATAAAGATAGAGAGCTCTTGGAAAGTTCTTTGACTTGATGCAAAAAAATCTAGAAGATGCAAAGAGGATAGCTAATCCACCTTCCCCACCAGACATCATTCATGTTAAGGATGCAACTTATCTATTTTATGGGAAAATTCAAATCTTGGGGAGTCTAAAGAAAACATGGATTGCATATTAGAAAGGTTGATTTCTCTAATGTAATGAAGCTTTTTTAAATATATAATTATCACTTATTTATGTTAAATCAAACAATTTATAATTTTAGTAGAGAATTTTGGTTTTTGGCTCCTCCCTTTCCATTGATGTCAAAGGCGGTGATTTTAGTGAGAAATTATGCTCAAATGCTTATCTCAAGGGGGATTTAGTTTTTGGAGACTTGGCATTTTGGAATGGACACGGTCATTTTCACTAAGTTATTCCATTAACTCCAAAGAGGGGTATCTTTGGAAAGATTTGACTACTAATACATGATATGTTTTCATTGATAGCAATTGAATTCACCACTCTTGACTATATTTCAATTTTGTATGAAAAGTAGAACATGACATAGTCATCAAGAGAATAATTATTTAGAAAGATAATAGAGAGTTAGAGGTTGTGATCATAGAGCATGAAAGTAGGCATCCTAATATGTCTAATCTATGCAGATTCAAGAGTTTTTATATGTGTGAGATATTAATTGATGAATATATGTCTAACAATATTTTGGCTAGAATAGAGCAAGTTAGTATTGTCATTCAGTACAATTGGTTAATAAGTTTAGAGTAACAATATAATAATCAATTATTGTAGAGACAACGTCCAAGGCTATTACATTTACTTAGCAAGCCTTGATTTGGTGATTTGGTGGAGATATAGTTAAGGTCCACATATTTCATTATTTATCCTATTTTGGGTTGACAAAGTCATATTTTCGAGCTTGTCATCTTATGTATAAGATCAAGTTTTATTTGCAAAGGAAAGATGAATATGTGATGCAAATGAAAGGATAATATACTAAGAAAAATGATGCATTTTTAATTCATAGCTTCATCAAAACTGTTTGGTATAGCTAATGCTACTAATATGTTTGGTATTAGACTTCAAGTCCATTTTTCCTTTATTATGTAATTGTATGCCTTAGTGTATATTGGTTTATTTAATTAAGCAATGTGCTCCAAGATGTAAGCATCAATGCATGTGAATTTTCATTTTTGTTCGTATATTTTCTACAAGGTACTTATTACAAGAGTAGTGACATATTTGTTGGTATCATCCCCTCTAGGATTTTTCCGTTAACTAGGTTTTTCTCAATAAAAAATTATGGTCTTATGATATTATTCATGTTGTTTATCTTTTTAAGCCTACTTTTTCTTATTTGTGGATTCAAGCTATTATTTTGGTTTAATAAGGCTAAGAATATTGTTGCATTAATTCAGCCCCCGACCCCACCCCATCCTCATGCTCCTTAATCCTTATACCTCTAACAAGATCAAGGCCTTGGTCCTTCCTTTTTAGGGTTAAAGCAAGTGGATAATCAATCTTCCCTTTAGTCAATAATATCTCAAATAATGAATTAGCACAGTACATTATTTTTGTTAACGATCCAATGATTGACCATGATAATTCTCTTATGGCCCTCTTGGTGGTAGGAAAATTTAATGGTCCCATGCCCAATATTGACATGGTGGGACTTTTTCCAAAAAGAAGTGACATTTGAAAGGGTGGATAGATATTGATGCAATCTTGAAATGTTATTTTTGTTTTACATTTTACTTTGAGGAAGACTTATATGATGTGTTATAATAAGGTCCATGAGTAGTTGGGAGGTCATTTTTGGTTGTGCAAAGATGGACCCTTAATCTAGATCTGGATTATTTTATATTTTCTTCATCCCCTATGTGGGTGAAGCTTTGAGGTTGTCTATTGGAATAATAATATGAGGATGTCTTTAAGAGATTAGTTATTTATTTTGGGTAGCTTTAATTGATTGACCCTATGAAAATTATCAATAGAAGATTGGTTTATGGTAGAATCCATTTTTGTGTCTATCAATATATTGATCTTCCCACTTTTTTAGATATTTTGTCTATAATGGGTGAACGGGCCCAATTAGTGGAGTTTGAAACTATTCTATCTGTCATCTTTTTGTTCAAGTAGCCAAGACATTGGGTGAAGTTCCCTTCACAACCAATAATCTGAAGGATCAAAACAATATTGGAAAGAAGAAGCTATGGAGAAGATAGAGGGCTAACAATAATCATGGGAAAAGAGTTGAGTGCATTCATGACGTAGTCTTTGGGGCCCAACATTTAGAGAATTTGATCTCCCAAGACCCTAAGGAGATCCCAAATAATAATGGGATAGAAGAAGATGAGAATTAAGCTAGTACTAATGAAATTGAGCTTCACTCAAAACTGGAAAAACCTAGAATTGAAGAAAAAATTGATGGGTTTGAAGAGCCCATGTTGGAATTGAATTCAAATTAGCTTCTTGAAGAGGTGGAAATTCTAGAGAGAAAGATAATAAGTTAAGACATTGGATCCCCAACTAAGACAAAATTAAGAGAGAGGGATCAATCATGAGTGGAGGATTCCTATGTTAACTACTAGGATTGTTGTTGTGCCAAAAGATCAACTTGTAAATGCCCAATACAACCACTAAATGTATTGAAGACATGATAGGTTGTTAAAACATGTTGCAAATCCACTAAGGTATTTTTGACTACTATCAACAATCCCCTCCGAATGTTACTCATTGTCATCTGCAAGGATTTGAACATGTAACCAAGCTCTAATACCACTTATTAAGTACTAGGGTTATTGTTGCACCAAAAGATCAACCTATCAATGCCTAGTATAACCAATAGACTTATTGAAGACACAAGAGGTTGTTAAACCATGTCATGAATCCATTGAGAAATGTTGGCCTACTACCAACACCCCAACTGTGCAATGTACTAGATTATAGCTCATTTATGTAGTCTACTACTCAAAGGTCGGTAGATTTTTTTAATGCACTTTCCCAAAAGATGATCCACATCTTCTCTATATGGAAAACATGGAGAAGAGTTAGGATGATGAATAAAGGATAGAAAATTATCTAAGGGATGGAGATAAATTATCTATGCATGTGGAAAAAAGAAAAACAAGCAAACTAGTGTGTCTTACAAGTAAGTAGTGTCCCTTACAATGGCATTTCTATGAGAAATAAACTTAAATTTGATGTTGGTACAACCAAGACCACAACAGTAAAGATCTACTAAATGGTACAAAGAGCGAGATTGCCGACAAAATATAGTGGATAGTAGTCAAAAAGTCCATCCTGGAGGTTTATTTCCCAAGTAAAAATTAAATATTATCTCATTGAACATAAGGGGGCTTAATGGCTCCCATAAATAGAATATAGTTTTGATTCAAGAGACAAAAATGCCAAAAGAGAAGGTAGAAAAGATAAAGGCATTCACAAATCATGAGGTTCTCAGTAGTAGTTTGGAGGGTACTTCTAAAGGGGAAGCCATCTTCTTGAAATTAAATCACATAAATGATATGCTTCCAACTGCTAAAGAGGATATAGTTTTAGTTATGTTTAATCATATTACAGAAGGATTTACCTAGGTCCTATCCAACATCTATGCCCCAAATATTAAAAAAATGCAAGAAGAAATTTGGAGAAGGTTGACTTCTTAGATATTGACATTTGGATGATCATAGAATATTTTAATACACGTCTTCAAGTGAACCAAGCATTTAAAAGACCTCATATTCAAACTACGAGCATATTGGATTTCATTGAGTTTGTAAATAGTCAAACATTACATGATCTTGACATTTGGGGTGCTTAATACTCTTGGAGTAATTGAAGGACTTGAAATGAGTTTATTCAAGTTCTCCTTGATGATGCAGAAGCATCTTGGGTTCATATCAATCTTGCAACATTTTGTTTTCATTTGGGTTATCATTGTTTATGTTCATTGATTACTCATTGTTTCTTATTGGTTCATAGTTCGCCGATTTGGTTTCAAATTATCTATTCATTGTTCTTATCAGTGGCTTGGAGTTTTTATTGGTAGCTGACAACCTTTTCAATAGGATTCTTCGGTGACAAGTTTTTCATTGGTTGTGTTCATGGGATTTGACCATTTAGGTGTTTAGGTTGGATTCTCAAGGATATTCTTCTTCAGGTCGACATCTTGGATCAATGGATTTTGGAATTTTATAGGTTTTAATTTTTTTTGTATTTGTCAATTGACTGGATTGATACATTTATATTAGGTTATGTAATAATGAAAATTTTTCTTAAAGTCATTGATATGTAGCTAGGTTTTCTAGGGTAGCAACAAAGTAGATAGGAGGTATCCAATTTGATATATAAAAGATAGATATCATGTGAGACCATCCTACATGGTGTTAGTTTGAATAGAGGAATTGTTTAATGCCATTTGATTTCCACAATCCATTAGCAATACATCAAAAAAAAAAAATTGGAATTTAATTATGTCTGAATTTTTTAACATCAACGTTTCTGATCACACATAGTGATCCATCATCAGGATGAAGAGTGCAAGATAATAGAGAAATTAAGTAGTAGACTGGAGAAAGCATAGAGATATAAATAGAGGAAGAGAGGAAAAGAGGTGGGGGGGAGCGCACGAAGGCCAAGAGGGGAGATTACAAGGTAAAAAAGAAAAGAGTTTAAACTTAAATCAAAGAAAGGAAATCAAGCAATGAAAAGTAATCATAAATAAATAAAAATGAACAAAAAGACTAATAAAACAAAGAACAAATAAAAACAAGCCAAAATGTAAATTACAGATAACATTAAAATAATATATATGTATATATATTATACGTGTTTATATAGTGGATATATAAGACAGAATGAACCAAAGCATGAAAGAAAAAGCAAAAACAAGAAAGACAATACAAAGATAAAAAATATATATGCAAGAATATATAAACATGCATACCTAAACTAATATATCCAAGAATATAAACATGTGTGTGTGTGTGTGTGTGTACAATGAGGTGTGTGTGTGTGTGTATATATATATATATATATATATATATATATATATATATTGTGTTTGTGTGCCTAGTATGTAAATGTATTATTGTATGAAAATTATATATATAGTAACATGTGTAAGTATGTTAGTACCTATATACTTAAACAAATATGTATAAGAATATATACCCATGTGTATACACACACACACACACACACACATGTATGTATGTATGTATGTATGTATGTATGTATGTATGTATGTATGTACGTAAGAATATATATATATATATATATATATATATATATATATATATATATAAAATTAAAACTAACATTTAAACATTGAACTAAATATAGATATAATGAAAATAAAAACTAAAAATAAAAAATAATAATAATGGTCCAAATATGTGAATCTAATAATGAATAAAATGTCACACACATACACACATATAAATAAATTGAATAATAATAATAATTTATATATAGATATAAATTAATTATATAATTAATTGCATATATATATATATATATGAAGAAAATAAAAATCGATAAAAAATAACATTTACAACTTTGAACTAAATAAGAATATAATGAAAATAAATAACTAAATCTAAAAATGAATAAAAAGTCAAATGCAAACACAAAAATAACAATATTGAAGAGCAAGGGAATGATAGAATAATGAAAGTAAAGGAGAAAAGGTGGAGAAAAAGCATAAGTCCAAAAAAGGATAGCCTGGGGAAAAAGAGAGAAACAAAGACAAGGGAACCCTAGAGAGGGAGAGCATGACAACAAATAAAATTTTAAAAGGACAAGAGAAAGAGAAGCACAACCGTCGACCCAAAAACCACCACCAAGGGTGTAACGCCCCGCCAAGGGATCCAAAACAATTAACCTAAAGTTTTACTAAGTTTGCCAAACATTTTATTTTTTAAAGAAAGAGTAACATACACATCAAACATAAAGTAGCGGAAGCAATAACATACAATCCATATAGAAGCAAACATAACAGATTGCATTCCTTAAGGATCCTAAGACATTGAGTCACATTTAAATTTAATTAATACTAAGTCTAACAACTACTACATCCACATGAAAGAATAATTAAAAGTCCAAGTCCGTTTAAATAATACATATTTGTTCTAAATGCCACTTGGCAATAAAATTTGGAATGCTCAATCATCCACTGTACATGTCACAAGGTATGAAAGGCTAAAAGAATATACATTTATAAAAATAGATTACATCATCCCTTTCAGATCCTTGAAAGAAAGTACAATACAATAAGTGAAACCATCCATCATAATACACAGAGATAGAATGAAAGGAAATGCAAACAAGGAACTCTAGCCACAAAATCAATGGATGGATCTCAATGGTAAGAGTAAAAAGAACTACCACCCAACCACATGGAACCTAAATGGCCCACTCCCACCGTGCTAAGGAGATAGTCTCAAGTCCCAAACATGATATCAATCTAGAAATCAAAAGTAATCTCTATGTCCAGGAAATCCTAAAAGTAATCTAACTCAAGGTTCCAAGATAACTCAATGTCTAGACCCAAAGGCACAAAAAGACACGTAGGAAATCTATACTGGTAGTGGACAAGTGTCATCACACGAATCAACATTAGGGTTACCTAGCTAGCCTTTTAATCCTTCCGCCCCCAAGTGACTCTATGCGACACTAGTATCTTTTTGTACTAACAAGGCATACTAATGAGTCAACTCTACGGTTACCCAGCTAGTCTTTTGATCCTCCAACCCCTTAGGGACTTTCTGTGGTACCAATATCTTATTAATTTAGTTTAAACTCATTTAATGAAATGTTATCACTTATTAAACTACTTACAATAAGTTACCCTAGCAACCACTTTGGGCCCTGGCCCCCATTGCAAGCCACTTCCCAATTTAACATACAGATTACCTACCCTAGGCTCATAAAAGTACAAATTAAATACTCATAGTATATCACCTCAGTCCTATACAAGCGACTGGAAAGCATCAAATGATAATTCACAATAACACATCAGTTCTCTACAAGCAACTAGAATGCATCCCAAAATATTGATCGAAGACTCAAAATGGTTAAGTGAAATATGTCATAGAATGAAATCACCAAGAACAAAGCATACAAACACCTTAGTCCTATAAAACTGACTGGGAAGCAATCCAAATACAACCGATCGAAACTCCAAAATGGTTAAGTCAAGTAGGTCATAGCATTCACCTCAACTTCACACAAGAACACTAGAAAGCAATAACAAACAATAGATTCAAAATCATCATAGAGCATACCAAACACATTACCATGGTTGGGTTAAAAATATCAAGATCAATTCAGCATAATACCACAATCACAAAACTCCCAAAGCCTCTAGTAACATCCTAAGACTAGTCAAAGCTAAGTCAAACTTCGAAACCCAAAATCATGAGATATACTTTGCATATAGAACATACAATGTAGCTTTCTCAATACATTACGTTTTGAAGACACAAAGGTGTACTTTTACTATAGGTTTCAAGTTTACATTTTCATATAAACCCAACTACGAAATAAAATCTCAAGTTTGCCTATTAGTCATTCATAACTTATAGTTCCAATTTATTTTAATAATAATTTAATTAAGCAATCTAATTAAATATTATTAAAATTTAATAATCTTTCTTTTACTCTCCAAATACATAATAATAATAATAATTAAAGCTTTCAATTAAATATTATTAACTACTTTCAATACTTATTTTTAAATTATTAATAATATAACTATTATTTTATTAATAATTTAATTTAATTAATTATATTAATTAATTAAATAATTTGACAATAAAATAATGAAATCTTTTATTAAATTAATTAAATTTAAATAATTTAAATATATATTAAATTATATATATAAATAAAGAAAATTATTATTAAAAAATTTAATAACAAATAAATTTTATTTTAAAAAATAAACTTTAATATAGCAATGACTACATTTAAAGTTTGCGTGGCTTTCAAGGGAGGTGGAGGTGTAGTGGCCCCACCTCCCCCCCACCCGCCCCCCTCAAACATAATTTTAAAAAATAATTAATTAATTATCTTTTAAAAACATCCCCCCTCATTTGTATAAATATATTTTTTGCAATTTTATGTTTATTAAAAAATTAATCTTCAAACCAATTCTCCCTATATATATATATATATATATATTATAACAAGTTCCAACCTTAATCTGATAGGGGATATACAACCAACCGATCGAATTCTCAATTGAAATCTTCAAATTTATTATAAAACCCTTCTCCATTCAATTCCCACTTTTAAATCTATTGAAGAAGGATAATATTGATCTTTTAATCTTCCTATGTATAGAGGATTTAATATACATACTAGAAATTCACAATACTAAAACATTCATCATAAGGATTATTCAGATAACCATTCGATAGTCACAATGAAGACAACAAAAGAAAAAGCATAATAAACTGTGTGAATAATCACAAGCATCTACCTGGACTTTGATGCTAATCGCTACACCCAAGAAGATTGTGAGAGCAATTTCTCCTCTCAAAAACCTTCTCTCTTTCGATATCCTTTCTTCTTTCCAAAATTTGCGATCCTCTCGAAAATGAACCCTCAAATTGTGATATGGAGGTCTCTCCTTAAATCGGGGCACTAATTGTGCGATCACCCAAGAGAACTCCTTGCTCACCAGACTTTAACTCTTTATTATATTTTCTTTATCTTTTTCATGCACATTATTGAATAATAAAATACTTTATTTAATTTATCTTGACTTCTCTTTTCAATTAATTTATTAAATTTTAATCTCATGCACACTTCATGAAATCTTAAAACTTTTCATAAATTAATATCTTTTTCACTTTTTTATTTGTTTTCGAAATGTTAATTGACAAAATATTTATTAACTTAAATAATAGCATTTAGAATTTATTTTAAAATGAACTCTAAATATATTATTATTAAATTACATAAATATTATCACATTCTAAAATTAAACTTATAAATTTTATCTTTAAATTAAATTATTTTTATTTAATTAATTCTTCAAATTAATTAAATATTAAAATATCATAACAATTTTCCATTAAATTAAATCATTAATTTAAACATTTAATTTGACTTAATAAATAGAAAATTCACCGAAGACTTATAAAACAAAATACAAAAACCCATCATAGAAAAATACATACAAGATCAAACCAAAGGGTTATAATCACGAATTAACATCATACAATGCATTTGGAAGGTAATCAACTTAGATACTTGTCCTAATTTTCTATGACAAATGGCTTAAAGGTTTGGGATTTGGACTTAAGAATTTATCTCTCCTCTCTTACCATTGAGATAATGCGATAGGGTACGCTTATCCTAGTAATTTAAGGAAGTTGATACCCGGTACTTGCAATCTGCATAAAGTCCATGGATGTACAAACACATATATATACTAAGCTAAACAGACAGTGACAGGAAGTGGTACATCATGTAGATCCTGACTAATAGGTGACTACGACTCCCTTGACCACATCAGAAATGCCATACATAAAGAATACACACACACCATACACATGAAGTATGGGGTAAGTATCCATAAGAAAACACATATGGTAATCCATCTAACTAATCATCATCAATAACTGAAAACACTGTAATAATCATCATGCATACATGAAGTATAGAGTATCAAGTAATCTCATCATAAATCAACTGAATCTGAAACAATATCTGATAATCTCAAAATAATGCTACTAATCATCAAGCATAAAACTGGCCTAGAAGAGTTTGGCAATAGTAATAAAATGCAAACTAGGGGCAAGCACTACAAAGGGAGCAAGGAGGAACAAAGAGGCGAGGAATGACAGACAAGGCAAGAAGACCACAAGACTAGGATTGATGGCATTTAGCTGACATAGGAAGTCAAGAGGGGTTTACGGGCCATCTATCATCTCTATTGAGGTTAATGGGGTGACTATTGATTTTCACTGCTTCTTTAAGTTTCATTTTGAAATACTTATCCTCCTTAGATAAGATTTGAGCATCTTCCAGACAGATGTGATGCTTAGTGGCTGATGAGTACTTGGCTAAGGCTGACTTTTGAACCATGTCATGTCTAATGTATGCACTATGCTCCTTGATTCGAGTGCTGAAAGAACGACCAATTTCACCTATATATGGCATACCACAAGAGCAAGACACTTTGTAGACTCCTGATTCTAAAAAAACATCATTGGAGTCTTTGAGTACAGGGGTTCAATTTTTGAGCCTATACAAGGGTTTGAAAGTCACACGTAAGCTTTTTTTGCTCAAAATCTTGGTTAACTTTTGCAAGACACCATCAACAAAGGGATGCGTCACAAAAGAGGGAGGCAGAGAGGGGGTGGATTTGGTAGCAGAGAGAGAAAGGAAGAAAGAATGAGCTTGGACAAGCACCTTGGAAATTTTCTTATGGGAGTACACATTCAATCTAAAGACTTGGCGAAGGTGGGTAAGCTCCAAATTTAAGTGGTCATCATCACAAATTCTCTGGGCTCTAAGGCCAAGGTCTTGAGGATACCAACTTTTTGGCTTAGATGGTGGTGAGAAGAGGGATGAAGGTACAAATCGGTATTGTTGGCCTTCTAAAACACTCAACGATCCAACAAGCCATCAGGTTTCTTAATGAGTAAAACATCAAGGAAGGGCAATTGATCATTGGATTCGAGCTCTTTGGTGAAAGAAATGCATGAAGAAATTATGTTGATATGTTTGTGAAACTCCTCTAGTTTCTCTATCCTATGGGACCAATAGACATTGGTGTCATTGATGTACTATTTCCACCATTTTGGCTTAATGGGGAAAGAACAGAGGGCCAACTCCTCAAAGTGTTCCATATAAAGGTTAGCAATCACTAGGGAGAGTGGGAGCCCATAGGGACCCCATCTACCTGTTCGTAGATAACCTTTTGGAAGGAAAAGAAAGTTGACCTTAAGCAAAGTTCAACAAGGTTGGGGATCCCAACATTAGTTTTGCTCTTCACAATTTTAACCATGTCAAGAATAGGCACTTTCATAAAGAGGGAGACCACATCAAAACTAACCAAGATGTCATTATCCTCTAGTTTGGCATCTTTGATGAATTTAACAAAGTGGGAGGGATCCTTGATGATGGACTTGGAATCGCCCACTAAGGAAGAGATTAACTTGGCAAGATGAGCGGCAAGAAGGTAAGTGGGAGAACCTCTGGTGTCCACAATGGGTCCAAGGGGGATGCCAACTTTGTGAATTTTTGGGACACCATAGATACGCAAGGTCAACTCTTTGGATGGTAAGAGTCTCTTCTTGGTGACATCATCAAACCAAGAGGAAGAAATGACTACTTTGACCCTCTTGGAGATCTTGGAACAAGGGTTGATGGAAAGTTCTCTATAGCTACATAAATCAGAGAGTAGGTAGATCATTTTAGTAATGTAGTCATGTCTACTCATGATGATGGTAGCATTTCCTTTGTCATCTTTGACAAGAATGACATCATTATTTTTCAAAAAGTTGTTGAAGGCTAGAGACTATCTCCTAGAAGTGTTATGTTTCAGAGGTTTAGCATGTTTAAGTACAATCGCACAATCCTGCCGAATTTCATCAGCAACATCATTGGGGAGCGAATGGATCGCACTTTCAATTTCCACAAGGAAATTAACGCATAGAATCTCATGGGAGGCCAAAGCAAAGTTGAGAGCACACTTGACAAAATTAAAAGTTAGCAGGTCAAGAATAGTACTAGAAAGGTTAACCAGTAACTTGTTCTCCCAATCTAAGATAATGGGGGGCAAGTTCAAATTGTTGACTGGTTTGGAGGGTGAAGCAAGCAAAGGGGTGGGAATCGCCCAAGGAATGCGCAATCCAAAAGCTAGCAAGTACACAAAGAGGAGGGGTGGACAGGGCTTGAGGACACAATTGATGAGAGGATAGGCTATTAGATACAAAAGAAAAATTAAAGCAAGTAAGAGATGAACCACAGAATCGAGAGGAGGATGTACCTGGATGTAAATGTGATTGGACACCTTGCTGAGAAGAAAGTTGGCAGCCAGATGACTAAGAGATGGAGTCGTTGGATGGAGATGACTGTTGAGGGATCATTGTGTGCTCCATTGGGTCCAAAGAATTTTTCCTTGCAGGTGCAGGGGAAGACCTTGATACGAAGACTTCGGGAACATGATGTTGAGTGCTCCAAATGGTGGTGAATGATGGTTCATCTTCAAGGTTGGTAGCAGTTGTATGTGCCTAGAGGATCATTGCTGGAGAAAGGACCAAGTTCGAGTGGGAAGAAGTGAGCTCCGGGCAGATGGGGAATGTGGCATGAGAACCAAGAAGCCATGATGGAGGACAAGAATGCCTGCAAGTCACACGTTCAAAATCCCTATGGGCGTGCTTCCATAATTTTAAGAACTTCCACTTTTGTCTATTGATGCATTTTTTTTGACGTCCCAAATGCTCTGGCATGCAAGGAGGTGTCAAGATGAATCCACACATCTAAACGAAGAGAAGAGGCAAGCTCCAAATGTAGAGGTAGGAATCTAGAATTCAAGCGGTCAACTGATTTCCTAATGGACCTGATAACGGCTCTAAGGAGGGATAAGCCTACCCGATGGAAGATGCACATGGTGTAGTTGTTCCAAAGGTGGTAGGTGATTCTAACAAAAGAAGGAATAAAAAAAGCATCTCTGCATCTTTTGAGAAGAATTTTTGTTGATCAAGTTATTTATTTCATGTATTAGTCATAACCAAAAGGCCTTATAGCTTAACATATCATATGTATCTATTGAGTGCTATCTATTAATCTAACTTTTTTCTCTTTGTTTAGTGTATTGTATGACTAGACTATTAGAGTAAGGAGTTGATTTAATTTCATTTATTAAATTACCTTTACTCCCTTCTTAAGATTTCACTTTATTCACTTTGCATTTCTATTTAATAATTAATTAGTAATTATTAAATTTTATTTACCTCTCAGGGTTTTCCTTTTAAATATTTTGATCTCCTTCTATAAGGATTGATCTTTTGTATTTATCTCTCATTCTTTCATTCTGGTAATATAATTTGCATATTCTTAAAGCCAAATCCTTGCCTCTTCTTTGTCTTTTCTTCTTTGTAATAGGTTCTTGCACGCGGGTGTTCTTTAGGTTTTGTCGATTTGTATCGCTCAAATCCTTCATGGTATTAGAGCCTGACCTACTATAGCTTGTTTTTATTTGGAGAAAAAGAAGAATGAGGATTTGACAAAACAGATCTAAGTTTTTTTTGGTATTTTTAGTGAAAATTGGGAGGTCTTTAATATTCTGAGAACTTTAAGGACAAACAAACCTCACAGTTGAAATCGAAAGGTATCAAAACCCTAATTTTCATATTAAATTTTTCAATTTTGGACAATGTTGACTAGGGAGGCAAAAACATTTTGCATACAAGGGTCATACGACCTCTTGTACGCCCTCAGAGGCAGAGAAAATTTTTAAAAATAAAAAAAAAGTTGTTTAATAACCTAACTATTTTAAAAAAACCATCGTGGGTAATAAACTGCAAGCGGTCACAACTAAACTGGTAATAGCCAACAATTTCAATCGCCCCTGCACAGCCATAGACATTTGTCACCCCTACGCCTCCTCTTCGCCCATGTGTCGCCCGTCCGCCACCACCACCAGTCGCATTGCCCATGCACCACCCAAATTTTTTTTGAAAATATATAAACCTTTTTTTAGCCTTCTCTTTTAGTATTCTTTTTTCTCTTACTTGAGCATACCAAAGTGTTTTGTCAATCACAAATAAGTGTCCAAAAGATAATTTAGAGATGGAGATGATGGTAAAGGTATTGTTTTGGATTTTTTTCCAATTTAGTACCTATTTATTCCCTCAAAATTAGATGATGTCTTCTATCTTCTAGGGGCATAACTTTCTTGTTATAGTTCCATTTTTTCAATCCAAAAGAAGCCCTAGAAAGCTCTTCTCAAGCAATTTCCAAATTTTCTATCACCACCAATATTTTATACCAAGTATTTGTGATATGCAACTGAAGTCTTTTTTCTCTATTCTTGTATACGCATTCCTTCTACATGCTAGGGTTCAATTTTTTGTATTGTCGGGGGCGTTTTTTCATAATTTTTTGTTACAATATCAATATATCAAAAATTTTCAAAACACTTTCTTAAAACAATGGCCAAGACTTCTTCTTTTCTAGTACTTCTAAACCCACACAACTATCACATATGGAAATCTCATATGCAACGGTTTCTTTGTTCAAAGGGTGTGTGGTCTTGTTTAGATACAATGCAGCCAGTATTTCAAATTCAATATTAGACTTTTTAGCACATGAATAAAATGGATGAAGTCATGGGGTTGATTTATTTGAGTATTTCAAATAGCTTATAGTTTCATCTTGACGAGTGTTCCACTCTACAAGAAATGTGGGACAAGTTCAACGACTTTTTTGGTACCATCAACAAGTTCAGAGCACTTCAGATTGAGGCAAAGCTTACTTCTCTTGTACCAGATGCTTTCCCCTCTATTAAGGACTTTCTCATGAGGTTCAAACAACAGAGAACTTTGTGGAGAAGACAAATAAGGAGTGCATCTATCTGATTCTATCAAAGCTTCGAGGAAACTTACAAAGTTTCTCTTCTACCTTCTATTCCACTATGGATGCCTTGGGTCCCAGATTTACGGTGCCCACTTTTGAGGTATTTTGTGATCAATTAACTAGATAGCAGTCCAAGCTTACATAGTTGGATACTATCAAAGGTTCAAAGACATAGGCATTATTTTCTGAGACATCTACAAGGAAGCTGAAGCTGAAACTAAAGCCCAAGATAGATTCAGCAGGCGGTGAGAGTTCCTCCAAGCCTAATCCTAAATCAGATGCTCGAAAACCCACTCTGAAGGGTAAATCTTCTAAGTCTGGTGAGTCTTCCTCCAAGACTAAGAAGTACATAGGTTATCCTTTTAGTTTTTGTGGCAAGGAAGGACATCCAATTTCCAGGTGTTGGAAATGTCTTGAGGCTTTAAAGGAGGCCATGCAATAAAATAGTATTGCTTCTCCAAAGCCACCATCTCCTCCTTCAAGGAAAGGACATGCTCTTTCTACATGAGCATTGTCTTCTACAACTATTTGGATTCTTGATTCAAGTGCTTCCCACCATGTGAAACGCTTACCTAATTTGGTTATCTCACTTGCTCAGAGTGTTACTACATAGATTGCAGTTGATGACTCTACACAACTTTCTGTCACAGGCTCAAGAATTGTCTCTTTAGAGAGTGGTTGATTACGGTATGATGTCTTGGTTCTGGCCATTCTACTAACCTCCTATGTATCTTTAAGATTTTCATTCTGGCTCTAGTAAGATAGTTAAGTTCTCACCACATGATGTGGTTATTCGAGACCTCCATGATCCTGAATTGGTTGTTGCTACTAGAAGGGTTGATTTGCAGTCTCACTTATATCAGTTTGATGGATTTGAGAGTTTTGATTCTATAGGTATTTCTCTTATTTCTCATGCAGACACAGTGAGAAAGCTTTGGCATGAGTATTTTGACCATGTCAATTACAGATATCTACAACATATGAGTACACAATAGCTAGTGATTGGGCTACCTTAGACCTCTTGTACTGACAGTGTTTTACAAGGTTGTGCACTTGGAAAACATCACAGAGATCCATTTCTAGTAGGTAGATCCACACATGCTAGGGCACCATTAGAGTTGATACACAATGATTTTATGTCATTCCTCACTTCATCTTTTTTAGGTGCTCGATATGTGCTTACCTTCATAGATGACTTCTCTAGACACACATGGGTGTACTTTTTGAAGTACAAGTCTAATGTCTTTGATTCATTTCAAATCTTGAAGACATTTGTGGAAAAGCAATCTTGTCTTTCTATCAGGTGTATACACACTGACAATGGGGGAATATGTGAATCAGTCTTTTAGAGATTTTTACACTGAGCATGGTTTACAGAGTTCATAGTTCCTCATACCCCTCAATAGAATGGGGTTGCAAAGAGAAAGAACATAACATTATGAGAGATGGCCAATTGTATGATTCAGTTCGAGTTATGAGTTCTTCATTTTGGTCTAAGGCTATCAATTGTGTCATCTATATTCAAAATTGGATGCCTCCCAAGGGCATTATGACACATGACTCCTGAGGAGGCTTGGACTCATGTCAAGCTTGATGTTTCTATATTCCACATTTTTGGTGGTGAGGTCTGGGCATTTATTCCAAATGCTTAGCAGAAAGCCATGGAGAGGAAGAGTCAACCACTCATCTTCGTTGGCTATTGTGAAAATGTCAAGGCATACAGGTTTTTTTATCCTGATTCTAGAGATGTCTTATTTCGGTGAGATGTTTAGTTTGATGAGAGTTATCCACAGATGAAGCCTTCATCACTAGCTTCTCCCTCACTACCCAGTACTTCCTCTACTCCTCCATAGGATTATGCATCCTTATAGTTTGCATATTCTCATTGTAAAACCCTTGCCTCTTCTTTGTCTTTTCTTCTCTGTAACAAATTATTGCATGCAGGTGCTCTTCAAGTTTTTTGGATTTGTATATCTCAAATCCTTCATGGTATCATAGTTTGACCTACTATAGCTTGTTCTTATTTGGAGAAAAAGAATAACGATGGTTTGACATAACAGATCTGCCTTTTTGGGCATTTCCTATGAAGGGCCTCTAATTTTCAGAGCACTTTGAGGCCAAAAAAACCATGTGGTTAGATTCAAAAGGCTAAAAAAATCTCCTTCACCACCTTCACTATTTGTTCAGTGAGTGCCCAAGTGGGTTTGTGCTATTGTTGATGCGGCAGAACCTATGGTAGGTGATCCTTCAGATTCTCGTTGCACTCGTGCTCAAAATTTTGGTACTGGACTCTTGAGTCATTTCATTTCAGATGATCCATAGAATTTTCCATAGGTGACATGACACTTAGAGTGGGATAGGGCTATGGATGAGGAGCACTCTTCTTTGATGAAGAAGCACACATGGGATCTTTGTCCTCTTTCGAAAAGAATAAAGTTGGTTCAGTGTTAGTGGGTGTACTGTAGCAAGTATGTTGCAAATGGTTTTATCGACAGGTATAAGGCACATCCTGTTGTAAAAATAAATTCATAGATTGAGGGTATTGATTACTCTAAGACTTTTGCTCATGTTGCCAAGATGAATTCCATTTTCCTTGTCCTCTCTCTTGCAGCTTCACAAGAATTGACAGTTTTTCATATGGACATGATGAGTGCATTTTTGCATGGAGACCTTCATGAGGAGGTCTATATGGAGTAGCCTCATGGTTTTGTGTAGGACTCTTCATTGGCATGTAGGCTTCAAAGGTCTTTGTACGGTCTCAAACATGCCCCTCAGGCTTGGTATGATAAAATGGATTCCTTCTTGCTTGCTTCATAGTTCACTCAATGTCATTATGATCCTACAGTTTACATTCAGCGTCATGGGGCTAATTTATTGATACTTGTGCTTTATGTATCTCATCATTACAAGCAACTCATCCTCCATGATATAGAGTGTTCAGCGAACCTTGAGAGAGCAGTTTGAAAAGATAGACCTTGGCCTTCTACACTATTTTTTTAGGCCTACAAGTTGTTCAGTCTTTGGATGATAGCTATACTCCAGCAGAAGTATGCTCTTGATATGCTTCAGAGATTCAACATGCTTAATTACAAGCCTGCTCTAACACCTTTTCAGTTGGGTGTTGTTTTATCTACCACTTGCACTACTCCTACAGTGGATTCCACTTTATACAGACAGCTTGTGGGTAGCTTGTTGTACCTAACACACACGTCCTAGTATTTCCTTTACGGTTGACTTGTCTCTCAGTTCTCCTATGATCCTCATGAGAGTTATTAGCAAGCTTCCAAACATATCTTGAGGTACATTTGAGGTACTACATGTTATGACATTCACTACACATCAAGGGATCCTCGCATTGTTGGTTACACAGACTCATATTGGGCTAGTGATATTGATGATCGCAAGTCTACTTCTGGATTTGTTTTATGTCTTGGTTCTAGTCATATCACATGGTCTTGCAAGAAGTAGCATGCTCACGCATTACCATCTACAGAGGAAAAGTATAAAGCAGTTGTACTAGCTAATCGAGAGGTTTTGTGGCTTTGACAGTTGATGACAGAGTTTTGATTTCCACTCGATAGTCCCACCTTTCTATGGTGTGACAATCAAAGTGTCATACACATTTCTTGTGTAAAGAACCTGCTCAAATCTGACCTCAAAATGTTGATTTCAAATAGCCAAGACTCTTGGCAAAATTACAATGACATACAATTATGGTGTTTTGCTGAAATAAAAATGCAAACCTATAGTTGCAAATTTAAAAAAACTATGCAATGACCATGATCTCCTAATGCACTCTGAAATTTCACTGCCTCAATAACCCCTTTATTTTTTTTAACAATGCAAAATAGGTAGATTAAAGATTACTATACTGAGATGCAAATGTCTGGAGTAAACCTGGAAATGAAGAATGTTGCAAATCAAACCTAATATTGCCAGTAGATGAAAACTTTGATCACACAAATATCCCCAACAATTCATCCAATTGATACCACCACAATGTTTTGCTTTATAGTAGAAGTAGAAAGTCTGAAGCAACTTCCTCAACTTTGCAATAATTCAAGTGATCTTTCACACACTCAAAATTGCGTACCAACTAAGGGTTTTCGTTCTCAATGGCCAATGGTGACTACTTGCAGAAACCCTAAGCTCCACAATGCACATCAACAAATATCAACAATAAATTTGGATGCCAAACAATAAGCCCTCAATGCCTATTTATCTTTTTTTCCTCTATAGGTCAACCTCCTTTTTAATTTTTCCTTCACTTCTTCCAACAACCTCTAGAACATTATTTTATTAAATGACTTTATAAAATATATCACTTTATTAAATATAAAGTTACCTTGTAATATATATTTTTAAATTGATAACTTTATAAATAATTAACTCGTCCAAAAATGGGAACATTATAGGTCTGCCCCTCCTAAAATTGCTTGGCCTCAAGCAATCTTAATGTTGGATGCTGCAAAATCACTTCTCCCTCCCAAGTAGCATCTTCAACAGGTAAATCTTTCCACTTAACCAGATACTCTCTGATTACTCTCCTGCGAAGCTGCTTCTCTCTACTATCCAGAATGGATTCTAGCACTAAGATCAATTTCCCCTCATCATCCAAGGGAGGTAATACTATAGAAGGCATCACATTCTAACCCAACACCTTTTTGAGGCGCGATACATGAAACACATTGTGCACTCTACTGTCTATGGGAAGCTCCAACTCATAAGCCACCTCACCTACTCACCTGACGATCCTGAATGGTCCATAATAGCGTGGCTTGAGTTTCTCTGCACCACTCTTCTTGAGAGTGGACTACTTATATGGCTGCAACATGAGGTAAACCATATCATTTACTTCAAAACTACGCTCAGTCCTCTTCTTGTCTACATACTATTTTTGTTGGTTCTGAGCTCTAGCAATGTTGCCCCTGAGAGTAGCAACTATATCCTTACTCTCTTGTAATAGTTCACCTGCATGGGGTACCCGATTGTCTCCCAACAAAAAATCTAAGAAATTAGGTGCCTCATAGCCATAAAGTGCCATGAAGGGTGCCATTTGTATAGTCATATGGTATGTATTATTGTAACAATACTCATAGAGATATATCCATCTGACCCAAGCCCGTTGTTGATCTGCCACATAATTCCTCAAATACCCTTCCACCCATTTGTTTACAATCTCTATTTGACCATCGGTCTGTGGGTGATAAATGGTGCTAAGTGTAAGCTCAATGCCACACAACCGAAATACCTCCTGCCAAAAGTGACTCATGAAGCGGTTGTCCCTGTCACTCACTATGCTCCGAGGCAAACCATGTAATCTAAAAACCTCCTCGAAGAAGACCTCTACCACCTGAGTTACTGAGTATATAGTAGCGATAGGGAAGAAGTGAGCATATTTTGTCAGCCTATCCACCACCACATAAATACAATCGCGCCCCTAGGCCCTAGGAAAGCTTATGATAAAATCCATAGAGATGCACTCCCACTTCCTATCAAGAATAGGAAGCGGTTGTAGGAGCCCTACTAGATAAGTGTGCTCTTGTTTTTTTTTCTAGCAAACAAGACACACACATACTGCAAAACATCAGCCTTAAGCCCCTTCCAAGTGAACTGCTCCCGTACTAACATGTAAGTCTTGAAATACCCAGGGTGGCCTGTTGTAGGTGAATTATGGAGTGCTCTCAAAATCAATTGCTTCACTTTCGATCCTGGGACTAAGTAAATCTTTTTCTTGTAAATGATCAAATCATCTACGAGAGTGTACTTGGTGTCGATCGCTTTTCCCTCCACTATATCAGAGGTACATGTGTCTTTGGCATATTCTGCTACAATCAAGTGTCGCCAATCCTCTGATATCTGAATCATAGAAGTGAGGTGTGGCCTACGGGATAAAGTATCTGCAACAATATTTTGTGTCCCCTTAACATAGGTGATATCAAAATCATAGGCCTGTAACTTACTCACCCACTTTTGCTGACGATCATTCAGGTCCCGCTATCCCAAAAAGTGCCTCAAACTATTATGATCAGTTTTAATATAGAATTTTCTACCTACAAGATATTGTCTAAATTTGGCCAAAGCATGCATGATGGCCAACATCTCCTTATCTTATATGCTGAATGATCTCTCGGGCCCTCTAAGTTTCCTTCTCTCATAAGCTATAGGATGCTTGTCCTGCATGAGTACAACACCAACTCCCTCTCTAGAAGCATCACACTGAAGCTCAAATGGCTTCATGAAATCAGGCAATTCTAATACTGGGCATGTAGTCATCATTTCTTTGAACTGCATAAAACAGTCTTGTGCCTCCCGAGTCCACACAAATCCCCTTTTCTTCAGCAAATCTGTCATGGGTGTTGCATGTCATGAGTAGCCATTGACAAACCTGCAATAGAATCCACATAGACCAAGGAACCCCCTTAACTGTGTAAGGTTCTCTAGTGGTGGCCAATCAACAATAGCACGGATCTTTTCAGGATCCATTCGCACTCCTTCTGCACTAATGATGTGTCCAAGATACAATAGTTCTGTCATTCCCAAATCACATTTGGACTCCTTGGCATACAAGGACTCCCTCTATAAAATGCTCAATATTGTCTCTAAGTGCTCTAAATGTTCCTGCCAAGACTCCTCGAAATCTAAAAGATCCCTCTTTTTGAATACTAGACGGACGTGCCTCTTGTAAATGTAGCTCTAGAGCCTCTTTTTTCTTAGCACTATCTACCTTATGTTCACCCTCTATGTCATCAGGATCCTCATCATGGTGCTCTGAGCTGTCTGAATCGGAACCCTCATAATAAGCCCACATCACCCAGTTAGCCTTCCCCTTAGGCCTCACAGGACAATCATGACCAAACTCATAGGGACCTTTGCAAAAGAAGCATAGCTTCTTCCTACGCAAGTCATTAAGCATTTCCTTATCCCAAGGTGTAGCAGGCTTGCCTTTTGAGTCACTAACCTTCTCTTTACCCTTGCTAAATTCCCCTTTGTTATCTCTAAATGATGAAGAATCCTTTGAACTAAACCAGTTTGCTAGAGCTGCAAGTTCCTTACTGCGAGCTTTCTTCATGGCTTCCTGTAATGTAGGAGGATCAAAGGCCTTTACCCACCCCTTGAGTGGTTCAATTAATCTCTCTGTGAATAAAATGACTAGCCTCCTTTCTGAAATGTCAAGCACCATCACTGCAAGCTTCTGGAAGTCATTGATAAATTGTTGTAAGCCTCCTAACTATCTCAATTGGGCTAACTCCCGGAAATAAACTTCAGGATTTATTTTATCAAATCTTTCTATCAATCTATCCACAAACTCCTGATAAGTGGTTATCTAATTGTGTTGCAATGTAATCATGCCATGTGTCCACCAATCATGTGTTGCCCCATCTAAGTGTAAAGTGGCATACTTGAGTGCTTCAAATTCTGTCATAGTCTTCAGGGATAGGAAAGTATCCACCTTATGAATCCAAGCACGAGCAGTCATTTTTCCACTACCATCAAACGTGGGTAATACCAACTTGTTGGTGACCTATTGCAACTCACTGTGTTTATCTACCTGCTTCTGCTTAGCAGCGTTGTAGTTCAGGTACCTGTCAAATGTCCATCCATCCAGTACATATGCTGGTAATGAATCTCACTCATTCCTCGCTTGTCGGAGTTCATCTACAATATCTGTTACCATAACATCAAGTGTACGTGCTGGAGTTTCTTCCTTGAATGTAGGACGTGTGGGTCAGTCAGCTATTCCAGACCATGTCCTATGTTGTAATCCAGCTATGCTTCTGTCATCCTGGTCATTATTATGATTATTTCTCCTATTTTCCCCAATAAAATGTTGCATCATAACCATCATTGCCTGTGTACTTGCCTCTATTGACTATAGAAGCCTCTCCTGATGTTGTAAAGTCTCATCATCTCGCATAATTCTGGGTGGGCTTTGAGAATGTCTTTCAGCCATGTTCTCAATTAAGCTGGTTCGCTGTGTAAATAGAGCCCTTTTAGCTTTTTTTTCTTTTTCTCTTTTGTAAACTAAATTAAATGGTGGATGAGTAACCCTGTCAGGCTAACAGGAAACCGGTCTGATACCACTGTAAAGAACCTGCTCAAATCTGACCTCAAAATGCTGATTTCAAATAGCCAAGACTCTTTGAAAAATTACAATGACATACAATTATGGTGTTTTGCTGAAATAAAAATGCAAACCTACAGTTGCAAATAAAAAAACTATGCAATGACCATGATCTCCTAATGCACTCTGAAATTTCACTGCCTCAATAACCCCTTTATTTTTTTTAACAATGCAAAATAGGTAGATTAAATATTACTATACTAAGATGCAAATGTCTGGAATAAACCTGGAAATGAAGAATGCTACAAATCAAACCCTAATATTGCCAGTAGATGAAAATTTTGATCACACAAATATCCCCAACAATTCATCCAATTGATACCACCACAATGTTTTGCTTTACAGTACAAGTAGAAAGTCTGAAGCAACTTCCTCAACTTTGCAATAATTCAAGTGATCTTTCACACCCTCAAAATTGCGTACCAACTGAGAGTTTTCATTCTCAATGGCCAATGGTGACTACTTGCAAAAACCCTAGGCTCCACAATGCACATCAACAAATATCAATAGTAAATTTGGATGCCAGAGAATGAGCCCTCAATGCATATTTATCTTTTTTCCCTCGATAGGTCAGCCTCCTTTTTAATTTTTCCAACGCTTCTTCCAGTAACCTCTAGAACATTATTTTATTAAATGACTTTATAAAATATATCACTTTATTAAATTAATTAAATATAAAGTTACCTTGTAATATATATTTTTTAATTGATAACTTTATAAAGAATTAACTCATCCAGAAATGGGAACATTACATCTTGCAACCTAGTTGAGAATCAACGGACCAAGCACATTGAGCTCGCATGCACTTCATCAAGCATCTAATTCAAGATTGCTCTCTAAGCTTGGAGAACATTCCCACTACTAAGAAGGTTGCAGACATCTTCACTAAACCTTTTGCATCCCTCCAGTATCTTCAGTTGCATTATATGCTTGGGGTGAATTAAGTTGTCTTTGGAGGGTCTTAGTGATGAGTCCTTCCTTCTTTTCTTGCTATCTCTTTTTGGAGTAAAGTTTTTCCCATGTGGTTTTCCCTGTTTCTTTGTTTCATAGAGATTTAGTTGTCATTAGGTACCTTATCAGGCCTTGTTGTCGAGACCCAAGTTTGTTTTCAACATTATAGTTTCCTTGCTTGTTTTACATTGTTGTTCATCTTAAAGGAGGTGTTCGAGTAAAGCGTTAATTTAATTTAATTTATTAAATTACCTTTACTCCCTTCTTAAGATTTCACTTTATGCACTTTACATTTCTATTTAATAATTAATTAGTAATTAATAAATGTCATTTACCTCTTAGGGTTTCCCTTTTAGGTTTTTTTAATCTCCTATAAGGATTGATCTTTTGTAATTATCTCTCATTCTTTTAGTTTGGTAATATAATTTGCATATTCTCAAAGCAAAACCCTTGCCTCTTCTTTGTCTTTTCTTCTCTATAACAAGTTCTTGCATCCAGGTGTTATTCAAGTTTTGTTGATTTGTATTGCTCAAATCCTTCATAGTCATCTCATTCTGGGATTCTCTTGCCTTGGATTGCATCAAGTGGTATCAAAACTCTAGTTTGTCATTTGGTTGTAGGGTGGAAGGTTACATCTTGTCTACAATTGTAGAGGGTTGTGAAGATGGCTAGTGGAAGGGGAGATATAGATCATGATGTGATGGGTATGTGGAGACAGATCTCTGATAGATTTGAAGTTGTTGAGACAACACACAAAAGAGGAAGAGCTATTAAGGATGAAAGTGAAGAGGAACTTAAGGAGGCGCAAGTGGAAGGAGAACCACCTATAGCAGTTTTGGAAGATGGGGATGAAAGGTTCCTAAGAGCTTTGATAAGCATTAGTTACAAACCTTTCTTCAATCCTCTTGAATATAGTGGCAAGTTGAAATCTGGTGAGTTGATGCGCTAAATTGAAAGGACATGCATCTTTATGGTGGGAACATCTAGAGACTGATAGGCAAAGAAGATGAAAGGAGAAAATTAAGGTATGGGATAAGATGATTAATAAGTTGATAGGTAAATTTATGTCGTGTGATTATCAGGTTGCTTTGTTAAAAGGATAAAAAATTTGAAACAAAAAGATAGTTCTATGGAGGAGTATATTGAGGAATTCGATAAACTAGATATTAGATCTGGAGATATAGATGATGAGGTGGAGAGAGTGCTAGATACTTGAATTGTTTAAGGACTTCTATCCAAGACGAAATAAGTCTCGTAAAGATGGATACTATTGAAGAGATTTAGATGTTTTTTAGTCCCTTTTTCAATTTGGTTCAAAGAGGCTTGGATGAAATCCCAAACGTTTCACCTCTCGCAAATTATTGGAAATTTTACAGAAAAACCTCTCATTTAAATTAGCTCCCTTAGAGCTCAACAAATTAGGTCCTCAACACGAATATTGTGATTAAGCTTAGAGGACCGCAATCGCAAATTACTTTTGATGAGCCTATTTGTAGCAAAATCCTTAAAGAAGTTCTCCTTTACACTCATTTCTTGTTCGTAAGGCCAATCTTCAAAATTCAAAATTTTAAGCAAAGAGTTCATTACAAATGTGAATTGCTATCGAGTTAATAGTGACATCATATCAATGTTTGTAGGCATGGCATTCTTGGTTGAGTCGAATAAGATGAGTATCAATACTTTATGTAGAAGAGTATTCAAAACAAAATTCTTATGAGATTTGGAAAAGGTTATGGCCAACATTAGAGACAATCTTTTAATTTGTAGACCTTGTCATTATGACGTCCCCTCATATCATGGTTGATTCGTACCGTTATATCCAATTATCTCAACTATGGATATTTCTCGATTGGCTTCCTACTATTTTAAGGAATTTAGATTCTCTTCTTCTTCCTCAATGTTTGTATTCCTCTACATAACAACTTGGTCGACTGCTTCATTGTTGAAGATAGAGTGGGTGCTTGGGAAAATGATTTTTAAATTAGTCTAAAAATTCTAGATGTTCCCAGTACAAACCATGGGGAAGATTATATGGAAGAAAAGCCTTGATCTCCCCACATCATTCATTATGAGTGATGAAATATTTATATTCCAATGGTTGTAATTTGTTTTCAATTAAGTAAAACATAATACTCTTTTCATTTTTCACATTTCGTATCCCTTAGGATGATTGTTAGTTGTTCACTTCACTTGCCTTCTAAACCAATTATGCAATAATAGACATCGTTCTAAAAATCTAATCAAGTTTTACATTTCCATTTTTTATTTTTTATCAATTTATTGTTAGATTGCATGTATAGCTTAAATGCATATTACAAGGGTGAGAAGAGGAGTTCAAGATTAGCAAGGGCCTCCAACATATTGGTAAATTGCAAGCCTCTCATTAGAGGTCATCTTGGGTTCAAATCTACTCAAGATTAACACAATAATAATTAAACACTAATAATAAGTAATCTAGATCTTGGGCGATTACCTATCAAAGAAAAAAAGAGTTGAAGATTATGAATGTTTCATGGGAATGTTTCATGGGAAGGTATAATAAATTCCATAAGATTGTAGTCTTCTTTGTATCATCGATCATCATGTTATGTGACAATTTAATTTCATATTGAAAAGACATTGGTTCCCTAAACAAAAGAGACATTATTATATTTAATTTTCATTTGTTATAACCAAAGGCTTTGATCGTTTACCTATTAAAAAAACATTCAAAAAGATGCTAATCCAAAAAAAGGGGGAGAAAAAAAGAATTAGTAAATCACTAAAAAAATAAAAACTTATATTTAGAACTCGAAGAGAGTCATCTTCATGAAAAAATAATTTTTTAAAAATTGTTTAGATTTGATAAGGAAAATGTGAGAAAAGAATTGTTGATTTCTAATAAATTTGACTTCAATGAAATACTTATAATGGAGAAAACATTCATTAAAAAACAACATATCTTTTTTTATGCACTAGTTATACATGTCATCTATAACATATTTAATATCATAGCAAAAAAATTTATTTGTATATACTCGTTAACAATTATTTAGTTATAATTTAATAACTTGAGTGTTGTCAACTTTTTCCTTTATAAAAGTGACTAATTTGTACTCTTACCCTTTATATGTTGTTGCATCTAAACACAATCTCATTCACTTTGATATTAGTTAAAAGCATGAGGATTATTCAGAGAAATTGTTATTAAGCAAATATCAAATAGAGATATCAAAGCATTAGTTCATCCCAAGTCTATTACATCATGCATGTAATTCTTATTTTTTGTTTCTCTTTATTAATTTAGTCCTTAATATTTTCACCCTCATAATTCAATAAATTCCCTTTAATTGTCTACAAGGACCATCAATTCATTACTAGAAGATCATATCTTAACAATATAGTGACAAGTTACAAAAAGAACATTCAAACAAAGATATCAAAGCATTAGTTAATCCCAAGTCTATTACGTCATGCATGTAATTCTTAATTTTTGTTTCTCTTTATTAATTTAGCTCTTAACATTTTGACCCTCATAATTCAATAAATTTCATTTAGTTGTCTATAGAGACCATTAATTCATTACTAAAAGATCATATTATTTTCATATCAAAATAATATGATGACAAGTTACAAAAAGAGCTACAAGTTATTGTTAAAGTTTACACTTCAAAAAATAGCTTACTAAATTTGAGATTTAGGAGAACACTGAAATTCTAAATACTACACAAACAAGTAAATCTTCCAACATATTCCCATCATCAAATCTCTATTTAAACATCTTATTTAAATTTATTTCAATTCCACGTTTTTAAATATCATTTCAAATCCTAAACTTGCTTAAAACCTTGATACTAAAATCATTTCTCAAAATCAAGGTACCAATATAGGTAAATCGAAAAATACTCAAAGAAGATAAATACCTCGTAAAAAATTCATAGATGTATTAAATATCAAAAGAAAAGGTGTCCAACTCATGCTCAAAAACCAATACATCATCTCCAACTAGACAAAGGCCCTACGCCTTATTATAAAATGTAGTTAAAATATGACACAACGTCTTTTAGAGATGAAGAAAGACAAGCTCTATTATAAAATGAATTTTATGCCTCTTATATATGAAAAAAGACGAGCTCCATTATAAAATTAATTTTATATACATATGGTTACCAATAATTTATTTACTTATAAATTACAATAATTATATGCTATTTATGTTGAAAATTAATATTTCAATAATAGATAGAAATAAAGTGTTGCTATTGATAGAATTAAGTTCCAACTTTATTATCCTTGTAAAAGGCCACTTTACATTAAAGAAAGAGCAAAAATAATCCTTCACTGTTCTGCTTATTTAATAATTGATACTAAGCTCAAGAATGAAATTTCAAATTTCAAATTTAATTCCTGAATTTTAAAATTTGAATAAAAGCTTTCTACCAAAATATAATAAAAATTGAAGGATGGTTTATGAAGGACATACTTCAATTTTTATTCCAATAAATGCATTCCAAATGTGATGACGTTATGGACATACTTCAAATGGATCATTCAACTGGAGAGGAATTCTTTGAAAAATGCTCAGATATGAAGGCGAAACAAATAAAAAGATGAATGCACTTCAGCCATAACAATGGGGAGATGAGTAGAGTTTACGAAATAACTTGGGGAAGAGAAAAGATGAGCTAAATATAATTATTCAATATGATGAGAGGTCGGCAACTACTCTTTGTGGATCAATTTGTTATACTGTGGCAGTGACAATGTTAAAATACCAGATTAATGCAGAGAGTGGCCAGAAAGTTTATTCAGAGACAAGGATAAAGAACCAATCCCATAAATGCAGACAGAGCGATCAATCAAAAGAAACAGGGACAAGCTCTTGAAGTTGGAAATAATCTTATAATCTTATACTAAAAAGAACATGTTTTATATGAGAAAAAGGAACTTGACAAATAAAAAACATGTTAAGTACAAAATGCAATTTGAGGTAATCATCTCTATGGATGACCAGCAGAATAACCCAACGGAAATCAGTTCAAATTGTAATTGATGTTCAATAATGAAGCAATCTTGCATGCCCAGGCAGGATTACTGTTGTACAAATCGATGTACAAGAGCTCAAATAATTAGCTTTTAGTTTCCCCTTTTGGCATGATAAAAAAATCGTTAGTTATGGGTTTTTATCTATTCATTCTAAGACCCTGTTTTGTCATATATTATGCCAATAGAAAGAAACCCATAGTTTGAAATGCAAATCTATACTCGTGCACAGTGACGAACTTGTTTGATTCTTGATGAATTATAAGTGAGATAAAATTAAGATAGTTTCTTACTTCAATCAGCTGTGGATGATAACTTTTGTCATCAACATTTTAGATCTACGATCAGAATGAAAGAAACAAATAGAGAAGAATCCGCGGTAGAGAATAGCAAGCACACACAAATAGCAGTCTTTGCCATTTAAGAAACAATATCCTGACAGTAGGTTAAATTTTCGAAATGTCATTGTTTTTGTGTCCTCTTTGTCATTCTCATCTGAAGTGATAATGGAAAGAGAAAAAGTTTATTATAAGCCAAAAAACTGTTAGTACCAGGGACCAATCTCATTACATAATTATTAAAAGGGTTTACTGTTGCATCATTTTATTGATCTATTGAACCTCCGGTATGTCTGGATCCTTTTTCAGTTTAGAAGCCAAGTACATCTTAAAGACAAAGATGGCGCATAATTAATATTCTGAAGACTATAAATTATGAGTTAAGAAAATTAATGAGTGGCCTTTTCGGTGATAATTATCTCACAGATCCAATTAGAAAACATCTCTGGTAACCTGGTAATGCCCTACAGTCTTGCTTAAGTGTCCATTAACAATTAATATTGTCATTACGTATCAAAGTTTATCCTTTAACAACTTTTTGTATGAACTTTTAGACAGTTACTGAGGATACAGGACAAATCCTAAACTTGCGCTTAGAGTGGAAGATAAGATTTTTATCTCTCCTATAATTACCAATTGATAAACAGACAATTGTATTATATGCAACCCCAGTGTTGAGAGAGGCTTTCATCAGTCGAGAAAAGTTGAAGAGATGGTCGAAAGACTCCAAAAACTAATGCAAGAAATTAATCTGAAGCCTGTATAAAGTTAAAAATAACCTTTTGGATGGTAGATACTTTGTGTTTCGATGCAATTGCTTAAGTGTAGTGTTCCACTATGCATTTTTAACATCACATAAAATCTTTCCTTAAGTAAAACAGTCCCAGTTTAAAATTGAAAATAAACTTTCAAAAACAAGAACTAGGAATTAAACAAGTTCGTCGCTGTGCACAGAAGAACTAGAAATAATTTGCACTATGAGAATAATTTGACTAGGTAATTGTCAAAGGGGAAGATGGTTCTATATGCAGAAAACCTACATAACATTCTTTCTATAAGAAACCTTCAAGAATCTTCCAACTAAAAGGTAGTTAATAAAATGCACCAGGTATCAGTCTTTTCTCTGTGATTAGATTTGCTTGATTGGCTTTTTCCATCAAATGCTGTTTCTTATAGTTATCTATATTTAACAGCAGCGAAGTGAAACAAAGTTTGAAAGCTTCTTACTCAGGTGTCAAATGATTTCTAATTGACTTAGATATCCCAATGAACAATTCTTCAACATTGATATAAAATTGCTTGTGCACTAATTCAATGTAATTTCCTACTGAACTCAAACATTGATATTGCTGAAAACTGATGTGTGCCTGCTATGGCCTTCCCATTTAGATTGTGTAATTTAAATAATTTGATTGCTTTCTCAGCTGTATTGTACGTTGCTGAAAATTTCTTATGCATTTGTATTATGATTTATGATTTAATGTCATTGGTTTATAGATCTTACATACATTTATGACTTGACAACATTTATAATTTTATATATCCATGTTGTATAATTCTATGTTTTCTATTTACTTCAGCTACAATTTACATTCCACATATGTGATGAATTTATCATTTATGTTCCTTGTTTATGCTTGTTAGCTTCTATTTGATAATGTTGTAGTGTGTTTAAGCTATTTTTAACAAAGGATGCATGAAATAAGTTTTAAATCGTTAAAATCTCTAAATTTCAAAGATTTTTTCATTTTGCCAATTCATAGCCAAGTCACAAATAGTGACTGCCTTACCAAGTCCAAGCCAATTCCAAGTTAGGGAACTATGGTCTATATAAACTGTACATTAAGAATTAATACCTTTCTTTTCTCATCAAATTTCACCATTTAATGACTAGTGGAAACTTTTAAACAGGCGGTACAAGGATTCAGGAAAAATACCAAGCTTGAATACAACGAATGGAGGATAAGATGTTTATCTCTCCTATTGTCACTAATTGAACAAACAGAAAATTGTTTAATATGAAACCCAAATGCTGACAAGATCTATCACGAGAGGAATACAAATAAGTAGTCAAGAAAAATTAAAAGAAATAGTCAAAAAAACAATAAAAACATGGACAAGTTTTCAGAAGCATTGCAAAATTTTCATAAAAGATTTTTGAACGAGTCCGCCATACACGATTTTTTTAAACAAAGATCCACATAACGAATTGGAAGAAGAAGAGAAAATGGGAAAGAATGACAATGCATTCATAGCCAGCACACTTACAGATGGTAATGAAAACGATGTGGAGGACAACCTGGCCCCAACTTACAATTGGTAATGTAAAGCAAAATGAGGATTGCCAATCTTGCCTATTGTTTGTTTTCCCTTGCTACCCACTTTGCCCCCTCCCAGATAAATAATAGGCTAAAACATAACGAATAGAAAATGATATCCCTGTTATCATATTTCAGGCAGAAAGAAAATCCTTTGCTTACCTCATACAAAAAACACCTGCAGAGTAAACTCTTGTACCACGTCCATATCATGAGATATGTTTCTGCAATGAAGCATCTATCCATATCCTTGGTCTTTTAATCATATTTTTCAAGTGTGTGCAATTAGGAAGACCATGGATCTTTGAGCTTATAACTGAATAAGTAATTATCTACAAATGGAACAGCAAAACAATTGGCATAATCCAATCCATATGCCTGGCCACGCACAGTAAACTGCCCAATCCAAATCGGTTTGAATTGCAATGTTCCTAAGCCTTGAATCCCACTCAACTGAACCATCGGGAAGGACCAACGCCATCTTCAAATGGCCAACCAGAGCGCCTCCTAGAGCTTTGATCATTGCTAGAGCTTGGTGTATTCTGAGACTCTGTATTGGAGCTAGATGATCGAAGAGGCCATAGAAAGGAGAAAAGACTACGCCGGTGCGCCTGATTCTCACCATCACTAGGCCCACTTTCTCTCCGATTATCAGAACTCGCGTTTCTAACTCCCTCCGCATTACTGTTAGTGAAGTTTACAAAAGATTCACCAGAAAACCTCCCCACTGCAAATCCACCGCCAGGAAGCCTCCATATGGTTAACCCAATCTCCCCTGTCCCAGCTGACGAAGGCGAAGGAGAAGGCGTCTGGGCCTGCTCCTCCGTGGGCATCGCATGGCGGCAGACGGGACATGAATTGTGCTGAGAAAGCCATGGAAGAATACAATCAGAGTGATAGATATGCTTACATGGCATTTCAAGGGCTTGTTCGCCGATTTCGAAGGCATCTTTACAGACGGCACAATGCAAATCGTGGCCCAGATGCTTCTCCGCGATTTGGAAGGCAGGCATGGCGTCCACGGCACTTCTCAAAGCCGGCAGCGCCCCGCAGGCAGCGGCGGGATCGGTATTAGATAGATGTTCAATCAATCGGTCCAATCCGAAGCCCATGAAATACTCCGTCAGATGCGGCGACAATCGCCTGAGTCCTCCAACCCCAGATCCACTGTCGAAATAAACCTCAATGCTCGCGCTCGCAGTCTCTCCTTCTGCTACGTTAGGGTTAGGGCTCGGGCTAGGGTTAGGGTTAGGGTTTCTCCGCAGAATCAACATAGGCGTGAAGGAAAGCCTGCCACGCCCAGGCCTTCTCCTACCCTCCAAATGCCCCAACAGATTCGATATGCAGCCCAACAGATGGTGAGCATGCGAAAGCTGCCGCCTGCTCTCTCTTTGCCCCCTTTCCACTTCCTCCACGAATCCCCCATTGCAATTGGGGCAAACCATGTCCTGCCCGCCATCCAGGTGAACGATGGCATGGCACTGGTGGCACCAATACGCAATTGACATCTCCGATCAAGCGAATCTCTGAATGATTTCAGAGGGCAGAGGGGGAAATGAGTCCCAAATCTGGCGTAAAAAATGGGCTCAAATCCTCTGCGCTACCTAAACGAGGAGTGGCGACGAAAGCAATCCATAAATTCCCAAATAGAAAATTAGTGGAATTGGGTAGGTGCCATTACGCGTACTTCCAAGGGCAATAGAAGTTATCGCGTACCAAAATCCCCGGCTTGAACAGTTGTAAATGGATAACCATGAGCGTCGGCATCGGCACTGGTCAAACATTGTAGATACTCCCCCATTCTACCGCCGGCGAATTGGATTATTCGGGAAACTGGAGGTTTTGATATACGGAGTCCCATTATTTCATAGCAGAGAGGATTATTATGGTGGGTAGCTGTTGGTGGGGAATAGGGCACGGGACAAGATCTGGCCTTGAAATAATCGAGAGCGGGAAAAATTATGGCTGTCAAATTCAATCTCTTCGCGCTCAATTGACCGCTCAAATTCAACCCCCATCGCGCTTTGTAAATCTTCCAATTTCCAGAGGAATCCCCATCCCTCAAAGTACAATTTGAAATAGGGCTACTAAATTTGACATTTGATTCTGTCTTGTCAGTTTATGTTTGGATGTATATCTATTTCTTCCTTCTGAAATATTTGTAATATAAGAATTTTTTTGATGAGATGTGATGCTCTTTATTTTTAGTTCACTATAATCCTTCTAAGATTTAGAACTTCTTTTTAAAATGCTCCAAGGGTCATTAAATCTAGGGTTTGGATTTGGTCAATGGAATAATGGATAAAACATTTATCATAAATGATAAGAATTGACTTGGTTTACCGTGAAAATTTATGTGTTTGGATTTTGAAACAATTAATATTTGTGATTAAATGTAGGTGCATCTGTAAGTATAGGTCAAGTTTTATATTCATTGACTATCACATGTAGGTGCATCGTCTATAAGTTAGACTTTTTTATATATATACTATCATTATATGATTTTGTATCATTTGGATCAAGTTTGAATTTGACATTTGATTTTTATCTTTCTCAAATTTATATTTGAGATGGTTCTTCACTTCAAAGTAAGTATATTTTTTTATAAATGTATAGACTAAATATTTATAATACAAGAAATTTGATTGTATGTCAAAATAAGTAGTGGTTTACTTTTGATCTATTTATGATAAGATTTTATGTTTTTGAATTTTACTATCATCATTTGTAGTCAAATTTGAATGCATTTAGTATGTTGGATAGTCATTTTCATATATAAATAAGTTACTTTATCTAATGGTTGAGGGAGTATAGTTTAGCCAGTAATATTATTATTAATTCTACTGATTTGATTTGGTCAATCAAATAGTGGATACACTTTTTACCATTAAGTGATAAAATTATATATGCATTTGACTTTACATGACAAGAATGTATGTTATTGAATCTTTAATATATAATTATAATTATTATTTGTGGTCAATTGTAGGTACATCTAATATGTTAGACACTTCCATATTTAGGTAACAATTACTTATTGAGTGAACATCATTTATACAACAAATATCATTGAGATGAAAGTCTAAATTTGACATTTGATTGTCTTGTCATACTCATTCTTTTTTAATATAAGTTTTCTAAATATTGATCATATTTTTTAATAGAATTATTTGACATAGAAGGTCATTATATCTGAGATTTGATTTTGTCAATCAAATAATGGACACAATATTTTTATAACTAGTGATTTTATGACAAGACTTTTTCAATAATTGAATTTAACTATTATCATTTGTGATCAAATGTACGTACATCTAAAATGTTGTTAGATGATCAATTTCATTTATAAATAGATGGCTTTTACTAATATATTTTAAATAGAACAAATGTTCATTAACTCTAGGGTTTCATTTGGTCAATCAAATAGTGAATCTACTTTTGACCATGAATAATAGGAACATATGTACTATTGACCATATGTAATAGGAATGATGTGTATTTGACTTTATATAATAACTAGTAGATCATTGCCCCTAAATGTGAAAAGTATTTTCATATTTGTGCAAGTGAAGGATATTCTTTTAATTTTTGCAATAGTTTGTAATGTTTATATTTTTATATATAACATTTTGGGTGCTTTTTTTTTTTCTAATTAGTTGTTTGTAATTTTACTAGTGATTTTATTAGTTTTGATTATAAAAAATGGAAGAAAAGAAAGTGTCAATGTGTGTTATGTTTGAAATATATGTATAGGTGGAGGTACAAGGGAATATATTGTTTTTGATATTTCATTTAATATTTTAAGTAATATGTGTGTCAAAGATAACTTTGATGGGAGTATTTGTGAATGTTTTGCCTATTATTTCAATGAGTGTTTTATTTTGTATTTTTTTACAATGTTTTAGCAAGGTTGAAGAGAGAATGAGAGAGAAATGGTTGAGCAAGAGTGAAGGATGGTATTGAAATATTGTGATAATTTTATTTGTTTTGTCTAGTTTTTGGATCTAGTTATGGCATTGGTTCTATCTTTTATATAAAAGCAGCCAAAACAAGGTGGTTGGCCCTTTACAACAGTGGTGAGACTACCAGCAAAAAATCAACAGACCCCATAATAATTTACATCAAAAACGGAAGTAGCATCATAACAGTAAATAAAAGTACTAGAGTGCATGCTCTTAAAACTAACATAGTTTAACAATTTAACAAAATGCATTTAGCTGGTCAGCACATCATACCACCCATAGCCCATACCTAAGTTCAATAGAAAAACCAAAACCATCAATAATGAATGGAACGAGACAACTGGTAGAGCACCAAAAAACACCAGGCATAGGAAAGGTCACTAACTAGCATCCTTCTTCTTGCCTTTCCCAGCCAAAAGAACTTTGGCCTAGTCCTCCACAAGGAAATTATATTGCAATTTTGAATCTTCTTTCCTAAGGCCCTCCTCCTTCTCGTGAGCCAAAAGCTAGAAGGTGGTCACAGCCGCATGGGTCACCTTCTGAGTGAATTTGGAGAAGAGGGTGAAGCCTTCCTCTAGTGCATGACATCGATCCTGATTTAAGAGTAACAATCACCTCCTCTGCAATACCTAACTTAGTGCCTTGTTGCAATTCCTCAAAGACTTCCTCTTATCTTGCACATCTAGAGTGTTAATGGGAGCCTTTAAGATTTCTAGACAATTATTCCTTATTGGGGAAGAAATAGTGTCAAGGAAAGCTTTCTCAGATTTGGGGTCTTTTTGGTTAGCAACTGATAACAGGGTGAAAGTGGCAGAAATATGAGTGGGGTCTTAGGATGGGTCCTTGGTAGGGTTCTCTGCCTCAAAATCCTAAGTGTCATCAACAATGTCATCTCACTTCTCTCCCTCTTTGTTATCAATATCATCCTTCAACTTCTCCTTATCATCCCCCAAAGTCTTAGCACTCTCCTCCGAATTAGTATCTTCCTCCTCATCCTCATGAGAATGTCTAGTCATTTGTTTGATTCTACCCTCGGTCTTAGCAAGCCTACCCAATCTTCTTATGTTCCCACGAAACTCTTCATCTGAGTCCCCAATCTCCACCTCCACCCTCTTTTAAGTTTTAATTTTTTTATTGGCAGCTAGCTCCAAAACCTAGGTTTTGTTTTTCCTACTCTTGACCAGGGTTTGGCTTGGTGAGAGTTGTGAAGTAGGGGCATAGCTACCACCCACAAACTCTAGATGAAGGGGGGAACCAATGGGGAGGAAATTATCAATGGCTATCACTATGGGAGGCCAAAGGGCTAGGTGGAACTGGAATAAATGAAACATGAGCCCTTGGTATAAAATATTAAAATTAGCCCCTTTATTTTTTTTCTCCCTAACATCCATAACCATCTCTTCTAGGGCATGCATCAGAAAAAGGGAATGCAAACTAAATCCCTATTATGAAAGTAATTAAGCAAAGGGAAATGGTAAAAATAATACACACCATGTCTACCTTCCAGGGTGAGATACTTCATTATGACTAGGCACACATTGTCCCAAGGCTCCAATAACTTATCCCTCCAAAAACCACCACGATACTAGTCTAGGGCTTCATTACCTCTGAAAAAACTAGACAGGCTACCTTCATTTGTCACCTATACGATCTTCTGTCACTTCCTACCAGTTATGTCAAGGCCCGTTGCCATAGCTATGGTCTCCTCATTCACCTAGAAGGTGAAACCATTGATAGTGACCCTCCTATCCTTCTAGCTACTAACAAATTATTTAGAACAATTCTTGTCATAGCTAGCCATAATCTGCAGGTAAGGGACAAACCCCTTTTCCTTCAACATTATCCAGGTTGCCTGCCTTTAGGAGAAATCCTCCATCTTTGTGAGCTCGAGTTTGTTAATGTCCCCACCCATGGAATCCTTCTCCTTAATGATATCACTTTCAACAAGCTTGATAATTTTCATTTGCAAGAAAAACACCATCCAGAAAATCTCAAAAGTAGGGCTAAAAATGGTGTGTCTGCGGTTAAATGGCTTCTTCCTTACACTTCACAAGGATGTAATATCCAGAATGTTTAGGCAGTCTTAAAACATCATTATGGGGAGTGCATATGATTCAAGCATAATTCCTTAATGATCTAACAGTAATAATAATGATAACTTTTTTTGTAATCATCCAATACCGCAAAAAAATGATGCCTCTTTTTTTAAAGTAAAGGTTATTAATTTCTTTGCTTTTTTTGTGCCCTTGTGTGATGAAATCCACATAATTGTTCCTCACAAAATGTCTTTTCAGATTTAAGGTGATCTTAACCATCATATTAGTGGAAAGATTGCCAAAAATGCTGGTTCTCCAAATTTGGATAGTCATCAAACATAGTTTAGAGGGGTCCTTTCCCTACTAATGAGGGAATTTATATAGTTTGGTAGCATTTCAATACTCGTCTAGCTTTTTAGGCTATCCAAATCAAATCCCAAGGCTGTCATAGCATTTGCCACCACATTGCCTTCCCTGAAAGTGTGTTATAACTCATATTGATCAAGGGCCATAAGGAATTGCCAAATGTCCCCCAAGATGCAATGTATAGCCCAATCCAGTTGAGCATGCCCTTGGACAGAGTCAATGATGAGTTTAGAATCACCTTCTATGGTTAACTTCCTAAACTTCCTCTCTACAAAAAATTTTAGACCGCAAAGTAAGACAATGAGCTCTACCACATTATTGGTTCCTTGTCCTAAATTCCCCGAGTAGGCTAACAACACTTCTCCCCTAGCATTTCACAACACACCTCTAGCTACCGCAAAACCATCTCTAATCGCACCATCAAAGTTGAGCTTGATAGTAGACATGGTGGGAGGGATCCAATGGGTTCTTTTTCTTGCTAAAATTTATGAGTTGTCAAAGTGATGGAAGTTGGGGAGAATGTTCCAATTTCTAGCAATCTCCCCATCTTTCATGCTTGAGGGTTCCTATGGTACTCTGAACTTAGCCACCATGACATTCTTCGTAACAAGCTTCCTTAATATCTCTCCACTACCTCCTCCCCCTTTCTTCGTCCCTGAAGACCTAATTATTCTTCTCCTTCCAAACACCCCAAAAACATGTGGGGAGAGGATATTCCAAAGGATTCAAAGTCAAGGGTGGTAGAAGGGGCAATTCCAGTTCTCCACAAATTGTTCCATTACTATGTCCATGACCCAAACCAATGGGAATTTACTCCAAATGTAGGACCATACCCTTAAAGTATGGGGGCATTCAAGAAAAAGGTGCACTATGCTTTCATCTTCCTCCTTGCAAAGATAGCATTTGTTAGTAATTGGTATGCCTCTCCTCCTTAGGTTGTCAGTAGTTGAGATCTTGTCTTGCATGACCATCCACCAAAAGAAATTAACTTTTGGCAACAAATGAATATTTCAAATCTTTCTCCTGCTATTAGGGATCTAATCCTTTTCAAATATAAGGTGGTAGGCAGATTTAATTGATAACTAACCATTAGTCCTCCTGTCCCAAACCACCTTATCAGGCTGAGCATGCAAGGGAAGTTTGTGGTAACTAATCATTTCCTCCAATTTTATAACCAAAGGGTCCTCTCTATTAGGAATATCAGTAGTGGATAAATGTTTCCATTTCCTTTGGGCATCAATATAGATAGCCACCTTCTCCCCTGCCATTCTTTTTAAAAGTTCCTAAAGACCACTAAACTTGTTGTAGATCAATGGTTTTCCCCCAGCCAGTTGTCCTCTCGAAATCTTATTTTTTTACCATTTCCCACCAACCATCTCACCCCTTTCCTCAAAAGGGACATGTTCTTAAGGATGTTATTCCAAACCTAAGAGTTTCTCAGGAGCTCATTATTGAGGAGATTATACCTAAAATGGGTGTTGGCAAGGTATTTGGCACTCATGATTCTCTCCACCCAGTCTTGTTTTCCTACAATCTCCACCCCATTTTAGTGAGCAGTGCTTTATTCAGATCAACAATTCTTCTTATTCCCAACCCCCCCACCCTTATCTCTAGGTTTACAAGCAATCTCCCAATTAACAAGGTTCACTTTGTTTCTCTCCTCTGTGCTTGACCATAGGAAGTTCCTTTGTAGTTTTTCAAGTTTTTCAGCTATACTCTGATTAATCTTGAAAATGGAAAGAAAGTAGATAGGCATTCCTTGTAGAGCGCCACCAATAGTTGGAGTTCCCTCGCATTGCTAAGGAATTTACCTTTCCACCCAGCAAGCTTCTTATGTTTCCTTTCTAGTACAGTGTTACAGAATGTGGTGGAGACATCCTTGATCATCAGGGGGAGACCAAGGTAGATGTCCAAGAGGTTCATAGAGTAACATCCCAGAATATTTTTAACCTTAACCTGCAAGACTTCAGGATTGCTAAAAAAATAGACCTTACTTTTTACCAGGTTAATTTGCTAACCTAAACAATCCTCATAATTAGTAAGTAGGTTCCTCCAAGCTCTAGCCCCCTGGATAGAGGACTTGCCAAATAGGAAAGTTTCATCCACAAATTTTTGTATTACCTCGGGAGATAATACAATAGTGGGTTGGATTCATTTTAATTCCTGCCAACATGCTAACCAACCTACCCAACACTTCAACCACCATAAAGAAAAGGTGAGGGATAGAGGGTCACCCTATCTCAGGCCTTTGCCAACTTCAAAGTTACCTCGGGGGGTCCCATTGAGCAACACCTCATATTGTGTAGTTTCCACCATATTTCTTATGGCATTCACTATGTCCTTTTTGAACCCCACATGTTCCAACATATCATATAGGAAGGTCCAGTTGACTCTGTCATTGGTTTTGTTGTTCAAAATGTTCATTGTGGTTGATTCACTATTAAGATAATTTGTGCTATGTGATGTGGATTATTATAGAATTTTGTATTTATTTTAAAATTTTAAGGTTTGTTGTTTTTTATATTAAAAGTAACATAACACGAGTGTTGCTTCTTTACACAATGACCCAAAAGGTGTATAATAAGCAGACAAAACAACATCAATATATTAATAAATGACTTTGAATATCAAAAATATCAAAATGATATTAACAACATCATCAACAAAACTATAACCTATCATCTAAACTAAAAGTCTTGTGAAAAAGGCCCCATAGGACCATCAACAATATTGCCATCAAGTAATCTACTAAAAACATCAAAACAATAACTAGTAGCTACTTTTAAAATATTATAATAGTGCCAACCATGTACATTAATAACAAAAAACACAAAGAGCATAAGGGACCTCATCCCGAGTGTGCTCCTTTGGAACTTCACCCCACTTTCACAATACATTTGATCCTTCTTTAGTAAAAAATTTAATAAACTCCTTGTAGTTATATCGTTTCTACCATTTGTTCCTAGAATCATCTTCTTCTTAAGATACAAAGAGATCTCTAAGATCAACATTACTTGTAGGTTGGATATGAAGATGTTAGCAATATCCATATTTGATCTTTCCTTGTCTAGTGACAAAGCCACGTTCAACAAGATGTACCAACAATCTAAATTTTTTGTTCCCATTACCATCATCCACCAACACACTCTCCTCCATTAGAATAGTTTTCACGTTATGAGGGAGAAAGTCAATGTTCTCCAACATATAATGCCTTATAAGTGTAAAGACATTGCTCCCATAGAATCCACAACTTTATTACCTTCCTTATATGAATGAAGGCCCAACAAAATATTTCTTATATCCCCCATGATACACTCTATAAACCAATTGGTTTTAATAAGCCCTTGAGAAACATCCAATATAATTTTAGAATCCCCCCTCTATAATAAGAGCCTTGATTCCAATGGAGAGAGAAGATTTGATTCCCAAATATAAATCCAACCATTTATTTGGTTATTGGTGGAGACGTTCAAGTTACTAGTAAAGGTAGAAATCAATTCGTCATTGGAAGAACTAATAGTGCCACAAAAACATTTTTACCAAAAGGATTGTGATTACTTATGCTTTCATTTTATATCTCCACAAGTTATCTTATTGACGTATCATGTGACATTGGTTCATCGATAGCATTGAACGCCTTTGTATCCTACCTCAAAACACTTGAATTAACATACATGAGAGTCAAATCCTTACTCGTATTAATCATACTCTTAAGTTATCCTATATTTTCAAAATAAAAGAATCGGCTTTAAATCTATGAGCATGCACAATATACTACAAGCCATCTTTAAACAAATTATAATGATTCTTCTCTTAATAGAGAAATCCATTTTGATCAAACAAATAAGGGCTTCCAAGCACTCTTCAACAAATATCCAATGGAAACACATTAGAATGTACCTTATCCATAAATGTGCTTGTGATCACGAATCACAAGGTGCATTTCTTTGTTATCTACAACTAACCATTCTCACAAATCTAACCTCGTAGATAGGGTTTCTTATATGGTATGGGAATTTCTATTTTTGGGATCTCGATCTCGATTTATTTTAGAACCCACTTCTTTATGCTGTGGATCATCCTCTTGGCATAGGATATGAATTGGGATATGCATGGGAAACTATGGAAAGGGTTAAATATTTAGACATGAAGGAGATTGACTTTGGATTAGGTTATTTGAAATGATATTTTTAGGCATTAGAGGATATGGTGGTGATGGGAATAGAGTTTTGGTGCACTTGGATATGCTATTTATGTGTTGTATTGATGTCAAGTTTTGTCATTGATGATAGCATATATTTACATGATCATGACAGACAAATATTCTATAAAATGGAGGGAGATTATTGGCATAAGGAAGTTAGCATATAATAGGTTAAGCTATGAAAGCTTGGGATTAATCTTGATGGGAATCATGATACTGAGAGAGGGGGGGGGGGGGGGGTGAATTAGGATCTTTTAAACTTTTCACTCATAAAACAATTTACTAGATTCATACCTAATCCATCTCATATCTTAGATCTCATACCACAAACTCATAAAATTGTAATGCTAAAATGAATTCTGTCTAAGCATAACAACCATGAAAATATCAACACATAACATAATGATTTTGGTTATCCAGAAACACTTCAAGATGGAGGTAAAATTGGGGTGGGGATGAAACTCACAAATCTTTACTAGTGCAACAAAAAAAAAAAAAAAACCTATTGTTGATCTCCTTTTTGTTTTGACAAGGCAATGATAAAACACTTAAGTCATACTCTAACAGAATTATAGTGCGAGATGAGTGCAAAGAGTGAGTCGAGCATAAGTTGTCAGACAATGCATGTTGAGCAACATACTTAGTTAGTGTTGAGCACCAGTGTGTGTCGAGAAGATAGTATGTGTCGAGCAAGTCTATACACGTCGAGTGATTCAGGTGTTAAGTAAATAGTGGATGATGAGCCATTCAGAAGTTGAGTTACAACATTGAAGATATAATGAGTGTCGAGCATCAGAGTCTTTAGGTGCCAACTAAATAGTTTTTGGCATAGTTGTTTGTAATGGCACAAACTTCTATGTAAACCGTTTTTGGGTTGACCTAACAATTATTTTATGATTCTAAAAGATAAGGATGGATGTATATTATGAATACCTAGGCATGACATGCAACCAATTAGAAAAAGGGATGTTTTAAGTCACAATATGGATCAACCATAGCCATTGATTCTAACCTAACCCTAGTCCACCTATGTTTACTTAAGAAGAAAAACCCTAAAAGAGTTTGTAATATGAGGAATACGCAAGGAGATTAATGTTAAGTGTAGAGAGGGTATTCATGGTGACTAAGGAGGTTGAGACAAAGGGATGAATTACAGAATTAGTTAGAGAGAACATAACAAAGCAGAGAAAGAGTAGAGGAGATATATTTGATCAAAGAGGATCAAGTATTCATGAGGAAAGAGAAGATCTGACATCTAGCAGTGAGGTGGTAATCGAAGGATCATGTTGTTGAATCATTATAATAGGTGATAAAGAGAAAATCTCCTAACAAAGTAGCCTTAACAGGTTTTGAGTTCTGATAGGCTCTTGTAAAATCTCTTAACTGAGTGCTTACTTCATTGTGAGTTAAAATCCTCTAATAAGGTGAGACCTAACAATCTTTCTAGCCTTTGACAGGGTAGATCCCTTATAGGATAGATCATATTTTATGATCAAACAATTGTAACCATAATTGGGTACACTTTACAACTGTAGTAGTGAAGATTTGTGGGTGTCATCCCCACCCTAGTTTTACCTTCTCTTTGGAGGGTTTCTGGGTAACCAATATCTTGTGTCAAATGTTATTTGCTTTATGTTACATTTGAAATGCAGGGATAGTTATTTCATTTTACATATTGGATTATGAGATGGATGTGTGGTGAATATATTTTGGTTAAAAATTTTAAGTGTTGATTCACACACCCCCCCCCCCAACCTCTCAAAATACACTTTTCCATTAAGTAATTCAAATAATCGGTATCAGTCTAATTATTGGAAAAGTACATTGACAATCAAAAGATTAAAATACAACTTGTCCTACATTAGTTGAATGAAGCAAGAGATGTGTTGCAACAATCATTGAAGAAAAGAAAAGAATTAGCCATGCAAAAAAATGACACGCAATACAAAGAGATTGACACTGCTAGATTATTTTCAGAAGGAAACTCTAAAGAGTTTTATTCATCAATTACGAATCTAATGGAAAAGAATGGAGCCCTAAACGAAGAAGTCAAGAATATCAAAAGAGAGAAAGAGATGCAATCAGTATTGCTATGTGAGATGAATGAAAACAAAAAAAGTAGAAGATGGCAAAGTCATGATTGAAGAAGACAAAAGGATATTGTCTAATAGACTTGAAGAGAAGACATCAAATATACAAAAGCTTGCCAATATGCAATTAGATACAATGAATCAGTTGATGACTGCTAATCATGAATTGAATGGAAAGGATATTGAGATCCCAACCTTGAAGTCGTAGAATGACCTACTACAAAATGAATTGAAAGCTGAAAGAGAAAAGCTTAACAAGCCAAGTGAAGCCATAAAATATTTTGAAAAATTTATGAAATCACCAAGACCTATCAATGGTACTATTGGATTGGGTTACACTACTATTGAATAAGGAGAATCATCTAGAAGTGGCGAACTACGAAGAAACAAAGGTAAGAACAAAAAACCCACTTGTTGTAATCGTGGAAAGCTAGGTCATACATCTAATGTCTGCAAGAGTAAAACTATCAACCAAAGCCTTAAGCAAAAAACACAGAGGAAATTGCTACAATTGCAACAAGCAAGGACATCAAGCATATGAATGCAAGACCAATACCATGAACACTCAAAGATTTGAAGGATGCTGCTATAATTATTAGAAGCATGGACATAAAGTATATGAGTGCAGATCCAAGCCTAAATGGTCATCAAACAAACAAGCCAAGGTAAACCATAATGGAAATTCTTACAATTGGGATTACAACACAAGGTACAGTTGTCACTATTGTCAAGAGTATGGAAATATTCCTAAGAATTGCATAAGAACACATTTTAGAAGTGACTACAGTAGATGGTTGAGTAGTACTACATTCTTTAGTTGTTTGAAGACTGGTCATGTTAGCAGAAATTGTCTAACAAGGTCACCAACACCAAGCAGTAAATCTAGCAAGGTTAAAGAGAAGATTGATGTTGAAAAGGTAGAAGTTTAGATGAACAAGACACAGAAGAAGAGAGAAGATTGCAACACATCAAGTCAAGATGAGGTCACTTCATCTAATGGATTAGGTGATCACATCACCCCCAGCTAGGCAATCAAAAGGTATGTGTGGGACTCATATTTAAAATTTATATTATGCATTAGTTCTAAGAATCTGAGATTTGAAAGCATTACATATGCATGAGTTAAGATGCAATGGAGTGATTGGAACCTGAAGAAAATCTTTAGTTTTATTATTTTCTATGTTGTTGTCGAGCATGGAAAGTTTCACAATTGTTGTCGAGCAAAGGAATTATGTTAGTATTGGCCAAGCTCTCTATGTAAGCCAAGCGTAGTGGAAATCATGTGTAAGCCGAGTGAGTTGGAAACCCTATGATAGTCGAGCTTACAGTTATGTAAGCACTAAGTATTTATTATCAAATTCCAAGGGTTATATAGTCATTTCTTGACTCATTTGCATTCACTAGTAATCAAAGAGAGCACAAAGAGCACAAAGGAAAATTGCAACAAGAGATTCTAGCATTCGCAAACTAAATTTGACTACAACTTGACAAAATTCATCAGATTGAAAGGCATTTAACTAGTGTCAAGGTATGTTGTTAAATTTTTAACAAACCCTAAGTAGTCAAGATGGCAGCCAGCTCTTCTGTAAATGTTAGGAAGGAATGAAATGAAGTTTTTAATGTTAAATTAATTAGCAATGATGTGAGACAACTACCTTTCTAAGAAATACTTGAAATAACATACAAAGGAGACCATTTTGGTGCGTTATCGACGATACCACCAAAATTTCTCATGATTCAGAATGTTAGGTGTTGTTATACATGAAAAGTTGGAAGTATAGGAGACATGGAGATAAGGGAATTATACAACAAACTTTGTGAGAATGGAGTCTTGAGGGAATAAAATAAAATTGTAGAGAAGAAAGGGTTGACCCATGCCCTAGATTTTCCTAATGTATTCAAGACAAAATAGATACAAATTATGCTTAGTTGAATACATGATGGCTACATATGGTTAGAGAATTGATCAATTAAGATCATTAAAAGGATTATTAACCGAGTAACTGGGTACCCTACCCTAGACAGACCTAAGAGCATGCATAGTGATGCAAAGGAGATAATAGAGAAAAATATAGGTGTCATGTGGAATAAGAGAGGGATGTCTATTAATTCAATTTTAGACCCACTAGTTGCCTTTGCAGTGAGAGTGATTGCTCACAAGTTCTTCTAGTCTAGCCAACTAAATAGTGTATCATGTATGGTAGTTGATTTGAGATACAAGATAGTGAAGAGAGATCACACCTATGACCTTGCCGAGTTACAACTTCAACAACTATCTGAAAACTTGGAGGTCGTAAGGAAAACAAAGAGTGCATCTTGCAAGTTTGGTTCTCTACTTGTCTACATATTCTTTTATGTGCAGAACACTTTTCCTACTTTTGGTAAAGTGGTGTGGAAGTCAAATAGGCCAGTTACACTTCAAAATGTAGAGCTCATAGAACAACTTGGAGAGAACTTTGAGTCAGTAATGACCATCTATTTTGAGGATTTTAAGAAATCCATGTAACAAAGATTAAGGATACCTGTGTCACCAGTGGAACACCATTACAATGATGTTTACTTCCTAGTGGATGCAAATTACACATATGTGTAGGAAGTTATACTTAGGGTCAGATGGCTAAAGCCCTTACCATATGAGATCAATTTAGATGAGGCATCTATATCTATTACAACTCTACTAGTAGAAGATAATGATAAAAGTGCCACCTCATTTGGTAATTACAATGAAGCCAAGTCTAGGATCACTCTAAACTTGTAAAAAACTTTAGTGATAAGAAAGAAGAATAATCTTGTGAAGAAGCTAAAGGAGAGATTTGGCAAAGGGGGAGAAGAAGAAGAAAATGAAGATGATGAAGAGGAAGAACAAGACCAAGCCCCATTGGCACTAACTCTAGGCCAAGGAGAAGATCAAGATGAAGAAGCAAAAGGTGCCAAGGAAATACCTCAACTAGCTAAGAAGAAGAGGAAGGCAAGGGAGCCAAAGGTGAAGAAACCTAAGAAGCTTGTGAAAACTTCACAATAGAAGCCAATAATACCTTCCACTAAGTCTAACACAAGGGTAGCGACCAAGAAAATCAAAGAAGCTAAAAATCCTAAGGGTAAAAGAATTATTACCTCAGCTAAGTTGAGCAAGCCCGAAAAGAAGACACACAAGAGGTTAAGGAGGAAGTATACTACAGAAGTTGAGTCAAATGAGGAGAGAAAAAATTTAGATGACCTGAGCTAATTCAAGGTGGTAAGCCACAATCTCTCCTCTAACTTGGACAATTTGTGTGACAATGTAAAGTTAAATGCAGATTTATTTGGTTTTGCACACATTGATTTTGATAAGTTAGGAAAAGTTTATCAAAATAAAATTGAGGAAGCCATATATGATATGATGGCTACATCAAATCAACTCCTCTTGAGATTGCCAACTCACTACCCAAGAGTCTATATGATCGAGTTGAGCAAAAATGGCAATTCAGCTTACAAACTAAAAGACAAATCAAGGAAACTACACTAGACAAGTGATACCTGAACTGGATAATAAAATGATGAATGAGGCTATGGAATTGCATAAAGGCAAATTTACTCTAATATACAAGGCATTCCATATTTTGAAGAAGAATATAGAAGATGTGGTAACTAAGAGTACATTAATTTAGAAAATTATTTATGGGTTATCCACTAAGGCAATTACTAAGAAAGGTGAACAAGAGGCAATAGAGACTGCAAAAGTGGTACCAGTCAAGGATGGTAATGTGGGAGGCACTAAGGAGACAACAAAAAAAGAGCCACAACTGATGATGAGTAGAAAGATGATCAGAATGTACCAGATATACAAGTGTCAAGTGTCAGTCCTCCACATGTAAACCAAGTGAGTCAACATGACTCAATACAAATAAGGGATGTTCCTAATATTTTGGCTTAGACCATTAATCCTTTGACTAAATAATACTTGAAGAAGATTCTGAAGGACTCTACCATGACAACTAAACTATGCAACAATCATGTGTTGGTGAGAGTAGATGAGATTGAGAAGGCAAAATTGGCATATGCAGGGGAGAAACCAAAAGACACATCTAATGTGCCCCTTAATCTACAGATGCAAAAGAGAAAGTAGATCAAAGTGCAAGCACTGAATAGGCAAGTGTTACAACTGAAACACAAGTTACAATCCCTATAGTGATATTTCATATGAAAGAGGCAATGACACAAAATGTAGACACATTGGTGCCAAACATTCCAAGAAAGAAAGCCATATTAACTATTGAGAAAGATGGAACTAAGGTTCACATAGGTCAGGAAGCTAGTCTTGCACCTATTTCACAAATTCAAAGTGAAGCACAATAGGAAGAGATGAATAAAAAAGATAAGACTGAAGAGCTAAAGGTGACTACTGCACTAGAGGAACAAATAGCCATATAGACTTTGGTTACCCTACTAGTTTTTGTTGCTCCTCCCAGTAGTTAAGCTCTTCAAAGGTTGAGTACAAATGTTACACCATTGCAAGTACCAATGCCAAGTGCAAAAATATCAAGGAGCCATGATGATACATCTTTTGGAGAAGTGAGCTTAGATGAGGTGATTGCATTACCAAAGTTTGATCTTAATACAATAACCATAGAGCATATGAGCATTCTACAAGAAGCTCTACAAAGGAAAAAATAGCAAGACTTGCTACGAAGGAAGCATAAGTAGAAGCATGTGCTTCATGACATTGAAGACATATTTATTGATGCTTTCAGCCTTCCAGAGCCAAATGAATAGAAACCTATCATTGAGCATCTTGTAAACATTGTTGATAAGGTTAGAGGTGAAGACTTGGATTCAAATGTAAAATTATTAGAATGGTCTGAGAAAAAATTTCACTCTAAGGTTTTTTTAAACCACTTTGTTAAGAGATTTTCCCTTACTCAATTTGTCAAAATTGATTTAGTATTTGATCCTTCGGTCTTCTTTAAAATTTGTTTACCTATCCCCTCTCTTCAATATCTCAATATGATCTTGTTATCTGATATCTCTATTATGTCCTTCATTGCTAGGTTGCTTTGTCTAATATCCTTTTAGACTTAGCCTTCCTTGCTCTATTCTAAGCTTGATTGTTCCTTCACTTCTTCTTCTTGCTTCCACACTCACTCTCTCCTCTCTTTAGTTTAGGGTTGGAATCCTTATTAAATAGATAATCATAGAAAGTTATGAATCTTACTCAATGATTCATATTTCATCCTTTTTCCATTTTACCCTTTTGAATTTTTGATTTGTCAATCTATTTTTCTTGGGACTAACTCCTTCTAAAAAAATGTGTAGTGTGCTCTTTAATTGTCTCTACAATCTTTTAATGTTGTGTAGAAGTCGGCTAAAATGATTTAATAAATGTTTGTGCCATTACAAACTCATATGTCAAAATTGGTTTACTCGACACTTGAATGTTCTGACCCTCGATCATAACTAACATGCATGTTGTCACTTAGCTTCTATACACTTGACATATACTGATTCCCTTGACATTAATTTTCCATCGACTTAGTTTCCACTATTTTTCTCAACTTATATGTTGGCTCGATCTCTATTGGGGTGCTCGCCAACCTTTGACTTGCTCAACATGTAATGAAATATGAACAAGTTCTTTGTAGCTTGGCCTTCTCTGGATGGCCTAGTCACAATGATAACCATCCAACTCTTCCTTGGAAATGACTAAGTGTTGGACACTAATAGGCAACACAGGCTTAGAGATCAACAATCTCCCCCTTTACACAAGTGTCAATAAAACTTTGTCATGACTTAGCTCTCCTTTCAAAATTAAAAAATAATGCTCCCCCTTGGACTGTAAATCGATCTTCAAAACTTATCTCTACAATACAATATATATATGTATGCGAACTCTGATGCTGACTCATCTAATAATGTTGTTTCTGATTTCTATCTCCCCCTTGTGTCTGTCATGGTGATTTCCCCTTGTTTATGTCATGAGAATATTTTTCCCCTTGTTTTTGTCACTTATGGCTTGGGGCTTTCTAGGGTCAGTTTGTATTTATCCAAAAAATGTTCAACGACTTGCCAAAATTTCTTCAAGTTCTTTATTCCATCTATCTCTTACTAATTCAATGACTTGGATGTGAATCTCTAGCTGAGCAACTAGATCAATTAGGCTCTCAACAATTGGAAGATGTGGATCTTTCTATGTTAAAGTTTGATCTACAAATAATTACCTTTGAATTATCTCCAAACGAGGTAGTAACATGAATTGAATTGAAATCAATTTGTTCCTTATGCCAATATCTCTAGCCATTAACTCAACTAATCTTTATTGATCAAATTTCAACTTATTGTATGAAGGTGAGCTTGAACTTGTGTTCTTTCTCAATGAAATTGTACATGCCTTCATATATGTATGTATTAGCTCAATAGAATGTTGATTCTCCAATGTGAAGAATTCAACATCATATAGTTTCATATATAACTTCCTTCCAGCTAAGTGGTGAGGTTGGAAAGCTCAACTTGCCTAATTACAACTTCTATCGAGACTTTCTCCAAAACTTTGTGCTCAAAATTATTTTAAGACCATCTCATCAATCTATCATTGGTCTCCATATCTTCTATATGAACTTTATCAACTATATACACTAAGGGATCCTATTTCTCCTATTTTGTTCATTATCATGGCTAAATGTATTGGAAGTTGATTGAGAGGAAAAAACAAGAAGGGAGACTTAAAGGGATTAAACCATCTTCGAGGAGTGCTTCTTTTTACATCAGCAGTTTGTGGATGATACTATTATGGGAGGGGAGGCTTCTATTAAGGAGGCTAAAGTGATCAAGGAAATTTTGGATTTGTATATTAGAGGATTAGGACAACTTATTAATTGGGAGAAAAGTTTGATCTTCTTCATTAATACTTCTAAGGACAGACAAAGGAAAATAGCGAGAATTCTTGGGTGTGGAGTGGGTAAGCTCCCTTGTACTTATCTTGGTCTCCCCATGGGTTCAAAACCCCCTTCTTTCTAGAATGGGATTCTTGATAGGTTTAGAAAGAAGCTGGTGGGGTGGAAAGGGGCTTCTCTTACTCAAGCAGTCAAATGTTTTTTGGTAAAATCCACTCTTCAGAATCTCCTGATGTATGCAAGAGAATTTCTTTGGTCTGGCCTTGAGGATCAGAATAGATATCCCCTTGTGGCGTGGGATAATGTTTGTCTTCCAAAGTGCTATGGGGGCCTGTGAATTAGGAAATTAAAGCATCTTAATAAGGCTCTTCTAGCTAAACAAGTATGGCACATTTTTAGTAGCACAGGGGAATAGAGAGATAATTTTGTCAATAAGTATATCAGAAGACCTACTATTCAGTTCCTACTCAATAATGAAGACATCTTGAATGTATCGGTCATTTGGAATGGAACCCTTAAGGCAAGGGATTTGACCAAAGCTAAGATTAAGTGGAAAGTGGGTAATGGTGAGGACATTCTATTCTAGCATGATAATTGGTTGATTCGAGGCCCCCTTATAAATAATCCCATCTTTGAAAACTAGTCAAATGTTTGTATTAGGAAATTTGGTTTGAAAATCTCTGACTACAGAACCAACTAGGGTTGGAGAGACCTATCTCTCATTTCAGATGACCTCAAGCCAGTTTTGATAATGTTGAACTCTTTGATTCTTAATAACAAGAGGGATGAGGTTATTTGGGGAGACAACCTAGATGGTTGTTACTCGGTTGCATCAGGATATAACTCTCTTTGGAGCTTGAATGAGAAGCCCCCTTGGGCTAAAGTCTAGATTCTTGGTCTTACCCTAAAGATCAATATCTTTTTCTTGTTGGCTTTACAAGAAAAAATCCTTACCTAGGATAATTTAATTAAAAGAGGACATTATATGCCTAATATATGTATTATGTGTAAAAATTAGATGGAAACAACTAATCATTTGTTTATCCATTGTTCTTATTCTAGGGAGGTTTGGGATAGTTTATCTAAGAATCTTGGGGTAAGTTGGTGCAAGCCAGACAATGTTCTAGATTTCTTTTGCCAATGGAATAGTATGTTTAAAGGAACTAATCTACAGGATTTAAGTACCTGGACTTTGCCTCATTTCTGTTGGGGAGTATGGAAGGAAAGAAACAATTGAATCTTTAGAGAAAGAGAGGAACTTGCTTTTGTTTTGACAGACAAGATATATAGAGGCATGGAGGAAAATTATCAAGTAAGAAAGGGGGGAGATTTTGAAAGTGGCAGTAAGAAGAAGGATAAAGAAAAGGACGGGAGGGCTAAAAGACAAGAGGTGAAATGGTTGCTCCCTCTGGAGGGATGGCATAAAGAAAATTTTGATGGTGTGGCCAAAGGAAAGCCTGGACCTTCGATTTGTGGAGGTATCATCAGAAATAGCTATGGTGGAGGGGAGGTGACTTTTTCTCATCCATTGGGATATTAGACAAACCATTATGCAGAAGCTAGTGCTACATGCCACATGGTGAAATTAGCTTTGGACAAGGGAGTTAAAAAATTATGGTTGGAGGCGGATTCATATAACACAGTAAGGTGTATTAAAGGGATTACTCAACCATCATGGTCAATTGAAAATATTATTGATAAGACTCGCTCCCTTCTTGATAATTTTGAAAGTGTCCACATCACCCATGAATATAGGGAGGCAAACTTCGTGGCGGACTGGTTTGCCAACAAAGCAGTCAAGCAAGAAAAGGGTATGATTTGGAATTCTGACAAAAATATTCTGGAGGAGGTGAAAAGCCTAATTGAACTGGACAAAACCCAAGTTTGTACGATGGATATCTAACTGTCATAATGGCATTTAATGAGAGTTGGGGTTTAAGTAATTATAATAATGACATTTATAGAAAACACAATCAAATGAGGTTATTGGTGTCACCTCGACACATTTCTTGGGTCAATTTCTCTCTCTTTCTTTACCATTTTGGGGGTAAAGGTAGACATTTTAGCAATTATCACAAAGGTGGCTATCAGGGTTTCCAAAAGTTGGAGAAGGGTTATCAAAAGTTGGGATTTATGATAATTGTGAGCATTGAGAACTTAGAGATGGTAGGGGAAAGAATAAGGAAGGACCTTGTTGGTGAAGTAGAGAAATAGAAGCACAGGATGAAAGTCTGGGAAAAGTTAGAGAAGGGTGGTATAGCCAACTACATTTCAAAACTTCATGGTTTTGACCCTACGGTCACTAATAGTATGGTGGATTCATGAAAGGACAAAAGGATGAAAGTAGACAGGGTCTTGTTTCAGATCACTGAGGAAATTATTTCTTTGGTAACTGAAATTCTGGCAGAGGGGATGAAGTTGTTTAGGGAAAAGAAGATGTCAGCAAATGCTATGAAGGAATTTGTGAAGAACACAGAGGAGAGAAATGAACTGGTAAAGTGTGGAACTTACTACGAAATGGATTCTATTAAGAAGCTATGGAAGTATGTTTTATGGGCCATAATAGAGTATATTTCTTTGGAAACTAGATTTGATAGAGTAAGAACACATCACTTCGTTTTACTCAATCACTTTCACTATGGTGTCAAGATTTCATTCCCTTTCTATTTATATACGTCAATGTGTAAGAGTATTTATGGTCATAAGAAGAAACCCTCAGTGAATTCACCCCTTCATGAGGGGTTATTGCTTCTAATTTATGAGCATTTCAAGGCTCACACTATAAGCAAAACCCCCCTGTAGGGTGCATATGCTTCTGTAGATACAAGAAGCTCTAGTTTCTCATCTGATTCGAAGGATGTCCAAAGTATTAGTTTGGAGGGTGAAGAGAACATTTCTCCTGCGAAAAATGCCAAGGATTCAGAAAAGAAGTTGCCTTCATCAATAAAAACCCCAAGTAGGAAGAGCCCTAGAGGCCATGGGTCAAAATCATCTAGACAGGTAGATGAAGAGTATAATGAGGAAGGGGATGATATGAAAATTTATGAAGAGGGTGAAGAGGAGGCAAAAACTAAGTCAGTAAAGCCAGTGGCTAAGAAACAAAGGAGATCAAAAGAGAAGGATGTTGAGGGGATTGTGGATTATGGGCCGAAGCTTCCTACTATTCCTCTTGCCCCTATTCATCCTTGGGAACTAGACATGGAGAAGAAAAATGGTGAGGGAGGAGAGGTGGTCATTATGGATAGGCACGTGGCCTAGAGAAACGTTAATGTTAGAATGTCCAAAATGGGTATAGTAAGAGAAGTAATGAACCCGCAAATTTTAGAAGAAAAACATGGTTAGTTCCAGTTAGAGGACCTCATTGATCTAGCAATGGCAGCCATAATGGATAATGCGAGGAAGACTGGTATGAATTTGCTTAATAATGCTAGGAACAACATGATTGACAATTTTAGGTTGATCAAATGGCTTTACCATGAGTTGGAGGAGTTCATCGGAAAAATTGGCCAGCTTGAACATAAAAGGAAGATGCTAGATAGTGGGAATGTCAATAATCAGGGGGATCATCTTAGTTTGGTTAAGAAGAGAATCCATGATTTGGAAAATTACAACCATAATATGACAAATCAGATGCTTTCCATTTTGACCTATATCAATGATAACATCTCATCCCTTACTGGAATGTTGAAAACAAGGGTTCTTTTGGATGAAAATGAGGAGAAGGATAGAGAAAGAGCCAGGATGGAAGAGGAAGTGACTACTGACATTACCTTCAGTAGCATGGAGTAGGATAGTCAGTAGAAGTAGGACTAGGTGGCTAAGGAGATTCACAAAGCCCATGAAGCAGCATAAATGATGTAGGAGTTGGAGAGAAAGATAGAGGAACAACAATGGTTTTTCTTTTCCTATCTTTTGGAATGAATGATTGTTGTAGTGTTTTTTGTCCAGTAGGTTTGTTAGTCTATTGAACTAGCCTCTAGGTAGGCCTTTGTTTTTTGGCTGGGCTTTATCTGCTTATTATTAGCCTTGGTTTTTTGTTTGTCTATTAAACTGGCCCTTTGATTGGCCTTCATTTACTGGTCGGGCTCTTACTGCTTATTATCAGCCTTATGATGTGTTTTAACTCTTGGGTTTCAGGATCCCTATAAAACCTATTTTTCTTATCAAAAATTATATACACTAGCTAGTCCAAAATTAGATGTTGCACATTAACACCAGAAATCTTAAATGCATCAACAAAGATGTCATTTATACTATACAATACCTATTTCTTTTTGTGTTCTCTTCTCAACTGTTCTTTCTTTGTCTTGGGACTTAGCAAGGTTTGCAATTCTTGCATTTGTTCTAGGGTCATATTATTTAAGTCATACATAGGTAATGTGCTTACCTCATCCAAACTCAGTTTCCTCTATTGTATCATATGTTTGTGTCATTATCTCCGATCGAGGGGTGTTATCACTAGGTAGTGATATTTTTAGTTGTTTTCCCTTTACACTCAATCTAGGTGTCTTCTCTTGTTGAGTTGATTTACCCTATTGTGTAGGTATAACATATAATGTCTCTATTAGCACAACACTCAATAATTGTACAAGAGCACTTTTTGGGCTAAAGTGGTCTCTTTTATTTGTTTTTTAGTGGATAATGCCCACTTCCACTTAGGATCAACTTTATTATACAAATCTTTTGCAATGCCTCCTCCTAAGTCTATAGGTGTATATCTAAATTTGATTATCATGTTTTTCATAGTTTTTTCAAGCTTCTCTTTATCATCTCTATTTAAAGAATCATAATCAATATCCTTAAAACATGCAAAACTTGTTGAGTCGCTAATCTCTTTACATACCTAGTCCATTGTCATTACAGGTAGTCTAGGCACAACCAAAGTTTGCTCAGATCGTTAGATTCAATTTCTTCATCATCTTCTCCTCTTGTGTTATGACTAGTTTTCTCCTCAGCCTCTTAGGTAAATTTTCTTTTGGTGTCTTGGTCAACTTTCTCTTTGTTGGGTTTTCTTTTCCTCTTGGGGACTGAGGTGCCTTTGATCTTGTGATCATTCTTCTTTTTGACTCTGGCTTAGGTGGTGTAACAACCTTCTTTAAACCTTCCTTTAGATCCTTTTTTACCTTTGGATCAACAATCACTAATTTGTTTTATTTTGTTTCCCTGGGCTTGGTAACGACTGGGTCTTTACCCTTAGGTTCTTCGGCTTTGGTTTCTTCATAGGATTCCTCATCCTCTCTTTTACCTTCAATTATTTGAAGTTGTCCTTCACCAAGTTTTCCCTTAAGATCTTTAATCATTTTCTTAGATCTATCTTTGACACTTTTGTTTCTAATGTCATTCTACTCTTGGCTGTGTCGTATATATTGAATGGCTTGACATTCATTTCAATCTCTTCAGATAGTAATGCATTCATTGTTGTTGTAACTTCATCAATATTTACTTGGTGTTGCATAGGCCTTAGCCATGCAACCCTCTGTATTACTGCCTATGCATAGATAAAATTTGTATCTACCATAAGGCATGTATCATCAAAATAATTATCTACAACTGACTTAGGTATCCTCATTCTATTTTTAATCTTATTTTTGAATTCCTCAAAATATTTATCCATTATGCCTCAAAAATTTCTCTCAATTGACTAATTAGGTCACTTATCTATTATATTGTTAGTTTGCTTCCATTCCATGCTACATTACCAATAGTGGTAAATGAATTTTGCACATAGAAAAAAATACAAATTAGTAGGGAACCAAACTTACATGAAGTATTATTTGCTTTCCTTATTGCTCCAAGATTCTCAGATAATTGTTGTAGTTGCAGCTCGGCAAGATCATAACTATGATCTTTCTTCACAATTTTGTATCTTAGGTCCACTATAATGAAGGGCACACTATTCAATCAACTTGACTGATAGAATTTGTGTGCAATCACATGTACTGAAAATTCAATGACTAGGTCTTTGATCCCATCGATTGATATCCCACGAGCATTCCACTTTGCCTTTGTTAGTTATTCAACAACATCCCTCATAGCACATCTCATGGTTTTTGGTCTGTTTAAAGTAGGTAACCAATGACTCAGCGTATGATAGCCTCGTTAATCTTGACTGGTCCACCCTCCAACCATATCTTCATGTTATGTACTTGGCTCAACACAATCTTTATCCATTCCACTTTGAAAACCTTTAGAAAGGCTAGGGCATGAGTCAACCCTTTGTTGACAACAATCTTGTGTTCATCTCTTAACACTCCATTGTCACACAGTTTCTCATATGCATCTTGAAGTTCATGATCTCTAATTTCTCCCACTTTACACATATAACATGATTGTACATTGTGAACCATCAATACCCTTGGTGGAATTGATGACAAGCCATCAAATTCATCACCAATTAATGCAATGTTTGCATATTCCTTGAAATTTGGTGGGGGATACTGATCATTCCTCACAAAATATGCATTGCTCTCCTTCAATATTTCCTTAGTAGATGTAGATGTAGAAGATGCCACTTCCAAACTAGGATTTTGAATAAATTTACTTCAAATAACAACAAAAATAACTTAGCTCAACACTGAAAACTTTACTTACTGAATTCTTCCAACTTGCCAAAGACACATTGTGATTCGCTTGCTATGTTGTTGAGTTCACCTTAATTGTCTTTGAATTTTTTATGTACTGACTATCACTTGGTAAGATGAAAATGAGTACCAAAATTTGATATATACGTTCAATCTTGTCCATTTAGGTCTGTAATAAATGTGTTTGTACTCTGGTAAGTGCATAACAATTGTCTTAACATTCACAAGTTATGTTCATGCATCTTTCCATTCTAATGCTTGGTCACTATTGTAATCACCCAAAAATAGTAATCTAGACTATTAGCCTCCTTCTCAACATTTTGACTAAATTAATTAATTATTTCCCTAGGCCAAATTGCTACAAATTAATTAATTTGATTTTAACTTATAGTCTGACTATAATATCCTAAGTCCATATTTAATTAAAATAGCATGTCCCCATTTTTATAAAATAAAAGACCCCATTCTCCTAAACCCACTCAATGTGCATACATAAAATCTTTTTTCCTATTTACAAATCAAAAGAAAAGACTTTGTCTCACATGAAAAAGTCAAATCTCTCTCATTGGTTGACTTGCTCTTACACATGGATCATGCCAAAAGTAAACCCCCACCCTTGATCATCCATTTCTTGATCTTGATCTCAACCATCCATATACCTTTAAAAGAGAGAGCTCTCTCCCTCTCCAAGGATCTAATTTTGAGCTAATGTTATGTTGCAGGTTTCTCGATAGGTTTTCTTAGATCTTTATGGAGAACTTCTTACTTCTTGTCTCATTCTCTCATTATCATCCTCATTCTAGTTTAGATGCATTTGCAATAGCTTATCATTTCTATTTACATTAGCATAGATCACATAGTTTAATTAAAATGGTTATAACATGTTCATCTTGCTTAGTTTAGATGCATTTTGCATTTTGTATTAGTATAGTTCATTCTTGCTTTGCATGTTTGTGAGTTCTTTTGGACATTTGCACTCTTGCTTGTGTCTAAGGAATCTCCCATTACATGGTTTACTAGCAAGGATTGTTTCTCTAAGGCTCAGCTAAGAGCTCCTCATATGAATAAACACACACCTTTTCACTCCATGGATAAGGAGCCCTAAGCCACCATTCAAGTGTTCTAATTGATGTGATATCTTGGATAGAAGGGTTTAGATAAGTGTACAAACTTAGTGTACATTTTTGTGCCCACTGTGGGGCTGAACATCCTAGTTTTGCCTCCTAATCTACATTTTTGTCATGAATTTTCCGCTTGTTGATCTATCTTTTTTTCTCTATAGTCGCAGTTCTCATGTGATACTTTATTAGTATTGTATGATAGTTCTTAGTACTACTATGAGATACTTTACTGGTTAAAGTATTGTATGCACATACCAAAGTCTATCGCACTAGTATACAAAAATCTATCACTTGGGTATAGTGCAAAGTATCACATAGGACAAAAGTATCATCCCTCTATACTGAAAAGTATCCTACAATATTCTATTAGCAGAAAACTATCTCCCAATGTGGAACTTGTTTCTATTTGAGTTGTTCGATCAAATTCAAGTTCTTAGTATTTTGTTTTTCTAGTTTCTTAAGTTTATTACCGCCTGATGGAGGTCTTACTATAATTTTTACATTATTTTGGGACTAACCTTTGTTGGACTAACATTTTTCTTGTAGGGTTTCTCTAAACGCTTGAAAAATTTCTCTAAAAAGAACGCATGACAAAGCTTTGAATGCAAAAAGGCTACTAATCATTATTTGCAAAGCTTCCTTAAAGCATAAAAACAAACAAAAAAGCGTGCTTGTATTTCCCTTATTTTTGTGTGTGGCAATACTACTACTTGTTCATCTTTCATAAGCACACAAAACTTGCAATCAGTATCTCTTGGTGGTAGGAATGTTGTCTCTTCACCCTTGTGGTGAATCAAAAATCTTGAACTACCTTTAGATTTTGAAAGTAAGTGGGATAATTGAGCTTCTTGGTGTGTTTGGGGGAAACAATTAGAACAGGAGAGTATGCTCTTCACCCTTGTGGTGAATTAGAAATCTTGACCTCCAAAAGTGAATCCATTTTGTGTAGTTTAGAATCCTTTAGAAGGCATACTCTTGAGAAATCAAGAGAAATGACCTAAGTGGGGACAAATGAACCCGACTATTCTGACCCATGCTAAACTCAAGGCTATCAAGGACACAAAACCTTGGTAGATGTAGTGCTTGTCTTCATGTAGTTTGAGTACTTGTGGGATTGGGACCATGAAGAAAATGCTAGGCAAGAATGCTTAAGGTACTTTTGTGGTTGCGAAGTCCATTACTTGCCGCAAGGTAATGTATCTTGGAATTGGGGGCAAGGGGAGTACTACAAATGAAAGCCCATTCTAAACACCATAGGTTAGAAGCTACCTCATTTTTTTGCTCAACATCTTGGTGCAAGAACCAATCCTAGAGGATTACCTAGATCACCCCAAGATTTTACACTCATCATTTGTGTCACCTTGGTTATGCGAAGGACATTTCCATGAAAAAGCCAATATCTCTTGTGGAAAACTACTTGGTGTGAGGTGAAGGGGCATCAAGCGTGGGCCAAGTTGTTGAGTGATGAATTATGACCTTAGGTAGTACTGCTTAGCATGCATTTTCGAATTTCAACAGACGCATGTAAACGTTCTTGAACATCAACAATCTCATTAGCATTCATAGGATTTTTGCATTTTGATATCCCAATTGTGTATTGGCAAGGTTGCTTTCTCCCTTGTCCAACTATTTGAGACATGTTAAATCCCCTTACTATTTTCAAACCATGTTGTTCTCTATTGTAAATTAAGGTCCTATACTATCTACACTACACTTTGTCCTAAAACATCCAAGAAATCAAACTAAAACATATGGTTTTTTGAGCTTCAACTACAATTTTCATAGTTCACTAGCCCTTTATCCTATGACCTTCTAATAAATATGGTGTGATATTTCACATTTGTAAAAGTATCACACCACTGTTGTCAAATCTATTGTAGAATAGTTGTAAAGTCTATCGCATGTCATAATGAAAACTATCGTCTCAAAGAAAATTATCACCCAAATATTGTAAAGTCTATTATACGAAGCATTGTGCTCATCAAACATTGCCTGCTTCTCTGAGAAATATCACCCATTTTTTGCTACTTCCAAAATAGAGTCAAAATTGCATCATAGTTGGTTTAGGGGTGTCTTACTTCATCCTACCCCAATATGGTAAACAATCTCCATGTTAGGTACTATTCTAAGTTGAAAAGATGGGTCTAGTTTATTAGATGTAAGCTAAAAATATTGCTAATGATCACTTGTTAAAATTTGGTTACCTCTCTATGCTAGATATTTGCTATCAAGCTTCTTGCTCACTCTCTTGGCTTGAGTCAATAGTGCTATAAATTCTTGAGCACTCTTGACAAGCCACTTATTTATTTTTATCTTTGACAAGTTGTTGAAGTTATTTTTGGAACTACCAGGTTGTTCTATTCCCAATACCAGGATGTAGGAGACAAAAGAAAGCCTAAGGACTAGCTAGATCCTATATTTAGTAGGATTAATTTGAGCTTTGGACCAACTTCAATAGAGTATAGAGACTCTCTACACTTTAGGCTTTGTAGGGCCAAGGCCGGTGCACCTTAGGGATGGAAATGATTGGTTATTTTTTATATTCTTCTTTAAAACTCACTCACTCACACTTTTCTTTTCATATCTATCCCCTATATCAGATAATGGTAAAAAATCTTCTTGGATTTGCAACTAACTTCTTGATTACAGTAGCTAACTATAACTCAAAGGAAAGCTATCACTAATAAGTAATGACCAACATTTTAGTTCTTCAATACAGAAATGGAAAATTTAATTTTAATTGATTTACGTATTGTGCAATCACATAAACATATAAACTTGCAACTAAATTAATTGATCAATGCCTTATCCATTGTTATACAGAGTCAAACTAGTAACTCTCGACCTATTTAATTGACTTGCAATTAAATTTTTTAGTAGCTAACCCTAAATTTCATTCTTATGGTATCCCTCCTATATATCTAGAAACCCTATCAATTCTTAAAAGCACTTACTTAATTCTTTGAATTAAAAGCAATCAATAAAAGATATACAACTCATCCAAGCTACATTAAAATGAAAGAACTTTGTTCATTTCAATTCCAAGATTATAGATATATAAAAATGGAGATAAAACTTAGAGACATAGATATGTAGGACTTCTTCTTTGTATTAGTTCTCCTTGAAAATAATACATTATTGATATAAACTCAAAGTATAACTCAAAACTTTAAGAACTGAATCATTCAATATTCACTGTATTTTTAGATATGCAAAACCAAACACAATCATATAATTGACAAAAACTAGACCGATTGTGAATAACATAAACACTTGAAAATTCTATAGACTTTGGTCCCTCACTCCACATCCTGGAAATCCTTATATAGAGGATTGCAACAAGCTTCAGATGGGAGAACACATGTCAAAACCCTACTGGAAAAACAAGTGGCAAGATATGTCTGAAATGTTACAATTAAAACATTCTTCACATTCAAACCAAAATAGGAAGGTAGTTGTAAGATGAGGAGATGAAAATTTACTGTAGGAGCTTTACTTTAATTCCTTTTGTCTTTTACTGTTTTCAGCATGTAACTCTTCAACTACTTCCCACCGATAGAGCCTTAATCTCTCCAACTGCTTCCCAGACATATATCTCCCTCTTTATGAGCCACTCAGTTGCCTTGACTTCATCTAACTCTTTTGTCACCTTAGTCCATCTTACATATGTTATTTCCCTTGATTCCAATGAAAACTTATTCAGGGCTATTTCAATTTTAAATAGTGAATCAATCAAGATATTGAAAGGGATATCACTACTATCTTCAAAAATTGATGTTGTGCCTACTTGAGTTAGTATTAAATCAAAAGAATCTGATCACTCCTGCTAGTCTATCAATTTACTATCAGCATCCAAAATTGGTGGAATGAAGGGCTCAATCCCCTGTGATAAGATTTTCATCTTTCCTTGTATAATTTACAATTTTCCAACAAAGAATCCTATTAATTCTTTTAATATTTCTAGGCCCTCCTTTACTATGATGATTTTATCAGGCAGATCTAGCTTCTTCAACATCAACATAACTAGCCTCTCTAAAAATCAAGTGTATGGCCCCCATAGATTAAAAGTAGGTGATAGCCATGCAAGTGCTTCATTGCAAACATGCTCAACACCTTGTAAAGAGATAAATAGAGCATGAGCCTATTGAGATATGTTTTTTCAAAGTTTATACTCTGTGGCCTATCATGCTTTTAAGGACACTTGTCCGTACCTCATCACTTCATTGTGGAGATGGAGTATCAATGCTCATCCTTTTAGGTTCTACTTCCTCTATTTCTAGCTCCTTTTTTTATGTATTTGTTTCCACTGTGACCTTAGTTGGTTGTTCTTGGACACTTTATTCTTTGTTCTATTCTACACTAGCTAGTTTCTCTTTCAAAGATGCAACTTCAGCTTCTAGCCCTTGAACTTTATCCTTGAATTCTTCTATCCTCTGTTTGTGCACATGGCTCTTTCTAAGCTATTCCTCATAAAGTTTCTTGACATCTATATAGTCATGGAAACCCTTAGAAAGTCTTGTCTCTATCTCCTCCACTTTAGCCTCATTCATGAATGAGAAATGCTTCATTGCCTTGGAGATTTCTGTACTTGAGGTACCCTGTAGAGTCCATACTATCATGTTTCCTTGATTAGTGCTCTTCACATCCATCAACTTTAGCTTATTTTTTGCAAGAGCTATGCTCCACAATGCTAGAGATTTGGAATCAATATTGAAAAGTGATCCCATTTGAAGTCCACCAACACCATATGCCTCATATAATATTGCACTTTTTTGTCTCTTGATCTGGTCAAGCATGAAAGCTTGTTCTAGATCCCAGTTAGGCACTAGAAGTATACTACTTCTTTGTAATAGGTCTATAGCCTCTTCAAGAGTCATTACCCCACTCTCTAGGTCATAGGTATGAAACTTGTCAAATAATTTTTGCTTTTGCTCATCTAACTCTCCTGGCTTCATCTTCAATACTAGTGCACTCTATTTTATCTTGTAGAGGAAGCTCTTGAACTTAGGGGATTTGATGAATTCATCATCCTCTATAAATTTCTCAGCTTGGATGATCTTGTCATCCAACCTTGTTGCTACCAGCTCCAAGTTAGTCAGAGAGTTATTTGCTGCATTAACCCTATCCTGTATGTAATTTTGCCCAAGATTAGCAAAATATTGATTCCTACTAAGCATAAGTTGAAGTGTCCTCCACCTTATCCATTCAGGTATGTGAACCAGTTTCTATCTTTTGTTACCCTTGGTAACCCATGAGGCTTCAACAAGCTCATCCTCTTCAATTTCTAGGGTTACATCAAGCTCTAGGCTATCAGGATTTACCCTTTCCTCTTCTCCTATTGGCCCTTCTGGCATTTGTGCCATGATCTCAACATGATTAATCACCATCTTCTTTATTCTTTGTGGATAAGGGGTATCCGTATAAAAAACTTTGAAAATTTGGATCTACCCTCTTTATCTCCTTTTCAACTCTCAGAACATCATCAAATTTTGCCAATTTGTTAGCAACCTCCCCCTCAACTACAATGTTGGGAATGAGGTCCTCATGAGCTAATTCCTTGGTTTGTGGCAACACATAATTTCTAATTTCTTTTAGGGTATTACTCATCAAAATGTTAGGGTCATATATTTTGTAGGGAGCAGTTAACAAATTGAAGTGGCGAAGGAAATAATGGATCTGATCTGAGGATTCTTTTCCAATTTAAAAGTCTCTTATTCTAAAGCATCTAACAAAAATGTGCCTCTATGCACTTTAGGCCCTAGGTATTCTCTATTAACCGTGAATAACTACCGCATGAATTCAATGATGGCCAGTATAGGGAGGATATATTTGGGCAGTATGTGGGGTGGTTGAGGACAACCATAAAATCTCATAAGGGAAAAAGTTGGGAACAAGAAGATATCTCCCCAATTGTGATCTAATCTCTTATTTTCAGGGAGTAGGGCTAGTTTTAAAATATCTTTCAATATCTCAGGAGCCCTAAAGTAAATAGGATCTAACATCTTTATAATAACAAAACTAAAATTATTGAAAAAAGAAACAGAGTCATAGTAGTGATAGAATCTATCCCATAGCCATGTCCACAACTAAACTAACAAATCTCCATTAGCATCAGATTTTTTATCAATAAAATTTGGGATAATATACCTCACATTCTTGTATAGGACCAATCTGCATCAACAATGAGTAATGATGGAATTTGGAATTTTCCATCTCTCCACTATGTGCCAACCCAATGTTATCTTTCATCTTTTCCAGAATATACCCCACATAGTCATATTCTCCACCATGGTATGCATCTTGTACATCTCTAGCTACAATGAACTCTACCCCATAGACCATATCATAACCATCTTTGTCTACTACCTTGTGGACAACATAGATTGTCTTTACAAAATAATTCTTGAATTTATCCAGAGGCATCTTCTTCTCTACATTATTGGGATAGTTCCCAACCTTCTTGAGGTCTATTGGGATATGTTGTAACATAGACTTCCCTATATAAGCCTTGGTATTTCTCTCAAATTTTTGTGAAAAGTAATTAGGTCCAATGGTTCACTCATAACACTATCTAATCCAAAGGCTTCAATGAAAGAAGCATGGTCCAATGTACATAGAATGGTCCTGTCATGCCTATGGAATGATTTGGTAGCCAGATTATATGACTTAATAAGGAATTTTACCAAATCAACATCCACAAATACCTCTAGAAAGATGAGCTTTGCTAGATTCTCTTTCCATGGATTGCAAACATGGATTTTGTCCATTCTATTAAGGTAGAAGTACCTGAATAATTCATACCCATTGACACCAGGGCATATAACATCTCTATAGAATGCATAAGGGTCTTAGAATCATCATCATTTGTAGAGATGGTGTTGGAGGATTCTAGAAAAAACTTAATCCATTCATCTACAAACCTATTTGGCTTTCTCTACTTAGTTTTTCCTCCTTTGGAAGTTGAAGTCTTTGAAACTTCCATGTTTGTGGCTTAGATTTATTCCACCTCTTTATCCAAAATTTTGACTAAGAATTATGAAACTAAAAACTATGTATCTTTCATTGAAAACTATAAGTCATTCTAGTAGAAAACTCTGCAACTGTTAGAAATTATCTCTTTCTACAAATGGTAATTTGTAACTGGCCTCTGAGATTGTCTTTATGCTATGTGTACTTTACCAATGTTCTTTATGTATTGATTTCTTGCATGCTCAAGCCTTAAATTTAGTGTTCTCTGTCACCTCCATGGAGCATCGACATAACTTCATAGCTCTACATTTGATGTACTTTACTCAAATCTCATTGTTTGAGAACCTATGTTGTTATTCTAGCTCAGACGAAAAGTAAAAAGTGCTTTCATGTCTTATTTAGGGTTTATGATCTTACGATCTACTTTAAAATTAAACCCTTTGTATCATCTTAGGTGGGGAATGTGGGCTTTCTGATCTCATGATCACTTGGAAATCAAATCCTTATCACATTCTCATAAGACTGGAAATTAGCCTTTACGATCTTACGATATAACATTTGTTGTATCTTTGAAGAGGCCTTCTAAGTTTCTCACAATCTTATGAGACACAACACATTGTAAGATTGGAACATTGGAAACAAAGTCACTTTATAGAGCCGCGAACTTATGCTAAATAGTTAATAAACCTTTTCATAGCATCAAATCCCACCTTCTCTTGCTTTACAATCTTACAATTGCGGTTAACTGAGCCTCTTCATAAATTTGGAAGTTACCTCATAAACCCTTATGATCTCACAAACACAGCTTGGCACAACATTGAGCTTCAACTTTTCTTTCCTTATGATCTCTGAATCATAGTTAATTAACTAACTTCATAACTTTGAAAGTTACCTTTAACTGCTACCTCTGACTTCTGACCATATGTTGCCTATTACCTCTCTTCATCATAGCCTTGGAAGCTTTAACTTTTATCTTTATGATCTTAGGATCTAGCATTACTTCATAGCTTTGAAAAGCTCATGGTTTGCCCTTGTGATCTTACGATCTATTGCTCTTTATAACATTAGAAGATACCAATTGCCATGTGTCTCAAATCTTATACTCATGTGCTTGGCCCCATCTTGCACCATTGTATCACTTAACATTTCCTGCTTTATGATCTTACAATTACTTCCTTATCATAATCTCAAAAGCCTCTTTAGGAACCTTTATGATCTCATGATCACCCTTTATCATAAGATCAAAACTCTTCACAACCTTTGCACTTTATTTTCCTGCAATCTTACAATATCTTTACTTTCATAGCTTTGAAAGTCTTCTTGAAAACCTTTACACTTATACTATTACAATCTATCATAACATCATAACACTTGCTATTCACCAAAAGATACTTACAATGATACGATAAGAGGGTGATCATAAGGTTAGAACCTTCATAAAAAACACCCACGATGCTACGACCATATAGTAAAATTGTGAGATCGAGACATTCAACTTTTACCTTTATGATCCTTTGCTAACCCTTACATCATAACATCAAGAGAGGGAAAACTTAAGTTTATGAATGGACACATAAAACCTTGATTGTAAGATCGTAAGACCTGATGGAAAAAATGAAAATAACATACAATCTCCTACTTGACACAAAAACCTAGGGCAAAGGTGAAAAATGATTGCAAATTTAAGAAAATTCTCCATCACATGATAAAGACATAATTCTTAGGATATTAGATTATCCCCTTATGGCAAGATTTCCAAACTAGGCTAGGGAAAAAATGATCAGGTTAGGATTATTTTCTAGTAAACTGATAACAAATAAAGAACAAACCCTAACAATACAACACACTTCAAAATATTTTCACAATAAAATTCTAAAGTTTTGGCACAATGAAAATAAGGGCTATCACAAGTGATCATTCTTGAGCTTACAAGCTTCAAATCTAGAAAGCTCTATCTTATCCCATTAAATGAAGGCATATCCTTACATGTCGGTTGTAACTAAGGGAGTCATCCCTTTTTCACCTTTGAACATTTGGAAAATCCAACTAGGCATCCTCATAGATAACCTTGTGTAGAGGAACCTATCTCTGATAAGTCAGAAGTGGCTAACACTTGGCATAATCTGTTCTATAGTTTTGAGAACCCACTTGATACACCCTTTGATACTCTTAGGGTTGAAAACAATGTGTATCTCACCATGCATCCAAAAGATAGGAAACACATGGCTAATAGAGAAAGATCCTATCATCACGTTGAGGTTGATGCTCATGCATATAATGATGAAAATAGACATGGCTACTATAGTAATCCCTTTGATAACATTCCTCTTGGTGGCAATGATGGAAACAACACACTGCCTAGGTTTCCTAGAGAAAACATAGGAGTATGTCCATCACCACCTAGGCACTCATAGTCACATCATGAAAGTGAAACCAATGACAAGGTCACTAGTGAAGATCTCATGCAATTTCAATAAGATGAGGTTACCCAAAGGTTAATGCTAAAGGCCTTAGAACAAAATGGTATTTTCAATACATGACAACTAAGGGATGGGAAATCCAATATGATTTTGATGTACAAAGAATCATCCAAAAATGAGAACCTACTGAAGCTGAGATCTTAAGAGAGGAAATGTGAGAACTCAAAAATCAACTCGCTCAATTACAAGTTTCCAATGAACAACCCAAAACCTCTTTTGTCAAATCAATATGTGCTCTTCCCTTTGATAGGAGTCTCTACATGGCCCCATTTACTAGGGATATAAAGGTTCCTAAATATGACAAATATGATGGAAATAGAAATCCTCACAATTTTGTAAGACACTTCTATGCTCTTAGCATGGAATTGATTCACGAAGACACTTACCTTATGAGGTTGTTCCTTAGGAGCTTGAGGGGTCAGGCTATTGAATGGTTCATGAATTTTTCACCTCCTCTTAAGTCATTTGATGGAATAAAATGGAGGTTCATCCAATAATATTCTTATAACATCCAACATCCTATCGCCATGCTGGACTTGTGCAACATTAAGCAAAAATAAGGTGAGCCTTTTGCAACATACCTCCAACGTTGGTGATCTTTACACTCTAGGTACCCTCAAAAGATTCCTAAGACCAAGAAGATTGACATTTTTGTCAACATACTTGTACCCAAGCTCTACTATTACCTTAGGAAAAAAATTCACATCCTTTAATGCTATGGTTGAAAGTGCATACCACATTAAAGATGTTGCCATTAGGAAAGGTGACATTGTGTTGAACAAAAACAAAATTGGCAATGGGAATGGCAAAGAAAAAAACAAACCTTGGAACAAAAAAAAGTACATCATCAATGATGAAGTAGTGGACACTCCTAAGACCAAGGAATCAAGCTTTAACCTTTCTAATGCATTTATGTTGCAAAACAACAAGAGACTTCAAAGTCTCAAACCTTTGACAAGAATAAGAAATCATCTAAACCAAAGTGTGTTTATACACCCCTAGTAGAATCTTATGAAGCAATCTTAATGACCTTGCTTACAAATAAACTTTCCATGCTTCTAGAAAAATCTTGACCCTACGACCCACCTGTCAAACCTAATTAGTGGAGAGATGATCATATCTATAGCTACCATAGAAGCAAGGGCTATAACACAAAAAATTGATTCAAACTCAAAGGTAATATCCAAGACCTCATTGATTGGGGAAAAGTTGTAACAAATGGATTAGTAAAAAATTATGATCACAAAGACTTCAAGAAACCTCTACTTGAATATGGAAATGGGCAATCATCTCGTGCTACCAAAAAAAATCATGATGCAAAGATCACCTACACCTACAATGACACATATAATGTCATAAACATGCTAGAACTTGTTGAACATATTTGCATGATGGTTCCTAAATTTGATAAGGAACCCAATTATGATATGGATGATGAAATACCTAAGGTAGTCCTAAAAATGTGCAATACTCACAAAATTGTAGGGATACTAGGCCTAAGTTAATTCTTAGGGTGGTAGAACCTTCCTCTTCGCATGGTGAGACACTAAACATGGTCACTAGGGAGCAAGAAAAGTTTGTCCTCAAAGTCACAAATAATCCCAAGAATGATTCCTCATCCAAACACATAGCTACTCCAGCTATATCCATCTATGACCTTGTTAGTCAGTTGTAAAGAACCCCTACACAAATTTTAGTCTTTAAGTTGCTAGAGTTATCCCCTTTATACTAGGAAATTCTCAAGAAAGCTTTATGCACGTCCAATATTCCCATGGATATTGATACTAATTAATTCTAGGCTATGGTCAATCACATTTCTTCACCCCATTATCTCATAATATCTGAATAAGATGACAAGTCACTCAATCGTCCCCATAACCTAGCTTTACACATTGAATTCCAAATCTTTCACACTCGTGTCCATCAAGTCTTGATAGACAATGATGTTGGGTTAAACATCATCTCCTTCAATGTTATTCAATAGCTATGCATATCTGAATTTGCTATCGACCCTAGGCAAAAGATCATCATCAAAGCCTATGATGAGGTTGAACAACCTTCTAAAGGCCTTATTGTGATGCCCATCCATATGGGTCCTATTAAAAAATATGTAGTCTTCCAAGTTTTAGACATCCCATAGGCATATAATCGATTTCTAGGAAGACCTTGGATCCATGACATGCAAGAAGTGTCATCAACATACCATCAATGTATAAAATCTCCCTTCAATGGTACTAAGATAGTTATTCTAGGGGACAATTCAATGTTTATCAACACATTGTCTATTGCTGAAACACTAGTCCCCTACAATCACTCTGCCTACGAGATCAAAGTGTCTCTCCAAGAGAGTGAACATAAATTGAAAATTATGAGCCTTGGTATGGGCAAATACACTCTCAACTCTATTGATGCTTTGCTAATTTCTCCTCAATCTTATAGGAAATCTTCTAACGAACTGAATCCCTCAGCTTCTATTATGACCATTTTTGGGACCTTTATCCAATCCTATATTCCCTTAGAAGAAGAAAAATATATAAGAGATTGGATTTGTAGAGAAGAGCAAGATGTGGAAAAAGTTATCATCACTACTCCTATTTCTCCCAAGCGTTACGAAAAAGGCTACAATTTTTTTAAAAACATGGGCTCTCATGGCCAAGGGTCCCTAACTAGTGACAAGAAAGCTCTTGTAGAACCCTTAAGTCATGCCAAGGGACACAAAAATAAATATATTGCTGGAATAGGCTTTGGATTAGAGTCTAACTTATCAATATTTGACAGAAGAGCTCCTTTTTTTAGTGAATCAAAAGATGATGACCCACCCTTTGTTGCTACTGCTCTACAAGATGAGGATTTCATGCCTCCTACTACCCTCCTTTGGGGAGAAGAACACATGGTTACTCATAATGATGCTGAGGCTTCCACCTCTAGAACACTAGAATCTGATGAATCTGATCATGAGGATCCTAATAGAGGAATGATACAAGTGAACATTGCTCGATTATTATCCCGAGACCAAAGCATTGATTATGGAAAATATGAATGGGATTCTCTTTCATCGACTTCTTGTGAGTTAGAAGTGGATGTCATCCATGCCTATGTTACCCAACCAAACATAGTCAAAGAGCCTAGTATAGGGTCTGACGAGTTTGGTTCATAATCTACTTTAGTGGATCATGTTGGTCCCTCTAGGTCTATTTATGATTTGGATTTTTTTTGGGGCTTTCCCTATAGGCTCAACCTCTCATGTCACCATATATGACTCCTTCCACATCAAAAACCATGAAGCCTCCACTTCCCCCTCATTAATCCATCCAGATCTCATAGATTGGCCTACTCAACACCAAAGACCAAAACTACCATCTTTTTAGAATGACTATGAGACTACTTGCTACCTCAATACCATTAAACCCATGATATCTTCCACCACTAAACCCACAATTAACATGACAAAAAAAAATATCAAGTACCTTAGTTAAAACATCGAGATAAAAACAAAAAAAGCATTTAGATGGCGAAAACCACTTTGTAGCAGTGTCTGAACCCCCAAAAAGTAAAAATAAAGATGTATCCAAAGGTGAAAACCTCTTTGAGGCACTTAGAGATGAGGTGCTTGGTAGTCTACCTAGTTATTTCCAAGATAAATCTTCAATTCTTATTGAACCTACACAATTTATTAATCTTGGTACAAAATATTCTCCTAAAATCATTCATGTTGCTCAATCACTATTAGTGGAAGAAAATGATAAATTCACTAGGTTCTTCCAAGAAAAAAAATCAACTTTGCATGGACCTGCTCATATATGCCTAGATTAGACATGGACCTTATCATGCATCATGTATCCATCACTCCTAATGTCAAGCCTATCAAGAAAAAACTAAGAAAAATGCACCCTCATGAGCTATTATTTGTAAAGGTTGAGCTTAAAAAGTTGTTGAGTGCAAACTACATTCGAGTCATTGATTGTGTAGAGTGGATCTCGAACATTGCACCTATGTCCAAACATGATAAGTCCATTTGGGTGTGTACTGACTTCAAAGACTTGTATAAAGCATGTCTTAAGGATGATTTTCCACTTCCTAACATAGACATGATAGTGGATATGACAGTGGGGTACTAAATGTACTCTTTAATGGATGGATTCTCTGGATACAATCAAATCAAAATTGCCCATAGGGATCAAGAGAAAATGACCTTTACATGTGTATGGAGTACTTTTTTTGAAATGTCATGTAGTTTGGGTTAAAGAATGTTGGAGCCACTTACCAAAGAGTGATATGATGCATAAAATATGGAAGACTATGTTGATGACACATTGGCCAAATCTTAAAAAATAGATACACACCTTGATGACCTGAATTTGATATTGGACCCCTTCGAACAATTTTAACTTTAATTAAATCAAAAAAAGTGTGCCTCTGGTGTCACATCAAACAAATTTCTAGGCTACATCATATCTGCTAAAGGCATAGAAGTTGATCTAGAAAAGGTGCAAGCCATCATGGAAATCCCTCCTCCTAAGAACATCAGTCAATTAAGAAGTCTTCCAGGATGTCTTCAATCCATTAGGAGGTTCATATCTTAGGTAGTTGATAGAGCACAATCCTTTAATAAAAACTTGCGCAAAGGCTCCATATGCATCTGGAATGAGGAATGTCAAAAAAGCTGAGATCAAATCAAAGGATACTTGGCTAAACTTGCAATATTGATGCCACCTATACCAGGGAAACCTTTGATTCTATACATATTAGCTACAAATTCTTCGCTAGGTGCATTACTAGTACAAAGTGATGAGAATGGAAAGTAACATGCTATATACTACATTAGTCACACTTTGGTGGCTTATGAAGTAAATTATAGTAATATTGAAAAGGCTTGCCTTGCAGTGGTATTTGTATCCCATACACTTAAGCACTACATGGTGGCCCACATAGTGCATCTCATTGCAACAATTGATCCCCTCAAATATCTATTGAGTAAAGCTATGATTGGCTGAATGGATGATGATTCTCTAAGAATTTAACATTCAGTACATTGAACACAAAGCCATTAAGGGACAAGCTATAGCTGATCAACTTGTTGATTTTCCATTGCAAGATGACGTCCCCATGCAAATTTAGTTTCCTAATGCATCTATCATGTACATCACTAAGAGGATGTGGAAAATGTTCTATGATGACTCTCACACCTAGGATGGAGCTAGTGTAGGAATCCTATTTGACAAGCCTCATGGCTACACTATCCCAAAGTCCTATAAACTTCTGATTCCATGCACCAATAATATAGAAGAATATGAGGCATTAACTAATGAGATAAAACTGGCTCTAGAATGGAGGATTACAAAATTGCACATCTACGGAGACTCTCAGCTTGTCATTAACCAAATAAATAATGATTATGAAACCAAAAATGACAAGCTTGTACCCTACAAGAAATTAATTGATGCTCTACAAAAATACTTCACATTTGTGACATTTCAAAAAATCCCTAGGGTACAAAATAAGGGTGCAGATGCTATAGCAACCTTGGCATCTATTTTACAATTATAAGAACATGAATCACACTTTGAGTTCCTGGTGGAAGAATTATGTCACCCCACGTATGCTTCCTTTGACAACCATGTAATCTACACAGTTTTTGGTCATGACTCCTCTCGCTACTCCACTATTTTCTCCTACCTACTTGACCAAATAATTCTTGAAAATCTCACACACAACCAAAAATGCCAACTTCTCTGAAATGCCTCACACTTTACCCTTGTCTCTAGTGACCTATATAGGAAGAGTCTCCTTGGAACACTTCTTAGGTGTCTAGAAATAGAAGAGTCTGAAAAGGCATTGGCCGAAGCCCATGATGACATTTGTAGGGTGCACTCTAATAGCTTTGCACTTAATCAAAAACTACTTAGGATAGGCTACTATTGGCCAACTATGCAAGTTGACGCTATCAGATATGCTAAATCTTGTAAGAGATGTTAGCTACATGGAAACTTGATTCATGCTTGTAGTCGTGAGATCATCCCTTCTATTACATATTATCCTTTTTAGCAGTGGACCTTTGATTTGGTGGGAAAGATTCATCCAAGCTTGTCTAGTGGACACAAATTAATTATTACAATAATCGAATAGTTCACAAAATGGGTTAAAGATATACCTTTATTTGTTGCTATACTCAAGTATGTTTCCTTGTTTATTCTAAACCACATTATTTATCGCTATGGTATCCCATCCTTAATTGTCTCTGATAATGGAGAACCATTCAAAAATAAGGAAGCTAAGCAACTGTGTTAGAAATTCAAGATCAAACAACACTGGTCCTCTATATACTATCCCTAAGGGAATGACCAAGCCAAGGCCTCTAATAAGACATTTCTTAAAATCCTGCATCAAACTATCCACAAATCAGGTAGAGATTGGCACCTGCAGATCAACCAACACTATGGGCTTACAAGACCACTATACGTGCTCCTATGGGAGCTACACCTTTTTCACTAGTCTATGGTTCTAAGACTTTTGTACCCTTAGAAGTCAATATTCCCTCACTAGGAGTCTTCCTACATGGGTTAATAATGAATGATGACCATAGAGCTATGAGGATACAAGAGCTTAAAACCCTTGATGAGCCTTGCAGGGCCACTTTTGATCACATGAGGGCTTATCAGAAAAGGATGTCTATTACCTTCAACAAAAGGTCCATCCTTGTGAGTTCCAAGTGGGTGAACTTGTTCTTCAAGAGAACCTTAAGAATAAAAAATAGGGAACAAAAAGGGAAATTTGAGCCTAACTGGTTGTGTCCTTACATCATCACATTACCATTTGGATTTAGGGCATATTAGCTCTCTACTCTTGAAGGGGAACAACTTGTTGAGCCTATCAACATTTTATATCTAAAAAAGTTACATGCCTAAGGCTCTTTGGTTTTAGCTTTCTATATATATCTTATGATCCTAAAAAAATCCTAAACAATATAAAATGTCTTGAAAAAATGATTATCTTAGTGAAAACCTAGCAATAGGTGCTTTGATGTATCATGAAAAAATTCAAAAAATACAAAAAAAGTCGTAAAACAAAATTTGCCAAGTGGTGAAAACCTAGGAACAAGCGCTACTTGAGACCCTCGCACCTATGTCTATCAATCTCACTTTTTGTTTATACACTCCACAACAAATTCCCTAGTTTGGAATTGTTTCTTGTCCTCATCCCGGGGGCATGATTTCTTTGCTTATCAGGGTCTTCTTAGGGTCTCTTTGGAACCTCATGCAAAATAGCATTTCTCAACACAAACCCCCCCTTTGACATCAAGTGTTTCTTAACACTTCTCTGATACCTTACATATAGTCTAGGATGCTATGATATTTCTCACTATCAAATGCAAATACTAGAGAAATGCCTATGTGAATTACATACACACACACTTAAACATTGAACTTGTTGAGATATGGTGAACTTTATCTTCTTTGTGTGCTGTCGATGATGATTTATTTGCTGAGTATTCCCTCCCTAATAGTCTTTTGAAGATGTCATGGACTAGATGAATGGGGGCATGAGGCATGTTTTACTTGATTTCTACTTGTGGGCATACTTTTTTAGCCTAAGGTGTTGAGAGCATTTATGCTTGTGCTACTTGACACTTTTGACCTACAATGTATCATCCTTGTCTATTTTTGCAAGACTGCACTCGGGGGTTATTGTAGCACTTATGCCTTGATACAAGTGTAATCTTGCTATACTAAACTTAGGGAATCTAATTGCATTAGTCATCTTGTCTTACATGTCTTTGATGCTTAGGTTGGATTCCCACATTTCCATTCGACATAGATCATATTCATATCCCCATAGTTATGTTATGAGCATTATATGATCTTTCGATGTCCCTAATAATGCTCAACAATGAAATAAGAATCTAAATATTTTGCATCCCTTGCAAGTAAACCATTTTGCATACTAATTTGCATTATAGGTTCATTCTAGCTTAGTCTTGCATTTTTCATATGGAGAGAGCTCTCTTGTCATATTTTCACAAACACATCAGCTAACTACTTTCATATTTTCTCACTTTTCTTTCAGTCGTGTCTTTCATTCCTTATTATCATATCCATCTTCTTGCATATTCTATACCTGTCATCACAAGGGGTTAATCTAATCATCACATCTAATCTATCCAAGTACCACATTTTCAAAACATAAGTCTATATCACAAACATGAGAGCTAAAACTATCCATGAGCATATAAACACGAACATAAAATTGATCATACATAAACATGAGGAGAAGCTAAAACATCATATGGAAACATAAACACAAGTGTTGAAATATCCTTGTACAATAACCATCACATGAGAATAGAAAATGAGACAATTACAAAAGGTAGATTAATCAAATTTAGTATCACACACACACACACACACACACACACACACACACACACACACACACACACACACACACACACACACACACACACACACACACACACACACACACACACACACACACACACACACACACACACATCTATCAAATACAATATGGGATCCACAAACTAGATAAATTATCTCAAAAGTATATATGATACAATAAAAAGTGTCTGAAGGACATCAACCTAGATCTAATCCTAGACCTAAGATTTACTCTCGCCCTCCTGAGCTAGTGGTGGTTGTGGTGGGGAAGCCTATTTCTTGTCTGGTGGCTATAAAACACCTTCTGATCTACCTGCTCATTCTAAATAGTCTAGAAGCCCCTATTCGAGTGGTACCACACCTCTATCTATAACATAATAGTAGGCCACGTGTGCACCATGATGGTCTACCTCATGTCTTATAACATCTCGCTCTCTTCAGAGCTCCTCACTCCATGCCCACTCATCAATGAGCTATTGATCTCGCATGGCTATGGTGATCTATGCTGTGTATATCTCTACCTCCAAGGCCTGAATCCATGTGTCTCATCCATCCTCTCCATCCCTATTTGTAGTGTTGTGTCTCAACCCTCTCCACCCTTATGCATCTCAATAGATGCTCCTCCTCCTCCTCCTCACCCTCCTCCTCTCTCGCAACTTAGGCCAGTGCCCATCTCAACCTAGTAGATTAGGAATTTCTCCCAATCTCCATCTGTCTTCCACCTTTGCCTCTACCCCCACCACCATCTCCTCCCTAATATTGTAGGTAGTAGATCTGGCATTGTAAATTATGGGTAAGGATGCCTCTAAATCTCATACAAATATTCTAGATTAGCTGTTACATCTGCCAAGTAAGGTTGGTAATCTTAGGGCTTGTGCATCAATGTTGCTATGTCCCTCTGAGCTATCTAGTAATCCATCATAGGTAACCAGGCCTGGTTCTCCTCTCTATGGAAGTGGTTGTACATGGTGGTCTCCAAGGAAATCACCCATCTCTATCCAAAGTGTAGCCATACCCGGTTGATAACAACCCTCTTGACAATCTTTGAATGCCTCCCGACCATCAACCTACTATAATGCAAGCTCTCATGCATTTGACTATCTAACACACTAGTGATATGGTTGCCAAAAAAAGAGTGTGAGCTCATCAAATAATCATTGGTAATAGGTCACATCTCCACTATGTGACTAAGGGATGAATCTTGTGTATCTATAAATAAATGAGTGGCTACGCTCTCGTGGTTGCACTCATAGTTGTATAATCATGATATGCTCCCAAGCCCATATCTGTGCCAACACCGTGCCACATGCCCATGTATTAAACTCATGGTAGATGATTTCATGAAGCTAATGGTACATATCAGCAAGAATTGTGGGTCCCCATGCCATCCTTTGGGGCCACCCAATCAAATTAGTGACCAATCTGCCCTAGCCTAGCAGGAATACCTTCTGGCTCATGTCTATGACAAGGGCCTAGGAAACCATTAAACAAATTAGGAAAGGCAAGGAAAGTTTATCCTTGTACTCATCTATCAACCTATTCTAGCCAAGGATTTGGTCTAGGATGGTCACATCCTCAAATAGCTATTGGACCAATAATCTCCCCTATGTCGGGGGTTTGATCATAGTAAACCTATGACATGACCAAAATCCAAATCAGCACACCCCATATGGACATCATAAAATTAAAAAGAACAAACAATCAAAACATAATGATCATACTGATAGGGTCTTTGTGGCATGGTACATGAAGGATGCAATTTACATCCTCGGGAGTAATGGTGGCCTACTAGTGGGCAAATAAAAGTTGTTATGCTTGCTATGCCACTGTTCAACCAAAGTGGTCAGAAATCCATGGTTTTATCATATAAGGGGGCATCCATAACAACCACTTGAAACCTATGCTATCTACAACAATGTTCTTGTTATCCTCTAGATGACAAAGGATGGGCAACCCCACCACCTTGGGGGCTTTGATCAATAATGCTGGGAAAATAATCTACATAGTCAAGTCAACCAAACATCAAAACATCAGTAGTAGACATAATATATTGAGTGAAAACATTAAACAACTAAGTATGATAGAAAATAGTGATTGCACATGCAAAATTTTATCCTAAAAATTAAAAAATGCTCAATATTTAAGCATGTGATAATTTTCCTTTGTGCAATAGTTCACACCATGTCACATGATATTTGGGTATGCTTGATGCAATAAAATTTTACAAAGCATGCGATACTTTTAAAGTATCACACGATATTTTGCAAAAAAATGAAAAAAAACATTAAAAACATGTTAAAATGCCTCAAAATGACTCAAAAAACATAAATTTTCAAAGACTCATCGAGGCCACGTACTCGGGTGACCGGTTGTGCAACTGATTGCACTCAAAATGGTGCCCATGGGTCAAAATACCTACTAGAGCCATAGTTCTCTCTCAAAATCACTCAAGAGCTCTCATAAATCACAAAAGACAAATGAATTGAAAATTTCCTGTGGACCCATTATATAGTCCTTCGACCTCATTTTGACCCATTTTTCAAACTCCTTGAAATTTTGCAAAAAATGTACCCCTAGCTAATTTTGACATTCTAGATCCATTGTTGGGATCAAAATCAAAATCTAAGTTCATCTTGATTGTCAAAATTGTATTTTAAAATTCTATCTTCTTTTATGTAGTTAGCTAATTTGAGGTCTAATCTTCAAATCTTTGTTTGGACATCTTTATTTCTCCATGTCTTCATTTCTACCCTCCATACCAACTTTGATTCACATATTTCCCATCTAAATCATCTTTGCACTTGAGTTGGCCTATTTTTTAGGCTTTATCCTTCTTGGTCAACTACAGTCAAACTGGTGCATTTTATCACCTCCTTATGGTCACTCCTTGGTTCTAATCAATTATCTGTCACCATGGACTTTTCTATATTTTTTATTTTCTCATATCTTTCTGCATCTCCTTTACCTCATTTTGATTTTGATCTCGAGGGGCATAAATGTTCTATCATTGCTTGCTACAAATATCTATTTCTCAAAGAGCACATACTTGATCTTTTCATTTTCTATAACCTACCTTCTTTTCTTGGTGTTAGTACTCTTCTCGAGTCTTGACATCATCTCTCTCCTAGTGTTTAGTACTATTGCTATTAGGATGTACATTCAGGACTTGCTATCCCAATTTGCATTTTCATTCTTCAAAATCATATCTCTCTATCTATTTTTGCCTACTTGGCTTATGTTTTCTTTAACGTCATGTGTTCCCAGATCAATCACACATTAGTCAAAGAGGGACAAATATAATCACCCAAAAATGATCATCTAGACTTGATGCAGGAACATTGAGATTGGATTTTGGTGGAGTTATGCTTTTCATGTTTTTGGATGTATTGGAGGCATATTGAAGAACCTTTCCTCATGATTTCATAAATATTGGATGGATTGAGTTGAAATTTGAGTTGTTTTTACCTTGTTATTGAAACTGTATTTTCTGGTTTCTGGGTTCTTGTTGTAGACTATGTAACTAATTATTCACAATGAGTGAGAGATTTTTCACTTTGAGGATTGAATAGGGCCTAGAGTACTATCTTTGGTTAAAGGTACAAGCTCTAAATTCCTTATAAGTTGGGAGATATGACAATTCTCCCAGAGTATCAATTTCTGGTAGTCCCATGGGATAATTTTTTGTGCTTGAATTTTGAGATGGATGCACACTCATCCTTAAGGGATCAACCTTTGCACATATAAGGGGTTGTAGAGGACCTAAAGTCCTACCTATATTTTAAAGCAAGAGTTCTAATTCAATAGGAGCTAGGAGATATCATGATTTTACTCGGATATCAATTTTTGGACATTTAATTGCTGTTGGAGGTCAACTTGTGGCTCTTCAAGTATTTAATTTTAGTTTTTAGCATTTTGGGCTGACTTGTGTCTTAGATTAGTATAATTAGGGGTCTTATGAAGTCTTTTATTCATTCATGGGGGAGTGATTCATTCATTTATTCAAAGGAGTGAGTGTGGGAAGTAGCTGAAGAGCGAGTTTTTTCTTGAGTCTGTGAGCAGCAAATGTGAGGCAGTTTACAACAAGATTATGACAGAGTTGCGAGTGTGTGGATAGAGCACCGAATGTGAGGTAGTTTACACTTGGATCTTTGATAAGTTAGAGTAGAGCTAGGCCTATGATTGGAAAACAAGGAGATTTCTTAGGGGGCTTGTGAGAACAAGTTTAGATTTCCTTGGTGGTTTCTTCCAGATTGTTGTTATGTTACAATTTGGGCTAGCTGGGATTGGTTTTGTAAGTTGGATCTTGAGGGATCTTTTAGAACTATTATTGTAATTACTATTGTATTTGGCCATAATTGGGAAGGTCTTAAAACCTGACACATTGCATGTAACAATTATTTTATGAATAAATTATTGTAATTTGGTATCAGATCTTACATTATTGCTTCTTACTGTTGTGTGGTTATATAGCTAGGGGCTAGGACATCTCCTTTGGGGATACTCCTACCTTGCACTACATCAGATGGTATCAAAGCCAAGGTTGTTCTTGAGTGTGTCGATAGATTGCCAAAGCTAAGGCAGTTTGTACAGGACTTGGGTTGGAGAAGTAGATTTGATTTGATCTTGATCTGGTAGCGGATTTTTTTTTTTGGAGTCCTAGATCTCTTGGTTGCAAGTTGGTAGATTGTGGTACTGACTTGCAATTGTAGAGGGCTTATAGATGGATCGATGGATGCAAAGATGGAAAACTGATCTTGTTGAGGCATGATCATAGAGAGTTTGTGGATTGCAAATCCATGTTCCTAGACTTGTGATGTGGTTCTTGATTGTTCATGCAAGGTGGTAGGTTGTGATCCGACTTGCAAACAATTTAGTTTTGTCACAAGGAGTGTGGGAAGGATTTTTTGCAGAGGGTTTGTGAAGATCTTGGAAGATGGCTCTGAGAGGATTGGACCCTAAGATGATTGCAAATCTTCGTGATGTGGTGGAGAGGAATTTTTCTAAGATGTCTGCTCAGGTTGAAGCTATATTGGCTGATTGAACTAAGAAGGTGGTTGCCCAATTTGAAACTAGTTTGGATGATCGAGATGAGTATAGGATGAGGAAGGCATTCTATAGATGTTTGTGGAGCTAGAGTCTACCGATCCAGAGGAGAGTTGTTTGGCCAGTTAAGAGACTTGTTCATGAAAGAAGATGGCATAGTAAGGTTGACATGGAAGATGTTGGTTTTCCTAATCAGTTTGTAGAATCTAATATAGAACTTGCAGAGTAGCTGGAGGTTGTTGCTAATGATATTCCTAACATTGTTGATGCTAGGATAAACATTGATTTTCATGATCAGTTGGTTAGGTCTGACATGGAAATTGCAGAGCACTTTGTCGTGGATGATCTGGTTGTTGTTGGTGATGAGTTGTGTGTTGCAGAGCATCTTGTTCTGAGAAATGAGATGGTTAGTGTTGAGATTTTGGCATATGTTGTTGTGGAGTTACATATTGTTGCTGATATGGAGTTTTTTGTTGCTGGTGTGGATTCACTAGTTGCTGATGTGGATGAGGGTTTGCTGATGAAGCCTTATGTTTAATTTGTTCTTGGGTGTGAGCATGCTGATTGGGTTGCTGATATGTATTTGATTCTAATGCTTCAATGGATGAAGCATATATGGTTTATTTTTATATTTTTTCTATTGACTTTGATGATGAAGTGGAAGCCTTTGCTAAAGATGAAGTTGGTTGCAGATCTTTCTTTGGGCATCAAAGTATGGGACATACTTTTCTATTTACCTAGGGAGTTTGATGCAGGAGCATCGAGATTGGATTTTGGTGGATTTATGATTTTCATGGTTAGGTATGTGTTGGAGACACATTGGAGAACCTTTCCTCATGATTGCATAAAGATTGGATGGATTGAGTTGAAGTTTGAGTTGTTTTTACCTTGCTGTTGGAACTGTGTTTTCTAGTTTTTTGGTGCCTGTTGCAGACCATGTAACTAATTTTCTGAAATGAATGAGAAGCTTAAAACTTTAGGTATTGAAGAGAGCCTAGATTAATATCTTTGGTTAAAGGTACAAGTTCTAATTCCTTATAAATTGGGAGATATGGAAATTCTCCCAGAGTATCAATTTCTGGTAGTCCTGCAAGATAATTTTTTGTGCTTGACTTTTAGGATGGATGCACACTTATCCTTAAGCAATTAACCTTTGTGAATTTAAGGGGTTGTAGATGACCTAAATTTATAACTTTGATTCAAAGCATGAGTTCTAATTCAATTAGAGCTATGAGATATCATGATTTTACTTGGATATCAATTTCTGAACATTTAATTGCTATTGGAGGCTGACTGGTGGCTCTTCAAGTATTTAATTTTAGCTTTTAGCATTTTGGGCTGACTTGTGGCTTATATTAGTATAAGAAGGGGTTTTGTGGAGTCTTTTAGTCATTCATGGGGGAGTGATTCATTCATTCAGAGAAGTGAGTGTGGGAAGTAGTTGAAGAGCAAGTTTTTTCCTGAGTCTGTGGACAAAGTGCCAAATGTGAGGCAGTTTACAGTAGGATTATGATGGAGTTGTGGGTGTGTGGATAGAGCACCAAATGTGAGGCTATTTACACTTGGATCTTGGATAAGTTGGAGTAAAGCTAGGGCTATGGCTCGAAAACAAGGAGATTGCTTAGTGGGCTTGCGAGAACAAGTTTAGATTTCCTTGGTGGTTTCTTCCAGATTACTGTTATGTTATAGATATGGGCTAGTTGGGATTGGTTTTGTAAGTTGGATCTTGAGGGATCTTGTAAAACTATTATTGTAATTTCTATTGTATTTGGCCATAACTAGGAAGGTCTTGCAACCTGACACATTGCATGTAACAATTATTTTATGAATAAATTATTATAATTTGGTATCAGATCTTGCATTATTGCTTCTTATCATTGTGTTTTCGCTATATGGTTATATACTTGGTGGCTAGGACATCTCCTTTGGGGATACTCCTACCTTGCACTTCGTCAAGACTATATTATCCCCCTTCTCAAAATTTTGGCTAAATTAATTAATTATTTCCCTAGGCTAAATTGCTAAAATCAATTTATTTAATTTTAACATATAGCTTGACTATAATATCCTAAGTCCATATTTTATTAAAAGAACATGTCCCCTTTTTAATTAAATAAAACAAACCATTCTCCTAAACCCACTCAATGTGCACACATAAAGTCTTTTTTCCTATATACAAATTAAAAGAAAAGACTTTATCTCACATGAAAATTCAACTCTCTCTCTCATTGGTTGACTTTCTCTTACACATGGATCATGCCAAAAGTCAATCCCTACCCTTGATCATCCATTTCTTGATCTTGATCTCAACCATTCGTATACCTTTAAAAGAGAGAGCTCTCCCTCTCTCCAAGGATCTAATTTTGAGCTAATGTTATGTTGTAGGTTTCTTGACAAATTTTCTTAGAGCTTTGTAGAGACCTTTTTGCTTCTTGTCTCATTCTCTCATTATCATCCTCATTCTATTTTAGATGCATTTTCAATAGCTAGTTTTTCTATTTACATTAGCATATATCACATAGTTTAATTAAAATGGTTGTAACATATTCATCTTACTTAGTTTAGATGCATTTTATACTCCATATTAGCATAGTTCATTATTGCATTGTATGTTTGAGAGTTCTTTTGGACATTTGCACTCTTTCTCTTGTCTAAGGAATCTCCCATTGCATGGTTTACTAGCAAGGGTTGTGTCTCTAAGGCTCAGTTGAGAGCTCCTCATATGCATAAACATACACCTTTGCACTCCATGGATAGGGATCTCTAAGCTACCATTCAAGTGTTCCAATCCATGGGATATCTTGGATATAAGGGTTTAGTGAAGTGCACAAAATTAGTATACAACTATCACCTTGCTTGGTTAATACTATTTTGTTTGGGCAAATACATCAACTTACTCAATGTAAGTACTTAGTCTATATTGTGATGCTTAGTGAATACAAACTATATTACTGATGCTCAACACTTGATAGTGTAACTTATTCCATTGCCCAATACTTCTTTTAGATCTGTTATAATGCATATTGACTCATGTTGATATGGACTTATAATCACTTTCTTGTTAGGATCTGATATATGATATAACATTTAGGTACAATCACTTACATACCTTTTTTCTTAGATGGATGTGGTGTGCTTACCTGATCCATTGGATTGGGTGATCTCAACTTTGTATTCTCCACTACTTCCAACTTCTACTATCTCTATCCATGTTTTGTTTATCTCAAATTTTCACTTTCCTTTTTTTCTTTCACTATTTGGAGCTGGTGCTCAGGTCCTGAAGTTCTTACTAATTTGTCAAACAAACTAGGTTTCCATTTAACCATTTCTTGAAGTTACATATGAAATGTGTTTGAATGCAATTCTCTAGAATGTGTCCATAATCTCCATAATAATGACAATTATGCCTTGTTTTGTATTCCTAATTGCAAGAGTTACCTTGCTTAGGTGCATGTGTTTACCCTTTAGATGTCTAGTTGGAATTTGCTTTAGATCTGCATTAATGAGCTTTATGTCTATATTTATGATAGTTATAACAATGTCCTCCAAGTCTAGATGTAGTAGGTGCATCACTTATCTTTAATCTGCATTCAAGTGCTTGGTGTCCTTATTTCTTGCATTTAAAATAATTACTAGTAAAATTAGGTTTAGGGTTTTGCATGCCATTCTTGCTTCTACAAATGTTAGCAGTGTGTCCAAGTTTACCACAATGATGACATGTAGGTTTGCCTTTGAATTTTGCATTTCTTTTCTCTCCACTCTTTGATGACTCTCATTCCTTAGTAGATGAAGAATTCTTGACATGTCCTAGACTAGAAGTATCACTAGATAACCTTTTTGATCTCATTAGTTCTTCAAAGTATTTGATAGCTTCACTTGGTTTGTTCATTCTTTCTAGAAGTTCTTTCTTAAATCTCAAATCATTCCTTAGTTGGTCACTCTGTGACCTCAAATTTGTGATCTCTATGTCCTTTATGTTCAAATCCTAATTTACAAGTAACAACTGGTTCATCATGTCCAACTGATTGCTTGTAAGTTTCTACACATCAAATGATCTTTCTTCAAGTCTAGTAGCCATTTGTCTCTTGTCTTCTTCAACCATGATTTTGTCTTCTTCAACTTTCTTCTTTTGTTTCAGTCACTTCACATAGTCTTATTAATTGAATTTCTTATTCTCTTTTGAGTTCTTTGACTCCTTTTTTTAGAATTTTGTTTTTCTTTAGTACATATACTACTGTTGCATCATTGTCATTAGTATTTCCACTATTGAACAATCCTCTAACATCAACTTCCTTGTATAGTGTATCATTTTATTGAAGGGTCATATCTTTTCTTTTCTTTAAGGATTTCCTTAACTCTTATTTTGCTCCTTCAAGTTTATGTAGTATGATCTTGCTATAGGAGCATCCTGGGTTGTTTTGTAATCCTGCTGATTTTTGTTCATTTTGCTAGTTATTGCCAAGTGCTAGCTACTATTGAGTTCCAGTTATTGCCAAGTTACAATTATTTCCAAGGTGTCTAGTGTTGGTTGAGTGTTCCTTCATGTGCTAAGTGAACATGATATTTTCTAATGCTTGGGTTCTTCATTGACCGAGTTGTCAGTGTTTTTGGTTCTTAGTTGGAGCTGAATCTTGTATTTAATTTGGATCATAAATTTGATGATAGGATCTTGTCTAGAGATGAGTGTTGACCATTTTGAGGTCGGCCTTTCTATTATGTAATGTTCTAGAATCTTCTATAAGTCATTTTGGCAATTATAAGTAGAGATATTTGGTTTATTTTAGGGAGGACTTAGAGAGTCAGAATAAATGTGTCTGGAAGTGTGAATTTGAAGTTGGATTGTGAATCTTGAAGTTGTATTTTGTATTTGGTTGTAACCCAAAAGGCCTTATAGCTAGGCATGTATGTTGATAATTTGATGAATCAATAAAGTGTTTTTTTCTCTCTCCTTGGTGTTGTTCCCTGTGTTGTTTGCTTCCATTATGTTAACTTAGCAAGGTGGTTGAGCAGTTGGGTGTGTCTTTGCCCCTAGCTATTCATGTCCCTCCTTGCACCAAGTGGTATTAGAGCTTGAGGTTCATCCTTATGGATATTGGATCATGTAGAATCCTAAGTTGAATTTGGTTGTAGGGTTGTAGATCTATAGATTTGACCTATAACTTGTAGAGGGTTATGATCTTGTAGGAACCTATTTTTAAAGATGGTTCAAGGAAAATGAAATGTTGAAAATACCATATTGGATACATTGAGACAAATTGTAGCTAGATTAGATGTTATGGAGACATCCCAGAGGAGACGAGTGCATCTTTATGATGCGAGTGATGATGAAAGTATAGCACCAAACCCTAATCCAGAACCTAAAGAAGATCAAGATGAGGAAAGATTGTTGAGAGTATTGTCTAGGGAACATTCAAATCCTATTGTAGAAGTTGTTGTTATGATGGAAAATTGGACACCAATGTTGTGTTGTATTGGATATCTAATATGGAGAAGTTCTTTGAGTTTGAAAACATTCCTAATAATAGGAAGGTGAAAATTATAGTCACTAGGTTGAAAGGTCATGCCTCACTGTGCTGAGAGAATTTGAAAATTGATAGACAAAGGAGAGGAAAGGAGAAGATCAAGACTTGGCTAAAAATTGTGAACAAGGTGAAGAAGAAGTTCCTTCCTACTGATTACCAAGTTAGTTTTTTGAGGAAGATACAAAATCTGAGACAAAGGGACATGACTTTGAAGGAGTATATTGAGGAATTCTATAGACTGAACATCAAATCTGGACATGTGGATGATGATGTTGAGAAATTTGGAAGGTATCTAAGTGGACTGAGATCTGGAATCCAAGATGAAATAAGTTTTGTGAAATTGGAAAGTGTGGAAGAAGTATATCAATATGCCTTGAAAGATGAGGAGATCTTGATGAAGAAGCATGAGCAAAGACAAAGAGGTACATGTGGTAGATTCCAAAGAGGCAGAGGTAGATCTTATGGTGAAGGTGGAAGATCTAACAATTCTATGCAGGATAAGGTAAAATCTGAATGGAAAAGTGATGACAAAAATAAGACAGGAAGGAAAGGTGGTAATTCTTACCAAGGAAGAGGTAATTCTTATTCTAGAGGTGGTTTTCATGGTAATTGTTTCAAATGTGGCAAAGAAGGGCATAGATTCTTTGAGTGTAGATCCTTGGGTGAGAATCAACAAGGTAACATAAATGCTATGATCCAAGAAGACATTAAGGGTTCACCAAGTAGACCTGAGGTTGGAGAAAATCTATTGGTGAGAAGAACTTTGTGTAATAAGGAAGTTGAACCTATTCTAAGGAGAAGTCTTTTCAAGACTAGATGTAAGATGGCTAGAAAATGCTACAAGATGATCATTGATAGTGGAAGTTCAACAAATTTGGCATCCAAGGAGCTAGTTAAAAAGTTGTAGTTGTAGATACTAAGACATCCTAAACCCTATCATGTTTCATGGATACTGAGTTGAAATTTAGTTCTACATTCCATCTACAAATAGATGGAGAGATAGAGGTTGTGAATAGAAGCTTGGGTAATTTGTTGAGATTCTTAGTTGGAGATAAGCCAAGTAATTGGGAGCTGGTATTGACACAAGCTGAGTTTGCATATAATAATTCTATGAATAGGAGTACAAGGAAAACACCTTTTGAGATTGTTACTGGAATGTAACCTAGAGATATATAAGATTTGAAGGATTTTTCTGGTGAAGAGAAGAGAAGTGCTAAAGGAGAAGAATTTGTTGCTCTTATGAAATTTTTTCTTGAGGAAGTGAAGTTGAAGTTGGAACAAAGTAATTAGAAGTATAAGGAGAATGTTGATAAGTCTAGAATACATCATGTTTTTGAAGTTGGTGATGGTTTATTTGAAGAAAGGTAGATTTCCTATTGGAACATATAGTAAGCTAAAGATGAAGAAGTTTAGACCTTGTAAGATCTTGAGGATGTTTGACAGTGGTAATGCTTATGAAGTTGAGCTACTTGATGACACAAATATATCTCCTATATTCAATGTTGTTAATTTGTATAAGTATCATGAGTCAAATGATGAAGTTATTATATTAGATGATAATCCTAAGAAGTAGATTGAAGAGGTTGAACAATTATTAGAGCAGAGAGTTTTTAAGAGCACAAGAGGAAAATATTACTATGAGTATTTGGTGAAGTGGAAGAATAGACCAGTTGAATATGCTACATGGATTTATCAATCTGAGTTGGATTCAGATTAGGTTGTGACATCTTAATGATTTAGGAGAATCATTTATTTTAACCCTAGTTGTTTGATGTAGGAGAATCTTGGGTTGTCCTATAATCTTGCTTATTTTTGTTCATTCTGCCAGTTATTGCCTAGTACCAGTTAGTGCTAAGTTCCAGTTACTACCGAGTTCTAGTTGATGCCAAGTTATCCAGTGTTGGCTAAATGTTCCTTCATGTGTTGAGTGAACATGATATTTGTTGATGCTTAGGTTCTTCATTGACCAAGTTGCCTATATTTTTGATTCTTAGTTGGAGCCAAATCTAGTCTTTAATTTGGATCATGAATTTAATGATAAGATCTTGTCTAGGGATGAGCGTTGGCCATTTTGAGGTCAACCTTTCTATTATGTAATATTCTAGAATATTTTGTAAGTATTTTTGGAAAGTATAAGTCGAGGTATTTGGTTTAGTTTAGGGAGGACTTAGAGAGTTAGAACATATGTGTCTAGAAGTGTGAAATTAAAGCTAGATCATGGATCTTGAAGTTATATTTTGTGTCTAGTTGTAACCCAGAAGGCCTTACAACTGGGCATGTATGCTGATAATTTGATGAATCAATAAAGTGTCTTGTTCTCTATCTCCTTGATGTTGTTCTCTATGTTGTTTTCTTCCATTGTGTTAACTCAGCAAGGTAGTTGGATAGTTGAGCATACCTTTGGCCCTAGCTATTCATATCCTTCCTTGCATGAGATCTAGATTTGAATCATCTAGTTCTCAATGATTTTTCCCATTTTGTATTCCCCCCATTTAAGATCCGCACTCTTAAGTTGTTAGGCTTCTTTCAAGAGAACTAGGCCCTGATATCAATTGTTGGAAATCTTAATGGGAAGCAGGATACTGAGGGGGGGAGGCATGAATTAGGATCTTAAAAAAATTTCACTGATAAAACAATTTACTAGATTCATACCTAATCCATCTCATATCTTAGATCTCATACCTTAAATTCATAAACTTGTAATGCTGAAATGAAATTTATCTAAGCATAACAACCATGAAAATATCAACACATAACAAAATGATTTTGGTTACCCATAAACACTTCAAGATGAAGGTAACATTGGGGTGGGGATGAAACTCACAAATCTTTATTGCTGCAAAAATAAAGTCACCCATTAGGGCTACAATTTGATCATATTTGATGATCTACCCTATAAGGGGTCTGCTCTGTTAAAATATTTTAAATTTTTTTTAAAGGATTTTACACTTATAATAAAGTAAGGACTCTATTAGGAGAATTAAATAGGTTTGTTAAAATCACTATGTTAAGATATTTTGCCCAACTTAATCTGTCAAAACTGATTCAATACTTGATCCTTCGGTATGCTTTGAAAGATTTTTATGCATCTCCTCTCTTCAATATCTCAATCTATTCTTTGTATATGATATCTTTGTTTTGTCCTTTGTTACTAGGTTAATCTACCTAATCTCCTTTGAGAATTAGCCTTCCTTACTATGTTCTAAGCTTAATCACTTCTTCACTTCTTCTTCTCGCTTCCACACTCACTCTCTCCTCTATTTGGTTTAGATTTGGAACCCTTCTTAAATAGATAATTTTAGAAATATCAAGAGCTCAATCAATGGCCCATATTTCATCCTTTTGTCATTTTACCCTTTTGATTTTCTAGTTTGTTAATATTCTTTTCTTGAGATTAATGCCTTTTGACAAAGTGTAATCTTATGCTTAATTATCTCTACAATCTCTAAATGTCATGTAGAAGTCAACTAATATGATTTACATTATTGTTTGTGTCATTACAAATTCATATGTCAAAATTGGTTTAATTAGCACTTGAATATTTTGATGCTCGGTCATAACTAACATTCATGTTGTCACTTGGCTTCTATACACTCGACATATATATTGATTCAATTGACATTAATTAACTTTCCACTCGCTTGGTTTCCACTATTTTGATCGACTTGTATGCTAGCTCGATCTCAATTGGGGTGCTCAACAACCTTTGAATTGCTCGACATGTAATGAAATATGAACAAGTCCTTTGTATCTCAACCTTCTCTAGATGGCTTGGTCACCATGATGACTATCCTACTCTTCCTTGGAAATGACTAAGTGTTGGACACTAATAGGCATCTTGGGCTTAGAGATCAACACTATGTTCACTGGAGTTTATGTCGAGTTCTCGTTGAGTTACATTTCATTTGGTGAAGATTTGAAGTAGACCAATGTGCATGAAATAATGAGAGATACAATTTTTGAATTAAATTTAGTGAGCTTGAATTATGGTACAAGACATGTCTCTGATATAAATGCATAGAGATCATTCTAGAAAGGTTTTCATGGGAAGATGTAGGGGATGTTAGCACAAGCAAAATGGGAAAATATAAAAATCTATATATTTTTTGGTATTTTCTATGTTTTAGTATTTGTCATTTTCAAAGGCCTTCAGAGCATTTTAAGGCCCAAAAATGATCTGAAGGCCTCCAAAAATGCAAAATATTAAAGCATAGAAAATAACAAAAAAATAGATTTTGGTATTTTCCCATTTTTTCTTGTGTCAACATCCCCTACATATTTTTGGACTGTGTTTTGATCATTCATTCCCCCTTGAGAGGAAATGGGCCCCATTTCATCCACACTTTGTAATAAATGTGGAAAATGATGTTGGATATGTTCACATGTAAACCATTTCCCTTGTTGAATACATTATTGTGCTTTTATCACATGGTACAAAGAGATTATTTGGTTCCTCAAATTCTTCATAATGACCTCCAAGATTTGATCAATATGGAATGGATCAACAACTTATGGATTCAACACTGTATGATTGATTTCCTCAGCTACATTTGCAATGTCTAGTAAAGGAGGGAAGTATGGCTTCAATAGTTCTACATTGAAGACTAGATGAACACCCAAAAATGGAGGCAAGTCAAGTTCAAAGGCATTTTTTGCCAACTTTCTTAATGATCTTATACAGACCATAGTGAAGAGGGCAAAGCTTCCTATGAGGGCCTTGTAATTGTTCCTTCTGGAAATGCAACCATACCTTATCTCCAACCTAAAAATTATGAGGAGCATGATACTCATCATGCCTCTATTTATACTTCCTAGTGGCTTGCTCCAAAATTTAATGAACTTTCTCCTAAAAACAATTATTTTCTTGATGAACTTAATTTCTTTGTCTTTCTCCTTATAAAAGCATGGTACCAAGTCAGATTGCATTATTGGTATAAAAACAATTATTAGTGGTAAAGGTTGATATCCTAGACAAACCTCAAATGGGACATGGCTAGTTAAACTACAAATTTTCCTATTGTAGCTATGGTGTACATATGAAAGGCTCTCATCCCATGTATAGGGATGTTCAAGTGATACATGCACAAGATTTGAATAATCATTTGATTGAAAATATCTATTTGACCATTTGTTTGAGGATGGAATGCAATGGACTATTTTAGTTTTGTGTCCATCATTGCCCATAATGAAGACTAAATTTTATTGAGAAACTAACTATCCCTGTGTGAAATAATGCTTTTCGGTAGCTCGAAATGAACCCAAACATGCTAAAAAAGGAGTATTGCAGTTTCTTCTACAGAGATTGCCTTTCTACAAGCCACCAAGATTGCTATTTTTGAAAGTTTATCTACTACAACATATAAACAATCTTGCCCATGTTTAGTTGTAGGAAGACCAAACATAAAATCCATGGAAATTAAGTTCCAAGGTAAATATAAGCCAAGCTTATGATTTGTAGGATTTTCAATGGCATACGCTGTACATGCTTGAATGTACTCTATCACATCATTTTTCATTTTTGGCCAAAAAATATATATTTTAAGTATAATGGTAGTCTTACCTATTCCAAAGTGACCAACAATCTTACTATAATGAGCTTCCCATATTAACTTCTTGCTTTTTTCCTTAGGCACACAAATTTAGGCAAGGTGACAAAGTATTCAATTTTGCAAGTAATAATCATTCACATGCTTACTTTCCACAAGTTGAGTACAAACATAAGAAAATTCATTATCATGTCCATACAAGTGGGCCCAATTTTCTATTTGGTGACCACATGATTCTAATACCATACTTATTCCTATTATTGGAGGCTTCCTCAAATAATCTGCTACCTTATTATTGCTTCCTTTCTTATGATAAATGTTGAGTTGAAATTGTTTAAGATAAGCTTACCACCTTTGGTGCCTATCATTCTGGAATTTGCCTTGTGTTTGCAAAAAAATGAAGGGGTTTGTTATCTATGTGGATGATAGTCTCCTTGACTAGTATATAATGTTTCCATTGCTTGCAAGCTTGAACAATGACATACAATTATTTTTCATAAGTGGGACACCTGCCTAATGTATCATAAAAAGTATCACTATAGTAGGCATCTAGATGTCTATTTTGCATGAGGATTGTTCCTAGGGAATATTATGATGCATCAATTTATATTTCACACGATTGTTGTAAATCAGGAAGAGATAAAATGGGTTTAGAACATAACCTTTGTTTTAACTCAAATGCTTGTTGTTGAGCACCTATCCACTTGAATTTTTCTTCCATACCTCCTTGTAGTGACTGATTTAAAGGCCAAGATAAATGTGAAAGCAAAAAAAAAGTCTGCGATAAAAGCTAGCTAACCCCAAGAAGCTACACAACTATGTGAGATTCTTTGGAGCAGAGCAATCTTTAATTACTTGGATCTTTTTCAAGATCAACATGAACACCATCACTATCAATAACATAACATAACCTAAGCATTTAATACTCTATATACCAAAAGAACATTTTTCCTTATTTGCATAGAGTCCACGGTCTTGTAATACAAAAAATACTTGTTCCACATTTGTAAATATTCTTCCCAAGTTTTATTGAAAATTAGAATTTCATCCAAATAAATAACTAGAAAAGAATCAATGAATGGAATAAGTACAAAATTTATCATCCTCATAAATGTGGTTGGGAATTTGTGAGGCCAAAAGGCATCACCAACCATTTGAATAATATCTTCTTAGATCTAAAAGCTTTTTTCCATACATCTACATGATCAATTGGTACTTGATAAGACCCATATTTCAAATTAATTTTAGTGAAGAATTTTGACCCTCTAAGTTGGTCTAAGAGATCATCTATTTGAGGAATTGGATATCTATTTTTCACACTGATCTTATTCAATGATCTCTAATCAATATAGAGTGTCCATGTACCATCCTTTTTCTTTGCAAGAATAATTGGGCTACCATAGGGACATGCACTTAGGTGGATATGTACTTTCTAAATTAATTCATGTATCTACCTTTTTATCTTATCATTTTATAAAACTAGCCTCCTATATACTAGCTCATTAGGAAATGGAGTTCCTGGTATCAAATCAATAGAGTGTCTAACTTGGTAATGTGAGGGTACCCTTATTGGTAACTCAAACACATTTTGATATTTTGTTAAAATTTGATCCATTGAAATTTATTGGGATGGACACCATGGAATGAGAATTACACACATTTTCTCCTATTCCTCGAGACAAATCATTAATAACATAAATGTACCAGTTTGGGTTATTAATATTATATATTGTTTTGCACTAATCAAAGATGTAGACTATGGAAGACTTACCTCTTGTAAATGGTAGTTTTGTCCACCCAATTTGACTGTCACACTTCATGGCCTAGACTCATACACCCCATGACATTAATACATGTATGAATTCCCTAATATAATATCACACACATCAAGAGGAGCTATATCACATATCACCTTATCTTTGAATGGTTTTATGAAGTATGAAAGATAAAATTGCTTGTTTACTTGGATATCTCACCCTTGGCTCACCCACCCCATAGAATATTATTGCAAGTGTGTTGTTGTCTTCAAATTCAATCTTTTTCTAGTCTTATAGATATCAAATTGTCTTGACTATTACTATCAACAATTAAATGCAAATCTTTTCCTCCTACCTACATTTGTGAATGGCATAATCTCTCTTCATCATTATGAGAAAATGCCTTTGTAATGGCCACTATGGTATATGGGCCATCGTAAATGATTTGTTCATATTCCTTTTGTTTTCCAAAATTTGTCACCTCAGGTTCAATAGCTTCTTCATGGGTTTCCATCATTAAATTCTTTATAGTTCTACAATCTTTAGCATTACGAGAGGAACTTTTATGGACTTCACACCACATACTTGATTCTTGCCCTATTTTCTTTTCACCCATGTCTTCTTTGATGGTGAATTTGGAGATGGCTCCTTGGTTGTTTGTTTCCCTATAGGCTTATTACCTTCACCTTTCCATTGTTATTCATTGGATTTTTCCTCCTCCCTTTTTGTGTTAACTTCTCCTTAATTTTTGATCCATATTTGAAAGCACTAGACAATGTATCTATATTCAATAAATCCATTTCAATCTAAATGTATCTATGAAGACCGCTATTATATTTCAAAACTTGATGTTTTTTTTGGGTCTTTGAAGCCAATAGAGTGCTTCTCCTGCATAAGCACCACTCCAATGCCCTCTCTGGAAGCATCATAGTGTAGCTCAAAAGGTTTGCTAAAATTTGGTAATTCTAACACTGGACAGGAAGTCATCAACTCCTTATATTTCTCAAAACACTCATGTGCCTCAAGAGTCCACAAGAAAGCTCCCTTTCTCATCAAATATGTCAAGGGCATTGCATGCCTGGACTATCCATCCACAAACCTCCTATAGAAACCACATAATCCTAGAAAGCCCCTCAACTGTGTAAGGTTCACCAATGTAGGCCACTCCAAAATGGCACAAATCTTTTCAGGATCTATGTGTATGCATTTTGCACTGATGATGTGACCCAATCACAACAACTCTATCATACCCAAATCACATTTTGACTCCTTTGCATACAAGGACTCTCATCCCAATATATCTAACACCATGCCAACGTGAACAAGTGCTCCTCCCAAGATCTACTGTACAACACGATATCATCAAAGAAGAAAAGTACAAATTTCCTCAACTAAGGATGAAAAACTCTATTCGTTGTTGCCTAAAAAGTAGCAAGTGTATTAGTTAGCCCAAACAACATAACTACAAACTCAAAATGGCCACAATGACATCTAAAGGCTATCTTCTCGATGTCCTTCTCTCCTACTCTGATATGATGATAACCTAATCTCAAATCTATCTTTGAGAAGAAGCAAGCTCCATGAAGCTCATCTATCAACTCATCGATCTTGGGAATGGGTTACCTATTTTTAATTGTCTTCCTATTAAGCACCCTGTAAGCAATGCACATCCTTAATTTCCCATCCTTCTTCTTCACCAACACCACTGAAGAAGTGAAATGAGACTTACTTGGTCTAATGTGGCCCATAGTAAGTAACTCCTTCATGGTTTTTTCAATTTCATCCTTCAACCTCTTCGGATGCCTGTAGGGTGTAATCATGATGGGCTTAGCCCCCTCCTCTAACTCAATGATATGCTCAATACCCCTGTCTGGTGGTCTACTTGGTGGAATGTCATTGAACACCTTAGAGTGTTTAACTCTAAGCTCCTGAATATTAGGAGGATATTCATTCTTTTGCTATCCCTCCTATGATGGCATTAACATGCACTTTGTTGCCCACTCTACTTGATCATGTCAAATCAATCTAGCCATCCTCTAGAAAGAGACCATTCCGAAATCATTGTCCCTGATTGCCTTAAGAATATGTGTCTTCCCATTCACTTTAAATCTCATCTCCATATCCTTGAGATTAAGACTGAACTCACCAATATCATGCAACCAACTCATCCCAAGGACTATATCTATATCTCCCATAGGCAAAACATAGAAATCTGCCTTAAAGGCATAATTATTAACTTCCAAAGGGAGTCCAGTGATCTTGTGATCACAATTGAGGACATAGCCATCAACTACCTTCACTCTAATTCCCCCAAACTCCTCTGTTTGTATGCCACACTTCTCTACTAACCTAGCATCAATGAAATTATGAGTGGCACTGGTATCAACCAAAGTTATAACTCGCTGTCCAGCAAGTATTCCTCTCATTTGAAATGATCCTTCCTACTTAATACTTATGAGACGAGCTTCCCTAAGTTACTCATCTCCTTCTCCATTTGCGGACTCCATTTTAGACAAGTTTTCAACCTTGTCTTCCTTTTTTCATCATCTATTTCCTCTATATTAGACTTTTGGTCTGAATTATCTGATTCTGATTCCTCATAATATGCCCACATAATTCTGTTAGCTTTGCCCTTCGGTCTAAGAGGACAGTCATGGTTTGCATCATAGGGTCCCTTACAATAGAAACATAATTTTTCCTTCCTCAAATCATTTAATGTTTACTTGTCAAAAAGTACTTGAGTTTTATCTTTAGAATCATTTTAAAAATCAGTATTCTCTATTTTTTATAAAATGGTTTGTTATCCTTGCTAAAAGATGCTCCTTTGGACTATAATTTGTTTGTTGGGACTGCATGTTCCATACTTCTTGCCTTTTTCATAGCTTCCTATAAATAAATGGGATCAAATACCTTTATCCAACCTCTCAGTAGTTCAGATAGACCCCCAATGAAAAAGAACTATAAATCTACGCTTTGAAATGTTTGGCACCATGACCACCAATCACTAAAATTCACCAATGAAATATTCCAATTTTCCTATTTGTTTCAGCTATGTTGATTCCCAAAAGTAAACCTCTGGACCTTTCTTGTCAAATCTTTCAATCGACCTATCCACAAAGTCCTAGTACTCTGTCACCTAATTATGCTAAAGTGTTACCATACCATGGTACCACCAATCATGTGCTACTCCTTCCAAATGCAAAGTGGCGTATTTGATAGCTTCAATCTTTATCATTGGCCTTAGTGCCAAGAATGTGTCAAGCTTATGAATCGGAGCTTGAGTTGTCCTCTTTCCATTCCCATCAAATGTAGGCATAGTAAGCTTGCTTGTAGCCCTCTTCAACTCACTATTTTGACCCCTAGGCCTCCTATCCTATCTGAGTGACCTATAATGTTCTCTCCTTTGATTTACAAAGTGTTCAAAGGTCATCCTCTCCTAAACCTACAGCGCCAATAATTCCTATTCATTATTTGTAGCCATAAGGATATCCACAAATGTCTCATCCTCAACTTCCTTTATTGGATCTTGTATTGGTTCCTCTCTAACAGAAGTAGGATGTGTTGGCCTGTTTGCTATTCTAGAAAGAGTTTTAGGTGATCCCATTGTACTCCTATTATCCCCTTGTTCTAAATTTCATCTATCATATCGGTTCATGCACTGAACCATGGTGGTGAGTGCCTGCAAAGCCTGAGCCATTCGCTCTTGTCCTGTAACCATTTCTCTAAAAAATTCTCTTGTTTCTTGATCCTCATTCCTGTTGTCTCTTGGTGGGCTATGCTCTTTCTTATCACCCATGGTGTCTGGCTGCCTGCTAAAATCTTGTTCCTTATAAAAAAAAACTTGCATGATAGTGAAAAATCTGTGAGAGCCAACCCTAGGTGGCTTGTGATTGCTAAACCCTCAGGATGGTAGGATTTAGCTCTGATACCAATGTAATATCCCTTGCCCAAATTGACTAATTTTAGCTCAAGGAATATTGTCAAATACTTGTATGCTGCCTTTTAGTCTTAAGAAATTTGCGAATGATATTACAATGCCTCTTACAATGAACTAATATGCAAGTGCAATTCTTTTGGTACTTTCAATGCATATACATGGAAACTAGATATGGAATGCATACCTATAACCAATTGACATACAACTATTATGCTAATCATATATGCTATTCAATTGACATTTCATCAAATAAATGGTATGTAACATTTATCTCCTTTATTGAATTCATTCTCATGTACAATGTTGCTATGAGTTTGCAATACAAATGGGCTTACAATAATGACTATAGTAATGCCAAGATTTGATTCTGAATTATCACAGCAAAATCATATGCCTAAAACTTACAATGCTAACTACTAATAGTTGCAAGAGTATCCTGATAATAGAGATGCCCAAGGATGAAGATGAATCAAGCATAAGTAATAGCGCGACATCATTTTTTTGTACTATAGTAGCCAACAATAATTGTGTTCTCCAATTTAAGCACAAACAGAACTCTTGAATTGAACCTCTCCTAAATACTAAATTTAGTGGATATTTCACCACCTCAAATGGTTGCAACATTGAAGAGTTGACATTCTCCAATGGCTGACTGAAATCAAAAACCTTAGTTTCTTCTCCCAATTTTATATCAAATGCAATTCACAATAATCAGATGATTAATAATGAAGTTCTCACCTCCATATATTCTTGTCCTTCACCCTTCTAGAAGGAAATAAAATATTATTTAACTGTATTCTCTACAAGCTTCTACTTTTCCAATACAATAATTAGTTGTATTTCTAGAAAATGCACTCTCTAGAAGCTTCTTTGTTGCAATACAATAATTAATTGTGCTTCTAGAAAATTAAATTAATTAAATATAAAGTCACCTTTTAATTTTCATTTATTTAATGACTTTATAAAAAATTAATTTAATCAATTTCTCCTTATTTCTCCACTTAGCCTTCAGAGAATGTAAAGGCTAAAAACTCCCCTGAGATGCTAAAAAGATGGGGACATTACACAAACTAAGCCACATAAGAGACCTTATCCATTAGGTTGGATGTAAAATAATAAAAATTTATGGATAACAAAATAATGTAAGTTGAGATTTTCAATAACATCTATGTTCATAGATGAGGTTGAATTCTATGTGGTACCACTATACATATGTAGGAATATGTTGGGTTGAACACACTTATATAATAAGAGATCTAACTTCTACGAGGGCATAATAGGTTTCATTTGTTTAACAATGGAATTGAATACATTGTGAAATATCATTACATGAAGAATGATGGATCACTTGTAAACATAGGGTATTTATAAATTATAGTTAATAAAGAAAATAAATTGACTCTTATATCTGTAGTAATTAGTGATGATCAAGAACCATCAATATCGAGATCTAAGGAATAATTACAAGTAGAGATAAGTCTTCAGCCAATAATGATAATAGAGGATTTGGGTGATCTTGACCCAACTAATCACATTGGCATAATGAAGAGTATTTGGTGTAAGTGTATTTTCATTAATTGGAAATCAAGGTTGAGGAGAGTACACCATCTCATGGGAATTGATAGACATATTGATCAGTTTGCATGGGAGAACGAGATAAGGAAAAGAGTCTCACAATTAACATGAAGAGTCATCACTATGACATGGCAGAGAAAGTATATACGGAAATGATTAAAACTTGGTTTGTATTTTGAAAAACATGACCAAGTATAGAAAGGACAAATGAATCGAGGTGAGACTTAAAATAGACAAAAGGAACTGCCATTCTAGACCCTACATCGTAGGTCTCCCAGGTTGCTTTGTAATGTCCCTAATTAGGACCTTAGGGTTGATAACCTTACTGTGTATATATTTTCTCCTTTTTCTCCTAGATTGCAAGTGATTCCTTTTTATTTCCCTCTATATTTCTCCCTACTTATCATATATCCCTCAATGTTAAAATTCTCTATGTATATATAGTTTTCAATTCTAGGAGCCACATCTTTTCATTTATTATTATTATAATATTATAATAATATTATATATATAATATCATTATAACATATATTATTTTAATAGATATCAACTATATATTATTATATTATAATACTTTATTAATATAGCATTTCTATATAAAAATATATCTTAATCATCATAATATTATTATTTATTTATAATTATATCAGATTATCATTTCATTCATTTCATACTTTCATATTGCTATTATAATGCGATATATATATAATATGATATTATCATATGATTATAATATAATATTTCCTATGAAATATTATTATTAATATTAATTTATATATAATATTAATTTATTATTTAAATTATATGTCAAAACGGGGACATCATAGTCCTCCCCTCTCGAATTTGCTTGTCCTCAAGAAAAATAATTCATACACAAGCTCCTTCATAGGCATAAAACATATTTGCATACACATGCCTAAAAGATTTATGAGGTATAAATCTTAATGAATAAAAACACAAAGCAGACACATGAATGCATAAAAGCATGAACCATATACGATGCAGACAAATGAAGACAAGGAGTATGCATGGTGTAGACAAATGAAGACATGAAGTATACACAATGCAAATAGATGAATACACAAAGCAAACATGATGCAAACACACAATACATACATTATGCATTTCCTTGATTGTGAACTTGCAACCAAAAAAATCATTAGTACACATTATATATAAATCAATCTCTTGACAAGGTCTTTATAGTCTCAATTTAGTGACTTGTCAATCAAAACTATAGTTCATTATCATATTAACTCATCAATTCCTATGTATGGGAGGAGAAACTATAATAAGGTGCCTTGTTACCCAATCATGGTCCTCACCATTCTCCCTCATTATTGTTATCTCTATCTGATCATCATCTCCAAGATAGCGCCTTTGTATGATGTACCCTAGGGTATTCGCTCTATCGTAGGCCTTACCTAGTACCCTTGGATGATGTAGTCCAATGCCCATCTTACTACATGCCTTACCTAGTACCTTTGAGTGGTGTCACCCAGCCCATTCCACTGCATGCCTTATCTTATCTTGGACAATGATGACCAACATTGTAATTCATTAAAGTAATTACAAGTCAATCAAGATTTAAACATAATTGATTAATAATAATGTTTGTAACAATCATTTCAATTATCAAATGATATGATTATTTAGAACTATAGGTTATATATGTTTATAATTTCATACAAATACATGTATCTTATATATTATAAACAAACATAACATAATCTTTCATTTTAATAATAGAAATTAAATAAAATTTAATTTAATAATGTATAGAAATTGAAAAATTTAACCATACCCTATTTTTACTTTTCATATGCTATGATGAACCTCTTTAAACTTACCTCATTTAACCTTTTCTTGGTAGGAGATAGGTCCCAAAGTATCTTGATTAGTTATGTATTTGTCTTTCATTGTTGCCTTTACATGGCTTCTTAGAAAAATGAATGCATACAGTTACTCACTTCATCAACACTACAACCAAATCCCATTAGACATTTACCATTAGTTCCCACTATTTTGCAATATCAATTGGGTCCTTGTTAGATTCTGTTACTATATTTTCACTCCCTTTTATCTCCAAACCGACTGGTTTAGCATCCAGTATTTCACGAGTATTAATGTGGAAAATTTTCCAAAAGATCTCATACCATCTTTTCCTCTCCAACAAGCGCAACAATGTCACATGGCTCTATTGTAGATTTTCTCGCAATGAAGTTTCCAAATTGAGATGAGCATATTGTAGGAGAAGATATTCAATTATCAAAACCAAAAGGAGTAACTATGAATGGTCCCATCAAATGTCATCCAGTTTTTTTATTATATTTTAAATTTCTATCGCAACCTTTGAATGAATCTGGGTTCACTGTTATTTCAATTATACTAACTGCTTTTTTGAAGATTTGGTACCATGATTGGGCAGTGCACTACCATTTTGCATTGGAAATCTTTTATGTTCAGTTGCAATGATCATGTTGTTAATCGTACAGTTTCAACCATGTCTACAAACCCGTATGCTCCAACAACAAGATGTACCTATTCTTTGCGTTGAGCTTGAAAACCACCTTCATGTTGTCGCCCATTCATAAAAACATTCACTGATTCATGCCCAGATATGTATTTACTTGGAGACACTCATCTCGCAGGCTTGTAGATTGATTCTGATCACGTTCAAGGTATGCCACAAATGATGCTCATGGTTGTAGATTGAGCCTTTTGGTGACCAAGGGGAATATGATGAATCAACTTCAAAACTGTATGCACATTGAAAACTGATTATGATTGGATTAACAACCTGCCGCAAATATTCCAATTAAAACCTGTATATAATATGGGATTGACATCACTCAACCTCTTTATATCATTTTCAATGGTTTTTAGCACTATTAGATTCCATTTTTTAATGTCGTCTTCAACACTTTAACATCATGTAAGATCCTCATCTTGACTTGGAAATTAAAAGATTAGCTTGCTGATATTGATTCAATATTTCTTACTCATACGGGATCCAAACATTATCTAGCAACATGATAATAAATTGTAGATATTATAAAGGAGAAAATTCAGGCAGTCACAAGCCACATGCCTACTGTGTAATGCAAAAAATCTGGAGTCATTGTCAGTACAACTTTTCCATCAATTCACTGATTTAGATGACCTTTCTATTATATTACTCTGCATTGTCTTTCCATTATTCTTCTCGTTTGAATGAGATAATTTCATGTTTGTATCAGCTCTGTTCAGTTATATATGTTATGTCTTTACCTTTCATTTTTATGAGCTATTTCTCATCACTAGTAATTTAGTACAGGATGGTAGAGTCATGCTCTAATACCACTTGTAATGTTTCCAATTAGGACTTTAAGGTTTATAATCTTACTGTGTATATATTTTCTCCTTTTTCGTATATATTTTCTCCTTTTTCTCTCAGATTGTGAATGATTCCTTTTTATTTCCCTCTATATTTCTCCCTACTTATCATATATCCCTCAATGTTAAAATTCTCTATGTATATATAGTTCTCAATTCTAGGAGTCACCTCTTTTCATTTATTTATTATAAAAATATTATATTTATAATATAATTATAACATATTTTATTTTAATAGATATCAACTATATATTATTATATTATAATACTTTATTAATATAGTATTTCTATACAAAAATATATCTTAATCATCATAATATTATTATTTATTTATAATTATATTAGATTATCATTTCATTCATTTCATACTTTCATATTGCTATTATAATGCGATATATAATACGATATTATTATATGATTATAATATAATATTACCTATGCAATATTATTATTAATATTAATTTATATATAATATTTATTTATTATTTAAATTATATGTCAAAATAGGGACATCACATGCTTGTGAAACACTTAACACCTTGAATTCAAATTTTGAATTCACTAGTTTGAGCGGGCTAATCTCTTAGGGTTTTGGCACCCATAGATAAAAGGAGACTTCACACATTTAAGTGTGTGGCATTTATATGAAATGAGTTGAAGAATTAGAGAGGGCTGGTGTAAGCAAAGGAAAATAGGTGAAGAAGAAGGCAAACGGTGAGAATGGAACACTAAGCTACTCAAAAGGAAGAATATAATTGAAGATGAAAGCTATTAAGAAAACAATTGAGACACAAAGCTACATCTAACCAAAAGAAAAAGTGTACATTGAAGATACAAGTGAGCAAAGAAGAGGAAAAAAGTGTGATACAAAAGGATTTCATTAAGTGTGCCCAAGCTACAAAAAGGGATTGCGACATCTCAAAAGCTATTCACTAAATATCTATCAATAAAGAAGTGTTATACATTTTAGATCATATTTAATTTCTCTCTAACAATTGTAATCATCTTGTAAGCTCTTAGTTGGGCATGCTTTAGTAGAAAGCATATCTTAAATCCTTTAACAAGTTACCTCTTGGAAGGAGTGCTAAATCATGTAACTAGGTAGCCTTAGCAAGATGATTGTAATCCTAACAGATTATTGATATTCTTGGCCGAATGTGTTCTCAGAAGGAACAAGTTGGAGCTCTTAACCGAGAAAACTTTTAACTATAGTAAAAGGATAGTGGGTATATTATCCCCGTTATGGTTTTCATCCTCTCACTAAGGGTTTCCACATACAAAATCTGTGTGTCCATTGATGAATGCTTTTGTATGTGAAATTACTTATTTCTATCTTACTGTATTTATAATCATTTTGGCACTCAAGTGGCTATTAGTTAGTATACTTGGAGAGGTTAGAAGAATACAGGTTTTAAAGTTAGTACCAATTCAATCTCCACTCCCCACACCCCCCCTCCTCAATGCTAGTTAGGACCTACAAGTGATTATTTTTTCATTATGTGTTTATGTAGGAGATCTAGAGTGTTAATACTTTTTCCATTTCATCGGTTTGTTTAATGTTGGTTCTTATTTTTCCCTATTAGGTGGTACTAGGTGGATCATAGATGCAATAATGAATATTGGTAGATTCATAGTTGATTATGTCAACAATGCTATAACATTTTAAATTTTGTTTATGATGAGTCAGATGTTCAAAATTCCAATAGGGTGTACAAATGAGACTAGAGAAGTGAGGAAAACATGCCATCACTTGAATTTTACGTAGAATAGACTTTTGGAGGTCCAAAAGCTTCTTAGTGGGGAGTATTGATCTAAGTTCATCTAGAAGACCTTTTACAGTCTCGACCACAAAACTAGTTTCATTATGATAAGAGCTCAAAAAATGGAATCTAACTCTATTTAAATGAGCTCAAATTGAGTTTGTATGCATAAGTTAGGTGAGGTCAAAGGTCTGACCAATAAGGCAAATCAAGCATTCAAAAAGGGGAAAAATTATTTTTTCTCAAATCCAAGAATAAATGATGCCAAGGTGTAGTGCTTATCATGATGATTCTAGAACTATATTTAGTTTTGGAAATGAGCTTTCTTTGTCAAAGTTATGGTGGTCAAAATTACCCAAGAAAAGGGTTGACTAGATGACATTAGCAACCAATCAAGTAGTGACACATGGTTGATGGTAGGGCAATGACATGCTGGTACATGTGGCATAATGATGTGGAAAAACAAGGTGACATGGAAAGGTAGGTGATGTGCCAATAAATACAATTGGTCTAACTGGGTATCAACATGTATCCTAATGTCCAATAGTTTGGTGCCACATGGCCCCTAGATATTGGTCTTATCCAAAATTAGTCTGTTGGTTTTATAAAAAAAACACATCAGAGAGGTTTGGATACTGAAACTCCCATTTGCAACTTTTCCAGGACTCACCACTAAGACACATAAATTTATCAAAACTAGTTTGGTGATATTTAGTTTTACTCTTTTAAATAAAATGGTAAATTGAAAAAAGAGAAGCTCATGGGATTTAAAATCCTAACCACCAAATCACTACTTTCCCTCTTAAACAATTATTCCTACCTTTATTTTGAGATTTATTTTAGCAAAATATATTTTGTTTCGTGTTTTGGTGATGAGCCAATAAAGTAAGGATTGAGGCTCATTTTAGAATATTACAGTATCTTTAAAGATTATATTTTAAGCTCAAAATTATAAAGGTCATTACTTTATAAGATATAGGGTTAAATTTGGAGACACAGAGGGATTTTAGTGAATTTTAGTGTTAACCCTTATTTAGCATTTGGATATGTATCTAAAGGAAAGCATGGATTTTATAAATTCATTCCTGAAGGAGTTTGAATCCTCATGGGATAAATTATTGTACTGTGGGAATTTTTGAAGAAGAATTACAAGGTGTTATTAGGCACCAAAATTGTAAAGGAGACATGGAATGTGAATGAGGCTAAGCTTGGATGCTATAATAAGTTGTTTTGAGCCTAGTGACATTAATAAAGTGGTCCCTATATTGAGAAGCAGAAAAGAAGGTGTAGTCCTCAAGGACAAACTCAATTCTCAATTATTTGTGTCTCTCTTTCATATCTTTCATGTTCTCTCATTTCTTCAAGTTTTATATTCTCCCGTGAATGTTATTTCAGATAGTTAACTAAATTTATTAAAGAGCATAACTTATTTTTATGATCCCAAGAGTTTATTACATAACCATGCATTATTGTTACAATCAAGAATTAAAATCTGTACTTGGATTAAATTTTGGAAAACTATAATAGCCTTGTTTATAGATTAAATCATAATAAGTTATCTAATAAAAAAATACACTTAAAATTTAAATGCACTAAGACATCAAACATTATGTCTTACTGTAACACAAGGAATGAATGATGGTTGCATCTGCTCGTGTCTCATACATAAGGACTCTCCATGGTAGGCTAAAATCCCTATCGTCAAATCTCACATAACATCCATATCATGAACTTCATAATCCATAGTATCTACAAAACCCACAATAACGTCATCAATGAGACCCAAACATATATACTCTAACACACACACACACACACACACACACACACACAAAGTCAAGAAGGATGCATCAGTGAATGAGGAGGTTGCACTAGTGACACAATGTGTGTAACTAGATGATTGCTCAAAGTGTGAATGACCCCAATGTTCTTGAAGGTAGCCTCTACAATAATATTTATGCTTTAATGGAGGAGGGGGGGTTAATTTAATAGTTGACATATTTGCCTAGGATAAACTATACATATAAATGTTTTTTGAAATAAAGAGATTCACTCATATTATTGTTGGGTGGCTTATAAAAAACCATCCACCAATGATCCTAGAAGTTGGCTTGTATATCAAGATGTGTGTGCTTTCATAGACAACTTCTCTTTTTTAACACATGGAGTCTTTCTAGTATAGGGATTCCTAAATAGAAAATATATTTTCTCTTTAGTGATCCCAAGGCCCTTCACCCCATCATAATCGCTTCCATCATCAAATTAGACATGCATTTACTCTTGTCACCAAAGTGCAACATTATGTTGTGTGGTGAGGATCTCCATCATTTATATGACAGAATCAACAATACTAAACATGGGAGCTAATTTAGGGATCATATTACAAACATCCATAACCCTCCTCAATTTTTTAAGGTTATCCCCTATAAGGTCTTCTAACGATTGAGACTTTGTCACTGGAGGGTTTTCAATTTGTTGGTTCGTAGGTTGTGGGTTTTTAGACCGTGGATTATAGCAACTAGAATCAAGACTATTTTGTATTATTTTCCATACCTGATTAAAATGTAAATTCATATAAGTAAAATGAATTTAAACTGCAACCAATTTCAAAATGAAAAAACCTATTTTTCATCCAAAAATTAAAATAAAAACTTTAAAAAAGGGTAAAAAACAACTAAATACATACCTAGATATGAATTTGGCACAAAAAAAACCTTAGGATTGAATATTAGATTGCTCTCTAATATTCGTTATTAGAAAGTCCCTCTTTATCTAAAAGTCGTGAGTTAAAATGACTCACAATTTTGATTATTTAAAATATAGAAGCATAGTTATCCAATATTGGAAATGAATCTCATATTAGAAATGAAGAAACTAATATTATTTTGGTTTAGACCACGAGCCAATATGATATAAATCTATTGTTATGTGTGTGTGTGTGTGTGTGTATGAATGTATATGTATGCAAATATGTACATACATACATACATGCATGCATGCATGGATGTATATGTACACGTATATGTATATGTATGAATATGTATATGTATATGTGTGTATGTCTATATATATATATATATATGTTAATTAATATTATTATATAAAAGGATTTGATATCGGATACCAATAATTCTGTTTGAATCCGAAATTAAATGGTATCCAATATCAAAAACTTTTCTTAGGTGTTTGCTTTGTCCAGGTGTACTGACACCCAGGCCTAGAAAAATATCAAAATGATTTTTTAAAATTTTAGACAAAAGTTTGGATCATTACAATCAAACGCGTCCTAGAACCAAAACATCACCTAGATTTTCTCTAATCCACTTGAACGGCCATCCTCATCCTTATTCCCATTTCATATATCTCCAAAATTGAAAAATATTTTCTCACTCAAATACTCTATCATTGAAAACATGCACACTTGTCATTTATTAGTTTACTTGTGATATATATAAATATATTGCAACTCTCAACTCTATAAGCCCAAATATTATATTACCAATAGGATCCCTTCTCATAGTTCCTCCCTCTAAAAAAAATTGTTTGAAACTTTTATATCAAACTCACATAATCATTTTATCTATATAATATTATAACACTTATCTTAAAATCTGATCTGAAATGCATTCAAAACATGATTCAACTTATTTTCAATGGAAACAATAATATATTTGAATTGTAAACCATCTTTGAATTTTTAAATAATTCAAAAGAAGTCACAACGAGGGAAACTCGTATTCAATCCATAAGATGGCTTTAGATTATTTCAATCTCTTTCCAAGTACACATGGCAAAATATCTTTGATAGTGATCTACAACTCCATGTGGGTCATGGCTTGGTAACCCAACCAATGCAAATAGCGTTGACCAAATCTAGTGCTTCGTTTACAATTTACTGTAGGCTTATGATGAGCCGTTAACAAGGGTTAAGAAAAATGCAGCACATAAGCATATAGCACATAGATTACTTGTCATGTGAACCTCTTCTCAATTCCACTGTCAACAATGTTTAGTAAACCATTAGCAAAACCTTGGCAGTACAAAATCTAATTAAGGTCTTCAACATCTCTCCTCAGCAGTAACTAACACACCACCAATCATATCTCTGAAATTTATTATTTCTTCCTTGAGAAGGATGTGAATGATATCACAACCTTTTGTGCCTGATATGCTTTGAGGATTCAACTTTCAATATAATATTAGTTCATGATCTACTTAAAGTTCTCCCACGTAAGAGATAACAGCAATAAATTGGACTTTTTGGTTCACTAATGCAAGTTGTGTATGATTCCAGAAACAGAAGAATATGTTCCAATTGATGAACATGTCACACCCATTATAATTATGGTTGTACATAGTATGACCTGCATTACAATTCAAAAATTAAATCACACTAATATTTTTGAGGAAAAATAGCAAAAAATAAGTAAATTATATCAAGTATATACCTGCATCCATGTTACTTTATGGCCAGCTATACTCAGAAAGCAAACACATGGCAAAATCAAAGCCTGCATCCCAAATCTCAGATCTTAAAATATTGTATCTATTCTTAATCATTAAGAAAGAGTGATGCCACCCTTAACAATCAGGTTTGAAACTTTGATTTTAATTGTTAATATTTTTCAACCAATGATTCAAATTATATTAGTGACTCTTGAGTGACTCATCATCAAGATCACTCAATGTGATTCAAAATATTGATTAAAAATTATAAACAATTGAAACCAGAAAGTATCATACGCTATTCCATAGACTGGAGAACACATTCAATTATAATAAAAAGAATATCAATGAACTATCATAGACTATTTTATAGATTAGAAAATTTATAACAATTATAATAAATAGATAAATATATATATATATTTTAAATTACCACAAGCATTGTAAGCAAAGATCCGATAAGAGCCATCACAAAGCCTGTAAAACAGATAAAAGAAATGTGAGATAGGTGTCCTAATATAATCTTAGGTAAATTCCTTACATAAATCCAAAGAACTGAAAAAATTGAAAGGAGGCATTCTTACCAAAGAATGGTACCACAAGAGCTACTACTAATGTAGATACCACCAGAGCAGTCCTAATTATTACCGAGAACCATTGTAAACTAATTGAAGTTGAAGGTAACAACTCCTCCAAGCTTAATGCCACAGGAGTTATGGTTAATGCATATGTATAAATCATTAAGGAAAATCATGTTAATAAAAATAATAAGTTGTAGTTAAATAATCTTTTACGTTGAAAATTGAGTCATATTTGAACAATCAATAATAAAGTTCTATATTTGATCCTACCTAATCAATACTTAATGTTTAAAAACATGATAAATTATTGATTTTCAGATTTTGAAATCAAGAACACCAAAAGTGAAAAGGATATTTGGTGAAAGGATTCACAACCTGCACATAGAATTATGAAGTTACTCTCTGGTTTTTGACATATTTCATTTCAAAGCTGAGATATTGAAATGTAGTATTAAAAGAATAGCAATCTACATTACCGTGGTCCAAACAGCTATTTTAGAGGCTACAAAAGTAGTGGGCATATTAAGGGTAAACTGAGATTCTGTTGCCTCTCCAAACATCATATATCCCATGACAGCAACAGCAGCATACATTGATGTGCATATTATAAAGCTGCAAAATCATCATTTAGCAACAAGTTTGGAAAGCTAAAAAGCATATATAGTACTCTTTAAGCTCAAAACAAAGCAAACAACAACTATAGTTCTACTTCTTTATTGGAAAAAACAAATATACCAAAATAAGAGTTATTGACTCTGTGATTAGGACAATTTAGATTCAAGTCCACAACTAAAAATCTATGCAAGAAAACAAAAAATTATTAATCAAGTTCATGTAGGTACCTTGTAACAAGCATAAGAGTAAATTGTGAACGGTCTCGCATAGATGTGTATATGTTTGGATAAACAGCATGGCCAGAATAGCAATATCCATATAGACCGATTGCTATTGGAAAATTGGTGATATTCAAAAGAGTACCTTTATGGTGAATCCCAATTTCGTCCACTATTCCAAGCCAAAATAAACATATTACAACCAAAAATGAAGCTATAACTCCGCCAGCTGCATCACCAAACCAAATCATATCATCACCTGATTAACGCATTACAAGGGTTGAATAGAAAGTCATTAATTTCTATGAAGAAACTAATATAACATACCAGAAATATAAGATAGGATGCTTAAATCTCGAAGCCAACATGTAGGAAGAACAGAAAGTGCAGTGATCAATGCAAACAGTTGGTGGGCAGTCAGATGGAATCCGGCAAAATCAAGGTGTGCATTGGGAAATAATGATGAAAGATTGTCACTTTCAAGAATTATATATTCTACACAGCAAGCCTGCACAATGTCCATGTTTTTAGGTCAAATATATAATTAAGTTCATCACATTTTCACAATTCATATTAGATGATTATTTTCTCTCGTGGGATCAGATCGATTGTGTGATAGTTTTTAGCATCAATGTTTTGGATCATACTAAATAATCCATCATCAGGATGCATGTAGTATGAATCACACAATCGATCCCAGAAGAGAAAATAGTCATCAAATATATAATTTCAACAAATATTTATAGAGTACCAAGGGGTAATTTATGCATTAATGCATCCTAGGGGAGGATAGCCATTTCCAAGTTTAATAGAATACTTACATACAGTTCCGCATAGAGAATAATCTGAAGACACAAAGTAGAAACAAAAGGGTCAGTCCCCAATTAGTATTTACAGATTCATTGATATGTCCAACCTAAATCTCTCTACTATACCTTTAAGAATACTTATTAGATGGTAATGCTTAAATTTGAGTTTTCTTGTTTCAACATTATCATATTTCCACAATTCATTTGAAACATGTAAATTCTATTTCTAGATTCGGTTGTGTAAATGTTTTTAGTATCAATTTTTTGAACCACATTCCGTGATCCATCATCACATTTTTTATTGTTGCGTTTATTCATCCTGATGATGGATCACAGAGTGTGATCCAAAAAATTGATGCTAAAAAAATTACACAATCAAATACATTAATAAAATTTACACTTTTCTTGTTTTGTTCTATCAGATGGAAAATTTGCTCAAAAGACTTACAGAAACCACCATACGGCCTGCAGTCCCAAAGGCGGCTTGGCCTATATCTGGATAGGTCTCAAGGCCTGGTGCACTTTCTAAACAATGGCGAAGCAGGACTCCTGTGTAACATGAAAGTAAAGCAAATGCAAACAAAACACCCAAGCCCAACCATCCTCCTTCTTTGATAGCATATGGAGTTGATAGGATCCCAACACCACAGAGCACATTCATTCCTGTAAAATGTCATTTTTGTCAGATCACAGCTGCAGTAAAGAAGATTCTTATATCTTAAAAATATTAGTTTTTAACAATTCATTTGATTTACGTTTAGTTATTCTTATTTCAATTGTGTGGAAGTTTTTGAATCAATGTTTCGAATCACACATGGTTATTCTGATGATGGATCACAGAGTGTGATCCGAAACATTGAAGAAACGAGAAACACTAAACATAATTCTTACATCTTGTTTATAGCAGAAAATCACATCAAAACTTAATGAGTCCTAGTTAATTGCCCTGTAAAACTTAGTTCATTAATAAATACCTCTAGAATATTTCAACTTTTCCTATATTCAATTATTATGTTTATAAAAAAAATGGTGTTATGTAACTAAATCTTTCTATTATTGTCAGATCATAACTATTATGATACTCACCATGGCAGTAAATCACATCAAAACGTATTGGGTCACACTTATTTACAAAATCTTGTTTAATAATATCTATTGTGAAAAAGACTCATGTTTATCCGTGAAACCTTTTCTTATTGAACCATATTTAGACCAAAAAAAATCTTTGTAGCTAAACTTTTCCTTTCAAATTTCATGCCCTACATTTTTAATACAGAATTACACTTAGTTGTGGTAGTTGTCCGATCAAGAGTTACACTTGAATCTTGAGTTTATAAGCTCTTAATTCCAAGTACATCGATTAAAATGATCACAAATCATATTGACCGTAAAAATGATAGCAGATTTTGAGTTTTTTTTGCAATTGTTTCAAAACCAGCTTGCTGGAAAAACATGTTGACAAAAATCTAATTTATGTTTCTGGATGAAATTGTATGTGTTTTTTAACTATCAATGTTTCATAGTATATTCAGTGATCCATTATCATGAAGACAGAGCTCATTGGTTGATGGAATACAACTGGAATCGGAATAGAAAATTAGAATTCATTTTGTATTCTTTGTTTGGTGTGTCAAATCGGAGTTGGGAATAGGAATACGTATTCCCATTTTGACCCCAAAATGAATTTATTTCTATCCAAATAAAACCTGTTATTGGAATAGATATTCCTATTCCTATTTCGACCTTATCTTATTTGATAATTTTTTCAGATCAGCTGCTAGTTCTGAGTTCACCAACTGCCCAATATTTTCTTGCAATAAAAAATGTCAGAAGTTCGGCTGCTATTTGGGAGAGGGAAAGTGTTGCTTTCGGGCCGTAGCGCACAATGAAGTTGAGGAACTTTATTAGCAGCATGAGCAGACTACAGGTTCTGGATTTGAGTGTCCGTTAGAAAGATACAAATGTTTTTGAATTAAAAAGCAGCCAAACAAAGAGGCCGACCCTTATAAACAAACTTCATTTGAGCGTCCGGGGAAAGATACAAATGTTAATGTGGTTCCAGAGTCCGTGATCCATTTAAAAAGTCTCCTGTTTCTTGCTCTCCCTCATAATTTTTTCAAGCTACCAGTCTGGTTCTAAGCGAGCTAATCTTCAAATTTTTGAATGCAGACGCCAACAGCGCGTACCAAAGGGATTAGGAAATCTAGCTTCATTGAGGACGTTGCAATGCATGATTAGGAGCATTTCCCCAAGGTTCAATGAAAGCGTGTGACTGGGTTATCTATTAAAAATAAGGTGGACTTATAGATCAGGATTATTACGAGGCGAGTGAATGTTCATTGTCTGGTAATCATATATAATTTACCTCTTCCTTATACTTCAGATATTCCAGAGAATATGATAGCAATGAAATAGATTTCTCCACTCGTAGTTCCAACTTCAATAAATTCCCACTCGTTGAGATATACAGGCTCGTTGAGATATACAGGCTTAAAAGACCCAATTAGGATTACAATATAAATGTATAGTTGTCGGGTTTTGAAACGGAAATGCCTAAGGATTTATCGTACACTCCAATGGTCACTTTGTCTAGCCTTTCTGGTTCTTCTTTTAGTATTTCAGTGGAAAGTATGGTCATTTATGTAGCAATTTCTGTTCCGCTTGGCAAGAGATGCATTTTAGTCGGAGCAGCATGAGGGATTTTCATGGGAGCATGTATTCAAGCCCCTCCATTGGGTAAAATGTGAGTGAATTGAGGTTGCCGTTTGATTCTTCCTGGTTCCACTAATTAAAGAAAAAGGAATATGGAAATTCTAAGTAATTTGTTGAATCTGAATCTAATTATTTTTCCAATTCTAATTTCAATTTTGTACAATCAAACAAGGGTTTTACATATTCTTAATCGAATTTCAGGTGAACCAAACAAGACTGGCATTTATATTTTCCAATCCCATTCGCATTTTCTATTCTAATTTTCAAATTCCTATGCCTGCAACAAAATAGACTTAGATTCAAATATAGAATTAAAGAGAAATCATTTTCATATTTTAATTCCTAATAATTTAAATTTTTTAAATACAACCCAATAATGAAGTTGCAGTAGGATATGTAATGTACAGAGAATTAAGATCTGTCAGAAAGTTTATCTTTTCCTATTCAAACATGTATAGACCGAAAAAATGCTCTCTTTTCCTCTGAAATGGCATGCTCTGCATTTCTAATACAGAGTCACACTTAGTTGTCTAATCTGTGCCTAGTTGTTTGATCCATAGTGAGTTTGGAGTTGTTTAGCTCTAAGTTTCAACTTCTTTTATTATGATTATCACAAATTAGATTGATTTAAAAAATTGGAGCAGATTTTGATCTTATTCAATCATAACATGACTCGAACCAACCACCCTTACACATCACATATTAAGGAAAAATTTAAGCTTGGAAAAAGTAAGTCAAATTTGACTATTTAACACTTTTAGTCTAAGAAGCAAGTCTAAAATGTATGATATTTAAGAAATCCACTCGAAACCAGCTTGGATGAAAAACATATTGACAGTTTTGAAACTTTCCATGAATGACTGCCTAATAATTTGGATTTTTCAGATGCAACCAAAAATGAAGATGTAGTAGGAAAAATAATGCATACCATTGAGCAAGGCATGGCCGAAGGCAGATTTGTGAGTAGTTGTTGGAAGGTGATCAAGTGTGGCTTTTTTGGAAAGGCTTCTCTTTCGTTGCAGGGGAGGAAGTTGGTATTCCTCTGCTTTTGGATCTGCTTTTATAGTTGGCAACAGAGGCTGTGTAAACTCTGGTGTATTTCTCCTCCTGAAGGACGATGTTAGATAAGAAGAGCTCAGTCTCCCTAAGCTTGGAGTTCCCAGAAATCCAATGTTTGGAGAAGTTAAACTGCTGTACATGTCCATTGATTGCCTGCAAACAAAAAAATTTCATAAATCACATAATAATTAACAATATTTGTTATTCTACAATCCATGTGCAATGTAATTTGTTTCTGGATTCATCAGAGCACACAATCTCAGTAAACATAATTAGAAAATCGAGACAATTGCCCATAGAAATAATGTAAGTGAGCTGCCATTTTTGAAGTGGAGGAGAACAGGACTGCTCTGAATATTCACGAGTTCCAGAAGAAAAATAGCAATCTCCTATGAATCACTGTGGAATAAAAACCATACCACCATTATGATGCTAAATTGTCCTCCGTTCAAAGATCCAAGCCAGCGAAGTATATTTATGAGCACAAAATATCAAAAATGAAAAAACAGACAAATGACCATAGTAATAATGCAAGTGAGATGAGCTGCCATTTTGCAGTGGCAGAAACAGGACTACGCTGGATATTCACTGTTTTAGGGGTAAAATGAGACTCCAGTGCATGACTGAAATCAATAAGCATTATACCATTATGATACTGAATCTTCATTCATTGAAAGATCCAAACCAAATAAGGATCTCAAATACAATTCGAATTAAAAACATCATGGGCATTCCATATGCCTATTTGAAGAAGGCCAAAAAAAACAAGCTCATGTCAATAGATTAATTATCATCACCTGCAACTCTGCAGCCATAGAAATAATCCAGACAAATGACTGAAGATTATAGTACATAAACTCAAAAACCAAAATTGAAAAAACAGACAAATGCCCATAGAAGTACTGCAGGTGACCTGCCATTGTGAAGTGGAAGAAAACAGGGTTGGGTCTGGGTCTGGTTTGAGGATCAAGTCTTGTTGAGTGTAAGGTTTGTCAAAAGGGGATGAGGCGGAGACGGAGGCGGAATGGATACCAGATAATCCTTGGCTCTTAGCCAAAGAGGTTCAGCTATAAGGTTTGTGCTAAAGCAATTTCTTGGAAGACCTCCATGAAAAATAAATTAGCATGGAAGAAAAGATGCTACAAAATGTACACAATCAAATCCAGAAACAAATACCCAACAGAAAAAGACATGATTACAGATCAGGGCACACAATCTCAGTAAACAAAATTAGATAATCCAGACAATTTCCCATAGAAATAATGTAAGTGAACTGCCATTTTTGAGGTGGAAGAGAACAGGACTACTCTGAATATTCACAAGTTTCAGGAGAAAAATAGCAATCTCCTATGAATCACTGTGGAATAAAAAACCATACCACCATTATGATGCTAAATTGTCCAACATTCGAAGATCCAAGCCAAATAAGTATCTTCATGAGCACAACAAATCAAAAAGGCAAAAACAGACAAATGGCCATAGAAATAATGCAAGTCAGCTGACCTGCCAGTTTTGCAGTGGCAGAAACAGGACTATGCTGGATATTCGCAAGTTTTAGGGCTAAAAAAAGTTTCCTATGCATGACTGTTATCAATGAGTATTATACCATTACGAGACTGACTCTTCATCCATTAAAAGATCCAAACCAAATAAGGATCTCTAATACGATTCAATTTTAAACATCATAGGCATTCCATATGCCCATTTGAAGAAGGAGGCAAAAAACAAGCTCATGTCAATAGATTAATTATCTCCTGCAACTCCTCGGCCATAGAAATAATCCAAACAAATGACTAAAGATTATGGAACATAAAATCTAAAACCAAAAACGGAAAAACAGACAAATGCCCATAGAAATAATGCAGGTGAGCTGCCGTTTTGAAGTGGAAGAAAACAGGGCTGGGTCTGGTTTGAGGTTCAAGTCTTGTTGAGTGTAAGGTTTGAGCATTGGATATCGAAAAAGATGAGGTCAAAATTGTGCAGGCAGACTGGATTCACAATAGTCCTTGACTCTTGACGGAAGAGGTTCAGCCATAAGACCTGTATAGAATAGGTAAAACGATTGGAGAAGACCTCCATCAAAAATAAAGTACATCCAGTATCTATGATATAAGAGGACATGTTGCACCAGAATCGTTAAAAAAGTTGACAAAACCTTCCTGCAATCAATTTAATCAAAAAGAAAAAAGAAAAAGAGTGGAACCAAACAGGACTACTCTGGATATTCACCAGTTTTAGGGCAAAAAAGCTCACCTATGCATGACACGAATAAATAAGCGTTCTACCATTATGATGCTGAGATTTCCTTCTTTACAAGATCCAAGCCAAATAAGGATCTCAATTATGATTCAAATTAAGACACCATGGACATTCCAGATGCCCATTTGAAGAGGAAAGAAACGGGGAAAAAAGGGAAATTTCCTTTCAGCAATATTATGATTCAAACGTAAACACCATGAAACTTCCAAATGTCCATTTGAAGAGGAAAGAAAAGAAAAGAAAACCAGGACATTTCCTTTTAGCAATATTATGATTCAAATGTACACATCATGGGCATTACATATGCACATTTGAAGAGGAAAGAAAAAAACCAGGATATTTCTTTTCAGCACAGTTATGATTCAAATGTAAACATCATGGTCATTACATCTTTATCATTCTGCTTGTTCTCTTTCATACTATTCAAACATAATAAAATCTAGAAGCAAATTCTACGAAAACAAAGATTGTAGAAATTTAATTTAAAAAAAGCTAATCACCTATAACTTTGCGGCCATGCAGAATTATAAGATCCAGTGGCATGTTGGGTAGGCGAATCCGGAGAAGAATCAGAGGAGTCTGAATCATTATCCTCCCCTTTCTCCTTCTCCTTCAACTTCTCTTCATTCTCATCTTCTTCCTCATCACTTTCAATGTAGAACTTGTGATGCTTTGAAGATTCAATGGTGCTCATCCTGTGAAGCAGAGATTTTTTCCCCTGCAACCCAAAAATCTGGTCAGAAAAAGAAGGCTGCGGGTGTAGAACTTTATGATGAGAAATCAGAAGAACAAGCAGCGCTTGTTAACAGAGTCTGTTATGAGATGTCTGACAGAGAGCAGAGGACTCCTTCTGTATCGGACCTACTTGCTCGACGTGAATCCAATATAATTACAAGAATGGTGACTATTTGAGGACAAAACGGTAAGTAGATGCAATCTCGTTGCTAATCTCTGAGCTGGGCCATCTGTATGTTACAATAATAATAATAGTAATGTAATAAAGATTGCATTTTTTAAAGACGTGGACAAGAGTCCTAGTTAGTTGTTCTGGAGTTGGGCTGCCTCTTTTAGGTCATATTAAAAACAAAAAGCGAGGGAGATGTGAATTCATTGGCTACGAGTTGGTGACTATATTTAGGAGTGTACTAGAATGAAAGGAGAAGACATTGTTGATTATTTGCATATTTTAGATGAATGGTAGAAATTTGAAAGTTTGAAATGTTGATTTTATTCATTTATAAGCTAAAAAATAATAGTAATAATTAGTATATTTATATATATTTTTTAAAATATAAAATATATATTAATAAAAAATTGGTTGAGAATTAGGAAGGGGTTTTATAGAGGGGGCTTGGGTTCTATTTTTGTAGAGCTGGAAGTCTCATGATAAATTTTCTAAATGTGTTTTGATAATATTTTTCTCTAAAATAGGAGCCCCATTTTTTTAGCTCTTTCAATTCAAATCCTAGAAATAGGGTGGAGTGGATATGGCCCCACTTAGTAATTTATTTTGCTGTGTGAATAATTGCTCATTTTTTCCAACAAAAAATAAATAATAAATTAAATATCTTAGGCTATTTCACTTTAAAAATCATGGGACCACTAGCTTCCTTAAATTTAGGAGCTAATATTTTCAAGATATATAATGCTTTATGTGGTTGGTTAAGCTCAATTTCTAGTTAGTTTAAACAAGTGGAGTGTTCTTGTGCAAATTTTAATCATTTGGAATCCATAAATTAGAATCTTTCTATATTCTAGTAGAGCAACTACTCTTAAAAATGAAAAATAAGCTTTCAAAATGTTATTATAAGTAATTCTCTTTAAACATGTTATTTATGATGACAAAGCACCAAAATTTTATAATCATCATGCCACAACCTCCATAAATTGTTGCTAATTTTTTTGAGTTGTTAGCCAACATGAGATAAATAGTTGCATGGGACTCACATTTAATCTTTTTTTGTAGTAGAACCAACAAAAACTAGGGTGTTGTTTATTTACAACTAACCTAGAAGGTAGACACTCAAAATAACCAGGAGTATGTTGACATCACACTAACAATATAAAAATCATATCTAGTTAAAATAGTGAAATGAAAAGTGTCAAGGTTAGCAAAACCGCTAATACTATCGTCTAAGCTACTAAAATTATACTTAGTGTTATCAATAGTCCATATAGGGATATACCTGACCAACAACATATTGTTGCTAAGAGCCTAAACATAAATAAAAAGAGATTAAACATGATGTCATTACAACCACTAATAATATGGAAACCAAAAACACACAAGAAATTGCACCCATCCATCTCATTTGATTATGGAACCACTCTACTTTAGAACATTGGACTAATAATTAGTTAGGAACTTAAATAGTTCCTTGTAGTTCCATTCATCATTTGGTTAAAGCGTCTTTTTTACAAGCACAATGAAGTGGGTTAATTATGCATCACCCTCAAGATAAATCTTGAGATGTTCGTAGTCTTTCTTTCTAGCTTCATAACTCTAGTCTTTCATTTATCAAACTCTACAACTGCCTCTTAAAACTGACATAGCTCCCAAGCTGAACAACTTTATAGGTCCTAGCAACAACCTCCTCCTCTTTAGGAATCACTTTGTTAATGACATTTAGAGGACTAGACCCTGGGCTTTCAATGACATGAGTAGAAGAATAACGTATCTCTAAACTACCTTCAAGCTTCATTTCCTCACCTTTAGCTTTTTCCTCCTTTGTCCATTTTTTCACATTCTCCTCACTCTCATGGCCTTTTTCATTAGAATTAGACTCTACAACCTCCTTTAACTTACCTTTATCAAAATACAAATTAACAATTAGTTTAGAGTGCCTTTGGGTGCCCACCTCCTTCATGCCCTCATCCTTAAAGTTGACCTCATTAATAGTGAAGTTTGCTTCACTAGCAAGAGATTTTCCTCTTTCTCCCATTTGAAATGCCTTTCCTTTTATGATCAACACATTCTTACATGATAATCCTATGGATGAGGGTTTCAAGACTAACTTGTTAGGAAGTAATTTTAAGGTTGGGGGTTTTTCAAGCACTTCTTTTTGCTTGGTCTTAGAGTGTCGAGAATGTTGGCAAAGGGGGTTGGTAGACTAGGGAGCTTCATGCACACAATTTTTTGGGGTTGGGATTGTGGGGGGGAAACACAGAGCCAAATGAAAATAATAAAGATCCTTAATGTCATCATGTTGCTTCTTAAGTGAGTTTTTTGCTTAAATTTAAGAAGATATGGTGTTTCTATTAAAATTAAAATTGGGGAAATCTTTTTTCTTATGAAATAAAAATAGGCTATGAGAAACAAGGAGCTTCTAGAATAAATAGAAATGTACCACTATTTAGGGTAAGGCCTCATGTAGTTCCTTTTTAGGAGCAATTTGTGGAGTCAATGGCCCAATGCAAATGCTAATTCTATTGTATTGTTTTTAATCTATACATTTTAATATTAATTTTCACATAAACTTTGGAGGGAGAAATTGACGATAAAGGAAAGAGAAAATCTAGTGGCAAATGGATGAGGGAAATAAATTTGTAAATAAGAAATAGAATAAATAGATCACAACTCCACAAATAAGAAAATTTAACATAATTTGCTTAATAGATAGGATGGATTATTTCTTCATGAAAAAAGTGGCATCAATCTTCTAACAATAATAATTTATATTATAGTTATAATCTATCACATATCAATTTGCTTAATTAGAGTTTTATTTTGTGTGCAGTACATATAATATTTTATACATGCATAGATAGTGCCAAATGTGACACATGTTGATAACATTGTTTCAATCGATTTCATAGAAAGTTATTTTAAACACAACCAAATGTTTTTCCATGATTTGTAACTAATTCAATGTCTAATTTGCTAGGGTTCAATAAAAGGAAGATGTCAACCCAATACTAAAAATAACACTACCCATGAAGAGGACGTTATGTGCATGGTTGATTTGTCGTATGTGATGGAATATAATTTATATGTCCACATAAACAATTGAACAATATTTAACATGATATGGATATAAAAAAGAATGATGTTATACCCATTAGAATAATAACTATACAAACAAAATGCTTGAGCTTCCATAAGAACAATGGCACCATTTCTTAGATTTTCAAGCTTTCTGACATGCTTTTCCTACTCTTGTTATTTCCATATTTGGATGAACACAATATTTATTTTTCTTGATCTTCCCATGTTTGTATTATGAATATATATTTCTCTTGTGAAAAAGGTACACTTAAATCTTAGAACAAATAAAACATATTGATAAATATTGTACATTAGAATAAAATCTAAACTCAGGTGTGCTCTTTGCAACTTGAGATGCATTCACTCTAATAATAATTTCGGTAATAACTCAAGTAAACACTATGGCTCAATTGGAGAGAAATCAACAACACAAAGTTCAGAGAGAACAAGAAGCTCTCTATTGCAAACTTAGCATCAATTTCCTCATCTTAAGTTTACCATATGTCCAACATTTTAATCTATCGTGATTAATTAATATGATTAAATTCAAATGAATAGTCTATCATAATCCTTTAATGCAAAGAAAAGAAGATGGTGAAACCCGTTTATGATAAGAATAATCAAACAAAATATATAACTTTCAAATTTGAAATAACAAGTCTTTTATTCATTCATCCTCCTAAAAAGATAAAGAAGAAAAGAAAGGTAGACATTATAAAAAATTTCATTACCTTCTTTAGGAAAATGTATTCCTTCAATTAACACTAATGAGGCAACCATTAATCTTCATTTTAATGAATTTTCTTTATGCTTCATGTTTCCATTTGAAGTATAAACATCAACATTTAAACCCTTTTTTAGTCTAGAAAAATAATAATTAAATACAAAAAATAATCTTCTTGGTGTTTTTTAAATTTCAATTAGATGCATTTTATTTCTTGGCCTTCAATTTTGGCATGAATAAGTGAGGTAATCTAAAAGAAGCAAAGTTTCCCATTTTTCATTGTTCATATTATATGTAGAATGTCATTTGATCACTCAGCTTTATTTACATGATTGTTGTCCTAATTCTTAAGCTTTTCTTACATAGATTGATGTAATTGTACATGCCTCTTGACATAGTTCTAGTATACTTATATTGATGCAGGAGAATTCTAGGTGCAAGGGCAATCTTGTATCACTCAAAAAATATTTCTATTTCAAGTTTTTCAATTTTGTGTTTTCAATAAGGGTTATTCCTATGCAGACTTATTATTTGAGAGAGCTTGCTTATTTTTATTTAGTTGATATTATGTGCTCAGATTATCCTAATCTCATATGTGCAGGTTCATCTTAGACATATCAACATGTCAGATGAGTTTTATTGTAATATCATATGTATTGGTGCAGTTATAACTATTTTTTTGTATGAATTTTGGCTATCCAAACTTTAGGTCTAGTGACGAAGGCTTAAATGACTCTGAAATGACGTGAAACCTTAATGGAAGAACACTTGTGTGATTACATGTTGTAGATTTCTAGTCAAGGATTCTGGAATGAGGTAGAATAGCCCTTCAAGTCAACGATTTGCTAGATATGGTCTCCAAAAGTGGACCCATCTGAAAATGTAATTTATAAATTGTCTTGAGTCAATTTTATGTAATACAAAGTAATGAAATAATATAATATGAGGTTGGTTGGCCTCAAGGGTTAGGGATTAGTGTTTAGAACCTTCTCGGGTGGTAAAAAGTGCCTATACAAGGAAGGCTCATAGGTTATCTAGGCCAGTTTTGGGGGATAGTTGTAGCTCTATCTTACATGCTATTGTAAGGAAGGTGCCCATGTGGGTTTGCATATTGGAATTATGTAATTCCACACTTGCAACAATAATAAGAAGCTCATAGTTTGTTCTCTCAATTTGTGTTGTTTCTTTGTTTGTTGTGGTATTAAGGGGAGTACCCTTCATCAAATATTTAAATAGATACATGCAAAGTATGTAGAACAATATCAAATTTGCTCATTATTTTAATTAAATATTATTATGTAAGTTATATAATTTATATTATATCTATATTATATAAATTATATCATTAATATTATTTTATGATAGTATAATTAATATTTTTTCGCATTAAAATAGAATTATAATATTATTCTTTAATATATTTTTATTGTAGTTTCATGTTTCCATAATTTTTGTACAAAAGAAAAATCTTTTTGTATCAAAATAGTGTTATTATTATCTTTCTATTAAACTCTTAATAAAAAAAATACTTATAAAAAACAAAAGAAAAAATGACTCACAAGTTAGTGTTGTGTTGTAGGCTCTCACCTTTTAAAATTTGATGGGTAATAGGCCGAAGTCAAGAATAAATATTATTATGTATTGTGATTAATTAAATTATTATTATTTGTTAGGCTCAAGTAGACTCGAACTGAAGACCTACCAATTAAGAGGCTCACAATTTACCATTGTGGTGTAGACTCTTACATTATTACAAATTAATTATTATTATATTGAAATAGCATTCTTTATGTTACGTGTTTTTCATTTATATTTTATTGATTGAAATGTAAATGTAATTTTTTTTAAAAAGATGGTTTTAGTGTAGTTATTTATGAATTTGAAACAAATTTAATGGTGCTATGTTATAGAGTAATGAATGATAATATCAATTTTCATCTTTAAACTAGAAGTTTCTATTGATTATATATAAGGTTGCTTTGATTACTAGGAAAAAATTCTATTATCATCAAGCTCTCTTCTGATGATGAACTTGGCCTTCATCCTATGTAGATTATTATTATTCTTTTTTCATGAGATGCATTGATATTTTCTGTAATTAATGATACATACACAAGCTACCAATATTGAGAGAAATATATGTTAAGGGAATTAGTGATATAAAAATTAGTAGTAAGGGGTTGTAGTAGTTGTCAATGACTTACACGATGTCTAACATATTATCTCTTGTTATTTGTAATGTTTAAAACACTCGATACAAAGGGCTTCATTACGAAGTAGAAGGTGGCTATATTAATGATTTATGGAGTACTCAACTCAATCAATAAAAAGTTGGCAACATAATTGAAATGAAATTTAGCAAGCCTCAATTTTTTAATATATGATTATTGATAGAGTATAATTATTTTGTTCAATATGACATGTCACAATATTAAACTTTTCATTGGAGATCACGTGCTTATTTTTATAATGTCTTATATCCCTAGAGTGGGGAGAGACATTATTTTGGAATTCCACTCAACTAACACCTTTGGAACACAAATGAGATGAACTATTGTGAGTTATTAGAACAATTTCACTTAAAAGGTCAAACAATTAAAGTAAGTATATTACACATTAGTGTTTGTATGCTTAAAAATAGTCTAAATAGAGGCATAGATCAATTGTTATAATTATAAGTGTATTGATAATTTTTTTTGGATAGGTAAAATTTTTTTTGTATTGATTATAAGAAGATAATGCTTACATAAGTATGTCATACTGTAAAGTGGCCAAAATCTCAAAAGTCATCCTAAATACCCTTCCCCATTAATGTTAAAGTCAAAACATACATACTAAGGGCATTAACACCCCTCAAACATAGCCCATCCCAATACAAAAACGTATTCACATTCCATGGAGAAGCTACCATTCATCCAAAAAGGGCCCAACATGCTTAGTTCTTGAACCAATTTGCAACATCCTCCTTTGTAAAATTTGGGATGGAACAGTCACCCTCCATTGATTGCCTCTTCTTACCAGTTTCACTCATGCCTACCTCCCTACCAGAGACACATCCATCCAAACTTTTTCCCTTGTGGACTCCCTTGCAACACCACATCCTTCTCTTACCAGATGGTGTCTCGAAAGTTCTCTAGGTGGTCACACACCTTTCCTTGGTGTCATCTTCATAAAACCCCTCCTCTCATTGTCCATCACCCAGATCTTGTCCTGCAAAAAAATTACCACCTTCCTCCATTCTCCCATCGCTTTTGGTAGGTGCACCCCTTGAGGAGCTATAGAAGACCAGATGACTAAAGGTTGCAATGAGGAATCACCCCCCCCAATCAGCCTCTACGGTTCCTGCCACATTTCCATCCCAACACCCAGCATGTCTCTGTCAATAACATCGTCTATCCCCAGTAGCCATTGTGGGTCCAGACATGCAGAAATGACCCTGCAAACTTCCTCTTATATCTCTCCAACTAACAGAGCCAGAGCCACAAAGAGGGATGCTATATCCATGTTAGACCTTCTCCTCTAGTAGGTGTCCACATATTCTAGGCCGAACATCTCCATGATCCCACTCATGAATCCCTAGCCATCAAAAAGAAAAATGCTCTTAAACTATCTTGATGTGATCCTCCCTTCATACACTTGAGTTTGATTGTCTCATTCCAAAGCAAATTTGGCCTCCATCTTTGATTACTCTACAACTTCCCTTACTGAAAAAAACCCTGCCCTTCTTAAAATCATGCCCTCAAAAGATTCGGAAGCCCACACTTTGAGAGTTGTTGATTGATGATTGTGGATCCTCTATCAGGTGTGGGGGATAACTTCCTCATGAGTGTCCTTCCAACCAGGGGTCAAAATTCATAATTGAGAGGTACTCCTTTAAAAGGGAGGCATTTGCTCATGAAGCTACTTCAATACACCACATCCTTATTCCAAATTGAGAAACCTAAAGTCTTCAAAAATTTCATGCTAGTTCCCAAAAGAAACATTTGCTCCCAAGTTGGCCAACTTATCTGCCACCTTGTTAGCCTCCCTGTAAACATGGGATATCCTAAAGTCCTCAAACTTCGTTAGAGAGCACTTTATCTAGCTAATGTTCTTGTCAAGATGCCAAGACTCCATCTTCCCTTTCTTGATTCCATTTATAATAATCTCTAAATCTCCTTCTAGATGCACTCGACGAATACCCAGTTTAAATCCTAACACTAGAGCCTCCTTGGTTGCTTCACATTTTACCACACTGTTGGTTCCATCCCTTAATCGTTTAGCCACAAATGCTACGGAGTTACCTTCATGATATTTTGCTATGCATCCACAACCTCATACGCCCAGGTTTCCTCGAGCAAACCCATCAAAAATTATTTTTATCTATCCTTCCTCTGGTGGTTGCCAACATCATTTTTCCTTTCTTTGTTAAGGATCAACCCTCGAAGGCCCATTAATAGGCCAAATATACTGATGGATTATTACTATACTTATAAATCCAAATAGTATTTTTTGAAGGATTAGCCAAAAGTATTTCCATCTAGAAGAGATATTTAAGTGTGATTTCAAAGTAGTTCTAGGGTATAATTTATCATCCTTCATCTTTTTTTGAAGGGTGTAATAGAAATTTTGTTATAGAAATAGAGTACTATATTTATCACTAATAAGAGTTACATTGTAGTTGCAAGGGGAATAAGGAAAATATACACAATAAAATAAAATAAAATGTTGACCAGTGCATGATTTTAACACAATTAGTGATACATAAGATAGATCATGAAGGAAGATTCATTTGAAATCTTAGGTTGTTATTTTAGAAATTTATAAAAATATTATATCCAACAATGATAAATATGTAAAAAAACTTATAGAACCACATCAAACAACATGCTCTAATATTTAAAAATATTGTACGCATGTTTCAAAGATCATCTATATTCACTCAATATTTTGTTTAGATATCTTGAAATTTAAGAAAATTATAAAATCCAAAAAAAATCACATGTCAAAGTATATTGATTGTAATAATAATTTCCAATCTCCAATGTGATTACACAAAATTAAAATCCTTTTAAATACAATATTGTACCCAAAATTCCCATATTGCTAAGCATGGTTCATATGCAAACTTTAGGAAGGCTCTTAAAAATAAGGTACTTGCATCAACAACCTATAAGCCATCATGAGAAATGTTGAAAGAAGTAATCAAAAGATTTTTTGTCATTATAGAAAGATTTACCATCAGATAAATCCTGAAAAAAGTTCTTAATGTTTTTGAATTCTTTCTCTATGTGTTTACATTTGATTTAATTCTGAGTTTGTTTTTCTTCTCTTACCATGTGCCTTGCAAACATCGTTTTGACTTAGAATTTTGATTGTCCCTATTTTCTTCCACCTTTTTTTTCTTAGACATACCTTATACCTATAGTTCAAACATGTAATTTGCATCCATGTATTTTCATCTCTTTTTTTTAACTACGAATAATAAAACTATTACTCTTAGGGTCCATAGTAACACCAGTTGATTATGAAGGTTATATTCTCCTAGATTCAAGTAAAGAAAGAAATAGTAAATAGTATTAATCTTCCATGTATACCATTAATGATTTCCAAATAGCATAAAAAATATAAAATGTATTTAAATTATTTTTCCAGTCTACTCTTACTTTTAAGATTTAAGAATTTTCTTTTTTGCTAATTATTGTTTTCTAGACTCTTTTTTAATAAATCTCACCAATACTTCTTCATAGACTAGGTGTAGTAATCTCCTTAAAGACCATTAGAAATATTTGTAGTGGTATTTTTCATATGACAATTTTTCATTGATCTATCTCCTTTATGAATCCTCTATTTTTACTTTTTTTTTTAACATCAATATAAATTGTTTTTTTAAATATCTAATCATGATATACCCCTTATGTATTTTCCAGAGACACTTAAATAAGCAATACTAATAATATCATATATTTTTCTATAACTACTAAAGCCCCTACACTATTGCAATAATGACATCACATTATACAATATAACTAAAGCTCTAATTCTAAATGTAAAAAAATAAGGTAAAGAATATCATGGAAATAATGATAAAATATAGATTTTAATCCAAACTACAATAATATTAAGCCAAACAAAACTATATCAAGGTGTGAAAGTGCAAGTTAAAATAAAACAGATGAATTAAAAATGGCACTTAAGATCCAATATTATAATAATAATAACCTTTAGTAAAACATCAAGTAGATATGTTCTTATTGATTTTCATTGCTCACTTTGGAAAGCAACATAGTGAAAACACATTCAAAGGAGTCGTTACTAATAATCTATAGTAGTTCTTATCTATAAGTACTTAACACATGTACGACCATCACTTTTAACAATGAATCCACTTATCTCATCCTTATCCATATACCCTTCTACAACAAAAATGACTTATCTTTATCAAGGCTTCATATTTTTTTTTGGAGTAAAAGATTTCTATTCAAGAAATAGGTGTTGCATACTTTGCTTGACAATGCATATTAATGTAATACTTTAATTTATTATGTACATGTTGCACCTATGATAACCTAGTTGGGCATATGACATGCAAGGATTCCTTTAGAATATTCCTAAGGACACTTGACGTTGTATTGCAAAATTATATATCATATTGATGTAATTATTCAATATTGGGTAATAAAATTAGCAAAGTACCTAATATTAAATATGGGGTCATGGGTTAGATAACATATGTTTTATGTAATATCACCTGGTGGTTTTTTGGGAGCTTGTTTTAATATAAACAACTACAAGGGTAGTTGTTGTGGTTATCCAAGTTTAGAATTTGTTGAATTTGGAAGCATGACACCATATGTGTAGCGTCCTTCTTGTTTACATGAGTGACTATTTATTATTAGGACTTTGAAGGCTTTCATGGATGTATTGTAATGTTGCATTGTTGAATAAATTATAATGCATGGATGATGAGTGATTTTGGAGGTTGGGTTTTCCCTTATGAGGCTTTTCCTTTGGTATATCTTGTGTCATAATTTTGTTGGTATGTTTTCTACTCTCTTGCATGTATATTATAAGCATTTGTCTGATTCATTTACTAGATGTTGGTTATGGAGAAATTATCATGTATGTTGATTGTAATTTTCTTTATACTTTCTATTATATGTTGATTGTGGTCTATCCATCTCACCAATTTCCATTAATTTTACAATTGTGAAGACAACCTTGCCTCATTTTTTTAATAATGAGTCTCTACATGTCATATTCCTAGTCTCAAATTTTAAAAAAAATCTTGAATATTGGTCACAATATTTATTTTTGGCAACCTTGCCTCATTTTTTTTTATAAATAATGAGTCTCTACATGTCATATTCCTAGTCTCAAATTTTTTTAAAAAAATCTTGAATATTGGTCACAATATTTATTTTTGGTTTGGGTGAACCATATATCATTGTTGTTGATATGGTTAATTTGAGAACGCGAGATATCTTATCTATTTTTAGACAATTTCCATGCTTAGCTTCTAGTGAAATATTTACAAAAAAATACAACATAATTTTTCTAATATAATTGTCTCTCTACATAATGCTCACTATAATATTAAATTCTTATCTTAACTTTTAAATTGATTTGATTTATTTTATAATTATTTTATTATATCAATTCATTCATTCACACAAATGATACATTTTCATCATCTCCCCTTAAAATAAAAATATTACTCAAACAAATAGTTATCTTATCACAAGTTATTACATCTACCTACACTCATATACTTTGAGAGGATTATGTAAGATAACTTGTTATTGTGATGTAAGTTATTAAGATAAATTGGATCATATATGTATATTTCATCTCACCTCATTGTTTTAGATTAAGGTAAAAATAGGTTTTGAAGGGATCCTGAAACCCTTAACAAGAAATCAAAAGATAAACCATTAAGCCTCACTAGGTTTTACAAGGACCTGAAATCTACAGTTTTAAAAGATTCAAAATCAAGTTTTACAGGGACCTAAAACCATGGAATAAAACCAAAAAATGAGACCAGGTTTTACAAGGACCTGGAACCTAGTTTTAAAACAATAAAACCAGATAAAAAACCTAGACAATCAACTAGAAACTAGGACAACTACCAAAATAGAGACCAGAAACTAGAAACACAAATATCTGCAACTGCAATTTTTTAATCATTTGGACCATCTTTTTTCCAACCTCGTGGTACTTTGAACGGTAATAACAACAGCTTCCATAGTGACCTCCACTACTTTTTTCCTAAAGCTCTGTTTGGTTCTTTTACTTGGACCACCTGGAGATATGATTTCTTCATTAGTTCTCTTCTCTAAGCTGGTAGTTGTTGCACAAATGCTGGAAGTAACCTACTCCATCTTATTTCCACTTTCTTTGATCAATGACCAGAGCTTGTTTTCATGTTTCTTTAGTTTGTTCCGTATACTACCAACCTGAATTTCCATCTGGGTAGTCTTTACACGATCAATTTCTTGATTTTGATCCATTTTTGTTACTTTTTTTTTCAAGTTCATTAATTCATTATACACCCAGGAGTCTACGTGAAGGGAAAAATCTGCCTTGAGCTTTGCAGTATGCAGGAAAGAAAGCCTAGTATCTCTACTAGCAGATTCATTGTTCTCCTTCCCCATGTCTTCCTTACCCATAGACTCATTCTTCTGTTTACTTGTATCTTCCTTCACATTCTTAGCTTCCGTATTAGTGAGGTCCTCCTTTTCTTTCACCATTACTTCTTTTTCATCCCTCGCTCCTAGGGATTGCTCGCTCTGATTGGTATCCTCTTCACCAACATTACTCGACCCAGTATTTTTATCATTGCTTTCATTCATCTCCTCCTTACCAGTTTCATCCTTACTACTAGGGTAATCTTCCAAGTTAGAACTGAAATCTCCCACATCCATATTCTCCTCCTCTTCCACATTTTTTTCTTCATTATCATTTTTCTGAGGGTTTTCTTACTTCAAAATTTGTCTTTTCCCACTAACCCCTTCCTTGCCTTTACTCTTCTTAGAGTAGGTTTCACTCATAGAGCCCTTCTATTTCTCAAAGGGAGGGGAAGACACAATAGCCTTATTCTCAGAATATTTCTCAATTAGTAAAATTAACCCTTTATGAAGAATTAGGCAGGATTCTTTTTTACTATGAGCTTGGAGACTATGGAGTAACGAAAATCTCAAATAAAAAGGAATCTCACCTTATTATTATTGTGTCCCCAATATCTAAAAACCCAATTTATTTTTATTATCATTGTTATTCTCCTCCTGGTCTCCATATTTGTACCATATTACTTCTCTTAATCATCTCTTAACTTCATAGTATCTTTCCCTAACTTAATTATTTATTCATCATTACTATCATATCTATTAACCCAATTCATCACTTTGGTATTATTTTTTCTATTTTGAGAGCACAACATTATTATTCCCAATCAACCACCTCTAAAGGGGGTACTATAATCTCATCTTCAAATTCAATTCTAATGAAAAAATTTATATTTTAGGCCCATAGCCTATCCAAACATGCAAATCTCATTTGAAAATAATCATCCAATCAATCCAACCAAAGAAATCTTCTTTTATGCTTGGATAATTATCCCTCATCATGTGTGATACATCTTACATCCATATCTACTTTCTTTGGAATGAAATTTATCCTCATCGTACAACCATTTCAAAAATTGATAAAACAAAGACATTAAAATCATGTACACACTCAATTTTACACTTATCACCACTTAATATATTAAAATCATATTTTTCTTAATTTGATTTTTTTATGGGTAATAAGTTGAAGCCAAGGTTTATTATTATTTGTTGTGATTGATTATTACCACGATTAGTTAAGCTCGAGTAGACTCATACCCAAGACTTCCTAAATAAGATGCTCAAGATTTACTGTTGTGTTGTAGGCTCTTGTCTACTTAATTTGGTTAATTTATCATAATTAAATTAATTAAATATATTTACTATTTAATTAATTTATATAATTAATAATTTTCTTATATTATCCACTAATATTGATTTAAATCATAAGTTACATCTCACTAGTTAACAATTGTTATGGTCCTAAAAAGTAAGAACCTAACTTGTGCTCATTTTGGGACCATTGTGTGCCTACTTTAGTATGGTAGGACCTCACATTGCACTTATATTTATGCTTAATTTTGATATGGTACTCCTCATCTTGAAATATTTCTTTAACTTAAGGTTGGATCTCACTTCTTGGAATGATTTTCTCATTTTTTACCCAATCTCATAATCCATTTCCTCACTCAGGACACATTTGATTATTCTTTGATTTCAGGGCCTATTTGGCCTCACAACAACTTGTGTTTTCTCCCCCCACTTCTTTTTATCTTCCTCAACACATCTATGAAATTTGAGTATATTTTTCCTAGGATAATTTGACTAGTGGACTTGTTCGTCAAGTTTTGAGCTCCAGTTTTTCTAGAGCATAATGGAAGGGTTTTCCTCTAAGATCTAGATTTGTAGTAATCCTTGATTTTATTTGAGCCTTAAAATTGAGGATGTTTAGTATAAAATAACATCTTCTCCCCTCATTTGATATGACATAATAAATCAAGTGAAATAATTCAAAAAATTGCAAGCTACCTATTGGTAGTTTGTGCTAAGGGTAGTTGACAAGGTTATCATTTATGGAAACATAAAACTCATTTTGATATATCATAAGTTGATTAAATTTGAACAAAGAATACTTAGAAAATTGAGTAAGTACAAAGAAGGAATATAGGGAATAAGTAACTTATTTTGTTTGGCAAGCTTCAATAGAAGGACATGAAGTTATGTGGACTTAGAGGAAGGAAGTCTGGACATAAAAGAACGTGTGTGCAAGACCACTGAAAGAAATGATAAGTTTTGGATAAATAATGGGTAGTTTACTAGAAATAGGTTTGACAGGATAAAACAAAGTCAACGACAAAGTATTGGTATTTTGGTTAAAGAATTATTTTGTTCTTTCAAAATAATTACTTAACAAGGTTGGGACAACATCTTAGGTGTTAACCCACACATGGTAGAACCTAACTTGAAGTTTTGGTAATGCACAAGGCAACACAAGGCCAAATCTCCATTAAAGTTTTTATTATAAAGGAGTTATATTTTTGTTTAATGAAGTGTGGCATTGTATTGTAATGATATAATATTTATATGTGGACTTTGTATGATTGGTATAGATGTGGACTTCATGTTCAAATCAAAGAAAAATAGTTGTATGAAAAGGAATTGCATAGATTGATTAGATATTGAAGACAACAGGCAATAGTGAGGAGGTTTTGGTATCTATCTCAATAGATTTGTACAATTATATATGCATGTTTGAGAAGTGGGCTCATCTTGCTCTTTGTATTGTAATAAAAACTCCTAACAAGGTTGATGCTTCTAACAATGCCTAGTCACTAAAAAGGACATATACACTATACATATGTAATAGACTCCTAAGAGGGTTAATATCTTTCACAAGATACTTTTGATTAGTGGATCATTTTGTGGGTACCATCCCCACCAAGGTTTTCCCTAGTTAATAAATACTAGTGTTACGAGTTTCATTGTGTTATTTTTATGTTTACTTTTCAGTTTGATCATCTATGCAAGTTTAAAGATTGTTAATGATATCCATAGTTGTACTTCAAAGTTGCCATTTGCAGCCTTATTTACAAATATGCTTGGTAATGCACTTGACTTTGTGTTAGAAGACATGGACATAGATAAATTACTTCAACTTACAGTCTTTTATATATCTAAGATTGTTGAGAAGTCTAACAAGTTGAGTAATATTTCTTAGGGTACTTTAGAGAAAGTAACTAAAAGATTGCAAAGCACTGTACCCACAAAAATCACCAATCAAGATATTGAGGAAAGAGCAGAAAAAGTGGTTAAGGCTTTTGATAAAAACTTTTCCATACTTGAGGAAGTAACAAACAAAAAGGTACAGGCTGAACATGATGCACGATTATTCAACACAGTTTGTGATAACATAAGGAATGACCTGACTATCTTAGATGTATGTATCGAATTAAGAGTTGAGAAGATCCACTTCTGAGGGTAAAAATTTGTATGTGAATGTGCTTGAGCACATAATTACACCCAAGACATTTTTTAAGTCATAAGAGACAAGGAAAGTGAATTAAAAAACGGAATAAGAGATGAAGAATCTTGATATAAAGATCATTTAATTTGAGCATAAAATTAGTAAGACTCTAATGAGTTGAGGTTGCTTGAACATGGCAAAGAGAGAATCTTGAAGAGATTCACTTTGCGAAGAGATCACCTAACTTTGAAAATTAATTTAGTAGATATATAATAGATAATATGTAGTGAGTAACAAACACTATCAAGATTGTGTCAATTTCATGCTCTATTAGAGGTTTACATGTATTAAAATATAAAAATAAAAATATTATCTTTAATTCTTATGTTTAACTATGGATTACAATCTTATATAAAGAAACAATAGAGAAGTAGGATGAAAAATCAATAAAATTATAGTATACCAACTATCACAATGGATATATATGGATAAATCATTGCAAGAAAAACTTTTTATTAATGACACCTAATCTTATTTTATTCTTAAGAGATGAAGTACATTAATACAATACATATCCTACTCTAATTGTAAATTGAATATTTAAGAGTACTTAAAAAAAATAATACAATCTAGTACCTTATGCCTCTAATAGAAAAATAAAAAATGAAAAAGATTAAGTGGTGTCTAAACCTTTGATTAATGAAAACAATCCAAGTCATGTTATACATCTAAGAATAAAAATAGTATTTAATTCTTTGTACACCTTTCCTATACTCCTTACATATTCATATGGAAAATGCTTGACCATAAAAACTAAATCAATGAAGATCCCTATCCTCCATCTTCTATATGGGCTTTGATTGTGTAGTCATAACACTCAATATAAAATTTTCTCTTACAAATTATACTTGTTTGTAACTCCCTTTCACATAAGTTCCTATTTATCATATGAAATAATCAAATAATAAATGAATCCTTGCACTCTCATGGATGTCTAACTTGGTCTCATTTCATGATGTTTGGAAACTAGACAAATGTTGTTTATCCATGTATGATAATAATACAACTCTCACATGTGTATTTTCCAAAAAAAGTCATGCAAAATATGCTAAGAGGTGACAGATTTTGGCACAATATATAATCTACATGATTAAATTACAATTACATGAGTTAGAGCTTATAACGTGAATGAAAGGGAATAAATACATCCAAGGAAAATACTTTTATAAACCTCTATTTATTTCACAAGAATCAAATGAAATTGTTTGATAGAACAAAATCATTTGATTTCACATAAGAATTAATAATTATTGTATTTTTTTTCAATGACTATTGAAGGTCAACGGTTAAGGAAAAATTGCATTGATCTAATAAATCAAATCCTTCTCAACAAATGCACAAACACTTGTCAACAAAATACTATGTTCAAGTTCTAGTTAGTTCACAATAATTACTTAAAAGCAACACAAATATACATTGTGAGAAACAAAGAAAATTTTCATGATTTTTCTTTTGTCAAATGTGGACATAATAGTAACATAGAAAATAGTTTCCCGCAATATGTAGTAAGCAACATAAACAAACAAATACAACCACTAGAGAATTTGGTCTAAACTCGTGGATGTTCCCACCCAAGTACTTAAATACCATCTAAGCAAAAGTGACCTAGTCCATATCCAAAATTTCTTACCTCTTTCAATTAGTCATCATGAATTGGCTAAGACCCATTTCATATGGCATATAACCATATAATAACATTTTAAACCAATCATTATATATTTTATTTCATCATATTATAATTCAAAGATTACTACTAACATTTAATTTCAAATTCAAGAAATAAAAGTATCAACATCACAAATATCTATAAATAAAACCCTAATTTTATCATCTCTTAATTCTTATCCAAAAGATTTGTCTTACATATCCATATACTCAACTCAAAATTGAAAATTTCTCAACCTTTTCTATTAGTAATCATTCATTGTCTTACATATCCATATACTTAATTCAAAATTCAAAATTTCTCAACCCTTTCTATTAGTAATCATACACCCATTTCATAAGACATTTATTATGTAATAATAACATTTAAAGACATTCATTACACGTTTAAATACAAAGATAATGAGCGGCATTAACCTCAAGAACTAGGATTACCAACATCATGTCATTATCCTCTCTTAATTCTTATGGGGAATATTTGTCTTGCACACAATGTAGATAGAATGTACAATGTACAAAAGAAGAGGGGATGCACAAAACTTTTCATAAAGCTTTATCCGTCTTTAGTATATTTTATTGTGTCTTACCTGTGACGTTGTCCGTTGGCCGGCCGATGGGGCACTCAATGAATTATTGGGCGTCTTACTCATGTGACGTGTTGGCGCGCTTCTACAACAAACATAATTGTTTTTATCACCTTCCTCTTGGAAAGATAAACGCCAAGTCATTCTCATTAACACGTCCTCGAGTCGCTACTAATTCGTCTCCTCCTCACATCTTCCCATCATGCATTTTTGGCTTTTCTTTGATCTCTTGATCAATTAAATAAGTACTCACATTTGTTTATACAAATTTATAAAAGTTATTTAATAAGATTGCTGATAATTGAATTGTTAATATATTTATATCATTTTTTAATTATCATTACTTATCTATTTTGATGGGAGTGGAATGAACAAATATTATAAATGATATTATGTATAAATTTGGATTTGTTATATATATATATATATATATATATATATAAAATCCTATGTTCACACAACCATGCACATTTTATCATAATCACTCATTTATTACTTTTAGACTTGTTTTTTATCATACATATCATTAGTTGTGGTCTATCATTTCTTTATTTCAATACTAGTTTGTAGTTTGTCATTCATGTCGATGCAGATTTGTCTTGCCATAATTTAATTTGGGTAATACGTTGTCTTGATTTAATATTTAAAGACATTTAGTACATCTACTTTAATCATCTCCAAACCAAACATGTTAGATGCCATCTACATATGTAAACCTCAGTGATGCTCCTAGCTATGAACAATCATTATAAAGGCATTTGTATTGAAGAGTGACCCTTTCAAAATTGTTCACTTTGAGGAGGTTGATAAAGGTGTACCAATAGAAATATAAGAGACCAAGGGGTGCTTAGTTAAGTGAAGAAAATTTAATTTACAAATTGCATAGTCAAGTTATTGGCATGTTCATAAATTTATTTTTCATTGTGTGAATTTTTGGGAATCAATTGGGCAAGGATAGGTGATTAAAATAGTTACAAACTCACCATTTGAATGAGTATTTGAAGTAGAGTACCAAGATTAGAATGTGTGAACGATCTTTCACTTGTGAATAAAAATAAGCACAGTAGAATGTATACCATAAATGAGGCAAAAAGATAGGAATCAACACATGTACGATCAAATGGCTAGTTTTTGAGAACGCTTCAAGTGTGCATAAACTAGGTGTCTCAAAAGTTGTATACATGTGTCTCAACCACATGAAATGAGACAGAAAGTAAAAAGTCCTTAAGTGGAGACTCAAATAGTGAGACTAGGATTTCTCCTTAGTAGGTAAAAACTAGCTAGACAATGTCACTATTTAAGCTTATAGATTTTTCCTTTGCATTTGATAAGAGTAGCTCCCTTGTAAGATGAGTTTTTTTGAAATTTCTTGTGTACCTTTTATTGGAAAGAACAAAAGGGAACAATAATAAGGAAATATAAAACACACAAATAAACTCTAGATGAGAAATGCAAGGAAGACTTTCAATTAATATTGAAAATAGACGAAGAGAATAATGAACAATAGATGGAATGTACATATGATTCATAAAAGTCTAATCCTACATTTATCATGGGCAAGTAAATCAAAAAGAGAGGAGATAGGTAGACCCAAGTACAAAATTGAGTTTAATTCAATATATGATATTAAAATATGAAAGGTCTACTACTTTGCATTTATCGAACTACACAAATAAATATGTGAATGAGAGCTTTTATATAAAAATTTAAACTAATAAAATACACCGCGAAGAAAAAGATAGTGACAAATGTACACAATTTTTTTACTTCATCACAAAATAAAATAAAATAACGTGTTCCTTTAGTGATGGAATTGCATCACAATCATTTTCTTTAAATATACTTTCTCTCCATCCTTTAGATATGCAAAACTCAAATACATTCATATATTCTTCTTCCATATTTCTATTTGGAATGGAAAACTCATATTGCATGTATTATAATATTGTTTCTTCCCAAGAAGAGAAATGGTTGCTAGTTATGGACTATCTTTAACATCATGTGGCAAATTATGGTTGCTGAAGTTCTGGGAACGGTGTTCTTGAGAATGATGGAAGGGGGGGGGTGATTAAAGGTGTTAAGTTGACATCTATGCTTCCAACCAAGGTGATTCAACAGTTTGTGGACAACACCTTCCTTAGTGGGGAGTCCTCGGTGGGTGAAGCCAGAGCTTGGAAGTCTGTGTTGGAGATATATGTGGCTAATGTGGGACATAAAATTAATTTGGACAAAAGTAAAGTGTTCTTCTTCAACACCCTCCCCTGATATTCAGAGAAGGATTGTTAATATTTTGGGGTGTAATACTGTTGTGTTACCAAACGCATATCTGGGCCTGCCCCTAATGGTGAAAGATGTAAGCAACAACTTTTGGAATAACATTCTGGAGAGGATGGAAAAGAAGTTGATTGGGTGGAAAGGAAAAACTCTAAGTAGTTCGAGTAAGCTTCAACTTCTTGTTTCCTCCCTCCAAGGATTACCTGTGTATTTCCTTTCGTTGTTCAAAATTACCTAGAGTATGGCAAAGAAATTGGAAAAAATACAACGTAACTTCCTTTGGTTGGGAGAGAGTGAGAAGAATAGGTTGAGCTTAGTAAATTGGGATACAATTTGTAAACCTAAAAGAAGAGGTGGATTGGGAGTAAGGAAGATATATGATTTGAATAATGTCCTACTCACCAAGGTGGGGTGGAACTTGATGAAGGAGGAAGCCAATTGGTGCAATATTCTAAAAGCCAAGTATTTGGGGAACCTGAAATTCTCTCATTGCACTTGGAGAAATGATCTCCCTATGGGATCTAAAATATGGGGAAATATTGTGAAAAACATAACCCTATTGAGTGTAAGGTGGCTGGTGGGTAATCGTAATCAGATTAACTTCTAGGAGGACCTGTGGCTTACTGATAAACCATTGGCAAGAACGAAGCTTGGGTCCCTTCAGAACCATCTCCAGGAGTATGGGGGTATGATTGCGGATTTTATTGGCCCACAAAGGAAGTGGAGAAAGGTGGAGTTGCAACAAAATGCTCCATTAGGAGGAGACCTGATAGAAGAGCTAAATGCACTACTAGAAGGGTACATAATCTCAAGGATGGATCAGAATGATGAGTTCATTTGGAAGGCCACTTTGTAGGGGGAATTCTTTGTTAAATTAGCTTACAAACTAATGTTTGATAAAACTTTGGAACTTAATGACTGGGAAAATATATGGTTCAATTATTTAATCCCAAAGATTAATATATTCTGTTGGACCACCATCCATGGGAAAATTCTCACTATTGATAACCTAATGAAATGGGGTTTTCAACTATCCAATAGATGCTACTTGTGTAAGAAGGTAGAGGAGAATATTATTCACTTGTTCCTTCATTGTATCTATGCTTCCACTATTTGGGGGAGGCTTTTACAGAAGCTGGAGGTAAACTGGGTGTTTAACAAGGATTTGGGGCAACTTTGGGAGAATTGGCAAGGCCCTTTTTCCCACTCCCTCATTTTCAGTTTATGGAAGGTTGTCCCCCCCTATGTCTATTGGGGTATTTGGAAGGAGAGAAATAACATAGTGTTTAAGAATGAAGAAAGAAGTGAGGAGGTTGTAGTGGACAAGATCTACAAACTTATGGTTGAGAATATGAGTTGTAGTAAGTGGAGAAAACCAATGTTCCCCCCCTAGTGTGCTGGATGTAAGAGTGGCCAAGGGTTGGAACTTGGAGGAGGGGATTATGGAAACTAATAATTCCAATCTGTTGGCCAAGAAAAGGACATGATGGAAACCCTCGCCTGCAAATTGGGTTAAGCTCAATTTTGATGGTGCCACCGGAAAGGAGGGTTTGGCAAGAGGTGGTATGGTCAGGGATAGTAAGGGTAAGATGTTATTGGCTTATTCTAGACAATTAGGGAAAGTGTCTAATAATATTGCATAAGTAATGGCTCATTATTCGGGTTTAATGTTGGTGATAAGTGTGGGATGAAGAAATATGGAGATTGAAGGTGATTCAAAAATCATTATTGAAACTGTTAAAGGCAACATGAGGGAAGGATGGGCCATTAAATTTGTTATAGAAGACATCAGACACTTATTGGTTTTTTCAAACAAGATCGATTTGAAATGTATCTTTCGAGAGGGAAATAGTGTGGCAGATGGGATGGCAACGTTAGGCGTAAAGGTGATGAGACTATGATGTTGGAGGGAATTAAATGCCTTGCCAAATTGGGTAAGTGATTTAGTGATGAATCCTAGCTGGAGAATTATTTTAAATTTTTGTAACCTATTGGTGAGTTGGTAGAGAGGAGAAAGTTATGAAGGATAGATGACAAGGAGTGGTGGAAATGGCACTTGTAGTAATAAATTTGCATAGCTCGAAAAAGAAAGATTTTTGAAGTCTAAAATGAAAGGCTTTTTAATGATTTTCTTATGCATATCCTGGTATGTTGGTATGAGAAAAGATTCAAATTTTAAATGGGTAGTGTGTATTGAAAATAATGGAAAAGATTGGGAGAAAGATAGTGACAGTTGATACGTGACATTAATTTCTACAAGGGACACTACTAAATTACTAACAATTATGATCATTATGCTCGCTCAAGGGATATTATTTTTCTACCTAAGTGTGAAGTCATTCTTAGCAAGTGTTTCTGGGGTTGGAAGGAGAAGAGAGGCTTAAGGAAATTTGCAGAGATGGGTGGTGACCTTATGCAATTTGAGCCTTCCATGATAGAGGAGAGCTCTAGGAAGCCGTTGGTGTGGTATATGATGAAAGAAGGTGGCTTCATTCCATTTATGGAGGCACTAAATGGGCACGATGAAAATTGCTCATTGCAGTTTGTCAATTCTTGGGAGCACCAAAGAGTTACGATAAATGGTATCTCTTTCCACATCTCTGAGGAAGTCATCTCCTTGGCGATGGGTTTAGAAATGAAGGGAAGGAAATGGAAAAAGGTGACTAGGGTGGCCAATGAAGTGATTCTGCAACACTTCTTTTTGGAGGGGGAGGAACCAATTTGGCACAGAGGTGGGTTTATGCGAGAGAAGCTCCCTCAGCCATGGAATGAGGTCTGTTTGACGCTAATGAAGTACTTAAATCTGGAAGGGAGGTATGGTGTCTATTATTACTACCACTTTCCTCTCCTAAACCATTTTTTCCACCACGATATTATTTCCATTCCATTTTTTATGTTGCATGATTTAGTGGATTCGGTGACTAATGTCAAGGAAAAAATGAGGAAGGGTGTTAATTTTACCATTTTACACCAAGGGTTAATGTTTCGACTGTATCAATTTCATCTCACCCTTGTCCCCCCCTAGGATTGTGGAAATTGATATTCTTTCCCATCCAAACCCTTGGCTCCAACTTGTTCCCCTTAGGATCGTGGGCTCTAATGCCCCTACCCCACAGCCTTCATCGAGCAGGTCCCCTATTGATTTGAAGCCCACCCCTTTAGGAAAGAAAGGGAGACATGATATAGGGAAAGAGAGAACTAGAGGAGTCAGAGGAGGAAGGTAGAGGGGGAAGAAGGAGGTCAGGGAGGTTAGCTAAGTCCAATGCCAAGAGGAAGCTGAAAGTTGGGGCCTCGCAAGAGGAGGATTCAGATTTGAAGGACATTGGCTATCCCAAGCGAAGGATGAAGGGGGGGGGGGGGGGGTGGAGAATGGAGGAGGAAGAGGAGGTGTTAGATTCCTCTCAGTCTGGCTCGAGGGGAGGGATGAAGGAGAAGAAAGAAGTGTCACATGTTTTGGGCACCATTGGGTTGGGGTGTGTGGATTTAACCCAGGACCAATTCGCTAATACAATTAATAGCATGCCCTCCCCCACTATGATTTCCTCCCATGTTAAGTGTCTCCCCAAGGATAATGCTAACCCCCTGAATGTGCAAGATGTCACTTTGGTGCAGATGGATGGAGTTCCCAATAACATGTAGGAGGTCAATGTGGACATCAAGAAGAGGACCAGTGACAAGGTGTGGCAAAGAATTCATGCGCTGGAAGAAAGGATGCATCTTTTGACAAAATTCACTAATAAAGTGACACATGCAATTGCCACTACGCTTCACCTTGGAAGATTTTCCAAAGGAGGACACCAAATTACTATTTGACTTCCTTGCAGAAGATTGGGCAAACATCCTCCTAGGGAGGAAAGAGGCCAAGAAGACTTAATGGCATTCTCTTTGGGGTTTTTTTATGTTGTTTATTAGTTGGTTGTTAAACTTGGTTGGGTTTAAGGTAGCTATGATTTTGTTTATATGTTTAAGTAGCTTTTATAGTTTTAATACAGGCAATTCGTATGTCAAGCCTGTTAATACTATTCTGGTTATGTTTTTGAACTATATGTTTTTGTTTTCTAAGTGGTAGGCAGAGATTACTTTAGTGGAAAATCTTCACCATTTGGCGATCCTGTCTCATGGGTTGATCATCATTTGGCGAATAGCACATGCAAGATAGGCCAATCGTGTTGCCAAATATTTATCAGATTTGGGTTCAATGCCTGTGCTAGTCACCCATTAGTTATCACATGATTGGTCAAAAATATCGGTCCAATTGCCAATGCAATATACATTTTGGATACATTTATTTTAAACATTTCACTTGCTTTTGCATGTTTGTTTCTTATTGGCCCACATTATTTTGCCATTACTACAACCAAATAATTTTCCCTTGGGTTGGGCGTCGCCTACCATTTTCTAGACATGTGTCGACCACCAGCCCCATTTAGCCAACTGTTTCATATTGTGGGCTTGCATAGGAAGGTGCGCTTTGCCTACGTTTGACATTCTTGCTTGTTAATCCCGCGTAATTTTCCAACCTAGATTGGACTATAAGATATTATTATTCTAAACAATTTTCTATTTTCTGGTCTGGAGATTGGCATTTCTTATTGCCATCGAAGTTTCAGAGTGCTGAGTGCATTGCCCATTGACTCGTGGTGACCCTAGTTTTCGTAAAAGGCAAGTGATTTTTAATTATTATTTTATGTCAATAGTCGTACTACCATATTGGTATAGTAGTACTGATTATTTTTTAGTTTTATCACTGGTGACTGGACATCTCAGATGCTAAGATAGCTAGAGCCTATAGGTTTTCAAATTATGTTGGATAGTACCGTAGACTATAGTACCATAGCACTAGTACCATTTTTTGGAGAATGAATCATATTATTGTTATTATATGCAGTCTAAGTAGTCTACTGTCACTGTTCACAGGTCTTTGAGTCATCACTATTTGAGTCTTTTGTTCAACAACTAAGTTGATTTATTTTTTGCACCCTTTATCAGTTTGCAATGTCAAACAAGAGGGGTAACAGGGTTTCTAGTAGGATCCCTGAAAGCCAAGAGAGGCCACTATTATGAAAACACAGAAGCATAACAACATATTTTGGTGGTGGAAATGTTGGCAACCTACAAGATTCACAAGTTAGATCTCCAGTGCTTTTTCAAAAAGGAGATTCATCAAAAGTTGGAGACTTAGACAGTATTGAAGTTCAAGTTGGTGAACCTAATATCTCAGTCAAGAACGAACTTGAACACGATTTGGAGGCGCTTCACCTGAGTAGGGAGTTAGAAACTGATATTATAGAGTTGGAGTCGGTCCTGGACTAGTCAGGTGAGAAAATCAAAAGTGATTCCATAAATCATGCTCATGCACAAAAGGGGAAAAGAAAATTGGAATCAAAGAAAGATCGACCTCACTAGGATTTGTCCAAAAGGAATTTTCAATTAGAATGAGTGGAAAAGTACTGGTTCATTGAACCAGTGCCCAATCCAATTGATGGTGAGCCTCCTGTAGAATGCAAATGTAAGATTTTCATAGAGATAACAAAGAAGAAGAGGTTGCAGCTTAAACTTGATACCATAGAAAAGCATGTGGGTAAAGTTTACAAAAAGGAAACTATAGATGGAGTTGAAAAATCCATGCTAACTTGGAAAAAAAAGGACAACTGTCTACATATTAGGAATGCTGAAATATACAAGTTACACTAGAAAATATGGGAGAAGTGTTCTACAGTAAAAGGTTCCATCGAAGATTTCTTTGAGAAAGCAATGGAAGTGCAAAATATGGGAAAAGTAGTTCAATTAAGTGTGGTCTTTAATATTTTGAGTAGAGGACATCCTATGATAGACTACCCTTCAATTATTGCCTTACTACATTTTTTCAAACTTTGAAACTATCTTAACAGTCACTAGTCAGTAACAACGGGTGGGAATGGGCTAGATGTCTTGCATAGGTTGAAAAAGAAGATATGAAGGAAAAAATAAAACACTCAAATTTCATTGCATTGTCTCTAGATGAAGTTATAGCAATTGATAATACTTCCTAGGTGTGCATGCATGTTTATGTTGTAAACAATCTTTGTTGTCAACCCTTTCTACTATTTATTGCTAAATTGAATTGTAGTGTGATAGTTGAAAATTTATATGATTTATTAAAGAGTACTCTAATTGAATGTGGAGGTTTGGATAAAATGGAGATTGTCAAAAAGTTGATGTGTGTTGGAGTGGATGGAGCTTTAGTTATGCAAGGTCATAAAGGCAGTCTTTGCAAAAAGATCAAGAATAATTTGGCACCCTACACTATTCCCATTCATTGCATGGCCCATCGAATGAATCTAGCTTTTGGAATTGTCAGTAATTTTGGTTGTGTAAGTAAAGTGGAATCTCTAATCAAAGAGACTTACCAATACTTTTGTCGAAGTCCAAAACAAGTTTGAGAATTTCAACACTTTGCTCAAGGACTTACTGATGGGAAGAAGCTTCTTAAAGACAATGATACTAGATGGATCTTTTTGGATGGACCAGTGCATCGAGTAATCTTTGAATATCCTTTATTGCTTGGACTAATCCATTCTGTGCGAGATAGATTTCCTTGGCTATATTCAAGTCTAACTAATGTTAAGATACTCTTACCTTTAGCAGCCATTCTCCCCATGCTATAGGACATGAGAAATATTATAAAAAAGGTTCAACAAAGAGCTATGTACATTGTAGAATATAATAAGCTGCGTAAAATGACATGTAATAGCCTGTATACTCTATATCGATTACTACAATTAGATGAATCAAAGTTTGCAAAGTGGATAGAAATCACAGATTTGAACAATCCTTGGAACTTTTTACATATTGGTGCAAATGATGAGGTTTATGCCAGGGTATGTGGAGTTGACATACCAATGTAGTACTATGCCCGCATCAACCTCATCTCCAACCCCACCGAAGTAGGAAGTGAAGTTGAATTAGAACCAGAGAAGGTACTTTCACGTTTTATAAGTGAAGACTTCAAGAAGATCAAAGATTCTATGGTTGACTCTTTCAAGCGAGTTTTATACAATCTTTCATCAGAAATTAGATTTAGATTCCCCCCAGAGGAATTGCTCGAAGCAATGTCAATTGTTTTTCCACAATATTTGTCTCTAAATTGTTTGATTGATTTTCGAAGAAGGATGATGAATTTGATTAAGCATTTTTGCAAACCTAAAGTAATCAATGGAGTAACTATAAATGGAATTTTAGATGAATCTCGACTGAGAGATCAATCATATTCTCTTGCAAACATAATGAGGGAAGAGTATGATCTTATGGAGAACCCAAATGAAGAGGGAGCAGTAACAAAGCTTTGGAAAGACCTTGGTGAGAGAAATCAATTGAAAGAGTCAATACCAGAATATTTCAAGCTTACTGATTTATGTTTGACAATGATATTGGGTTCAGTGGAGGATGAGAGAGTTTTTAGTACTTTGGGCTTCCTGAAGTCAAAGGTTAGAAACAAATTAGACAAAAATTTGGATAATTGTTTAAGGATCTATAATTCTAGGTATAAGGTAGAAAGTTTCCTTTATGAAAGGGCTCTCAGCATTTGGAGAAACCAATGTTAAAGAAGAGGGATTGCCAACATTTCAGACCTAAGTGGTAGTGGCGATGACAGTGGTTCATGTCCTGATATTGGAAGCAATGAAGATGATGATGACCTTGGCATGCATATTGATGCTGATAGTGAATCTGAAGAAAACACAATGGACAATGAAATGTTATATGCAATAAATGAGGAGGATTCTGATGATAGTGATGCTTACCTGGTCTAGGCAGATTGGCAGCTATAGCAACTTCTCAACCTCAAGTTCTAACTTCTGCGTGAGTCAAGTAGTAGGCTAGTAGTAGTAGCTCTAATCTAAGACTCTATCTACTAATTAATTATGTTTTTAGAAGTCAATTTATAGCCTTCATTCATTGTCCTTTTATAGATGCTTAATTTATTTATTTTGAACATGTTGATGTTACAAACTTACATGTTAAGATTTTCATTAATTGAATTCTTTTAACATGTTGAGATTTTCATTAACTTTAGTTTCTTTTAAAAATTGTAACATAATGCATTTAATAGAATAAGCTCTATTTAAAAAAAAATTGTATTATAATTTATAATTATAAATCAGCTTGTAACATAATACATTTAACAATTACAAACAATTACAACCCTTTGCAAATGACTCGATGTCAAATTGAAATGACCATTGACCCTGAATTCCCTTTTGCAGATACAAGGGAGCAACAGTAGCTGTAGGTCAGTTATTAATTGTATATGTAATCATATTATTACTACATAATACATTATGTGTATACAACATAGTTCCAAGAATCACGATGATTCACATGATTCAACGATTTGATTCGAGTTTGTCGATTCTGATCCGATTCCAATTCTTGTTACTTTGGTACTATACAATCACATTGCCAATTTGCCACATTTCCAATTGTACAATTTTTTCAAGCAGTAGGACTAAAGAAATTTTTTTCATTTGCTCTATGTAGTAATAGTATGCTAGTTCCTGGCTGCCCAACTATCCTGATATGCTGGCTCTTGATTCCTGTAACAATTTACATTAAAAAAAATTAAAATTAAATCCAGAATTTGAAATTAAAGAGCAAAAAGTAACAAAAAGATTATACTACTATCACTTACTAAGTTTTTACTTATTAGTGCTATTAGCTATGAGTCATGACTGCCAATGATAGCAACAGTAACTGCTTTAGTTTGAGAAGATGACCCAGCTTCAAAGAATTTCTTTAGGAAGCTCCATTTTGCATCATTTGGAAGCTCCATTTGTTTGAGATTGTAGCTAAATAGTTGTAACCTCGTCAACAATAAATACTTTTGAGAGATATTTTTACATGAATCAAAGAATTTACTTATAACTTCATTCATTGTTGATAGTGGTTTGATGCAACTTGTAATTCTTTCTGGAGTGGTTTCTTCAGGCAAGTTGCCTAAATCATAATTCATGCTGTCCTGCAACCTTTTCATGTAATTTTCTTTTCCAATGAATCTACTGTCTGAGTTAGTTGGATTTGGTAATCCAGTAGTCAGCAAGTTCAGTATGATGTTATTCATCTTCATCAATTTTTTGGAACTAGATTTGAGAGCTTCACCTATTTTCGTTACTTGTTCACAATGGTGACCAACTTCAATGGTCATTACAGAGGCACCCAAGCAATTGTTTATTCCATGGTTTGCCAAATCCCTTTCACTAGATCTCTTTACTTTATTCAAAATTTGGCGAAAAAGATTTTTTAAGGAATTGGTGAAGATTTGTCTTTTACCCACAATATCACTTTTTACATTTTCAAAGACAAGTCTGAGATTGCTATTTAAATCAAGCCATTCAAACAAACTATCATTGTTCTTCATTATTTTGTCTCAATTTTCTTGTTTGATAAGCTTAACTATGTTTATTATAGTATCCTTCACATGATGGTCTTCGAAAGAGGTCGTTCTATTTTCTGCCATTACATTCTCCATCTTTTTCTTCATTTTAAACATCTCTTTTTCACACTTTTTCTGTATTTCCTCTAGTTTCCCTTGCCAATTAGTTGCTCTCTTCCTCTCATCCTCCAATTTCTTTTTCAAATCTTGGATTGTATTTTCAATAGTTACCTCTTTTTTCTTCTCATCCTTGAGTTCCCTTTTCAAATTATGGATTGTCTTTGCAGTGGACTCCTCCTTTTTCTTCGCATTGTCCAATTCCTTCTTCAAATCATGGAATCTTTGAGTAGACTCCTCTTTCTTTGTATTCTCCAATTCCTTTCTCAAATTGAGGATTTTCTTTATAGCTGACTCCTCTTTTTTCTTTGCATTCTCCAATTCCCTCCTCACGTGGTGGATTATGTTAGTGCTTGTAGTAGCACTAGACTTTGTTTTCTTCGCATTCTCCAATTCGTTCTTCAAATCACTGATAATTTTTGCAGTTGCCTCCTCTTTATGTTTCATATTCTCCAATTGCTTATTCAAATTATCGATTGTGTTTGCACTAGACTCTTCTTTTTTCTTCTCATTCCCCAATTCCTTTTGCAAATTAAAAACCATCTTTGCCCTAGATGCCGAATGTTTCTTTTCATTCTCTAATTCAGTCTTCAAAATATTATTTTCCTCGACGACATAGTCCAGGTCTGTTTTTAATTTATTGTTGACCTGTGTACTACTCTCTACCGACTTGAACAACTGTGCAGTAGAGGCTTGTTCATGCTAAAGTTTTTTTTGGCACTCATCCACTTCTTTAGTCAATTTTTGCACTTGTTTATTCATTTTTTCTTGCTGGACAATTGCCTCTATAGGAGAAGATTTCTTTATCCTATTTTGCAATTCTTTGAACCTATTATCTGATGCTTTCTCCTTTGCCTTCACATTATCAAGGTATGCCTGTAACTTTTCTATTTGCTTTGTAAGCCTTTTGTTTTCCCTCTCCACTTTCATAAGTGTAGAGTAGACCATTTTGTTGCTCTCTTTTGATATATTGATTTTGTCAATATTTTTCACTTTTGAGAAATCCATTTGAAGACTGGTAACTTGTATATCATTAGGATTTATTACATTTTGTGGTGGATTATTATCTCTACCTAGGGGCATAACAGCCATGAAGTTCATCATTTCATTTTTTGGATCATATCTTGGAAATATTCTGTTAGTAGATCCTTGACATTCAACAACTGCATCACTTTTCAAAGTCTTCATAATTTGCCTATTTCTTTCACTTGTTTGTTCAAACTTTGATGCAAACTCATTCCAACTAAAATCTGGGTTTGTTGACACAATTGAGTGTTTGAAAGGTGAATTATCAGTTGTATCATTGTGTGCTCCTCCAACTCCAGTTAAACTTACTCCACCTACAATTGTATTTTAAGGATTGCCAACAGGCTGAAGATGGCCAATTCTAATTCCTGACATTTTAGGACTGTTTTATAGGTTTTGTAAAGAAGCTACTGGTACATACATTGGTGAAATAACCATTGACATTGCTGGTGGTGTAATTGTCATAAATTTTTGCTTTTTTGCACAAGGTTCATCCATGCTAGTGCTAGTGGGATCAACTACAACTACATTTGAAGATTTAACAAATAATGTTTTGGGATGACCTTCAGAAGTAGAGGTATAACATTTTTTGCCCTTTCTAGATGAATCATCTTCAATCTTAGAGAGTCCAATGATTGGATTACATCCTCTTTTGGGTGGGTCTAGTACTAGAACTGGATTCCAAATCCCTTCACCACTTGCACCAATGGGCCCTATACCTGCATAACCCATTTTTTGTATCATAGTTGCCCCTTTACTATACATTTGTTTAACATAATCACTCATTTGAAGTGTAACAATATCTCTGCCCCTGGTTGACCCAGAATCTTGAATACCTTGAATGTTAGCATCAGACTCGAGGTCCTTCTGCCTTTCATTATCATTGTCACTGCCAAAATTATATAGTACAGGTGGATGCTCTTTATTCTAATAATTGTTGAAAATTTCATCCTCCTCAATTTCATCAAAACCAACTGATGTCATTGGTTCACCCAAATTTTGCCTCATTTTCCAAAAATCAATCATCTTGGTTTGACACCACATTTCAGCTACGCATGCCTCTTTAATTTTTTTCAGCATAGACCTCTTAGAAGTTTCAGATGCTTTCTTGTAGAAATTTAAGTATGTTAGAGGCTCTAATTTGTGCAATGTCATAATTTGGGATGACAATTCTTGCATTGAAATATTATTCTCTATTGCATGTTTCTCCATCTCTTTCTTTACCTCATCCCATGAATCCTTGTTTTTAAACTTTTCTATTAATGGCATCTCCTAATGTTGATATTTGCTTGCAGAGTTCCCATTAGCAATAAGTCTCATTTTTATTATGTTTAGTGGATCATAATTCCAGTGACTGACAAAATCAAAGCCAAAAAAAGTTACCAATTCATTTGCCACTTTGAAAGCCTTTTTCTCAAATGTGAGGCCTCCAATTGTGAAAGGCAAGGAAGGAAATATCATTTTCTTTTGTTGTCCACTAAAAAGTTCATCTACACTCTCCATCTTCCATACATATTCCAGTGCAAAAACCCTTTCTATAACATGCATTGGAAGTTTGTAGGGTTCAATCGTTGAACTGTAAAACCTTAAGACAGTGTACTCTTCCATGAAGAACCAGTCAGCCAATTGAATTTGACTTCCCAATTGAATGCAATCTTTACAAGACACATGCAATCTAGGCATTGAAGTGCCTATGATTTTTTGGTAAATAGTTGCCAAAAAGAAGTTTACAAAATGGTTGTAGTTTTTATTTGCAGCAGTCATCCTCATCTTATGTGTCCACTCATATACTGGAGTTGGAGTCTTTGATTTCTTCTGGGTTCTCTCATCAAACTTATAGACCTCAATATCAAGCTTGTTGTTCTCGATCTCAAATATTGGGCGATGCTTTGCTAAAAGAAGGTGGCAAGTAACTTGTGAACCTAAATGTCTTCGTCTTGCCTGTAGTTGTACTTTATTTAATGATTAGTAATTATTGTTGCATAGATTCAACAATGTGTTGAACAAAATTATATCTTACATCTACCTTCTCAACTGACTAACCTCAACAATGGATATTATAAATCATTTCAAGAACATTGGCCCCCACTTCCTTGTTACTGTCCAATCCTAGAAAAAATGATAACAAAGAAATAGTATTCTGAACCCATGGCACAAAAATATCATACTGATAAGGAGGCTTATGGTCTATGTCTAGTGTAACACTAGTAGAGGACTCTGAGTTTATTAAACCCTTAATAAATAAATTTTGAAAAACTCTTTCCAGTTTGTCATAGACCTGTGCTAGTTTATCCAAGTCAATGCGCTTGTTAGAGCTTTCTTGTTTAAACCCTAGCCCTAGGTCTAACAGAGTGAAAAAATTGCTCTCAGTTATGGATAAAATTTCCTCCTGAGTGTTTTGGTTTACAATTGCCTTTCTATTTTCATCATAATTCTGAGCACATAGCATTACAATTTCAGGACAAGGGAATACTTCGGGTACAACGAGGTTTGCTAATCCAGTAACCAGAGCAGCTAGTTTATTTGTATGTGCATGAATACTGTTGTTATATTTGTAATAGTTTCTCCCCTTCTATGGATCTTTCCACTTATTAAAAAATGAATGTCTAATTCTCATGATTCTTAAATCTCCATGGATAATAGGATAAAAAATATCATGACATTCATCAGTGAAACTAAGGGTTTGTAGCACTTGCCTGAGTTCTATAATGTGTTTCTTTTCCTTTATGCTTGCACTCGTATGGGAGGTTTTTGACTTTGTTTTGCCCATGCCTGCTACTAGTTATTACACAAAATTCTTCTTCAGGCCCTATTTAAAATAATTGTAAAGTGTAAACCTATGACAGTTAAAATCAATATTTCTATTGCTACAAATTGCAATGAAAAAAGTTTTAAAAAAATAAAATACCTAGAATTGAGATTGGATAATTGGCGTTGTTGTCTGACACTCAAGTTTCACACATTCAGTCTTCAGAACACAAAATGAAATTCTACTAGTCTAAAAAAAATTGAAATTTGAAAACCTTATCGTATCAGACTCTAAAAACAATGAACATATAGGGTAGGGTTAATAGTTAAAAAGAAAGTATTAAGTAATTAATGGTTTTAGGTACTTTATTAATAGTATGTACAATGCACATGTAAATAACATAAAGAGTCAAGACTCAATAATTTAGTAATGTACATAACAATAATAAAAAATTAAAAAAAGAAAAAAATTATTACATTGATATATATTTGAATAAATTTGTTCATTTTAAATAAATAAATTAATAAAAATAGAACTTAATTATCGATGATTCAATATGACTTTCGGGTGAATTTATGGAGTGATATCATTGTTGTCAAGAGTTATCCGAAATTGTGACATGCGTCTGTTAATTGTGACACTTGTCAAGGACACGTGTCACAATTTTGGATGAATCTAGGCACTTGAGAAAGCATTCCCCAAATCGGCTCAAAATTCATCTTGGGTCGTCAATCTTTCTTTTAGTCCATGGTTGGAATTTCAATTTTTGGGTAGAATCTTGTAGTGCACGTGTCCCGATTTTAATTTAATTTAATTATTGATATTCAATGAAGATATATTAAATTTTATAAAATAAAATTGGTGCAAGATATGAAACAAGTGCCACTAGTACTTGCCTTTAGTTTTTATATAAATTTAATTTAAATTTAATAAATTTATTATAATATATAAAATATTTTAATTAATAAAAATGTAATATAATTTTTTTTTGTAATGATGTTAATTTAAATTTAAATTTTATTCATAAATATATTACATAATCATTGATATATATGTTCTATTACATATATATCATATGATTATAATTATATTATATAAATAATTATATTATATGTTCTATTATATAATAAATAATTATAAATAAAAATAATAATATTTTTATAATAATAATAAATCTTAAATGATTATATAATATAGGTAATATTATTTTTAATTGAATGACAAAAAAATATATTATAATTTATAAAAAAAATACATTATTACAATAAAAAAAAAAACCAATGCACTTACATTAAAAAAATAAAAATATTAACGTTAATGAATCACATTGAAAATGAAATATTTAGCTCTTAGCCCTAAGCCTAGTAGCTACCGACAAGTACTAATAATTATTAATAAATTATAATGACAATAGTTTAATTTAAATTTAAAAAAAAAATAAAAAAAAAATATAAATGTTATATTTTATTCATATTTATTATTTAGTTTCAAAATTAAAATGTAATATAGTTTAATTATCTATAAATTAACATATATTGATAATTATGATAATTGCTTATAAACATAATTATTAATAATATTAACTGAGTCTTCCGATTGGCAATGATTGAACACGTGTCACAATTTTGGATAAATCTGGGCTCATGAGAAAACGTTCTCCAAATCAGCTCGGAATTCATCTCAGGCCATCAATCTTTCTTTTATGCAATGGTCAAGATTTCAGACAGAATCTTTAAAATAAGGAAGGATTTGAAGGAAACATTATTTCAATCCATAAGTTTGCATATCAATGGCATTTTGGTGCAGGTCTAATGGAGCCAACCTTCACTTTTAAAACTTCAAAGCAACAAAAAATATTGTTTGGGAGTGTGGCAGATCACTGCTTGAAGAAAATGGTGAAATGTCCTTCAGAGGCAGTGATTCAAGTTATGCAGGAGACATTAGGGTCATTTTTCCATGAAGTTGACCACCATTGAAAGGTTCAAGTGGATATAGCAGCAATGATAATGGTGTGAGGTCTTTATGTTAGAGAGCATGCGCAAATTGTGGTATGGGTAATGAGGGAGCTTTTTGAGGAAGCTCTAATTCCAAATTTGGATGTGTTATTGGAATGGGCGCATCCAGAATGAGCACTTGATTTTAGTAAAAGATATGCAAATGAGGAAGAAGGTGTTGAAAAAGAGATTTTTTCCTTTGTAAATTGGCCACGTGGGCAGATAGATCAAGAAGCTTACACAAATGAGCATCGCCATACATGGCATGCGCTTAAATGTGCAATCTTGGCCCACAAGGAACGGAAGAAGGTAGCCACTATTCCACAAAATTTCCCTAAAGGAAAATGATCAGCAAGGATGCCATAGCAGAACAAATCAATGATTGTGTTTTGTGGGAGCTTCGAGGATTATTTAGATGATGACCTAGGAGAGGTCTTTTTTAGAAAGGAGTGATGGCTTTTAAGAAAATCAGCCTAGCAGAGGCTTTTTGTTTTTAGAATGTATAGGTGATATAAGTTTTTGTAAAGGATGGTCCCTTAAAAAGAATTAAGGACCTTATAATCATGATGTAATTATTATAATAATATTAATAGAATCAAACCTATTACCGATAAAAATAAATAAATAAATTATTATAATAGTTTTAATATATATAAATAAAAGATTTTCTTTTCTATTATAGAATTGATTTTCTTTTCTATCATAAGCTTTTTATTGTAAAGATGATATGAAAAATTTAATGAAGATATATTAAATTTTATAAAATAAAATTGGTGCAAGATATCATGAAATAATAATAATGACAATAGTTTAATGTAAATAAAATAATTATAATTTAAAAATATAATTACAAATGCTATATTTTTATTCATATTTATTATTTAGTTTCAAAATTAAAATATAATATAGTTAAAATATCTATAAATTATTAAAATTTAACATATATTGAAAATTGTGATAATTGTTTATAAACTATTCTTCATCATTTAAAAGATTTCATAATGAAAAAAAGGTTAGGAATAGGTGACAAGATAGGTATGGAATAAAAATTTGAAACATAAATTATCAAAATTATATTTAACTTTGTTAAGATTATAATCTATTAATATTTAGTTTTCCTTGAAGCTCCATTTGTTTTAACCAATCAGATTAAACAAAAAAATAGTTAATTATTAACATTTAACTATTTTTAACAAAGTTGTAGACTAACAGTAACATTTCAATAGTGCATTGAGAATCAAGATGCCAAAAATAAACTTACAAAGTTGTAGACTAACAAGAACAATCATTTGAAAAGTCAAAAACTATTGTTTTCATTGATAATATTTTAGACTGTACAATGTACGTAGTACTAATTCATAGTATAGCTATTGAAAATAGCTGATTAAATCAGTTTGGTTTTACTATTTCGTAATTTACATAAAAGGGGCAAGGCCCAATCCAAAGAAAAATACAGATATCTTTAAAACATTTTTTTTCCTTAAGGGTAGCGGGTAAGGAAACAATATTTGGAAATAGGGCTGAGAGAACAGGGAACCAGGGAGGCTAGAAGCATGAGTGGGCTGAGGGGTCGAGGGCTTGAAGCCTTTAATTAGAAAGGTCTTCAAGTCTGTCCGTGAGGAATCTGTTGGAGAAGATGATGCTGCTGAATTCGTCCAGCCATGTGAAGTCGGTCTCACTGACATCGTCCAACAACAACCATTTTCGTGGAAAATCCCTTCCGAGCCGTGCCCACTTCCAATGGTGAGTCAATTGCTGTTCGTTCATGTCGAACAAGAAAGGATGCTTATGTATAATGCACCCTATGCCTTCTTCCTAGCACTTGTCTACTACATTTGCAAAAGGGATGCCAATACCTAGCTCCAGTATCTGCTCGACCAATACAAGAATTTTGACATCATCTTCTAAAATTTTTTCCTTAAAAATGTTATGCATAAGCATCAACATGTCTATTTGACTACCTCAAAGGTTGAGAAGAGATGTGAGGAAGCGGGAGGTAATATTCATGGATACACGATACCTCTTATCATTTCTCAAGAATTCATGGCTGAGTACCATGAATATAGCACGGCGGATAAAAGGACTTTGGGCATCTACCTTGCAAACCATGGAAAGGACATCATCAGGAATCGTACCTAGAAAGGGCTTTTGCAGAGCCATTGTAGTGCATTTGAGGTGAATTGGCATACCCATGACTAAGATTCAAGAAACTCTGCAAACTGCAACTGCAAACCGAATTCAAATTGAAGAATATGAGAAATGATAATGAAAGAGGAATTAAAGAGGCTAGTTAATGGTAGTTGCATTTAATTCTTTGGCATTCGCGATCTTTCATATCTTATTTTTTCGTATTCCTATTAATTTTCAAGTGTGTGAAATGCCGAAATGTACTGGCATTAATGTCAAACAGTTGATAGTACCTGATATTGAGTAATGATTTCCATGCAAACCTTTCCATGTGTCTCCATTCCAGAGAATTACGTGCGACTCTAGGTCTTTTCAAGTGAGTGGCCTCGAGATGCATCTTTTATCGTTGATCTCCAACTAATCAACGGTCAATAAAACTGTTGTATTTACTATTAACAATACAAAAGTGATGGTAGCCAATTTGGTAATAGTGACACTGACATAATGATGTTACGACATTATTAATAACACACCTAAGATAGTACACAAGTTGATACTTGAAGTGACTACTCAGCAGTCAGTATAGTCACTAGCCAATACATTTGCAAATTTCACTTTCAGATTAAACAATTTTTCAGTTTACCACTGAAGATTAGCCAAGACCATTATTATTCATTTTCCTATAAAACAAGTAATTTTCCTTTGACATTATTAATTCATTTTGGCAAGGGAAAAAATAGCCATCATTTATTTATCCATCGGCCAAAAAAAGCATTAATTCACCACATTTAAAATGATTTTTGCTAGGGAAAGACAAAAATCACTGACATATAATATTTTATTTTCTTATATGGAACAAAAAAATCACCCTCGACATTAAAATTTTCCTACCCACAAAATGATGGATTCGCCAGCATTTTAGGCTTTTTTTTTGGGAGGGGTTTCTTAAAGTTATCACTGGTGGTAGGGGGTGTTTTTGGTTGATGGTATTCTGCTGTTAGTTGACCAGTTTGTATGTTTAAGGGCTAGCCCCCTAGTTTTGGCTACTTTTAATTCAAAAAAATCACATGTCAAGCATTTACTAGCACTACAAAAGTTATTTCAATGAGAGGTTATATGTTTTCTCTTATTAACTTAATTTTAGGAGGGACTATTTCCTCACATTGGGTTTTTTCCATTTCTTGATTTTAGGGTTAGACATACCTTTATCTCATTTCTCTCTTGTAGGATAAAAACCTATTGTACTTTGTGCTAAAAGTAATATTCAAAGGTCATGATAAGTATTCCTTTCCTCTTTATATATACATTTTTTATACATTGTTTCTCTGCTTGAGAGATTTTTGTATTTATTTATAAGGTTTTAATGTTTACTCCATCTATAAGAAAATTATTTATGCATGAGTACATAAATGACCTAGTATTTGGGACTTATCATTGTTATGTTCATTCTCTTGAGCTATACTTAAGTTGGGGGTGGGTAGGGAGGGGAGGGGGGTATGGGTATGGTGGAGGTGGATTAATGTTAACTTGTAAATAGGATAAATATCCATCTAATTATTTTTCTTGTTCTATGATCATCAATTCATAGTTAGATCAAGCTTGCTTAAAGTTATTGAATTTTTTAGTTTACTTCATATGAAATTTTCACGTATCCCTAAACTTGAATCAAGTGTTTTTAAACGTGTTTACATTCTATAAGGGGTTAATCAATTTTTTACTCCTACCTTCTTTCCATCTTCCAAGTCCTATATATATAAGGAGCTTCATTATATATTTTAGAAATACTTATATTTTTATAATATGCATGTTTTTTTTGCTCATTCTCATTGTGGAAATTTCTCTTGGGTTATGCATTCAAATATTGGCTTCTCCAATATTTCTATAACTATAAGAAAGTGATTAGTTATATATTATATTAGCTAATCATTAAAAGTAGCTATCTTCTAGGGAATTTATGGATCCACCATGATTATACAAAAAATTGAGAGATTGTAGGACTTTTTTTTATAAAGATAATAAAGAGAATAGGTTTGGTACATGTGATATTTTGATTCTTTTATGATATTAATTTATCTTACCTCAAATTTATAGTATACTTATATTTTCTTCTATTTCATGGTGAATCTAACCAATTTTTTAATTTTCATTATGTGGTATTTGATGAAATAATTACTAATTTATTCTCTTTGTGTTTGAAGAAGATTTTTGAAATAATATTTTCCTTTTGTTAGTGAATTTTTAAGACTTTAAAGCTATCTCAAACACAATAAGATTACATGAAAAATAATATGTAGCTTTTACAAGAGAGTGTGACAAGGTTGAAATAACTTCCTTGATATTATGATACAACAACATCTAAGAGACTTGCTTTTATAGACAAGGTGAGAGATATTATTAGACATTATTATAACTTTTGTCTTAATATAATGACATGATACAACTTGATAACAAAACAATTATTCAACCTAGAGCACAAGAAGTAACACAACAAAAGATAAGTGGGATGAATAGCATCCATAAAATAGATATAGTTAGAATTTTTTTTAGGGATCATAAGTCTAATATTATGGTGATCCAGGAGACCAAGATGGAGAAAGGTAAAGTTGAAAGTTTGAATTCTTTTAATAACTATGGTCTTATAGCGAGTAGCTCTGATGGAGCATCAAGAGGAACTCTGATCATGTGGAAGAATTCTATGTTTTCTGAAACCCTAATGGATGCTAACAAGAACTTTATTATGGTCAAAATACATAATTTATCTCAGGGTAACTACTGGTATGTAGTTAACATATATGCTCCGAATAACAAAAATTCTAGAAAATAGTTTTGGGATTCTCTATCTAAGCTTAAGAGTTTAGACTATAATGGTAAATGATTAATGTTGGGGGATTTTAATGTTCCTCTCTATGAACATGAAAAAAAGGGAGGAAATACTAGTCAATTGGAAGGTAGGTTGGATCTCATGGATTTCACTAATAATGAAGGATTAATGGATATGTAACTTCAAGGTATTGACTTTTCTTGGAGCAATAAAAGAGTTGGAAATGACTGTATTCAAGCTCACCTAGACAGAGCCCTTATTTCTCCAGACTGAACTTATGACTATGTTTGTTCTCTTTATGCTTTCAGAAGATTGTCTTTGACCACTTTTTGTTCCAATTTAAGGCAGAGACTTTTCAAGCTAGGAAGAATTTCTCATTTAGGTTTGAGAAAATGTGGATGCAACATCCAAATTTTAATTCGTTATTGGAAAAAATGGCGGAGCATTAATATTGAAGATACTTCTTTGTTTTGTGTTGCTTCCAAACTTAAGAATGTTAAGAAAAGAGTGAGAGAATGGAATAAGAAGTCTTTTGGGAATATCTTTGAGAATAAATTGAATCTGAATGATGATCTACAAATCATCCAAGACATAATTCAGGTGGAAGGGTATTCAAAGGACCTAGTTAAAGAAGAAAATGAAAAGTTGATATTATTTCTAAAAAGGAAACCTTTTGGAGGTAGAGATCTAGGTCTATATGGCTTGAATAAGGTGACATAAATACTAAAAAATTTCATCTTTCCATGACGAAACATAGAGCTAAGCATAATATTTCTAGCCTTTCTAGGGGAAGGGATAAAATAACTAATGAAAATGAAGTATCTAGAGAAATGCTTTCCTATTTCTTATCTCTTCTATCTCTAGACCCCAATGTTGATGGAACTAAACAAATGTAGCTTCTTGAATCTATTCCTCAAGTGGTCACTAATGATTAGAAAAAATGATGACAACTATTCCCCCTGGGAATTAAATTTATAAAGTTGTGTGTTTCTTTAAAGGAGACAAATCTCTTGACCCAGATGGTTTTCTAATGTTTTTCTTCTAGGAATTTTGGGAATGGTTCGTAAAGATGTTTGTGATGCAGTGAAAGTATTTTTTGGAGCAAAAAAATGCTTAAGGAGATTAATTCTACGTTCCTTTGTCTTATCCCAAAGAATTGTGGAGCTGACTCCCCTGAACATTTTAGACCCATTAGCCTTTGTAATTCTATTTCCAAAATTATCTCCAAAGTTCTTACTCTGCGATTTATCCTTCCTAACATTATTTCTTATCAATAGAATGGTTTTATCCCTGGAAGAAAAATTCTGAACTCTATTATTTTGGTGCATGGAAATATTCATTCTTGATCTCTTTCCAATTCTTAGGGTTTTGTAATGAAGGTGGATATAGCTAAAGCTTATGATAAAGTTGGCTGGAGTTTTCTCATTTACTTTCTCTTGGTTTTAGTGATCTAACTCTTAAGCTTGTTATGCAACTTGTTTCTACCTCTTCTTTGGTTGTCTTAGTTAATGGGAGCTCTTCTAATTTTTTTAAATTTCTTCTAGGGGTCTTAGACAAGGTGATCTTATTTAGGGTGAACTTTTAGAAACCCTCTCCAGAAAAAGCTATAAATTATTGGTGAATCTTTCATTATTTTGAAAAACCAAATTATTTTTATCAAAGAATCTCTCAATTTTTAAAATTTTAAATATAGTTTACATTAGCGATTATTTTGGAATCATAAATTTTGATTATAAAATATTGGCAAATCTCACTAATAATAGGAATTTCGCTAATCGTCATGGAATATTACAAATCAAAATTGAACATGTTTTATCTCATGGAAATTATGAGGATAATTACATTATATTTTAAATCAATAGTGAAAACTAAATATTGGTAATATATCCCTAAAGTAACTAATAATTATGATAATTATTGGTGAATTAATTTTAATTTCTTTGATAATAAATAATATTAAGGTGAATCAAATCTAATCATGTATAAAATATTGTGGTGAATCTTTGAGCTTAATTTTTTTAATAAATGACTTATTGAGTGATTTTAAATATTTTTCAACTAAATTGAATACAATTTGGTGATTTAGGTTGCATTAAATCTTAAATTATTAGCCAAATTAGTAGCGAAAAAATTCTAAAATTTGTAAAATTACTAATATGTGCCACTAAAAACACCCTAATCCTATTTCTCCTATTCTTTTTACTATTATGGTTGATGGTCTTGGCAGGTATGTTGGTAGGTTGGTTTTGATATGGGAAATTCAAGGTGTGAGACCTTCTTCACATCCTCTTCTTTGTTCGATGAACAATTTGTGGATGATATAATTATTTTGGGAAAAGTTGACGTTAGGGAGGAAAAAATTCTTTAAAAAGCCTTGAATTTTTATTCTACTATCAATGGGCAATTGATTAATTGGGATAAAAGTCCTTTGTTTTTTATTTATACTCATGTTCTTAGACAATCAAAAATTGCTAACATCCTAGAGTGTTCTATAGGTTCTTATTTTGGTCTCCCTCTAGGGCTTAGTCCTTTTGAATCCTTTTGGAAGGATCTAGTGAATAAATTCCATAAGAAATTAGCTGGTTGGAAAGGTGATGATAAAGAATGAAGCTCTATCTAGAGACATAATTACCTTTTTTAATGCTCCTTTTTCTGACTTTTTGTCCTACCCTATTATCTCTAGTTCCTCTACTATTTCGAGATCTGTTCAAGGGTCTAAACATATTTTGAATAAAGGTTGTAAGTGGAAAGTTCAAGATGGAAGAAAGGTTAGATTCTGGGAAGATGAGTGGCTTTTGGATTTTGATGACATCTCTCATATAGAAAGATGCAAATACGTTTATGGAGATTTTGTGGGGAACTACTTGACTAACAATGGATGGGTTAACATTGGTGAGTTTTGTTAAAGTTTTTCCAATATTCAAATTTTCCTTAATTTATGTAGCCTTTATCTTAACAAGGAGGATACTATGGTGTGGAGAATTGAACCTTGTTATTATTTCAAGGTTTCTTTTGTGTTTAGATCCGAGGATAAGGTCAGTCCCCCTCTATGGGCTAGAGCTTGGATTCAGGGTCTTATCCCAAAAATTAATATCTTCTTTTGGACTATGCTTCAAAATAAAATTTTAACTCTGGATAATCTTCGAATGAAAAAAGGTATTAATATAGTGAACAATTGTTCCCTATGTAAGATGGATGTTGAAGACATGAATCACCTTTTTTTGAATTGTAATTACAACCAAAATGTTTGAAGTTCCCTCCTTCAATATTGGAGCATTTGGTGGGTTCAACCTAATAATATTGTTGAGTGCTTTTAGAATTGGAAATGTCCTATTAGAGGAATTAAAATTGGTTTTCTTTGTAATATTTCTCTTCCCCATCTTTTTTGGGGTCTTTGGAAAGAAAGGAACAACACAATATTAAAAAATAAGGAAACTTCTAAATGGGTGGTGGGTCAAAATATTATCAGGGCTATTAAAGAGAATTTTATATCTCAGAATAAAAATAGTGATGATGTGCATATAATAAATCCAATGAAAATGACAAGAACTAGTTCAAAACATAATGATCATATACAAGGTGTTATATGGAAATCCCCTCCTCCGAGTTGGTTGAAAGCTAATTTTGATGGTTTTGCTAAAGGGAACCCTGGAAGAGCTGGGTGTGGTGGAGTCTTGAGAGGCCATAATAGAAGAGTAGTTGATGTTGTGGCTATCCCTATTGGTCACTCGATTAGTCATAAAGTTGAGGCTATTTCTTCTCTTTATACTATGAGGATGGTAGTGGAAATTGGTTAAAGGAACTTATTGCTGGAAGGAGATTCTTTAAACATAGTTAATATGTTGAATAATAAGAACACAATTACATGGAATATCAATGGAAGCATTATGGAAATTAAAAATTTTATTAAAAAAAGTTTGATAAAGTCATCACAACTCATAATTACTAAGAAGGCAATAAAGTGGTTGATTAGATAGCTAATAAAGTTGTCTACAAGGATGAAAAGTTGACATGGAATGATAACCTCAACAAGGAAATTGAGATGATGACAATAATTAACTATGACAAGAATAAATTGAATGAAAGATTATGTGAGATCTTGCGGTTTATTATGAAAAGTGATGGTTTTATTATGGAATATAATCGTATTTCAGGGAAGTGCTTTTGTGTCATCATCAAAAGGACTTGGCACATTTTTTGGGCAAAAAGATCAATTGAGGTTAAACATACCTTATATCCTATGAAAGTTACCATTTTAAAAATAATTTATAGAGTTGGTTGCACTATGGGTGCAGAGTTGAGGAAACAGGAGTCATCTAGCTACAAAGGGTGGAATATGAAAAGGGAGGTGTGGGAGATTCTCAAGAAGGGTAAAGTGACAACATATATTGAGAAGTTACACAGTTACAAAGCCCACATTACTGATTATTTCTTCAAGAATTGGTCTGAGGAAAGGGTTATGCTTCATGGGATAATAGTGGATTTGAATGAGGAGTTTATGGTAGAATAATTGGTCTTCCTAAGGAGGGCTTAGAATTCAGAAAGGAAACCACTATATCAAACACTGCCTTCAAGAAATTTCCCAAAAAAGGAAGAGGAGGAAAAAAGGTTGGTGAAGAACGAGGTCTTCTATGACTTGGACCAAATTAAGGCAATTTGGCAAGATGTTTTATCTTGTGTCAGTGAGTATTTTATTTTAAATGGTAGATTGAAAAGTGTTCATAAATTCCATTTTGTGTTTTTGAACCATTTTTAGTATAAGGATAGGTTTTCCTTCCCTTTCTACTTGAAATTTATCTGCTAAATAATCTATGGGCCCATAGAAAGAAGGAAACTAGGCCCATGCTCCATGAAGGTCTTATTTTGTTAGTTGAAAATTACTATAGAAATAATGTAGTGAAGCTCTCACCTCTTGTGGAGAAGAAGAGAAAATTGGTTGGTAATGAGCCTCATCAAAAGATGAGTGCTAAGAAAATTAATAATAATATTGTGAAAAATGAGGAGGGTTGTAGCAATACTAAGGGTAAAAAGAAGGAGATTAAGGTAGAGAAGAAAGATAATGAGGAAGCCATGGAGACTAAGAAAAGTGCAAATGAAGAGGATGGAAATCAAACATAAATTGGGGATCTTAGTTCTAACCTAGACGGGTACTCTAGTAATCGGGGTCTGTCTCTGGTTATTAATGATGGCGAAAGTAGAAAAGAGGGGGATTCAAAATTGATTTTTGAAACTTTGGGGTAGAAGGAGGATATTTTAAACCAAAGTGAAAGTCCTACACCCACTAAAAAGAAAATTATGGATGCTAAGATCCTACTGGACTCTAACAAGGAGAAGAATGTAGAGGTAAATTCCCTTGCCATTAAAGATTAGAGTCTAAATAAGGAGAACCAAAAGAAGATGATGGATCAAAAGGTTTTAAATAACAAAAATCAATTACAGTTGAAGGAAACCTAGAAAGTGAAACTAATTCAGGGAAAAGGTCTGATGATGAGACTAGAGATGAAAATAATATGGTGAAGCTGTCTTTTCTCCACAAGGATAAGTTGAAATTCGGTGCCTCTCTCTGGGTTGACTCTTGGCTCTATAATTAAATTATTATTCTTAAGAAAAAAATGGGAGATATGCAGAGAGAACTAGATGAAGAAAAAATGAAGAGAGCATAGTTGGAGAATGAGGTTGGGAACATCCCTAAGAAGTTGAAGGCTTAAGAAATGGAACTTCATCAGCTTCATGAACTTAGGTTTTGAGCTACTCTATAAGGATGATTCATGAGATAGACTTGTACATATATATTAAACTCTATAGGAGCTGAGTAAGTCTTTGGTCACTGAGTATTCTCAATGTAAGCTGAGTCTAATGTTTACTGAGTAGTTCAAAGTACATTGAAGCCAAGTTATACAAAAGGTGCCAAGCATAGTAGAGACCGAGTGACAAAAATATATTCACTGAATGTCGAGTATCAAAGACAGTAAGTGCCAAGCAGCACAAAATTAACATTCAAGTCATGAATGATAAAAACTTTGAGGTAAATCATTTTCAAGCTGACATGGGCAATATATTTAATACTTGTAGAAGTTGTTACAAAGATTTTTACACGTTTTATGATGTGGATCATAGATCCCTATGTTTTGTGATGAACGAATCAGATGAAGAGGAGAAACAAGGAAGCATCTAGAAAACTCTTTATCAAATCTTTAAATAGAGCATATCTTAACCTAGTTTTGATATGGTGAAGTGTATGGTGATGTGAAGGAGCGAATAAGATATTCATATGATTCAAGTGTGAATGTGAAAACATTGTAGAAGAGACAAAGAGTTATGTTATTCTAGAATAGAGCAAGTGACCTAGTCAAGTAGTGAAGGACGAAAAAGATAAATCATATTAGAGATCATAACAAATTGAAAAGAGGAGATATAAAACTAACTTAACAAGAGAAAACTAAGGATCGAGTATTGAAGTAGTTTTAACAGATTGAGATAGGGTAAATCTCTTAATAGAGTGGTCTTAATAGATCTTTTTAAATCTCCTAACAGAGTCCTAACTTTGTTGTGAGTGTGAAATCCTCTAACAGGGTGAGATCTAACAATATCAAAATCTTTTTTAATAGCGTAGATCCCTCACAAGGTAGATCATTGGATATGGTCAAACTTTATAACCTTATTAGGTTAACTTTATTATTGCAGTAGTCAAGATTTGTGGGTGTCATCCCCACTGCGGTTTTACCTTCAAATTGAAGTATTTTTGGGAACCAAATCTTTTTGTCATGTGTTTTACATTTCATGCATGTGATTGATAGATTTGATTATATAAGTTATGCATGCAAATTGGATATGAGATGGTAAATGTAGTGAACACACTTTAGTATTATGAAAAGGTTAAAAGTGTTATAGATCCTAATTCAGCCCCCTCTTAGTATCTTGGGTTTCAATTAAGACTTCCAACAATTGGTAACAGAATTGTGTTCTCTTAGAGAAGTTTAACAACTTGGAGTTTAGATCTTGGAGATGGAGGCTTATAAATTGGACAAAGGTATTAACAACCAGGTGATTGGCATCAAGCTCATACTGCACCAACTTGAAACAACAAGATTGGAACTGAAGAAATCCCTTAAAAGGAGAAAGAAAATTGGCTTGTCAAATAAAAGTGTTGAATATAATTGGTTAAATGTGTATTGTCTTTAATGTTACACAAAATGTCATATCTTTTCTAGTCAGTGTATCTTGAGCTCACTCGGGTGATGAAGACAGTTTCTTGTGTCTATCGAGCATTCTAGAGTTTTCCAAGTTTAGAAGATAGTGTCTACCGAGTTCACTCAGGTGACAAAGAGAAGTTCACAGAAGATTGAGTGTTAATCAAGCTCACTTGGTTAATGAAAGAAAAGCTGGATAAAACTAGTATTAATCAAGCTCACTCGATTAACAAATGAACTTTGTGAAGATGCAGTGTTAATCAAGTTCACTTGGTTAACATAGGAAACTAGTTTTTGAGTTAGTGTTTATCGAGCAGGGTTGGCTAACGATAGATTTTCTTGTTTTGGCATATTGAGTTCAATGTATTTGTTTGTTGGCTCTAGCCAACTGAGGAGATGAATATTAATTAATCTAAGTTATATTCAAGTTGACCTAACAATGTCTATGGTATAAATATAAGGTCAAGTTGGGGATTAAATGGGTGCAAGTGAATAGAAGATTTAAAGATACTTAGAGGAAGCGAATTTGAAGGATAAGCAAAATATCCTTATGGAGCTGCAAAGATACATTCAATCAGAAATGATCAAGTATACAAGCCAGAATTGAGATCTGTAATTAGCAATTTAGTTGCATCAGAAATCAGGTCATCTCATTGTTACTCTCTAACCATTGTAGCAGTGATCTAAATCTCTTAACAGAGTTGGATTAACAACTATTTGTAAATCCTCTAACAAGGTGGCATTTCTAGATTGAAGTGTCTAAAGAACTCTAATAAGGCCACTCCTAATAGGGTGATTAAATCCTCTAAGAGGGTCACACCTAATAGTGTATTTTGTAACTTTTAACAAGGTTGGCTCCTAACAGGGCTCACTTTAGAAGAGTGAAAATCAACAATTGTTGCAATTCATGGTTTTTCCCAAATTGGGTTTCCATGTTAAATTTTGGTGTCACTTGTGTTCATGCTATTTATTTCATGTGTTTGAAACTAAGTTTAGTAAGGTTAATCATAGAAAATATCATAAGATTTACATGTTAAGCATTTGCCGAGTTACAACATTTACTAGTGTAAATCAAGTGCATGTGTGTTTACCGAGCATCATTGTTTTTAGTGAAGTTTATGTTTTGCATTGACATCTAAGTGATTTGAGATTTATTTTAGTGGTAATTAATTCATCCCTCCCCTCTTAATTACTCCTCTTATATTTCCAAAAATTGGTATCAGAGCTTCTTGGTGCTAGCAGAGAAGGATTCAAGGACCTAAGCTAAAGATCAAGATATCTTACAGAAGGGAGATCCCAAAGTTGAACAAAGATAACTTCAAGACATGACATAAAATCACGAGGCTGCACTTATAAACCATTGGAGATTTAGGGATAAAGTATCTAGACACCAAATAGACAACACCTACTGGAACTATGACTATTGAAGAAATTGCATAAAAGAAGAGTCATAACATTATGATGATTGATATTGGTTCATCTCTCAACTATGCTGAATTTGATGAAGTCAAAGATTGTGGATCTGCTCATGAAATGTAGATCAAGCTAAAAGCCATCTATGGAGGAGATGATAATGTAAGAAGAGCTAAAGATGAAAGTATCAGAGGAAAATTTGATCAAATAAAGATGAGAGAATATGAGAACATTGCAAAGTATAGTGACAAAATCAAAGCCAATGTTTGTGCAATCAAAGCTTCAGGAGAAAAGATTGAAGATGAAACAATGGTAAGTTAGTTTCACAGAACACTTCTTCCCATTTATGCAATTAGAGTATCAAAAATTCAAGAAATGAGATACAATCCAAAGAATGATATATCATTAGATGCAGTATTTGGAAGATTGACAACATTTGAGCTAGATAACTATGATAATTATGTTCCTAGTTCTAGCAATCTTGAGTTTGCATTTGAAGCCAAGTTTTCACTCAAGAAGAAAGCAAAGAAGTCAAAAGCCTAACAATCTAAAAGTGAAGAGGAAGATAGTTTTGACAATGATCTTGAAACTATTGAGGCATTACTTGCAAGAAGGTATCCCAAAGGATAAGGAAAGTACAAAGGTAAAATTCATTTGATCTATTTCTTTTGTGAAAAAGTTGGACACATTGTTGCAAGATGTCCAAATAGAGAATACAAAGATGAAAAGAAGCACAAAAAATACAAAGGAAAGTAAGATTTCAAGAACTTCAACGACTGCAAGGATAAAGGTAATAAATCTTGTTTTATGGCTAAAGATTTAGATAGTAGTGAAGATGATGACATGGTATATATTGTTGTAAAAGATGACTCTGATGATTAAGGAGATAAAATGACACTTATCTCTCATGTTAGCAAAATTGATACATGGATTATTGATATTAGTTGCTCACATCATATGACTAGTGATAAAAACAAAATTTGAACATATGGAACACTATGATGGTGGAAGTGTGAGATTTGGAAACAATGAACCATGTTGCATAAAGGAAAAATGTTGTATCTCACTAACCAATGAATGCATATGTGATAATACTTATTGGGTTGAAGGACTAAAGCATAATCTATTGAGTGTGGCATAGTTGAATAATATTGGATTCAAGGTAGAATTCATGAATGGGAAGGCCAAGCTGCTAGATGTAAAATGAAATCAAGTTGGGTTTGGTAACCAAACAAAAGACAATCTATTCTACCTAGATCTTAGTGAAAGTTCATATTTTATTGCTCAAGTAGAAGAAAGTTGGTTATGGCATAAAAGGATATGTTATGTGAAATTTGATAATTTGATCAAGATAAGAAAAAAAAAAAAGAGTGAGAGGTATTCCTAGCTCGACGAAACCTAATATGGGCCTATGCAAAAACTATCAAATTGTTAAGATGAGAAAGACAAATTTTAAAAGAAAAAACTATCATTCTAAAGAAGTCTTGGAGCTGGTTCATATAGACTTATGTGGACTTATTGGAATTGAGTTACAATGGAGATAAATATTTTATTCTATTTTTTGATGATAGTAAGAGCACTAGTGGTGGAGCGTTCTTTCTTGGTAAAAGACTAGTATCTTGAACAAGCAAGAAGTAGAATTGTATTTCTTAGTCTATAGTAGAGGCAAAATATGTGGCAGCAACAGTTAATTGTTCCAATGTTGTTTGGTTCAAGCAATTGTTGGTAGGTATAAAGATAGAGATCAAGGATCTAGTGGTTATCTTCTGTGATAACACCAGTGCAATCAATATATCAAAGAATACTATGATGCATACCAAGACCAAGCACATTACCATAAAATATCATTTTTTGAGAGAATTAGTGCAAGATAAAGAGGTAAGATTGGACTATGTGAATACTAAAGAACAAATTACGTACATATTCACTAAGCCATTACCTAAGGATGAATTTTTGTATCTAAGAGGTAAGTTAGGGGTCATTCCCCTATCTGAAGATCACTAAATGAAGTTTAGTGATGCATCAACTAGAGCATGTTGAAGATCAATTAGTTGATGCAGTATTGAAAAGGGCATATTTTATATGAATTAGTATATGAGGTACACTGATATTCACTGAATATTTTCTTTGGAATGAGATTTCAAAGAGGGAGAGTTTTCTGTCATATCACACAAATTATCTAAAAAGGGAGAGTATAAATTTCACACAAATTTTATAAAGAAAAGAGAGAATGAACTTGGTTTGATATCAAAGAAGCAAAATTTCTGTAAGAAGAAGATGTTGAAGATAGAGTTTGTTGGTAGAGGATGAAACTAAAGATAGATGAAGTTCACATTGATAGAGGGAGTTCTCATGGGTGAGAATCAAAATGAAACTAATGATATGTTCCTTATTTTATTCTTGCTCTAAAATTTCATTGTATTATGACATGTTGTGTTGTCATCAATGTCAACGAGGTAGATTGTTGAATATAATTGGTTAATTGTCTATTGTCTTTGATGTTACACAAAATTTCATATCTTTTTCAGTCAGTGTATGCCAGGTGATGAAGACAATTTCTTGTATCTTTCAAGCATTCCAAAGTTTTCCAAGTTTAGAAGATAGTGTCTACTGAGTTCACTCGGGCGACAAAGAGAAGTTCATAGAAGATTGAGTGTTAATCAAGCTCACTTAGTTAATGAAAGAAAAGTTGGATGGAACTAGTGTTAACCAAGCTCACTTAGTTAGCAAAGGAACTTTGTGAAGATGCAATGTTAACTGAATTTACTTGGTTAACATAGGAAAATCATTTTTGAGTTAGTTTCTACTGAGTAGGGTCAACTAATGAAGAATTTTCTTGTTTTGACATATTGATTTCAAGAGATTTTTTGCCGGTTCTAGCCTATTATGGAGATGAATATTAATTATTCTAAGTTGTATCCAAGCCAACTTGACAATAACTATGATATAAATATAAGGTCAAGTTGAGGATTGAATCTATGCAAGTGAATAGAAGATTTAAAGATGCTTAGAGGAAGCTTTAAAGATGCTTAGAGGAAGAAAATTTGAAGGATAAGAAGAATATCCTTGTGGAGCTGTAAAGATACATTTGATCAGAAAGGATCAAGTATAAAAGCCAAAATTGAGATCTATAATCAACAATTCAGTTGCATCATAAATTAGGTCATCTCATTGTTACTCTCTAACCATTGTAGCAATGATTTAAATCTCTTAACAGAGTTGGCTTAACAACTATTTGTAAATCCTTTAATAAGGTTGCATTTCTAGATTGAAGTGTCTAAAGACCTCTAATAAGGCCACTCCTAATAGGGTGATTAAACCATCTCATAGTGTCACACCTAACAGTGTGTTTTGTAACCTTTAACAGGGTTGGATCCTAACATGGCTCACTTCAGAAGAGTGAAAATCAGTAATTAGTTGCAATTGGTGTTTTTATCCAAATTGGGTTTCCACGTTAAATCTTGGTGTCACTTGTGTTCATGCTATTTCTTTCATGTGTTTGCAACTAAGTTTAGTAAGGTTAATCCCATAAAATATCATAAGATTTACATATTAAGCATTGTCGAGCTATAATATTCAGTAGTGTAAACCAACTGCCTGTGTGTTTACTGAGAATCAATATTTTTAGTGAAGTTTATGTTCTATGTTGACATTTGAGGGATCTAAGATTTATTTTAGTGGTAACTGATTCACCTCTCCCCTCTTAGTTACTCCTCTTATATTTCTAACAAAAAGATCATCATTATGAAGAAGTTGAAACTAAAGGACTATTTGAAATAGTAAGTTGAAATGACATAGTATCTGCAAAATCTAATAGATAAGAACAAAATCCTAAATGAAAAAGTCAGATGAATAAAAGGGGAACATGAGTTTCATTCAGTAAGGCTATGCAAAGTGATTGAGAAAAATAAGAAAGATGAGGATGATAAAAGGAAAATGGCAACTAGATTTGAAGAAAGGATATTTGATGTACAAAATCTTACCAACACTCAATTGGACATGATGAATCAACTAATGCTTGCAAATTAGGAGTTGAACAAAAAGGATGTGAAAATAGAAAATCTAATATCATAGAAATACTTATTGAAGAATGAATTAAAAACTGAGAAAGAACTTGTGGAAAGATTCAACAAACCTTATGAAGTAATGCAATACTTTGAAGAACTTATGAGGTCATCTGGCAACACTATTGGTTCAATACATTCATCTACCAATCAAGGAGAATCATACAAGGGTGGAGAACTGAGAAATGCAAAATATAAAGGCATACCAACATGCTATCAATGTGGAAAAAATGATCATACTGCAAACATATGCAGAAGAAAAAATGGTATGCATAATCCTAAACCTAAGTTTATTGGTTATTATTTTTACTGCAAGAAGCAAGGACATCAAATACATGTGTGTAGATGAAGAATGAAGAATGCATCTACTATACCTATATTTGAATGCTATTGTTAAAATTGTCAAAAGTAAGGACATAGAGAATATGAATACAAATAAAAAAACCCTATTAGACTAATCAAAGGTAGAACCATGCACCTAAAAATGTATGTTCCAAATGTCACAAGTTTAGAAACTCAAGAAAATACTGTAGAACTCAAGTACTACCAAAAAATCAAACATGGAAAAAGAGAGCAGAAGAAGGAAATGATGGAAAAAATGGAGTAGAAATTGTACAATCCAATGCAGAAGGTGCTCACATCATCTCAAACTAAGTAAGAAAGGTATGTATGGAATTGTATATTTAAATGATATTTCATACATCAGTTCCTAACATAAAAATGTGCTAAAGTTCATATTCACATAAGAAAATATGCATAAGAAGAGATTTATGAAAGGACCAGTATTCAAAAAGTGTCAAACATCAGTATAATTATCTATATTGACCAAGAATTGCAATATGGATCAATTACTTTAGAAGCTAAACTGATGTATAGGTTGAGTGAGATGGAAGAGACTAAGCTGTACACTAAAGACCTAGTTCGAATGCACAATATCGACCAACACAACTGGCTTCCACTTACCTGAGTATAGAGAATTAATGGAGACACTAAATCGAGAAAAAGGAAGTATATATCAAACTTTGAAGATATTATTTCATGCCTTGCATATAGATTTTGAGAGCACAAGAGAAATTTGAGCAAAAGGAGATTCTAAGCCAATTTAAAGAGCAAATTTGAGATAGAAGCTTGATAGAGTGAAAGATCTAAGTGGTGCCAAGTTATTGAAAGAGAAGGAAGTCTTCAAACCCTAGTAGAGAAATATGGAAACTTCATCATCCACAGGAAAGAGCCAAGGAATAGAGGTTAGTAATTCTATAGGTTAAAAATATAGATGACTAGGGTTTAGAATAATGCACATGAAAGAGACCCTAAATCCATATTTTTACACATAAATTTGAATTGTAAGAGAATGGAAAGTAAATCGAGATGACTAAAATTGAAATAAATAAATAAAAGGTACTTACCTCCGAAAAAGAATCGGCTGAAAACCTTATTAGACAGTCTCAAAAATTGCTGATTTATGCAATGCTAAACCAAAACGGTGAATCTACAAAACCCTTCAATTTTTTTCTTTTCTGAGGGTAGGTCAACCTTGACCTAGGTAGAAAAAGTTAACCTTGACCGCAAAAAGTTAACCTTGACCCAAAATTTGACCTTGACGTGCACTGCTTTGATGAAAATTCTATTTGGAGGTCTCAAAAGTTTTCCAGAAAGGGTACTCAAATCTACACTGATATTCACTTTTCCACACTTGTACCTACAAGAAAAATGATTTTGTTTGTTGGATGGGGGGTTTTCTATGGTCAAACCCTAGTTTGGAATCAACCTTGAAATGTAATTGAAATTGCAATATGTATAAACAAAGTAAATGGAACTATTCACCTTGCTTATGTTGAAATCCTTGTAGAGGATTCGAATACTTGAATCCACAAGTATGGATACTCTAAATGAATGTAGAATTGTATGTAGGATGTTTGAAATCAATGGCATTAGATCTTCAACACCAATATTAAATGGATCCTAGCATAGTAAGAAGCTTGGATGGAAATAGATGAATCTTCAACAAGAGGGCTCCATAGAGCTTAAATCCTTCAATGGCTACTAATGGATCTCCTTCATGAATTGAATGCTTGAACTCTTGAAGGCTTCAATGCTTACTTGTACTTGAGAGTTTGATCATGAAAGTGGATGTTTGATCATAGATAATAGGTAGTAGATGGTAGATAGTAGATGGATCAAATGAGGAAGAAATGCTTCCTTATATAGAGATCTAGGGCACAAACTCCTAGAGAGGATAACATATGAGAAATAAATTCCCATTGGGCCCTTACCTCTAGAAATGGTCCTAGATTAAATTCAATTTAAGAATTTACCATTTCAGAGACCAAAACAACCAACCCAGAAGTGGGAAAACAATTCTTTCTAAAACCTGACATCTAGAAATCATGGAACCTTAAAATTGGACCTTGGGTTAGGGTCGAGGTCATCCTTGACCTAGGTCAAGGTTAAGGTTGACCTTGGCCCTAAGGTTATAAATCTTAGGATATTAGTCCAAAATGCTAGAAAAATGCAGAAAGAAAGTGGAAAAGAGGACAAAATAAGGGGAAAAAGCCAGATCTAAGCTGAGGACCCATTCAAGGCACTTGACATGACTCCAAACCACTTACTTGGAGGGCTAAATACTATTAACATGGAAGTGCTTCCATTTTAAGATGATACAGTAACATTCAATTGGTAAGGAGTGACACTTATCCTCCAGCTAGTTTTATGCTATTCCTAAGATCGCAATGAAAGGTGACTTAATGGGTGCATTACCTTTGATACCACCTAAAGTAACTATGATACACTATGTGTGAAGTTGCTACATGTGTAATAGTGGAGAAGTAGGTGATTGCAAAATTTGAGAGGTTTATGAGAAATTGTGTGACAAAGGAGTTTTGAAGGAGGAATTTAAAATTGTTGAAAGGAAATGTAACACCCCACCAAGGGATCCAAAAGAACTAACCTAATATTTTACTAAGTTTTCCAAACATTTTTTCAAAAAGAATAACATGTACAACAATTATAAAGTAGTGGAAGCAATAACATACAACCATACATAAGAAAACATAACAGATCACATTCCTTAAGGATCCCAAGACGTTGAGTCACATTTAAATTTAATTAATACTAAGTCGAATAATAACACATCCACATGAAAGAATAATTACAAGTCTAAGTCCATCTAAATGATATAGATTTGTTCCAAATGCCACTTGGCAATAAAAATCAGAATGCACAATCATCCACTACACGTCACAGGGTATGAAAGGCTAAAAGAATATACATTTATAAAAATAGATTACATCATCCCTTTTCAGATCCATGAAACAAAGTAGAATACAATAAGTGAAATCATCCATCATAAAGATATAATCATCCATCATAATACACAAAGATAGAATGAAAGGAATTGTAGACAAGGAACTCCAACCAAGGCATCAATGAACGAATCTCAAATGGTAAGAGTAAAAAGCACTACCACTCAACCTTGTAGTAACCCAAAAAGGTCCACTCGCACCGTGCTAAGGAGATAGTCTCAAGTCCCACACTAGATAAAAATCCCAAAATTCAAAAGCAATACCTAGGTCAAGGAAAACCTTAAAAGTAATCTAACTCAAAGGTTCTAGATAAATCGACATAAAAAAGGCATCCTTTCATACTGACAAGGCATACTAACGATGCATGGTCACAACCAAGTGTTCTCTCTACTCCCATCCTAGTTTGTACTAGCACTCGAGGCATGGGCGAGAACATACAAAGACTTATGTTAGGTTCATTTTACTCTAATTTAGTGTAGTGTTTTCACTTATTAAACAACTTACAATGGGTTACCCTAGTAGCGACTTTGGGCCCCAACCTTCATTGCAAGCCACTTCCCGACATTACATATAGATAGCCAACCCTAAGCTCATAATTGTATAAATCAAAGAATCACAAATTTCACCCCAACTCTACACTAGTGACTGGAAAGCATCAAAAGCTAATTCACAATAACCCATCAGTTCTTTACAAGCAACTAGAAAGCATCCCAAAAATACTAATCAAAGACTCAAAAAGGTTAAGTCAAATATGTCATAACATTCATCTCGTTATCCCACAAGGACATTGAAAGCAATAACAAACAATATAACCAAACTCATCATAGAGCATACCAAACACATTACCATGGTTGAGTTTAAAAGATCAAGTTCAAATCATCATAACATCACAATCAAAAAACTCCCAAGCCTCTGATAGACATCCTAAAATTGGTCAACACTCTAGTAAACCCAAACTCAAAACGTAGACCACATACAAATAACATAGTAGTTTCATACTTTGGTTTGATTTTGAAAACACATAGTTGAGTTAACAGTAAAGTTTCAATTTGCATTTTCAATGTAAGTTTTGAACTTAAGAATTTTACATTTTACCCTTAACTATATAACCCAATTCTTGAATTTGAACAAATGCACAATTACCCCTATTCAATTTTAAGTCCATTATTCTAAAATAACTTAAGGGTAATTATTTATTGAAATTATTAAAATAATACTTATTGATTTTCAAGTAAAATAATTAACAATTTTATTAAAATCAATAATAACAATAATTAAATAACTTCCATTATTAATTAAACTTAATTAAATAATTTAATTTAAAAATTAATAATTATATAAAATAACTATATTAATCATTCATTAATTATTTTTTAAATTAATTAATATTAGTAAAATTTATTAATAAAATTAATAATAAATAATAATTTAAAATTATTTATTTTTAATTAAAAAAATTTAAAAAAATTTAATTTAAACAAAATCACATAACAAAAGAATGCATTTATTTTTAAAAGGCTCATCGGCGTTTGACTTGCGACGATAGGTCTTACTGTTGTTGTGGGTAGTAGTACGGCCTATTGTTGTAGCTTAAAGATGCGGTAGAGTTCGAGGGGGCATGGGAATTGGTGGCCCACCCCCACCCTCTTAATAATATTATATATATTTTAAAAAATTTATTTCCTAATAAATTTTGAATCACATGTTTTAAAATTTTGTAAATTTTGTTTTACAAACAATTCCATCCCAAATCAACTTATATATATATATATATATATATATATATATATATATATATATATATATATATATATATATATATATATATATATATATATATATATATATATATATATATATATATATATAAATAAAATAACATATTCTAGCAATACACTGATAGGGAAAATACGACAAACCCGTCAAATTTATATACTAAAAAAAAGATTTTATTTCAAACCCTTTCTTGATTAGAATACTAATTTTTTAATCTATAGAATGAGGGTTTCTAATTGCTTTTCTAATCCCAATATACAGATGGAATTTGATACAAATAACAAAAGATTCAAAATGAAAGATTGAAAGATTCATACAACGAAATTTAGAAAGTAGATTTCAACAATCACAAAGAAACAAGATTATTTAAACAACATAATTTTAACTAGGTGAACAAAACACAAGAATCTACCTAGTTTTGATGCTAAATTCGCAAACACCAAAAATATGGTGAGAGAAATATTTTCTCTCAAAACCTTCTCTCTGAAAATACCTTCTCCAAAATTCTTAGTTCTCCCAAAACTTTAGTTTTTTTTTTTGGAAAATGAACCCTCAATTGCTAATAAGGAACCAGTCGAGATAACTAAGAAAATTATTCATAAGGTTACTAGTTATCCCACACTAGATAAGAAGAAGACTATGAAAATTTTGAGTCATGATGAATTTGAAGCTAATATAGGAGCTAGGTGGAATGGACAAGGGTTGTCCATCACAAACATTTCTAATCCATTGATTGAATTTGTAGTGAGAGCTATTTCTCACAAATTCTATCAATCTAGTAGATTGAAAAGTGTGCCTTGTATGGTAGTGGATCAAGCAAGGAAGATATTCATTAAAGATTATGAATATAATCTTGCCAAGTTGCAGAGACTACAATAAGCAGAAAATCTGATATCCATCAGGAAAGCAAATAACTCAAAGTGTAAGTTCAGATTACTTATTATGTCTATTTTATTTTGTATTCAAAAGTATTTCCCTCGTATTGGAAACATTGTTTGGGAACAAGGAAAACCAGCGGCAAGGAAAATAAATGAATATATAAATAACTCAATTAGGAGAGAATTTTGAGAATTTCATGGATAAATATTTTGAAAAAATCAAGCAAAGAATGAAGATGAGGATGAGAATACCAGAAGAATTGGTAATGAAATATTATAATGATGTATGTTTCTTAGTAGATACATATAACACATTTGTGTAGACACTTAAGTCAAGGAAGGCATGAATAACAAAATTTGATTATGAGATAGATAGTGATACAGTTGATGCAAATATTGTTGCATTATTGAAAGAAGAAATTGATATAGAAGTTGAATATTTTGGAAAATATGAAGAAGCTAAGGCAAGAGTAACTATAGATATCAAGATAGCTCCCAAGGAAAAGAAAAGGAAAAAAATGATTGAAGACCTAGAGGCAAAGCTAGGCACCCAAGACAAGAGAAATGAACCTCTGCAGATTACACAATGTGTGGGAGAAGACGAAGAAAACGGTAGTGGTGATGAGGAAGTGGAAGAGGAAGGAGTAAAGGGTAAATCCCTAATTATTATCAAACCAACCAAAAAGAAGGCTAAAGGAACTACAAAAATGCATGTGATGACACCCATCTCTCCTCCACCAGCTACCAAACCAAGGACTAGAGCAACAACTAGTGCCAAGTAGTCTACAAAGTGAAGATTAGTGGAGACTACTAAGTCTAATGGATCAAAAAAAGAGAGAAGAAGATTGGTTAAAGGATCACCCACAAGGAGAAAAAAATCTATTGATGAGGTATGTGCCTACCTAAGAAGATCTTTAGGTTTATCGAGTTTTAGATTTGTGAAATATGAAACATTAGATAATGCTAATAGAACAAAAGTTTAGGAGACCATGATAGACATGATGGAAAATCATAAATTATCTCCAAATGAAGTAGAGAAGAAGATACCTATAGATTTGTACAATAGACTTGACAGAAGGTGGAAACAGGCAACTAAAGTAGAAAAAGACATTACAATTGGCACATTAGCCAAGGTTATGCTTGATTTGTCACAAGAATAGAAAGAATCATTTTTAGAGAAATACAGGAACATATTTGTTCCTAAGTATAGAATTTTCATATATTGAAAAATAAGATTGATACTAGAATTGAACAGAATGGGTTTCTTTGGAAAAGTATTTTTGGTTTAATAACAAAAGAGGTACATAAGAGAAGGATACTGGGATAGTAATTGTTCAAGATGATGAGAGTGATGAAATGAGTTTAGGTGTGTTGAGTCCACAAGGAAGCATGTCACAAATCCATGTCGACATCCCTGACACTCCAAAAATTGAGTAAGAGAAGCCCTCAAATGCATATAAAGAGGAGAAAGAGATAGAAAAACTAATGAAGACACAAGTGTAGACATCTCTACCAAAGGTCAAGAAGGACCAAATGTGTCAGAACCTCACATTGAGGAGCATTAGGAGGAAAATAAAATAGTGTCAAGTGCTACTATTATTGTCTCTAGCATTGATGTACAAGCAAGACTGGGCGGTGATACCCCCTCACCATCTCCCAAAGTAGTGTCAAGGAACACTTCTACACCTCGCAAAAGGAAAGAAATAAATGATAACTCTCCAAATATTGAAGTTAGTCTAGATGAAGTAATTGAGATGCTACAATTGGATTTTTCACATCTCACTATTGAGAAAAAATAAATTTGCAAGATATTTTGGCTAAGAAGAAGCAAGAAGAATTGAGGAGAGAACATAAAAAAAGAAGGTATTGCATGATGTTGAAGACATTTTTTTGAGGAATTTGATATTCCAAATTATGATGGGAAAGCCCCACTCATTTTCCATCTTGTAAATATTGTTGAACAAATAAATGTTGGAGATATAGAAACCAATGAAAAATCAATGGATTGGTCAACAAGGAAATTTAAGAATAAGGTTGTGGACAAAGTTTCAACAACCATTGTTGAGCAGAAAGTTCTATTACAAGAATGTGTATAGAACACAACAAAAAATATACAAAAAGAACAACATTTGTACAATATTTTGTGTGATGTGCCAAGATTCACCAGTGATCTTCAGGAAAAGATCTAGCAGATTTAGGCTGAAATGTAGAGAACAAGAATCATTGTTTCACAGTTAGATGAATCTAGTTCAAATCATTACAATAAGTTATTAAGTGCTTAAGGAAAATTGGTTAAGCTTTAGGTAGCTAACAAAAATATGAGATCACAGTTGATATCCATCTAGTCCATGTTAGTACCTCATTTGGAGGTTATGTAAAGAGAAATCAAATCAACACAAGATCTTATCAATGAAGATCACAATCTTTTGGTTGTTGAAAGCTTGATTAATTTGGCAACTAGATTACAGTTGCAAAATCACATTTTGGAATCAACAAGAACTACTTGGGATCATGCACTTGCTATGACCAACCAATTTCACAAAATGTTTATTGAAAAATACAGTTTGATTCCACCCATTCAACCCTAGTAGAAGACATGAGTGATAAAAATGAGGGGGGATTGTAACAATGATTACATATTTTTAATGGAGGCAATAACAGAGGTAAAGAAAGGAGAATGTAATGTAACAATTAGAAAGGACAAGTCAAAATGAATCAGAATTTAGAGATCAATGTTTAGAGTTCAAAAGGAAAATAGAGTATGATAGTTAAACAATCAAACTACTTAGAGTCATGTGCATATATGTATTGCTACATTATTTATTGTTCATTTTTTATTTGGCATAAGTCAAAGTTTTGAAGTTTTATAATGAACTTAGTCATAGGCTTAGGGGGAGTACTCATATCATCATCGTAATGATGTAATCATGAAAAAGTATTTTTGCCACTAATGTCAAAGGGGCAGATTGTTGGTATCTCTAACTATTATTGTCTATTAGTGTCAAACACTTAGTCATATACTAGGCAGAGTTAGATGATCATCACTATGATTGAGCTACTCTATATAGGCTGAGTCATGAGATAGACTTGTATATAAACATGTATATACCAAGCTCTATAGGAGCCAAGTAAGTCTTTGGTTGTCAAGTATTTTCAATATAAGTTGAGTCTAATGTTTATCAAGTAGTTCAAAGTACATTGAAGATGAGTTATATAGAAGGTGTCAAGCATAGTAGATAGAGAGTGTCAGCAACATATTCAATGAGTGTCAAGTGTTGAAGACAATAAGTGTTAAGTAATGCAGAATTTTAACATTCAAGTCAGCTGGAATGATACAAACATTGAGGTAAACCATTTTCAGGATGACATGGGAAAGATATTTAATACTTTTAGAAGTTTTTATAGAGATTTTTATATATTTTATGATGTGGATCACAAATCCCTATATTTTGTGATGAATGAATTAGATGAAGAGGAGAAACAAGGAAACATCTAGAAAGCCTTTTATGAAATCTTTAAATAGAGCATATCTTAACCTAGTTTTGATATGGTGAAGTGTATTGTGAAGTGAAGGAGCGAATAAGCTATTCATGTGATTCAAGTGTGAATGTACAAACATTGCAGAAGAGGCAAAGAGTTATGTTATTCTAAAATAGAGCAAGTGACCTAGTCAAGCAGTGAAGATAATAAACCTAAATAATATTAGAGATCATATTAGATTAAAAAGATGAGATCCAAAACCATCTTATCAAGAGAAGATCGAGGATCAGGTACTGGATCAATTTTAATAGATTGAGACATGGTAAATCTCTTAATAGAGTCGTCTTAATAGATCTTTGTAAATCTCCAAACAAAGTCCTTACTTTGTTGTAAGTGTGAAATCCTCTAATAGGGTGAGATATAACAATCTCAAAAGATTCTAATAGGGTAGACTCCTCATAGGATAGATCATTAGATATGGTCAAACATTATAACCCTAATAGGTTAACTTCATTACAGTTCTAGTGAAGATTTGTGGGTGTTATCCCCACCCTAGTTTTACCTTCAAATTGAAGTATTTCTAGGTAACCAAATCTTTGTGTCACGTGTTTTACATTTCATGCATGTGATTGATAGATTATATCTATATGTTATTACAGTTTGATTATATAAGTTATGCATGCAAATTGGATATGAGATGGTAAATGTGGTGAATGCACTATAGTATTGTAAAAAAGGTTAAAAGTGTTATAAATCTTGATTAAGCCCCCCCAACCTCTCAGTATCTTGGGTTCCAATTAAGACTTCCAACACTTCCAACACACACACACACGCTTGTACATACGTATGTATGTATGTATATGTATGTATGTACGTATGTATGTATGTGCATGCATACATAAGTACATACATACACACACATATACATACATACATACGTACACACATACTTGACTTTATGATGCAGGTTTGCAGGTATCAGACATTAACACTTCCTTGAATTTTTAGGATGTGTTCGCTCTTACATATATCTCAATGGTGCAAGAGGGAGCTAGCATTCATGCCTAAAACCTTATCCTAAAACTGCATTTTTTCTTATGAGTGGTCAATTATCTGATTGACTACCCTATCCAATATTTTCAAGGTGTCATGAATTTGTGAAGCATATTTGAGTGTGCATTTTCATTATTTGGTTTTCTACATGCATCTATTCATATGGGTCAATGATGCATTTCCATCATGATGTCAATAAAAGATTAACCAAGGGTTAATTATAAAGGTTAGATACTTATACATTCTAAAATGTCAAGATATTAATGTGTGGGTATTTAAGTAAGAAGTATTAATTAGATACCTATATTTGTTAAATAATATAAACCATAAATATAGATATTAGAGATTTGAATTGATAATAAACTAAGGACTAAATTAAAAGAGCATAGTTAAGTAAAGTTACACCTTTATTTCCAAATTATATATTTTGGCTATGTTATGAATATTAATTTAAATAATATATGATTATGCAATTTTGAATGCATTTAATTGCATAAAGTGAAGTGTAACATTGATTATGAAGGTTAGTTTTGTAACCTTAAGTGAAGTGAAACAATTTTGACAAATTAAGTGAAGTTAAACATTAGTAAAGTAACTTTTTATTAATTTTAAGTTGTGTTTAATTTATTTGGAGAGCTAGGTTTTCAATTTCTCTTTAGATAGGTCAAAGTGGCTAGTTTATTTTAGGCATTCAGTTTTGAGAGTAATATTCTAGATTTTGTTTTAGGATATTTTCTTTAGAGGTTTGAAGGGTTAAAGAATTATATTTTAAATCTTAGAGAATTTTGTTTTGAGTTTTGGTCTCAATTTCTTTTTAGTCTCATTTCTTCGATTCAGGGTAAAGTTTTGGTCCTTGAAGTTTTTCAATTTATCTTTCTATATACCAAAAATTGGTCAAATCAAGTTAAAGCCATAAATTAATTAAATTTAATGCATTTGGATTAATTAAATTCAAAAACCAAATAACTATGTGTTTAGGGGGGAAGGGAGATGCTTTAATATGATGTAGATCTCCACTTTTGGCCACTAAGCCATTTGAAGGATATGCGAGGGAAAAGAGATAATCTCCAAATATGATTCTTCTTTATAACCCAAATTAGATTAGCAAGGCCTAAAGGAAAGCTGTGCTAATACACAATTTTATTTTTAAGGAGAATGCAATATAAGGAATACACAATTTAGCTTGTGTGTGATAATGTGTATGCAAAATTTAACTAATTGATTAAATAATGTGGATCTAGATGCAAGTTTTAACAATCAGCCCAATCAAGATACAGATCTAGGATAAAATTATGAAGGAAAATACAATATGAAATACCCACCTTTAAATGCATAGAGGAAGATTTATATTAGCTCCAAAAAGCATAAATCTAGATATGCAAATGCAAATCCGACTACAGATTTCTAAAAAGAATGAAAAGTCTAGAAAAACCTAGAAACTATTTTTTTTTGAAAAAGTAGCAAGGAATAGGCCGAATTGGTGGTAATTGTGTGGAATAATTCTAGCAAGGTCACCATGTTCCAGGGGCATTGCAATGAAGTTGAACCAAAATTTCCAAAAATATCTCGAGAAGTTATTTTTAGATTTGTTATCACGATTCTACTATCCTTTTGCCACACATAAAATAAAGGTTTTTATTGTTTGGTGGATGAGGGCTTGCCTTGGTCAAGCCCTAGATTCATGAATCAACCATAATTAAGAAATGTAAATGATTGAAACAAGATAACTATAAATATTCACCTTGCTTGTAGAAACCCCTTGTTAGTAAGAATTTTTCCTTGTTGAATGTTGTAGAAGTTGAATTCGGCATGTGAATGTAGTCTATCTCCACAAGTTGCAATCAATCTACCATTACCATATCATGGATATAAAAGTGCATCAGTGAAGAAGAAGATGAGTGCCTTTATGTGGATCACCTCTGTTGATGGCCAACAATATGCTAGATCTTGAAGAGGAAATGCTCATAAAGGATCCTTCAATGCTTGATGAAATCTCCCTTGATTGAACTCCTTGAATGAAAAGTATAAATTCAACTCTTGAAGTGTTTTGGTCATAAAATAAAGCCTCGAAGCCTTATATACTAGTTTTCTGGTGGAAAAACAATACAATTCGATTAGAGAGCATGAGTTAACTAATTAAAACCCTAGGAATTTTTGGGTTCTAGGCCTTGTAATCCCCAGGAAAGAGGTCAACCTGGGTTGACCTATTAGGAATAGATTGACCTGGGTTGACTTGTTCTAGTCCATAAATTCCTCACATACCACTACAAGACAAAAATAAAAGTAAATCATCTATTACAATTAAAGTAAATCATCCATTACTCCATACATTCCTCGCATACCACTAAAAGATAAAAATAAATCAACCAAAAGGAAATAAATATTTTATTCACATGAATAACTCAAGATTTTTCTATTTTGACCCTTCATTTTGAGAATTAATTGTGTCCCTTCATTTGGACACACCAAAAAAATACACTCAACTACTTGCCTTAATCATGGCTAACTTAACTCAAATCAAACTCACACCCGACACCTTAGAACATATTATAAATAGAATGCAAATTAGAGTAAATTGTCCATTATCTTCATTGCATCACAACTATAGAAAACCACATTTATAATAGAGAATTTGAGATCATTTTAGCTTCATAATTTGCATTATAACTTCATAATGGAAAAAATCATCTTAGTTTTGAATTAATTTGAGCATGTAGATTAACTTACTTTGCATTAATTTAGCTTTGTCTACAACCCTTTGCTTAGTCATATGTTAAATCTATGACACCGTCAATGTAGGATCTTATGTGTTAATATGTGTGGGAGCCTGTCATTATTAACATGAATATGCCAAGCAAACATTAAAAAATTAAAATAAATATTTCTCATGCATAAATTTATAAATATTTTAAAATGTCACATATATTAAGAATGATGTTTAGACTTTTTTTGCGAGTGCCAAAAATCTGAAATTTAGTTTAAAGACTTCTAGTTTCCACAAATGCACAACATTTGTGAAGAAGGGTTCCTACTCTTTTTTCAATTGTATACTCATAAGGCATCATTGTTTGGGACCATAGCAATGAGAAGTTCATTAGGATGAATCCCTATTTTGTGATATTTAGATGCTAAATAAATAGAAGTAGGCTTGTTGCTCAAAGTTTTTCCCATCTTTATTAGGTGTTACTTTCTCATTGATTGAGAGTCTCCAAAATCACTAGGGCTTACTCAACCAATTTTGTACTCTTAAATAGATTGAAATGTTTTGATTTATGAAAGGAAATGAAAAATAAAACTTCCACGCTCTTGACAACTCTAGAATGTTTTTTCATAGAGTTATCTTTACCTTGTGGCTAAAAATTGTTGACTTATATTTGGGTTAGCTTTTTCTAAAGTTTTAAAATAATGCATTGTCCCCTTAATGCACACAATTGATTTTATTTTCCTCTTAAAATGCATAAATATTTTCAAAGCTAAATTGAACATAGTGCTAAAATGAGATTAAGTCCTAATTATAAGCAACTATGTCATAAAAAAGGAAAAATAAAGACAACAAATCCTAGAATATCCACTCTACGATTTCCCTATCTACATTAATTTTGTTTCCCTCCAAGGAGAATAAATCATTTTCAACATCTGTTGGGCTTACCTATATAATATAGGGTAATTCATTTCACTCGGTGCATTAACCCTGTGACTAATATTTCTTATTCACACCCAAAATTGGTATAAATCAAAATATTTGATCTTGAACAAATTAATTTTCATGCCGAGTTCATTTGGAAACAAAATCACAATAATAAAATGAAGGAAACATACTTATTAATAAGAATGATGATAAGGAAAATAAACTTAGCATAACGTCAACAAAATTAGGTTTACAATCATATAGAAGCCAACACCTACATTTTGACAATAAACACACTTAATCATCTATAGGTAGAAGTACAATGACCCATATATATTGAAGAAATGGTTATTACAAAATATTTGCAATACATTAGTCGTTCTCACACATGCACCAAACCCACATTGTTTTATCACAAATATAGAAAAAGAAAATACATTTAATTAGAATTGGAATAGACCCTTATTATTGTAAATTATTTTATAGATATTCATTATTGAATGTGTATAAGATCACACCTTTGAAACACTAATGAAATAACATCTCTATGTTTACAATTATGTGTAAAGAATCCAAATCCTAACAAAATGGAATTTGAGACAAAGATGTGCAAACTAGAAAACTCTCTCAATTTGATAATTGTACCCTTTCCTCCTCCAAAAAAGTGTATGTAACTCCCATATCAATACGATGAAAGTAAGATGATGAATATAATGATGATGAAAAGATGTGAAAGATGATGGTTAGTTTAATGAGTGCAAAGATGCCCAAATTATAGAGCTTGAGAGCCAAAATGCATATTTGGAAGGAAGAGTACAATTGGAAATTTCCATAATTGTATTGCACAACTTAGAAAATTTCCATGATTAAGAGATCCAAATTGTAAAATACATCATTAAATGACACATTTTGACAAGGTGTAAGATATGTGAATAGAAAGGTGTTAGAAAATGAAAGGAAAGTGTAAGAGTTTAGAAAAAGAAGGTGTAAGAGAAGAAGCTAGAAAATAGAAGGTGGAAGAACAATTAAAGGAACATGTAGCAGTTAGGATTTTTGAATTCCAAAACCTCATAATTTTGTCTAAATTATAAATTAGAAATTAAGAAATTCCCAAAATTTGGGGAATTTAAATAATTAAATAATTAAGAATTAATTAATTGGAGAATTTAGTAGAAGGGGGAATTAATAAGATTAGATGAATTAAGTGATAAAGGGAATGTGAATAAAACATGGGCTATCTATCCCCATAGGAAGAAAATCAGAAAAACAAATGGCGAAATGATGAGATGAATGGAAGTATAACTCGATTCAAAGGATTATGATGAAAATAAAGATTAATGCAAAGGCGTTGGAAAGATAAAAGTCATGATTGAGTTGATTGAATAAATAGTGATAGGTTGACTGACATGAATTGATAATATGTCAGGTTGATTAGATAAGGATTGATGATGTATGACATTAATGGACTCTATAAATGCCATAAGATTGATCAAAATTGAATGATAGGTTTGGTCAAAATAACATCAAAAAACGTTGTCAATGCTGTTAAATTGAATGAATAAGGACATGACCTGACACTAAAGGACTAGATGATGTCAATGATCAAATTAATGACAGTTAATGATGGGATAGGTTGATAAGGCACTAAGGGACTCAATAATGCCAAGTGAATGCTTGATGATGATAAGTTGAATTGATGACATTTTTTGATTAAGTAAGTTGATAAGGTACCAAGGGACTTAAAAAAAATAATCGATTAGTTGATGATGATAAGTTAAATTGATGAGCTTTGATAGGGTTTGACTAGGAACTGAGGGAGTCAACAATTCTAGGAATTGGTTAAAAGGGCTCAAGATTCAGTATCAATATGTTTCAAATTGATTGAAGTTGTTTCAAAATTTTTTGGACCGATTTAGGGTTAATTGCAATTGATTTTGATGATATTGAAATGGTTTCCAACTAATTTTGAAAATGATCCGCATTTAGTTCACTAGGATGAAAAAGGGTCTTGAAAGAGGTTCTAAAATATCGTGAAATAAGTCTGAATAATGATCAAGTTGTTTGAAAGGTCAACATTTATAAAATGAATAAATGGGAAGAGTTAGTCTATGTTAGTGATGAAAGAGTAGGAGAGAATCCATTTTTAGCATCTATATATTGCATCTTTCATACAATATTGCAAGAATATCTCTATGTTTACAATTAAAACATTCAATGTTTGATACCCTAGGAAAACTTGTATACATAATCAAGCTTTAAAATTGTTTGGGTGTTAAAATGTAGGAATAAACAATCAATGATATTTTTGATGTGTTGTTGTATTGACTCAATAATTGTATTTTCCTTGAGAAGAAATGATACACCTCTCTATAAACCTAAAAAATGCTTCCTACATTAATGGATCATTTGGATCCATTGTAAAATAGTTTGTGAGAGCCAAAAATTTTACTACAAATGCATTACCAAGTAATGATGTGAAGAAAATGGCAAAAAATCCTTATAGCTAAATTAAATGCAATATGGCTTATCCTGTTTCTTTAAACCTTTTAAATTTCCACTTGCACAAATGGTTTGAGGATATCGAGAAGATATTCACTTGGCTACCTACTAAAGTTACATACTGGAGAATGACTAACTCATACAAAAATGAAATATAAAACTCACAGGTTAGTACTAAGAGCCTATTATAATCACCCAAGTGTAGATTGAAAAAATACAAATAGGCCAAGTTCATAACTCAAATCAGATAGAGTATTATGTTAGTACTTAGGAACAAAATGTCATCACATTACACATGAAGGCCACAAGACATATGGAGGCCCATGTGCTCTCAATCATTCCTTTTCTCTTCAATGATTCTCTAATATGTTGGCTCAACATTTTTAGATGGCCATAATTACTCAATATCAACATCCATAGATGGGCATAGCTATGTCAAATCAACATCCACAGATAGTCACAAGTGTACCAACTCCATGTCAGTTAAAAGACTACAATACCTATGTTAACTTATACTTTATTATAATTTACCCCATTTTGTATGATTTTTTTAACATTTATTAAAATATTTTCCAAGGGTTACCATAGGACCACTTTGTGTCCCAACCCTCCTTGAATATCCACCTCATTCCACTCCTCTACACCAATTGGTCAATAATACAATGTTTTGCAGTAATATAATGAAAAATCATCCCATACAACAAAGAGGACACAAATTACATTCATCACTAAGAGCTTACCTGTCACTTAGATCTTGACATATGAGTACAAAAAACCTACATATAAGTATATGATTTCATCATCATACATCCACACAACAAATGTTATCATACAACAATGATGATCAAGTACAATGAAATAAATTGACATTGACACAAGCCATGAAAATACAAGGTTTAAGCTCACTCACTATTGAGGAACACTAAATTGATTGCACTCAAGAGTAGGGATATCTCATGATCCAAAATAAATAGGCACACATCATTGTGCTAGAAGCATGGTCCCACTACCAATCTCCAAATTAACCACCAAAAAACATGTAACAAGATAAATGAGGTTTAAACAATGAAATCAGGGCATAGATAGGACAAAACACTCAAGTTGGTTAAAAAATGAGGAAACAACCATAAATCTTCCCAAGAATAAAATTTCAAATATTAATGTTATCATTCCACAAAATAATCCATTGTTAGAATTCATAGATTCTAACAATTATAAATCCCAATCGGGACCATTTCCAAGTCTATAACACCCTACCAAAGAGAACCTAAGAGAACAAGCCAACTAACTACTAAAAGTGGAAGTGGTAATTTTTTTTTACCGATGAGATATGCATTAATTATAAAATATAAAAAACACTTGTTTATAAAACTCAAAATTTGGATTACCAACCAACCTAAGTCTCCATAGGTTCCCTAACATTGCTACTAAAGCAACATCATCAAATATATTTAAATATTTGAAGATATAAATTGAATTGTGAAATTGATTAGTCTATGATCATTTTAATGTTCATATCTTAGTTAAACACAAGTTACTCAACTATCCTTATTTTAATTATCGAGTCAAACCATTACTTGAAAAATAATCATTGAATCCATAACCTATACTAGTCTATGCTAAATAATAGTTCTATTTAGACATTGAGGTGGAGATAAATATTTATTAATGTATGCATTGTCTTATTGCTTTGTATTCATTTCAAATGTATTAACTAAACATAAAGAATTCACTAATCAATATAATCAAGTTAGTGTTTCTATTCATCACATCACAACTACCCATTGATTAGAAGTCCAAATTCCACAAGCTATCACTCATAATATTTCCTTTGAATATTAAGTTAAAAGACAATGTTTTTTTTAATTTTTATCATTCACTTAGATACACAATAGCATAACTAATCCTAGATTCATTTTCCTTTTATCCATCAACATAAAGAGATACTTAAAAAAATACCATTATTGAAATGACATCTTTTAATTGCAATAAAATAATACAATTTGTTCACTTTTCCTTTTCCTCTATCTTAGATATACCCTTCTTCCCTTTACATTCCTTTTCAATTCATGATATCAACACATATAATTGCAATGTGTCTTTCAGGAGTTCACATCAGTTACTAAATTAAAAGTATAAAATATTACATATATTTATTCCAATAGAAATGCAACATTTTGATTACAAGATTTAAAAGATATTATTTAGTAACTACCCAACAAGGATCCAAAATAGAGCCATCCATGAACCATGAGAAATAACTCAAAAATATTTTACCACCCAACCACATGAAAACATAAATGGTCCGCTCCCCCAAGCTAGGAGACAAGACCATGATCCACATAGGTTATAAGGTACTCTAAGGCTATGGTTCACCCTTTACCAAAACAAAACACATCATAAAAGAGGGATTAAACACAAAGGATAACCAAAGGAAATAAAAACATGAGTGAGGGCTTATAATACATCTAGGTGAGTATAATCGTATACCGCTCAAATATTGGGATCACCCTCCTAAACCATTGTCACCCTACCACATCCAAGCCTTATAAAAAATGACATATGGTACTAATATCCAAATAGGGGATATATATCCACATTACACTTTCATTAATGTTGGGATCATCCTCCTAAACTATTGACATCCTACCACTCTCAGGCCTTCTACAAGATGTCATTTAGTCCCAGTACTCCAACATGACAAGTGTGGCTCAAATATCTCTTATCTTGATTAATATGCTAACTTGAATCCACAAAACCCATTTATTTTATTAATTTTTTCACTTGATTACAAACTCACATGTAGAGCCAACCAACTCAGGACCTTGGTCTCTACCACATAGGATCCTCTAGTGACCACTTCTAGGTCCTAACACCTATGACAAGCCACTCACCAAGGGAACCTAACTGACCTTAATCAACATGAAAAAATGATGCATGGTTACAAAAAGAAGACATCCAAACATCCAAAATGAAGTTTTAGGAAGCATTCTTGGGTCTCATACCCCTAAACCCTAACTCCACTATTTCGAGTTCCAAATGCATGAAAACTTTACAAACACATCACATGTAAAGTATAAGCAAGAAATAACAACATAATCATGATCCAAAAATAATACTATAAATGCCTTTGGTACTAATATGAGGTCACAAAATATCCTAAAAAGGAAATACTAAAGAAACCATATAGAAAAACTAACACTCAATGTCCCATGCAATACACATAAGAAAATATATTACCAACTTATAAACTAGATCATATCTATACAATCAAATTGTAGACGCATAAAATTTCATTTCATTAAATAATTCTTTATATATGACCAATATTTTTTCTATAAATGTACTCACATTTCACAAGTATGTGAATTTTTATATGTTTTTCATTGTGCGCGCGCGCACACACACACAAAATTCTCCTTAGTTCTAGACTCTACCTAGATTCCTATGAAGATATTTTTCATGAAGTCTAACTCACCCTTTATTTTTCCCTTGATATGAGACCTCCCAAATCCTTCAACCATATCATTCCCATCATTAAGGAAATAAGATGTTGATGATATATTTTAATTTCTTCATAATATTTACATTTTCTTTTATTCCATTTTTTCTAAATAATAAATGAATTTCCACACCCCCCACCATTTACATTTTACACCACACACACACACACACACACACACACACACACACATATATATATATATATATATATATATATGTGGTTGAATAGTTTTCAAACCCTTTAGGTGAAAATACACCACCTTTTTAAATAAAAATAATTCTAAATCTAGAAATTGCCTTAGTTTATGCAATTAACTACCATTTTAGAATTTGTTTAGGTACATTAGAGGTTATTAAGGTTATATTAAGGGTATATAATATATTTAAATGGTTCAAAATTTATGTAAATACCATCTCTAATTCTCTACAACTTAATTTTTTATGCCTATCATTGCATTTATGTTTTGGTCTCATATTCTTCCACGTGGGTAAAAAAAATCACTTATTGTATATGTGAAATGCGGGCCTCAAATCCTCACACACACTTTAACACAAACATTATATGAAAGATCATCTCGGAATGAAAATGAGATTATTTATCCGAGTAATCCAACTATTTGACTAGTTGCCTTCTAACTAGAAGGATTTTGCCTTTGCTTTGAGAATGAGAAGTGGGCAACCGGACCTCTAGAACAAAGGATTTTAAGCTAAATGAGAAATGCAAGATTAGTTTAAATGTGTGCAATATTATTCTAAGAATAAGAAAGAAAAATTAATCTAAATGGATGCATTGTTAAACTAAATGATATTGATATAAGAAAATATTAAGCTAAGAATGCAAGAGAAAATGAGTAGATATTCTAGCATAAGTTTGATACAAATTCAAATCAACCTCCTTAATGAGGAATTGAAGGCTTCTTAAATAGAACCCCAGAATCAACCGATGGTTGAGATTAATCGGAATGGATGATCAAGATTGAAGATGAGACTCAATCATAATGGAAGATTCCTTATGAAAAGGGGGTTAACTAATTGCTTTTGAGTGAAAAAGGGAGTTAACTGATTTAATTTTGAGTGGAATAAGGAGTTAACTAATTTAATCCCTTTTCTGATTTTAGTTCACCCATAGTTTCCATTTCTGAACTGAAGAGAATATTTGGAGATAATATTTAATTTAATAAAATAGAATATGACCTCATAAATGGATAAACTTTAATTAATTGAATAATTAAATTCATTAATTAAAAAGAGGAAATATCTTATTAAATAAAATATATTTAATTATTTTATACATTAGCTAAAAGGGTGAATTTAATTTAATTAAAGTATGAACACTTATAATTAAATTAATTCAATTAATAGGTTAATTTAGCCAATTTAATGAATAGTCAAGAATTAATTAAAGTAAGTGATTAATACAGATTAATGATTTTTTGCATTTGACACATAGGTCGAGTAGAGATTATTAGAATTAGAATTGCGTAATAAAATAGGACTTAGGGATGATTGAATAAACCAAAATTGGTTAATATGGCAATGTGCCAATTTTGGGGTATTACACTTATACCTTTTTCTCTTCAATTTACCATGCAAATAGCATAGAAAAAACAAAAGATAAACCATAATTTTAATTCATATAAATATCAATTCGACTTAATTTTAAACACTACCACAAACTGGTCAAATCATCAAACAAAATGGTGAACATAATCCCCATACTAGGTGACTAACTTCCTATCAAAATTATAGTAACATAAGGGTGCCTATGTAGATCATGATGCCATCTCCAAATCAACAACTATTCAAGGATTTTAAGGCACACTTAGAACTATATATGTAGCTAGGTGGAGTCAATGTCTTGTACTTGCATGCACCTACAACACCAACCAAAAACATCTGTATACATAGATAAACAACAAGAACAAATAAGGAAGGAGAAGTGTGACATTGTGTAGATATGTCATAGACATATATGTCAAGAAGATAATATACAAGACACGATGGATTAGTAGGGTTAGTTTAACCAAAATCATAATCATGAATCAAAATAAACCATATTCATAGTTTTAACTTTCATATAAATAATGTGTTAAAACCATGTAAGGAAAGAATAGTATAAAACATGATTCAAAATATGATACTAAAGCAAGATCAAAGCATCCTTATGCAAATATAATCACATAATAGTTCCACAAGTGTGGGCATCATAAGATAACAATATGCCTAAATTGTTAACATGTAGTTCCATAAGAACATGTGGGTACTATTTGAATACGTATCTAGATGATATTCATTTCATCAATAATAATCAAATTAGAGGACTCCATATCTCACAATAGATGGTATCATTAGGATTGATTTAGTGAGTTATCATGTAGACAGGGAGTTATTATAGATCCTGGGAGATGCTCTGTGCTAAGTAATATTCCATATCCCAATCAAACAAATATATTATCTAACACAATCTTACAATATTGTATCTTCTTAGTCCTATCATTGTCAAGTTGAATCCCATAACATAATAGTTAGGACCAAGCAATCAAACAAAAACCTACCTTCAAAAACCCTAGTGTACTAAATAAATCTCCTACTACTTCAAATTACATGTCAAGGTTAGAGGGGCATTACAAAGTCTATGGCAACACATGTCATTAAGGCATAGAAAAAGCTCAAAATACCAAAACTCAAGAGTAAAAATATAAATATAGCCTTTGGCCTTGAAAAATGACAAAATACAATAAACATTATATTCTAATCAACTTAGGAAAATTAAGTAGCATAACATTATAGTTTTCATATATATCCAATTTTCAAACACACATGACTAGCTGAGTATGAGGATACAAAGAAATTATGGGGAGATAACAAGTTTTATTTCACAAAAATAAAGAGGTTTATGTCATTTCTATGAAATGAAAGTTACAAGAAGCCCTAGCTCACGCAATTGTGAAAACATGAAACAAGGCAAAATAAAATAAATTCTCATGCAAAAATGAAAACAACTCCAGAGCCATGGAGAAAATGTGACATGAATCTAATAAGTGTCTTCCTACAAAAGTTTGTGAGATAGAGCTGACCTATATGAAAATCTTCAAAAATCTTCAACAAAGACTTTGTAAACTAAAATTACTCTCCAAAAGACTATGTCAAAATGATGTTTGTTTCTTCATTATAGGAAAATTTTGGTTAAATAAAAGGGTTTGCTTAAAATCACTTAAAGGAAATTAAATAAAATTAATTAAATCAAATCAAATCCACAATTGGATCAAATAAACTTGATTACATAAAAAAGTATCGATGCTATTGTACTTGCAAAAAATAACACAATAAAATAATAAATGATAAAACCAATGTTTACCCCAACTTGTCATGACAACAAAAAATAATCTAATATGCATAGAAAGTGTTGGTATAAACAATAAGGCAAATGGATTTTGGATTTAGCCACACATATTAGACATATACTATATCAATTATATATATACCACCCATACATGAGTGACATTGGCTAAATCATGAACAAAGGTGAAACTATCTCCCATGCTACTTTCGAGGATAAGGCACTCAAACTTATAACTTAGTTAAAGATGATGGATGGTACCTATGTACTAAAACACACACAAATCAAGTGTAACTGCTTGTAGTATAAATAGTTGAAGCACAAGTGGATAATCAAGTAGGTCTAATGGAACAATGATACTCTAGTGACATAATCATTTGTATGTATTAAAATGTCATGACATTAGTCCTTCCATATTCAATCCTTAATGCACATCTAAAATAAATTAAACATTAAACACTCAATTTATAAAAATAGTGTATATTAGTGAGCTAACCATCACTGGTAAAGATACAATATGACACATAATCATTAATAATCATCATGGTAACATAATCCAATATTATGAAATGGATGAGGAGGACAATATGAAAGAGGTGGGCACCAATAAGGCTTAGGAAAGTAGGAAGAATGACAGTCCAACCAAAAGGAAGAGGGGTGGAGAGAAGGAAGCTGAGAAGGCTCATGGTAAGGGTAAGGGGACCATTGTCAAAGATCAAGAAGAAAGTAAAGAGGAATATGGTTTGGCAAAAACCATTTTTACTCTAGGTGCTAAGGGTAGGAAAAAAACATGGAGGAACTTTCATTCAAGCACAAAAAAAATGAGTCTGATTAGAGAGCATATCGACCTGTAGGTTTTGAAGGGAAGGGATGGCAAAATTCAGTTGGAAGAACTCATTGACCTGACTTTGGTGATTCTAAGTGATAACATGAGGGAAATGGGGTTGAATCTCCTGAACAATGCCCACAATAGTATGGTGGACAATTTCCAGTCCATTTAATAGATTTTCCATCAAATAGAAGAGATTAAGCTTAGGATATAGGGGCAGGAAAGGATAGAGGGGGGGGGGGAATAGGAGTGTCAGAATTAGCAAGCCAGATGCGAGGGTTACTAAGATTAAAAAAAGAGTGGAAAGGATGGAGAGCTCTCTTTATAGCTTGACTAACCATAGCCTCAATATAATCAAAGGGCTAAATGACGATATCATTCAATTGGACTCGATGATGGAGGAAAGAAAAAAGGGGAAGGAGGAAAAGGACAAAGAGGAAACCATGGATGCAAATGAAGATGACTTCTTGCTGGTTGAGAGCTTGAGCAAGAGAAGGAGATTGGATAAGAGGAAGAGGGAAGAGGAGGTATCTCTGGATGATAGTCATTTGAAGATTGACAAGGCAGAGAGCATGGGAGAGTTGGAGCTCAAGAATGTGAAGGTGGTCAAATAAATGGTAACCTGATTAGTGCTCTTGGTTTTTTGTTTGCTCCCTGGCTTGTAGCTATTTTTATTTTGTTTAGTTCTGGTGATTTGGTTTGGCCTATTGTTTCTTTATGCTTTGTTGCTAGCTCTATACTTTTAGTGGTATTTTGTTGTTAATTGGTGGGTTTCAAGAACCCCTGTAAAAAAATTATTTTACTTAATCAAAAAAACATAATGCAATATTATCAAAAAAATTACACTAGATGTCAACATAATTCATCATGTTAAAAAAGAAAACCAAAGAGGTTTTTTTATTAAAAAAATGATGAGAAATGATTCATCTAACGATAAAACCCACTTTTTATGGTTCCTTGGATAAATACAATGATAAAAAACTAGCAAATAGGCATCAAATACAATTCACCACTATCTTGCACTTCACACTTGGGGATAAGTTTATCCATGCTATCCTATCCATAATATCTTATATAATATCCCTTGTCTTATATTATCCCTGATTTATCATATCTACATCCATATTTCTTCTTCCACATTTGGTCCAGCCAAGGTTGAGGATCTCCTTAAACACCATGCATCCTATCTATTTATCATTGTCCAACACCCCTCAAATAATATTCATTATCTTATCCATTTATTACTCTCATCCTCGCTTACCATCTTTGATCTTTATTATCCTATCTTCATAACATCCAAAGTGACCCCTTTATGTTGGTCAAATTTAAGGACATCAAATGAAAAAAATGTTTGTACAAGCCTCTTAACATGTAGATTCCTTTGGACATTGTACCTTTTTTTGCATGATACCATTATCTTACATTGTTATATTGGGTAATCATGATGATATAGTTCTTGAAAATCATAAGCTTCCTTCATCCTTTACTTATCCATGTCTAGCCCAACATTTTATTTCATGATCAACTATCCTAGTAGGGTTTTGGAATACTATGATCCAAGCAAATTGAAAGATTTTAATGTAAAAATGATGTAGCACAATGCAGGAGAATCCCCAAAGGAGATGTCCTAGCCTCCAACAAATAACCACACAATGGAAACACAATAAAAATGCAAGATCTGATACCAAATTATAATAATTTATTCATAAATTAACTGTTACATGCAATGTGTCAGGTTGTAAGGCCTTCCCGGTTACGACCAAATATAAGCAATTACAATAATAGTTCTGCAAGATCCCTAAAGATCCAACCCAAACACTAGCTAGTATAGATCCACACTCTAGTAGAAACCTCCAAGGAAGATCCAACTGGTACTCACAAGCCCACCAAGCAATCTCCTTGTTTCCCATGCCGTAGCCACTAGCTCTTCTCAAAATTCGCTCCTCTACCACCTCCTCTTCTCCAAGATGGAAGAATAATGACTAAAAGACTTCACCACAACCCCTACTTATACCAATCTAAGCCACAAGTCAGCCCATAATGCCAAAAACTAACATTAAATACTTGAAGAGCCACAAGTTGGCCTCCAACAAAAATTAAATGTCCAAAAATAATACCCGAGAAAAATCACGATATCTCCTAGCCTTGATTGAATTAGAACTCATGCTTCGAACTGAAGGTAGTACTTTAGGTACTCTAAAACCCCTTAAATGTGCAAAGGCTAGTTCATTAAGAATATCTACGCATCCATTTCAAAAGTCATGCGCAGAAACTTGTTGTGCAAACTACCAGAAATTGATACTCTAGGAGAATTGCTATATCTCCCAACTTATAATGAATTAGAACTTGTGCCTTTGATAAAAGGAAGTACTCTAGGCCTTCTTGCATCCTTGAAATGCACATCCTCTCATTCATTGCACAAAATAATTTACATAGCCTGCAACAGGCACCCAGAAACCAAAAAACATAGCTCTAGCAGTAAGGTAAAAACAGTTCAAACTTCAACTCAATCCATCCAATCTCTGTGCAATCATTAGGAAAGATTCCCCAATTTTTCTCCAACACATCCCTAACCATTAAAAGCATAACTCCACCAAAATCCAAGTTTGATGCTCCTCAATACTTAACGGAAATCGCTCCAAACATGTAAGATTGCAAGCAAGCCTAGGATGCTCCTGCATCAAAAAATGGGGATCAAACCTACAAAAAACACTATCTCCAAAGGAATCCACTAGGTAATGCACATGCATTATAATGTAATGTAATGAAATGACGTACTCAATGAAAATATTATCTCCAAGGCCATATGCTAAATAAATGGGACTAGTGTGTGTAGAATGTGAGACAAGACATTGTTTAATGAATTGTATTACTTTGTGTGTAAAATGTGAAACAATAAATGGAGTGTATGCCCCACATTAAAGTGATTGCAAATGCCTTAATGGGAGCAATGACTTTAACAGAGCATGCATGCACCCACAAGACATTTCCACTAGGATATGCCCCCAAGTAAGAACAAACCAAGGGAAATGAAGAACAACACAAAAGAGAGTACATAGGGATACTCTAGCAACACAAAATAAAGTTCCCAATAGTATGCAGCAAGCAACATAAACAAACAAATAAAATCATTAGAAGTTGGTCTAAATTGGTGGATGTTCCCACTCAAGTAGTTAAATATCATCTTAGCACAAATGACCTAACCCATATCTAACATTTCTCACCTCTTTATATTAGTCATTATGAATCGACGAACACCCATTTCATGTAACACATTACCACATAATAACATTAAAAAAAAAAAAAAATCATTACATATTTTATTTCATCTACTATAATTCAAAGATTAGTACTAAAATTTAATTTCACACTAAAAACTAAAATATCAACATCATAAATATTCATAAATAGAATCCCAACTTTATCCTCTCTTAATTCTTATAAAAAAGATTTGTGAGACATATCTCTAAACCTAATTCAAAATCTAAGTTCTTTCAACCCTTCCCATTAGTATTAGTAATCACACACCCATTTCATGTGACATTTATTATATAGCATTTAAAGACATTTAGATTCGAATTCAACAAGAAGAGTTATCAACATGACAATCATTATAGAATAGAACCCTAATTTTGTCCTCTCTCTATACTTATCAAAGGAATATATGTCTTACATACATGCCTCATTGATTTTCCGAATCTAGACAATTTGAAAAGAAGAAGAAAGGGTGTAGAAACCTTTTTCATAAAGCTTTATCTGTCTTTAGTATATTTTATTGTGTCCTACGTGTTATGTTGCCTGTTGGCCGGCCGATGGGGCAATGAATGAATTATTGGGCGTCTTACTCACGTGATGTGTTGGGAAGCTTCTACAACAACGTAATGGATGGGACCCACTTTACCCTACTCTTGGAAAGCTAAACGCCAAATCATTCTCAATAACACGTCCTCGAGTCGCTACGTAATTCGCTCTCCTCCTCACCTCCTCTCATCATTTTTTTTTGGCTTTTCTTTATACCTCTTTATGGATTAAACAAATACTAACATGTGTTTATATAAATTTGGAAAAAGTAATTTAATAATTTTGTCGACAATTAAATGGTACTAGTCAATTTGCAATACTATATCATTTTTATTAATTATTATTAGTCCTTGCCTTCACTGCAAGAGACTATAGTTTTTGAATCACTTTTTTGAATTAGTTTGCTTTTCCTACATCATGCTTGTTTCATTTATCCTATGGTTTGAAGGATTTTTTTTTCTATTAAAGTAAATTTTATTATTTTCACTTTCTTTTTTTGATTGGCTGAAAGCATTATTCTTGGTAGTATTTTTCTTTTTAAGTTGAAAAAAAATAGGAAAATAAGAGAGAAGTGCTTAGAAACGTGGCTTGCTGCATGAAGCTACATGCTCAAAAACGTGGCTTCTTGCATGCCATAGATTGTATAATAATTTAGCATATGTATTTAACAAGTGTTCGTCTTTTATCGTGTCTTTGTGCACTTTAGAGATCAATTTAATGTTGGAGCTTCCCCTCTCCTAATTTCATCTGTCCATCGTACTCACATTTCAGTTAGGTAAAGAATTGTTCCTTGCATTTCTATTGAATATGTTTTGCTCTTTCATTTTTTTTCTTTAATGGTTGTAGATGATGATGGTGACATTTGGGCATGACTTTTGTGGAACCCCTTGATTGTCCTTTATTTTGAAATGGGATGTCTCTGATTATTGGAACCCTAATATTGTAAGTTTCATGATTTGCGGTCTCTTTGTTTTCATTGAATGGTTGTGGTAAAGGTTTGTGTATCTCTCTTTTTTTTCTTTTTTTTTTCTCCATGCGCGAAATTTTAATATATGGTTTTCTTTTAAGTTCTATATCTAGACTTGACCTCTATTTTTTTATTGAGTTTTAATTAGGTAATGTGTAGGGAGTAGGTCTCAGAAATATGGAAAATACTTGCTATTACGATGCAGAATGAGATAGTTATGCAAATGATAAATTAGGAGGAAAAGCTCCTAGGTCATGTCCTGTAGCTTGGGAGGGCTAAACACCTGAGGCATAATGCTTGTTCGTTTCACCCGATTCATTTGCTTTGATGAAATAGAATTTCCTTGATTTCCTACCTTTATCGAAGTCATACTGGCTACTTCCAGAAGTCCTTATTTCCCCTTTGTAGCTGTGATTCTAAGTAGAGTAAAGCCACCATCTATCACAAGTAATTATAGAAGCAATATTCATCTCTTTGATGCTTTACCAATGTGACATCGCTTTCGATGCATCAAGAAAATATTGATCTAGAGTAACTTGAACTATGTGACTTGTTACTTGGTTCAAAGGAAAAGTGTCTATGTAGGGGTAGAGTTAGGGATTTGAATTTGTTATTTGTTGAGAAACTAACAATCGAAACCTATTTTTACTTCTCTTTATGGGCATAAATATCACTTTCCTTCTAAAGTTTTATGAACATTCCTATCACTTTAGATAAATTGAGCTTTAGTCCACTCAACTTTATAGCGTAGTGATAAATACACATTTTGTATATTTTACTTAGCATCTTTTAAAATTCTCTGAAATTAGAGATTGCATCTACTACTGGGGTTTATATTAAAAAGTTTGAATAGACATCATTAATTTCATTTACATTTATTATTTAGTTCAATAGTCCTCATTCCTCTCATATATAGGTACAAGATTTTAAACTCAGCTATTGGCTAGAATTTTTGACATAGTGTTTGAGGAGGGCTGAACAACAAGGCTCCTCTATTGCTTGATAGGTTCATCAAAGCTTTGCCAACAATCTTCCATCTCATAGCACAAAAAACTTCCACCTCACACCACAATAAGCTTTTGGACAAAGTATATGTTGAGAAAGATATGAGGCCCTTTTATAGTGGAGAACGTGGCTAGGCAATGTAGATTAGGATTGGTAGATATTTCAATTCGGGACACCAAAATTCACAAATTTAGTTCTTAAATTTTCATCTTTCTGCGGTTCGTGATGTGCACTCCCTTATGATTTTTGCATGTAGTTGAACGTTGAATACAATAAACTTATGTCAATTTTTAATCCTAAAAGTCATAGTAATTATTTCATTGAAAACATAATTATCTTAATTTTTATAATTTTCTTGATTGGTGGTTTCCAACGTTTAATGCTTTTTCATTTAAAAATATAAAAATAAGCTTTATTAATCAATAAAGAAACTAGCAATAATTTTTAAATAGATATAGCTATAATTTAATTTAATCAATAGAATATTTTTGATTATGCCTAATATTTTTTTTTTTTTTCGCAATTTCATTTAATTTCTATAACTCAATAAATTTCTTACTTTCTAACTCATAGGTACTTTCTATATTAAAATATTTTTTTTTTTTGTTCATGCCTAAAATTTCCTTTTTAACAATTTCATTTAATTTCTATGAGTTAATAAATTTCTCCACAAGTACTTTTAAAATAGATTTTTTTTGTTCATGCCTAATATTTCCTTTTTTATAATTTCAATAAATTTCTCCAAGATACTTTTTAAAATAGTTTTTTTTTGGTACATGCCTAATATTTCATTTTTTACAATTTCATTGAATTTCTACCACTCAATAAATTTCTCCACATATACTTTTTAAAATAGAATTTTTTTGTTCATGCCTAATATTTCCTTTAGAAATTTTGTATGAATGATTATCTTTCATTTAAAATTTAACAATTGATTTTAAATTAATGTTTCTACTTTCATTTTTTTTTCAAATATTTGTATTAGTTCTACTATGATTTATTTAAATAATATACAAAATAATTCAAATAGAAAACATAAAAATTTAAATACTTTTTTAATTTAATATTAAAATATTATTAATACAAATAATTTAAATAGAATCTGATATATTAAATTACTTAAAAAAATCTAAACTTAAATATAACAATTAGAATAAATAAAATATAGACAATAGAATTATTGTCATGTAAAGTTCATGAATGATCATTCATGTGATCTTGTGAAATGCACTATTTAACACCCCTCAACTAGTTATGTTCATAAATGATGATTCATGGGATCTTGTAATATTCACTATTTAAGACCCCTCAACTTTATTTGGTAAGTGATTTGAAAAATCACCTCTAAAAATTGGAAAATTACCTTGTTTTGATAATTAATTTTCTTTCACTATTCACAAAAGACAGGGACTCTTGCTGCAACAGAGCTCTTGTTATTATTATTTTTGGTCTATTTTGATTGAAATGGAATACAATGATATTGATAAGTGATAATATCTTATATAAAGTTGGATGTTTGGTCTATGTTTCCTTTTCATTATTCTGTTGTTGTTTTAGACACCAATCATTTAGCTGCTTCCTATAGTCACATGCTTTTATAGATTTTACAATAGCTATTTTTGTATTTATATTCTGGTAGTTGTGGTCTAGCACTTCTATACATCAACATTAGTTTTTTGTCCAATGGTCATCCTTGTGGTTGCAGTTTGTCTTTCCCCATTTTATAATTTTATAGTTAAGTCTAATTGTGTCTCACCTTTACTCTTCGTAGTTATGATTGACTAAACTCAAGTTTGTGTAAACATTTAAATTGATACGTTTACTCTTCATAGACTAAACACAAGTTTGTATAATATATTGTAATGATTTAATGTTTAAAGGCATTTAATAAATTTCTTTTAATTATCTAGAAACCAAACAAGTTCAATATTGTTTATGTCTATATACTTTGGGTGCTTCTAGCTCTGCATGTGTTTGTATCACTGAAGAGTGTTTTTTAACGATGATTTACTTTTAGGAGGTTGGTCAAGACATATAGTTATAGAGATAAGAGATCAAGTTGTCTTGGGTGGAGTGAAGAAAACTCATAGAAAATAATAACTTACAAATTAGAGAGTCAAGTTATAGGGAGGGGTAAATTTATTTTTGTTATGTTAATTCATGGGAATCGACTAGACAAAGATAGATGATTACAATAGTTAGCAAATCATTATTTTGATGTGAATTTTTGGCAGTGCCAAGATTTGAAAGTATATAAACTTTCACTAGTGAGTGAACATGAGTAGAATACAATATCTATTATATAATATGAAGTGTATAAAATACAAAATGAGAGACTTTCTATATAGGAAACATAAACAAGGTAGAACGATAGGCATAGCACATGTAAGCTCAAATGTTAGACAAGTCTTTGAGCGCACTTCGAGTGTGCATGAACTAGGTGCCTTACAAGGTGTGTGCATGCGTCTCAACCACATGAAATGACACAAAAAAAAAGCTCTTAAGTGGAGACTTAACTAGTGAGAAGATGACATCTCTTAGGTAGGTTAAAAACTAGGTAAATGGATGATGCCATTGTTTATGTTTACAAAAAAATTCTTTACATTTGATAAGGATAGCTCCCTTGTAGGTTGAGGTTTTCTTTTACAAGAAAAAAGCAAGTTGTCCACTTTTTGAAAGAACAAAAGGGAATAACAATAAGAAGCAGAAACATTGATAAACATTAGATGAGAAATGTAAGGAATATTATCAATGAATATTTAGAATCAGATAGAAAATAGTGAAGAATAGATGGAGTGTACAACCAAATAAGAATTTATGTCCAACCCTATATATACCATGGATATGTAAATGGAAATGGGAGACAAATAGACCCAAAAAGAAAATAGAGCTTAATTCGACATATCTTATTAAAATAAGAAATGCTTTACTACATTGGATTTGTGGAAATACACAAGTAAATGTATGTGTGGGGGATTTTGTATCAAATGTAAGATTAATACATGAATCGTGAAGAACATGATTAATAAATATTTATACAAAAGTTCTATCTCTTCATAAAACATGATCAAATTCTTTGTGCATTTTCCAATAGCTTAGATGGAATTACATCATCATCATTTCCTAAAGTGTACTTACTCTTCATCTTTGTCCACTTTGATTTGATAGTATATTATAAACCCTTGAGAAATATTTGACAAAATCACACAACCATTATCATACAAAGAACTCAAATACATTCATCATCTAAAATAAGATCAATATATGTCTAAAATTTTTCCTATTCATCCTTAGCTTAAGCTTACTTAAAATTCATTTACTTTTTCACTTCACTTCATATGTACTTTACACATGATCAACCCAAAAGGCCCCTCTTCTCTTGAAGGGCCCTAAAATGATATTTTCCCAATTGACTGAATTTTCTTCATTACAAAAATTGGGAATCAGTTTTGTACGTTCATCCACATGTATGTTCAAACTTATATCAAGCGGCCTTAGGTGTTTTTGATTCTTCGAGGGTTAGTCAATAATATAGCCCTCATCATATTTATACAAGGAGCTTAGTTTTATATTGTACACACACTATTGTTTTATAATAGGAAAGTTTTTGTGCTTATTCTCATTGTAGAAGTTTCTCTTGAGGTATGCACTTATATATTGGTTTCTTTAATATTTCCATAGTTTTGATTATGTAAAAACAGGTTTTAAAGGACTCGAAACCTTATATCAGTAGAGTATATAGAAAGTATCATGAAAAGAGAACAAACAAACAACATGAAACAAACCTCAGAAAAAAAAAAGAGGTCACATACAACATTGCTGGAAAAGACAACAAAAGACCAACAAAGGAACATCAACCAACCAGCTAAGGAGTATTAATTAGATGCACAACCTAGTCCACTAGAGAATGCATAGTCTCAGTAGCAACATTCACATCGTCCTTCTTAGTGGTTTCCTCCATCTTCTTTGAATTGGCCCAAGTACACTTGCTAGGACCTTAAGAGTCTACCCTCGGGGGAGAAACCTGACTTTTATCTGCCTCATTCTTTTTCAGGAAGCTGGTCATGTTATCCCCCAATTGTCTGAGTTTTTTATCCATGTTACCCAGCTTGGTTTCAAATTTAGACACCTTCCCTTGAATACTTCTAATGAACTTGTCCATCACCTTCTACTTGGCTTCCAACACATGGATCTTATGCATCAAATTTTTCACTTCTTTCGCATTACCTATGACCTCCGAGAGCTTGTCAATATGCTGACCTAATGTTCTTTCCCCTCTGGCTATCTGTCTTGCTAAGATGCTCCATTTCTTTGTTCAACAACACCATTTTATGTTTAAGAATGTCAATGTCCTTCATTATAGAACTAGAGTTACCAAATAAGCCTTTAGAGGGCCTGATTCCACCACCAACACAATCACCTCTGTCAAATTTGGACCCCTGTTTACCATCATTAGAAAAGTTGGAAGCCTCAATCCTTGTTTTCACATTTTTGTTTTCCTGTCACCGTAAAGACTTTATTTTTCTTTCCAAACAATTAGCAAGGGGCTCATCATCTGATAGAGGAGAAACCCTCTCATCAATACGACCTTTGCCCTTCCCTTTGCTACATCCCCTATTTTTTGCATGTTCTCTAACAATTTCATCAACAAAATCACTTTCCCTTTCTCGGTCAGAATCATCCTTCTCAACACTCTATTTTTTCTTTTTAGTGCTACCACCCGAACCTCTTTTAGGACTAACCAGACCCCCTTCCGCCTCATGCTGTGTCTCAGAGTCGTAGCCCTTTTCCTGCATACTTCCTTCAATATCTTGATCTTCCTCTTTAAAATTTCTAGGTTTCATAATTTTTTTAGATTTCAACACATTCATAATCAAAACCATTAATCCTTCATGACAAACATGTTCACCAGTCAGGTCACGCTGAATAGCTAGGGTAGAATTGGAGAGAGATTGCAATAGGTATGAAGGAAAATTTACCCTAATGTCATGACAAAAATGATTTGCCAACACAAAATGGTAACCATACAATTTTTAATATGTTCCATCCAAAGTCAGATATTCCATAATAACATAGAACACAAATCGCCATGGGCAAGACATAGAAGCCGGGTTAAAATAAGAAGTACCTATTTTAACTAGTCAATTTCTTTCCTATTTGGTCTCAGCAAAGTCATCAATTTCCTTATTGAGATCTTCCTTTCCCTATAGAAATTCATCCCATCCAACTCCAAACCCATAGCTTCCGCAATGATTTCTTCCATAACCTCCAGCCTCTAGTTCTCGACCATGATAGAACCATCCTTCCAAGATTTCACAAACTGGTGTGTAATAGCTGGGTTGTTACCTTTGAGTCTCTCCATGTAACTAGTAAAATTGCCCCGCCTAAGGATATGCCACACCTCAGTTTTCTTCTTCCAATCCATGCAGTTAGGCGGTTTGACCCATTTCCTCTTACCTCCCACGATCTCTGCAACAAAAGCATTGGTTTGCACGCACTGAAAGCCCCCAAAAACTCTGCGAATACCACTACCTGAGCATGGATAGAAAGAGGCAACCCATAAACTGTGCGTTCTACCCACATTTCTAAAAATAATTGCCCACCTCACTCCAAAGGAGTTAAAATCATAATTCTCCGACAACATCATAATTAAAGGATTTTTGCTGGGATTTCCATTTTTCCTGCTTAACATGCTCGTGACCATCAACATGTAAAGTGTCATATGAATCCCATATGATTTTTTGATCATTACAACACGCCACATTTGAAGCCCAATCAGCTAAACCATTAGCTTCCCCATAATTATGGGATATAATGCAATTTTGAAAGGAGTTAATAATATAACCAGCCTTAGACATAATATTACTAATGGTCCATGAAGGTGGATAAATTTTTTTAAAGCAGTTTATAATATTGAGGGAATCACCTTCAATCCAAATGTTCTTCAAGTTCAAATCTTTAGCATAAATAAGACCATAAAGTGCAGTAGAGGCTTCAGCAACATGATTGGTTTGACGACCCAAAGGTATTGCCATACCACCAACAAAGTCCTCGTTAGAATTTCTAATCATCACTCCACAACCAGAAATGTGCGGGTTCCCTTTTGAGGCCCCATCAAAGTTAATTTTGAACCAATTAGTCGGAGGGCAATCCCATCTAGCACTTTCCCTAGGACTGGGATCTTTAGTATTCAAAATCATATTACTGATATTCTAGTTATTCATCACCCCAACATCCCATTCATTAAAAGGTTGTTGTCCATTACCACAAATTTTGATATTTTCATGCAAAAGGACCTTGATTTTATGGAAAACTTGAGTAGGATTGGATTCCACCCCTCTAAAGATTCTATCATTACGTTCCTTCCATATACCCCAGCAAAGATAAGGAAGAATAAGTTCCCACAATTTGATAATTAAAGTATTCTTGGAAGGAGCTCTCCAAGAAGAAAAGAACAACTAGATGGTAGCATGGGATACCCAGTCCATGTTCATCAAACTCCAAATAAAATCCCACATCTGCTTAGTAAAGGAGCAATGGATCATAATATGGTCCACCGACTCCCCATCATTTTTGCAGAGGACACATCGATTGACAATGAAAAACCCCCTCTTCTTAAGATTGTCAAGAGTTAAAATTTTGTTTTGCAAAAGAATCCAAAAAAAAAAATTAACTTTAGGAGTCATACCCTTCACCCAAGCCGTAGCCTAGAAAGGTACATCATGATCCTCAAAAGAATTTGTGTAGGCAGACGAAATGGAGTATTCTCCACTAGGATCATTTTTCCAAATCAGAACATCCTCTTCATGATTCAAACAAAAAGCATTCAGGCATTTAGCAAGCTCCACTAGATTTAGGTCCACCCTAAGAAGATTGACCCACATATCATTATTCTAGTAATCACTAACCAAATTACCAAACTGATTCTTGCACTGCACCATTAACCGATTCCATCTAGGGTCATCACAAAGGGGGTGATCCAAAATCCAAATGTCTTCCCAAAAAAGGACTTTCAATCCGTTACCAACCTTCCATTTAACTCCTTTCCTTAATATATGTTTAAATTTTTTAGCATTCTTCCATATCTGAGATCCCCCTTGATCAACATCAGAGAAAAGGAAATGCTGAAAATCAAAGTTATCCGAATTGTATTTATCTGCCCAAATGTTCCTCCATTCCCCCTCTTCCTTATGCCATCTCCAAAGAAGTTTAGCCAGTAAAAGTTCATTCATATTAGAAATCCTTCGTAGCCCAAGCCCACCTTTCCCCTTAGGAATACAAACATTCTCCCAAGCAATAAGAGGGAGTCTCTTTTTAGACTCCATACCAGTCCACAAAAAGGTCTTCTAAATTTTCTCAATAGCAAGAGAAAACTTTCTTGGAATCTTAAAGACACTTAAGGCATAAAGTGGAGCACTTTGAAGAATAGATTTCAAAACAATCACCTTCCTAGCCTGACTGAGGAGAGAACCCTTCTAGCCAACAAGTTTGACATGAATCTTATCAATCAAAGAATTCTAAAAGCTGTTAGGAGGGGATAAACCCATAGGTAACCCCAGATAAGTGCCTGGCAAAAAACCACTCTCACACCCAATAATCCTTTTAATCTTTAATTGTCTAGCTTCACTAATATTGATAAAGTAAGTCACACTTTTGTTCCAATTAATGATCTGGCTAGTAGCATCTCCATAGTTAGTCAAAGCCCTCTTAATAGTCCTTGCATTACGCACTAAGGCCTCCCCCATGACAATAGAATCATCCACAAATTGCTGATGGAAGAAAACTAGAGGTGAGGAAGACAGACTAAGACCCACAAAGTCTCCTTTGACAACCATATTATTAACATATCTTCCCAAGCACTCAGCCAAGATAATAAAAAGAATAGGAAAGTAACTACTTTGATTCCTTACATAGTAATCATTCAAAGGGATTGTCTTCCAGGGACTTTATAGATACCCCATGATTATTAAAAAACAACATGAGAGACTTTGTGATCTTTTTGGAAGACAAGGAAGATAATAAAGAGTACACTTTTGGCATATGTGGCATTTTGATCTTTATATGATATTGAATTCTCTTGCATCAAATTTATTGTACATTTAGAGATTTTCCTATTTCATGATGAATCTAATCAATTTTCTATTTTAATCATACCTATGTCTAAAGTTGTTCTTTGAAATATCATCTTTATAATCAATTAGTTTTCATGGGTTGGAGGTTAGCTCACATGTCCCAATCTTGTTAGAGCATTGATAATTTTTGTATTAGGTATATTTGTGCATGTTTAATTGGTTAATGTGCACATCCTTAAGAATATTCTCATGCATAATTGAGCACATATTTGCACATGCATGTGTAGATTAAGTTCACTTAGATGAAGTTTAGTTAAGCCTAATTTAAACTACTAAAATCTAGCTTGTCACTAGTTTGCATATCTAGCTTTGTTTTCTTTTTAATCTTGAGTTTATTTTTTTTACTATTATTATAACTATTCATTTTTATAGAAACAATTAATCTATACATTGTAATATCTCATTCCTGACCTCACCTATATCTTAATTAAATACTATACAATCAATATTTAGTGTTAGGGTTCTAATAGAGCATATATATTTTCTTAATCTATTTTATGAGATAGACATTTTCCTTGTTGATGATTCTTGTCTTATTTAGTTGTTCATCAAATCGTAAATGTCACCAAAGCTCAATCTTTTGTCTTCAAATATAACTTTTACAAAATAGTATGATAAGAAACTATCTTGTTTAAAATTATGTTACAACAATGTACAATAGTCTTGTTTACATAGACAAGGCGAGAAATATTATTAGACAATATCATGACACGTGTCTTAATCTAACGGCATGATACAAATTATGATTATAAATATTAAGTGACCTAGGATACATGAAGCAAATGATAAAAGATAAGATAGGATCTAGTTGACAACTCAAACTTCTAGAAATATTAGTAGGGCCTAGGTAAACTTAACATGTGAATAAGACCTACTAGTGAACAAGTTAGCTGAAATATCTTCTTCCCAAAAATATCACTCCTTAAGTGAAACTTAGTAAAAGATAAAAATAATGTAAAGAAAATGAAAGAATGTTTGGACAAGTTTTGGCTATATGGTCAGGGTAGTACCATTTACAAAAGATCTCTCATAAATGGATTAAAAAAGAAAAACCACATTACAAATATCCCATTTCAAAAGAGAGAATGACATGTAAAATAATCATGTAGAAGTGGTGGAATGAATGATGAATAGAGGAATCATCATTGACCCTGTAAGCCCCTAGTACTTCATCCATTACAAGCATGTAGTATAAACTCTTCCATTTAAGAGAAAATATAGAAACCACATATCCCCCATAGTAAAGTATCTGAAATTTCATAAAATATGGTTTCATGAGGTAAAATGATCTAATGTATACAAAAAAATGTTTCCATTTGGAAAAAAATAAGTTTAATGAATGACTTTGAAGAAAATTAAACTTGATGAAGAGAAATGAGAAGAAGTCTCATAATATGTATCTTAAGAAATTAATCAAGTGCTTCCATTGTATAGTGTAGTTAAAAAAATCAACTATTATCTCAATCAAAGAAAATGAAAAAATCAAAATTATGTAAGAGATCATAAATAACCTCCAAAGATAATGATAATGAATAAACAATAGTTGTATCCCTATAATCAAAGAGGGGAGATAAACCTTTAATATTCTCCTCCAAATCGTTTTATTACAAAAAATATATAATAGATCTAATATGCCTATCCATTATGTATCCCATAAAGGAAAAAATCATCTTTCTTAGTTTGAGTATGAGAAGTCGCATCAACACTAAAATTTGAAGATTACATAGAAGATAGAAATTAATCACAAGTATCAAAAACCCCAAGGTTCAAGGAGCCAACTTAATCCTTTAATGAATAGTTTGTAGACATTGAAAATTGACTAAAGTGTTAATTTTTTATATTTTGTCAATTCATACACCCATCATTAATTAAACAATATCAATTATTTAATTAAATTAATGTCTTAATTATCTTAATCATTAAGAATATGGAAAATTGAGACTATGTGAGAGATCATAAAAAACCTCCAAAGATAATGATAATGGATAAACAATTGTTGTACCCCTACAATCAAAGAGGGGAGATAAGCCTTCAATAATTTTCTCTAATTTTTTTAAATATTAAATTTATAAAATATCTATCTAATATACCTATCAATTATGTATCCCATAATGACAAAGATAATCTTGCCTAGTTTGAGCATGAGAAGCCATGTCAACACTAAAATTTGAAGAAGACAAAGAGGATAGAAACTAATCACAAGTATCAAAAACTCTAAGGTTCAAAAAGCCAATTTAATTCTTTAATAAATAGTTTGTAGACATTGAAAATTGACTAAAGTGTTTATTGAATTTGCTATGGGCAATAGACTATTGCATTCACTCTCTCCAACTATGGATTAGTTTCAACCAATTAGAAATCACTATTTTTTTGTCATGTAAATATTTGGAAAGTTTGAATATTTATTTAAGAACTTTATATATTATAGAAATGATTTTTCTCAAATTTGATTGGTTTATTTCATTTGGTGTTATAAGACCCATTTTTGGCTTCCTCCATTTTATTTTTCTTTTGTCGATATTTTGGGGGGTAAACATTGATTTAGATTTTTATTTTCTACTAACAATTATTTAGTTTATTGTATGTACTTGATGAATGCAAAATATAAGATTAAAATTAATCTTGCATTTGTTAAGATTAAATTTATTATTTTAATTTTAATTATTTTCTATTTATTTAAAATATATCTAGACATTGAATCAATGGTGATGTCTATGTTAGCATCAAAACAACAATTTAAAAAAAAATTAAATTTAAAAAATAGGTATAAAATAATTTTTAAATTAATTTTTAAAAATAGTAAAATTTGATTTGATGCCTGCATAAAGATTGGCCTGTGTTATGATTATATTCTTTCTTTCTTTTAGAATCTACATTTTGAAAACACTATCTTATTTTCAAATCATCTTTATTTCTTTTTGGAAAGCTTTTCTTTCTTCCAATTTCAAAATAGAAACTTTCATAAAAAATACTATACACCATCTATATTTTTAATTTTTTTTAAAGATGACTAGTTTCTACCTTTTTTTTTATTCCAATCAATCAATTGAATAATTCTCAATTATTGAATCAATATGCTAAGTTTTTACTTTCATAAAATACTTCAATAATTTTAAGTATTTAATTATTTTATCAATTTTACTCATGTAGTTAGCTAATGAGTTTTCAATTATTCAAATTATTCTTTCTTCTTTTATCTTTTTAATATGGTAATGTCTATTTGTATTTAGTTAAATATATTTTCATTATCTTTCTAATTTCTATCTAAATTCTTAGAGTATGTTCCCATGTCATTGCTTAGCTTATTTTGGCTAGGAGTGGCTACTCAACTTTTTAGGAAATAATTGTGGAGCTAGTGGCCCCATGAATATATGTTTTGCTGCTTAAAAAACGCATTAAATTTGAAATGTAAATTAATTAATTGAATAATAATTTTACAAACAAAAAATGGAAATGAAATCTCAAAAAATAAGAGAAAAATGAGTTTGTGGAGCCATGTGACTTTTTTGGCAATAAGCAACCACTGCTTAGTTTCAGCCCCTCCTCTTTTCCTCTAGCTTAATTTTAATTGCTAAATAATAGCAACTCCACCAAAATACCTAAAGATTCTAAGTTATCATTTTTAGACAATTTAAAATGTCCATGGGAACACTCAATTGCTTAAATTTAAGCACAAAACCCACTTAAGCAGCCAAATGGGGACACAAGGTTAGGTAGGTACCCATGCTAGTGTTTAGCTTATTTCTCTACTAGTAGTTGCTCAACTTTTTAAGGCATATATTAAGGAGCTGATGGCCCCATGCATGAAATATTTGCTGCTTATTTTTAAGAAATCTTATTAAATGTTATTTAAAACTATATTTTTAGTTTTATATTTGAAAAAAAAAAGATCTGAAAGTTGGAGGGAAAAAAATAGGAGGTTATTATTTTTTGGTGAAGACCTGTGCACTTTCTTCAATAAGCAACAACTGCATATTTCCAACTCCTCCCATTTTTAAAATGCTCATTTTCAATCTTTAAGCAATTGTTAATACACAAAAATAGGGAAAGAATCTAAGCCATCATTTCCCTATAATGAAAAAATTGTATGGTGACACTAACAACTGCTTAAAATTAAGTAGAATTTTCTCTTAAGAAGCCGAATGGAAATGGAGTTAGTTTGGAAAAGTTATTCTATTTTTAAATAATCTCTCTTCAACTTTGGCAAGTTGTATTCCTTCAACAATTTCAAAATAGAAACTAACCCCATATTCCCATGGAGCCGACTAGGGAGCCCACTAATTCCCTCCATCACTACCATGCATAGTCATCTTCTATGGATGACATACATATTACATGGTCGTGTTAGTCTCAACTCTAATTCTAAATTCTTAACTGAATTATTATTTTATTTCCTCATTTAAATTCAAATTACTTCTCTACAAGTTAAGGAGACATTTTTGAAGAAAAAATAAGTTTCTCCAATTAATGTACAAAAGTATTTAGGACAAATGGAGGGTTATTGATTATATTTAATTTTCAACAAATGCCTTATTGATAATATTTATTTTTTAAAATTAAATTATTGTCTAGTTTTATTCTTTATTGAATTATTTTGAATAGTTTAATATAAATTAAAATATATATTATTATATTTGTTACATATGTCAAAAATCACGTGTACAAACTATTATATATTAAATTTAAAGTTAATTTTTAATGATTTATATCAAATTTAAAGTTAAATTTTTTATGATTTATATCAATATTTATATGTCAATTTAGAATATAACTTTTTTTGATGAATAGATCTTTTTCATTAAATTAAAACTTTAAAGATACATATTCACAAAAAAGGGGCAGGGGGATACTGGGTCACCTCGCGAGTTCAAATAGCCAGAGGCCTAAGATCGACTATTCATAAAAAAAGCATATAAATAGAAATATAAAACTTTAGGCTGTGAGAGCAGTGCCAGCCGAAGGAGGGTCTTTGTCATCAGAACCCTAGAAAACCTTAGGGTTAGTGGTTGATTTTATTAAAAGTTTAATATTGAAATATTGATTTTAGCTACTATTAAATTATTTATTCCTACATAATAATCTTTCTTTCACCTATTTCTTTTTTGAGATGGATGTATTAAATATACTTATTAAAATAATCAATTAATTAATAATTTTTTACTATATATTTGAAAGAGATATATTTATATATTTATGATTTAGGTTTTGAAATAAAATAAATAATAATCTTTCTTTCACCTATTTCTTTTTTGAGATGGATGTATTAAATATACTTATTAAAATAATCAATTAATTAATAATTTTTTACTATATATTTGAAAGAGATATATTTATATATTTATGATTTAGGTTTTGAAATAAAATAAATAAATTGAATACATATGTGCAAATGAAACTCTAAAAGATTTATGGTAGTTAGTTTATATATGTAAATTTTGCATGTCATTTATATTATTACATTGATGAAATTGCAGATGATTTTTTTTTATAGGTAAATTGTAGATGATATTGATCTATAGCTAGGTTTTGAGTTTCTATCATTTTTATCATTGTATCCACTTTTGTAAATCATATTAATATTTAAGTGAAAGAAAGATTATTTTATAAGATAAAATAATTTTATTGGTTTGTAAGTCTATAAAATAACTTGTTATTATAGTTTAATAAATAGAATTGTAGTTGGCATATTAATTGAGGTTGGTCTATTGATAGACATCATATAATCTTTTACTTTAAATTTAGACTTTTAATAAAATACATTCTTTCAAAATATATTATTAGAACTAAAATTCACTAAGAAGGTTATATATCTAAATATTTTCAATTGAGAGATTTTAACAATACCAAAATAAGTTAAATAAAAACTAATATTATTTTCAATTTAAATCAAATTATTTAAAACAATTGAAAAAATTAAAACTAAATAATAATTTATTTAATGAAGAAATCATTTATGTTTCTCAAATTATTAATATAATCAATGTACTGTTAAAAATAATTGTCATAATTAATTTGAAAGATAAACATTATACTCCTAGTGGGAAAGTAAAATAACTTTGAATCTTTGGACTGATTTTAAAATATTATTGAACTTAATTTTAACATATTTGTATATAGAGAAATAAATAATATTCAATTTTACATGATAATTGTGAAATTCACAATGCTAGCTCAAAATTTGTATTTGAGAATGATTGTGATAGGCACCAAATTGATAATACATTAGCAACGATATACTCTAAATGCTATGAATGAATGATGGGCTATGCATGTCAATGGGGCGGGGGTATTGTGAAGCATCGATTGCTCATTTTTTTGTGGCACAATTTTTGGAGCTGGTGTTCTCATGGATTGTAATATTTAAGATGTATTTTAAATATCATTTTCAAATTAAAACAAGTGTTATTTTTTTCAATAAGCACTTGCAATGGGGCGGGGGTATTGTGAAGCATCGATTGCTCATTTTTTTGTGGCACAATTTTTGGAACTAGTGTTCTCATGGATTGTAATATTTAAGATGTATTTTAAATATCATTTTATATTTTCATTTTCCCATAATTTTTATTTTGCATAGGAAGACTATACTACTTAAATTTAAGTAGAAAATTGATTTAAGAAGTAGAATGGGGACATGATATAAGCATTGAAAAAATATAGGAGGCTTGAAATAAAAAGCAACTCCTTATTGAAAAAATAAAATGTGGCTTCACTAATTTGTTTCCCTTACTTTTTTGCATTTTTTTGTCAAAACAATTATTGTTACTAATTTTATTAAAAATGTAATTAAATATAAAATAGGTACACAATTGTCCTAATCATGGGGTCACCAACTCTACAAAATGTTGCAAAAAAAGTAGTAGCAACTAGGTGCCAAAATAAGAGTAACAACCACATGGAGACTTGCTCTAACCCCATGTCTACATACTAATGCTTAATTATAATTTTTTTCTTTAATTTAAGTATAGAGTTTTCTCATGCAAAATAAAAATTATGAGAAGAGAAAAATTTAGAATCTTGTTCTATTATTTAAAGAGTGATTAGTTTTTAGCACATCAGTATCCCATGGATGTGTTGATAGTTTAATTAGGAATATAAGATACTAAGAGTGGGGGTTGGGGGGGGGGGTGTTGTGTGGGTCAATCAGAATCTTTGAAACTTTTGTCCTTCAAAATAACTTTACTGCACTCACCATATTGACATTCTCATATCTAGTTTATACATACCATAAATCAAATGCTAAAATAAATAGATCTAACTATAAATCACATCCATGAAATGTAAATGTACACTAGAAATGTGTCACACTCTAAACCATTCTATCCCAACAATTCCATGAGTTGGAATGTTTGGATGTCGGCTTAGAGCTCCCTATCCACGGAGTGCAAGAGGCTAGTATTCAAGCATGAAGGCTCTCAACTAAGCCTTAGAAACATGCTTCTTGTAGTAAACCATGCAACAAGAGGTTCTTTGAGACAAGAGCAAGAGTGAAAATATCTCAAGGAATCCCTCAAGTATGTAATGCAAGATGGAAGACTAAACTAGAATGGAGATGCAAGATGCAGCTATGCTAGAATATGAATGAGAGTGTTACAATACTGTTATTTAAACTATGTGAGATAGATTATTGCAAGGAAATAACTAAACTAGCATGTAAGTATGAATCTAAACTAGTGTGCAATGGTAATGAAAGAATGAGACAAGAAATGAGAAGTTCTCCACAAAGCTCCAAAGAAACCTATTAGAAAACCTGCAGCATAACAATATTCAAAATGAGAATGGATCCTTTGAGGGAGAAAGTTATCTCCCTTTTAAAGTCGTACGGACGTTAGAGATCAAGATGAAGATGGTGGATGATCAACAGTGAATTTTGAAAAGAGGAGTGATCCATGTGCACACACAAGTCAACCAATAGAATATAAGTTGACTTGTCACATAAGACAAAAGTCTCACAAGCCTTTTCTTTTAATTGTAAAATAGAAAAAGGACTTTATGTGTGCACTTTAAGTGGGTTAGAAGAATGGGATCTTTTATTTAATTAAAAGGGGACATGTTGTTTTAATCAAATAATGAACTTGGGATAGCATAGTAAAACTATAGGTTATAGTCAAATTAATTGATTATTAGCAATTTGGCCTAGGTAAGTGATTAAATTAAATTAGCCAAAATGTTGAGAAGGGGGATAATAGTCTAGATGACCATTTTTAGGTGATTACAGTAAACACATGACACAAAATATTTGGTAACCCAGAAACCTTCCAAGGTGAAGGTAAAACTAGGGTGGGGATGATAGGTCCACAAATCTTCAGTACTACAGTAGCAAATTTAACCTATTAGGTTATAATTTTGATCACTTTAGATGATCTATCCTATGAGGGGTCTACCCTACTAAAAGTGTTTAAGACTATTAGGTCTTAAATTGTTAAAGGATTTTAAACTTACAATGAAGTAAGGACTTTCTTAGGAGATTTACAAAGGTTTGTTAAGACCACTTTGTTAAGAGATTTTCCCTAATTCAATCTATTAGGACTCAGTACTTGATCCTTCAGTCTGCATTGTAAGTACTGATTATGGATCTCCTCCTTCCAATCTAATATAGATTTTCTCAGTCCTTCACTACTTCGTAAGGTCTTTATACTATGTTCTTCACAAATTTCACATGTAACATCCAAAACTTAACTCCTTTGCACAATACTTCACTTCCTTAGCACACTTTGCAATTTCTTTTACAATAGGTCATTCCATACTTAAAAAGAAGAAGATTTGGGTCTACCTATTTAAAGATATCTATAGAGTCTTCTAGATGCTTCCATTTTTTTCCTCTTCATCTAATTGGTTGTTCTCTGCTCATAGGGATCGATGATCCATTTCAAAATGAGTAACAACCTCTATAACAAACTCTATGATCTTTAAATATCATGTTCATGTCGTATTGAAATAGTTTACCTCAAAGTTTGTATCATTATAGAAATTTATTTTGACTCTGTGTTACTTGACACATACTATCTCTAATGCTTGATCGTAACTATTCTTCATTTTGTTGCTCAGCCTTAACTATACTTGACTCTTTCTGTAAAACTTGACATTTATGTGCTCTGTCTACTTGACATTCATTTGGCTCAGCTTGTATTGAAAATAATTGGTGACCAAAGAGTTTCTCAACTCCTATAGAGCTCAACATATACATGATTATTTACAAGTCTTTACATGACTCAACCTATATAGAGTAGCTCAGTCACAGTGATGATTGGCTGACTCTGTCGTATATATGACTAAGTGTTTGACACTAATAGACAACAAGACTTAGAGAAACTACCAATCTCCCCCTTTGATATTAGTGGAAAAAATAGTTTTTTATTATTACATATTTACAATACAAATATAATAGTACTCCCCCTAAGCCTATGACATGGTGCTTAAAGAATGTCAAAACGTTTTCTTTACAATACAATATACAATACATACATGATTGAAATCACTCTAATTGTAAGTTTTTCATACCTTGTCTTCTTTTTTTGAACTCTTAATCTTCATTCCCTTGATCAGTTCACTTAATTTCCCCCCTTGTAGAGATCAATCATGATCATCTGTCCCTCTTATTTTTGACACTTATATATGTTGCCTTTGCTTTCAGGTTTGTGAGGGTGGAATCAAACTGTATTTGTCCATGAATGGTTTGTGAATTAGATTGATCATAGTAAGTGCATGATCCTATGTGGTTCTTGTTGATTCCAAAACATGAATCTTCAATTCCAAATTTGGTGCCAAGTCAATTAAGCTATCAAGAATTGAAAGATTATGAGCTCTTTTTACTAGATCCTTTGCTGAAATGTGCTCTCATTGCATAACCTCCAAATGAGGTATCAACATTGATTGTATAGAGATCAAATTGGCTCTCATATGACTATCTATTGTATTTATCTTGGTCAACCTCCCTTGTGCAAACAACAATATGTTATAGTGCATTTACCTTGATTTAGTTGACTGGGAGATAGATCCTCTTGATTGCTTGATGTCAACCCAAATCCTCTATATGTTTGCCTGAAATTCATTTGTAAACCTTGGCACATCACAAAGTATGTTTTACAAATCTTGTACTTTAGTTACAAGTTCTATGTTCTATATAAGTGCTTATAATTCTACTCTTTTAACTGCAATGATAATAGAAACTTTCTCCAATACTATCTTTTCAAATTTCTTCTCAAACTAGGCTGTTGGTTTCTCATTTGCCTCAATATCTTTAGTGTTGACCTTTTCAACAATTTGTACCAACTAAGAGATAATTGGGGCCTACTCATCAATGGTCTAAATATCAAATACATTAACAAATATGTCTTTGATGTCATGCAACACTTATTTGTGTTGTTGTTCTCACCTCATTTCTTCTTGCTTCTTCTACCTTGCTAATATGTCATGTAAGATGACAATTTTCTCAAAAGTGAGATTGGCTAGATCCCATTTTTCCATATCAATTACTTCATCTAGACTGACAATATTATCTAGGGAATTGTCCTTTATCTCCTTTCCTTTCATTTTCGTAGGATCAATACTTCTTAGCATTGCTAGAGTAAGAGTAGGTGATGGGATGCCGCCACTCAGTCTTTCTTGAACTTTAGTTCTTGGAATAACAATGGTAGCACTCAACACTACATTAACTATTTCTTCTTCTTCTTGTTCAGTCTCCTTATCTCCCTCATCCTGAGGTCCTAATACATGTGGTCCTTCTTGTCCTGTAGTAGAAACTTCTACATTTTTTCCCCTTGATTGGTTCCTCTTTCTCTTGCTTCTCCCTTTTTGTTTCCTTGACTTCTAAGGTCTTCTTTTGTACATCAACGAGAGTGCCAGGTGTGGTGGCATGAATAGGGGATATGTTTCTTTGTGGGCTCCACACATGTAAACTTTCCTCATCACTTTAATCATCCTCTATAGTCATTTTTGCCACTTCTTTCTCTTGCTTAACTCCTTTTGTAGTTAATCTAAAAATACTCTTCCATAACAACTCATTTTGATGTACAATAGCCTCAATTTTATTTTATAGAATCATAAATGTTCTAAATTTAGGAACATATTAGTTCCTATGCTTTTACAAAAATATTGAACTCTTCTTAGTTGATAATTTAGGCATAATCTTGGCCAATGTGCCTTCTCTTATTTGTTTCTCTACTTTTGATGCTTGTTGCCATCTTCTTTCTAGTCCACTATACAAATCACTTGAAATCTTCTTTTCCAATTTAGTAGGGGCAAGTTTATTGTTATCTGTCATATCTATCATGGCTTCTTCTACCTTGGATTTTCTATCATTTCTCAATGTATCATATTTCACATATCTAAAATTTGATAGTCCTGTAGAGATTTTGATGTTTGCACATACCTGATCAATATTTCTTAGCTTGGAAGGTACAATGAATCGGTGATGTCTAGGTTCATCAAACTCAATCCTCTTTGCATCTTCCTCTTCAATGGCTTTCATTTTTACTAGCACTTTCCTCTTTTCTATACTGGTGCCCCTAGGTTTTGTGATTCTGACCACTCCTCTCTTTACTGATGGCTTAGCACTTACTGCTATCACCTCCTTGGTCCTCAAATACTTGTGGTGTAGGAGGGGAGAGAGTGGCATCTTTGCTATGTTTTTTGTAACCTTCTTCTCCGTAGGTTTTGTGATTTTCATTGATTTAGCCTGCTTTGCTGGTGGGGTGACCAGTGTTAGGGCTTTACCCTATTTCTCTATACTTTCTTTCTCTTCCTTATCACCATTGTTTTTTTTCCATCCTCTCCAAGACCTTGTGTTAACATCAAAGATTTTTTCCTATGCATTGTGTGCTTATCTTTTCTTCTAGGTCTTCAATCATTTTCTTCCTCTTCTTGTAAGTAGAAGCCATCTTTATATCAACTGTTATTACTAGCCTTTTCTTCTTCATACTTGCCAAAGGGTTTGACCTTTGTATCAATTTCTTCCTTGAGTAGTGCATCGATGCTTGCACTTATATTATCACCTTCAACTTCATAACCAAATGGTTTAAGCCATGCCTTCCTAGACTTAACTATCTAAACAAACATATTATTTGTGTCTACTAGAAAACATATATCATTGCAACGCTTCATCACTAATGATGTTGGGATCCTCATTCTCTTTCTCATATTTAGTTTTAATTCCTCAAAATAATTATCCATAATATTTTCAAAATTTTCTCACAACTGCATTATGTACTCATTAATCTATTTTGTAATTGGTTTGCTTGGCTCCCAAAAAACATTTCCAATAGCAGGAAAATAATTTTGAACATAAAAGAAAATAAACATAATTAATGATCCAGACTTACACATTAAATTCTCTTCCTTCATAATTGATATTAGGTTCTTTTCCAATTGTTACCTTTGCAACTCCATAAGATCATATGTGTGATCCTTCATCACGATCTTCCATGCTTAGTCAACTACCATAACAGGTACACTATTCCATGTACTCGAATGATACAATTTGTGAGAGATGACTCTTACTACAAACTCAATCACTGGATCTATGATGGTTGAAATAAACAATCCTTATCCATTCCACTTGGCTTTTATGTTAGCCTCAATTTCTTCTTGACTTAGGAAATGCATTGTCTTCTTCTTATCCATCATTGGATACCTAATAACATTATGAATTGGTTTCTTTGAAATCTCAAGACTTGATTTTGATAGTGAGAAATATCGCGACATCGGAGACCGTAGGTAAACTATCTAAAAAGTGTTGAAAAACACTAGATGTCAAGGTGGGGGAAGTGTTGAGAAACACTATTTTGTGAGTTGTCAAAGAAACCCTAATGCACAAGAATACCTCAATAGGCTAAGTAGCTATGCCCTCGAGATGAGGACAATAAACAATTCCAAGCTAGGAAATGTGTAGCAAAGTGGATGATTGATATTGATAGACATAGGTGCAAGGATTTCATGTAGCGCTTGTTTCTAGGTTTTCACCACTTGACAGATTTTTTTAGGACTTTTTTCAAGTTTTTTTTTTTGTATTTTTGATTTTTTTTGAATTTTTTGGTTATACATCAAAGCACCTATTGCTAGGTTTTCACTAAGATGATCATTTTTTCAGCATCATATATGATTTTTTGGATTTTTTCAAGATCATAGATATATACAAGATAGCTAAGCAGCAAGTCTCTAAGCATAGAACTTTTTAAAGTGTAGCATGTTGATAGGTTCTGCAAGCTCTTCCCCTTTAGGAGTAGACAACTGATAAGCACCAGACCCGAATGCTGCTGTGATAATGTAAGGACCCAACCAGTTAGGTTCAAATTTCCCTTTATGCTCTCGATGTTGTTGATTTTTTGGATTCTCTCTAAGCACAAGTTCACCTACTTGAAACTCATGAGGATGAACTTTCTTGTTATACTGAGTAGACATGCACTTTTGATAAGACCTCATGTGATCAAAAGCAGCCTTACAACATTCATCAAGAGTCTCTAATTCTTGTACTCGCATAGCTCTATGGTCCTCATAAGTTATCAACCCATGCAAGTAGACTCGCAAGGAGGGGATCTCAACTTCTAATGGGAGAACAACCTCAGAGCCATAGTCTAGAGAAAAGGGCGTAGCCCGTGTAGGAGTACGAATAGAGGTTCTATAGGCCCAAAGTGCCGAATTTATTTGCAAGTGCCAATCTTTCCTAGACTTGTGAACTATACGGTGTAGGATTTTCAACAGTGTTTTATTAGAGGCCTCAGCTTGGCCATTCCCTTGGGAATAGTAAATAGAGGACCAGTTTTTCTTAATTTGAAACTTTTTGCATAGCTGCTTTAAGTCCTTATTCTTGAACTGCCCTCCATTATTCATAACAATAGAGGATGGGATACCATATCGGCAAATGATGTGATTCAATATAAACAAGGCAACATGTTTGCCTGTAGCAGTAGATAATGGTATAGCTTCAACCCATTTAGTGAAATACTCCGTTGCTGTGATGATGAATTTATGACTGCTGGATGAGCTTGGATGAATCTTTCCTACCAATTCAAAGGCCCATTGCTGAAATGGCCAATATGTCACAGAAGGGATTAACTCTCACCCAGGAGCATGTATCAAGTTGCCATGGAGCTGACATTTCTGTAGGACTTCGCATACCACACAGCATCAGCTTGCATGGTGGGCCAGTAATAACCTGTCCTAAGCAATTTTCAGGCAAGTGCAAGGCCATTAGAATGTGCCCCACAAATTCCATCATGGACTTTGGCAAGTGCCTTCTCGGACTCTTCTGGCTCTAAACACCTAAGCAACATTTCGTCTATACCCTTCCTATACAAGTCACCAGAGACCAAAGTGTAGTGTGAGGTGTTACGAAGGAGTTGGCATTTTTGGTTGTGCGTGAGGGTTTTGGGAATAACCTAATCATGCAGGTAGGATAAAATAGCCGCATAGCGAGAGGAATCATGACCCACAATAGTGAAGATCACCTGGTTATTCGAGGAATCATAGGCTTGATGATGCAGTTCTTCCACCAGGAACTCAAATCACGATTCATGTTCTTGTAGTTGGAGGATAGATGCTAATGTGGCCATCACATCAATAGCCTTGTTTTTTGCCCTAGGAATCTATTGGAATGTCACAAAAGTGAAATAGTTCCTTAGAGCATCTATCAAATTTTCATAAGGGATCAACTTGTCATCCTTTGTTTGATATTCATTATTCACTTGGTTCACAACGAATCCCCATAGATGTGTAGCTCAGTTATTCGCCATTCAAGGGCCATTTTGATCCCATTTGTTAATGCTTCATACTCTGTAATATTGTTTGTACATGGGAACAATAGTTTTTAGGACTTTGGGATCGTATAACCATGAGGGGAAACAAACAAAACCCCTGTTCTAGCTCCATTCTGTGTATGGGATCCATCAAAAAAATCTTTCATGTTCTCTCAGTAATGTACATGATTGAGGCATCTGGAAACTCAATTTGCATAGTTGCTACATCTTCAAGTGGGAAGTTAGCCAACTGGTTAGCTATGGCCTGTCCTTTGATTGCCTTACGTTTGACATACTGAATGTCAAATTTGAAAAGAATCATCTTCCATTTAGCAAGATGACCAGTAAGTGCAGCTTCACTTAACAAATATTTCAAAGAGTCTATCTCAGCAATCAAGTGAACTATATGTGCCAACATATAATGCTGAAGTTTTTGGGAGGCAAAAACTACAACAAGGCATGCCTTCTCTATACTTGTATAGTTTAGTTCATAAGCCACCAAAGTTTGACTGATATAGTATATGGCTCTTTCTTTACCCGTCTCATCACTTTGGGCTAAGAGTGCTCCTAGAGAAGAATCCATAGCTGAAATGTATAGGATCAAAGGTTTTCCCAGAATGGGTGGCATCAAAATTGGAGGTTTTGCCAAGTAGCCTTTGATTTGATCTAAAATTTGTTGATAGTCACTGTTCCAAATATGGGTAGATCCTTTATGCAGATTTTTATTGAAAGGTTGAGCCTTATCAACTAATTGAGAGATAAATCTTCTTATGGATTGTAGACGTCATTGCAAACTTCTAAGTTGACTGATATTCTTAGGTGGAGGCATATCCATGATAGCTTGGACCTTTTTGGGGTCAACCTCAATGCCTTTTGCTGAAATGATATAACCTAGCAATTTTCTAGAAGTGACACCAAAGGCACATTTTTTTGGATTTAGCCTAAGTTGGAATTGTTCCATACGGTCCAATATCAGACTAAGTTCTTCGAGATGTGTGTCTCATCAACATAGTCTTCCATGTTTTTATGCATCATATCATGAAAGATGGTTGTCATTGCTCTTTGATATGTAGCGCCAACGTTTTTAAGCCCAAAAGGTATGCCATTCCAGTAAAAGGTACCCCATGTACATGTAAAAGCTATCTTTTCTTGGTCTGTTGGAGCTATCTTGATTTGGTTATACCCAAAAAATCCATCCATAGGTGAGTACATCTCATAACCCACAGTCATGTCCACTATCATAGCGATGTTTGGTAGTGGAAAGTCATCCTTGGGGCATGCTTTTTTGAGATCTCTAAAATGAGTACAAACCCATATGGATTTCTCATGCTTAGAGATAGGTACAATGTTGGAAATCCACTCCGCATAATCAATGGCCCTAATAAAGTTTGCATTCAATAGTTTTTCCAACTCTGTCTTGATCAGTAGGGCCACATGTGGATGCATTTTTCTCAACTTCTGTTTGACAGGCTTGACATCTGGTGAGATTGATAAGTGATGCATGATTAGGTCTATATCAAGCCCTGGCATATCAGAGTATGTCCATGCAAAGTTGACCTTCTTGTCTTGAAAGAATTGGGCAAACTATGTCTTTTCTTTGTCTGACAAGGATTGAGCTACATGGATAATCTGAGGACATTCTTCTATACCCAAGTTGATAGGCTATGTAGGCTCAATGAGAATCGAAGATCTATCCTTGATATAGCTTGGCAGACTACCAAGTACCTCATCCACAGGTGCCTCAGAGAGGTTTTTGCCATTAGATACACCTTTAATTTTACTTTTTTGAGGATTAGACACCGCCACAATGTGGTTTTTTCCATTTGATTGCTTATTTTTCCTTTTAATTTTTTGATTGAGGTACTTGATATCTGATTTTGTCATGTTAACCGTGGGTTCACTGGTGGAAGAAGTGACAGGTTCAATGGTGTTCAGATAACAAGCAATCTCATAGTCATTTTCGAAAGACCGTATTTCAGGTCTTTAATTTTGGAGAGACCAATCTATGAGATCTAAGTGAATTAGCAAGAGTGAGGGGGAAGTTTCAATATGATTGACATGGAAGGATTCATCTCTGGTGACTTGTGAAGTTGAGCCTATAGAAAATGTCGCAAAGGAGTCCAGCTTAGGAATAGTCCTGTAGGGACTAGCGTGATCCATTGAGACATGTTGTGAGTCAAACTCATTTGACCCTATACTAGGCCATTCGACTACATTGGGTTGGGTTGTATAGGCATGAATGGCATCCACCCCTAGCTTGCAAGATGCATTAGAGAGATTTTCCCACTCATATTCATGAGAATATGTACTCTAATCCCTACCTATGAGACGAGCAATATTCTGCCTAATTCGTCATCTATTTATGTCCTTAGAAGTAGACCCTTCTTGTTCCTGTTGTTGGGAGGTAGAAGCCTTTTCATTATTAGCAGTCAATATTTCTTCTCCCCAAAGGAGGGAAGTGAGAGGAATAAAGTCTTTGTTTTGTGAAGTGGTAGCAATTACTGGAGGGTCATCATCCTCTAATTCACTAGACATGAGCAATCTTTGATCACTGGTTGGTATTTCAGTTTTTAGCCCAAAGCCTAGACCAGCAGTGTCTTGAGTATCATGACCTTGAGTGTGACTTAAAGGTTCAACTAGAGCATTCTTACAACCATTTAAGGACCCATGGCCTTGGTAGCCCATTTTTTCCATAAATTTATAGCCTTTTCCATATCTTTTGGGAGAAATAGGAGTAGTCACTGTAACTTCCTCATCTTCATCTTCTCTATAGATCTTGTCCTTAATGGCTTGTTCTTCCTTCTCTGCTTTCAGAGGTAGTGATGATTGCACAAAAGTCCCAAAAAGTTTCATAGCGGAAGTGGAAGGCTTCTTTGCGATAGTTGGTTTCCCATAGGATCGAGGGGAAATTGGTAAGGCAACAATAGAGTCCAAAGTGTACTCGCCCATGCCAAGGCTCATCATTTTTAGTTTTTGTTCACACTCTGTGAAAGATGTTGTTAGCTCATGAGATGAGCAATTATGTGGAACCAGTGTCTCAGCAACAAATAATGTGTTGATAGACATGGAGTTGTTTCTAGGGACAACTACTTTAGTACCATTGAATGGGAACTTGATGCATTGATGGTACATGGAGGGTACTGCTTTCATATCATGAATCCATGGTCGTCCCAACAACAAGTTGTATGCAAGTGGTATGTCTAAGACTTGGAAAATGACATTCTTCTCAACTAGACCAACTCTGATTGGGAGTACAATTAGACCTTTAGAAGGCCTTTCAACCTCATTATAGGCCTTTATAGTGATCTTTCACTTAGGATCGATGGCAAATTCAGACATGCCCAACTGTTGGATTACATTGAATGAAATGATATTTAACCCTGCACCATTGTCTATTAGGACTCATTGGGCACGGGTACGAAAGATTTGAACTTCGACGTGAAGAGCAAGGTTATGGGGATGACTGAGAGCTCAGTCATCTTCTTCAAAAAAGGTGAGATAGTGAGGCGAGGAGATGTGGTTCACCATAGCTTGGAATTGTTCCACATCAATATCTGTGGGAACATTGGAAAAATGTAAAGCTTTCTCAAGGATATCCCTGTGCAAAGGAGATAACTCTAGCAATTTGAAAATGGAGATTTGTGCTTGTGTGCATTGTAGTTGGCTAACAAGATCATAGTTGGAGATCTTGGAAGTAATTGGTTGCTTAGATGATGAAGCATTTTTAGGGTCATGAGCAACTTTTAGGACAACCTTAGATTGCCCCCTAGTAATAGCATTAAGTGGTTCACTCTGAGAAGACAAAGACTTAGCCACTTGGAGTACCACCTTGGGTCTAGTATCAGTATGGTCTTAAGGAGTGGATCATTTCCTTAAGACCACTTTTGGTTGTTCATCTTCAACAGCATAATTTGCGCTTGCCATATATATGTATTCAACGGGCTCAAGCATGCCTATAATATTATCAGTGTCAACGTAAGCATAACTAATTTTGGCATCATGATTCTTTTTGGTAGCTGCCCTTGAGGTATCACCCTTTTTGTATTCGGGTAATGGTTTTTGGAGCCTTATGATCAGCATTTTTAACAAGGCCATCTGTGACAACTTTTCCAGCTTCAATGAGGTCTTGAATTACATCTCTGAGTTTGAAGCAATTTTCTGTGTTATGTCCTTTACTTTGGTGATAGCTGAAAGTATGATCTTCTCTCCACCATGGAGGTCTAACAGGTGGATCATAAGGATGTGAGTTTTCTGGTAATGTAACCAATTTTTTTGCAATTAAGGTTTTTAAAACCACTTCATAAGGTTCAATCATAGGTGTGTACACACGTCGCTTCCTCACAAATTTAGAGCCTTTGTCAAAGGGTTGTGGCTTTGAACCTTCTTGTTGTTTTGTTGCATAGATGGAATTGGAAATGTTAAATGTAGGCTCCTTAGTCTTAGGAGTGTCCACTACTCCATCATTGACAACATACTTGTTTTTGTTCCAAGGTTTGCCTTTGTCTTTACTGTTTCATTGTTAACTTTATCGTTGTTTATGACAATGTCCCCTTTCTTGATAACAACATCCTCAATGTGATATGTGCTGTAAACCATGGTGTTGAAGGATGTGAATAGTTGTTTTCTAAGATCAAAGTATAGCTCAGGTATGAGTGTGTTGACAAAAATATCAATTTTCTCAGCTTCAAGAACTTGCTGAGGGTACTGTGAGTATAGAGATCTCCACCGTTGGAGGTATATGGCAAAAAGTTCCCTTGATTTTTGTTTGATTTGGCATAAGTCCAACACAGTCATAGGATGTTGGATGTTGTATGAATATTGTTGTAGAAAGCCTTGTGCGAGTTCATCAAACGTCTTAAGAGGGGGACTCAATTTGGTAAACCATTCCATGGCTTATCCTCTCAAAATTTTGGGGAATAGACGCATAAGAAAGGTGTCTTCATGCATAAAGTCCATGCTAATAGCATAGAAATGTCTCACATGATCATGAGGGTCACCATTTATATCATATTTGTCATACTTAGGAACCTCTATATCCTTAGGAAATGGTAGCATGTATAGATGTTTATCAAATGGAAGAGCGCAAACTGATTAAACAAATGATGTTTTAGCTGGCTCTTTTGAAGTTTGTAGTTGTGCAAATTGTTTCCTTAGTTCCTGTATTTCTTCCCTTAAGATTTCAGCCTCAGTGGGCTCTCATTTTGGAATTATATGCTCAACATCAAAACCTTGAGGGAGTTTCCATCCCCTAGCTACCATGCATCAAAAGTATTGGTCTCCATTTTCCTCTAAAGCTCTAAGCATTAGTTTTTTGGGAAAAGCCATCTTGTTGAAATTTGATCACGTCTTCTCTAGTTACTTCTTCATCACTATCATGATGGGATGGTTTAGGTGGTGAAGGACATGCGCCAACGGTAGCTCTAGGATTCCTTGGTGGTGTGTGATTTCCATCATTGTTCTCAAAATGATTTTGAGGACAAGTTCCTTTATATCCTTCATAGCGTGCCTGATTGTCAATTTCAACTTTTTGGTTTTCTCTTTCCATAGTGTATATAGCCTCCAAAGTCTTTTGGGTTTCACATGCTTGTGCTTCTAAGCAACGTTTAATTTCATTAGGGTGGACCATAGTGACTATACCATTCATATCCTTAGGTGTCTCAGAGGGTGTACCAAATGGATTTTCAAAACTATAAAGTGGGTTGTGCCGAATGTTGGTCATTTGTGTTTGAGCAAATTCGAGATTCTTATAACAAGGTTGCTTGCGAGGATGTTTGGGTGGTGTTTCCAATTTCTTAAAAATGAAAGGCCTATGGCTACCATTACTAACTTGATATCTAGTTGTGACCAGCATGTAAAGAGTTGTCTTTTTTTAGTAGGACAAGAAAAGTGAGCCAAATTTGAAGCTTTTACGATTAGGACTAGTCACTTGTCAAAATGTGATAGATGGCTTGTCAAACAGTGCTCAAGATCTTACAGCACGAGTGACTTGAGCTGAGTGGATGAGCGAGAAGCTCAATAGCGGATAGCTAGAATAAAAAATAGCTAAATTTTGACAAGTGATTCATCAAGATGTTTCAAGACTTACACTTGACGAACTAAACCCATCTTTTCAACCTAGGAATTGTTTTTCACACATTGATACATAGCTAGGACCAAGGGTGGCCAACGTGACGCTCCTTAGACCAAAAAAAATCCAACTGTAAACTCTATTTTTGACCCAAAGTAACTCTAGGTGATATTTTCTTAGAAGGAGGGTGACATAAGTTCAGCATATAGTGTCACGCGACAAAATTTTAACACGAGTGTGACACTTTTTTTTAAGAGACAGATATTGTAACCGAGTGCAATAGAATTTTACAATAGTGCTATAGAATTTAGTACTGACCTACGACAGATTTTTGGGTAAAATCTGTCGCACGATATTTCTCGTGAGAGCGTGTGACAGAGTGCTAGTTTTGTGCAAAAAAAGGTCAATTTTTGGTTTAAAGTTCATTTCAATTTGTCAATCAAATAGTTGTTTCAATCAGATAGTGTTTCATTTCAGTTCGTATCAGTAAACAACAAGGTTTGCAAAAAAAAAGTGTTTTAACATGTCTCAAAACAATTGATCAAGGGTAAAAACAACTTTGTCAATATGCATTTGGGATATCAGGACAACCTTCCTAACAACTTTTATCGAAATGTTTATGTTGCAAGAACGTTAACACTGGTCAAAACATCAAAAAAACAATAGCCAAGCAATCTACCTTAGAGTCATAGTTAATTACTCAACAACTTGGCCCATGCTTGATGCTCCTTCACCTCACACCAAGTGGTTTCGCACAAGAGATATTGGCTTTGTCATGGAAGTGCCATAAGCACAAACAAGGGAACACACATGGTGAGTGTAAAATCTTGGGGTGATCCAGGTAGTCCACTAGGATCGATCCTTGCACCAAGAAGTTGAGCAGCTAAAAAGGGTAGTTACTAACTTAGGGTGTTTAGATAGGGCTTCTATTCATAGTGTTCCTCTTGCTCCCAATTATGGGACACCTCACCTTGCGATGAGTAACCGATCTTGCAACCACAAGAGTACCTTAAGCATTCTTGCCTAGTGATGTTCCCTATGGTTGAAATCCCATAAGCGATTACACTAAGAGAAGACAAACACTACGTCTACCAAGGTTTTGTGTCCTTGGTAGCCTTGAGTTTATAGTGGGTTGCAAGAGCCAAGTAATCGGCTTGTCCCCACTTGGGTCGTTCCTCTCAGGTTGTCCGAGAGAAGGCTCTCTAAAGGATTCTAACTACACAAAGAGTGGATCAACTTTCAGAAGTCAAGATTTTTGATTCACCACAAGGGTGAAGAGCATACTCTCCTATTCCAATAATTTTCTCCTAAACACACCAGGAAGATTAAGTTACCCCTTGCTTTTGAAACCAAATGGCAAGTCAAGATTTTTGATTCACCGCAAGGGTGAAGAGCATACTCTCCTATTACCAAAAGACTCCAATCACAAGTTTTATGTGCTTATGAAAAATGAACAATTAGTTAATGCTACACATGAAAATAAAAAATCAAGTAAGTTTGGGTTTTTATGCTTTGGGTAGCCCTGCAAACAATGTTAGTAGCCCTTGCGCATTTTTCTTCACAAAGAGGACAACCTGCAATCACAACTTGTTAGCCCACAAGTTAGCATGAAATAATCAAAAAAGCTACAAACTAGACCTCTATAAAACAACCTATAAATCTGCTAAAAAACAACAGTCTGTCAACTGAGAAGAAATTTGATCAAATCCCTCAAGAAACGAGCAAAACTTGTAAGGCAATCAAATCCCTCAATTGAGAGATTTTAACAATATCAAAATAAGTTAAATAAAAACTAATATTGTTTTCAATTTAAATCAAATTATTTAAAACAATTGAAAAAATTAAAACTAAATAACAATTTATTTAATGAAGAAATCATTTATGTTTCTCAAATTATTAATATAATCAATGTACTGTTAAAAATAACTATCATAATTAATTTGAAAGATAAACATTATACTCCTAGTGGGAAAGTAAAGTAACTTTGAATCTTTGGACTAATTTAAAAATATTATTGAACTTAATTTTAACATATTTGTATATAGTGAAATAAATAATATTCAATTTTACATGATAATTGTGAAATTCACAATGCTAGCTCAAAATTTGTATTTGAGAATGATTGTGATAGGCACCAAATTGATAATACATTAGCAACGATATACTCTAAATGCTATGAATGAATGATGGGCTATGCATGTCAATGGGGTGGGGGTATTGTGAAGCATCGATTGCTCATTTTTTTGTGGCACAATTTTTGGAGCTAGTGTTCTCATGGATTATAATATTTAAGATGTATTTTAAATATCATTTTCAAATTAAAAAAAGTGTTATTTTTTTCAATAAGCACTTGCAATGGGGCGGGGATATTGTGAAGCATCGATTGCTCATTTTTTTGTGGCACAATTTTTGAAGCTAGTGTTCTCATGGATTGTAATATTTAAGATGTATTTTAAATATCATTGTCAAATTAAAACAAGTGTATTTTCATTTTCATTCTATTTCTTAGCCTTAACTATACTAGGCTCCTTTTGTAAAAATCAACATCTATGTGCTCTGTCTAAATGACATTCACTTGGCTTTGCTTGTACTAAAAATACTCAGCAACCAAAGACTTTCTTGACTACTATAGAGCTCAATATATACATGATTATTTATAGTTCTTTCTATGACTCGACCTATATAGAGTAGCTCAATTGTAGTGATAACTGATTGACTTTGCCTTATATATGACTAAGTGTTTGACACTAATAGACAACAAGACTTAGAGATACAAATAGGACGAGAGCTTCCTAAATTTGTTTGCAAATTTTGTAGAGTTTTTTAAAGAATATTCTAAAGCTATGGTCCCATGAATTTCTAATATAGCTCAACTCAAAAGTTTGGTCTAGTTAGATAAATTTCTAATACAACCAAGCTCAAAAATTAGAACTTGAAATTTTAAGGAAGTTGGGGCCTCATACATTTTTATCGTAATAAATTTAAATAAATAAATATGTCTTTATGATAAATTTGTATTTGATCTTTTATGAGAAAGAAATAGGAATCTTGATTTTCTTTTTTAAATTTAAATTTAGCAAGAATCTATATTTTTAGAAATAATATTTTTAAGCTAGTGGAGAAAATTCTAGCCTCACCATTTCTTTCTACTAAAATATATAACCCTAAACTTTAGGGTCTTGTGTTTCTCGAGAAGATACTAAATTTCTAAAGGATCTTGTAAGAATTCATTTTCTTCTTCATATGACCTCTTCTTCCTTCAAAATAGAATCTCAATACCCATTTGGGACTACACCCTAAGTTGTGGGCAAGAAGGGAGGACTAGCAATAAGAAACAATTGCTTATTGACAAGAGCATCACATGTATATTGCTGAAAATTAAGCACAAGCAATATCATTTACAAATTGTAACGTAAAAAAATGAGCATATGTTACAAGAAAAAATGAGCAAAGGACATGCCTTATGTGCGCATATTCATTTCCACGTAGAAACTAGAAACTTATCACTATCCTCTTAAATGAAATCTATTATTTTTTATTCTACTTTGATCATTATAAACAATAAAAATTGTCTAGTTAGTTGAGACGATAAATTTGCTAATATTCATATTAGTTAATTAAGTAATTAGCTAATTTTAGTAAATTATTTTTCATAATTGAATAATTTTATAATTTCTTATAATTGAACAATTTGATAAATTATTTAATTATTTTAATAATTTTCTAATATTCATATAATATTCTTAAAATTAAAAATGATTTTAATTATTTAATTAACTATTTATTATTCTATTTTTTAAAAAAAAAATTGTTTCCCTTTCTCAAGTTTTAAATAAATAATTTCAATTTTTTTGGATAGGTAAACGTTCAAAGCCTAGGTTATTTATTATAATTATTATTTAGATTAATTATTATTATGTGTTAATCATGAGTAGATTTGAACCCAAGACCTCCCGGATGAGAGTCTTGCAATTTACCTATGTGTTGTAGGCTCTTGCCTATTATTTCAATTATTTTAATTCAATTAACATTTCTTCATTATAACTAAATAATTATTTTTTGAAACATTTTTCCAATAATTGAATAAAGACTTTTATTTATTTAATTTTTTTGTTTTCACAAAGCTAAGTTTTATTTTATTTTATTTGATCAATAAACGGTTGAAGCCTAGATTAATTATTATTATTTGTTGGAATTAATTATTATTACATGTTAAGCGAAGGTAGATTCAAACCCAAGACCTCCCACATGAGAGGCTTGCAAGTTATGTTGCATTGTAGGATTTTGCCTAATTCACAAAGATAAGTCTTATGAAAATAAATATTCTTTAATTTATTTTATTTATTCCCCTAACCATAATCAATCTTTTTAAAATTATTTAATGCTATATTTTTATTCTTTAGTTGATACCATTTAACTTCCGTTAACTAACAATCAAGTTAGTCTTCTAATTGAAATATCCACTTATATATTCAATATTCAATCACAAGTCGTGCAATCAATTCTTTGTCAATCAACCTAGTTATCTTTCTAATTGGCTATATCATGTAGTTGGTCAACTATCAATCAGACTTAGTTGTATGTCCAATAAATACACTTTCAATTAATCTTGGTGATTCATTATTAGTCAATACCTCTTAATCTAAAACATCCATTGAAATTAATAATTGTATAAAATGAGGGTGGTTTCTCATAATTTCCTTAACCACATTTGTCAAATTTTCATTTTGTCAATCTAAGAGGAGGTTTTAGAGCCCACATTGCATTGAAAAAGAGAGAATTAAGGGAGAGGTGTTGATAAATTATTTACAATATTAATTATGCTTGAATATCAACATGAATTATGCATGATTTGATTTGTTTAATCTCTCTTGGATAGGTGTAAAATTTTAAATATTAGATTAGATCTTTTTGGTTGGACCCTAATAATCTTGCCTTTTATAGATTCCACAATTTTAAAACCTTTAAATTATAGTGATCTTGACATGAATACATATATCATTTTTATTTTTGATTCATTTTATTAGTTTATTTATTTATAGATTCTTTTGATGCAATTGAAGATCAATTGATACAAGAAAATGATTATGAGTTATAATATAATGCCCCATCCAAAGATCCTTGGAATGAGGATTCAATACAAGCCAAGATATTATTTTTTTAAAACAAATATGGATGTACATGACACTCAACATACGAGGATCACAAAGATCACAATGGAAGACTTAATTGCAATCCCGACAACCAACGAATCTCCAAATGCCACTACCTAATTGACACTCTCAAATAGAGAAATGAAGATCAAAGATGACAACATAACAAATTTTTTTAGGTCTATCAAAGCATGGAAAATTAAGAAAACCCAAAGGGTACTTAAAACACCAAATTGTATTCCCCAAAAACTAGTGGAGATGCCCCTTATTTTTTGCACAAGGACAACAACTGACAAAATTTTGTGTGAGGAAGTATAACACACCAAATGAGAAACTACTTTTTGCATAAGGAAATAAACCAAATGACGCAAGGAAATACTTGGCCTAGTAGCCAAAACACCTTCACGTGAGAAAGTACCAAGAACTACACTAGAAAACTCAACACACATGAAGTTTTACACTCTCATGCGAGAAAGTGCAATTTCACACAAGGATCCAAAATAGCAAGCCAGAAAACAAAAAGGTAAAAAGCTAAGGAATGAATTTCCTCCACACTAGGGAGTATCGGATCCACAAATCGAGGCATAGAAACTCAAACACTAAGGCATAGACACTCAAACACTATAACTACAAGATAGACACTACTTCTAGCCATCTAAAATAAAGTAGTAAAAGAACATACTGAAAGCAACATTGCAATATATAGAAGCAACATCACAATGCACAAGAATAACCAAACTCAAGCAAAATTCCTCCCAACCATAATATCATCATGAGACCTCAAAGGTCCTAGCCATCCACAACATGTAACATCCCAAACTACCTACTAGATTGTTGGAGCTATCTTATGAGGATGTCATTACTAAAATGTACTACATCATAAGAATAAGGAAATCTAACATGCTAAAAAGTGAAGCATTAGATATTCCCATTAATCAACTCATCATCTAATCATATGCTAAACATCATAATAATAAAATGCATCAAATAAACTAACATCATCTAAACATGATCTATACAAGCATTCCAATAAAAGCATATATCACAAGAAAGCATACTCTAGAATCTGAATTACCAATTGAAAACATCCAACAATGGTCACACTAGGATAATAGACCATCTCTGTACACTAGTTCTCATTAGTGGTGAAGGTAGCTATGCCTCTCAACCATGTGAAACCCATAGGTCCACTCCCACCGTGCTGATGAAGATAATATTCTAACAACAAACACACATAAAGAAAATGTCCATGGCTAATACTCATGTCGGACAATGATGATGACTGAAACCAAGAACATGAGACAATGCAAGAACTATAGGTCCTAGACTAACACTCAATGGGTTACTATGTAGGGGCTGACACCATGGAGAGTCGCTTGGCATCAAAAAACCCAAGCTTGGAACTATGTGGACTCAACTTCATAATGGAAGGCTCTCACACTAAATCATTTTATTATCTTAAGTTTTATTACCAACCAATGTTTTATTTAGTTATTAGTTACTTTAAACTTCCTTTACAAACACTATGGCACCACAAACACCAGGCTGCAAGATAGAAGCCCCCTCCATGTGCTACCCTACCCTAGCCATGCTCATCCAATGATAAGTGCCCATAGAAATGCATATTCCCAACCCAACCTCAAATGATCATAACTCCATTGAAGTACAATTGGAAGATCGAGCCTTGTAAGTCACCCAACAATTTAGGTGCATGTACTCATGTGTGGTGCACCGCCATCACAATGATCATTATAGAAGGACTGGATGAGAACACAAGAAAAATATCACTCAACCAAAAAATAAGCTTGGGAGGATGGATGTGGCACACATATCAATGCAACATAAGAGTGCAACAATGGTTTGGCTAACATCCAAATGGATACTCTAGGACCATGATTGACATCATGCCAAGAAAACTTGAAAAAATAGGGTGACACACAAAATGAGGTAAAAACCCAAAAATTGGAAAACTTGAAAATCAAAATCCATTTGGTCTTTGGGCACAAAAGCCATGAAAATCCAATAACAAATAGTTTTGGACATTGTATTCAAAAAAACTATCATAATGGTGTGAAACCTCAAACCCTCATCCCAAAAACTAGGAAAATGTTTGTACTTGACCAATTGAGCATAACCAACAAACAAAAATAGAGTTGAACACTAGTTCTCGGCCTCCAAAAAAATAACTACCAGAAGAAAACCAAAATGAAGTTGAAACATGAAAATGAGAGAGCCCTATCTGATAGCCAAAAGGGCTAAAATAGAAAACAACCAGGTTAAATAAATAATCTGCAGATATAGCCAAAAATGATGGCAAAGCAAGGTCTCCCTAAGCTGGATCCAATGAGTCCATCCTTGCAAAGATCCCATACATGTAGCTCGCACAACGAAGAGAAAATCAATTCTTTAGAAAAGGATTTTAGAAAATCATGAACCGACCCTAATGAAAATAGACTATTCCTAGTAATAAGAATTCATCTATGGAAAAGCTACCATAAATTAAAAATCAATTAAATAAAGCCCGAAAACCCTAAAACCAAAATCATAGCAAGCCTTAACATCTTCGTGATAATGCAAAACTCTAAATGCAAACATTCTCATTGGTCTACCACATAATGCTAATGAGTTTGTATTTAACAAATAACTCAAAGGTTTAATTAAACATTTAAATAAGATACGTCGACCATATAGGGATGACGTTGGTAAATATGAATAGTTGAATCATTAACTCCATGTGCCATTGCCAGAGATATAAATCCTGCACACTAAAACTCATGATCAAGTGCAATTGTATATAATAACATAGCCAAAGCAATAAATGTATTAAATAACTAATTTAACCATTTATTCAATTATATTGATATACTCCATTTACGTCACTCACGTTTGTATAAAGCATAATAAAATAAGAATGAAGTAAATATCGATAGCATAAAATCCATCATCTAACATAATCAAAGATATGTCCAAATACAAGATAACCAACTATCATCATAGACCTACTATCATCTCAAAATCACATCAACATGCAAATATGATAAACTAAACAACATAGTAGTGAAACATCTATGATACTGAAATCAAGGTATAACATTTGACCCTCAAGTCATCTCAAAAGTAGCATTACACGAGTATCAAGTATCTTATGGATCAAAAATATAACAAGGTTTATATTGCAAACAAAAGAGGCACTACATTCTCTCCCACTAGCATAGGCTTACTCTTGGAAGCCAACAACAAGATAGGGGTACAATCCTCTCACTTGTGTAGCATCTTCCAAAGTAGTAGAGGTCTCATTGCTCAGGTCCCACTAGACCCTTACCTACTCAATGTCTTGACCTCTCAAAGTCATTGTCTAATATTGAAGGATACAAATGGACTCCAAAGTAAGCTACTCATCCTCCACCTACAAAGCATCCTAATCAAGAACATGGGTCACATCAAGAATATACTACCTCAAAACAGAAATAGGGTAGACATCATGAATGCATGATAGGCTAGGTGGTAATGCTAGTCGATAAGTAACAAGACCAATACTCTCAAGGATTTCAAATGGTATGAAAAAATGTGGCACCAAATTAGAGACCCTATCACCAATAGAAAAGTGAGGATCCAACCTATGGGCATTTGCATACTTCTTTTGCCTATCCTTAGCAGTAACCACATACTCTTTAATACAAACAACCTGCTACTCCATATCCTATAGCATCTCTAGACAAAAAAGTACTTGGAACTCCAAATGATCCCAACTTAAAGGGGTATGACACAGTCTACCATATAGGGCCTGAAAAGGTGACATGCTAAGAGAACTATGATGCCCATTATTGTATGAAAACTCAACAAGGAACAAATACTCCTCCCACTTCACGTGCTTGTCCATCACATACATGCAAAACATATATTCTAGAACATGGTTCACTATCTCAGTCTGACCATTAGTCTCTAGGTGATAATATGAACTAAAATTGAGTGGCACACCCAAAGCATGCTAGAGAGACATCCAAAATGTAGAAGTAAATACTAGATCTCTATTTGAAATAATCTAATAAGGGATCCCATTCAAATGAACAATATCCTCCAAGAAAACATACACTATAAAAGGCTCTATGTAGGATGCTCTCATGGGTGAGAAACGTAATACCCTAGAAAAATCATCCACTATCATCATGATACAATCATGTCATTGTGATGACATAGGTAACCCTGTGATAAAATCAATATATATCATATCCCACTTCCACTCTGGGATGGTATGCGGCTACAAAAGACTCACTCGATGCTGATGGTCTGCCTTCACTCTCTAGCACTCAAGACATCGATCAACAAAACCAACAACATCATGCCTCATCCCTATCCAAAGGTACAATTATTAAAGGTTGGCATGCATCTTCTTGATGCCAAGATGTGTAGAATATGGTGCACAGTGTGCTTCCGACAAAACCAAGGTACAAAGATCACTAGACACAAGTACATGAATACACCCCAAGTGCCGTAGTAGTCCATCAGACTCAAGAAAATAAATTAAAAATATCCCCTCAAGGGTATGTCTAGAATCAATCTTTGCCCTCACCTCCTAATACCAAGTGTCACTAGGAAAAGCCTCTAGGATATGGCCTCACAAATCCACTCCCAATGACAACATTGATATCTCATGTCGCCTCCTACTAAAGGCATCTATAATGAAATTTTATTTCCCTTTAATTTAGTGAACATCAAAGTCATATTCACATAGGAATTCTATTCAACGACACTTTTGCGCATTCAGGTCTGGTTGAGTAAAGATAAACTACAAGTTCCTATGATTGCTATGCGACTCAAACATGTGTCCTAAAAGGAAATGTCTCTAATGAACTAAAGCATGCACTACAACTAGAAGTTCTTAATCATGAGTGGGGTAGTTAAGCTCATGGTCCTTGAGTTTTATAGACTTGTATGTAATTACATGACCATCCTACATAAACATTGCACCCACACCTTCCAAAGAAGCTTCTATAAAAACCATGAAGTCACTTATTGGATTAGGCACTGCAAGGACTGGTGCACTAGTCAAACACTCTTTAAAAGCATTAAATGTTGCCTTGTACTAGTTTGACCAAACATACTTCTTTCCTTTTCACTAAAGAGAAGTGATGGGATAAGCTACTTGTAAGAAGCCCTTCATGAAGTGATGGTAATAACCTACAAATACCATGAAACCATGAAGTTTAGAAACATTAGTGGGTACTGACCAATCACAATAGAATGAATTTTCTCTGCATCTACTATAATACCATCACTAGTGATGATATGCCCCAAATACTCTACCTTTGCTGGAAGAATCCACATTTACTCAAGTTTCCATACAAATGATGGTCTCTTAAGCACTGCAACACTTGACGTAAATGGACCTCATGCTCCTCAATAGTCTTTGAATAGATCAATATGTCATGTAAGAATACAATGACACACTGATCAAGGTACATGTGAAATAATCCATTCATCAAAATCATAAATACTGATGGCACATTGATTAAACCAATGTGTACAACCATGAATTCACAATGACCATACCGTGTATGAAAAATTATTTGATGAATGTCAGCCTCTTGGATACAAAGTTGATGGTATCCTGACTTAAGATCAATCTTTGAGAACACTCATGCTCCCTTCATCTGATCAAACAAGTCATTTATCCTCAGCAAAGGATATTAGTTCTTCATCGTCACATTATTCAATTGTTGGTAGTTAATGCACATTTGCAATGATCCATCCTTCTTCTTCACAAATATGATTAGTGCACCCCATGGGGATACACTAGGAAAAATATGGCCCTTGGTCAACAATTTCTCCAACTACAATCTAAGCTCACTCAACTCTTGAGTAGTCATGCGATAAGGAGCTCATGAAATTGGCTCCACTCCTAGTATGAGATTGTTTTGAAAATCAATATCACGCTATGGTGGCATACCTAGTATCTCATCAAGAAATATGTCTACATACTCAAAAAGGAGTGGGTGATCATCAATTGTCAACCTATAGCTCTTGGGTTGCTAATTAGGATCATTGACAAAAACAAGAAACATCTAACATCCCTTCCACACACTCTACTTCTACTGATTAGCTATAATCATTTGAAGTGAGACTGGTCTTTAGACTCCTTAAAGTTCCACCTGTCCACATATGTCATCAACACACAGTACCAACTTACAACAACAATCTATATTCACCTGATGGGTGACTAACCAAGTCACCAATCCATGCCTAACACAATGTCATACAATCCTAGAGGTAGATATGAAGATCCAATGTGGTAGTGAAGGTACCCAAATCCAAACTACAACCTCTAACCAACAAGTCTACAACCACTTTAGACCCTGTGGCTAGCTCAACTTGCCATGTATTAACTTGACAAATTACCACTAGCTGACATCGCTGAACAAAAGATGGTGAAATAAAGGAATCTATAGCACCTAAGTCAAATAACACTAAAGATGAAATAGCATGCAATGTACATGTAGCCTTGACTACTGTACCTTGATGCTTAGCTTGATGGTTTCCAACTGTTGCAAAGACTCAATGGCTCTTTCCTGCATCTCCCACAGTAGGCTCTGATCTAGTTGCACTCTTACCAGGTCCTATAGATGGTTTAATAGGACATCCAAAATATTTATGTCTAGGTTGGCCACAAGAATAACAGTTTCCCATAAAGCTAGAACCTATTCCACGACCACCTTGAGTAGCAGTAGGATAAAGTGCACTACCCCTACTAGAATTTTGTTGACCACTTTGAAGAGGGAAATCATGTTGAGATTTCTTCCCATGAATCTGGTCATCTCCTTTCTTCTCTAAGTTACCTAAAGGATTTCCACCCATGGTCCAATACCCCCATTGATGGCCGCAATGTTTACCACCCTAAGAGGGTGATGACTAGGTTTGGCCTCTTTTGGAGGACTAACAATACTGAGCATCCTACCCTAGAGGTCATGCATTTTGGTTTTGAGAACAAAATTTGTTTTTGAATCCCCTAGTCACATTACTCTCTATAATTATTACCTTCTCCATGGCATGTGCAAGTGTCCTTAGCTGGTGAACATGGTCATTACCAATGATAGAGTCCCAAAGGCCCCTAAAAAAATATTACGTAAGGAGTGTGTCATCATGTCGGTAACTCAAGTATTATATCAACCCAAGGAAACACTTCTCATACTGATCTACTATCATGTTCCCCTACTTGAGTTCATGAAATTCATTAGTATGAGCCTCACAGTACTGTAGAGAAAGGAATTTCTCTCTGAATCTCTCCTTGAAGATCTCCCAAGTGAGCTCTACCACATCAATATGAAGCTTCTCACACTCCATATTCCACTAGATTGAACCATGTTCCTTCAACTGTGTGATAGTACAATGGGCCTTCACATTGCTTCCCTGAGGTAGTAAGGATAATAAATGACCCTTATCCAATAACGAGGTCTCTGCCTTGAGTCTTGTCCCCTAGCCATTAAACAATGGTGTTTTGGATCTTTGAAGTTCCCCCATTATTTCAACCTGAGTGAAATTATCATCATCTTGACCATAGCCCCTCCATCATTGTCTTCTTTCGTTGGGTGTTATACGAGAATGTTCATGCTCACGGTCATGTTCCTCTTCCCTATGCTTAGACTTGTGAGAGTCTCCATGATAAGATTCCTCTTCCTGACTATCATTGTGTTGGTTTTCTTCAGCTCAAGGTCCCAACTGAGGTAGGATCTCTTGTAGCATTGGAATCAATGCCCGAATTCCACCCTATTCATCTTGTCCACCTCTCCATTCCTCTTCCTGGTGTTCTTCTTCATGGTTATTCCTTCGATTACCACCTTGACCACTAGGTCTATGTGTAGGACGCATTACTATGGAGTCACAAGATAAGGGTCATAACAAACATCACAAGCATAGAGTAATAAGCATGAAGCACAAGGATATATCAAGATATTCACACATAAGATAAAAATACACAAATATAAAAAACAATCATATTGGAAGTATAACATAGAGATCCTAATGTTGCAACATAGGCTTTGATACCAAATGTAATTCCCCATCTAGAGATCCTTGAAACAAGGATTCAATACAAGCCGAGATTTTTTTTTTTAAAATTATGGATGTACATGACACTCAACATATGAGGATCATAAAGATCACAATGGAAGACTTAACTACAATCCTATAAACCAAAAAATCTCCCAATGCCACTACCCAACTGACACACCCAAATAGAGAAACAAAGATAAAAGATGGCAATAGAACAAAGAATCTTAGGTTTGTGAAAGCATGGATAATTAAGAAAACTCAAAGGGTACTTAAAACACCAAATTGCATTCCCCAAAAAGTAGTGGAGATGCCCCCTATTTTTTGCATGAGGACAACAATTGAAGAAATTTTGCAAGAAGAAGTACAACATGCCACACAAGAAACTACCTTCTTCATAAGGAAATGCACCAAATGACATGAGGAAGTACTTGGCCTATTAGCCAAAACACCAAAGTACCAAGAACTATGTGAGAAAACTTAGTACACCACGTAAATTTTTGAACTCTCATGTGAAAAAGTGCAATTTTGTGTGAGGATCCAAAACAACAAACCAAAAAAAAAAAAGGTAAAAAGCTAAGAAACAAATTTCCTCCACGCTGGGGAGTATTAGATCCATAAATCAAGGCATAGAGACTTGAACACTATAATTGCAAGATAGACATTACTTCTACCCATCTGAAATAAAGCAGTAAAAGAATATACTGAAAGCAACATTGCAATGTACAAGAATAACCAAACTCAAGTGTGGTTCCTTCCAACCATAATAGCATCATGAGACCCCAAAGGTCATAGCCATCCCCCACAGTAACATCCCAAACTACTAACCAGATTGTCAGAGCTGTCTTATGAGGACTTCACTACAAAAACATACTACATCATAAGAATAAGGAAATCTAATGTGCTAAAAAGTGAGGCATTAGATATTCCAACTAATCAACTCATCATCTAATCATATGTTAAACATCATAATATTGAAATGCGTCAAAAAAACTAACATCATCTAAACATGATATACAAGCATTCTAATGAAAGCATAAATCACAAAAAGACATACTTTGGAACCCAAATTACCAAATGAAAATATCTAGAAATGGTCACACTAGGATAATAGACTGTCTCTGTACATCAGTCCCCATAAATGGTGAAGGTAACTATGCCTCCCAACCGCATGAAACCTGTAGGTTCACTCTCGTCATGCTAATGTAGATAATAATCCAACCACAAACACACATAAAGAAAATTTCTATGGCTAACACTCACACCAGACAATGATGATGATTGAAACCAAGAACATGAGACAATGTAAGAACTACAAGTCCCGGTCAGACACTCATTGGTTTACTATGTAGAGGCTGACAACATGGAGAGTCACTTTGCATTGGAAAGCCCAATCTTGGAACTATGTGGACTCAAATTCTCGATGGAAGGCTCTCACACTAAAGCATTTTATTAGCTTAAGTTTTATTACCACCTAGTGTTTTATTTAGTTATCACTTATTTAAATCTTTCTCTGCCAACCCTATGATGCCATTAACACTAGGTTGTGAGATAGAAGCCCCCTCCATGTGCTACCCTATCCTACCCATGCTCTTCTAATGATGACTACCCATAGGTATGCATATTCCCAACCCAACCCCAAATGATCATACCTCCACTAGAGTACAAATGGAAGATTGGGCCTCATAAGTCACCCGACAATGTATATGCGTGTACTCATGTGTGGTGCACCACCATCATGAAGATCATGCCATTAGCACTAGGCTACGAGATAGAAGCCCCCACCATGTGCTACCCTATCCTACCCATGCTCTTCCAATGATGAGTGCCCGTAGGCATGCATATTCCCAACCCAACCCCGAATGATCATAACTCCATTAAAGTACAAATGGAAGATTGGGCCTCGTAAGTCACCTGAAAATGTATACATGTGTACTCATGTGTGGTCCACCACCATCATGAAGATCATTACAGAAGGACTAGATGAGAACACAAGCAAAACATCACTTAATCAAAAAAAAAGCTTAGGAGGATGAATGTAG